>CM076847.1:90781326-92096144 GCA_039519185.1 Astragalus membranaceus | reverse complement strand
CAGTCAATACTAAATAGTTAACTAAGTAGTCTTTTAGTTGTAAGGGGAAAGCCTTGTAAGCTTTGTTTTCTAGTTCCTAACAGAAATTTAACACAAGTGGTTTTAGTATCATAGTTTAAATACCATATTTTGCACAATCACTAAGCTTTTATTCACAAGATCTACTTAACATAGAAGTTAAATAGTATTCATAGCTGTCATCCTGTATGCTAAATTTGCTGATATATGCATTCTTGATCATTTTATTTTTGCAGGTTGCTTCTCTTGGAGAAGGTGTATCCTTGGAAGCCAAATTGTTGAGCAGGTAACTTAGCTTTAAATTCCCTATATTCTTGCTGGGTCTGAAACCATTTATTTTGTTTATTATTTACTAAATGGTTTGTGGTATATTTGTAGGAAGGAAGCCGCTTTGCGTCAAAGAGAGGTATGCTGGAAGAATGGGTATTGGATGTGCCAGACATATTAGATTATTAATGTTCGAAAATTTTAAGTGCTGTTGTCACTCTTGTTCGAAAGTTTTAAGTGCTATAATTCGACCCATTTTTCAGTGACTATTCGAAAACCCTAATATAAATCATCTTTGAGCTCAGTCGCCGCTAGGAGAACGAAGGCGCAGAGATCCACGTTCGTATTTCGAAATGAAGGTTTTGCTCTAAAACCCTAAACTTGTACACTTATTTGATTAATTGCTCTTGTGATTGAAAACGTAGAACCTTTTTTGCAGTTCAACGTTGCAAATCCCACCACGGGATGCCAGTAGAAGCTGGAGATCGATGATGACCTGAAGCTGTAATCTCCTCAAATCTTCTAGTTTTTCACATTAGTTGTAATATTCGTATAACTTGTTCTACTATTTTTACATTCTGTTGTAACATTGCAGTCGTGCATTTTGGGACAAGAGGATCTCACAGGAGGTTCTTGGTGATGCTTTGGGTGAGGTATGGTATTTACATTTGAATCCTGAGATTTACTGAGAAACTTTGATGATTTGCTTATTACTCTTCTTGATGATTCTGTTTTTTTACAGGAATTCAAAGGCTATGTTTTCAAAATCACCGGAGGTTGTGACAAACAGGGATTCCCAATGAAGCAGGGAGTGCTGACCCCTGGTCGTGTCCGCCTCTTGCTCCACCGAGGTACGATTCTTCTAGCCTTTTTTTCCTATTGGGTGATTATAGAGAGGTTATACTTGTAATTACATGCAAGGTTCTAAATAGCGGTCGCAACTGTGTTAAGGCTTTTGCAATTTCGGTCGGTGTGACTGTTGCGTTACAAGTTGCACTCATCGGTGTGAATTGATCAGAAATAATTCACGTGCTGGTTTTGCCGCGTTAACCGTCACTACGGACAGTTTTGTTGTGGCTGACCTTGGTTAGTTACATGTCCTGTCTTGTGGGTTGCACAAATGCAGTCTATTCTTTTATTACATGTGGTGTTGAATAACTTGTGTTGCCTGATTCCGTTTTCAAGCATTTAAATTCAATAACCTGTTAGTGTTTTGATATACATGTTGAAATGATTTGCTTTCAACATTTTGTTTTCAATGTAAAAATTAGAAGTTGAAGGTGGACAAGAATCGAAGAGTGGAAGGAGGCCAAACTTCTCACAATCTGTTTCCATAAGAGAATTTAGAGAGATTATTAAAATTAGTTGAAAGCAACTTATGATTTATAAATGCTTCCAAATTGTATGAGATAAGTCCAAATAAGCTCTTAATAAGATCTCCCAAATGCTCCACTAAAATATCATATTAGATAATGTGTCATGTCCTTATTTTGTTGATTACCAGGGGAGGATGCAACATCCATTTGCCAACTATGTTATTCAAAGTGCTCTATCAGTGACCAAGGTCTAATCTTTATCTGTACACATTAGATAATTACCTCTTATTATTCTATTAAACACACATACAACACACACGTGGCATGTTTGAAGTTGCAATACAAATATGCATTTATTAAGCTTCATTTCTTGGTTGTTTTGTTTTGTTTTGACACAGGGGCATCTCCATAGATCTTTGGCTGAAGCAGTTCGCCAACACAAAAAAGTTTCACACCAGCCCATATTGCAAGTAGATTTTGTCCAAAAACCTGGTCAACAAGAAGTGATGTCTGACAGACAAAATTGTTGTTGTTCCTAGCTAAGTTACTCACTACTACCTACTAAAAAAATCTTACTACTACCATCCTCGTATGTATGTTTGTGTGCAAGAATTTATGTGTTGTTTCATGCGACCCCTCCAAACTCTACAAGTGTTGTTTCCTTTTGCTTTATCAAGTGAGTGTAGTTTGTATTATTTCAGTTCTATATGCATGTGTGATGTATGTGAATCATCATTGATGTTAATTTACAACATTGTAGATCATGTACATTTTTCGTAATGCTTTGTTCTCGTGTGCTTTTTAGTTCCTTGGGAAAGTTTCCTCTGAATCAAATCCATTCTTATTTGTGTGCTTTTTAGTTCATGTGTGCTTTTTAGTTCTCTAAGATTCAAAGGCCTCTATGCATGGGTTGTAGTTTAGCTTATCATTGATCCGTTTTTGAATTTGTGCGTTGCAGGTTTCCAGGCAGCCTCTTTTCTTCAGGGAGATTAATCCTATGCCTAGAAAGCATACACTATGGCAGGCGACCTCAGATTTTGTTGATGGACAGTCTAGCCAACATAGGTATATTATTTGTTGTTTTCCTCTGATATGTGATTTGGTTTTAGCTGTTTTATGCATTGCTAACTTCTGAAAAATTTATGGTTTCATTCATTTATAGTAAGTTGGGCAGGAGAATTATTAGATTTAATCCTTTACTTTGTATAACTGTTCTTAAGGATTTAAGATTGATTGCCACGTGAACTTTGAAATGGAGAGTGCATTGAAATCTCTGCACACACGTTCATAACTATTAGTCAGAGCACACAACAATCTTCTGAATTCATCTAAAAAGTACTCCGCTGATTGAAGCTTTATTCTCACTGTTCCTACTTCACTCCATGAATTAGTGTCTATCTAATTGAATGTCTTGCACTTGTATTTTCTGATTAGACTAACATTATTATTTAGTAGAGATATGAAGTAAAAAAATAAGCTTATATTGTACATAAGTTCAAAATACTACTACTATATATATTGGATATTCATTTATTGTGATTTTAATTTCAATTGATGAATCTGATGGTTTATTTTATAACATTAAGGACTATTATTTGGAATGTCAAATCAAATCTACTTCTGCAGTTATCTGCTTCCATTGATCTCCATCTGTTTTAAAGATTTTAGTTCTTAATTTGTCGTTCTAGATGGTTTTTCACTTATCTGTGCCTAGGTGCTTAACCAAGTGCAGCTAAACTGTTTTCAATTATGTTACCAGATGATTTTTCATCTCATTCTGATCTAGTTCTAGATGGTTTTTCACTTATCTGTGCAGCTAAACTGTTTTCAATAATGTCAAATCATTAGTGCTGTTTTATATTGTCTGATTCAGTTCTCTTTACTCCTCTCATGTCTCTTATATATGCAACTTATTCAGTTATTATGAATGCTTCTTGCTCTGGGTTTATAGCTTGTATCTTTTGGGATTTTGTGCAGTGTCCATTTGACTCTGCTTATTTTCTATTTGTTCTACTGCTTAATGGCACAATCACTTTTTCAACTGCAAATTACAACAATTGCTGCTGCAGTTTATCTTAGAACGGCAAGACGGCCACCTGTGCTTCCATCCAATCAACTTTCTTACACGGAGAACTTCCAATACATGCTTGATTCTTTGTATGTCTTGTGTTATTTTTAGGTGTGATTGATTATTTGGAATAAGCCTGCAAACTTTTTTTCTTAACTTTCTTTTCATTGCTTAATGATGTTTTTGCTTTTTGTACTCAAATAAAAATCATTTTTCCCCAAGAAAACTATAACTTGATCTTAGAATGTGGTGAAGTCGAAATTCAATTGCACTGGATTGATCTTCCTGGTTCAAAGGGTTTATGATATTATATTTTGGCTTTTTTATAAGCAACTTTATTCATATAAGCTGATTTATGCCTTCAATTACCTGAACTTATGTCTATTCTAATTTGTATCCAGTTTGTAATGCATTTAGTGCAGTTGAGAATGTTCTTTATTCATGATTTAGAAATTTATTCTCTTGTTTGTTTTTTTTCCTTCACATGTTGCTGAACAGAATTTTCTAGATATTATGTGAAATCTGAGGTGTACTTTGTAAGATAATGTAAAGAATAATGTTTGCATAATTCCATGGCATTACTGCACTATTAGTTTGTAGATTGTCCAATGTTACCAAATTTTTACTCTTCTGAATTTTCAGGCAGTTGCACTTAATACTGTCAATATTACTACAAAGAGATGAAGGTGCCAAGTCAGAACAGACTACTCAAAAAGAGAAGGAAATTATATCTACTATCACTTCTATCTTTCAGAGTATCAAGCTTTCTGAAGACATGGTTGACACATCAAAGGCAATGGTTGAGGATAATTTGTTTTTATTTGTAAGTAGTTAATTGTTGCAAGTGGTAAGAGATCATAATCTTACATCTGTGGTAAATGAATTTCCAGAATTTCCAGAATTCTCATGTTGATTTACATCTGTGGTAATCTTACATTTGTAAGTAATTAATTGTTGCAAGTAGTTAATTGTTCATATTGATTTAAAAAAAACCTTGTTCATATTGTACAAAATGCTTTCCAATTGATTAAATTTGTTTGGTGCTTGAGCTCTGCAATGTACTAGAATGATTTTATTATGGAAAAAACGTTCCCTTACAATTAAGCTGCATAAAATGTGATGAATATATGCTTAGGGCGACTTTGTTTAGACTGGTTTCTGAACAGGCAATGAAGCTGGGTTTGTTCATGATTATTGACACTGGTTTATACATTCTTTCAGTAAATGTGTTAGACTAGTTGTCTCTTAGTTATGTATACTTATTTTCCCTGAATCAGCTGGACAGTATTATCATTATTATTATTATTTTGAATTTTTATTAGACCTCTGATCACTTTTAATTAAAAAACAGTGCTTATTAATGCCACTGAACTCATGGCAGACAAGTGAAGTGAAAAGCTGGTTGGCTGATGACACTGCCTTGACTCACTTTGAATCTCTTGAACTAGAAATGGTATGTTGGATGCAAGTGGAAAGTGATTTGCCAACTTTCATTGGTTTTAAATTTTTGAATACCGTACAATTTTTCTTCTTTTATGTCAGGTTCAATCCCAAGTACCTGAGAATGCAGCTTCAAAGAACAATGAAGATGAATCATGCTTCTACTTTTGACAAGTCCATGCAATCCTCACGTCCTCCTTTGGATTCTGTAGTGTTGGTGCTAGTAGGGTGCTTCTTAGATTCATTTTTTGTATTCATGCAATTGCTAGTTTAGTAAATGCATAGACTGTTACTGTTTGCCTTGATATTTAGCATAATTAATCACGTGCAAGTCTATTATACTATTATCAGGTTTTTAGTTGTATAGATTATTGTTAAGTTGTTTATTTATGTTTGCATCCCTACTTCAGTCTTGTATGTATCCTCATATAGATATGTGAGTATATGTGTGTATTTTCTTGGTTGAAAAGATTAATGAACTGATAAAACTATTAGATCAACTGTTTCGTTTTGAACTTTTGTATTGAATGTTGGGAGTTCATGCATTTTAAATTTGAATTTAGTTGGTAATAATAAGCCTCTAGGTAGTGAGACAAATGGCATCTTGCTGATGTATAATTTACTTTTTTTTTTAAAATTTCCGACGGATTTGCGACGAAAATGTGTCAGAGTTTGCGATGAATTTGCCCCGGATATTTGCGTCGGATTTCCGACGACTTTGCGACGGAGACATTTGCGACGAAAAAATCTCCCGGAAATGATTTGCGACGAGCGATTTTGCAACGACTTTTTGTCCATCGGAAAGTTCATCGAAAACGTCAATTTTCGACGAAAATCGCTGTATTTGCGACGAAAATCGCCGTCGGAAATTGTCGATTTTCTTGTAGTGTAAATACATACAATTTTTTGCTTATATTTAAAGTCGAAGGAATATTATATAACATCGCTATTATTATTTTAATTAAGTATTTGGTTAAATCCAATAACTTTTTACCTTATACTAATTATTTTTGAAATTGCACATTAGAAATTTAGAATCCAATGCTCGATCGTGAAACAGAGGAATTTGGTATTGAAACAACAATCTATCACCAGAAATATCCTTTACTAACTTCACTTCCTTAATTAGTTTCCTTGTAATGCAATATGCATACCAAGGTTTGGAGGTTAATCCCTTCAGCCACATATCAAACAGTTAAATTATGGAGTGATTGAACAAAAGACACATATATATATATATATATATAGAGAGAGAGAGAGAGAGAAAAACGAGAGATCCAACATGAAACTTTGTATAATCTATCCCATTTATTGAACCTGCTTATTTCTTCAAACAAATACAATGTATAGAAAGACAAAAGAATGAAAAGAAATTCAAAAAGAAAATAAATCAAAGACATTAGCTCCAGGGAAGACAGATGCCTGTAGAGTGCTGAGTTCATTGATCTCCGTATATTTCTGTAATTTCTTTATGTAATATCCACACAAAAATAATGTCTCAAGTCACTGGCTCTGGTTCTGCAGAACCTTGAAGAATAACCATTCATGTAATTCTTTTATACTAACACATGCTTGAATTTCTAATGTAACAGATCATGCTGTAATATACTATATTATATTACAACATGTAGATATATTTATATTGAAGGCACCAAAATCGCAATTGCTGAATGAATGAAGTATTGGGAAGTAGTTCTAGGAGTTGGGGACAAAAGTGCCAATATATCCAAATGCCATGATGAAGAAAGCAGACGCTTGGATAAATAGGAATATGAAGAAGTGGTTCTTCCCGTACATAAGATCATAGCAACCACAAAAGACAAGGTAGAATCCAACAAGAAGTTCTAACATGTGAATTCTACAAAGACAACAATATATATAGATATGTAAGCATATATATAATATAAAGCGAATTAGTGAATATTATATGAAAGATACACATTCATATATATATATATATATATATATACCTGTCTCCAATCTTGAATCTAAGTTTTTTGAGTCCTTTATTGCTACCTTTACCCTTGAGAGCATCTCCAAGTTTTTCAGTGACAATCCATTCATTCACTCTACTAGTCTCAAGTAGACCAATGATTGTTGCCTTTGTTCTATGAAGAGACATGGTATTCTCAAAGAGAATCCAGAAGACTAGTAAATGAAGTGACCTTGGAGTTCCAACAGCATTTAGAAGGGTGATGATGGAAGGGATATAAACAGCTCCCCATTTAGGGACAACAACCTCAGGAACAACAACTGTTGCAGGCAACACAATACAATAGAATACAAACGTGTTGATGTGGGCCACAACTTTCCTAACAAAGAAAAAGCTGTAAACCACATATAGCTTCTTTGACATAGACACTTTCTGCAATGCAATGAACAAACACATGAATTTTCAGATCATAAATATATATATATATATATATATATATATATATATATATATATTTAGTCCTGCTAAATTGAAGTGACCAAGTAACATTACATTACCTTGTTTCTAAGAATCTCCATGACCATTTTCCTGAAAAGATTGGCTGGTCCACATGACCATCTGTGCTGTTGATAGCGGTAGGCCTTTAAAGTACTTGGCAATTCATTTTTAACCTGTAGTAGTCAAATTCAGCATTTCATGCAATATCAACAAAAACTATATATATATATATATATATATATATATATATATATTAAAATGAAATCCAGTGAAATTAATTACCTTTAAATTGGAGAGGTATAAGAATTTCCATCCTTTGAGACTGGCACGTACAGCAAGGTCCATATCTTCCACTGTGGTCCTATCTTTCCACCCACCAGCTTCATTCAGTGCCGATATTCTCCATACACCAGCAGTCCCTGTGTGTCAATTATTTCTTATTTACTTCTATTATTCTTCTAATTTTAATAAAGGAAGAATAAATAAATTATTAATTGTTCAATCTTTTTCTTTTACTAGCTATGGGAAGAGAAAATTACCGTTGAAGCCAAAGAAGGCGTAGGTGGAAGACCCTACTTCTTGTTCCACTGTAAAATGGTAATCCAGTGACATCTCTTGCATTCTGGTCATCAAACATTCATCCGCATTCACTATAAGGGGGAAAATACAGTTAATTCAACAACCTTGCTGCCATGAAATTAATTTACTATTAAAATTGCACATGCAGCTGCCGCATGCAACAGTAAAAGATGATTTTCTTTTTCCACTATATATGTAATAATAATAATAATAAGTTGAGTCTATATTATATCCTTTTAATATAATATTTTATTTTTATTTGAATTGTCTAGACCTTAAATGAGAGTCTTTTTTTCCTAAATGGGATTGTTTATTTATATTTATAATTCAAATTAAAATACTAGTAAGAACTTAATTAATATTTTTACACGTGGAAAAATTTCTTGAGAACGATGATTGCTTCAACGACCACAATTATGTCAAGGACGGTGTTGGACTGTTAAGACATGAGCCTTTTGAAATACGCATGCAGAGATTTCAGCTGTTTCCCTCTTACTGAGGTCAGGTCACAGCAACCCATTATAATTATGTTTTCAATTCGATTAAATTGTCCCATCAAAAGTAGGAATTCAATCAGAAACTAGTGTCTTTTAAGAAATTAAAAATAGAAATATTAGGAGTAGTATAAGATCACTAATAAAGTACTATACTAGTAATTCACATTACACGTCCAACCCGACCGAGCTTATCTCATCACGTACTACAAAATGTATATTAGGTGAAAGTTATATGATGGTTAACTAACTTTTAAGTATCATTATACTCCCAAGTCCCAATCTGGGTTCTAAAATGTGGTCGTGAAAGGTGAACCGCAATTGCGACCGCAACATAACCACAATTGCGACAGCATTTTACCATAGTATTAAGGATCGCAGCGCAGCTCAACTGCAACCGGGACGAACAGTAACCATAATTTAAAACAATGCTCCCAATCTATTGTCTTAGAACGTGGTTTAAGCCTAACTCAACCCCATAAAACCGACTTGTAAGGTGAGGATTTCCCTTTCATTATATACTCTTATGAGACCATATCTCTAGTCAATGAATGTGGGACTTGGGTTTCTCCCAATATATTTTTTTGGTAGTTTTAATTTGTTCAAGTTGTTATATCACTTTTAGGCCACACAGAGAGAAACCAGCCCCATTGAGTCATAAATGAGGCCTTAATAGCCCGGAAACCATTATTGTTTAATCATGTATGAGTTCATTTATGATGAGGATGAGGCTTGTCATGACAGACTGTATCCAAAGCAAATAAAGAGATCTGTGAAGTTGCCAATCCCACCTTTTTCCAGAACTTTTTCCACAAAAGAAAGCAAGAAAATACCACTGGTCTTCTGTGAAGAAGAATACGTGGCCTTCAAGCACCAAGTGAGACCTACTTTTCACCCCCAACAAAACTCAAATATTTCCAAAACAAACTAGACCCACCGACAGTTTTTTAATTGTTTTCACTACATAACTCCTGATTAAGGTTATTCCAAAGATAATAAAACCAAGCCGCAATTAAGAAAAAAGGGGTTGTTGGAGAAAAAGAAATTACGTACCAAACTTCCAGCGAGCTTGAACGAGACCAATCTCAGGATTGTGGACAAGGAATGGGATAGTTCGCCAGAGAAAATCAGGTTCAGGTTGAAAATCAGCATCAAAGATTGCAACATAATCACACTGCTTCACGTAGCTATGCTTCATTCCCTCTTTTAGAGCACCAGCTTTGTATCCATTTCTGTTGTCCCTAACCTCATACTTTATGTTCACACCTTTGTTTGCCCATCTTTTGCATTCTAACTGCACCAACTCCTGCATTTTGTTCACTTCCCACAATCATTCACAATCTCCTTTAATACATACCTATGAAAGTACTTATATATATATATATATATATATATATATATATATATATATATATATATATAGACACGGACGTACTGAACTGAACACGATACTTACTCATAGACATCGATAATAATTTAAGAAAAATGAAAGTAATTGAATGTAACAACATGTGTTGGTGTCGTCACCAATATATATAATATGTCAAACACCACACCAAATATGTCTTCGATCCGATCCGAAAGTGTCAAAACTATATAAATATACCTTGATTGTTGGGTCAGTGGAATCATCAAGAATTTGTATGATGACTCTATCTGAAGGCCAAGAGAGTCCACATGCAGCACCAATTGATAACTGATAAACCTGCATGCATTTAGAAGCATAGAATATAATATATGTTAAACTCAATGAATCTTTTCTGGTTCTAAACTGCAATAAATCTCTGTGGTATATATTTATAGACCTCTCTTTCGTTGTACATAGGGACTTGGACAAGAACCATGGGGTAATTACAGTTTCCTAACTCAACATCATCCTTGATAGTATCCCATTTGTAACGTTTCTCTGGTTTTCGACAAAACACTTTAACCAAACTAATCACAATGCCCATGTAAATTCTCTCAAACAACATCATCAACGACATTCCTAAGCACAGAAACACTGCCAATCTCAACATTGGAACTAGCAGTGGCTCTCTGATTTGTCTCCAAACAAAATCAATTTGTGAACCAACTTCATCCCTCGCTCCTTGTAAAACATCCATTTGGTTGAAATCAAATGGATGAAAATATATGAACTACACGTACGAGAATGAATGAATGTTTTTTCTTTTGTTTGCTTCAAGGTCACGCAAAAAAGGAAGACTAGCAGAACCTTTATGGTTAAGGGAAGAGTAGCCTTGATACTGCTGATGAAGTGTTAGAAGAGAGAGAGTTTTTGTAAGAGCTGTGTCCTTCTCTTTGAGAATGCTCTGTTTTTTTTCTCCTTTCTCTCTCCCTTCTCTCTGTTGTAGTTGTTTGCCTTTTATAGTGGGTTTTGCACTTGCACTACCTCAAAACCCCTGACAGTTGCATCCACAAGTGTGACGGTGAGGCTTATAGAGATTGAGATGGTTATAATTTAGGTAAATTACTACATGTACTTATCTTAATTTTAGAAGGGAAATGCCGTTTCTTCTTACGAAACGAAAAAAGAAAAGCATGTATAGCATTAAAGGACACAAACCCCTTTCCTAAACATTTGTGTCCTTTACTGCTATACATGCTTTTAGTGGGTATATGTGGGTTTTAGTAAATTCATTGCCTTTTTCCTACATTTAGTACACTGTTATTTGGGTCGTACCGAATAGCAGTGCTGATTTTAAAATACCGGATTAGTAATTTATTTTTACCTTTTTCAATTAAGTCCTTTAAATTTTAAAATATCGACACCATTTAAGTAAAAATATAAAAACTAAAGTGTTGGATGACAGATTAGCTTTTATTGCCCCTAAAATCATCTTTGAGCACCGGCGTGGTTTTGTTAAAGACCACCCAATAAAGAATTGTATATGTATTGCATTGTCTCCGAAGCCATTAATATGCTTGACATTAAATCTCATGGTGAAAATATTGCCTTAAAATTTGATGTTAAAAAGGCTTTTGAAACTCTAGATTGGAATTTCACACCACTTTTTGTGATTGGATAAAAGTGATATTGGCTTCAGCTCATTTGTCTTTCTTTGTTAATGGTCGCTCTATGGGGATATTTCCTTGTAAAAGGGGTGTTCGACAAGGTGACCCTCTCTCTCCCCCATTTGTGGCTGGTTCAACTGTAACACTGATACTGCCTCTAATGGCTCTCCTGGCCCTTCTTCTTGTACTGGCATTTTTCATGATTATAGAGCCTCTAGTGTTGGTTGTTTTGCATCTTTTTTGGGCAATGGCATTGCCCTGGATTTTGAGCTCTTGGCAGCCATCATAGCTATTGAGACTGCTATGATAAGGAGTCGCGTAAAATCTGGCTAGAATGTGATTTCTCTTCTATTGTTGCTGCTTTTAAGAATCTTGGCATTGTCCCCTAGAGACTAAGAAATCGTTGGGAAAAAACCTTGAGGGCTTGTTCGCATATGAACTTTATTGTCTCTCATATCTTTAGAGAAGGAAACGGTTATGCGAATTAATTAGCTGCTTTTGGTCTAGTTATGAGAACTTATACTTGGTGGAGTTCGCCTCGGAGCTTCATCTTAGATGACTTTAGTCGTAATAGGTAGGGTCTTTCTTTTTTCAGATTTAACTTGAGCCTAGTCCCCCTTGGTCTTTTCTGTATTGCACTTTTTTATTTCTTTCTAATAAAATGAGGTAGAGTGCTTTTTTTCCTTTCTGATGATTATTCCTAAGGAGGGTTTGCATTAGAGGGTTTCAACGAGCCCTTTCTTTTTTTTCCAAAAAAAAAAATTGAGACCTCCTAATCCCTCCACTTTTGTTTTAGATTAATATGTACTTGGTGATGAACTAGATTCAAACTATGGATGAATTTTTAAGCATGAATAAGATTTTTGAAACAGGTTTTAAATACTAAAGTACCACTAATATGTTGATTGAATTCTTTTTTATTAGAGTTTATTGTTAAAAGTACGGATTGAGCACTTTACACTAAAACTAAATACAATTGATCGGTTCGGGTATCAGAATTGGTCAAATTGAGCCCAACCCGCGAACACTCATCTCAAATAGGGTAAACCAGAGTTGTCTTGTTTAGTCCATTATTTTTTAGTAAATCAAACGCATACATTCTTTTTCAATATATTGCTCCCTAATGTCTTGGTCTGCATTGCTTCTAAATTATTTAGTTTTATGTTAGTTTCACAATAGAAACAAAAATTTACATTTTACTAATATCTAGCTTACTAATATGATTGTCCTTATCTTTAACGTCAAACAAGTACCTACTATTTACCTCATCTCAAATTTACATTAGATTGACAAAAATTGAAAAGTTTACCTTTTAAAATGCTTATTCTAAAACCTTTTAATTAGAATTCTCAAATTTTAATTAAACAACGAATAAAAACCAGGACATACTTCATGTTTTTTTTTTCATACAATACTCCCTCCGGTCCCTATTATAAGATAATTTTGCGGTTTTAGGTTCATTAAATAACTGATGTAATTTTTGTTAGGGATTTTTTTAATGGAATATAATAGTGTATGGTGCAAGTTTGTGGAGACTAAGGGTAATTTTTTATTTTCTTTTTAAAAAAAACAGTTTTTAGTTATTAAAAATTTTTAAAGAACAATTTTTTTTTGTTAATTTTTATAAAAATAATTTTTAAAAACTAAATCAAGCAGACCCTATATGGAAACTCAGAGCGTGAGGTTCAACGGTTGGGTTGATCCTCCCTTAACCAAGGGTCGGGGGTTCAATCCCCGCCTTGGGTACGGAGCAAGGGATAAGTCACTGTTATCCGTGTGGTGGATACCCGGGTTTACCAAAAAAAAAGCAGACCCTATGTGGTGCAATGGATATACTATTATCAGAGTGGAGAATTCGGAAGTAATAATCGTTATCATTAGTCATAAATCTTTCTAAATCCTACCCAATAGTATTGCCTTAGTCAAATGGTACATAAGTAACTTTCCTAAGTATCGTGTTAGAACTAATTACCAATATCAGCTTCAATTTCAAATAGTGGATAATCTCCACTTACGCATCACTGTTAAAGATATTAAAGACTTAGACTTTAGCCTTTGTCGTATGGGGCAAACAAGCATAATTTATACAAATAATTAATATATGGTTTATTTTTGGTTTTGTTATCAAATTTTATCTATTAGTAGACGATACATAAATTTTACAAACTCCACCTATAGCTAATCCTTCTTCGTCAAATTTAATATGCAGGTATTGATACAAATTATTATAAACTCAAAAAACGTTTTATATTTGAATTGTGCCGACTCTTATTAATTAATCTTTGAATTATCGTTAGGATTATTATCATTTTAGTTTCGGGTCTTTGTCTTAACAGCCAATATCAAAAAATGGATAGTTGTTTTGGCTATAATATACAAAACACATGCATACGTAATTTGGACTAACTTTCTAATTAGAGTGTCAAAATAGCGAAACAAGAGTCACTCAACAACTGTTAGGTTGAAGGTAGTGATTTAACTTTCGTTTTCAAAGGCAGATTAAGAGATATTCCCACTTCTCTAACCTACACTTTATCAATTCTTTTAAATGGAATCATTAATGAAATCAATGACTCAATCATATATCAGTATTTATTATTTTTCAAAGCTATGTATTGAGTTTTGGAGAAAGGCATCTGATGACAAAATTGGCAATCGGTGCAAACTATATAGTACTACTAAGCAGTCAGCTCAATCATTTAATTTTGTAGCAAAAGCTGGCTGGTGGGCCGTTATGCAGGTCATGGTAGTGATTTAAGCTCCCCTAGACTCCCCAACAAGTAGTATAGAAGCCTGCAGGTTCAACTTGATGGAGGAGAATGTTGGGAATTCAAGTGCGTGTGGTTATTCCCACATCGGCTAGGAATGAGCTACATGCAAAGTGGAGATCCCAGGTTCGAACTTGGGTAACCACGAAAAATGTTCAACCTATATAAGAACGTCGACTTTACCAGTTGTGTTAGACCTTATGGATGTTTTGATGACATTTATCTTGACAAATGATGTTAAAAAATGGCATTTATCAAATACAAAATTGCTCTCGGGATCCCTTAACTTATTTTCAAATTTTGAATTAGTCTTTTATTTTCCCCCCAAATTGGCCCTATGTTTTAAAACTAATGCATTGTTACCATTTTTAACGCTTTATCACCAACTCCGTTTATCCAAGTGTTACGTGGTTGTGTGTTACACTGTTGATTCAGCATACCACATAGGCTAATTTCATTAATCCTACATGCATGTTCCCTTTTCTTTCAAAAAACCCTAGATCTTCAAAACATCCATTGGTTCTGCACATCTCTCTTCTCATCACCGTTGTTGTTATGTACATTGACATCTCTCTTGCTCCAGAAGTTTCAAAACACACCACGAACCATGGCATCACGAAGCAACAGCTCCAACTCCAGAAGCTTCAACCCCTATTCAAGCGAACGTCGCTCAGTTGAAGGACCAGAGTTTTGATGTGGATCTAAGACTATTGTTCGCGTTGTGAACAAAGGTGATCCTAATAAAGGCAAATAATTCTGGGGTATTGTGGTGAGGAAGATGATGTTTCTGGGTTTTAGTTCGTTAACAAATAAGTCCCTTAAATTTTTTATGAGTATCAAATTAGTCCTTTAAGTTTTTATGATTTAACAATTTCTCTAATATCGTTGCAGCCTACTAGCATTGACTATGGATGCAACTGTTTTTTTGTAGTTTGAAGATTGGTGTCCAAATTATGTCGCTGACGAAGAATATTTACGGTGTCGTGGAAAGAATATCGAGCTTCGTGAAAAGGATATAGAGCTAATTTCATTGAGGAAGACTTTTGTGACAATGGATGGAGATCACAAATCAACAAAAGAACCAAATGAAGATTGTTGTTGTTACATGCTTATAAGTCTTAGGAGTGATATGTGCAATGGTTATTTTCATGTTGTTGACTAGTTGACTACTAGGAATTAGGATTAGTTCATTATTTAAGATTAAGGTTGGAACTTTAAATTAGAATATTATGTATGGGTTGTCTATGTAATATTAAAATTAGAATGTCAAGTTTCTATGTAACGTTGATTTTTATGATGAATAGAATGACCTTTTATTCACAATTGGTTCCATTAATAACTGAACCTTATAAACAACAAGTTGCTAAATAACAAAACCTGTTAATATATAGCAACCCTTGAGCTCTTGGAAGAGATGGTTCGAGCTTAACCAAGTTTCTGGGTTCGAACCCAACAATATTAAAATTCTTAAGCAGAGCTTCCCAGCCCATTGTGGCATACCCAGCTCGAGGGACTAGTCTCTGCAATTGCACGCAAAGGATACTGATTTACAAAAAAAAATATTAATAGCAATTGGCTCCATTAATAGCATTTTTGGACCACAAAACCCTAACTCACATGGAAATTGTGTCTGTCCTCAGTGGCAGATCTTCTTGGGAGTGGAAGGATGTCATGGTACCCCCAACTTTTTAAAATTTTACTATATATACACATATACTTTATACACAAAATTAGGTTATATACAATAAAACGAACTCTAATCACAAGAGTTGTTAAGTGGTGCCGTGGTTGAGCGTGTTGTTAGTGATGTCGGAGACCCTGGTTCGATTTCTGCGGTTGTGCATTTACAAAACCATACAAATCAGACAAATAAACATGAAAACCCCACCAATACCCTACATTTCACAACATTCAGTATTATTAAAAACCCTAAAGCAAAGAAACCTAATAAACAACTAATATTCACAACAACTTTCAAAAACACGTGAATAAACAATAGGTTAGGCTTACCTTTTGCAATTAACAAAACGAGAAACTCTGATTTCATCTAACGAATGAATGACCCTTGGTTTTCTTCTCTCATTCTTCGCCTCGTCGCACCCTTCTATCTTCTCACTCGTTTCTCTCTAATTTCTTTCTAAGTGATTTTCTGAGTGAAAGAAACCCTAAACCTTGACCCCTAAGCTAATAACTTACTTGGAATGCCAAGTCAGCAGTGTAATAGCATGTAACACTTGATTAAACGGAGTTAGTGATAAAATGTTAAAAGGGTAACGGGTACACTAGTTTTAAAACATAATGGACCAATTCGGGAAAAAAATATAAATGACTAATTCGAAATCTGAAAATAAATTAAGGGACACCGAGAGCAATTTTGCCTTTATAAAAAATAAAGTTTTAAATTAAAATTGTGGCTATGTCACGATTTTGGCTATATATTATAAAAAAAGTTACGTGACAAATATAACTAATGTAATTCCAATGGGATTTTAGAGACTATTAATATTGCAATGTAATAATTGGTTCGTGTATTGTAGCAAGTTTTAAATGAAGAAAAAAGATTGATTCATTTTTGAATTTGAGCACAAAATATGTGAGCTTAATTATACATTGATGTGTATTCATTTGAGCTTTTGAGATGGTTGGTTATTGGCAAAGTGTGCGTATTTGAGTTAGACTAGACTAGACATCCCACCTTCCCCTTTATTTCAACCTCCACGCAACTTAGTCTTAATCCCTATTTAAGGTTGTCCGCATGTCGTCCTCGTCTTCTCAGAACCAATTATCGTTTTAGAAAAATAGGAATGCTCCTTCTACTTTTTTTATTAAGGTGGCACTAAAATGACTAAATGCACAAAAACTATAGGGAGGGACCGGACCTTATAGTTCAATCCAACGGTTACGGCATTCCCTTGCCTTGTATACGTAAAATATATTGCCATGTTTAAGTCATTTATTGACTTCGATTGTCGGTTGACATTGACAAAACAAGCAAGACTGTTTTATTGTAAGTAGTAACATGATTAACTAGTTAGTATCAAAAGTAGTTTTAAAACTCAACTTTTTGGTTCACACGTACATGCTACAATCAGGTGGCTTGTCTATTATCTTAATACAAATTGTCTGAAATTCTAACGATGATCGATGTCCGTTCATCCTCACGATTGATACGGTGACCTGATTGGTACTGTTTCGACAAAAATAATAGAAAATAAATGAGTTAAGTTTTAAGACACTCATATTTCTTTTTCTCATTTTTGTCGAATCGATACCAATTGAGTTCACCATCCAACCATAGTCGTCGTTAGATTTTTCGAACAATTTTCTAAGTACCGAATCATTTGGAGAAGCCTTGAAGAAGCTTAATTAGAACAATACAACATTACACCAAACGATGTGGCATCGAGTATTCCGTCAGATTTGCTCGTGAATTCTCTCTAATGTAACTCTTTATGATAAATTTGAAAATCCTCATTTCAAAGCATCCATGGTCATAATTTCAAATACAATAATAATAATAATAATAATAATAATAATAATAATAATAATAATAATAATAATAATTCATCTCTAATCTTTAAGCAACAAATGCCTGCCTGGAAGCCATTATGAGCAACTTGTGTCATTTAACATGAGTAATGAGATTCATTTTTTGGCATGCAATTTCATCATTTCTTCTCCGTTATGAGAAGAATTCCTGATGACGAAATATAAAAAGCTGGCTTGGTTTGATGTAAATATGTAATGAAAGAGAAGGAATATTGTAGCACTGTCTATGACTAAGTTGAATCTTATGAAATTACTAGCAACCACAGTATTAAAAATCTCTGGTTGAACTTGATTCTGATTTTTAAATGTAAGATGTAATTTCACCATTAGCACTGTTCACAGGTCAATTAGCTGGAGCTATCTATGCAAGCAATTCAAACGCCTAGTCAATCAAACTCACCATGTTTCAAAGAAATCCTGCAAACCGTAACATCAACATAAAACATACAATATCCACACGAAAGAAATAAGACAAATTAATCAACATAATTTAGAATGCTTGGCACAGGGGAAAACAGAGTGCATTTAAAAGCTTTTTAATTACTTTCTTTTTTGTTTTTAAGTATAGTTAAGACCAATGGAAGGATTTTTTTAGCAAGTTCTTTTTATCAAGAATGCACCATATTATTTAACCTTGCTCCAAACATTGTAAAGTGGTAACTGAAATGCAATCATTAACCTTTCCTTTCCAAGCTAGTTGTTTGTACACATGGAGTATGTGTTGATATGTGTTCTGTTTTGCTTCTTTGACAATTTTCCAATTTCCATTAGTGGCAAGCACTGAATACTACACTTCAACCACGTTGAAAACTGCGTAACATCTCAAAGCCCAGAAGACTATAATAGTAGCCATCAAGATCAAGTCCTATATTTCAACCGTTCAAACTCTTTTGAATCCTTATTATAATAGAAAGCTCACCTGAAACTGATTCTTATAATATGATGCGGAACTTCAATTCACCATATGCCCTAACATTGACACTTCTTCTACTAGTCGGTATTGTCTTCTACTGGGAGTGGATTCTCTGAATTTAACACGGGAACTTCAGGGTGCAGTTAGTGCAAAATAGCAATGGATAAGGGTGGAAAGGTATTTTAGTACACGAATGAAAAAGTATTTCTCGAATTAATATTATATTTTGGAAATTTCAAAAAAATGAAATTTTCAAAATTATTATATTTATTTCGCAAATTTGACTTTTTAAAATTGTCTGTTAAACGCCCAAGGATCTCTTCAGACATTGGTATTAGTGTCATCCCCAATCTTCCATCGAGCTCCAAATTTAACAAGTACTTGTGAAGTGTAGATGTTACGCCAAACATAACTAAGATTATGGCCCAAGCGAGCGCCCAATGTTGAAAGATGGTAGGGGTTGGATAGTCAAGGTTGTTCGTGGACTCAACAATCATCTGTTAGTTACAAGTTTGCAGAGTCATCCATTTCTTGGGCGTTTAACCGAGGAAGAACGGTCCATGGAGCATAAAATGACAAAATATAATATTGCACACAGACACACATATATGGCAATGAAGGACCGAAATAAGGCCAACTTGACTACTTTCTTCTAGATTTACAAGCAACACAGCATGTATTGGTCATCATAGAATCTGAAAAGTATTGTATTGGAATAGAAAATATAAAAAATCGGATGTTGCTAGTGACATACTTTGGACGCATCTAGATTCGATTAGATTGTTGACCATGCTTTCACAGCAAGAAAAATTGGATTTTTCGACGGGCAAAATCTGCTGTAAAAGCCAAAAATCCACCGAAAATGTGGACTTTCCGGCAGATTTTTGCCGCCGGTAGCCAGCTCGCTGCAAACGCTTTCCGGCGGATTTCGTGTCGTCGAAAAATCCGCCGGAAATTTTCGGCGGATAATCCGTCGAAAAGCCAAAAAAAAAATCGCAAAAACAGTACCGGCGGATTATCCGCCGGAAAAACCCTTTTTTTTTAAAATATCCGCCAGAAATCCCTTTAATCCGCCGGAAAAACCTTTTTTTTTAAAAAAAATCCGCCAGAAATTAATTTTCGTTTTATTTAAAAAATTAATATTATTTTATTAAAAACTTTAATTAATTATTTTATTAAACACTTTAATTATTGATAATAAAATAAAATTTAATAATTAATTAATTTACTAATTAAAAAAATAAAAATTAGGAATGAAAATTAATAATTAATTTAAATAAAACAAAAAAATAAATATCCATACAACCAAAAAAATATCCATACAACAAAATAAAATAATCCAAAGCTACTGGAGTAGCTGCTGGTCTGACTCATCACCATGATAATAGGTATCATCTGATGCAAGAAAAGCACTAATCGCATCGATATTATGATCGATGTTTGAGTTGGTGGGAACATCTCTTATGGAATACTCTCTCAACTTCTCTTTGCTGCTCTGGTAACCATGTACATTTTTCCTATTTAAGAAATTTACAATAATGTTGTTAATAAGACAAATTAATTAATCAAGTCAATAAGATAATACACCAAATTAATTATTTCGTAGAACAACTTACCAAGTATGATCTTAACATCCTCGCAATTGCCTCTTGATCTTTTCTAACCGCCGTCCAATTCTTCCAGCTGCCGGAGAAATTCTCCTTAATTGTTTTTGTGATGGCGGTAGTTGTAGCCTTCGAAGGAAGAAACCTGTATTACATTAAAAAAGATGAATTTTATTACACCAAATTATATAAGTTATATAAAAGGCAACAAAAATAAATTAATAAATAATAATAATAATATATATACTTACGAATAGCCGGCAGTCTCCAATATGATACGACCATCAGCTGTATACCTCACCACATCCTGGTTAACAGTGAATGTGCGTACCCCATCTGCATCAACATCTGTCGGGGCTAAGCCCTCAGTACCATCAGGAATCACTGGGTGCCCTGCAGTACTAATACTAGCACCCTCAAACCCAGGTGGTGACAAATATTTGCCACCAGAAACAACAACACGAGCAGGCTGACGACGCCGCCCTAGGCGAGTAGAAGTCTTCCTCCTGCTAGTGCTGGCGCCATCAGCTGTGACAGGTGGAGGAACATATGTGTCGTCATGATCGGATCCTGAGTGAGACGATGACATGACCGTATCTAGACATATACATTTAAACAAACAAACATATACTAAACAGGTTAACATAAACATACTAAAAACAAATTAAAATATATAAACATATATACTAAACAAATTAAAATATATAAACATACTAATTAAACAAACATAAATTACATCCTTGATTAAAAATAGGTTAGCATATATTGTTGAAACATAAATAACTAATTGGAATCCCATTCATTCTCAAAATCATCATCATCAGAGGAGTGAATTCTTGATACACCAATGTGGTCTGTTGCATCTTCTTCGTCATCGACTTCATCGCCGGTGTTTGGCTCATCACATAAACGAGTAATGGGTTCAAGACATCTCTTCCATTTGATATGGCACATCTTCCACCGTGTCATCATTTGTCTCAATGCGACCTCTTGGTTTGGTTTTAATTGCGACACACCAAGCACGCCTATTAGTCCGCGTTGATGGATAAGGGACATAATAGACTTGTCTCACATTTTGTGCAATGACGAACGGATCATACAGTCGATATCTACCATTCATTTTAATGTCCACTGTATTTGACTTTGGATTCACCTTTGTTCCTCGAGCAGACGGATCAAACTAATTACAATAAAATACCACTACCTTCTGACTAAAATCTAGATGGGGGTACGAAAGTTCATATATGTGTTGAACCACACCATAAAAATCATCTTCACCTCCTCCAGTGACACCCTTCATGCACACTCCACTATTGACTGTCTCTCTGCCCTGTGTCCATTCATTGGTGTGAAATTTGTATCCATTGACAAAGTATGTGTGCCATTCTTTAAACATCTCCGAGGACCGTCTGATATGTCCCTCAAGTGTTGGTTGGTAGGAATTGGTGGGAGGGCATAAACATGTTGCCTAAACCACGTTGGAAAATGTGCATTAATTTGAGAAGAAGATTGTTGCTCACTTACGTCCTCTGATGACAATAATTCCCTAAAAAGAAATAATTAATTGTTACACATTTGTCTACTTTATATTAACTAATTAAGATCGATAGTTAATGTTGAGGAACATACTCAATAAATGGTTGCACCTCAGTACAGTTTATCAACACATGAACATGTGCTGAACTTAACTCTTCATCTGTTAGCCAGTGAATTGACTCCTTCCCAGATGGACGACCGGGTAGACAAAAGACAGACAAAGCTAAATGATGTCTAGGACATTCAGTATCCATTTCATTTCGACCGCTTCCAGAAGCAAACTCATTCTTGAAATAATAAGAACAAAAATGGGTTGTTTCACGGTGTAAGTAAGAAGAACATATCGATCTTTCAACTCTAGCTTTGTTTTTCACCGATCTTTTTGAATCACCCATGAACCTAGAGAAAATGATATTAATTAACATAATAATCATCTATTTTAAACTTGTTTCTTATATTATAAAAATTAACTGACCTTTCACACGGATACATCCATCTGTATTGGACAGGTCCGCCAAGTTTAGCTTCATATGCGAGATGCACCGGTAGATGCTCCATGTAACACCCATTTTCTAATAACCTTACTATTTAATAAAATCAGAGTCTCTTTTTTTTTTTTTGAAAACAATCTAAGCGAGTGCTACACTTACTTCATTAAATCAACAACTTCAATTTTTCACAGTTCGGTTAAAACCACAAGATACATAGCACCATGAAATACCGTTTAGTTCGCATCAACCAAATGCCATCACTACCGCAGCGGAATAATAACAAGTTCGAAAACAACACCAATACAGCATCAATAATAGTCTAACAGCATAAAGACAATAACACATAAGCATAAGACGCCCCCCCGGTGCTACGTATCAGAGCATGACACTTCCTACCAGACGAAGGCATAAGGGTAACCTTCACTCGTTATTACCTGCACGTTGCCGACATAAGAAGCAACATAAAAGCAGTAGGGTGAGTCTCTTTTCATAAATAATAACATATGGAATAAGCATTGCATAGGAAAGGTAACTAGGCACACCAATTCACAATAAAGGCAGCAACCACATCACAATTGCAATCTACAAACAACAATGCAAAAGGTATGGTTATGCGTGAAATGCAACCCAAACTCCACGGGCACATGCATGTCGGATCCGTCACCAAATACAAATAGGCCGTAGCCTCTGCTCACCAAATAAAATTAGGCCGAAGCCTCTGCTCACCAATAATGCACATGTTCCATGAGATGCTATGGAAATGCACCACAACACATCACACAATTCATCAATTCACCATTTAATCAACTCACCATTTTATTCATATTCTCATCATTGTATCAATCAGCTCACCAATTAAAATTAGGCCGAAGCCTCTGCTCACCAATCACACCATAATACACTCACCAACTCAACCCACCACTCACACCAACACCAATTTCATTTAGGCCAATTTAGGATTTGACACGACATAGGGAAAGTGAATAAAAATTGAAATTAGACACCTTGAACAACTTCAGTCCAGAACCACCAGTAAAATAATCCATTTTTGCATAAAACCAGAACATTTGGATAGACACTGAAATTAGCTTCGAAACGCATTTTGAACCGTCAAATTTGGATAACCGAGTCAAAAGTTACATTAAAAATAAGTTTGGAAAATTTGGGCAACATCCTGATTTTTGGCGCCCAGCAAAAACTGGCGCAGGGCGCCTAGCGCCCAGACACTGGCGCAGGAAAAGCTGGCGCAGGGCGCCTAGCAAAACTGGCGCAGGGCGCCTAGCGCCCAGACACTGGCGCTGAAAAACTGGCGCAGGGCGCCTAGCGCCCAGACACAGAACTGGCGCAGGAACACCCAAAACTGGCGCAGAGCACACGGCGCCCATGCACTAGGCGCCTAGTGAAAACACGGAACACAACTCTTTTGGTGGCCAAAATCATTTTACACGAGCTATTTTACTTGGACATGAAAACCAAAAGCCAAAATTGGCAAAACAATCACCAGAAAATTGGGGCCCTTGGCGCCCATGACACAAGGAACACGGCCAAATTTTGACCCAACACCTGAAACTGACTATTT
This sequence comes from Astragalus membranaceus, assembly GCA_039519185.1. Lineage (NCBI taxonomy): Eukaryota > Viridiplantae > Streptophyta > Magnoliopsida > Fabales > Fabaceae > Astragalus > Astragalus membranaceus. Next base: position 92,072,076 of record CM076847.1, on the reverse strand, counting down.
TTGTGCCCAGGAACTCCCATACCAAATTTGAAAGCAAACCGAGCATCCAATCTCCGGGACCCTCGGTTCCCATGGTGCCTAGACACGAGCAACACAATTCTGCAACACAGTGGCGCAGACAAGGGAACCCGGCGCCCAGTGTCTAGCCACAGAACCAGACACAGGCAACACAGACACAGCACATGGGCGCCTGGTTCCCAGGAGCTAGACACAGACTTAGACAGAATTTCCAGCAACACCCAAACTCCCTAGGAGCCTAAAGAGCCAACCAAATTCGAGTTCCTCACTACCAAAAATTCCCAAATTAAATCTCCAACCTTAATTTATCAATATAAGACTGACCATCACATTTACCACCAAAAATTCATTCAATCATAATACCAAACAATGGGCATGCATCATTCCTATTGTGTACAATTTCAACACCAATCAAACATCTCTTTGCACAATTAAAAATTCAGCATAGCACAACATCACAACATATCAATCATTCATAGAAATCACCCTAGGACCTAACCCTAGGCATTACTCATCACATAAGCTATTAAAGATAAAAAGAGGACCCCCTAACCTCTTAGAATTCGAGACCACCAAGCAAAGCTCCAAGGAATTGCAAGACACCAACAAGCCTTCTCTTCCTCCTTGAGTGATTCGCGAAACTCCTCTCCCTTTCCTCTTGCAAGTCGCGACTTCCTCTCCTCACTCTCTCTTTTTACGTTTTCTTTTTCTTTCTTTGCACAATTGAGTAAAATGAAAACTAACTCACAAGACCCCTAAGTGAGTCGACTCCTATGACTATCCAATGGGTCATGGGCCTACTTGTGGATCATGGGCCCCCATGCACACCACCTAGTTCGTGACCACACCTCCTAAACAAATGAAATAAAAATAAATTAAATTAAATCCTGAATTAGTTAATTAAATTAAAATAAATATTGTAAGCCTTAAATAACTTAATTAAATAAATAATTAAATTATTTTGGGGCGTTACACTCCAGAGAATCAAAGAAACCAGGCGGAAATACTCTCTCCAACTTGCATAAGATAAGTGGGATGTCTTGTTCCATTTTTGAAAGATCATCAGCTTTTAGCGTTGCAGAACACAAATTCTTAAAGTATTGACTTATTTCAATGAGCGGATTCAAAACGTGTGTTGGCAACGAACTAAAAGCGATAGGAAGTAAGCACTCCATGAATACATGACAATCATGGCTCTTCATCCCATGCAACCTCCCATTATCCACATCCGCACATCTAGATAAATTGGAAGGATAACCGTCTGGCATTTTCAACTCTTTTATCCACTGATAAACTGCTTTCGCTTGTTCGGTAGATAAAGTATAATTGGCTTTGGATTTCAAAGTCCTAGTACCTTGCTCAACCAACAACAAATCCTTTCGTCTACAGTAATGATCTATATCCTTCCTAGCTTTCTCGTTGTCTTTCGTTTTGCCTTTCACGTTCATGACAGTGTTAAATATGTTGTCAAAAAAATTCTTCTCTATATGCATTACATCGACATTGTGTCTCAATCGATTATCTTTCCAATAGGGAAGTTCCCAAAAAATATTTCTTTTGTCCAATTGTGTCATTGTCCATAGCCATCTAGACGAGAAACAACACCCGCTACGACTTCCACAGGAGGGATATCCCTAACACTATTCCAAACTTCCTCTGGTGTCAACCTACGAGGAGGTCCAGCTGTTTCAACATTTCCCTTGATGAACGCATATTTCTACTTTCTAAAATGGGTGATCCATAGGTAAGAACCTACAGTGCGAGTCAAACCATGAAGTTTTTCCTCCGTATTTAAGACTAAAAGCCTTTGTGTCAACCATGCAAATCGGACACGCCATCTTACCATGTGTCCCCCATCCAGACAACATTCCATAGGCAGGGAAGTCATTAATGGTCCACATCAAAGCCGCCCTCATCACAAAATTTTATTTGCGTGCTGCATCATAAGTTAAAACACCATTCCACAACCTTTTTAGGTCATCAATCAAAGGTTGCAAATATATGTCAATACCAGTTGTTGGATTACTTGGCCCAGGAATAATAGAATTTAAAAACATGTATGGTTTAGACATACACATTTCTGGAGGAAGGTTGTATGGGGTAACAATAACTGGTCAACATGAATATGGGGTTGCCGAGGCTTGAATATATGGTGTGAAACCATCAGAGCATAAACCAAGTCGAACATTGCGTGGATCACTGGCAAAATCTGGATGAACACGATCAAAATGCTTCCAAGCTTCACCATCAGATGGGTGACGTAATTCACCAGAATTATTTCTATTTTGATGGTGCCACATCATTTTACCCGCGGTCTCCATTGAAGTAAACATCCTCTATAGCCTTGGTATAAGCGGCAGATAGAACATTGCTTTTCGTGGAACCGGTTTGCCTCTGCTCATCCCTTTCCTACTGACACGATAGCGTGGCTCTCCACACAACTTGCACTCTGACAACTCTCCATCATTTATGCCAAACTCATTGTTATAATAGAGCATGCAACCAGGCACACAACAATCAATTCTTTTAGATTTTAAGCCAAGCTTCGATACCAGTCTTTTAGCTTCATAATAACTTTGCGGCAAAAGCCCTCTAATGGGGGTTGCATCCAACATCATTTTGGTCATATATTCCATGCACAACTCATCAACATTAAATTGAGACTTGTTGCGCCCGAAAAATCCGGTTTGGGACTTTTCGTTTGACAACGTGGAAAAAGTTTGGAGCCGCCACCAATATTTTAATTTTAAGACCAAAACATTGAAAAAATGTCTTTTAAACAAGGCGGATGGTCTTTTGAAAACTAGAGATGTAGGTTCGGGGGTCGGTTAGGTACGAGGAAGGTATTAGCACCCCGCACCTCCTTTCTACCGAAAGGGAACCATTAACTTGATGTGTGGTTTGGACAAAAGTTTGAGTTTGAAAGCGGTTTATTCTACTTCTTTTCTTTTTTTTTTGATTTGTTTTACTGAAAACAGGAGGGAAGAAGAATATTTTTGGTTATCTTTGAAAAGCGGAACAAAACAAAGATTTTTTTTAAAAGGGTGCTTGGCGGGACAGGACCCCGTTCCTACGTACCCTCACTGGAAGAGGGATCAAAGCTACGTAGTTCTCGGTTTTTGGTTTTGAAAAAGGATTGAGCTTTCGCGAAGACCGAACAACAACGGTTAGAATGATCTCGCTACTAACTCCTTTCGAAAACAACATCATCATTAACGACCTAATCGGCAACGGCGCGATTGGTGTTTAATGACAATTGGTTTATTTTTGAGAAATGAATAAGTTTTCAAAAATGGGATAGAGCTTTTGCGAAGACCGAACAACAACGGTTAGAATGGCCTCACTACTAACTCTTTTGAAAATGAAATCATCATTAATGACCTAACCGGCAACGGCGCGATTGGTGTTTAATGACGATTGATTTATTTTTGTTTTGAAAGTAAAAGTTTCTTTTTGTTTTGAAATGATTTTAGGAAATGGGTTTTAGAAAAGGAGTAGAACAATTCAAGTCAATTCTAAATCCATAACCAAATGCAAATGAATGAATAATACTCAAGCAAACATGAACATATCATTCATTAACCAAGATTAAACATGCCCATACAATCAAAGGATTCAATTATTAAAGATGCAAAACAAAGTTCTCAAAGTAATTGTGTGTGTGCAAGAAGGATTGTATTTTCCCTAATGGCTCTATGCTACAACATGCATGTAGACTTACGTCTCCATTAGGAGGTCATACAAGTGGAGAGGAGGGTACACAATCAAGTCAAGACATTTACATGGCATCAAGAACAAGTGAATACAATTGATTGTAAACATAGAGTATTCTAAGTTAAATGATTGAATATATAAGCAAGGATGCATGATTAGGTAAGCATGTAAGTGCATGAGTGTACAAGGAATGAATGCATAGCACTTTATTTATGAATGGATGGCATACCAGGATGCATAAAAGGATGCAAGAGATATAAGCATATGAGGATGCATGAGAGTGTCACATAAACTAAGTATGAATGAAGATGTATGAATGTGAAAATGTTTTGGGTATTTTTGCAAGTTGATAAGTTGTAAAACTTTAAATAAGAAGTTAGTGAAAAGTAAAGTAAAAAATGCATGAAGTAAATGGTAATTATTTAATGAGATGGTAAAGTAAAAATGCATGAAGTAAATGGTAATTATTTAATGAGATGGTAAAGTAAAAATGCATGAAGTAAATGGTAATTATTTAATGAGATGGTAAAGTAAAAATGCATGAAGTAAATGGTAATTATTTAATGAGATGGTAAAGTAAAAATGCATGAAGTAAATGGTAATTATTTAATGAGATGGTAAAGTAAAAAGGTAAAAAGTAAATAAACACTAAAACCAAGTTGAATCACATAGAGCAATCCTCTCACTTTGAGAAAAGTGCACTAGGCACTAGTGAGAATCAACTTGCCTATCATCAACAATTTACAATAAGCAAATTAAAATGCAAAGATTAACTAAACACACAAATAAGTTGAATCACCTAGAGCAATCCTCCCACTTTGAGCAAAGTGCACTAGGCACTAGTGAGAATCAACTTGCCTATCATCAACAAAAAACAATAACCAAATGAAAATGCAAAGATTAACTAAACACACAAATAAGTTGAATCACCTAGAGCAATCCTCCCACTTTGAGCAAAGTGCACTAGGCACTAGTGAGAATCAACTTGCCTATCATCAACAATGAACAATAAGCAAATGAAAATGCAAAGATTAACTAAACACACAAATAAGTTGAATCACCTAGAGCAATCCTCCCACTTTGAGCAAAGTGCACTAGGCACTAGTGAGAATCAACTTGCCTATCATCAACAAAAAACAATAAGCAAATGAAAATGCAAAGATTAACTAAACACACAAATAAGTTGAATCACCTAGAGCAATCCTCCCACTTTGAGCAAAGTGCACTAGGCACTAGTGAGAATCAACTTGCCTATCATCAACAATTTACAACAAGTAAACTAAGACACAAGAATGGATGGACACATAAACTACATTGAGTCATTTCTAGCAATCTTCACCACTTAGGTTAATGTGCACTAGGCACTCGTGGGAATCATATTGCTAAATCATCAAACAACAAAAGTAACATTTAACACTAAAATGAAATACTAATAACAAGATTAAACATCACCAAACAAAGAACAACAACAAAATCAACTTGGAAATATTTTTAGATCTATAAGCATGTGAACCAAAGGAAACATAGATCCACATTTTATTTAATAAAGAAAACACCAAAATTAACACAAAGCAACATAGATCTATTTTTTGCAAGGATTTATATGATTAAGCAAGGAAGTGCAACAAAATCATATCAACCCTAATTTTTATGATATGCAAAATGCTAAAGCCTATAAACAACAATTTTATTTATGAAATCTAGTGCACAATATGTAAAGATGCAAGGGAAATTATTCAAGTAAAAGAATAACTCCTTCAAGGCCAAGGACCCATCTCAAACACCCAAAGCTCCCTAAGTCTTTGTCAAAATATTTGAAATGGATCCTCAAAGCAAACAACAATCAAGGAGTTTGGAGTAGAGGAGAAATTATGCAAGAAAATTAAATATGAGGTGCAAAGCTTCAAGGATTACCTCAAAACTACAATGAAATGAAGAAGGAGATGATAAGCTTAAAAATTACTAGCTCTTAGCAATTTGATGATGCAACCTTGAAGAGAATGGAAGGAAAGATGGTGATCTAACAAGAAATGGAGGATTTGGTGGTTGATTTTTGAAGAAAATATATGGAAGAGGGGAGGAAGAGGCTACGGCCAAGGAGAGGGAAGGAGAGGAGAGGAGGTGTGCTAGGGTTTTGTGTAGGAGAGAATGAGCAAAAAAAAAGAAGAGCCTCCTTAGGTGTGGGAATGAGGGAGTATTTATAGGATGAAACTAGGTCTAAGGGTAGTTTAGTCTTTGTGATTTTGATGTGCTCTAGGATTGAGCTTTGATTTTGAATGGAGGGTTGAGATCACTTATCACAAGGATTGAGGGTGGAGAGAAAACACAAAATGTGAGAGTGAGAGAGTGGGGGGCGAAAGTTAGAGGGAAAAAAGAAAGAAAAGAAAAATGAATTTCTTATTTTGGAAGAGATATTTTATGTGAGGTAGGGTTAAGGGCATTTTAGAGAAGAATTGTTACCAAAGAGGGAAATTTGGGTTTTCTTATGAAGGGGTTAGTGTATGTGAGTGAGGTATTTTACCAAAGAGGGTATAATGATTACAAATTGGAGAGAGAAGGAGAGAGAAGGAGGATTTCGAAATTGAGGAGAGGAAGAGAGAAAAAAAACTTGTTTTTTTGGTCTTTTGTCTTATTGAGGACACTTCCCTTTTTTTGAGTTTTTTTTTTTAATTTTTGGGCATGGGAAATAATGGGAATGCAACTATTGAAAATGTGTCACATGCTTTTGGGCACCATAAAATATTCCCTCTAGTCACCTATGACAATAAAAATTGTCACTTAAGAATTGAGGAATATTTAATGGTCCTTTTTTATTTTTCTATGCACTTAAAAATGGAAAAATACATTTTTAATTATTTTGACTAGGGTTTTCTTTCTAAAAAATTGTACAAAAATTATCCTTGATAGAATAAAAATGTACTTTTTGTGGATGTGCATTTTTGGCGAGAAAATCATCTTTTTTGCAAAAAATGACCAAAATGCCCTTTTTGACCCTAAAACCCTAATTCGCCTAAAAAGTGCATTCCAACCCTAAAAATGATTTTAAAGACCATGGAATGACTTCTAGGACCCAAAATGCAATGCCTGATGCTCTTCATTCTTCGATTTATTTATTTATTTTTTTTGTGGAAAATTAGGGTTTTGACCTAAGCCGGACAAAATTGGGGTATGACAGGACTTAAGACCCAACAACCGAACACACATTGATAATTTTGAGTCTTTAGATCCATCAAATCATGGTTTATTTGTCTCACTCAAATACATGTAAAAACTTTGAGCTTCCTCATTTGGAACTTCTTCAGCATCATATTATGGTTCTTCAAAATCCAAATTTACTCCAACAGTGTCAGATATCATTCCTTGATAAACATCTAACGGTTGTATAATTTGGCCTGCAGATGTCGTAGTCGTCGCTGGATAACTACTTGATGTGGGAGCTACTACTTCAACCGGAACATTAACCGCAGGAACTGCAGCTACCCCTGGTCCTACTTCCCCGTGACGACTCCATATCCAATAATTTGGCCTAAACCCATTATTGTACAAATCAAGTATAACTTCTTCTTTATTTTTTATAAATCGAAACGAACATTTCAAGCACGGGCATCTAATTCCGCCTTGTCGTGCAAATTCTTCATGACACTTAGCACAAGAAAGAAACTCTTCTACTCCTTCTACAAAACGTCGCTTTAAACTGGATCTTCCAGGAAACAATCGATCATACATCCAACTACGATCCATAATTTCAAGTTCTATGTACAACACTACGATGTAAATCAAATAAACTATCAAATATTATTTTTTGATATATATTGATATATTAATTACTATCAAATAAATTCGGGTTTTTTGTTTTTAGTCCCTCATGACTTTCATATATCGCTCCATGACTTTTAATAGCGTTTTTATGACATTCTATAAGCGTTATTAAAAGTCACCAATGACTAAAAGAAAAAATCTAAATTTTACGGTGACCAAAAGTTGGTAAAAATTTTTGAGACACTAAAAAAAATCCATATATATATATTGATATATTATTTACTTTATTTTGATATATCAATAAACTATCAATTACTATAAAATAAACTATCAAATAAACTATCAATTACAAAGTAAATGAAATAAACTATCAAATATTACTTTTTGATATATATTGATATATTAATTACTTTATTTTTTATAAACTAATATATTATAATATTTTATAAACTAATAAAATCAATAACGTTTTATACCAACTAATGACTTTGATAACTAACCGTAGTGAAAAGATGGCTCTGACTTGAAGCGTATCCCTAACTCAAACAAAGAGGAAAAAAGAGGAAACCAAACTCAAACAATACCTAAACAAACAACACCACAATTAGTAACTAACTCATATTATAAAATAATTCATAAACTAAAACTATTAACTCATGTTACAAACATACCTTAGATTGAAGAAATTTGCAAAAGAGGGGAAGAGATTTAGTAGAGAGAAGAAGAGAATTCGTAGGGAGGAAGAGAGGAATTTCAAGAAGAGATTTAGTAGAGAGAAGAAGAGAATTCGTAGGGGTGTGAAGAAGAAGTGTGGAGAAAAGATTTATATAGGAAGATAGGAAGAAGATAAACGAAACGGTCAAATATTCACAAATCCGCCGCAAATATCATCTACCGGCGGATTTAATATGTTTTCGGCGGATCAGGGAGTTTCCGGCGGATTTTAAAGGCTTACCGGCGGATTTTTAAAAATTAAATCTCCCGCATTTTTCAAAACTATCCGCCGGAAATCATGTTTCTGGCGGATTTTAGTCGGGTTGTCATTTTCGGCAGATTTTTAAATTTCAAATTTCGCGCTTCTTTTAACGATCCGCCGGAAATGGCCTTACCGGCGGATTTTGTTTTTTAAAAAAAAAATTCATAAACATAAAATACGCCGGAAATACCTAAAAATTCGCCGGAAATGTTGTGGGGGAAAAAAACCGCCGGAAAATCCAACTATTCCGCCAGTAATGTTTCGGCGGATAAAATCCGCCGGTAAATCCTAAAATCCACCAGAAATGTTTCGGCGGATAAAAATCCGCCGGAAAGTCTTGGCTGGAAAAATCAATTATTCTTGTAGTGTTTCTACCACTTTGATCATGGGCAACACATACAAAACCAACCGATACAAAGTGTCGTTGTTGGTGATTATCGTGTCGCTTCGACGGAATTGACATTCTCCACGACATTTGCTTACTTTGCTGTTGAGAGATTAGATGATTTTTCCAAGGCAATATATATAGAAGTCGAGGGAGTTGTTCTTATAGCTTACTTCCTCAAGTCTTCGTGGCTAATAGAGATCTTGCGATGATGAATGCTACTGAGGTTGTTTTTCCTTCTGCTATTAATTTTCTATGTCAGTTTCACATCAACAATAACGAGGGTGTCAATTGTAAGCAAAATAACATGGAGTAAAAACATGAGTTTGTGTTGGAGCTATGGAATAACGTTGTTGATTCCTCTGACGAGGTGGTGTATGAGTCGTGCTTGCAAGTATTAGAGAAATCATATCTATACATGTTCGTGGCTTATGTGAAAGATACATGGTTAACTCATCAATAGGATCAAGCCCGATAATGGAAAGTGTTATGGTAATAAGTAAAAGGTCTTAATAATATTTACACCCCTTCTGAGGCCCAATAACCAACCAGCCCATATCCAGAAAATCTGGCCCAATCAATCAACTGTTCATATCCCTCTGCAAGATCTAACGACTCAAGATCGTCAGAACGAACATCACTCAATCTCTATAAATACCACATTCAATACTCAAAAATGTAAGTAATTTCAAAAACTAAACATTGATTCACTCAAATACTGACTTGAGCGTCGGAGTATTCTTGCAGGTACAACACCGCCATCTCAAGATCGAACATCGCCATCTCAAGATCGAACATCGTCATCTCAAGATCGAACACCGCTGATCAAGGACGACACCTACCAACTATTTCGGACAACTCATTAAGGTCGGAAGTACAGTACAGAACATTGGCGACCACAGTGGGAGGATCTGTACTCAAGTTCCTCTCCCATTACCTTTATCCACAAATGGCGCCCAAACTCCGTTCAAGACAGACCAGTCTTGTAGTCGGGCCTGGGGTAGGACTGGTTATACCCGAGCTCGAACAACAACAAACCCCCGAGGGCCATGTTCAAGACCTCACAAATTCCACCAAAGCTCAGGCACAATTCCCCAATCCGAACCTCGTCCGTTCCCATACGAGCTCATACAGGAATAGTTTACCACCTCCCCCTCCATTGCTTCCAGCCCTGACCGATGCTGTTCAACAGCTCGTCCAGCTGCTGGCTCGACAGGAGGTCATAAACCAAGAAAGAAGCTATCGTTTCACCGACCTTGAGGACGAGGTAGCAAATCTCCGGGCACGGGACGTTCCGGACCAGGAATCACCCGGACCGGGCTCACCTGAAAAGAGAACCCCGGTTCGAAGGAGACATCGATCTCCACCCAGGAGAAGACACTATCATCGTTCTCCTCTTCGCCGTCAACGAGGGAATGGTTCCCATTCTCCTCCGGCTCGACAATATGACGATCTTGATGAATATCATCGTTCTCCTCCTCGCTGACAATACGACGATCTTGATGAATATCATCGTTCTCCTCCTCGCCGACAACGAGGGAATGGGTCCCGTTCTCCTCCGGTTCGACAATATGATGATCTTAATGAACTAGATAACTCCCCCCAACCTCGCTCGTTTTTGGCCTCTTCATCACCAAGACGACGTTCCAGAAGTCGAGCGAATAACCCTAAGAAGGCACAACCTCGACACTACGTTTATCCCGATCCCCATCACCAGCGTCAGCCACGACCTCAGGCGCTGCTAACCGAGCGAAAGAGCCCGTTCATTGCAACAATCGATAGCTACCGAGTTTCGAGGTACCTCGAAAAACCGCCCGGAGGTCTGAAAACGTATAATGGAACGGGCAATCCAGACAGGCACCTCGATCAATTCGACACCACTATGCAATACCGAAACGTACCCATGGAGATGAAATGTCGAATCTCCCCATTAACTCTAGACAAAGTAGCATCGGAATGGTTTCCAGTTGGCACCATATCCTCTTGGGACCAATTGGCAAAACTCTTTTCAGTTGACTTTGCCCATTCCAAAAGTAAACCCAAGAACAAAGCGGTATTGATGTCCGTTGTCCAAAAGGAGGACGAGCCTCTCAGAGAATACATAGAGAGCTTCAACAACGAAGCTTTTCAAGTTCGAGAACTAGACGACACTTTCCGCATTTTTTTCATGGCGCAGGGCCTACTCCCCGGAAGCCCTTTCAAAAAACATGTCAACACTTGGGAACCTAATACCTTGTAGGATTTCCTCCAACTATCCCAATGTTTCATTAACGAGGAGGAGAGCACCAAGATCAAAAATCCGTCACCACAGGTCGGGCCATCAAAACCCCGCAACAGAAGAGATAACCAAGGAAACGATAACCGAGGGAACAGGGATCCCCGACCTCGGAATCGTCACCAAGTATACACTGAAATCAACGTCTCCAACTCCCAACTATATGGAGAATGTTGGAATGTCGAGTTCAGAGACGTTAAGACCCCCAAACCTCTACCTCCTCGGTCTGGACAACGATCCAGCAAATACTGCAGAAGTAATGGTCATGACACGAACCACTGCAATGCTTTGTAAGACGACATTGAAGACTTGATCAAACGGGGAAAATTGTCCGGTTATGTGAAAAAGTCAGGAGCAAATACCGGCGAGGTTAAAGACGAGAGGAACGAGGAGCCCGGCAGAAGGGGTAAGCCAAAGGTCTATTCCGACGATGAAAATCATGATACTAGAACATCGAAAGGTCACTCAGTGATGATGATGATCGTAGGAGGTTTCGAGCATGAGGAGTCCGGGAAAACAATGAAGCGAAAGTGGAAAGAATTGTTAAGTGTGGCCTTAACCTCAGCTACACCAACCACGACAAACCGACCTCCACTATCTTTTGGTGATGAAGATATTATGGATGGGAAACCCAACAAGCACGTACCCCTCGTAATCTCAGCAGTCATTGCCAACAAAGAAGTGAGAAGAATCTTGGTGGACCAAGGGAGCTCATCTGACATCATCTTTGTCGATCTCCTTGACAGAATGGGGATCGACAGAGAGGAGCTCACTCCATACAGAGGAATGGCCCTATCCGGATTTAACGGATCCCGGACAAAACCACTAGGCCATTTGGAATTGATGGTTTCCTACGGAGCTGAGCCAATGATGAGAACCATCAAAACCAAGTTCCTTATCCTACCTTGCGAATCCATCTACAACGTCATCATTGGACGACCGACTTTAGGCAGGTTCGGAGCGGTGACGTCCACCACGCACTTAAAAATGAAATTCCACTCTCTCTGCAATAAAGTTATCACTTTAAACTCCGACCTGGAGTCTGCTTCTAGATGCTTCTTCTTATGGACCAAGACCGAGAAAAAAGCTTTGGAGCAGGAAGGGGTTCCCCCTCCCGAAAATACTACTCCCAAGAGAAGTAAAGCTCGACCTACCGAGGTAAACACAACGGAATTAGATGCAAGGTACGATCCTGAGAGTACGGATGATGAAGATGATGACGGGCTGGCGAAAGAGCTCAAACGAAAAATGAAAAGGCCCCGACCTATTGGGGAATTCATCGAGGTACATCTCGGCGAAGATCCCTCCAAAACCATCAAGATCGGAGCCGATTTATCAGAAGAGGTTAAAATTGATTTAACCCAATGTCTCAAAGACCATGCAGACATCTTCGCCTGGTCGGCAGAGGACATGCCTGGGATTCCTTCTGAAGTCGCTTTCCACCAGCTCGCAGTTAACCCAGGAGCCAAGTGGGTTGCCCAATCAAAACGGGCTCAGAGTAGCGAGAAAGCTATAGTCGCTGCAAAAACCATAGACGATCTCTTAAAAGCAAACTTCATTTCTGAAGTCAAATACACAACCTGGTTATCAAATCCGGTGATGGTTAAGAAGAACAACGGAAAATGGCGCATGTGCGTCGACTACACCGATCTTAATAAAGCCTGCCCAAAAGACGCTTTCCCTGTCCCCAGCATAGACCGACTCGTAGACAATGCTTCAGGTTTTCGATTGTTATCATTCATGGATGCATATTCCGGGTATAACCAGATTGCCATGTTCCCCCCTGACCAAGAAAAAACTGCTTTCATGATCGACCAAGGTAACTTCGCCTACCGCTTCATGCCTTTTGGTTTGAAAAACGCCGGAGCTACGTACCAAAGGATGATGAACAAAGTCTTCCAAAAACAAATCGGCAAGAGTGTTGAAGTCTACCTCGACGACATGATCGCCAAGAGTGAAGACGATGACAAGCACGTCAACGAACTTAGAGTGATCTTCTCCGAAGTCCGGGAAAATAATATGAGACTGAATCCAGAGAAATGCACTTTTGGAGTCCAAACTGGGAAATTTTTAGGTTTCTACTTTACAGAAAGGGGAATCGAAGCAAATCCCGACAAATGTCGATCCGTAACAAAAATGCAAACTCTGGCAACCAAAAAGGAAGTCCAGAAACTTAACGGCATGATCGCCGCCTTATCTCGTTTCATATCAAATGCGGCGTTCAAGTCCCTTCCCCTGTTCAAGCTACTTAAAAAAGAGGAAGAGGATTTCAACTGGACCACCGAGCAAGATGAGGCCTTAAACCAGCTCAAAAAGGTCCTCTCCGAACCTCCGATCTTAACTAGACCAAGCAAAGGTGAAACTTTATACTTATATCTAGCTATCTCGGAGGAAGCCTTAAGGGCCGTTCTTGTGCGGGAGTTAAAAACCGGACAGAGCCCAGTTTACTTTGCAAGTAAAGCTTTACACGGACCGGAGAATCGCTATTAGAAGGACGAAAAGATCGCTCTAGCTCTCATCATCGCAGCTCGACGTTTTCGACCTTACTTCGTCGCTCACCAGATGGTCGTGCGGACTAATTACCCCATCCGGCAAATCCTGCACAGGCCCGATCTCGCGGGTAGAATAATCAAGTGGGCGGTAGAACTATCAGAGTTCGGAATCAAGTACGAAGCCCGAACGACTATGAAAGCGCAAGTTCTGGCGGACTTCGTGGCCGAAATGACACCAGCGAACGTCGAAAACGATACCTGGATCCTGCATGTTGATGGATCCTCCAACCTGAAGGGAAGTGGCCCTGGTATCATGTTAGAAAGCCCGAACGGCATCATCATCGAAGTTTCTCTGACTTTCAGTTTTTCAACCTGGAACAACCAAGCAGAGTACGAGGCTTGCATCGCTGGTCTACGCTTAGCAGTCGACCTCTGAGTCCCCCAGGTAAAACTGTACACTGATTCTCTGTTGGTAGTCTCCAAATCGGCAACCAATACGAGACTAAAGAGCCGATCTTACAGAAATACCTACTTCGAGTATGAGCATTATTAGCTCAAATTGAAACATCAGAAGTAAAACACGTGCCGAGGGCAGAGAACCAAAGAGTTGATATCCTCGCCAAGCTCGCAAGACCGAAAGCTCCTGGAAATCACAACGTTTATCCAGGAAATCCTCCACAAACCCAGTGTATCCCCCGACCCTGAATTTGTCTCGACCATTTGCATAATTGAAGAAGCTCACAGTTGGATCGTCCCGATCTTAGAATACATCATTGCAGGAGTGGAACCCCCAGACGCAAACGACGCTAAGGCTTCTGCCTTTTCAGTCATTGATGGAGCGTTGTACAAAAGAAGTCTCTCCTCCCCGTTGTTGAAATGCATCGAGGGAGAAGAAGCAGCTTATGTCCTAGCAGAAATTCATGAGGAAATCTGCGGTCAACACCTCGGAGCCCGTTCTCTAGCTCGAAAGGCTCTTCGCGCTGGATATTACTGGCCGACCATGGCGGTTGATGCTAGTGCTTATGTAAAAAAATGCAAAAAATGTCAAATTCACGCCAACATCCACATTGCTCCTCCAACCGATCTTACAACCCTGTCCTCCACATGGCCATTTGCATGGTGGGGGATATACCTCCTGGGGCCATTCTCGATAGCTCCAGGGCAGATCAAATACTTAATCGTCGTAGTCGATTACTTTCAGCAAATGGATAGAAACAGAACCCCTGGCTACCATCACTACAAGAAACTGCATCAAATTTTTTAGGAAAAACATCATGAGCAGGTTCGGCATCCCCGAGGTAGTAATAACGGACAATGGGACTCAATTTACCGACAAGGGTTTTAGAAAGCTGATGTCCGACCTAAAAATCAAGCACCGCTTCACATCAGTTGAACACCCTCAAACCAACGGACAAGTAGAAGCGGCGAACAAAATTATACTAAACGGCCTAAGGCGACGTCTAGACGACGCAAAAGGAAACTGGGTGGAAGAGCTACCTTATGTCCTCTGGGGATATAGGACCACCCAACAAAGCTCCACATGAGAGACGCCGTTCCGGCTCTCTTACGGCAGCGAGGCGGTCATTCCCTTCGAGATTGGCGAACTCAGTTGGAGAACGGCAAACCCCAAAACTCAAAACGAAAATAACAAAGCCTTAAGAGAGGAGCTCAATCTCATCGATGAAATTCGGGGTCGAGCCTCACTCTGAGAAGCAATTGTCAAACAAGGAGTAACAACCAGGTACAATGCCAAAGTCGTTCCCAGAGATTTCGAGCTAGGCGATCTGGTTCTTCGAAGGGCTGATGTTGGTCTTAAAAATGCTTCCCAAGGAAATCTCGCACCAAATTGGGAAGGACCTTACCGTGTTATATCTAAGACCGGTAAAGGAGCTTTCAACCTAGAGACCCTCCAAGGGAAAAAGATTCAAAGGACTTGGAATGCAACGAAACTGAAGAGTTATTACAGTTAAGGGCAAAAATTGTATCAATCACTCCAAAAATGACACCATATAGGGCTGCTCCTATCATTGTAAATCGAGTTCCTCATTTAAATGATAAATCAGTAAACTTCTCGACATTCCACACATTCTTGATTTCATCAAATAGTAATGTACGAATCAAAGTTACAACTTCGGAAGAGACTCGAACCTTGAGCCCCTCAGGTTCGATCTTGGGATCTCCCCAAGCGACCAACCATGGTCGCAACCCTTTGTTACCAGTTAAATACAAGCCGAGTCTTGGTAAACTGTTTCAAAGGGACCGGGTCTTCTAGGGTCGAAATATCCTCGGAACGACCATTGGCCACAGCTGCCAATACCCCTATAGGGCGAGTTAAATCTGGACCGAGTCCTGGTAAACTGCTCTATAGGCCAACGTTTATGACCACCTCGAGTCCCTCAGGTGCGAAACTATCTCTAAAAAACACCTCGAGTCCCTCAGGTGCGAAACTATCTCTAAAAAACACCTCGAGTCCCTCAGGTGCGAAGCAATCTCTAAAAAACGACGCATATGACTTGCAGAATTAAAAAAGCATTCATAAAGCTCGTAATGAGATCCAAAATCAAGATCGATTAAAATATTTTCGATTACAAAGCATCTCGGATACGGCCGAGTCCTCAAATTTCCAAATTACATGACGAAGTTCTAAGTCTATGAAAAACTTGATCGGATAAGCATATACCCAGAACTTCTACAAAAAATGCTAGAAATCATCAAACATCTGAGGTCGGAAAGACGACGGTATTCTCCTCCATCACAGGGTCGACCTTGACGATGCGCCTCCCATCGACCTCATGATCGGCATCAATGATTGTTGGGTCTAGTGGAAGGGAAGGATGAAGTAGAAGAACCTGCAGAAGGGCACCTTGAAAACCTTCTTTATACATCTCAAGCGCCGCTTCAGCAGCCTCATTCGCATCCTTCTTGCTTCATTGAAGGGCAGCTTGAAGACTGGCAATACGGGCTTCAGGGTCGGTGCTCATTTCCGCCCTCGCTTCCGAGGCTTTCTTCAAGCTATCCTCCAGCTCGGCAATTCGTTCTTCCGAGATCGTGACCTTTCTCTTTGCCGCATCCTCAGACTCCTCTAGAACTTTGAGCTGATCTTCAAGCTGCTTCACACGAGCCTCGGCAGCCTCGGCACGACTCAGAGCAGTTTCCTTCAACACCGTAAGAGTCTCTTCGCTCTCCTTCAATGACCGAAGCTCGGTCTTAACTCGACCCAGCTCCTTAGTCCTCGTAGACAATTCCTCCAAAATTTTAAAACACCTTGTCTTCTCGGCATTCAGCAACTCTACAGACATGTCAAGAAAGACATCAAAACAAAATCTAAAATCATAAATAAATCAACGAAATCGGCGAAATTTACAAAAAAACCACCTTCGGCTCGCTTCTCGTACTTCTTTTTTTCGATCTTATAAACCTCGGCAAGATTCAGGAATATCTGGGCCGATGCTGCGACAGGATCCTCTTGCCACTATTCGAATTTTTGTTCTAAAAACTTCTCGTCCAGAGGGACGGCCTTATATTTATGCTTGGATCACTTCGCAGTCTTTGCTTTCTTGGCCGATCCCGACTCATCATCGGCGCCAGCTCTTCCCCGTTTTACAGAGGTCCCAACATCGATACCCTTTACGACCGGAATTGGTGAATCAACCAAAACCTCGATCCTTTTTCCCTTTCAGCCCCAGCACCGACCAGGTCCTTCTGGGTAACAGTTGTAATCGGTTCGGCAACAATGGCCACCTCGGCAACGGGTCTAGGTTGAGAGATGTTTGGAACGGTACCCCTCCCTGCTCAACATCGGTCGACTGCATCGCCAACTTCTTCAAAAACGCAAGTTTCTTTGGTGCCATCGTGTCTGGAAGAGCAAGAAAAAGTACGAGTTATATAACTTGCAAAAAACCAAATACACAAAAATCCATTACAGAAAGACGATCTACCTAAAACCCTTTGCACCCGCACCCGCTTCCCGGCCTGGACTAAGCGATCCGTAGGGATACCCCGGTATTTATGCTTTGAACACGGAACCCTCTAGGAAATGAAAATCAATATCGCCTTCGTAAGACGATCTTCAACACTCAATCAATCCTCACCGACGGAGTAGGAATGTGTAGACCGGTTGAAATGACCATGACTCCAACCAATAGGGAACTTGGTGAACACCAAAGTCCGACCATCAGCTCCGAACTTCCCTACACAGTCGATGGCCTTATCATTAACCGGTTCGACCCAATAGAAGAGCTGCTTCCAACTTCCCTTCAGTGAGTCCGCATATGCTTTGAAAATCTTCGCGCCTCGCCTAGAGCGAAAACTGACATGCTTGCGGCCGGACTTATCCTCCCCACTATTCCGATTAAGCTCGAACAAATGAAAGAAAAGTTGGGGCGACACCGGTCTCTCCAAATGGATACACATCAACTCGAAGGCTCGGAGGAAAGCCCACGCATTTGGATGTAGCTGGGAGGGTGCTACATCCAACTCCGTCAGAACGGTCTGTTCAAGAGAAGTAAAGGGAGGCCGGATGTTCCTGTCATTGATCGTCACGTGGTACATAGTAAATTTAAGATCTCCTGCTCAGGAAGCCACGTGCTCTCCATCCTTCATACCTTCGACCCTCCAAATATTTCTCTCAGAACGCCCTACGATTTTTTGACCTACTGACTCTAGGTTATGGCCTGAACGGTACAACGATTCGATCTCCAGAACCTTGGCAGAAACCCAATCATAAGGACGAACCTCCCGCACCGGTACATCATGAGCTCTAGGACCAGTACTGGAATAACTATCAACTAAAATATCATAAGCTCGACTCGTACTTGGCTGGCCCATGCCATCAGCATCATCCTGATCAGAAACATCTTCGAGCACTGAGCTCGTCCCAAAGTCAGAATCGGAGCTCTCCGATTCAATAGTATTCGAGCTCCCCTGTCTTTCCCCCGGTTGAACCTCCTCGTCAGACCCCAAAGAGAGAGCCACCACATCGATCCTACGGTCTTCCTCCATAACTTCCACAACATCTGGATCGGGCTCATTAACATCGTCAACCGGAGAAAAATTTTCAACATCAATATTTTCCTCCGCTTGCTCGCTGGTAGGAGCGGAGGGCGGATGATCTTGCTCATATGGAGTACCGACCATTCTCTGATTCTCTTGATTTTCAGGAACGTCACCACCGGAGGCCATGATCTTCACAAACTCGTTTCGGTATTCGGTTATATCCCTACGGGTTTGTTTGGTCCTCGCCAGATCTAAAACTGCAGAAATGGGGGACGAGATGTCAGGATAAAGAATCGCAAAAAGGGGTTCGCGAACAAGTCGGAACCCGACCTGACGACCCCCACTCTGAGCGAATAAATAAAAGGAGGGGTTCAAAACGCAAAAACAAATAAATTAAAGACAAACCTCGAAATAAAGAAGATAGGATGATCGGATCTGAAAGCAATCTTTTTGTCGACCTCCTGTTGAGTTTCTAACCTAGTCCGCTTTGTTCGAAGGAAAGCTCGACAATTCAAGACTGGTAATCAGAGCAGAAGGGGTTATGCAGCAACAAAACAAGAGGAGGTGACCCCTATTTACAGTGGGCCAAAAAATCATGGATTGGGCCTGGAAGTCGAATCAACACGTCCAATCAAAATCCAAAGGTCAGGCGCTAAAAAACAAAACGTCATCATCATTAGCCGCCATCGTAATACGCGCTGTGTCAGAAACATTTAATGTCTGGCACTGAATCCAAAGCGCTGGTCCCTTTGCTCAAAAGAAAGCTCGGTGCATCTCAAGATCGACTAAATGAATCAAGCTCGACAAAACCCACGACCAACTTAAGCCGACCCTTTTTTGAGTCCATCAAAAAGAAAGCTCAGTACATCTTATGATCGACAACGTAAGGTGACATCAGCTTATCAAGCCAAGATCGCCCCTCAGGCGACCAGACTTGGGGGGACACTGTTATGGTAATAAGTAAAAGGTCTTAATAATATTTACACCCCCTATGAGGCCCAATAACCAACCAGCCCATATCCAGAAAATCTGGCCCAATCAATCAACGGTTCAGATACCTCTGCAAGATCTAACGACTCAGGATCGTCAGAACGAACATCACTCAATCTCTATAAATACCACATTCAATACTCATAAATGTAAGCAATTTCAAAAACTAAACATTGATTCACTCAAATACTGACTTGAGCGTCGGAGTATTCTTGCAGGTACAACATCGCCATTTCAAGATCGAACATCGCCATCTCAAGATCGAACACCGCTGATCAAGGACGACCCCAACCAACTATTTCGGACAACTCATTAAGGTCGGAAGTACGGTACAGAACATTGGCGACCACAGTGGGAGGATCTGTACTTAATAGTGGTGAAACTTATCGTAAGGAACACACAATTTATAAACTGAAAATACCCCTGCCAAACTAAAGCTCGCTCGGATTTACCCCCACTCAAGGTAAATCTGCTATGTTATTTTCCAAAGCGGATTTATCTACCCAATAGGTAAATCCGACTTTTAAATAACAAAGCGGATTTACCTTATGTGGGGTACATCCGCTTTTAAAATTAACAAAAGCGGATTTACCTAATGTGGGGGTAAATCCGATTTTCTTTTTTTTTAGGGAAATCGGATTTATCTTTTTTAGATAAATCCGCTTTGTTATTTTCCAAAGCGGATTTATCTACCCAATAGGTAAATCCGACTTTTAAATAACAAAGCGGATTTACCTTATGTGGGGGTACATCCGCTTTTAAAATTAACAAAAGCGGGTTTACCTGATGTGGGGATAAATCCGATTCTGAAATTAAAATTAAAAATAATTATTTTAGAAATATAAAATAGATATGAATATCGGTCGTCTTTTGGTTTTGTTTAGTGTATTGTTCGTTAACATGTGACGATGTTGTACGTCGGGTGAATAATTTATGCTAAAAAATCGGTTTTCGAGCAACCTACTCAGATTGTAATGAAACCACAGCCATTAATTCCCAAATTCCATCGTTTACTATTTTTTATTAATTTTTTAATTTTTCATAATCTCCTAAAAATCTGAAAAAAATTGCATAACATTATTTTGGTTTTATTAGATTTATAGTGGTGTTTTTATAATTTTTAGATTAGTTTTGACTCTTTAACGAATTTTTAGTAGTATTTTTATAACATTTTTAAAAAAATTAAATAAAAAATAGGTATTTTTAATACAAAAAGCGGATTTAACCCCCACCTAAGGTAAATCCGCTTTTAAAATTAACAAAAGCGGATTTACCTCAGGTGGGGGTAAATCCGATTTTCTTTTTTTTAAGGGAAATCGGATTTACCTACTAAAAGATAATCCGATTTTGGGAAAAAACCAAAATCAGATTTATCTTTTAGTAGGTAAGTCCGAGGGAATTTTTTAAGTGAGGGCTATTTTCGGGTTTCACTTTTATATGGGGGTATATGGTGATATGATGGGGGTATAAAAAAACCCATGTATCTTGTATGGTTGTGTTTTGGGCCCCGCTTAGGAGTAGCCCATACTTTTTATTTTTGCTAGGGTTTTTTTTTTATACCCCCATCAGCTTCCATGTACCCCCACCCAAAATCGTAATCCCAAAAATACCCCTGACATAAATTACAAAAATTGACTTTTGGAAGATTCTCTGGTGGGGGACCACTTAATCTGGAAATCGGATTTACCTAAATGGAAGGTAAATCCGATTAGCTTTAAATACGATGCATAAGTCAAATCGGATCTATCAAAATGACAGATAAATCCGATTTGACAATTTAATTCTGAACAGAAGGCGAAATATTAATAAATCGGATTTAGCTAAATCCGATGCGCAATCGGATTTAGCTAAATCCGATGCGCAATCGGATTTACCTAAATCCGCCTTTATCGTTTAACAAATCGGATATACCTGGATGAGGGTATATCCGATTTGTAAAAAATAGAAAGCGGATTTACGTTTGAAGTCACGTAAATCCGCTTTGTTTTTTTTTAATTATTTACTTTATAACTGTTGTTCTATTTTGAAACAGGTATTGTGCATACAGAGTCGCAGGTTGTTCCTTTCGTGGTAGACACATCAGAGGCATTCTGGACAGAGAGGGTATATTTTTGAAACCAAATTTCTTGATTAAAGTTTGGTAGATATTTAGTTAATTAAGTACGCAAAATTTATCTATTTTTTCTATTTTGTAGATTTTTTCTACATGCCAGGATGTTGAAGAGTGGGCTAACGCGGTTGGGAGGCGTATTGGAGTTGTGGTTATCATCGTAAGATCGGACAAAGCTGGAGGTAAAAGGGGTTCTAGAGATAAGATTATATTTGGTTGCGAGAAACAAGGGAAGTGGTATAATGATTCTAGAGTTTTCGGGTCTAAAAGAAGAAGCTGTCCGTTTACATTGAGAGCTACTTGTACAATACGTCATGGGGGTTGGCGTGTTAGTGTTAGGTGTGGTCTTCACACACATCAGTTGCTTACTACGCCGGTTGGGTCGACAGCTTTTGGTCGTTTAACTAAGCCGCAGAAAGCTATTGTTAATGAGCACACTGATTTGAATGTTGCCCCGAAAGATTGTCTTACTGCTTTGAAGAACCATTATCCGGACAACGTCACTTCTCTTCCTCAAATATATAGGCAGCGTTACGCCTATAGGTCTTCTAAGAGGGGTCCTAGAACAGACATTCAAGAGCTTTTGAGATTGATTGACACGCAAAATTATTTATGTTGGAGCAGAAAATTTGAGGGTTCCGATGTGGTCAGTGACATCATGTGGGCGCATCCCACTTCTATTAAGTTATTCCGGTTGTTTCCAAAGGTTCTTATTCTTGACACCACCTACAAGACCAACAAATACAATCTACCTCTATTGGAGATTGTAGGTGTCACTTCAACGGAGTTAACTTTCTCGGTTGCTTTTGCCTATATTTCACACGAGCTTGGAATTCATTTTACTTGGGCATTGCAGCAACTGAAAGAATTATTTGACTTGCACGGGCTTCAGCCTCAGGTGTTGTTGACTGATAGAGATCTTGGTCTTATGTTCGGTATTGTTGATGTCTTTCCTTCCGCTACAAATTTGTTATGTTGTTGGCACGTGACTAAAAATGTGAAAGCGAAGATTAAAGAGTTGGTGCACGTGGATAGGCAAAAGGACGTCCTCTGTCTTTGGCATAACATTATTGATTCACTTGACGAGTCAGAGTACTCAGCTCACTTGAAGATTTTTGAGGACTCCTGCGTTGATTTGCCTGCTCTTATTAAGTATGTGCATGACACGTGGTTGACAAAGCATAAGGAAAGATTTATCTTGGCATGGACAAACCAGATCCCACACTTCGGCAATCAGACCACCAATAGGTATTTTTATCGTAGTTTAAATTTTTTTGACACGTGTTTAGTATTTTTATCATAGTTTAAATTTTTTTGACACGTGTTTAGTATTTTTATCGTAGTTTAAATTTTTTGACACGTGTTTAGTATTTTTATCGTAGTTTAACTTTTTTTGACACGTGTTTAGTATTTTTATCGTAGTTTAAATTTTTTTGACACGTGTTTAGTATTTTTATCGTAGTTTAAATTTTTTTGACATGTGTTTAGTATTTTTATCGTAGTTTAACTTTTTTTGACACGTGTTTAGTATTTTTATCGTAGTTTAACTTTTTTTGACACGTGTTCCGAGCAGTAGCGGTTGGTCTCGATCTTGGTGAGGATAGTTGGCCTATAATTAGGCAAGATTTAATCAAAGAAACAGAGGAGAGGGAGCAACTATATACTTACATGTTTGGATAGGACAGACTTGCTGTGCTTAGAAAAGCGTTATCCATTGAATGCCCCGGTTTCCAGAAGGAGGATAAGTGGTTGAGTTTGCCTGAGATGGGGTACTTTATAGCTACTAAGTATAATGTGGCCCTAGTTCAATTGTCTTTGGATATGAATTTTACTTATCTTCCTTTGAGAGGTAGTTATTCTTCTTCCAAGTATAAAATCATATGTATTCTTAACGTCAGGGATATCCATTGGATGCAAATTTCGATCTCCCCTGTCTGTCCGTTGCCTCCAGTTGCTTTGATGTGGTCTCATAATCGATCAGATGAATCTACTTCATGGCTGGATCCTTATACCGGTCGTTTTGCCCTTTGGCAGTCTACCGCTTTGAAGATGCCCCGTCTCCCTCCCACTATTGTAGACTTAACCCATGATTCCGACGATTTACATTGACATTTATTGTATTTATCATTATACCAATTAAAAATATTAAATGTTTTAACTGTTTTTTCAAGTCGGATTTACCCTGGAAGAAGGTAAATCCGCTTCGTAATTTATCAAAGCGGATGTACCCCCACAACAAGTAAATCCGATTAACTAAATTACGAAGCGGATCTACCTGCGTTGTAGATACAACCGATTTACTAAATTACGAAGCGGATTTACCTCTGAGGAGTAAATCCGATGCGAAATTTATAAATTCAATCGGATCAAGGTAAATCCGATTTTGAGCTGGTGAAATCGGATTTACCTAAAATGGGTTAGATCCGCTTTGCAATTTGGGATAGATCCGCTTTGATCAACGGTGCAGATTGCACCGACAATATCAACGGTTGATAATGATTGACGAACTCTATAAATACCTATTGCCAAACCTCATTCTTGTCACTCCAAAATTTCACTCTTAGTCACTCCCTAAATCATTATCAGCTTCTTATTCTCCACCAAAAAATGCCCCTAACACAATACTCACGGGATTCATCCCTCACTATCATTCATCATCAGGGCATCATCACCAACAAAGATGATGGTGTCTGTTTCGAGGGGCGTGACACAATGCAGTGAAGGCTTAAACACAACATAACATTCGCTCAGCTAAAAGATAAACTGCTGGGTAAAGTGCAAGTGGAGGGCGACGAGCGAGAGATAACTCGTATAGTTTATCGGAAAAAGGATTGGGCTGATGGACGTGTGCTCTGCTCTACAATGGATATCAAGAACGACGGTGACGTCCAAGCAATGATGTCCATTCATGTTATGTTTAAGTGGCATGGTTATCTGCATTTGCACGTCGAAACGACACGGACCGTCGCTGAGATCCTTCGTCGTTTCACTCCACCAGCTCAGTAGTTGATCTCATTTTATCGTTTTCACTATCGCTCATTTATTTCAGGAAAATGTATCTTTTATATTTTACTGTTATTTTAATTGGTTATTGTAGTTGGTTATGTTCTATCTTTTATTGCATGAAATCGAAATTATTTGTTTTATCCACAAATATAATAAACAAGAAATACTAATAATCAAGTAATGTGAAAATAGTTCAAGCATAAACAAAAAATACTAATAATCAAGTAATGTGAAAATAGTTCAAGCATAAACAAAAAATACACAAAACCCCCTAGTGACGCCCCGGTGGTAGCCTATCCAGTAATCGGTGGAGGCGAGCGTATGTCTGACTACCCATTCTAATGTCTCCGCTCAGAAGCCCCCTCCGAATCTCGTCCCCCACAATCTGTAGCAAATCGTGCTGTACTGGTGGTGCAGCTGGCTGTACTGGTGGTGGTGGTGGTGATGAAACCGGTAAGAGTCTAGGAATAGATACTCTCACATACCAATGTATGTAGTCCGGAGCAACCTGACCCAACTCCTCAGCAGCATAAGTAGCACGCAAAACGTCCTGCACCACAGGCATATAATGTGCAATCCGAAAAATACAGTCTGCATGGCTTGGACGATCGGTAAGAGGGTGACGTGGGATGACCTGCACGTACCCAAACTGTCTGAGGCACCTATCGGGCATGTAGGGAACAGTGATGTCTCCCCAGCTGATGTGGCCCTGTATAATGAGACCATGTGAAAGTCTCTATCCTCATCCCGGTGCTCCTCAAATGGTCGCCAGCAGACATCATCCGAGGTAAGTGCATCAATCCTCTGTATACCCCCAGCTTCACTCCATCTGTTTTCTTCTTCCTCCAACGCCCACACAGTGCTCCAGTCCGCAATCCACTCCTCCTCTCCACCAGCTGAGGGAAATACCATAAAATCCAGCTCTGAAAAAAAGAAGATAAACAACATGGTGAATTAAAAACTGTTTAACAGAAACTTAACCAAACTCAAATAATTAACTTAAAATTATTACCTGTAAGAGGGTCGCATACCCTCCTAACTGATGCGCCTGGTCCAAGCAGGAGTAGTTCAGCTGGTCATACATGAAAGCAAGCCCTGCTGCCCCCATGCATATGATCCCACTCTAGCTGCACTGACATCCTCAAGTAGCAGCAGCCACTTAGCCTCAGCCCTGTCGCCGGTCTTGACCGTGAAGATGGACCAGCTCAGGATCAGAAGGATAAAGGCCCTGACAGCAGGACGCATGTCATCCTCTATGGACCCTCTAGTAACAATTTCCTGCAGCCACTCAAAACGGTAATACGGGCCTGATGAAGCTCGACACTCCATCCCCGCCTCCTGTATAGTCACACCAAGATAAACATGTGCTAGGTGGATGGCCTGATCAGTGGTGACCGAGGTAGGTGGGGCTCTGAAGTAGTTCCCCGTAATGGGTAGATGCAGCAAACAGGAGACATCATCCAAAGTAATCGTCATTTCACCAAATGGTAAGTGAAATGACGACGTCTCTGAGTGCCACCTCTCAACAAAAGCAGACATCAGCTCATGGTCCACCTTTGTGTGCCCGGTCGAGACGAGGGGGGCTAATCTAGAACCTGTGATAAACTCCCATAACTGGTGGTTTTGGGAAAACCCAAGCAGTCTCTGAGCCAGCTTGTTACCATGGTTGGTAACCTTCAATTTACGCTCATATGTCTGCATTATAAAAAAATAAAAAAAAAAATAAGGCTATGTAAATAAATTAAACTAAGAAGGCTACGTAAATAAATGAAACTTACCGGGTCTCTCAATATAATGGAACAGACATGAGATCCTAGCCCAGTGAATAGCTCATGCTGCTCCTCATGCTGCTGAGGCTGATGGTAGGGCTCCTCCTGGTACTGCTGATACTGCTGCTGCTGATACTGGTGCTGATAATACTCCTGCTCAGCCATAGAATGGCCCTCAGACATAGAATCCTCATCAAGAGGATGCCCCTGCTGGCCCTCCTCATACTGATAGTCCGGGGCCTCCTCCACCTGCTGATACTGCTGCTGTCGCCTATGGCGGGCAGACGCATGTCCCGCAATCCTGTGGTGGGTGCGTGTACTCGGAGCACCTGGCGATGTCCGAGACGAAGACTCCCCTCGATACCTGTTTGACACTGAAAAAACAAATTTTTAAAAAAATAAAAATCAAATCGGATCTACCTATATCCGATGGGAAATCGGATATAGGTACATACGATGGGAAAATCGGATTTACCTAAATCCGACTTACTTGTTTGCGCTGTCGCTTTGTGGATCGGATGCACGTAGTTCCGATGCGTAAGTCCGATGGGAAATCGGATGTATCTCTGAAGGGTAAATCCGATAATCTCTAGAAAATTTCTGGTCAAACGGATGTAAGTGAGAAATGGTAAATGTTTTGTAATTTTATCAAAATTTTAAGGGTATTTTGGTATTTTCATAGGGCTGATGGGGGTAGATGAGAGTTGATGGGGGTACAAAAAAAAACCCTTGTTATGTTGCTCTCTATTTTGGACCCAGTATCAATGAATCATTCAACCTTGACAAAAAAAAAGAAAACTAACATGATATATAGAGCACAACAAATTATATCCAATGCTAATTTATGTTTTTTACGAGAAGCACTTAGTGGAATTCATTAATAATCAAAGAAGCAATACACGAGGGGACATCAAAGAAATCATGAGGACTAGCTAACAGTAATGTCACCCCCGCAAGAGAATGAGCAACCTTATTAGCATTTTTCCTAGCAAACTCGGTATGACAGTTGTGATTTAAAAAAGTAAATAATTCCTTACAAACAGAAATTAAAGACCCAAACTCGGCAATAGAAGGACGCTTGGACTTGAAAGCGTCAACCACACACTTCGCATCTAACTCAAAAATCACATCCTTATAATTCAGCTCACTGACCCAATGGATAGCTAGATACAAACCTATTGTTTCTCCAAGAAGGACATCCATGAGGGGAGAGAACCAATGAGTTCTTGCAACTATAAAGTTACCGCTGTCATCCTGTAAACAAATGCCAATGCCTACCTTGTTTTCAGCCATAGAGAAAGACGCATCCACATTGCACTTCACCCAACCAGGAGGCGGTCGGGTCCAAGAATAAGAAGTTGGCACCTGGATTGAATGAATCGCAGCACTAGCAGCACTCACACCATCAGAACGAGCTGTCCCCCCACTCGCTAAAGAATTTAGAACCTACCCATACTATAGTTGAAGTGTCAGAATGTTTATTTTCCCAAACATGATCATTCTTGCTTTCCCACAAGCTCCACAAAACCATACACCAAGCTATTTTCTCACTAGCAGTAACAGTGGCCAATATCTGAAAAAATATGCTGCTGAAATCATCAAGAACAGCAGCAGCATCGCTGATATAATCCTGCAAGCCTAGGCTCCTCCAGCAGGCCGAAGCTTTGCTGCACAATAAGAATAAATGTGTTGTTGTTTCTGGCGAGTCACGACACCACGGGCATTCATCTCCAATCTCTATACATGTTGTTGTACTAAATTATGTCGAGTAGGAAGCGCGCCTTTGCAAAGACACCATAGGAAGTGCTTGACTTTAGGAGGGATTTTTAATTTCCAAAATGCTCTCCAATCACCATCAGCCCGAAGATGATATGTCTCCAAAACTCTCTCCATAGGCAAGTAATAAGCATTATGAACACTAAATATACCTGAGGACTCTGGCCACCATATGCGCTTATCTTCATCAATAACTTCAAGAAGAGGTGTATTTAACACTGAACCTGCAATATTAGGAGGAAACAAAAAGTTGACAACGTCAACATTCCAAGCTTTAGGATCTAACATCAAGTCCGAGACCCTTAGGAAAGGATTGAAATGAATAGAATCCGCTTCCTCAATTGCAGTCAGCCCCGACTTCCATCAGTGTCCAAATACACTAATTTTCGAGCCATAACCTATCATCCAACGACACCCCTCACTAAGAACCAACCGGGCCTCATGAATACTCCGCCAAATAAAGCTAGAGTTGTTTCCTTTCACAGCTTGCATAAAATCACATCTCGGAAAGTACCTTGCCTTATAGAGTCTTGCCACTAGAGATTCAGAGTTATTTATTCATCAGCCGCCAACCTTGCTTACCTAAAAGAGCCACATTAAAAACATAGAGGTTGCGAAAACCCAAACCACCATAATCCTTGGGCATACATAATTTATCCCAAGATAGCCACCGGATACCTCTTCGGTTCGCCCCACTACCACCCCACCAGAAACCATTAATCAAGCTTTGAATCTCGTATTCAAGAGAGGAAGGCAAGAGAAACAAACTCATGAAGTAGATAGGGATAGATCGGAGAACCGATCAAATGCTAATTGTAAAATTGTAAAATATATAACGTGGAGATATATACCGCCGATCAAATTTATAAAAATATTAATACGCTTAAGTTAATCATGTTTCTATACCTAGTGGATAATCTTCATAATGGAAAATTTGGCCTTCAACTATTTTTTTTACTCATGGCCATCAACTATATAATAACAACTTTATGTAGGGTTTACAGTTACCTCTTGTGTAGTTTATGAATCAAGTAGTTTGAAGTTGAGGTATTTTTTTGGTCAAAATGAAATCAATTCAAAGAAACTACACCACCCAAAGGAGTAGGCTTCATATGTATTTTTGACAGCCCAAATAATAGTTATCAGATATGTAGATACCCAAAAGATTGGGTTGCGTTTTTTGTACCCACCATCAGGCACCATACCCCCACACAAATTTTTTATCCCCATCTTACCCCTTAAAAAATGTATCTATTTTTAGGGTAAATCCGTTTTGCCAAAAAAAATTGAAAACAAATTTATCTATTTATAGATAAATCCCGTTTTGAAAAATTGCAAAACGGATTTTTCTATTAAATAGATAAATCCGTTTTTCAAAATAAAATAGATAAATTTGTTAAAAAATTATAATTAATCTTTTTTTAAAAAAATAAAATAATATGGATATCGGTGATCTTTTGGTTCCGTTTAGTGTGTAGATATTCGTTACACATGACGATGTTGTACGCCGGCTAGATAATCTGGGCTAAAAAATCGGTTTTCGGGCAACCTACTCTGATTGTCCCGAAACCACAGCCATTAAATCCGAAAAAAAATCAGGGACCATAAGTTCCAAAGAAGGAACTTTTGTCGGGACTGCAGAGCTCAAAATCCCAAATTCCATTGTTGAGCTTAATTGAGGCCTGAAGTCGGATCAAGTAGCATGCATGTGATGATATGATTCTCATTTGCCACGTGGAGTTTCTACTTAACAAAGTTAACTAATAGAGACTAATTTTGTTTATTTCCATACATTGAATTTTTTTTGGACTTAAACCAGAATTTAACCTTATTTAGAAGTCTAATATAATATTTAAGCCAATTTTTGTTCATTTTCAATGATGGATCCCCAATGATATAAATCCCTAAAAAGATTTTCGATTTCTTTGTTTCATTACTTGTTGCAATCTACAAAGCCCCGACAGATAAGGACACAGAACACATTACAGAGACACAGACACGTATATATCAATAATAATTTGAGAAAATAAAAGTAATTAAAATTTCACCATGAATGTCTAACACGGTACGTGTGGGACTTATCCTGTATATTCCATATCCAACCACCTACAAATATAAACATGAATTTTATGGTTTATACTCCTATCCCAGTTTTGAAGAAGGTATATCAGAAGGAGGGTTTCTGTAATTCTCATCATTCCCAACTTGATTTGGCAGTAAATTCTTCTTGGAACCACCACACTCTTGACTCTTCTGAGAAGCGTCTCAAATGTGCAAACGTGAAAAGAAAAAAGAAACAAGTAGTTTTACCGAAACAATGCCAATAGAATAGAATAGCTAACAATGTCTTTGATAATTTCATCCACCTAGCTAGCTCCCAATTCAAGAATAAAGAAATAGAAAAATCTTTTAAGTGTTCCACAGAAATTGTAAGATCGAAAAAATATGAGGCCATATAATCATTCCTAATTTCTGACAACTGTAATCTCAAATAGCCTAGTTGTCATGACAAAGTTCCAGTGTTAGTTTCATTCAGCTACCATGTCAGCCTCTCTGCATTACCTGAAATCAGAACAAGAAAATGAAAGCTCACATAATGATTATGTAGTGAATCATTATGTCATAGGACAAATTACAGTACCAAACCTTCTATTCATCAGACAAAGATATATTGATGTCAGGAGATGTTCTCTGATCTGAATATTCTTCAGGACCATTCCAATCAGCAACATCAGGTGTGGCATCGAAGTTCTGTTTGTCACTTGAAACACTGATAGATTCTCTCTGGATCTGTTTTGGTAACTGATGATCATGAGACATAATAGGTATCTGAAAGTTTTCAGCAGGAGCATTTGCTTGTGAGATAGGTCTTGCTGCGGTTACTGTATCTTGACCGGCTGATGTTGGAGAAGCCACTCTGTGCTCACTACGTTGGTACTTCCTTTTATGAGGCTTGTCACCATTTGGCATGAAGCTTCCAACTACAATCTGAAATTTTCTTAATAAATTTCTAATAGAACTATACAAGTAGATGAATGGATCATAAAATCATGAGGCAGCAGCACTCTCATAGTACTGAAAACCATCCTCTTCACAAAATATAGGGGACCAAAAAGAAGATTACCAATCTTATTATTTTCATCTTTATTTCAACCATTCAAATGGTTATATACTTGTTCCAAATCGGATATTTTGGGTTGGGCCGACCGATCAACTAGACCCAACAAGAGGCTCAATACTACGAAGTCCATATGACAACTATATAAGGGCTCTTACCCACACTATCCAGGTATGCCTAAAACCCAACTAAAGTACTAGAGGGAGACTTGGCTTGGGCGTTGGAGTGGCTCAATACTACGAAGTCCATATGACAACTATATAAGGGCTCTTACCCACACTATCCAGGTATGCCTAAAACCCAACTAAAGTACTAGAGGGAGACTTGGCTTGGGCGTTGGAGTGGCTTTGCAGGTACACCCCGACAGCACTTCACCGCCGATCGGCCGGGCCACCTCCATCATCGACCACCCGAGGTATCTCTCAGAATTTCAGAATGGAACATTGGCGCCCAACCCAGAATATTCGGGCCCAGTTGATAGGGTTGATCGGTCGGCCCAACCCAGAATATCCGGTTGGGAACAATACTATTTAGTGTAAACTATTGTGTAATGAATGCTGCCATTTGCCATTTATTCCATAGATGCAGGTTTTTTCAATTTGTTCTCATTAACATTATTTTGTTTGAATCTAATTTCAAATCACTCCAGTAGTTGCAATTGACAGCAAGACAAATCTGAGTCAGGATCAGTTTGGCATATGGGGTAAAAAAAGGCTAAAAAATCATGGATTTTTTCTATTAGTAAAATTGTATTGAAAACATTTTATAGTGATAAATAATGGTTTAGATTCTAGACACCCAAAATTCATCCATTGTAAAAAGTAGCACATGAGTAACTTTTTAGCTGTAGTGATAAATTTGCAGAAAGTATTCTTTTTCAATTCTCAAGTGAGAAAGCTCTAAACCAAACGGGCACTAAATCTTACAGAAAGAAAATGTGTAAATAACATACTTGGATGGGGCCAGCAGCTGTCAATAGACCAGCAACACCACCTCCTATGACCCGACCATCAGGGCCAGCTAGTGAGACACTCAATCCACCACTTCTATTTCGCATGCCATTATTCTCGGACAACGTGAATGATCCAGACAAAGATAAAATCTCAAACCGACCCTGAAAGGTAATAATACACTAAATTATTGAAGAATTTCAATAGATCAATTACCATAATTGCATGTATATGAAAATAGTTTACTAACTAACATTAGATGAGAAAAATGTAAAACAGCAGAAGATGACACAGGACATTGTCTCGGGACTGGTTTTTGGAATTAACTTGCTTGCCATTTACCATTGTTATATCACGTGATAAAATAAAGCAATTTGAGTATTCAGCAGCATAGCATAGGAAAGAAACTTTGTCCAACCCTCCCATGTAGAGGGAAAAAGAAAAGATCATCCAACATATATGTACCTATTGCTAAATATTTAATTAGCATGTCCATGTTCTATTAGACATAAACTAGTCCTGACCTGAGATTATTCACGGAAGGTTTATAATAATAATATCATGAAAAACCAACGTTTTGGAAAGGGGAAAAATAATAAAATGATAAAATAATCATTTTACTGAAAGAGAGTGAAGATCTAGAAGACCGTGCCTCATAAGTCAATATTCCACTCAAGGAACCAGGTTGGCGTAGGGTGACATTGGAGATAGCTCCATTAGCAGAAAGAATGCATATTCCTCTTAGACTCTTCTGGGAGAATGACAATATCTTGCCAGCAACGTCCTGCAAAGTGAGAAAATAGAACCTTTATCTAACTCACCAAATGCAATAGATATGTTAAAACTGTTCAGGAAATACATATTAAAAAGAGATGTGTTTTTAATTATGCAATGAATATGATGGATTAAATGTACAATACAAAATTAGTTTTCTAAATTACCTCTCCAGTATAAACTGTGACAACATGCGGTGTAAAATCCCCGGTAGCTGTGCTTGCAAACACCTCACCTACAAAGATTACAAACAAACAAAGAAATACTCAATAATACATTTACTAATTTTCACAATCAAAATTAGTCCAGAAAAGAATACACATTTCTAACCATAAAACGCTCACAAATGCATATGCCGACCTTAAATTATAAGCAACAAAAGGTAAAGTTCCTATCTTTTTCACCTATCATGAACCCTAACTTACTGTTTACCCATTATCAGGAAAAAAAAATTAATAATTAATTTGCATCAAGGGTTGAAAAATGCAATAAGAAAATATTTGAGCTGAAATCTCAATCCTCCCAGCTTCATAAACCAAAACACAACCCTTAAAACATGATGGAGATTA
Source organism: Astragalus membranaceus (assembly GCA_039519185.1). Classification (NCBI taxonomy): domain Eukaryota; kingdom Viridiplantae; phylum Streptophyta; class Magnoliopsida; order Fabales; family Fabaceae; genus Astragalus; species Astragalus membranaceus. The sequence continues at coordinate 92,038,400 of CM076847.1, read as the reverse complement.
GACAAGCAGAAGACTTTAAGATTCCATGATAAAAGAAATGAAGGAAAAGAAAGAGTTGAGCATTATTCCCTTGCAGGAAGAAGAACAAAGATTTCTATTTGGCGGGTAAGCAAAACAAAAACAAAAAAAGTCATGTAGTGAGGTCAGTACAGAGAGAGAGAGAGAGAGAGAGAGAGAGAGAGAGAGAGAGAGAGAGAGAGAGACCATAAGAAGCAAGGAGTTGGTAGTTTCCAAAGGCAGTTGGCCTACCACTACCACCACGATTCTTTTGGGAAGAGAAGTCATTTGTTGAAAAAGTGAATCCTTGTTGTTGTGGTTGTGGTGTTGCACTCTTGTAAGTAGACCTTAGATTTCCTTCAGAGTCATATTTTCTGGGCCTACCTCTCTTCTTTTTACCAAACAAATCAAACCCTCCTCCTCCACTGCTTCCTGGTGTTGTCGTCGCTTGCACTAATGCAACTGCAGGAATATTCGTTACCATCCCAGCACTAGTACTACTACTACTGTTCCCCAAATTCACGTTCATGCTCATCACCTGAGGTAATGAGCTTGTCACTGCTTGTGGCGGTGGTGGTGACCCTGCAGAAACAGTGATGTTGTTGTTGTTGTTCACAGTTTCTTCCATAGTGAAGAATGAAAAAGGAAGAAGGGTATAATAGGCAGAGAGAGAGGTTTGAATGTGTGTTTCCAGAAATGGGAAGGTTGGGAGTTGAGGAAAAAGGTGATGGAGAAGAAGTTTGAACAAGGAAGATTGAGTGAGTATATTGAAATGGCGCCACTAGTAATAGGGAAGAGAGAGGGTGTAGTGTAGTAGACAGTAGTAGCCTTTTTCTCTTTCTTTCAAGGTTAGAAATTATCACTGTGCATTCGCATTAATGGAAGATAATGAGGGCTGTGATGGGAAACTGCTATTTCCTTGTCGGGACTCTCACTCCTACTTTCCATTTATTTTAATTACTTAAACATACAGTACTCGAGTAATAACTTTGCATTCATTTTAATAATTTTTTGTAAACCAACATTTATATTTATTTATTTATATATATGAGGATAATAACCAGAGACTATTGTGCTATTACTAAATTATCCCCCTTAACGATTTAACGTGATTCTCAACTTTTTTTGGGTAGCGCGGCTACACATAATTTTTAGGATCTCAATTTCACATTACTTTGAGAAATGGCGTGCAATGCATGAAACATCATACCTCCCTCCTAACTAGCCTATACTACTAGCTTATAGCATTTCTGTAAAAAAAAACTTATAGCATATACTTTCTTTTCTTAATTCTTAAAAAAAAAGCTCGTACCATACGGAGTATACTCTCATCGGCTTTGAATATAAGGAATTTTTTTTATCGTATATTACTTTTTAAAGAAAATTTGATAGTTTTATTTAATTTTCTTAATATAATTAATGATGTAGTTATATCTTATGATAAAAACTTCTTTCATGAGAATAAAAAGGTTGTTGAGGAATAAAATTTCAACTAATGGAAGAGTGTTTTAGGAATGATATTATTAAATAAAGTCAAATTATTTTTCAGACCATATAAAACTTGATATTTTTTGCGCTTACATTCGAAACGGAAGTAATAACTCATATGACTCTTATTGATAAAAATTAGCGAATAACGGATAAACTAATGAGTAGTTAATCCCAGATAAACAAACAGATTGAATTTAAAATATTTTGTAAAAGTAGTAGTTGAACTACATAATAAATATAAAATCAATTAAAAAGAAATTGATAAAAAAAACCAATTAAAAATAAATCTTTAATAAATGAAAGGTAATGCAGGTGGCTACTATTTTTTCATTTAATAGAGGATATATGAGAAATTTACTAAAATAACAAGGGTAGAAACGAAAACATCATATCGTATAAACTATAAGCTTGTAGAGCTACTTCAAGTAGCGGCTTAAAAAACACGATTAGGAGCTTGTGATTACCAAATGTCTGTTGTAAACTTATCCACTATAAACTAGCAGTTTGGTGTTACCAAACAAAGCCTATAGCGGATAAGTTTGTAGGAATAAAATGGACATTTTTTGTTAACCACTAGCTTATAGTAGCATCTTTCCACTATATTGTTTTTTCAAACATTGCTTGAAGTAGCTTTTGGGATTTTCAGTTCTAGGTTTCATTTTTCTCTCAGTTTTACTCTCTATATCTCACTTTTAAGCATTGATTAAAAATATCTATTTATGTCATTTTATATTTATTACTTCAAACACTAATTTTATCAAAATACTTTAAATACAATATTCTAACTTATGTCATAAGCTAGTGTAACCGTCAACAACCAGCTTATTTGTCAATGGCTACTTTTTGGCAAACAGAAACTGTTATGGACTAGGTCAATAGACTCACTCCAGCCAGCAGTTGGACCTGGATCGGCCCAATAGCTTGGGCCCATATCCACAATAAATCAACCCATTCATGTCTATTATGCCTCAACGGCTCAGATTCACCCGATCAATACAACAGCTTAGAGCTAGCACGAATCCGTATAAATACTGGCACACATCACCAAAAATAGGGACACTCTCATTCACTACTACACTCTGTTATTCTCTATGCTGACTCGAGCATCGGAGTGGCATCGCAGGTACCCCACTCGGGATCACTATGACATACCACTTGGACGACAGGAGACCAACCAGCTGCAGTCACCAGATCCGGCCCGGACGACCGCAAGGTACAGAACAGAAACTTAGACCAAACCGTTAGCTTATAGTGAATAATCTGTTAGTAGAATTTGTTGTTTAATAGCCTATAACACATTGAATCTGATCTCATGTGGTGGGGTGAGACTTCCTCCGTTGCAGAGTTTGTTTTGAGTCATTTTACAAGGCCCAATCAGGAATGGACCTTTATCAAGTCTGAAACACGCAGTGGAGAGTTTGCCAAAATGCCCTTCCTGTGAAATATGCTCTCTATAGGAAGAAAATTTCCCAGTCACCTATCTTCCCTATGTGTAATCAAGAACCAGAGACCATAGAACACTTGTTCCTCTTGTGTCCATGGACTGAACCCCTCTGGTTTGGCCTCCAAATCTGTCACCCTCCATCTAGAATTGGTCTCTCAATTATACAACAATGGCTGAATAATCTTATTAATAGGAGCGGAGAGGTGCTACTCTCTCATGAAGAGTTTCTCTCAAAATTATTCTACTCTTTGTGGTGTATATGGAAAACCCCCAAACCCTACGGCAGTTATGCATCAAATTAACTCTATGAGCAGTGAGTTTCTGCAATCCTCTGTTTCAACCCATATTCCCAGAACTAATGAGTTTTCTATTATTAAGACTGGTGATTGGGGCCTCCTCGCCCTCCCTTCACTAAATTCAATACAGATGCGGCTTTCGACAACACATCAGGAAATGGTGCGATTGGAATAGTGTGCAGAGACTCAGAAGATACCTTATTAACAGCTTCATCAAAAAAGTTTTTGCTAGTTCTCCTCTGGTGGCAGAAGCACTTGGGGTCTGTGAAGCTCTCTTGTTAGCAAAGAATCTGCTCCTTTCATCAATTATAGTAGAATCTGATAATTTTGTGCTAATCAAGGCACGTAGAGAAAACAATGTTAGAGAAGAGATCAGGGGTTTAATCAATGACATAATTTCGTTAAAAGCAAGATTTCTAAGCTGTGGTTTTACCTGGGCTAGCTTCAAGAGAATGTAATGGAGCTGCACACACGGTTGCTTCCTTGGCTTCGGTTGATGGATTAACAGGAAAATGGGTTGCTTCCCCTCCTCCAGATCTTCGTCAAACTCTAGCAAAGGATCGTCGTGCCCTCCTCTCTAGAAATGGTGATGTTTAGTTTGTCGCGTTGGGGTCGTTTTTGATTGATCTTGAAGAAGAGGAATCTTTTGGTGGAAAAAGGGAGTAGATCAGAGTGGTTGGGGCCATTACTCCATTTTTGCTGAATTAGGGTTCCTAGATGAGCTTCGCGTAAATGAAGCTTGAGTTTCCTTTCTTCTTTCGTGTAAGTTGGTTTTTTGTATTTTCCCCGTGTCTAGTGGGTGTGGACCGGGTCAACCCATTGTAGTGGGCTAGTTTTCTCAAAGAGGTTTTGGGCCAGTATGGCTTCCGGTGGCTTTTGTTTTGTCCGTGGAGGGCTTGTATCACATTAGTGGATGTAATGATTTGGGCCTTGCCCAGTTTCAATGAATAATTCCTCCTTGACCAAAAAAAAGTCTGAAACACATGTCCAAGAGTCTTCATAGTTACGTACATAGAAAAAGGGATATTAGAAGACATTTATTTATGTAAATGTTACTAGATATTATTATTAGGCTAAATTATAGTTTTGGTCCCCATATTTTCACAAATCCGGACATTTGGTCCCCCTATTTTAAAAATCAGACATTTAGTGCCTCTGTTTTAAAAAATTCGGAGTTTTAGTCCAAAGAGGGGTTTTTCATATTTTTATTACTGATGTGAATAAAAAATGCTTACGTGGCACTCATTAAATGACGTGGCAGCTGACACAGCTTATGCCACGTCATTTAATGAGACACATAGACAGCCACGTCAGCAACCTATTATTAAATTATTAAAACTTTAAATTAAATAAATAAATCAAACCAAAACCTAAAATCAGAAATTAACAATGTATCTCTCATCATCTCACCTTCGGTTCTTCAATGGAGAAGGCATAATCTCTCATCTTCTTCCTGAACCCATCTCAGCTTTCAGCTACGAACCCTAATCTCATCTCATCCCTCTACTTGATCATCTTCTCCTATGATTCGTACCTGCTTTTTCCGTTCCCTTTGAAGTAACATTTCGAAACCAGCATTTCGTTCATCAATGGAGAAGGCAGAATCGCAGGAGCTTAGGATACCAGGTGTTGGAGGAGTTACGAAAGAAGACGCGAAGTTTTGTACCAGGTAAAAATTCTTGCTTCTTGCTTCTGTTTTATGGGGTTTTGAAACTTGTTGTTGTTGATACTTGAAACTTGCTTTTTTTGAAAGTTGTTTTGTTGAAACTTGAATAAGAAAATTATATTCTTGCCTCTTGTTTCAAAGTTAAAGTGGTTTCGTTTCTTGCCTTTTTTCTTATACCCATGTGCCTTTTTTTGTTCCTTAGTGTTTGTCCTTAGTGTTTGTTTTAGCCACTATCGATTGATGCATTTACTATTTGACTAATATTGGTTGCTAGTGGTCCTTTATTTACTAATTTAGGTTCCCTTTTTTGTTGCTTTTGTTGGTACAGGCCTGCAGTGTACCAGTATATCAGATTAAAAATATACCATGGGGGTAATTTTGTAAAACGTCTTTTGAAGGTATATGTTGGGGGACAAGTGTATGAGATGACCTCAGGTTGGGATGTTGATGAAATGTCCTATATAGAGCTGTCAAAATTGGTTAAGAGTCTAGGATATATGTCATTCAAGTGTTTGTGGTATAGGCATCCAAGACAAAGTCTTCAAACTGGTTTGAGACCACTAAACAGTGATTCTGATATACTGAAGCTTACTGTAGATTGTAAGGGATATGACTTAGTAGAAGTTTATGTGGAGTATTTTGTAGATATCCCCATTTTGGTCAAAGACGGTGAAAGTGAAGTGCAAGGGGATGATGGTCTGTGCAAAGAGAAGGAAGGTGGTGGAAATGATAAAGCATCTGAAGGTGGTGTGAATGAGAAAGTGGCTGAAAGTAAGGGAAAAGAGAAAGTTAGTGATACTTTTGTGGAAGTGGAAGGTGATATTGAAGTAGATGAGAGTGAAGTAGATGATGAGTACTCTGCAAATTCAGATTCAGGTGATAGTGATTTTCCTGAGGATAATGACTATGATGAAGAATGGGACTGGACTAGTGTATTGCCTATAGAAACAGTTAATGAAATCAATAAAATGGGTTCAAAATTTGAGGGTGTCCATGTTGATGCAAATCTTGAAGCTGATTTTGAAGGAGAGGAACTAACTGATTCAGATCAGTTAGATACAGCACCAGAGAGTGATGATGAAGAACCTGTAACACACTCATTCCCAAAGTTTAGGCAGCCTGAACGTAATGAGTCAGTAAAGTTTGAGGTTGGGTTGATATCCAACACCAAAAAGATTTTAAGAGAAGCTGTGAAGGACTATGGAATGCAAAATAAGAAGAATTTGGTTTTCACGAAAAATGATTAGAAAAGAGTAGTGGTCAAATGTATGCAAGGGTGTCCATTTTATTTGAGTTTTAGCCAAAGGGTTGGAACACATTATTGGCAGCTGGTGAGCCTAATTGATGAACATTCTTGCTTTAGAACTGCAAGAAATAGATTGGCCAAAACAGAATGGCTTGCCAAAAAATTGTTACCCATTCTAACTCATTCACCGTATATGAAGGTCAAGGGACTGATTGGGGAGGCTAGAAATAGGTGGGGTATTAAGTTGTCACATGATCATGCATATAGAGCCAAAAGAATAGCATTAGAAAAATTGCAAGGAGCTACTTCTGAGCAGTGAAGCACCTCAAGCAACTCAACCAACTCAATGAATGCATGTCTTAGTGGTTTAGGTTTAACCTTAGTATTGTGGCAATGTATTTTGTGGAGTAGTTTGGTCATGAAATTAACAAACAATTTTAGTATTTTGTGTATTAAGCAAGTGATGTAATGCACAAACTTGTGTAGTTCTTTTTTATTGGTTGTTTGCTCATCTAATGCACATACTCGATTGTGCAGTTTTGCACTTATTGTAATGGCTACTATCTTGGAAGTTGAATGAAAGATTCACTTATTGTAATGCACTTATTGTAACACAGACACAGATTTAAACCAAAGTTTTACCACTTCAAATAAATTCATTTCACAATACATAACCACATTACAATCTCACTTAACAGAAACTAAACCACATTGCAAATTACATCACCTAAACAAAGACACAAACTACAAATAGAGAATTCCTAAACCAAAAATCTACTTCACTATTTATTTTGCCATTAAAACACTCACAAGAAACATTACAATAACCCATCCCATGACCATAAAACAAAAAAAAAAACTGGTTCTTCATCTTCATTTCAGTAGAGCTCCTCTTCAATTCCACCACAGACGCTTTTTTTCCTTCATTTTTCCTCTTCAATTCTTCATTCTTCATCTTTAATTGATCCTACTTACTCCTGAATTGCATTATGCCATTTTGTGCATCTTCATCCTTTTTACGTAGCTCATGTACTTGATTAACCAACTGACTAATTAACAACATCTTTTCCTTGCTCAGTATAGTCATCATCAAGCCAAATAAAAAACTCACATATTGAACCCATACACTTTGTATAATCCACACCCCCAAAACCTTCTTCCATAGTTAGGTATAGTCTTGCAGGTCATCAATGGAGATTCCACATTGCAGTCACACAAGTGTTTCCTTCTTCGAAGACCTGTGAATCGCGAGTTTGAAGAACAACCCGAAGATTCGATGGAGGCACCCATGTAGAAATCGCGTGAATCATTTCGTTTCATGAGTTGATGAAAAGAATCAACCTAGCAGATGAAGAGAGGTGAGGCGATTGGGATGATTTCACACGAAGAGGTGAAACGAAGCGGAATGAGAGAAGAGATATGGAGATGGTTTCACGATGGAGAAGAACAATTTGGGAATTAGGGTTCTTTAATTTTCATTATCTGTTTTCATTTTAATTTTTTATTATGTAAGTTATTTAAATTATTTAAATATTAAATTATGACATCGCTGGTCTATGTGGAGTATTAAATGACGTGGCACAAGCTGTGTCAGCTGCCACGTCAGCCAAAAAATTGAAAAACCCCCATTTGGACTAAATCTCCGAATTTTTTAAAATAAGGGGACTAAATATCTGAGTTTTAAAATAGAGGGACTAAATATCCGGATTTGTAAAAATAGAAAGACCAAAACTATAATTTAGCGTTATTATTGTTACTCCTTATACAATGATGCTTATAATTGTATGTGATTTTCACTTTATAAACGGAGGATGTAAGCCAGTTGAGATGTGCACTTTGGGAAGTATAATATAAAGACTATTTTCTTCTCTCGGCCTCTTCTGATCTATTTCTCCTTTATCAATATTTTTTTATTAATTATATCTTGCTCTATTTTTGGTTAATTTCATAGTGTGTTGTCGGCGAGAGACTCTACTGCACAAGTGATGAGTTAATCAACTTAAAAGTTACTCTTTCTATTTATAAGAAAAATACTCTTTCTATTTATAAGAAAAATACGTAGTTTTAAAATAAATACATCATTTATTCGATTAACCTAAAACTGTATTTTTTTTAATAAATAGGACTAGATTGAGTATATATCGCAATTTTCAAGAATACTTATTTTTATCTTTGAAGAATTTAGTGCCCAAACATCTTGCTTGATAGGGTTGCACAAAGTATTATTTTCTTACCAATAAGGGTTGGTCAAAGTGGTAATTGGACTTTGATCCCACCCCAAGGTCTCGGGTTCGAATATTGACTGTGGCAAAACTCTGTTGGGAGGGGAAAACCACACGGGCCAGCCAGGTTCCCCGGCGTAGATTAGTCATCGACAAAGCCGGTGGAAACTACACAACAATGATATGGTAACAAAAAAAACTATTATTTTCTTACCAACAAGAGTCGGTCCGAGTGATAACTGGACTTGGATCCCACCCTAAGGTCTCAGGTTCAAACTTTGGGTGTGGCAAGAACTCTGTTGGGAGGGGTGAACCACACGGACCGGCAAAGTCGAGTACTCGCCCAACCAAATTACCCGGCATTGATTAGTCATTGCATTGATTAGTCATTAGCAAAGCCGGTGAAAACTACACACGGGTAAAAAAAAACTAGTATTTTCTTTGGTCATCATTTTATTATATAAAAATGTGTAATAATATAAAAAAGTAACAGAAAATCCAAGCAAATTTAAAATATATTTTTACAATTAAAATGTTCAATACTTTTTGTTTAAAAATTAACTGTAAATTATTTCAAAACGGTGTTTTTCATTTCACTCAAGGCTACTATAGTAATTGAATATCTATGCAGCTGTCTTTCATTAATTAATATTAACAAAAAGTACGTAGTTATTATTGTATGAGTGTTCGGGAATTCTTGGAGACGAAACCTGCTGATATTAAAAAAATACAGTCAAACTTAACTGGTGCCCTTCTGTAAAAGCCATAAATTAATGCTTTATCTGAGCAAAATAAAAAGTTCGTGGCCCTATCTAACGTTTCCGAACTTCCATAAATTTTAATCCGAATTAATATTTGTTGTTTCTATAATAATTCCAAAATTTTGGGGACAAGATTTGATTTTTTTTTCTAAGGTGATATTATTTTAGCACCATTTTCGATGCTATTAGTTGAATTATTATTAGTACTATATCTAATATCTATTTATACTAATACACTACCTATGAATTACCATTATTAGCCTCTTTCACTAATTGCCACCTATCCTTTCTAATACAACAACAAAGGATATTAATGTCCTTTCTCATCTTTACTTTTCACTTTTCTCTTACACTCTCTTTCTTCCTTTTTTCTCTTTCTTCTTACACTCTCTTTCCACATTTTCACTTTTCTTTTACACTCTCTTTCTTCTTTTTTTTTCTTTTTACTTTACTTTTCCCATAAATAATTATTCTTTTTCTCTTATCACTCCACTTTAATTCTTTTAACTAAATTTCTAAATTTATACAAACACTACTTTAATTAAAAAACTAAATTTCTAAATTTATACAAAACACTACTTTAATTAAAAAAATTGAAGACTACTACTATAAACCTACTATCTAAAAAATAAGAAGACTTAATGACTATTTAAATTAGTAATTAATATTTAAAACAAATATCTCTTATTGATAATCTAATATCTAACTTTTATTATCTACTATAATCTACTAATCAACTAAAATAATCAATTGAAACTACGAGATACCTGCACTGATAAATAAAAAACACGGGATAACTTTAGTGATATATAAAAAAACACGGGATTAATATTTACCATTGATATTTATAATTTTTTTTGACAATTTATAATTAATATTTACCATTGATAATTATAATTTTGGAAAACTACTATAAAACTACTATCTAAAAAAACACGTGATAACTGCAACAATCTACTATAATCTACTAATCAACTCAAATAATCTAATATAAAAATACGGGATAACTGCAATAATCTACTAATCAACTCAAATAATCAATTGAAACTATGAGATAACTGCAATGATATATAAAAACACACGGGATAACTACACAAATATATAAAAAGACAAAGGATTAATATTTGTCATTGATAATTAAATTTTTGGAAGACTACTATAAACCTACTATCTAAAAAACAATAATATTTAATGACTATTTAAACTACTGATTAATATTTAAAATAAATAAATATTTCTTATTGATAATCTACTATCTCTCTTTTACTATTTACTATAATCTATTAATCAACTAAAATAATTAATTGAAACTACGAGATAACTGCACTGATATATAAAAAAACACGAGATTAATATTTGTCATTGATAATTAAATTTTTTGAAACCTACTACTACAAACCTACTATCTAAAAAATAAGCAGGTTTAATGACTATTTAAATTACTAATTAATATTTAAAACAATTATTTCTTATTGATAATCTACCATCTAACAAATTTACTATCTACTACAATCTACTATCAACTAAAATAATCAATTGAAACTACTAGATAATTGCACAAATATATAAAAAACACGGAGATAACTGCAGTGATATATAAAAAAACACGGGATTAATATATGCCATTGATAATTATAGTTTTTGAAAACTACTATCTAAAAAAACAAGAAGGCTTAATGACTATTTAAACTGATTAATATTTAAAACACACGCGACAAATATTTGTCACTAATACCTAAAAAAGAACAAATAATTGTTACTGATATATAAAAAAAACACGGGATAAATATTTGTTATTGATAATCTACTATCTATCTTTCCCTATCTACAATAATCTACTAATCAACTCAAATAATCAATTGAAACTATGAGATAACTGCACTGATACATAAAAAAACACAGGACAACTGCACTGATATATAAAAAAAAAATACGGGGATAATTGCAATGATATATATAAAAACACGGGATAGTTGCACTGATATATAAAAAAACATGGGATAACAACACTGATATATAAAAAAACACTGCACTGATATATAAAAACACACGGGATAAATGCACATATTGTTTTTAAATGATACTTTTACATTTTTAGTTTTAATATTTATCAATTTTTTATTTGAAACTCCTTTTTTATCTATTTTAAATTTTTCTTTATTTTCACGGGATAATGTTCAGACTATTTAAATACTGTCTAAATTCATTCCTAAAAAGAACACGACAGCATCTGTCCGTATGCAAGTCATCATCTATAATTTACAATTGATTTTAGATTAATGAGATTTCAAACTAACGTTTCTATTTGAGGTAATTGTATGACGTAACGCGATCGGCCCGTGCGGATGCACGGGTATAGTACTAGTTAATACTAATTTTAGTAACGGGTTAAATATAAAGAATAAATATTTTGGGAGGTGGGGGTGTTATGGGGTGCAAAGTCGTTCAAATTTATTTTTCATCCGTCGACGGCCTTTCAGGTGGTCTATTGTGTTCTTGGGTTGAAAGTGGTTGGTCTGTCTCTTCTACATTTAATGGTGAAGGTTTTTTGGGAGTTAGTATTTCTTTCTAATCTAGCTTGGTTCATGTCATTAATGTTTATGCTCCATGTTCGATAGTGACAAAGAGAAGGTTGTGGAATGATTTGATAATGCTTAAACAATCCATTGGTGAGGGGGAATGGTGTGTTGTTGGGGGACTTTAATGTGGTTTCTAGTGTGGAGGAGTGACAGGGGAGAAATGGTGATAGTTCTTATATAGAGATCTCTGATTTCAACAACTTTATAGCAACCATGGATTTGATTGATGTTCCGGTATCAGGTAACAGATTCTCTTGGTATAGCTCGGATGGTCTTTCTATGAGTCGTCTGGATTGGTTCCTTGTTTTCGAGGGTTTAATTGATTTGTGGGGTATATCTGATGGATTGGTAAGCGTGACATATCCGATCACAATCCTATTTGGCTCCTTCGTCTTGCAAAAGATTGGGGGCCAAAGCCTTTCCGGGTCTTCAAGGCTTGGTATGATCATGTTGATTTCTTACCCTTTGTGAAGGACTGTTGGAATGATTTCAATGTTAGGGGACATAAGGCTCATGTTGTAAAGGAAAAATTCAAGCTTCTAAAGGAGAAATTGAGGCGATGGAATATAGAGGTGTTCGGTAATATTGATTTGAATATAGAGTCGTTGGTTCGGGATTTGAATTCGCTTGACCATGCTTTATGTGAGGGGTGGGATAGCGCTTTGGTTAAGAATCGAAAGGAGGTCTCAATTTCTTTTTGGAATCAAATTCAAGCAAAGGAATATTTTTTGGCGCAAAAGTCTCGTGCCCGTTGGATCAAGGAAGGTGACATGAATTCAAGGTATTTCCACTCCCTTTTAAAATTTAAAAGGCGTCGTTGTAGTTTGTTGCTATTGAGGAGTAGTGGTGAGGTGATAGAGGAGGTGGAGGAAGTGAAGAATACGGTCAAACATCATTTTGAAAACTGTTTTGTGGAGTCTTGTCAATTTCGTCCCACTCTTGGTGGTCTTACTTTTAGTCAGCTCTCCCGGGTTGATATGGATTTCTTGATTGAACCTTTTTCGGAGGAATAAATTAGGGAGGTTGTGGAGGTGTGATGGCGATAAGAGTCCCGGGCTGGATGGTTTTAACATGAGCTTCATCAAATTGTGTTGGGATTTGTTGAAAAAGGATGTTGTCGATTGCATTAATGAGTTTCATGATAAGGCTTTTCTCCCTGAGGCCATTTGCGCAACCTTTATTGCATTGATTCCCAAAAATGATAATCCCCAATGTTTGGGGGAGTATAGACCGATTTCGTTGATAGGGTCTCTTTACAAAATTTTGCCAAAAGTGTTGGCAAATAGGCTCAAGAAGGTGCTCCCCTAGTGTTATATCGTCTTGCCAATCTGCTTTTTTGGGGGGTAGGCAAATCTTGGATGGGGTGGCAGTGGTTAATGAGGTTGTTGATTATGCTAAGAGATCGAAGGATGAATGTTTGTTATTTAAAGTTGATTTCGCGAAGGCGTATGATTCCATCTCGTGGAAATTCTTGTTCCGTATGTAATTAGATCGGATGGGCTTTCCTCAAAAATGGATCCTTTGGATGAAGTCTTGTGTATGCAATACTACTTTTTCGGTGTTGGTTAATAGGAGTCCCACTAATGATTTTAAGGAGTATAGAGGTTTGAGACAAGGGGATCCTCTTTCCCCTTTTTTGTTCCTAATTGTGGCGGAAGGCTTGTCGGCTTTAGTAGCTAAAGCGGTGGAGATTGGCTATTTTATGGTTATGATATTATGCTTCTCTTCGGTTTTCTATTATGCAATTTGCGGATGATACGGTGCTAATGGGGAAGCCATCTTGGGATAATTTGTGGGCCATCAAGACAATCTTAAGAAGCTTTGAATTGGTTTCTGGTTTGCGTGTGAATTTTCATAAGAGCAAGATCAATGGTATTAACCCTTCCGAGGAATTTCTTGATTTCACTTCTACTTTCCTTCATTGTAAAACGGAATCCATCCCATTCAAGTTCTTGGGGATTCCGGTTGGGGCTAATCCGAGAAGGGCAACAACGTGGAAGCCGGTGCTTGATATGCTTAGAAAAAGGTTAGCTTCATGGAAGGGGAGCCATCTTTCTATTGGAGGTAGAGTCACTCTTATTAATTCGGTGCTAAATAGTATTCCGTTGTATTTCTTTTCTTTTTACAAAGCACCGAAGTTGGTTATTAATGCGATGGTCAAAATTCAAAGAGATTTTTTGTGGCAAATGAATGATGGAGATAGGGGCATGTATTGGGTGGCTTGGGACAAGGTTTGTAAACCGAAGAATGAAGGAGGCCTCGGTATCAAAAATTTAGAATTATTTAATGTGGCTCTTTTAAGTAAGTGGAAGTGGAGGGATCTTGTTGATGATATCGCTCCTTGGAAAGGTTTATTATTTCATAGATATGGAAGCTTCAAGGATGCTTTTACAACGGTCGGAGGGTGCTTTTAGAAGAGGTGGCGTTGGTTCTATTTGGTGGCGAGATTTGTTGTTGCTTGATCTCGCATTTCCTCCTCCATTTACATTCGGCCAGCAGGTTTTTCGCAGGATGGGGAATGGTGCTTCGGTGGATTTTTGGGATGATGTGTGACTGGGAACTTCTTCTTTTTCTCGGCTTTTTCCTTCTCTTTGGGCGGGGTGTGACTCCAGCCGTGTGGTTGTGCGGGACTACGGAGGGTGGCGGGATGGAGTTTGGCGTTGGAATGAGTCTTGGTTGGTTTCTCAATTTCGTATCAATCAAATGGAGGCTGCAAATATTCAGCCGATTTTGGCCCCTGTGACTCTTGCTCAAGAGATTGAGGATAGTTGGGTGTGGAAGCTTGGGGCTTCAAAAAAATTTTCCGTCCGTTCTTGTTATAAAGAGTTGCTTCGGGAGGTAGTGGGGAGCGATCAAAATGATTTATACAAGTTGTTGGAAAAATTATGGAGATGTGTCGCTCCCTCTAAGGTTATTGTTTTTGAATGGCGATTACTTAGGGACTCTTTGCCAACTCGTGGAAATTTACGACGCCGGCTTGTTATCGCATCGGATGCTGATGCTCTTTGTTCTCTGTGTTGGAACGAAGCTGAATCGCAGCTTCACCTTTTTTTGAACTGCACTTTTGCATCGGATATTTGGTCGCGGGTTTCTGCTTGGCTTAGGATCGATCACGTGGGGTCCAACAGCTTGATCGATCTTTGTCTTTGGTGGGGGGAGCTGTCTAAAGGTAAAAAGGCTAAGCAAACAAAGTACTTAATTTGGTTGACTACTTGCTGGAGCATTTGGTTGGCTAGGAATGCTCTTATCTTCAAGACCGAAGATCCCAACATTGACTCTATTTTTTCTTGCATCAAGCAATTAACTTGGAGTTGGTTGGTTTATAGATCTCATTGTAATTTAAATTTTGATATTTATGCTTGGTGGCTTGATCCACTTCATTGCCTAAACAATATGTAATTTATGCTGTTTGGGTTCGAGCACCCCTAGTGCTTTATCAATGAAGTATTGCTTATCTAAAAAAAAGGAATAAATATTTTACGTAAAACGAATTTTATTAAAAGAGAGTACTACTAGGGAGTTTATTTATATATAAAAATAGCAACAGCAATTCCAAAAAAAATAGCAACAGCAACAACAATAAAAAGATAGCCATATTTTTATTTTTATAGAGCTTAAACGGAATTTTATTATTCGGCATACACTCCACACCTTTTTTTACGGAAACCAATTTACTTCATTTCATTGAAAATTGTCTCATAAATACAAGTTGAAATGTAATAAAAAAACATAGGAACAAGCATACAAAATTGATGCTCTATATAACAAGAGTATGAACAATAACATTGGCTTGTCTCCTGACAAACTAAACCTATAGTTTTGATAGATGGATAACAAAGACTTGCATTTTCTAATGATAGGGCCTACTTTCGTAGTCATGAGATGGTTTTCGTTGATATCACGTGCAACTCATAAGCAATCTAGTTCTATAGTCACTCGCCAGGCTCCTAACTCATTGAGCCACTTGATAGCCTCAAATGCTCGCGTTGCCTCCGCTTCTTGAGGGGTTGGAATGCCTTCGAATTTCATAGTCTTTGCTACAACAAACTTTCCTTTCTCATTCCAAACACATAAGCCCATACTGTGGTTCAAAAATCATTGCATCCACATTACATTTCAGCTCACCAAGCACCGATTTTGTCCAACTTTGCAGGTGGGGAACACCGGGTCCGATTATTGAGTTGCACCGCACATGAGCTCTAGCAGCTTCCCAATCTTTCAAAACGTCCACAACAATCTTCACCGAGGCACTAATAGGTTTGTCCACCTGCTCCCAGACACGCTCATTATGTCGTTTCCAACAGAATTGATTGGCACTTAACTTGGCTTGTGAATCGCTACTGCATGTAAGGAGCAAGAAGAACAGTTCACAAAAACCAACACCGCCTGATTGCATCTTCTCTCGAACTACATCCCGAAGACCAGCAATCGTCCAAACCTCTTCAGCCTTCTTACAACCAAAGAACAAATGCAATCCATCTTTATCAGCCTCATCACATTGGAGGCACACCCGTGGACAGTGAAAATGCCTCTGCTGAAGGTTACACTTGGTTGGAAGGAAACCTCTAGCCACGCCCCATAGCGGTAGCTTAACCTTTTGGGGAATTTATAGTCTCCAAATGCTCATTCAGCACTAGTGCAAAAAAGGGATTTAAAGTCAGGCGAAAAGGGGATTTAAAGTCAGGCGCCCGCTTGACTTTTATTAAGTCGACTTTGTATGTCAGGAGTTTTAAAGTCAAGCGATAGCCTAACTTCGTAAGTCTGATTTAAAGTCAAGCATTTATTTCGCCTGACTTCGTAAGTCAGTTTTAAAGTCAAGCATTTATTTCGCCTGACTTCGTAAGTCAGTTTTAAAGTCAAGCATTTATTTCGCCTGACTTCGTAAGTCTGTTTTAAAGTCAAGCATTTATTATTGCCTGACTTCGTAAGTATGATTTAAAGTCAAGCATTTATTATTGCCTGACTTCGTAAGTATGATTTAAAGTCAGGCTTTAGTTTCGTCTGACTTTAAAAGTTCATTTTTTAAAAAAAAATATTATTTGGTAGCCAGCTAATCTAAATAATGACTGCTAATTTTAATTAAACAGACCAAAATCAAACCAAAAACTACCAGCTAATCTAAATTACTTTTTTTTAAAAAATTCAAACAAATGGAACTTAGAATAAAGAAAGGCAGAAAACAATCAAACATTAACACACTTTTTTTCATTTATTATCTTATCTCAACACAATCTTACAACAACATCAAATTATATATTCCACACAAATACAAACATATAATGACTCCCACATAATTCCATCACAAATACATATCTAACTACAAGAGTCAGAAGAAGCAGCGATGCACAAATGAATTATCTATAAAGAAATTTATTCAAGTCCCTTGTTCTTCAATTGGATTACTCTTATAGTGAATGGCTAACAGAATCTTAAAAAATCTACTTGTGCAATAAAAGTAAAGGACTACAACTAGAAATCAGTATATAACATCAGAATACTAACATCAAAGAATGAAGACATTAATTGAACACAGATATAGAATTCCCAATTCAAGGATTAGCTAATACTCAAATTGATTATGATTATGCCTTCATGTTTAGACCACCTTGATCAGGTAAAGTAAACCTTGATCACCCTAAAATTTCCATCATTGCACTAATGGAAAAAAGACTTTTTATATCGGTTAAAATTGACATTTCATATCGGTTCCCGACCCGATGCCGAAAAAGGAGATATAAAAAATAGGGACATTTCATATCGGTTCCTGAACCGTTATGAAAAGTTGTTTTTATATCGGTTGCCCCTAGAACCGATATGAAAAGTCTCTTTTTTTTAAAAAAAAAAATAGACTTTTCATATCGGTTCCCATAGAAAACCGATATGAAAAGTCTTTTTTTTTTTAAAAAAAAAATGAATTTTAACATCGGTTTTCTATGGGAACCGATATGAAAAGTCTTTTTTTTTTAAAAAAAAAGTGAGGTTGTCTTCCATCAACTCTAGATCATTCTGTAATACATAGTTATGCAATACATAGTTATACAATATGTATATGAACTTCAACAGGAGGTCCATCCAGCAGCAAGTTTGTCCCACAACACAGTTATACAATAATAATATGAACTTCAACAGGATGCAGACAGTTACAGAAAATGACTATGTATAAGGTGCATCAACTGTTGCCACTCCCCATCAACTACTTCCTTCCATAATATAACATTATTGTTATAAGTGCCCGTCCGCCAAACTGACCACCATCCTCCATATCTGTAATATGCAACCATAGTAGACGACCACGAACCAGAGAAGACGACCACGAACCGGGACGAAGCGGTGGTTTGGTCTATTGTTCCCGAGTACAGCAGCTTTGTACATCCAAAAGTAAGGCAAACCACAGATTTAGTGTGGCCAGTTAGTGATGCAACCAATTCAAAAGGGGAATTGGCATCAGAGCTGCATCTCCATGCAGAAATTACACCATCCTGCAAATTAAATAATTAAATTATTCACAAACTCATAAATGGCAGAAAATAATTTTTTAAAAAACAAGAGAAACTTAATGAAAAAGAAAAGATACAGTTAACAATTAGAATGTAAAAATTATGATTTATTTAGATAACAAACAACCATGAATCAATGTGTGGGCAGTAAATGCACATTGTTTTCAAAGTAAATGCATCCTAGTTAGATTATTCCATCAAAGTATCACCATTACCTTGTTATCCGATGCTCTTATATACCCAACAAGACGGATTTGCACTGCTGCTCAGATTTATGGTCACTGTTTTCATCAATAAGCCAAACATGCTGCAAAATGAGTTTCATAACAATCATAAGCAATTAAGCATGGTCAAATCAAATGGATATAATCTGTCATCAAATAATCAAAGAAATTGTAGATTTATTTAATTGACTACTCACAATTTTTCTGTACGCAACACTGGAGAAATCCGAATAAATGCTAACCAGTGCCTTAAAGTTCCTATCTGCGGCAACCTTGGCCCAACCAAAGTAGAGCCCAACAACTTGATCAGGAAGACCAATTGTTGCATTTTCCGGAAGGCTTGAAATTTGTTGTTCATGTTACTAAATTTATGAAATGAGAGAGTTTCACAAACCTGTGGTTTCAAGCAGAGATCCAGAAACATATGAACCACTGAGATGAATTGGCTCAACCGGCAATGTGCTACCTACCCCTGCCAATGTTAGTTTGAAAAATTACCTTTATCAGAGAACACATTATTTATAGAAATTAATCAACATACTTCAGAATTAGTAAGTGCATACAATCATCGAAAGGTGGAAGACCCCATAGCTCAGGCTGAAACTCTAAAAGTGAATGAAGAACAATATTTGCTAGTCCATTACAATTAGATTACCTTCGATATGGTATAGCTACTACCTTCATTTTTGCAGCATTAGCTGCCTTTACACCAACCCTGTTAAAGCGCATTGCAGAACATAAATTATATGTAACAAATATGACTATTACAAGTAAGAAATCCGAGTGGCGTGCATAAAAACTGTGATATTATATGTATTAAATATCACAGTTATTATATGTATATATATCTAGCTGTATATTCTTCTCTTTCATTTCTAAAACCAACATATCAACTTTATCATATTCCTCAAGGTTCATATACAAAGTCATCATTAAATTAAACGGTAGCGAATGTATTAAATACCCCCTACTCCTCATTATGTCAAGTAAAGATTCTGCCTTCTCTTTCAATCTAGAATGAACATATACATTCAACAGGGCACCATGTGTCCTCTTGTCTTTCAAATCATTAGTCAGGTTCAGAAAATATCCTTCAGTAGTAGAAACTCCATGAACTTTTGCTATTAGATCTAACTGAATTGCAGCATCACTTGCTGACATTCTAAACCTCTCTGGCCTATTGTTCATCCAATCATATATCTGCAACAAAACAGTTGCTCATTACTTTGATGAAATTTTTCATGCCTAATATTTGGGGAAAATAAGTCCATTTAGGTTTTACTATAGTATCATCATCTATTGAAATTGATCATGCATAATTGCAATATGTTAACTGTTAGCAAATGTATCATTAACATTATTCACTTAATTTCAATTGCATCTCATTAGTCCTCACAAATTTCAATGGAGTGATGATCCTGATTAACCTATGATATCATTTTGTAATATTGCCTAATGTGAGAGACTAAATTGATGCAATTCTACAATCTCAAGGACCAAATCGAATAACTACGGTTCAATTTTTTACCTGAAGAGCTCTGTGATGTTTTCTGAACTTTCTCAATTCTTTGACGACTCTGCAAAGTTGCCATTTTGTGAGAGTTTTCCCTTCATTTTCCCACTGATTCAACACAGAAGCAGAACCTAGTTCATGATCAGCCTGTCCAATATACAAACGAAAATTAATGTGTATATATTTCAGCATAAGAAAGCTAATATCATTATCATTATATCAAATTATTGAGAAATTTATTTTGTCTCTTGATGTTGTTTATCTTCACAGGTTTTCGTTATTGCATAACAGACGTGTCAAAAGTGGAAAGTGCACCTATATGGAGGGACAACATTGTGAAGCATGCAAATCAACTTGGATGGAAGGTTAGGGTAACTGGGTATGATGTCAGCCTCCTTCTGCATGGAAGCTGCAACCTGAAAGTTATGGTAGTCAAAGGAGACTTTCATCAGCAACACAAATACAGAAATAATAAGTCACGCTCATACAATCATGGTTTAAGAAACATACTTGCTCACTATGTCCTTGAGGGAAGTAAACCACAAGACTTCCAGCAAGAGGCAATGAAACCAAAGGTCCAGCACAAGCATGCCATAACTCTGAATTGATGGTCTTCCTTTCCCCTATTTTCAAAACAAACATAATGTTACTCCTTTGAGCAGAAATACACAAGTATACTTTTTCTTTCTTGTACTTTGTGGAAACAAAGAAGAAAAAGAGTGAAATTACAAGCATAGAATTAGATGCTCCTTTTGAAGTGAAAGTTAGCTTTTTACCATATACAATTAATGAGAAGTTAATAGACGCATAATAAAGTCCAGAAGTAGAAAAATTTCTTCAAGAATACTATTGAAGAAGAGCTGCAAAACTAAAAAATGCAGAAGTTCTTCAATGGCTGAGATATCTCTGGGGGCACTAGCTTAATCACAATCACATATTTGAAATTGCCAAAAGAGGCTTTTAATGACAATCACAATCACCCATTGTCCATAAAGAGTAATCAAATTCAGGTGAAATTCCTTATCTTTTTCAAACTTTTGACTACACATGAATCAAATGCTCACAAAACAATATCACGCAAACATGTGAATTTTTTTCCTTCTTCCTATGAAACTTGAGCAGCAATAATTAACCCTCTGTCACTATAAACGACCTTTAACAAAAGCACAAATTGGAGTTTTACTTCAATTCAGAATGAGAATAAAATGCAGCATAGGGAAAAAGGGGAAAACTTACAAAAAATAAATAAGGAAGAGTCCATATACAGGGATATGTTTTGATGTGAGAGAGAGAGAGAGAGAGAGTCCACCTCTCCAGAATTAGGCAAGTAAGCATTGGGTGGAGCCTTCATAATGACCTCTTAAAAATGAAGACTCCAAACAAATTCAAAACTTGGCCTCTTCTAGCACCAAGATTTGACCTTGTTCATCAACTCTTTCACACCACACGAAAATACTAACAAACATGCTTGCACAAATGCACACCAATTACAAACAAGTAGTAGCATTAATCTAGCCTCAGTTACAAACAAACAGTAGGATTAATCTGGCCCCAACTTCATATTGTAAAATCAAAAGTGACTACCAAACTAATGCCTACAAGTTGCTGTCAATGGGGGAAAATACCTAAAAGACATACTCACCTCTCAGAACAAACAAGATAAGAGAAGATCCAAACGGCTTCAAAACCTCAATCGCACCTAAATTCCCTTCTGTAGCTGAAAAAAGAAATCAAACCAGAGGTATAAGGTAAAACCCTAAATTTGTGAAGAATAAACCCTAAATTTCAAAATCAGTGGAAAACCCTAAATTTGTGAAGAATGGGGGAAGATTCCGAAAAGGGGGGCTTCAAAACCTCAAGCACAATAAACCCTAAATTTCAAAATCAGTGGAAAACGAGAATCAACAAATAAAAGGTAAAACCAGAATCTGTGAAGAATGGGGGAAGATTCCGAAAAGGGGGAAAACATACCTCTTCTTATTTTGGAGACGCAAGAGGTACAGGAAAAGGGTAGTACGGCGAATCTGCAGCTAGGGACGATTTGCAGTGCACAACTCTTCTTCTTTTTTGTTCAGAGACGCAAGAGTGAGAGCGAGAGGTTGAAAATGAAATTGGTTAAGAAACGCAAGAGAAGAGCGAGAGGTGAGCGAGGCTCAAGAATGGGAGAGAGCGAGCGATATGATAAGGAAACTGAGAGAGAGAGAGAGAGAGAGAGAGCGAATAGAGATGGGAAAAAGCCTAACTTTTTTCGTTTCTATAACGGGTGGTTTTGTGACCCGTTATGGAAGCCTAAAATTTTGGACTTTCTATAACGGTTATGCAAGGGAACCGATATGAAAGATGGTTTTCGCACTTTCTATATCGGTTTCAGTGGCAACCGATATAAAAATTGTAATTTTAATTACAAAACTGCCACCGCGTCGCTTTTAATATCAGGCCGTTTTTAACCGATATAAATGACAGTTATAAAAGGCATTTTTTCCACTAGTGTTGGTATCTAGAATAAACCTTCATCAACAATAATTCAAATAAAAAACCCAATTTGATCACAGCAAAACTTACCATATTAACCTATCTCAACACACCAACAATAAACCCTTCCCTAAAAATTACCATATTAACCTATCTCACATATAGCTGGAAAAAGCGAATGCCAGGTCTTGTGGAAGCCACCTCTTCAACACTTGAAGTAGCCCATGAAGACAAAGTTTGAAAAAATCAACAGGTTACTCATTGAGACTATAAGTGGTTCCTCTTGTTTTAAACATTTTTCGGTGTCTCTTAGCTCTAAGTGGTTCTTAGAAGAGCAAATTGTGAAGAGTATGTGGTGATTAATCAAGTAAACTTCTAAATCATTAATTAACAAGAATATAAACATAAAGAGAGAAGTACCATGTTTGTTCCAGCAGCTGATGCAGCTCTTGCTGTTGCATATTCTCATGCATAAGAAAAATAGCACATATCATCCAACACAAATCTATGCTTTTGGTAGTTTGTTTATCAGTGCTTAAACAAGCAAAGGGAATTAAAGAAATCTAATATAAAAATGTCACCAAATTTAACTTTCATATTACTGCCTATTATAAAGTTTTCCTAGTAAAAAAAATCACAATGATACCTTCAGGATGAGCCATTCTCTGCATGGCTGTTGGGGCAATCATGATTGGCATGGATATTTTGAATCCCAAGACAGTTGTTGACATATCTATCTTGCTCACATCGATAAGAATTCGCGGCCTAAACCTGCATGTGTGTCAACCAAAAAAATTAGTCGTGTTCTTAGAAAATATAGGGGTAAAAAATAAGCAATGGAACAAAATAAAGCAACTTTCATCCAATCTGATTAGCCTTATAGTATTTTCATGATCATCCAAATTCTATATCTCCAATGCTAAAATTACAATAACAGAACCCATTCAATCTGATTAACAACTTTCATCTTAATACCATTTCCATAGAAACCTAGAATCCATTCTATTGCATGACAAGAAAGTTAGAGTCTGATATAGACTTGACTAGCATTTGTGTGCATCTTTGTAGTTTAACAAATGCAATCATTACATAATCTCAAACATATATCATTTTTGTAGTTTACAGAGAAGATGATGCCATGGGCAACTTTCTCTGCCTTTTTCCCGCTTTATATAAAATTTAACATTTGCAGAGGTTTCACTTTAATAGGCAAAAAATCTCATACACATTAAGAATTCATACCATTGGGTTCATCAACACCACCAGGAGCTTCTTTGTGAAATGCATACCATTGCATATTTCCAGCTCCAACATCTGAAGATACAAAGTATTGTTTGTGTCCCAAGAATACTCGGTACCTTCCAAAAGAGAAGTTTAAGTAAGCTTCTAAATGTGATATAGGTAATGTTAACAAAATATAAATATAGGTCAAAGAAAATTGATATACAATACACAACTAATGGCCTACATACCCAACAGATTCAATGTCAGCAGGCACAAAATCTGCAATACCAGTATAACAAGTATAGCCAGAATAAACAACATCTGTTAGCCCAAATAGCTGTTTCCTCACCTATTCACAAAAGAATACAATAAGATTAGGTGCTGAATTTATGATCATATAGACATCCTACAACCAGAATGTTAAAAAAGAGTCCATAATTTACGATGGATGAACAGGTCAAGCGAACATGAGTTCCATTATACTGATAATATTGACTTCTATATTAGAAACATTACTGGCTAATGAATAGGATTAGAGTAGTTATTAGGACCTTGGACCATATACCATCTGCTCCAACCAATACATCTCCTTCAGCATGGTGATGAACATATCAACATTCTGAGTAACCAAGATAGACATCATGTTCACAAATTCTTCTAAGCCACCCACTATATATAATGATTAAAAACTATACTCAAGGTTTAGATTTTATGATAACAGATTAAATAAAACCATGTTAAGCTTATAATATTAATACAAGTATTAAATCCTGTTAAAGAAATCTATAAAGAAGCTACTCAAGGTGTATCAACCAATCTATAAATGATAAGTTGATAACGTACAGAAAAATCAGCTTCTGAAAAAATCACCTGAATCTTCAATAGATTGCACTTCTCATGAATGGCAAATCCAACATCAGACTTTCTAATTCTTTTTCCACGAACAAGTGCTTGTAGTTTTACAATTCCATACATACAGCATAAAGTAACAGTAGTTTGTCTTCTTACCAAGTGCCCTCGAATAAGTGCTTGCAACCTTATTATGCCTTTTAGGGCCTTAAATGCTCTGCGTGCCTTCATTAAGAACACTTCGGTTAGTTTAGCCATAGTATCAAATATTACAACCTATAAGAACTAGAGCTGGCAAAACGGGCTACCCGGCCCATATCGGGTCGGCCCGCTGCGGGCTCGGGCTTTTAAGGGTCGGGCTAAAAAACCCGGGTTGAAATTCGGGCTCACCCTTTATGGCCCAACCCCGGCCCTATGCGGGATGTGGGCTGGGCTAGCCCGCATTATGCGCGATTTTTTAGCGACACTATCATGATGTTACCGTCCGACTCCGACATGTGCAGATTTGACCTTAATTGATAAGCAGTACGGATAGAATACCACAACATATCCGAGGAAACTATTCTAAATGTTCAATAATGCATTGCGGAAAACAAATGTATAATGGTATTCTCTAAGCCAGATGGGAGATTTTACTGCTACCAGGTCCGAGGAAGGTGTTATTCCTTCTGGATGTTGTACAAGCTTCCTTCACTACCTTCTGAACATGCAGAAGCTGTAAGAAGTAGCCTTCAAACATCACCTGACCTCACACAAATTTGGTCATTATTATGTTTTCCACTGACCCAGTTTCTTCCTTCGGGCGGACAAACTTTCATTTCTGTATAAAGAAAGAAGAGTAGCAGGTACATGAGTACATCCACAGCATAAGAAAAACTTTAACTGGTTTGCATTTTCAAAACAATAAAAATATAGTAGTTAGATAGATAAAGCCAATGAATTACATTTAAAAGGTGTTTCAGCATCACAACTCCTGGTGAAAATTTCAGTTTCCTTAGCATATACATGCACTTAATAAATATCAAGATATCTACTGTAATCCCAATTTTTTTATTCACGGGCGTGCGGGTTACCCATGGCCCGGTCGGGCTAGCCCGACGCGGGCTCGGGCTTTTGCGGATCGGGCTAAAATGCCTGGATGTAAAAACTGGCTCAATTCCTTCGGCCCAATCCCTCCCATTTTTCGGGCTAACCCGGCCCGGCCCGACGGGTCCGGCCCATTTTGCCAGCTCTAATAAGAACTCATACAATCAAAATTCCAAAAACATATTTCCAATAAGTTATAACCATGTCCATCTGCCAAGTCCTTCATTGACATATTTGTAAATTAACAAATTTATCAGCAACGGAAAAGTCACGTACCAAATAACCCCTGAAAACAGCCCGTGCCTTTGTAGCTGCTTCCTCTTGCCTTATTTTCTCTGGATAAAGTGGTGCATCTTGTTGAATAGGTACCACTGTGTCGATTTCTTGATTTTCAGGTATGCCTTCTTCTTTGCATTAGGAGGACTAGAACATGATGATCTTCTCTTTTCAAGAGAAGGTATAGTAGATGCAAGACATGACAAACAATTATTTGGAAGAATGCCACAATTATCCAAAATGCCTTCATCCTTGTTGGAATTCGCATCCACTGAGGAAATGTCGTCGAGGAACACAGGTTCGTTTACTTCATCTACACACCAAAATGTTGTGCATCTGAAGTTCTTGCAGCCTCAGAGATATTTGCAGAATATCCGACCGATATCTCCTTAAGTTTCGGTCCTTGATCGGTTGAAACTCTATGGTTGGGATCTCTTGAAGACGGAAAACTTGATACAGATCCACCTTCTATTCCATTCAGAGATACAACATCTGCAGATATCAATTGTATTTAATAATTGTTCCATCAAGGAGGTTGTAAGAAAAATATATCTAAGTTAAAAAATTGAAAATCATACATACCATCAGGAACACTTTGGTAATCATCATCGCAGTCGGAGTCGAATACTGCAGCTGAATCAAACCAAGCCTCCTCAATACTACCTCCTGCTGACACAAATTTAAAAGGTCATACAAAAGCCAATTAGGATTTAAGGGGAAAAAATAGCAGCATTTGAAGTATAAGTTACATTAGAAGATAATTAAACTATCTATTAGAGGAAGAATAAATAAGCAATCAGTAGCAGCTGAAACAGATCCACAAGGCTAAAATAAGAATTCAATACTCAGTGCAAAAAATTAAAATTAACTGCTTCAGAATTCAAATTAGTAAAACTCATGCTATAAATTCTGATTCTGCAACACATAAGGTGAAAAATGCTTGGAAGAGAAGAAATGAGCCACTCACCAACTACAGTTATGCTCAACTAGTCACACTGATACATCAACATATGTACTATTTTACCCAATATTTGAATAACACTTTTCCACCATAAGTTGTTAACTTTAGACCTAAATATTGACAATGAAATGTGAAAAAGAAAGTAATTTGCACCAATCATTAATAACTTTGTCCAATTTTCTAAAGTAATTGCTCAGCTTTAATTTTGATGTTACTTCAGAATTCCACATAACATAACCAATTTCATTCTACTCTAACACACCAACTCCACCTACAATACTTCAGAAACTTCAACTACCCCAAAAACATCAAAACAAGTAGGAAACTCAAAAAATAAAAAGGATTGAAACAAGAAATTTCATTCCAAACTAAAAACAATAACCTTTCTGGTGTCTCATTTACAACCTTCTACACCAAAATCATTTGTGACATGCAACTCAAAAAGACAAAAACAAAAGAATTAAACATCAACCTTGGAAAGTGGGATGTTCAGGCAACCCTGCCACATCAATTTTGTCCAATGACAACCTAGAAGAAACTCTTCTCCTGAACCCAACTTTCCTTCTTTTCCTTGTTTTCTTCTTAGAAGAGCTCAACTTCCCTCCAACACAACTCCTTGGAGTTGACACACACCCCCATATTACTATCAAACATCTTCACCTCGGATCCTTCAAAACAACTTCCCTTCATATATCTGCACCCAGAAAACAAGAATCAGGCAGTTAGGGTTTTTGTTCGTCACAAAAACTTAAAACTGAAACTGAACAGAAGTAAAAGGCAGTGGTTCTACCTTCGTTGTGCAGATCCTTGTGCGTAGCATCAAGATCCAGCAAGATCTCACCCAGAAACACAACCAAAAAGAAGCAAAGTCAATGGTTGAAACTAGGGTCTCCAACCGTATGCAACTGAGAAGATTTTAGAGAAGGAGAAAGCGTTATACCTTAGCTTTGTGGCGAAGCGAAGCTTCGTTGTGAATCTGGAAGCGTGTTTCCATCAGAGAACCAGCAGAAATCAAGATCCAGAACCAGTTTCAGTGGAGAAGACGAGAGAAGAACCAGAGCGTTCAAGAAAGAGAGAGAGAAGCTAGGTGTTGTTTGTTGTCATAGCTAGTTTTAGTGGAAAGTATAGCACCGAAGCCGGTTCGGTATTGGCCGGAACGAAGAGCGGTGAGGGAAGAAAAGACTTCGGGAGAACCGTTACCAATGGCTAAGAGAGTAACGACGGCCATGCTAGGAGAGAGATTGAGGTGAGAAGCCAGTTTAGTGGTGACGACGGAGAAGTGGTGTTGAGCGAACCCTCTCTCTCTATGGGTGTGGTGGTGCGGCGCTGGAAGTGACTTAGGAAATTAGGGTTTGCGTGGGAACTGAGAGAGTACTGAGAGAGTGATGAGAGAGTGATGGGAACTGAGAGAGTACTGAGAGAGTGATGAGAACTGAGGCGTGAGAATGTGTTCACGTGTTTTACGAATGCGTGAATTTTTTTTTTCTATTTTAGTACTTTAGAAGTCAGGTGTGTATACGCTTGACTTTAAAACTTTAATTCTTAATTACAAGTTTGCCACCGTGTCTACTTATGTAGTCACGCGTCTGATAGCATGACTTTAAAAGTCTAATTTTTTTCCTATTTTTTCACTTTAGAAGTCAGGCGTGTATTCGCTTGACTTTAAAACTCGCGAGTTTTGCCTTTTAATTACAAGTTTGCCACCGCCTCAACATATAAAGTCAGGCATCTGAGCGCCTGACTTTAAATGTCCAATTCTTTTCCTGATTTTGCACTAGTGCAGTCACCTTCTCTTTGTCATGTGGTTCTTGCCAATGATATCCTCCATGACAATATAGTAAGTGGGTCGAACTAAGTAGGTGTCAACCTTACTCTTATTTCAAATGAGCTTGTCTTCCTCCTAGAGGTACAACAAAGGCATTCAGTTGATACACTAAGCCTCCTCAATACCGAAAACTCGGTTCACAAGGGACTCATTCAATCACCCTCTCATAATATCAACAGATCCTTAACACGAAGCTCTTCTTGACCCGAAACCATGGGTGACCGCACAAAAGGGTCAAGTCTACCCCGAATCCAAGGGTCCTTCCACACATTGATATGGTTACCTTTTTCAACTTTCCATCTAGCCATTGTTCTCACCACTACCTAGGAAGAGTGGATACTACGCCAAACAAAACTAGGATCGTGGCCCAAGCGAGCCCCCATAAAGTCCCCAATTGGGAAGTATTTAGCTTTGAAGACACGTGAAACAATAGTATCATGGTTGGTTGCAAGCTTCCAGCCCCGCTTCCCTAGCATGGCCAAGATGAAACCATGAAAATGCCGGAACCTCACACCTCTGTGTTCCTTTCTCATAGTTAAGTTCTCCCAACTAAGCCACTTGATCTAGCCACCATCTCCAACATTTGAATCCCACCAAAAGGAATTTATTAACCTTTCCAATTCATCCCCCAAGGTTTTAGGGAGGAGGAAAGTACTCATACAATAAGCAAGTATAGACTACGCAACTACTTTCACCAACAACTCTCTACCAGCTTTTGAAAGGTGCTTACCAAACCAGTTATGAATCTTCTTTCAAGTTCTATCCCTCAAGTAACCAAACAACCTCTTATTGCTTCTACCCACCTTAGATGCCAGGCCCAAATACTTGGTCGTGCCTAGGCATTTAGACACACCCAAAATAGTTGTAACCAGGACCCTTATCTCCTGAGGGGTATTTAACTGAAAAAAATTTCAGATTTCTGGAAATTTTTAGCTTTCTTTGAGACTTGTTCATAAAGGGCGAGAACATCCTTGATTGAGTTACATTCTCTCTCAGTGGCTCTGTAAAAAGAAAGCAATCATCAGCAAATAAAAAAGTGTGTGAGGATTGGGGCCCCTCTACACACCTTAATACCATGAATGCCACCTTTAACCTTTGCTCTTTTCATGAGGGAGGCGAGCCTCTTCGCACACAAAATGAAAAGGTACAGTGAGAGAGAGTCTCCTTGCCTAAGTCCCCTTCCCAGAGAAACAGAACCAACCTTCTCCCCTTTCATTATCACAGATTAACCGTCTCTGCACACATAGTGATCCAACTAGTCGAAGTCTCGTGAAAGCCCATTTTCCTCAAAGCACATTTCAAATAACCCCAATAAACTCTATCACAGCCAATCATAGGCCTTGCTTATATCTATCTTTAATGCTACTTTGCCAACCTTGCCATTAGTTTTACCTTTCACATGATGTAAACATTTTCAAGCCTTGCAGTAGCCACAATTCTTTGTCTGTCATTCGAAAGCAGTTGTCGTCATTCGAAAGCAGGACATCGCAGTCACCCATGCACCATGGTAACGTGTTATCCCGAGCAAGAGTTAGAATTAGATTCCACAAATCTTTCCTTCTACCACTCTGAGGGTAACCATAAAACCCAGCCAATCGCCAAATAGGGCCCCCTTCTTTCGAGACCTCAGCATTAATGAAATTTGATGAGTATGGCAACATACGACAATCAAAGGGATGCTTCCAAAATATACACTCTACGACTTTTTAAATTTGGGAATCATGCTCTCACTTTGTTAGGCGCCTCATATTTACTAGATAAGAAAGTTCAATCTGGTACTTAAATCATGAAGTTCTCACACTTAATGGATTAGCCTTTTGGACTAAGCCTTCCTCATTAGGTTAAGTCCTAACACTTATTAATTTATCAAAGTTTTTGTTTGGAGTATATACTAAATTTTTTGGGTTTATAATATACTATTTCATTTTCTTGTTGGTGGCGGATACTTGTTATGAGAGGCTCCTAGAGCATGTCTTGAGAGTTTTGTAGTCTTCGGCGAACCAATAAAATAGTGTCCCTATAATTATATGAATATAATTCTCCATGCACTTTTCGTTGCAATCTGTAACACCCCCTTTTTCTAACCTTTAAAAGTGGTGCTACACTTAACTAATATTCTCATTTCTAATTTCTTTTGAAAATATTGATTCAAAGTAGATGTGAATTTCGATTCTGAACTTAGGTAAAAATAATTTTCTAAATGTGTGAGAAGCATAAAGGATTAGTCATATCATACAACATCGAAGTATATATAAATATGCATCATACATTGATCACTAACAGTTGGATCATAGTCATGCCCTTGGGCTTACATAGGTTATCGTCTAAGTACCACGTCACAAAGATGTCCCAAAAGGTGGTACGGTCTATAAGGTTATATATATATATATATATACCATAGGTTAGGCTGAAAACTAAGCAGTCAAGCTAATATACTGAAACACCTAATAATCCCTATATCAAAAGGTAGAGTTATAAGAGATTACAAGCCAGACTAAATCCCCAAAAAAAACTCTTATACTCTAAGTAGAACCAAAAGAACCAACTTCCAACAACCACTAATGATATCCATTGGGGAGATTCCCAACGGTACCACTACTACCGGAGCCATCAGACGGCTCCCACTCAAGTACGACAGGTACATCAGGAACCACAGCATCCTGAACTACAGCTCCAGGCATCGCCACACCAGGAAACAAAGCCTCTATCATACGGTTCATAGGAAACTCGATATCTAAAGTCTGATGAGCAGTAATAACAGTCATGGGTACTCCTTGTGCCCCATCAGTGGTCTGAGTCACACCGGTATAAGTAATGGTCTGACCACTGGGTCGATCTCCCAGATGGGATCTCCCATATCCTCCAGAAATCTAATCTACCTGTGCTCAGAGTGTCTGAGAGGCTCCCCCGATGTCATCTGAAATGTAAGGGGTGAAATACCGGAACACAAGTCTGCAACATGATGGTTACACAAGTTACATATAATAGGATACAGTCATAAGTAATAATAATATATAGACGTAATAAGTGATCCACATCAGACTATTTCAAAACCAAGCATTTAACCACACACAATCACCAAGTTCTGCAAAAACATGACTAACAGCCTAGTGAAAACGATTATCGATAGTTAGTTAAATACTAGACATCATACTTATCCTGTAATCCATCAACAAGGTTAGGCTACTAACTAGAATAATATACTCAACCTACTCCATGGAGATCTCTATCATCTTGAGCGTAAGTCCGTTTCAACTGCCATAACATGATTGTTTTGCAATGAGCAGATATCCAATCTAAACCCCAATCATTCTGGCCCGAGCGCTGCACCTTATTATAGATAGTTCTGTACAGTCAGGCTCACCGTGTCCGGTAGTACGATTTCCCCCAGTCAGAGTTGCTACAACTGACCATTGGTAGGAGTTAGAAACACAAGTCCCCCCAGAAGGTCTGTAGTCGACCCAACCGAACCTATCCTCAGTCTTATATACTTGATAGTATTATAAGAAACAACCTGTAATAGCTCTTAGTAAAATTATCAGTCTTACTAATCTAATCCATAATCAACTTGACATTTCAGTCCTTAGAATCCATAAAACAGCTTGTGAGATATACCTTAACTAATTAATCCTCATAGGCCATATCCCTAACTAACTAGACAACTAATACTCTCGACCAAATTCACAATGTACTTATTTTGACACATTTGTAAATAACTCAAACAAATCAATTTACACAAATCACCTAAGAATTATTTAAATAATATATATACAAGCAACACACAATTTGTGCCCAACAACTTATTATTAGTATTTTCCCTTACCTTGAATCGGTTCCAAAAGAGTTTGTTGTTCAGCACTTGCTTCAATTTCGACAATACCTATTACTCATTAAAACAACTATGTCTTAATACACTATAACCATAACTATATCATAACTAAAATATTTTGTTAGAACCCTATTTTAATTTTGTCTTTCAAAATGCAAGGTAATAGTTCTTAAGGAAAAATAAAAGACATTAGCGAAACAAAATCAATGAAAGTATTCTCAGCTCATGCATTTAAACTAAGGTTTTGTTTTTCATAAAATAGGCAACAGCAAAACTAGCCCTTTCTGTAGTTGATCTATTAACTAATTATCTTTGTATTTGCAAAACAAGTGCCCTTAACATAATTAACTAATATTGAAGTAGATTTGAAATATAACTAAGAATTATAACTGAAAGTTGTTTTAGCGTAAAAAAATGGGAATGGGTTTTGTTTAATATATATATATATATATATATATATATATATATATATATATATATATATATATAGAAAGAACAAGATGTTCTACTAGTAAGAGGTTCTAATTTTCTAGAAATAAAGCATCAATGGATAAGAGGGAAAAAACAATTTTAAAAGAACAATGAAATCAAAGGAAAGAGAGAGAGAGATCAGAGTGCATTCTAACCTATTTGAGAGCTTTTTGAAAGTTTTGTGAAAGTAAAGTGAGGGGTTGAGTGTTATTTATAGTGGTAATAGTTGGTGATTTAATCCTCCGCGGAGCAAACACGTTTCAGTGATAGAACCTTCTATTTACACGTTTCCGTGGGTAAGAAATGGACCATACATTTCCATTTTCTCTTTTTACTAATTACTTATTTGCTATACTGGTAATAATAAAAGGCGTATTTTCAGGTAAATAAAATTCTGCAGATATAATTTCAATCTTTATATTTTATAGGGCTTAACGAACTAAGTTTCAAATTTTTCCGATAACTTTGGACTTTTTAGTGTCGTACCAATTTACACTGACAGATAATTTGTAGCTATAATTTGATAGAGTTTTAAACTCAATTTTTTTATAGCCATCTATAACATTTCTCTTTAGTTCTACAAAATTATTTTTCTTAAAAACACTCTCTAGATACTAAACTAATTATTATTTCAATTTAAGTAAATACACAATTATAATGCATACAAAAGAAGTAAAAATTCAGGGTGTTACATTACTACCCACTAAAAAAAAAATTCGTCCTCAAATTGTGTACCTTAAAATAAATTCGGATATTGCGCCCTCATATTATCTTCTAATTCCCATGTTGAATCTCCGGTTGCTTGATCCCATACAACTTTGACCAGAGATATTTGTTTTCCTCGAAGTTGTTTGGTTCTCCTATCTTCGATCCTTGCCGGAGATGTCTCATATGACAAATTTTCTTTTAACGATACTTCATCAGGTTCAATTATGTGAGATGGATCAGAAGCATACTTCCTCAGGTGTGAAACGTGCAACACATTGTGAATGTTTGAAAAAAAAGGCGGTAAAGCTATTTGATAAGCTACTGGGCCAATGCGGCGAATAATTTGATATGGTCCAATGAATTTCGGAGTGAGTTTCCTTGACTGAATAGCTCTTCCGACTCCTGTAGTTGATGTAACTCTTAAAAACAGATGTTCACCTTCTTGAAATTCGAGAGACCTTCTCCTTCGATCGGAGTAACTTTTCTGTCTCCTTTGTGCAATCTTCATCCTTTCACGGATTTGTTTGATTTTCTCTGTTGTTTGTTGCACAATCTCAGGTCCTAAAATCGTACTTTCCCCATCTTGATACCAACATAATGGCGTTTGGCATTTCCTTCCGTACAATGCTTCGTAGGGTGCCATTCCGATACTCGAGTGAAAACTGTTATTATAGGTGTACTCAATCAATGGTAGCAGACTATCCCAACTTCCTCTATTGTCCAAAACACATGCTCTTAGTAAATCTTCCAGAGATTGAATTGTCCTCTCTGTTTGTACATCTGTATGAGGGTGGTACGCCGAGCTCAGTCTCAGCTTCGTTCTTAGAGCTTCTTGTAAACTTTGCCAAAAATGAGAAGTGAATTTCGGGTCTCGATCCGAAACAATACTAGAGGGAACTCCATGCAGTCTGACTATTTCCCTGATGTATATCTCAGTCAGCTTCTCCACGTTGTAATTAACTCTCACGGGTAAGAAATGTGCCGACTTAGTTAGCCTGTCCACAATCACCCAAATTGAATCAAAATTATGTGCCGTCCTTGGTAATCCTACTACAAAATCCATTGAAATGCTTTCCCACTTCCATTCTGGTATGTCCAATGATTGAAGCATACCGACATGTTTATGATGTTCAACTTTCACTTTTTGACATGTCAGACAAGATGCGACGTATTCTGCCACCTATCTTTTCATTCCAAGCCACCAAATTTTTTGCTTTAGATCTTGATACATTTTTGTCGCCCCTGGATGAATACTCAGCTTGCACTTATGTGCTTCGTCTAAAATCATTTTCCTCATTTCCACATTATTCGGGATACAAACTCTCCCGTTGCATCGTAAAATGCCATCGGTTCCTAAACTGAACTCTGCAGCCCTTTCCTGTTCGATTAGTTTTCTCTTTTCCTGCAGATGTTCGTCACTTGCTTGTTGTTCACGGATATCCTCCATGAGTCTGCTTAACACCTTTATCATTCCTAAGGAAATCTTTCCACTAGTCAGTTCCACAGATAAATTCAGATCTCGAAATTTCTCTAACAACTCCAACTCCTTAGTCATCATAGCAGAAATGTGCATTGTCTTTCGACTTAATGCATCAACTACAACATTTGCTTTTCCCGGGTGATATAGCAAGGTAAAATCATAGTCCTTTAGAAATTCCATCCATCGCCTCTGTCTCATGTTGAGCTCTTTTTGATCGAAAAGATATTTCAAACTCTTATGGTCACTGAAAACATCAAAACTTGCTCCATACAAATGATGTCTCCATATCTTTAACGCAAAGACCACTACAGCTAGTTCCAAATCATGGGTAGGGGAATTCTTCTCGTGAGTCTTTAATTGTCTTGAGGCATAGGCTACAACTTTTCTATGCTGCATAAGAACACAACCTAATCCTTGATGTGAAGCATCACAATACACTTCATACGGTTTATCTGGTTGTGGCAGAACTAATACTGGTGATGTTATCAAATGCGTCTTCATCGTTTGAAAATTTTCTTCACATTTTTCGGTCCAGACAAACGGTTGATCCTTCCTTGTGAGTTGAGTCAACGGTGCTACTATCCTTGAAAATCCTTCTATAAATCTCCGATAGTATTCGGCCAAACCAACGAAACTACGAATTTCAGTCACTGATTTCGGTCGTTCCCATGAAAGTACAATTTCCACTTTTGCTGGATCCACATCAATTCCTTCCTTGGAAATCACGTGACCTAAAAATTTAACTTCTTCAATCCAAAATTCACATTTTGACAGCTTCGCGTATAGCTTCTTTTCCTATAAAATTTGCAAAACTCGACGAAGATGATCTTCATGTTCCTCATAGCTTTTTGAATAGATGAAAATGTCATCAATAAACAACGACGAATTTATCGAGGAATGGATTAAAAATCCGATTCATGTAGTCCATGAAAATAGCAGGTGCATTTGTTACTCCGAATGGCATCACCAAATACTCATAATGTCCATAACGAGTCCTAAACGCAGTTTTTGAAGTATCTTCGGGTTTTACTCTAATTTGGTGATATCCCGTTCTTAAGTCAATTTTTGAGAAGACAGCAGCTCCACAGAGCTGGTCCATTAAATCATCAATGCGAGGTAAATGATACTTATTCTTTATCGTCACTTTGTTCAACTGACGATAGTCTACACAAAGTCTTGAACCTCCATCCTTCTTCTTCACTAACAAGACTGGTGCTCCCCAAGGAGATACACTTGGTCTAATGAACTGTTTTGACAATAAATCCTCAAGTTGACTCTTCAGTTCTTCTAACTCCGTGGGTGACATCCTATACGGTACAATAGAGATTGTACTTGATCCGGGTATGAGATCGATTGAAAACTCAATATCTCGCACAGGGGGTAATCCGGGAACATCTTCTGGAAATACTTCCGAATAATCTTTCACGACTGGTATTTCGCTCAAAGTAACTTCTTTTTCCGCTTTTAAGGAAGAAAACAACATATAACCTAGAGCACCTTCTTTCAAAGAAGCTATCGCTTGATTCGCAGATATAAATTCGAAAATCCTAGGGTCAGGAAAGACTAAAGTTTTATGCGCACAGTCCAAAAGGATATGATTAGGAGATAACCAATCCATGCCTAAAATTATATCTAGTTGCGCTAAAGGCAAACATATTAAATCAACAAGAAATCTTCTATCATGGATAACAATAGGACAGTTTAAACACACAGAATTTGCCACTATAGGTTTAGCAGTTGGAGCAGAAACGATCAAATCAAAAGGCAATGATGTAACAGGTAAATTCAATTCTTTCACTCGATCCAAAGAGATAAAGGAATGGGTTGCTCCAGAATCAAATAATACGGTTAAGAGCTTACCTTCCATATCACAATTTCCTTGTATAAGATCTTCAGATTGAGAAGCCTCAACACCACTTATGGTGTAAACTCTTTCGTTTGCCATTGGCCTTTCAGCTCTCATGTTATTCACCACCAGTTCAACTTTCGGATCAATGCAGTCCTTCACCATGTGTCCCGTCTTTCCACATCTGTAACATACCACTCCCTTCATGGGGCATGTGTCAGCCAAATGGTCTTGCTTCCCACATTTGAAACAACGTCGAATGGGTCCTGAATTCTGATTCCAAATTGGTCCACCGCCAAAAGCAGATGCAATCAGACGATATGGTTGTTGATTCTAATTATTCCCCGAGGGTCGGGAATAAGGCTTCTTGTACGGCTGTTTCCCTTTCTGATTCCATCCTTGAGTTGGATACCTGGACCTAGATGGCCCTCCGGTATTTCCTCGATTGATTCCACCTTCCTTCCACTACAAAAAAAACAAGTATAGGCGACAGATTTTTCCGTCGCTAATGGCCAAAAATCCGTCGCTAACGTGCCTTAGCGACGGAAAAAATCCCTCGCTAAAAAGGGCGTCGCTAATATTTAGCGACGGATTTTGTCACATTTAGCGATAGATTTTGTCACATTTAGCAACAGATATTAGCGAGGGATTTAGCGAGGGAAATCTCGTCGCTAATGGGAATTTAGTGACGGAAAATCCGTCGCTAATTTATATTTTTTAAAAATAAAACTGCTCTCTTATTCTCAGACCTCACTTCCGTCTTTGTCTCTCTCAGACCTCACTTCTCTCTTTCTCTCAAGTTGCCTCTTTTCCAACAATTATTCACAAGCATCTTCAACCATATCTAACACCTGTAAGTGCCACACAATGAATATTAGCACATAATCAATCAGGGTTAATTAATTATTCACAACATTCAAAATAGAAAAACAATACTATGAGCATTCAAACATAGCAACAACACTATGAACAGCCCTATGAAGCACCAAATAGAAAACGAAATCATGGATTTTAAGCATTCAAAAGAGAAAACGAAATCAACAGAGAAAACGAAAATAAAAAGAAAACAAAATCATGGATTTTAAGCAAGCAGTCACAATAGAAAACGAAAACAAAAACGAAATGGGAGAGATGATGGTTGGAATACCTGCTTTGATTATGAGATGGTTGTTGCTTCTTCTTTGTAAACTAAGTTGTTGGAGGTTGAAGGAGAGAAGAGAAAAGAAAAATGAGTGAGAAAAGAGAAAAGAAGGAGATAAGAGAGAAGTGAGGAGGTTTTCGGTTGTAAGTGAAAAAAATAGAACTTAGCGATGGATCCGTTGCGAGGGAATTTTAAATTAGCGACGAATCTGTTCATTTTGCGTTTTCCAAGATCTGCACAACTGTCACGTCAGCGTTAGCGACGGGCAGTAGCGACGGAATTTTAAATTAGCGACGGATTGGGATTCTTACGCATTCTAATGTCTACGCAACGGTCACGTCAGCATTAGCGACGAATTTGATTTCCCTCGCTAATTTCCGTCGCTTATCCTGCGTTTTTTTGTGGTGTTCATTGTCTCTATCTTTCTGCATTTTTCTACAAGCGATTGAAATTGCCGAATTTCGAGTGGTAAGACTGACTCTTTGATGTTAAGTCTCAGTCCTCCTTCAAACCTTTCACATAGCCAATCTTCATCAACTTGATCCTGAAAGAAACGAAAATATTTGGCTAGCGACTCAAACTTTGCCGCGTATTCTCCGACCGTCATTCCTCCTTGTTTCAGACTCAGGAACTCTTGTTCCTTTGCAGTTCTAGTACTTCTAGGAAAATATTTGTCTAGAAATTTAGCATGAAATACCTCCCATGTAACTTCCTGGTTATTGGCTTCGACTACCTGTCGGGCTCCTCTCCACCAATATTCCGCATCTCCCAGCAGCAAGTAAGATGCATAACTAACCTTTGCTTCATCTGAGCATCTCAGCACTTTGAATATTTTCTCGATCTCTTGAAGCCATAAGTCATCTTTTTTCTGGTTCTGTTTCTCCATGAAGTTGGGGAGGATCATGACGTCTAAAGTCAACCTGTAACACCCCTTTTTCTACCCGATAAAATATTAATAAAATCAGAGTTCTTTTTTTTTGTCAACTAAAGGAATGTCACATTTCAACTTAAAAACATCACAACTCGCAAATAACAGTGTCAAGCATAAAATTCACCGTATAAAGGAAATACGATACATAACACCCTGCCAATGGGACGAACCCAAAACACCTGTTCAGTCAACTCAGTAATATACTCCATCACCACGCAGCGGAATAAAATTTAAGGATTCAAATGAAACAACCATAGCATCTTTGCAAAATAAAATAGTTGTGCAATAAATAAAGACAAGCGTTCATCCCCCCTGAGTGCTACGTATCAGAGCAGACGACCCGACTCAGCTAACGAAGGTACCTAAGCCTTCACTCGAGATCACCTGCACGTTACCGCATATGGGTAACATTCAAACAGAAGGGTGAGTTCATCTAACAATATAATAGTGCATATGATAAGTATTATGCTAGAGCTACAACGCTATATAAACCACATCGCAACATCAAATCAGTCATCACTGCAAGTCATCACAATGTCATGAACATGTATGAAATGCAACCCATCACAACGGGCGTATGCATGTGGTACCTGTCATTATCGTCACTAAATAGCCTTTATGGCATCATCGTCACTAAATAGCCTTTATGGCGTCATCGTCACTTGTTTATGCACATGAGATGCATGAAGCACCATGATATGCACCAGGGACAGTCACATACAATCACAATCAACTTAGTGATCCATCACTTACAAATTTGCCAATAAAAGGCACATCACCCGTCAAGTTATCATCACACATATCATTGCCACTAACACTCATCGTCATTAATATCATCATCGCTAATAGCCTTTATGGCGTCATCGTCACTGATAAGACCGCAACTTATATTCATCATCAATACCATCGTCAATCAAAATAATAGCCACTAGGGGCATTGTCGTCAAAAACATCAACACATCATTATTGACACCGGGACACTAATATTACCGATTACACCAAAAGGTTTTACTCCAGCTCACGACACCAAAAAGGACACCAAAAAGGGTTTTAGACACCGAAATAACTTTACAACGCCAACAACAACGACCACCGGGGACAGCCACTTGAGGCGCCCAGAAACCATCAGAAAAATAATAATTTTTACCTTAAAAATAGAATATACCAGTAGGAAACTGAATAAGCTTCACAACTCACTTTGAAACACTTAAAACGGACACCCGAGTCAAAAGATATGTCAAAAACAAAATCGGGAAAAATTGAGGAACATCCTGAAAATGGCGCCCAGGCACTGGGCGCTCGACAGCTTCTGTCTCAGCACTTCGACAGCTTCTGTCTCAGCACTTCGACAGCTTCTGTCTTAGCACTTCAGCTTCTGTCTCAGCAACTTCGACAGCTTCTGTCTCAGCACTTCGACAGCTTCTGTCTCAGCACTTCGACAGCTTCTGTCTCAGCAACAACAGACTTGGCAGGAACAACACTGGCACACGGCACCCAGCAGCAGGGCGCCAAAAACAGCAACACACAGCACCCAGCATGGCGCCCCAGCGCCAGGGACCCAAAATCAGCAACACACCAAATTCACCAAAACACCACATATGCAAATCATATCACCAATTTAGCTCATTAATTCTTAATCACCAATGCTAATCATCATAATTTGTCACTCACAACACCAATCAATAATTTAATCGAACACCTAGCATGCGTTTAGTAATAACAACAATGAACACCAAGTTCTAGAGCTACAACAATCACCAAATCAAGCCAACATCTCAATTATCATAATCATGATATAACAACCATCAACTCAACATCAAAATCGAATACTAGGCATCATAGGTCTAAGCCCCTACCCTAATACCCATCATACCCACCATTATAGTGAAAGAGAGATCTCACCCTTACCTTATATTAGGAGAACACCACTTCCCTTGAGCAAGTCACCTACAGAACCTCAGCAACACGGCTTCCTTCTCCTCCTTGAAATTTGCGAATCCTCCTCTCCTTCTCCTCTCCCTTGTGCGCCGTTTTCTTTCTCTCTTCTCCTCTCTCTATTTCGCAAGCTTCCTTTTCTTTTCCTCTCACTCTAATTCGCATATCCACTAATTCTTAGCCTAGGGGCTTCTCCTATGCGCCTAGCTAGCGGGCTTGGATCACGGGCTTCCTCCAACTTAAGCCCGATCACTAACGCCATCACCTAAAATCCAATTACACACCTCTCAATCCATCGTTAATATAATTACACTAATTAAAATAAATAAAATAAATAATTGAATACCTAAATATTTAATTAAATAATTTAATTAAATATTTGGGCGTTACACAACCAAACCTTTAGACTCAACATCTTGCTCCTCTCTATGTTGTTTGCGAATATCCCTTTGATTCTTCGCAGCAGTTTGTTGTGCAATGGATGCCGCCATGTCTTCCATAACTTGAATAGCTCTATCCATGTTATTTCCAGCATTGTTGTTTCCACCTTCAGTATTCCCGGTATCTAATTGTTCATTTCTATGAGCCATTGAATTCCTATAAGGCAATGCTAGTTAGAACCCAATAAGAAGACAATCCAAATAGTTCACACAATAAAAACATTTAGAAAACAATCCAAAAATTTCAGAGTTCACACAACAAAACATAACACACCGGAAACCCAAATTTTAGCCGAAAGGCTCGTTCTGCTATGATACCACTATTGTAAGACCCCCTTTTTCTAACCTTTAAAAGTGGTGCTACACTTAACTAATATTCCCATTTCTAATTTCTTTTGAAAATATATTGATTCAAAGTAGATGTGAATTTCGATTCTCAACTTACGTAAAAATAATTTTCTAAATGTGTGAGAAGCATAAAGGATTAGTCATATCATACAACATCGAAGTATATATAAATATGCATCATACATTGATCACTAACAGTTGGATCATAGTCATGCCCTTGGGCTTACATAGGTTATCGTCTAAGTACCACGTCACAAAGATGTCCCAAAAGGTGGTACAGTCTATAAGGTTATATATATACCATAGGTTAGGGTGAAAACTAAGCAGTCAAGCTAATATACTGAAACGCCTAATAATCCCTATATCAAAAGGTAGAGTTATAAGAGATTACAAGCGAGACTAAATCCCCAAAAAAAACTCTTATACTCTAAGTAGAACCAAAAGAACCAACTTCCAACAACCACTAATGATATCCATTGGGGAGATTCCCAACGGTACCACTACTACCGGAGCCATCAGTCAGCTCCCACTCAGGTACGACAGGTACATCAGGAACCACAGCATCCTGAACTACAGCTCCAGGCATTGCCACACCAGGAAACAAAGCCTCTATCATACGGTTCATAGGCAACTCGATCTCTAAAGTTTGATGAGCAGTAATAACAGTCATGGGTACTCCTTGGGCCCCATCAGTGGTCTGAGTCACACCGATATAAGTAATGGTCTGAGCCATTGGGTCGATCTCCCAGATGGGATCTCCTATATCCTCCAGAAATCTAATCTGCCTGTGCCCAGAGTGTCCGAGAGGTTCCCCTGATGTCATCTAAAATGTAAGGGGTGAAATACTCGTACACAAGTTTACAACACGTTGGTTACACAAGTTATATATAATAGGATACAGGTATAAGTAATAATAATATAT
Source organism: Astragalus membranaceus (assembly GCA_039519185.1). Classification (NCBI taxonomy): domain Eukaryota; kingdom Viridiplantae; phylum Streptophyta; class Magnoliopsida; order Fabales; family Fabaceae; genus Astragalus; species Astragalus membranaceus. Next base: position 91,995,720 of record CM076847.1, on the reverse strand, counting down.
AGACGTAATAAGTGATCCACATCAGACTAATTCAAAACCAGGCATTTAACCACACACAATCACCAAGTCCTGCAAAAACATGACTTACAGCCGAGTGAAAACGATTATCGATAGTTAGTTAAATACTAGACATCATACTTATCCTGTAATCCATCAACAAGGTTAGTCTACTAACTAGAATAATATACTCAACCTACTCCATGGAGAACTCTATCATCTTGAGCGTAAGGCCGTTTCAACTGCCATAACATGATTGTTTTGCAATGAGCAGATATCCAATCTAAACCCCAATCATTCTGGCCCGAGCGCTGCACCTTATTATAGATAGTTCTATACAGTCAGGCTCACCGTGTCGGGTAGTACGATTTCCCCCAGCCAGAGTTGCTACAACTGACCATTGGTAGGAGTTCGAAACACAAGTGCCCCCAGAAGGTCTATAGTCAACCCAACCGAACCTATCCTCAGTCTTATAAACTTGATAGTATTATAAGAAACAACCTGTAATAGCTCTTAGTAAAATTATCAGTCTTACTAATCTATTCCATAATCAACTTGACAATTCAGTCCTTAGAATCCATAAAACAGCTTGTGAGATATACCTTAACTAATTACTCCTCATAGGCCATATCCCTAAGTAACTAGACAACTAATACTCTCGACCAAATTTACAATGTACTTATTTTGACACATTTGTAAATAACTCAAACAAATCAATTCACACAAATCACCTAAGAATTATTTAAATAATATATATACAAGCAACACACAATTTGTGTCTATCAACTTATTATTAGTATTTTCCCTTACCTTGAATTGGTTCCAAAAGAGTTTGTTGTTGATAACCTTATTTTATATAGGTTATTTATGCTCCTAAAACTTACATCAAGCTTGTTTCTCAGTTAATTCAAGTGCTTAAATATGTGAATATATGAATATTAGAATAAATATAGGTTATAAGTCAATTCCTTAAAAGTTGGGCATAGTCAATGCCTTTGTGAATATGTTTGATGTTTTGCTTTAGCGCTGCAGCGTGTGCTATCAAGGAAACGCTACAGCGTTATATGACGGCTGACCATTGAGATATTTGTGTGGCCATTTGAGAACATGATGAGTCATCACCCTTATCTCTTCCTCTCAGCTGGAATTGTTGACTTTCAAATGGATGCTAAATTACACTTGGCGCCTCCTAAATGGAACCCATGTGATAGTTGTTGTATTCCATCATTATCACTTTTTGTAAAGTGCTTTAAGGATAATATCTAAGTTTAATAATCATCATGTAATATTATTATTCTATTAAGACTTAGATATTATTTTGATTAATTAAGATTACTTCACCAAGAGGTAACTCACGTAGACAAGTGGTTGTAACTTTGAAGAGAAGACTTACACTTGACACCGTAGCCACTCTCCATTGATACACACTTTTGAGCTTTTATTTTTTAGCATAGTTTTCTAAGTTCTCATTCAAGGTTTTGCTCACGCCTCAACTTCATCTCTTGTATACTACTTGGGAACAGTGGAGTGTAGCTTTTGCAACCACTCTTCTCTTGTCTTCATACGGTAATACATACTCTCAAGTTGTATTATGTTGATGGAACTTGTGATGAGCTAACTTTGTTGTAGTTGGATTGTTCTTGGTATGTAATGAACCTTGAGTAACTTTTGTATAATATTATGATGTTTGTGTTTTATTCCTTGTGTCATAATGCTTTCAATCTTGGTTTGGGAATGATCAACTAAAACAAGGTAACTTTGTGGGTACAGACATGGTTCACAAAGAGAACTCAAGGAATGATATGAATGAAAACCCTTTAAAGACATTTAAAGGAAGCACTACTTAGCTCTAGACATAGGGGAGTAGCAGTTCATAAGGCAAATGTTGTAAGAGCTTAATATACAGGGGTAAAACTTATTTAGAGCCTAGACATAGGAGTCTTGTAACATAGCCCTGACGAAAGTGACTGAAAGGCACGCCATCAAGGCGCTACAGCGTCTAAGGATTCTGAAGCGCTACAGCGCTTAACGCTACAGCGTCTAATATTATCTGAACATTACTCTTGGGAACTTACATGCTATAGAGCTATCCAACTCACTTTTAATTACTGCAAATTTAATCATGTTTTATCACAACTTATAATGTTTACAACTCTTCACTTTCACTTGTTATTTAATTCTTTTCACTAAGGTTCTAATCACTTAAACTTCATAGATTAATTCCAATCCCTGTGGGAACGAACTTTACTTATCAATATATTAGTTGTTGCGATTGTGTATACTTGCACATCACCTTTTCGCACAACAAGTTTTTGGCGCCGTTGCCGGGGATTGCATTTAATTTTCATTGTTTAAGTTTTTAGTAAACTTAGTGCCTATTTTACACTGGTGTGTTGTTTCTTGTTGCTGCAGCAGTAAGCGCTACAGCGTATGCCCAGGTCTCAACCCCCAGAATTTGAACCATACTCAGAACCAGAGAGAAGGTTCAGGAAGCTAAGACATCTTCACAGGCTCAAACCCACCATGTCAGAACATAGCCATAGGACCATTTCTGGTAGAGCTACCACTCTACATGGCAGATCTAGCTCTGGTAGAGGAGGGACTGAACCAGGTGGAAGGGGTAGAGGTAGACATCAGCAACCACCCACTCCAACCTTACATGACCAAGAGGACTGGTATAGACATCAATTCATAAATGAAGGACCTGCTCAAATGGTAAATGACAGAGATAGACCAATGAGGGACTATGCTGTGTTTGATCCACAAACCATGGAGACAAGCATAGCAAGACCTACTCTCAACACAGCTCAGTTTGAATTCAAGCCTATGATGTTCCAAATGTTGCAAACAGTGGGACAGTTTGGTGGTGCTCCTCAAGAGGACCCATATTTACACTTAAAGCAATTTCTGGAAGTCTGCAGTAACTTCATCATTCCAGGGGTAAGTGATGATGCATTCAGATTAAAACTTTTTCCTTATTCCTTGAAGGATAGAGCAAAGGCCTGGTTAACTTCTCTTGAGCCTAACTCTATCCATACTTGGAATGAAATGGCTGAGAAATTCTTAGCAAAATACTTTCCCCCAAGTAAGAATGCAAGAATGAGGAATGAGGTTACTGCATTCAGACAAAGAGATGCTGAAACACTGTTTGAGGCATGGGAGAGATGGAAAGAGCTGTTGAGAAAGTGCCCTCATCATGGTATACCTGTGATTATCCAAATGGAGACCTTCTACAATGGACTAGATCCAACAACCAGACAAATGCTAGATGCTTCTTCAGGGGGTGTGTTGTTGAAAACCTCCTATAATGAGGCATGTGAACTGATTGATGACATTGCCACAAATAGCTATCAATGGCCTACAGAAAGGTTAGCTCAGCAAAAGAAGGTAGCTGGTGTGCATGAAGTAAGTGAAGTTTCTGCTTTATCTGCACAGGTTGCCTCTTTTACTAACATGATAAAATCTATGAGCACATCAAACGCTGTAGCGATTACCGCTGCAGCGGTACATGAACCTACAGTAGCTGTTATTGAGCAAGCCTCTCCAGGGTCAGTAAGCTGTGTATATTGTGGAGGAGAGCATTTGTATGAAGAATGTCCTGGTAATCCTGTCTCTGTGAACTTTGTGGGTTTCAATAAAAACAATAATCCCTATTCAAATACATATAATCCTGGTTGGAAGAACCACCCCAATTTCAGATGGGGAGCCAACAATGCAACAGCACCTAATTATAGTGCTCCATCAAATCCACCAGGATTCCCTGCTCAGAATTACCAAAGACAGAATGCCCCTGTGATAGATAATTCATTAGAAGGATTGATGAAAGGTTTCATGAGTGATTGCAAGACAGCCCTGAAAACTCATGAAGCTTCTATTAAAAATCTAGAAGTGCAGATGGGGCAGATGGCTAATGTCCTTTCCCAAAGAATTAGTGGATCATTACCATCCACTACAGAAGCTTCAACTTCAGGCACTGCAGGGAAAGAGCATGTAAAAGCTATAACCTTAAGGAGTGGGAGAGATTTGATAGGATCTTCAACTGTTTCAGATGATGAAAAAAACAAAAATTCTGAAAAACAAAAAGAACCTACAACACACGCTATAGCGCCTGAACCTACCGCTACAGCGCCTGTTGTTGAGAGAACACCACCACCACCAAAAATTATTCCAACATACCCAGATCCTCCATATCCTCAAAGACTTCGAAAGGCTCATGAAGACAAGCAATTCAACAAATTCATAGAAGTCCTTAAACAATTGCACATTAATGTTCCTTTGGTGGAGGCTCTCCAACAAATGCCTAACTATGCAAAGTTTATGAAGGATGTGCTTAGTAAGAGGAGGAGACTAGGGGAGTTTGAAACAGTGGCAATGACTGGGGAATGCAGCATGTTGATGCAAAACAAGCTCCCACCCAAATCAAAGGATCCTGGCAGTTTTACTATACCATGCTCAATTGGAAACTTTTACTCTGACCGTGCCCTATGTGATTTGGGAGCCAGCATAAATCTCATGCCTAAGTCCATATACACTCAGCTAGGAGTGGGAACTGCCAGACCTACCTCACTTACACTGCAGCTTGCTGATAGAACTCTTGCATATCCAGAAGGAATCTTAGAAGATGTTCTAATAAAGATAGACAAATTTGTATTTCCTGTTGATTTTGTAATCTTAGACTTTGATGCAGATAAAGAAGTACCCATCATATTGGGAAGACCATTCTTGGCCACTGGAAGAACTTTGATAGATGTGCAAAGAGGAGAATTGATCATGAGGGTCAATGACCAAGAAGTCAAGTTCAACATTCTCAATGCTATGAAATTCCCAGATCCCAATATTGAAGAGTGCTCCTTTGTGTCTGTTATTGATAAAGTAGTTCAAGATCACTTCCAGAAAAGCACAGATCATCTGAGGCAATTACTGAACAACAGTAAAGATACATGGTCTGATACAGAAGCTACAGGAGAGGAGGAACAGACAGCCAAAGAAATTTGGGCTAAGAAATATGAATCTTTGGAGCAGGAGAATTCAGACATAAGAAAGGATCTCCCCTCCACTGAACAACCACCAACTCTGGAACTTAAAGATTTACCTTCACACCTCAAATATGCTTATCTAGGTAACAATAGTACTTTGCCTGTTATAATTGCTGCTGACCTTTCTGAAAAGCAAGAACAGGATCTGATTCAGACGCTACAGCGGCATAAAAAAGCAATTGGTTGGCAAATGTCAGACATAAAAGGTATCAGTCCAACCATTTGTATGCACAGAATAGTGTTAGAAGAGGACTCTAAAAATTACATTGAGGGGCAGAGGAGGTTGAATCAAATTATGAAAGAGGTGGTGAAGAAGGAAATCATCAAGTGGTTGGATGCAGGTATTGTATACCCTATTTCTGACAGTGCATGGGTTAGTCTTGTGCAGTGTGTGCCAAAGAAGGGAGGGGTAACAGTAATAACAAATGAAATGAATGAGCTGCTTCCAACCAGAAAGATAACAGGCTGGAGAATATGCATGGATTACAGGAGGTTGAATAAGGCAACAAGAAATGACCATTTTCCCTTACCTTTCATTGACCAGATGCTGGACAGGCTAGCAGGTAAAGAATTTTATTGCTTTCTTGATGGTTATTCAGGCTATAACCAGATTGCAATATTACCTGAGGACCAGCAGAAAACTACTTTCACTTGTCCATATGGCACCTTTGCTTTTAGAAGGATGCCATTTGGCCTGTGTAATGCACCTGCCACTTTTCAAAGGTGTATGATGGCAATTTTCTCTGATTACATTGAAAGATCCATGGAAGTCTTCATGGATGATTTCTCTGTGTTTGGAGAAACATTCCATCTATGCTTATCCAACTTGGAAGAAATCTTGATTAGATGTGAAGAAACTAACCTTGTGCTGAACTGGGAGAAATGCCATTTTATGGTGCAAGAAGGTATAGTTTTGGGGCATAAGGTATCAAAAAAAGGATTGGAAGTGGACAAGGCAAAAATAGAGGTCATTGAGAAGCTATCTCCTCCAACAAACATCAAAGGTATTAGAAGCTTTTTGGGGCATGCTGGATTTTATAGGAGATTCATAAAAGATTTTTCAAAAATCTCCAAACCTTTGTGCCAACTGCTACAACATGATAACCCCTTTATATTTGATGAAACATGCATATTAGCATTTGATAAGTTAAAGAAAGCTTTAATAACAGCACCAGTTATTATAGCTCCTGACTGGAGTAAGCCTTTTGAGCTTATGTGTGATGCTAGTGACTTTGCCATTGGAGCTGTCCTTGGGCAAAGGTATGATAAAATTTTTCACTCTATATATTATGCTAGCAAAACACTTGTAGAAGCTCAATTGAATTACACAGTCACTGAAAAAGAACTATTAGCTGTAGTCTTTGCATTTGATAAGTTTAGATCATATTTGGTTGGCACCAAGGTAATAGTCTTCACAGACCATTCAGCCATTAAATATTTGATAACAAAAAAAGATGCAAAGCCTAGGCTAATTAGGTGGGTTCTCCTACTCCAAGAATTTGATTTAGAAATAAGGGACAAAAAGGGAGTGGAGAACCAAGTTGCTGATCATCTTTCTAGATTAGAAAGAGACATTGCAGGTACAGCAGGTGGGGAGATCAAAGAATACTTTCCAGATGAACAGCTGTTGGCAATGACTGATAACTCAACAATCACTGCAGCGGTCAGTATAACAACACTTGACGCTGTAGCGGCTGAACCAGCAACACCTTGGTATGCTGACATAGTAAACTTTCTGGTCAGTAAGGTGGTACCTGCTGAGATGACTTATCAGCAAAGAAGAAGGTTCTTCCACACAATGAAACAATATTATTGGGATGAACCTTTTCTATACAAGAAATGTCAAGACCAGTTAATGAGGAGATGCCTAGCAGAGGAAGAACAAATGCAAGTGCTACAGCACTGCCATTCTGCACCATGTGGTGGGCATTTTGGTGGTGTTAGAACTGCTGCAAAGGTATTGCAATCTGGCTACTATTGGCCTTCACTTTTCAAAAATGCTCAAGACTTTGTTAAAAAATGTAACAGGTGCCAAAGAGCGGGGAATATTTCAAACAAACATGAAATGCCTTTAACAAACATTCTAGAGGTTGAACTCTTTGATGTTTGGGGAATGGATTTCATGGGACCTTTTCCCCCTTCTCATGGAAACCTATACATTTTAGTAGCAGTAGACTATGTTTCAAAATGGGTGGAAGTTGTTGCTTTACCCAACAATGATGCAAGGTCTGTGAGCAAATTTTTATTGAAAAACATTTTCACTCGTTTTGGAACTCCTAGAGCCATCATAAGTGATGAGGGATCTCATTTTTGCAATAAACTAATTGAGACCCTATTGGCTAAATATGGAGTCAAACATAAAATAGCAACTGCTTATCATCCACAGACTAGTGGTCAAACTGAATTGTCAAATAGAGAAATAAAAAGAATGTTGGAAAAAATGGTAGGGCCTTCAAGAAGAGAATGGTCAATACATCTAGATGATGCTTTATGGGCCTACAGAACAGCTTATAAAACACCTTTGGGGATGTCCCCCTATAGGTTGGTTTATGGGAAGTCCTGTCACCTACCAATTGAACTTCAACACAAGGCCCATTGGGCTCTAAAAAAACTCAATTTTGACTATAAGAAAGCAGGAGATGCTAGATTGCTGCAATTGAATGAATTGGAAGAACTTAGGCATTTTGCCTATGAGAATGCAGCAATCTATAAAGAGAAGACCAAGATATGGCATGATCAAAAACTGATAAAAAGAGATCTCACAGAAGGAGGACAGGTATTGCTTTACAACTCCAGGTTAAGATTGTTTCCTGGAAAGTTAAAATCTAGGTGGTCAGGCCCTTTTCAATTAATGAAAATATATAGCCATGGGGCTGTGGACCTCTATGATGTAACAACCAATACCACCTTCAAAGTGAATGGCCAAAGGGTTAAACAATATTTTGGTGAAAATGTGGTAAGGGACAAAACCACAATTGAGCTTAAAGATCTCTAATTTGAAAGAGAAAGTCTGGCTGCAGACTTTAAAGGCAAGCGCTCTTGGGAGGCACCCCAAGAATTCTAACAAAATTGTTATGTTTATTTTCTATGCAGGAAGTTAGGATAAACGCTGCAGCGGTTACTTGTAACAACAACGCTGTAGCACTTGTTCTAAGTCAGGGCTGGGTGAAGTCAAACAAAAAAAAAAAAAAATCTTGCTCAGGATGAGCTGGCACTGTACCCCCATCCTTAGCCTGACAAGCATGTGCACCTACTCACCTGCCATTGTCAAATCAACAGTTTCATCTTCTCTCTCCCACTTCACTCACAAAACCGTAACTTTAATATCCACAACTCCCCACGCCACCATTCTCTTTTCTCTTTCTCTTTCCTTCATCTCAGAAACTGCTCGCAGCCGTTACACTCACCACTCATAACTTCCACTCCTTCTTCTTCCTTCGTCCCAACACACACCAACACTTCCCAAAGCGCCCAGAAACAAATACGCAAAACTCTTAACCAACTATGACCAAAAAGCAAGCCGCACTCAAACGATCTGGTAAGGGAGCTACTAAGAAACCAGAACCCTCAAATCCTACGAAAAACACCATGCCTAAGGCAACTCAAGATCCTCAAAGGTTCTGGAAGATGGATTTCATAGCTAAAAGAGGATTCAAGACAGAAAATGCTCCTGATGCGTTTTCAACCGCTGTCACATCGCTGGGATGGGGGAGCTTCATCAAGCATCGCAAAGATTACATGACATCTTTGGTACGAGAGTTCTATTCTGGCATTGAAGAACCTAAGGAGGGAAAGCCTCAAACCCATTCGCTAGTAAGAGGAGAAACTGTAAACTTCAACTCCAGAACAATCAATGATATCTTCCATTTAGGTTATCATGGAAAAGCGCTGGAAACTAAAGTTCTGAACTGGGGAGATGAGGAAATGGAAGCTGTTCGAAGAAGGATTTGTGTGGAAGGATCAACTTGGGACAAATTTGGAGCTGAATACAAAATTAAAAAAGCCTATCTCTGTGAAGAAGCAAATCTGTGGTGTAGTTTTATCAAACACTCCCTCCTGCCTACATCTCACACAACATTTGTGGAGAAAGAAAGACTCATTGTCATTGATGCTATAATGGCAGGAGAAAAGATAGACGTGGGCAGATTGATAGCAAGAGAGATAGAGAAGTGCAGAGTTAAAAAGGGAGGTAATTTATATTTTCCTTGTTTAATTTCTGAGTTGTGTCTGGAGGCTGATGTAGAAGTAGAAATGAAAGAAGAAAGAAGATCCCCTCTTGGGGCATTTCCTTGCATTTTCAAAGTTAAGCAGAAACCTGCCGCTACAGCGTCTTCTGACTCTCAAGCGCTACAGCGCTTAGAGCTGAAGCAGCAGGTCCTCTGCAAATTTGTGAAAGAAAAATTTGACTGGGAAAAAGCATTGTATGCTCAAATATCCAAAGGAAAAACATCAATTCCCCCACCTCAATTCCCTGATTGGCTGCTGGAAGAAGAGCCAGGTAAAAAGCAAGAAAAAAAGGGAGTTAGGGCAGAAAAGAAAAAGGTTATGGCTAGTCCATCAAAGAAAACAGAGGCTAGTCCAGCAAAGAAAACAAAGCCTAGCCCAGTCAAGAAAGTGCAAAAAGCTGTAGTAGAGGAGGAAAGCCTAGATTCTGATGACATTGAGAACATCAGTGAGGAAGATGAAGAAGAAGCAATTGCAATTATGAAAGAGATGGAAAAGCAAGATGATGAAGAATCATCAGGAGAGGAAAGTGAGTCTGAAGAAGAAACTGAGAGTGAGGAGGAGGAGCAAGCTGAAGAAATACAATGTGATCCAACCCCAAGCCCAAAGAAACCAAAAACCACACCTTCCAAACCAACCCCCACTGCCAAAACAACAAATCCACCATCAACCCCTACCACCATCCCTGAACATACCAAACCAACACCTGCCAAGCAAGTAACACCAAAGAAGCCTGAACCAAAACAGCCAGCACCAAAAGAAAAACCAACTGAGCAGCTCAAGAAAATTTATCAGTCATACATAAAACCTAGAAGAGCCACAGGTGTCAAACTGGCTGAGTACCCAGAAGAAGGTATTCAACCAGTAGGCGCTGCAGCAACTATGTCTGCAGTACCTAGTGACCCATTGCCTGAGGTGCATCTCACAGAAGAGGAATCTGAAAAAGAGGCTGCTGAGGAGCTGGTAAATATGCAAGATGAAAAACAGTCAGTGCTGGAAGAGCAGGTGGAAGAAGAGGAGCAAGAGCAAACAGAAGAGGAAGAAGCAGAGCAGGAGTCAGACGCTGCAGCAGCAGCAGTTCAAGATGTAAGCGCTACAGCGCCACCAACCGTTGTAGCGGCTGAAAGCCCTGCTCCACCTCAGCCAAAGAAGAAGAAGGCAGCAAAAGGAGCCCCAGCACCTTCAAGAGCCAGTAAGAGGCTCAAGAAGGCCTAAAAAGGCAAGAATTGTTGGCTTCTTATGCCAGTTATGTACTTTGACTTTATTTTGTTGTTATGTTAAGGCCTCTCCCTTTCTTGTCAAGCAAGCAGTGAGGACACTGCTGATTTTAATTTCTGGGGGAGGACCTTATGGTTAACAGTGTTTTTAAAATTAAGTACAATGATGTTTTTAAATATTTAGTATAATTATGCCATATTTTGCATGTGTTGCATGTTTTATATTTTGTATGCTTGAATGGGAAGTATGATTAGCTGCATGTTTTAAATTTCTTAGTAAGCAAAAGCTGATTCATATAGCCAAATATAAATAAGAATTTTTGAGTAAGGCAGCATTGTGTAAACAATGAAATGATGTTGTTGCTGCTTTTACACAAAATCCAAGCTTAGTAAATAACCTAGTTAGCTAGGAATAATCTAAGGATGAAGTTAAGTTTTGGACAACCAAGGGTTAGTCAAGTTTTCATTAAAAATTGAGAGTGGTTTTAAAAGCTAAGTTTGGGGGTGCATCGGTTATGTTAAGGCTAGGATCAAAAGATGATAAATTGGTCTTTGCAAAATGAAGAATATAAAAAAAAAAAATGAATGTGGTCTTGAAAAAGTTGCAAAATATCTTAAATAAATTGCTGAGCTGTTCCAAAAAGCATAAAAAGAAAATGCAAATAAGGAGCTCAGTAATGAAGATAGCATCTAGTTTTAATCATTAAAAAATCTAGCGCTACAGCGTCTATTGACTTTGAAGCGCTACAGCGTTTGATCACCAGACCAAAAGTTTATGCACCGACCAATAATCTGAAAAATACCTAATTAAAGCCCTTTGCTGTGCTTTGAAGCCCCTCAGATCTTGTGTGAAATTGTTATTCCACTCTTCTTTTTGAAAACATTCTTTGCCTAACCCAAAAGAAATCCACTCTTCCCAAACCTTAGAGAAAATTCTGAAATTAACTAGGGACTAAGTTGAGCTTTGATATCACACACTCACAACTGAGCAGTAATGATTCTATTTGAATTGTGGACCACTATGGTGTGTGAAAATGATAAGATTTAGCTTTTGAATAAATCCTGTTTAATTTAAAAGCTGCAGCTAGTTATATAAGAACTTTATCTTGTTCAAGTGTCATTACTTGGGGACAAGCAATAGTTTAAGTTTGGGGGTGTGATAACCTTATTTTATATAGGTTATTTATGCTCCTAAAACTTACATCAAGTTTGTTTCTCAGTTAATTCAAGTGCTTAAATATGTGAATATATGAATATTAGAATAAATATAGGTTATAAGTCAATTCCTTAAAAGTTGGGCATAGTCAATGCCTTTGTGAATATGTTTGATGTTTTGCTTTAGCGCTGCAGCGTGTGCTATCAAGGAAACGCTACAGCGTTATATGACGGCTGACCATTGAGATATTTGTGTGGCCATTTGAGAACATGATGAGTCATCACCCTTATCTCTTCCTCTCAGCTGGAATTGTTGACTTTCAAATGGATGCTAAATTACACTTGGCGCCTCCTAAATGGAACCCATGTGATAGTTGTTGTATTCCATCATTATCACTTTTTGTAAAGTGCTTTAAGGATAATATCTAAGTTTAATAATCATCATGTAATATTATTATTCTATTAAGACTTAGATGTTATTTTGATTAATTAAGATTACTTCACCAAGAGGTAACTCACGTAGACAAGTGGTTGTAACTTTGAAGAGAAGACTTACACTTGACACCGTAGCCACTCTCCATTGATACAGACTTTTGAGCTTTTATTTTTTAGCATAGTTTTCTAAGTTCTCATTCAAGGTTTTGCTCACGCCTCAACTTCATCTCTTGTATACTACTTGGGAACAGTGGAGTGTAGCTTTTGCAACCACTCTTCTCTTGTCTTCATACAGTAATACATACTCTCAAGTTGTATTATGTTGATGGAACTTGTGATGAGCTAACTTTGTTGTAGTTGGATTGTTCTTGGTATGTAATGAACCTTGAGTAACTTTTGTATAATATTATGATGTTTGTGTTTTATTCCTTGTGTCATAATGCTTTCAATCTTGGTTTGGGAATGATCAACTAAAACAAGGTAACTTTGTGGGTACAGACATGGTTCACAAAGAGAACTCAAGGAATGATATGAATGAAAACCCTTTAAAGACATTTAAAGGAAGCACTACTTAGCTCTAGACATAGGGGAGTAGCAGTTCATAAGGCAAATGTTGTAAGAGCTTAATATACAGGGGTAAAACTTATTTAGAGCCTAGACATAGGAGTCTTGTAACATAGCCCTGACGAATGTGACTGAAAGGCACGCCATCAAGGCGCTACAGCGTCTAAGGATTCTGAAGCGCTACAGCGCTTAACGCTACAGCGTCTAATATTATCTGAACATTACTCTTGGGAACTTACATGCTATAGAGCTATCCAACTCACTTTTAATTACTGCAAATTTAATCCTGTTTTATCACAATTTATAATGTTTACAACTCTTCACTTTCACTTGTTATTTAATTCTTTTCACTAAGGTTCTAATCACTTAAACTTCATAGATTAATTCCAATCCTTGTGGGAACGAACTTTACTTATCAATATATTACTTGTTGCGATTGTGTATACTTGCACATCACCTTTTCGCACAACAGTTGTTCAGCACTTGCTTCAATTTCGACAATACCTATTACTCATTAAAACAACTATGTCTTAATACACTATAACCATAACTATATCATAACTAAAATATTTTGTTAGAACCCTATTTTAATTTTGTCTTTCAAAATGCAAGGTAATAGTTGTTAAGGAAAAATAAAAGACATCAGCGAAAAAAAAATCAACGAAAGTATTCTCGGCTCATGCATTTAAACTAAGGTTTTGTTTTTCATAAAATAGGCAACATCAAAACTAGCCCTTTCTGTAGTTGATCTATTAACTAATTATCTTTGTATTTGCAAAACAAGTGCCCTTAACATAATTAACTAATATTGAAGTAGATTTGAAATATAACTAAGAATTATAAACTGAAAGTTGTTTTAGCGTAAAAAAATGGGAATGGGTTTTGTTTAACGGAGAAATATATATATATATATAGAAAGAACAAGATGTTCTACTAGTAAGAGGTTCTAATTTTCTAGAAATAAAGCGAATGGATAAGAGGGAAAAAACAATTTTAAAAGAACAATGAAATCAAAGGAAAGAGAAAGAGAGAGAGATCAGAGTGCATTCTAACCTGTTTGAGAGCTTTTTGAAAGTTTTGTGAAAGTAAAGAGAGAGGTTGGGTGTTATTTATAGTGGTAATAGTTGGTGATTTAATCCTCGAGGGAGCAAACACGTTTCAGTGATAGAACCTTTTGTTTACACGTTTCTGTGGGTAAGAAATGGACCATACGTTTCCCTTTTCTCTTTTTATTAGTTACTTATTTGTTATACTGGTAATAATTAAAGACGTATTTTCAGGTAAATAAAATTCTGTAGATATAATTTCGATGTTTATATTTTATAGGACTTAACGAACTAAGTTTCAAATTTTTTCGATAAGTTTGGACTTTTTAGTGTCGTACCGATTTACACTGACAGATAATTTTTAGCTATAATTTGATAAAGTTTTAAACTCAATTTTTTTGATAGCCTTCTATAACATTTCTCTTTAGTTCTACAAAATTATTTTTCTTAAAAACACTCTCTGGATACTAAACTAATTATTATTTTAATTAAAGTAAATACACAAATATAATGCATACGAAGGAAGTAAAAATTCAGGGTGTTGCACAATCTTTTATGCTCACTCATAATCGAAGTTCTTTAAAAAATGAAAAGCATGTGGATAAGATTGTCGGGTCTCTTCCGGCTTAACCAGAGGTCCTGAGTTCAAATCCAGCACCGAGAATGCAACAAAGTTAAAACTCTTGAGGGACAAATTTGTCATTGCGGTCCTACTTGGCTGAGGAATTAGTCTCACATTTGCGCCTAAAGGATACCTGATTCGCACCGAAAAAAACATTTTCAATAAAAATTAAAATGAGACTATTTAATGATCACATAGTAGAACATAGGTAAGATTTTAATAATATCAATTTAAAAAAACTTCTTTGAGTAATTAAAATAGTTAAATATTATTCTACATGACATGCATACATTAGTAAAACAGTTAAACATTGTTAATGAATTATCATATATATGGGTGGGAACAGGCGACGCCGGCCTACAGGGGCTACGGCCTGGCCTACATCAGGCCCAGGCCAGGCTTTTTCCTAAATAGATAAGGTCAAGACTTTTTTAAAAAGCCTATTTAGGTAAAAAGACCAGAATACAAGGCATCGAAAAAACTTTTTAGGCTTACCAGACCGGTTTATTTAAATAAATATTAATAATATTTTTTATTATTACTATTATTTTATTAAATTTTCTACTTTATTTAACTTATAAATTGCTTACATTTTATCACTACAAGAAAAACGCGCACTACCGGGGGATTTTTTCCGCCGGTATGGTTCCGAGGGAAATTTGGCATTTCCGGCGGAAAAAATAGGTTTTCCGGCGGATTGTTTAAAAAAATATATATTAAATTTTTTTTAAAAAAAAATCCGTCGGAAATGTGTATTACTGGCGGGAAAAATCAGCCGGAAATTACTGTCGAAAAAATCCGCCGGTAATTAATGCACATTACCGGCGGATTTTTAATTTTTTTAAAAAAAATCCGCCGGAAATGTGCATTACCGGCGGATTTTTCAGTCGGTAATTTCCGCCGGAAAAATCCACCAGTAATGCACATTACCGGCGGATTTTTAAAATTATTTTTATTTTTTCTTTTAAAATAATCCGCCGGAAATATGCATTACCGGCGGATTTTTCCGCCGGTAATTTCGGACTGAAAAATCCGCCGGTAATGCACATTTCCGACGGATTTTTCAAAAATTATTTATTTATTTATTTTACACTCTTCTCATTTTCTATAAATAAAACTTTCTCCTACACTCTTCTCATTCTCTCATTTCACTCTTTATTTCTTTCTCATACTCTCCAATCTCCATAAATTTCTCTACATATCTCTCTTCTATATTTCCTATTTATTCTTCCTTCTCATTCAATCTCTTCTCAAATCTTCTCAATACACACACTTCATTTTTCTCAATCTCTTCTCAATATCTTCACACATTTCATACACTTCATTTTTCTCAAATCTCTTTTATTCTCTTCTCACATTTCTATTTTCTCTAATCTCTTCTCTTCTCAAATATTCAGTCTACGAATTTAAATAACTAAATAATTAAAATAATATTAAATTTTTAAATAAATGAATTTTAAAAAAAGAAATAAATTAAATAAGAAATCAACGAATCTAAAAAAAGGAATAAATTAAAAACAAATTAAAAAAATAAATAATATTTTTAAAATAAATTACCGGCGAATTTTATTAATTTACCGACGGATTTTTCAGGATTACCGGCGGAATTTTTAAAATAAATATTTTTAAAAAAATTAATTACCGGCGAATTTTTCGCCGGTAACCGTTACTTGAGGGCGAATTACCGGCGGATTTTGGCCATTACCAGCGGATTTTGTCCGCCGGAAATCCCCAAAATTTTTGTAGTGTATGTTAATTCAAAATGATGACCTACATCAATTTTTAACATATTTAAAAGTATTACTATACAATAAAATTTAAATAAAATGTCCTATAAAGATCATTCTCTAAAAGATTTTGTTAGATCTTGAATGAGATCTTAATTTCATTTATCGATTAGCTTATTCGTCTATTTACAAAGTCTACACTACTCAAAGGTTGTAGACTTTCGTAAATTATTTTGGTGAAATAGGCTTTTAAACAGGCTTGCAGGCCTCTTCAGGCTTTCTAAAAGGCTAGGCCAGGCCTCAAAAGTTGGCCTATCACAGGCCACAGGCCAGGCTCAGGCCCAACATTTTCAATGCAGGCCAGGCCCAGACCATGCAAAGCCTAGCTAGGCCCTGCCTATTCCCACCCCTAATCATATACCTTGATTTTGATTCAAATGTTAAAACCATCTTTAATGAATACAATATCATATACCTTGATTTCGAATTATTATCATGGAATGTCATAAAATCTCTTTAATGGCCCCAAAATGCACTTATCAGTGTCACACTTTACATATTTTAACACAAAATTAATTTTGTTTGCCTAAATCGGTTATTGAGTATCAAACTTCGAATATTTGAACCACTAAATTTTTTCCTAAACCCTAAAGTACTCCAGAACACATTGATTAGCAGGACACACTTTACATATTTTGTCATGAAATTAATTTTTTCCTTAAAACGATTATTTAGGAACAAATTTTGCGTATTTGAATACCTATATGAAATTTTGAACCCTAAAGTATAAAAAACACACCGATTAGCGTCGTGCTTTACTTGTTTTATCACGAAATTATTTTTTTCCTAAACCGGTTATTGGGGATCAAACTTCCTGTATTTGAACAGTTAATTTTTTTTCCAAACTCTAAAGTACCCAAAAATAGACTAATTAATGTCGCTTTTTACTTATTTTGTCACAACATTATTTTTTCCCTTAAATCGATTATTGATGATCGAACTTTGTGTATTTGAACACCTAATATTTTCGGACCCTAAAATACTGCATAACATTAAAATAAGTAAAAAAAAAAAAAAGTTTAGTGTTTATCGGATTTGATCACCCTTCGTGTTTCATCAATAAAATATCGCTTATAAAAAAAATAGCATGGCTATCACACTAAAAAAGTTGGATGGCCAAGCTTATGAAACAAAAAAGTTATTTAATAGTGGACTATCGCACTTTAAACCCACAACACCCCTTCCTGGTTAAAAAATGTGGCATTTAGGAAAATAATTTCACACTTGTGCCATTTTTGTACTATTTTTGTGTTACTTAAAAAAACAACTCCCTCCCCCTTTGCTGCCATGCTTCGGTTTAGCTGTGCCAGAAGACACTATATGGCCATTATCAAATTATTACTAGTATATCTCTAGTAGCATTCAATCTTTACTTCCATAAAATTATTTCCAGCTAAAAAAACTTTATTTTCATAACAAGCTTTATAATTTATTGTGACCAAGAAAGAAATGAATTTCTAAAATTCCGCAATCAAGTAGAAGAACAAAATATAAACGTCCCCTACCAAACACAATGTGGCACAAGTGGTAGATACTTGGGTCCCTTAACCATTTGGTTTTGGGTTCGATCCCTGGCCGGTGTGTATGGAAAAACATTTGTTGGGAGAGGTGATCAACCCCTTAAATGGATCTTGGTGTCTCAGATACCTCCAAGGATTAGTCTCCACAGTCGCCATGGAGGATACCTCGGTTTAAAAAAAAATAAACGTCCCCTCCCTTATAGTATACTCTCTTTTTCTTTACCAAAGCACGCGTATGAAAAACGAAATTCTTTTAATCACAAATCTATTTAAAATAAGGGAAAAGCGGTTCATGAAAGTGAGATTCCCAAATCATAATCATGTGGGAGCTATGAAGTACTACGAAGTTTCAAACTTTAAAGATTAGCATTTCTATTTAATTAAGTGATTATATAATCTTTTCTTTCATTGAATAGATCAAAGTGGGTTATATATATCGTAAATTATTTTGAAAATATGTAACTTTGCTCCATTTTTCTCCATCGGTCCCTTCGACGGAAGGGTAACTCAAATGCATAATATATATGTTCCTTTTCAAGAGTCCCAACTAAGGGAAATTAATAATAGAGAAAAATACCTACTTCGTTTTGACTTAATAATAATTTTGAAAAACGTGAATATTGCAGGACCACGAGTGAGGGAAGATTGAGAAAATGTAACACTAGTTAATTATTAATTATTAACAATAATAAATAAAGCTGACAAAATTATTACCACTCCATGTGAATATCTTCTGATACAAATTGTTTTTTTAGGGTAAAAAATTCATTCAGTCAAAAAATGGGTAAAAAATTCATTTAAATGCTTTTTTTTCTTTGACTCAATTCATTTAAAAGCTAGAAAGAGGATCTGTACCACCAAATTGAAAGACCAGTGTTGGAGTATTTCTCATACACAAATTAAAAACATCATAAATTACTAAGGCAACTTAGTAAAAGTACAACTATACACTTCGGTAGAACATAAGAAAGTAAATACTATTAAAAATGTGACATCAATTATATATGAAACAGAGAACTGAGTGTGAAAGTCTCATTTTATTGATTGATGAAGTGAGTGAAATTGAATGTACAGCAAAAGCTTAGTAGAGCTGAGTTTAACTAATACTAATGTACTATTTATCTTCTCTAACTACCATTTATCTTCTAAATAAACTCTAAAAACAGAATAACTAACTAATTAAATCTAATTAGTAAAGCAATTATATAAATAATTGAAGCGTAACTTAATACCCCCCTCAAGATGGAGAATAGATGTCAAACATTCCCATCTTGCCAATGAGTTCTGAGAACAGGGGTCTTGGAGTTGTTTGGCATCATAAATATACCCTTGAAAAACTATTTGATTTTATGAATTCACAAGCTAATAAGATTGCTTATGTCAGATCTCTAGTCGATGTGGGACTTCATCACACCCTTCACGCTCAGGACTGGACATCTGAAGCATTGACTGATACAGGTGAAATAACAAGGATCTCAACGCACCCTTTCTCACCCAGGACTGGACAACTGGAGTATGAAAAAATTCGTGGAATAATGGAGATCTTGGCCCAATAAGAAATCTAGAATGGGCTTACGCATGGATATTTGTGAGTCATAACCAACATAAGTCGGTAATGATGATGAAGCTGGGCCGAGGGAAGATCGAGGAAGAAGCTTAAAATATTTTCTTGAATGATGAAGCTAGCTCGAGGGATAATCGAGGAAGAAGCTTCAATAATTTTCTTGAGTGCATGCATCAAGTGACGGAATTTGTCCTTAGGAAGATGTTGAGATACCAACACAAGACCGGGATTATCCGAAGGATGGAGGTAGAATGTGTCATCGTAATTTTGTGGAGGATTTGCCATGACAGAGATGAGTTGAACAACAACCAAGCAGATCAAAGAATGAAGGAAGAATGATGAACGCAAAGAATCTCAAATAACACGTGGAAGAAAATCAAGAAAGTTCTTCTGATACCACGATGAGCACCATTGTTCATGCATGAATCGCAAATCAGAGGAAGAAATTCGTGAGAAGATAGTGGAGTAATCATCGAGGAGAGAGGAACGCGGAAGCTATATCACTTCTGATACCATATTAAAAGTGTGGCGTCAATTATATATGAAATAGAGAACTGAGTGTGAAAGTCTCATTTTATTGATTGATGAAGTGAGTGAAATTGAATGTACAGCAAAAGCTTAATAGAGCTGAGTTTAAATAATACTAATGTACACTTTATCTTCTCTAACTACCATTTATCTTCTAAACAAACTCTAAAAACAGAATAACTAACTAATTAAATCCAATTAGTAAAATGTGATTATATAAATAATTGAAGTGTAACTTAATAAATACTTCCAAACACAGTCAATGGTAAAGAGAAACGAGAAAAAACAGTCTTTACTAGTTCTAATTATGGATCATTTCTTTAACTTCTGCACACTCAAATCAAGCTGCTTAACCTCAACATGTAAAGTCATCCTCTTAACAGTCTTAGCATAAGAATTAAACCTGAGCATCTCATTCAGATTTTCCCAAAGATTCTTCTTAAAAGTAGTCATCTTTTCCTTCCTCAGCAAGCATTTCTTCCTTGGACCCCTAGTTGGCCTCACAACAGATTGAACATCATCAGATTTGATAATCCTCAAATGATCAACACTGACCACCGTAACCTTGAGCAAAACATTCCCTTTTTCCTTTCTCTGGAGGCTCACCTCATTGATCATAATCTTCTGAGGCTATCAAGTATCTCTTTTGTGGTTGCTCTTTCAGACATATGATAAGAATATAGAAGTAGTAGGAGAAATATAGGCTATTCGATAGCCTCATGCCCTTTTTGCCAATAATTTAATCACATCAGCCCATGTAGACTCGGTTGAGCCTTCGCCTCGACTTAGACCTTCCCTCGGTCAACAAATTAGGAATTTTTGGGTGTTAACACAACCCATGAAATGCGGGGTATTGAAGAAGTAACAAAGGGAGAGAGTTTAGACAAAGCTAAGAATGAAACTCTAACATAAGGTAGAAAGGGGGATTTCACACACTTTGAATATGCCACATAAGTTAAATCATGCATTTTACATCTTAATATGGTAAGCTAACTTAACTAATTAATCCATCAACAAACCTAGATATATGAAAGTTTATCAAACTCCATTAGGCCACCATTTTTCTTCAATGTAGGATACATCTATGAAATTTTCAAATATAAACATTTGAACGTTGTTAACTGATTGGATGAAAAATTATCTTGCAATTTGGGTCCACATCGCCCGAAAGTTGAAAAATAGAAAACCGTATAAAAACTAAAAAGTATATTAGTAGAAATGGGAGTGTGAATAATAACTCTCTTTTTATTTGGTTGCAAGTCCTTATGTTTGTCTTAGTCGTTGTTTCTATTAAAATATATCGTTAAATAAACTTTCGGTTAGTTCCACCACACAATACAAAAAAAAATAACCACAAAAATATAACTACGGTTCACGATATAATATCGGGAAAAAACAGAGTTCAAAAAATATAATAGATAAAATACATCAAGGGTGTCCTCCCCTTCAACATGGACAAATGATGAATTGTTGGTTTTTTTAAAGGTTGAGGGTAAAATGGGAAGTTTAGTGTTTTGTGGGGGTAGGAAAAATTAAAACCCTACACTTTGTTATTTGTTGTTTGCATTTTCAAAGAGTTTAAACTATGTTATTTTACCCAAAAAATGTAAACTATGTTTTCTAATTGAAAATAGAATTTGATTTTTATGTACAGTGAACTTAAAAATGTTATATATGTACATCCAGTAATGTGTTTTCACATTATCTAAAGAGTAGGACAATTCAAGTACTTTTAAATTTGCTTATAAAATTTTTAAATTTATTAAATGTGGTGCATTATTGGATATTGTGTAGAATATTTTTATATCAAGAGTGGATAGAAATCAAATTTGAAAAATTCGGGTTTTGGGTTCTAACATTTTCTAAAAAAACACAACCTTGCACTGACATTATTACAAAAGAAGGCTCCCTCTACAAACTAGTTACATATTCAGTTTTCTAAAAACAGCATGTTAAGATTGTATTTCAGCCAATATCTCCAAAAAGAAGCAATTATAAGAATTTGAAAGCAATAATAATACAAACCTAGAACTCAGAATCCTAATTTTTCAATTTAGGGATGGGGATGAAGGGGGGATCAAAGAGAAAAGAGAAGAGAGACCGATGGATGAGAGAGAGAGACAAAGAGAATGAAAGGAAAGAGATGGACAATGAGGAGAGAGAGAGAGAGAGAGAGAGGTCACAGTGGCGGTGACGGTGGTGCGGTGGAAAGAGTGTGAGAAAGTGGTGGTGGTGGTGGTGGGGCTTGGGGATGAAGATGAAGTTTCTTTTTTGGCAAAAGTTCATTTTGGTCTTTTATTTTTCACCAAAATTTCAGTTTAGTCTTTTATATTTTTCTCCTAGTAACCCATGTTAACTAAACAAGTCATGTCACCTGTTAATGACCATCACAACATCCGTTAAGATTAGTAGACATAAATTTAAAAAATGGACTATTTTTACACATATTTGAAACATAAAGGACCAAAGTGAAAAAAAATATAAATGACCAAACTGAAATTTTGGTGAAATATAAAAGACCAAATTTGCATTTTGGCCAAAAAATTATTGACATGTCACGTGTGTGTAAAGTTTGAATGACCAAATTTTATAATTAAAACCACACGATCAAACATTGAAATCGAAACAACATAATTTTCAATTAAAAATTGAAAGGTAATTCGAAACCTTTTTTTTTTTTTTTTTTGGTGTGAAAAAGGGCCTACGGCCCAGCAAAACTAAATTCTAATAGATGGTCCAACTACAGAGCCAGTACAATCAGTAGCTAGCAGGTGGACTAAAAAGTCAGGAATATCAACAAAAATTACAAACAAGTCCATTATCCTATGACTTGTCTTGGCAAGGGAATCAGCCACTAAATTTAATTCTCTACCAATAAGACTCCACTCACAATGAATACAAGCATTGGTAATCTCCAGTATATCACGAACAAGAGTGAAAAGATAATGGTTCACAGGGCACCGAATAGTCAAAAGCTCAAAAGCTTCCAGACAATCGGTTTCAATTATCAGCTTCAAATAATTTCTGTTCCTCGCCAGCTTGATGCCATGAAGGATTCCTTGGAGCTCCGCTTCAAGAACAGTATTTCCATGGAGTTTATGCATATAAGCAAACATCAAATTGCCATGGCAGTCACGAAGTATCCCACCACAGCCCACATTTCTTCCATTATTCTTGACTGATGCATCCGAATTAAGCTTCCAATTCCCTGCACTTGGAGGTTGCCATCCATCCCTAACCTCAGCCATCAAAGTAATTGGGATTTGATGCAGAGAGTTCTTCTTCTTAAGACTATTCACAATCCACTCCACCTGATTATGAATGGTGAAAATCGAAGACTGAATTGGAGAGTGTTTTTGGGAAAAAACCCAATCGTTTCTAGTTCTCCAGATGATGTCAATTACCACCCCGAAGACGATATGCCAGTAAGGTTCCTCATCTTTGTACTTTCCCTGCTGAAGATTAGAATTAAGCCAATTTAACCAATTCTGCTCTGTGAAAAAATTGCTCTGTTTTCTCACTTTGAAATTGTACCACAGACTTAAGCTTTTCCTACAATCTCTAAAGCAATGGAGCAACGATTCATCCTCTACAATACAATTGGGGCACACACCCGAGGGAGTCATCATTCTCCTTTTCCTCTCCATATTGGTAAGCACACTTTCATGTCCTAATTTCCAAAGTAAAATCCTAATTCTTTCTGTGCCATTCCATTTCCAAATAGTTTTAAAAATAGAATTATTAGGAATACTAGTATCTCCCTGAATAACAGCATAAGCAGACTTAGAGGTAAAACTACCATCAGGATTAGCTCTCCAAGTGAATTGATCTTCTTGAGCAAAAATAGAAGGAGGATTCAAATTAAAAATTCTGTTTTGAACTGTCTCAGAAATCAAACCTTCAGTTCTAGTTAGATTCCACTCTCCACTATAATCAAGGAATTGGCTAATAGGAAGTTTTATCTCACTTTCACTAAGGTTGGAATTACAGAATGTAATAAGAGCCTCACCACCAGGAATCCACTTGTCAGACCAGAACCTAATATCTTTTCCATTGCCCATTTGCCAATTGAGATTACTTCTAAAAGCTTCCCAGGTAGACACCAAGCCATTCCAGAAATTGGAACCCTTTTTCTTAGCATCAACTTTAGGAAGACCCCTCAAACCACACTTGTATTTACTCCTAATACAAGTTTGCCAAAGAGTGTCAGAATTCGAACAAAACCTCCAGAGGGCTTTCATCATGAAAGTAGAATTGGCAATTCTAGATGATCTAAGCCCCAGACCTCCATCTTTCTTAGGTTTACACATTTTATCCCAGCTGATCAGATGAATTTTCCTATGATGATCTTCATCACCCCAAATAAAACCCCTGCATAATTTATCTATCTCATCACATGTGCTTCTAGGAAGAACAGTAGATTGCATGACATATATAGGCATAGATTGAATAACAGACTTGGCCAGAGTAACTCTTCCTGCAAAAGAAAGAGTCCTAGCTTTCCAGTTGCTTAATCTTTGTTTCACCTTGTCAATCACAAATTTGAAAGTATTGAACCCAACTCTTTTGTGAAAAATTGGCACCCCCAAATACTTCCCAAGATCAGTGGTAGATTGGTAGCCAAGAACGCTACATATATCATTTCTCAAAAGTCTAGGAACATTCTTTGAGAAGAAGACCCTCGTTTTTTCCTGGCTGACTTTCTGACCAGAACTGAGACAGAAATTAAGCAAAGTTTGATGAATTAATTCAGCTTGGTCGGTGTTTGCCTCAGCAAAGAGTAACAAATCATCAGCAAAGGCTAGATGAGATATCTTAGGACCACCTCTAGACACTTGGATCGGCTTCCAACTCTTGTCACTAACCTCTTGCTCAATAACTTGAAACAATCTTTCAATGCAAAGGACAAAAAGATAAGGAGAGATGGGATCTCCTTGTCTAATGCCTCTAGTAGTAGTGAACTCCTCCAAAGCTTCACCATTCCAAAGCACTTGCATAGTAGGAGTAGAAATACAATACCAAACAATTTTAATTAGATTCTCAGGGATACCAATATCTTCTAGAGTTTCTTTAACAAACTCCCATCTAATCCTATCATAGGCTTTCTCAAGATCTATTTTAATAGCCATCCATCCCTTTTTTCCATTTTTGCCCCTCATGGAATGGAAAATTTCTTGGGCAATGATAATGTTATCATGAATTTGTCTTTTAAGTATAAAGGAGGCTTGAGCAGGACCTATAAGATGTTGGAGGGCATCTCTGAGTCTACTAGCCAGAATCTTGGTAATAGTTTTGTAAGCCACATTACATAGACCAATAGGTCTAAAGTGTTTCATGGAGGTCACATTATCAATCTTAGGAATGAGAGTTAAGAAAGTAGAATTTAGCTCTTTAATTAACCAAGGGTTCTCCCATTTCTCCTTGATCATTTTACAGACATCAGAACCTATCACCTTCCACTGACTTTGAAAAAAGACAGCTTGGAAACCATCCGGGCCAGGGGCTTTGTAAGCTCCAATGCTTCTAATGATTCTATGAATTTCCTCATCTGTGACTTCCCTCTTCATATCATTTAACAAATCAGAATTAAGAGTAGGAAAATGACCTTCTAGCACATAGGGAGCAAGAGGAACATTAGAAGAGAATAAATCCTTGAAGTAATCTGTAGCATTCCTTTCAAGCTCCAAAGGATCAGTCAGCCACTGACCACCACTATTTTGGAGAGTTTTTATTTGATTTTTCCTCCTCCTAATAGTAGTAACACCATGAAAATATCTAGTGTTCCTATCACCAAACTCAATCCACTTGGCACGAGACTTTTGATACCACATGATCTCCTCTTTAGCAAGAATATCTTCATAAGTATGCCAAGTAATTTTCTGCAGATTTAAGAGATGTTCAGACCTACCATTCTGAAGTCTTTTGTCAATACTCTTAAGCTTTTTCAACAATAGCTTCTTCTGACTAAAAATGTTACCAAATACATCTCTATTCCACTCCTGCAGAGTTCCTTGCAGCTCTTGGAGTTTATTAGGAAAGTTAGACATATTACTTCTCCAGTTGTTCTTCACCAATTGATCAAAGGAAGGGTGAGTCAGCCAAATTGCTTCAAATCTAAAAGGCCTACGTCTCCTATTAACCTGTCTTGAATTATCAAAATTCATGAGGAGAGGAGAATGATCCGATTTGAGCTTAGGAAGATGGTCAATGGTAGTCTCAGGAAATCGAAGTCTCCAATCAAGATTACTAATGGCTCTGTCTAGTCTCTTTCTAGTAGCACCTCTAGCCCAAGTGAAGGGGTCACCATTAAAACCAAGATCCAAAAGGTTACAACTATCCATAACTCTCTGGAAACCAGTCTCTCCAGTACGGTTTTGAGAGATAAGAGGACCAATTCTCTCTGAATTCTTAAGAGTAGCATTAAAATCCCCCAAAAGAGTCCACGAACCATCAATGTCTGCATAAATATCTTGAATCTCATCCCATAAGGTCTGTCTCTGAGTATAGTGAGGACTACCATAGACAACAGTTAAGAACCAAGGAATGTTACCAGTAGATTTAACCTCCATATGCACCAACTGATTAGAATCTTTAAGAATTGAGATGTTCCAATTGTTAGAATCCCATAAGATCCAAATCCCTCCTGCTTGACCTCTAGCATCCTTGATAAACTGATTTTCAAAACCAGCCCTCTTAGCAATTTTCTTTGCTATATTACCACTAGTGTGAGTTTCCAGAAGGGCAATAAAGGAAGCATTATATTCCCTTTTCATATCTTTAATTAGGCCAGCAAAACCTATAGAAGCCGTCCCACGGCAATTCCAAACAATGACATTCATTGATGAGATTGTTTTGGTTGAGGTTCCACAACCTCAGTAGCATCCATAGGAGCACAATCTCCTTGTTTCACCAAACTGGTCTTCTCATGAATTGATATTTGAGGCTTTTTATCCAAAGTAACATTACTCAACCTTTCACCTTGAGACTTTACAATAGTCTTGTCCAGCTTCTGTTCCTTAACACCTTGAATTTTAGGATTTGCAACATTCAATTTGCTAGCTGACTTAACATTCTTAAGAGCCTCTGCTCTCACCTTGTCTTGATCTTCCACCTGACCCAAGGTAGTTCTAATAGGATCTCCACCTCTAAATTGATTTAGAAGATTTTCACCATGAGTTTTATACATAGTTTTCATATATTCTAAAATATATTGCTCTTCCTTTCTCTTTTTGTCATCAATCTGAACTTGTTGACTAGTAGAAGGGATGTTGTTTTCTCTATCAATAGACATGTTGCTAGTAGGAATAGTTTTAACCTTTTCATTGCCTTTGACTATTCCTTTTAACACCAAACTTCTATCTTTCTTGTTAATTCCTTTTCCAGGTTTGGAAACACCTCTCCCTTTGGTATGGATTTGAGTGTTCTTCCCTCCAAGAGGATTCCTTACTTTTAGATTAACATTCTGTCTAGGCACCTGCACAGGAATAGGCTCAACAAAGCTTTGTTCTTCTGTTAGGATTTGTTCATCAGCATGAGGAATTATGCAAAAATTGCCACCATTCTGCTCTTCAGGCCTAGCCTGTTTCCTAGTGATATCTCCCTGAGAAACACTAATACTTTCTTTATTCTTTTGACCTCCTTTGCTAGCAGCATTATTCTTCTTCTTAGTTAAGTACTTAGGGATATTCCAGGGGCCCATCATTAGTTCTTCCTGAACTTTATCCTGCATTTGTTCTGTGTTCTCAATAACTATAATACTTTCAATCTGCTCAGCAGCACCGGTAACACTAGGGTTAGAATTTTCCTTCCTGTCAGATTTGTTAATCTGAGCAGGGGTAGCAATAGTCTCCTCCAAAATGCTGGCCTTAGCAACATTAGTCTCCACCTCTAGTAACTCATGACATGAATCTTTCTTGTGACCATATTTACCACATCTAAAGCAAATAGAATGTAGTCCTTCATATTCCAGAAGAAGTTTAATACCACAAGTAAAGAAATGTGAAGCTAAAGGTTTCTCCAAATCTAGTTCAACACAAATGCGAGCAAATTTACCTCTTGAATGCAAGGAGGTTAGTTTATCAACCTTTAACATAGTGCCTAGAACTGAACCTAGTCTGGTGAGGAATTTATCATTGCAAAGTTCCATAGGAAGCTTAGGAATCCTTATCCAAACAGCAACTTTCTGAGTTAGGGCAGCTGAGTGTGAGAAAAGGGGTCTCCATCTTTGAACAATAAGGTAGTGGTCAGCTACCTTCCAAGGTCCTTCAAATAGGGCATGTTTGTAATCATCAATAGAAGATAGATGAACCAAATAGAAATCATCAGGAAGATCTGTGAATTTCATAGTTCCATGTTTGATCCATTCTCTTCTAATCTTGTTTTCAAGCATCCTGTAATTGATTCTTTTACCCAATACTTTCACAATCAGTGTGTTCCTCCATGGAACAGCCCATTCTAATTTTTCTTCAGAGGTAACATGAATGACAGGGATAGAAGACCCAACATTTAGGTTTGTTGGTTTTTCATACGGGTTAACAGGGTCCTTATACCAACGATTTTCAGGGAAGTTTTCCTCTATTAGCTCAGCCCAGTCTTCATTAGCTAGGTTAACTTCAGTATTGTCCTTCATCAAAGCATCTCTGAATGAACTTGAGTTATTTGCAATAACTGACTGCTTGACTTCATTACCTATCTCCATAGCTTCTCTAGCAATATTGGCTTGTGGGAACTTACATGTCTTAACTTCTTTTTGCAGGTTTTCAATGTCTTGAACAGTGGTGGCCGTCGGATTTTTGATCGGAACTGAACGCGGGCTCATGCCCTATCAGAGAAGATAAAAGAAAATGAACAGTGTTTTTCCTCTAGATATTCCTTTCAGGACTTTTTTTTTTTTTTTTTTTTTTTTTACTTTTGGCGGGTAATTCGAAACCTGAAAGACTAAAATTGCATCATCAAAATATTTAAAGGACCCAATTTGCTCAATTAAAATCAATCAAAATACCCGCCAAAAGTACAATGAAACCAAACTTTAGTATAATAGGACAAAATTTGTGTGACACATGGTCTAGGTAACAAACTTTTCCAAACATCTCTATTATCTCTATTTTTTTACGATTTTATACGTCAGTTAAGGTGTTCATAAACCAAAATCCAATACACAACAAGATGGCCGAATCGAAAAAACCCTCAAACTAAAAAAATCAAAAATTGAAAAACTGAAATTGATCGGTTTTCAGTTTCCTCTCATGGAGCCGATCAAATCCAAAGCGATCCAATCTATATAAAATATAATTAAATATTATAATTGTAATTACAATATTGCCCGCTTGAATTAGATTTTTCCAATATTGCCCACATTTGAAATTTGTTTTTTCAATGTTACTCATTTCATTTTCATGTCCATTATTATGAGAATATTTTATTTAATTATTCCATCATTTAAGCCATGTTTTCATGCCATAAACATTTTTTGGATTTTTTTAAATTTAATCTCAATCTATTGAAGATATTGACAACTTACATTTAACTCAACAACACCGTTGGCCTAGTGACTTAATCTACCCTAGGACATGGGAGGTCGACTCGGTACTCTCGGGTTCGATTCCCGCAGTGAACAAACTCGATGTTGGCTAGTGCGAAATTTGATCCTAAGCACGAGAGAAGATTAGTCTTTCGTTGAAAACGTTGGGACACTCGTAAAAAGTATGCATAAGGTAAGAGAGCTATTCGTTACTTGAAAATAAGTTAAGAGAGCTCGAGAGATATTTTGACTATAATAAT
Organism: Astragalus membranaceus; assembly: GCA_039519185.1. Lineage (NCBI taxonomy): Eukaryota > Viridiplantae > Streptophyta > Magnoliopsida > Fabales > Fabaceae > Astragalus > Astragalus membranaceus. The sequence goes on along the minus strand of CM076847.1, from coordinate 91,966,245 downwards.
TTGATTATGTTTTATTTTTTTATTTTTCATTGTAAACATTTTAAAGAATAAAAAATGGAAATAGAGTCCGATCTAAACCAAAGTAAAATCTGATTGAATGAAAATTGATTTTAAAATCAAACTGATTGGACGATGATAATAGTACCAAGCATTTGATCCAATTCATGACTAACCCAAACAAGAGCCCGAGACTGAAACCATTGAGCATGGCTGTGTAGCTATCGTAGAATCAAGCATATGCTCCTAAAAAATCCCCGAGTATGACGCCCAGGTACAATGAAGCGACGGAAAAGTTGACAAACAAAACGTACGCGTACCAACTACAATGGCTGCGGCAAGCCGTAATAGACTTCATGAAGCGTTCACTACTAAAATCCAAACGTCCTAACACAAACTCAACAGTTACAATGCGTTTGCATTTTCGCATCTTCACGCACGCAAGCACACAGACAAGCAATTTACCAAACGCAATCGACCACTCAACTGTCAACAGTAACATCCACGTTTCCAAAACGCATAAACATAAACCACCCCCCCATCTTGTTCTTTACCTCGGTTTGACCGAATTTTGTACTCTCCCTTTTTCTCTCACCGTCTGCCTTTTGTCCTTCTCTCTCAGTTTCATCTTTCTCACTTTCTTTATCCCTTTCCCATATCACTCCCACCCATTCGTTCTGCTTTCAGCTGCTTCATTTCTGCGCTCAGCCTACCATCTTCCACTCTTTTCCTTCAACTCAATGCCTTTTCAGATTTGTTACGGGTATGTATCTCTCTCTCTCTCTCTCTCTCTCTCTCTCTCTCTCTCTCTCTCTCTCTCTCTCTCTCTCTCTATATATATATATATATATATATATATATATATATATATATATATATATATATACATGAAAAGGGTGGAAAAAAAATTAAACTTTGAAAAGGGGTTTAATGTCTTTGAATTTCTACGTTGGCCCAAATTAGTGTATTGTTGGGGTTAGGATTGTTCTTCACAGTTGATAGTTGAAGTCTTTCATTTTCATAATGCTGCAATTTACATTTTGTACTATATTTGCTCCATGTGTTGTAAAATTGAAAAGTTATGTGCTGGTGGCTTTATGGGTTTTTGAGTTTCTAATTTGTGTTTTATGTATTTGTTAATGTATACACAGTCACAGGTTAACGGGGCTATCTGTTGAGTTGAGTTGAGTTGAGTTGTTAATTAGGTTAAAGAGCGCATCTATTATTGCATTAATTAATTTAGCATATCAATGAGGGGTGAAACAGTGAACGTGCCATGGCTCGGTGGATTTTGGCCAGCTTCTCGCAAGAGTGCTTCAGAGGACAAAGATGGAATTGGAATTATGGCATTTGAAGTTGCAGGGTTGATGTCAAAGGTGGTTAATTTATGGCATTCTTTGAGTGATAGGGAGGTAATGAATCTCAGAGAATGGATAGTAAACTCTGTTGGTGTCAAAGTGCTAGTATCTAATGATGAGTATTTCTTGATGGAGCTTGCATGCAATGAGATACTCAATAACTTTGAATCAATAGCAAACTCTGTGGCTAGGTTGAGTAAGAGGTGTAAGGATCCAATATATCATGGTTATGAAAGTTTTGTTAATAACCCTGCTCAAAACTATCTTCAATGGTCAGAGTGGGAATATAGGTGGAAAAAAATGGAGAAAAAGGTGAAGAAAATGGAAACATTTGTTGTTGCTATGTCACTCTTATCTCAAGAGCTTGAGGTACTTACAGAAAGGGAACAAACTTTCAGAAGAATGCAGTTGAATCCTGAAGCTAATAAGGTGAAATTGCTTGAATTTCGCAAGAAGGTTGCGTGGCAGCGGCAGCAAGTGCAGAATCTAAGATCCTTGTCTCCTTGGAATAGAAGTTATGACTACATTGTCCGGTTGTTAGCAAGATCATTGTTTACAATTCTAGGGAGAATCATAATCCTCTTTGGAAATAATCATTTACCAAATGAAAAGCAACAAAGTGTTTCCCCAACAATGATGAATACCAATAATCATCTTACACGCAACAATTCCTTCCCTAATATTGAAAGCAAGCCAGTATTAAACAAGAGCAAGAAAAAGAAGAAAGAGCAGCAAGTGCTTCATTCACAAGCTTCAAGTGGAAAGCACCAACAACCCTCAGAAGGGAGGCAATTGAAATATGTTGGATCTTTCAAAGGGTGCATGAGCATATCAATTGGAAATGATTCTCCTATTGTACAGAGTTGTTTACCAGCTAATGGTGGTTCTATGAGGTTTAGTAATAGTGATTATCCTAAGAAAAACATTGATGTTGACATGGAAAAAGTGGATAAAATTTCTATCTTTCATAGAAGTAGAGTGTATCTTAAACTATCTTTCAAGGGTAGGTTAAAGCCAGCTCCATCTACCCTTGGTGATGCAGGTTTGGCTTTACATTATGCAAATGTGATTGTATTGATAGAGAAGATAGTGTCAGCATCTCAGACAATTGATCTTCAAACCAGAGATGATCTATACAATAAGCTTCCAGCTACTATAAGAACTGCTCTGAGAGGTAAGCTTAAGTGGTATGCAAAATGTAAACATGGCAAGGTTCATAGTGCTGATGTTGCAATAGAGTGGAGTTTGGTTCTTTCAAAGATATTGGAGTGGTTAGCTCCACTGGCACATAATATGGTGAGGTGGCATTCTGAGAGGAGCTTTGAGAAGGATCATACTACTTTGAAAGCAAATGTTTTGCTTGTTCAGACTCTTTATTTTGTTGACCAAGCAAAAACTGAAGCTGCAATTGTTCAACTTCTTGTTGGTGTCCATTATGTATGTGGGATTGATAAAGAAGCTCGCATGAGAGGTAGACAGGAGTTTGCAGGTTCTAGATATTAAGAAAAATATTTACTTGTGCAATAGATGTTTATATTATACACTAGGTGGCATTGTCATTGTGCTAGGGCTGAAATGCTGAATATCATAATCACTTGTGTATAGCTCTCGTTTTCAAGTGGGAGGCTTTTCTAAATAAGACTCTTATACTTTTAGGGTAAATGTCATTGCTCTCACATGAATGACACTACTATATGTTTAGAGTAGACTATCGTCATTTCTAATGTTAAATAATATATACACTCCCTTTTCTCATAGATGAAATATGTTACACTTTATTTTTGTTTTAATTTGAATGAACATTTTTAGTGATAGTTTCCAACTCCAGACAAGCAGGGAAACTTGTGTTTTCTCTGTAATTTTCCTTGCTACCAAGTACCAACAATAAATTTTGACACATTAGTACTGATTCTAACGCTTTAAAGGTTTTAAAAAACTAGGTATAATTGCACTTTTGCGAATTAGGTTTTCCTGATATTGCAATTGTGTGAATTTGGCCTCTTAGATTCTAATTGCATAGGCTAAGTCTTTCTTGTTGGTTATGTGATTTGGTCCCATGGGTTCCAATTAGAACTGGGTCCTCCAAGTATCTTAAGACTGCAATTTTTTTTCCTATGTACGATTACTGTTCAATGTTTTACTACAAATGCTTTTATGTCTGTCATGTGTGAGTATGATTTGACACATAATTTGCTTTTTTTAGTTTTTACTCAATTGTCATCTACGTTGACTTAAAAAAATAACAATTGGACATTGAAATCAAGATTGCACAATCTTAATCAAAATCACAATACCAAAAAGACCTAATTCGCACAATCTTAATCAAAATCGCATAAGCACAATACATAAAGGATCCATTTTTGTAATTAGAACTTCAGGATCAAAATCACATAATCACAATATCCGGTGAACAAAAAAATAATTAAGCTAATTAAACACTTATCAATGTTAATACATAGCTAAAAATATTTTGATTCTGTAACTAAATGGTAATCATGATGAGAATGACATAAGCAAGTTTGATCTATTTCGTGAGGATGTAGTTTGGAGAGGAGGGGAGTGATTTTGAAAAAAAAAAGGAGAAGGTTGAAAAATAAAAGGAAGGAAGTATAGGCCATCATCTTCAATAAACCTGGTCAAAAAAAAAAATCTTCAATAGGGAATTTATTTTTCTTCATAAAACAAAATCACTCTAACTTGGAGAAAGTCAATAAATGTGATTTTGGAGAGTTTTATTTTAGAGGGCTTAGACAAATTTCTCAAATCACTTACATCCTATTATCAACTCTACTATAATAAAAACCAATACTAGCACTTTTTTTTATATTTTTAGACATCTTAAAATTTTGCCATTTGTCAAAAATTAGGAGTAAAATAGTTATTTCGCCACTAAAAGACAAAAAAAATAGTTTTTCTTTTAAAAAATTAAAACTGACGCGCTATCAGCAGTTTTTTTTATTTAAAAAAATCATTTTTTTTTAAAAAAATGTTTTTTTTTTTTAAATTTTTTTAAAACTGCTTTTTTAAATCGTTCTTTTTTTAAAAAACTGTTTTTTTAAAAAATGTTTTTTTATTTTTCTTAAAACTATTTTTTTAAAAAAAAAACTGTTTTTTTTTTTTAAATTTTAAACTGTTTTTTTAGTTTTTTTTATTTAAATCCTGTTTTTCTTTTAAAAGTATTTTTTTATAATTTTAAAAATATGATTTAATTAATATTTTAAAATCCTTTTTTTTTAAAAAGTCTTTTTTCATCATTTTTTTTCCAACGGGACTACCAACATGAGTGCCGACGATAGTGGCAACGAGAGCGCCAACGGGAGTACCGACTTTTTTTAGACTTTTTCCAACACAACTATTTTAAAAAAATAAATTTTTTATTTATTTTTATAATTTACTCAAACTACTAAAATCAATCAATTTAACCACCACTAATTGTCAAAAAAAAACCTTTTGTCAAAAAAAATATTGTCAAAAAAACCAACGAGAGCGGGAGTGGGTGGGAACGAGAGAGACAGCGAGAGCGCCAATATTTGTGCATATTTTATAAAATCTTATTTTCTTTTTTCTTCATTTTTACTCCATCTAAAATTTATTATTTACTAGAATCTCTCTAATAAAACTATTAAAATCAATCAATTTAACCACTAAGAATTGTAAAAAAACATCTTTAGCCACTACCAAATATTACAAAATAACGTACTTATAATTAAACGAATATGATTTAATTAATATTAAATCATATAGAAAAATATGAGTTAAAATGTGGCAGCGGTAGCGACAATGAGAGACTGGCAATTGGAGCTGCAACATGAGTGGCAACGAGAGCGCCAACGGGAGTGTCAACGGGAGGGCCAATGAGGATGCAAACATGAGGGTCAAAAGGGATGCATATTTTACCTCTAATGTCCAAATACATTATTATGGATCAATGTAATTCTGATTGTCAACGGGGATGCATATTCCACTTTGAATTTCAAATCATACATTTTGGACATTGTTCACAACTTATAAATATCTTCCAAATTTCTATTATGACATCATGGCAATACACCGACCATATAGTATCACCCGTGCGCCCGTGCATAAGCACGGGTAAAATACTAGTAAGTCTTAAAAATTAAATTCAACTATTGTCAAAATCAAGTGTTAAATTTAAAAATAGAACGTAATTGGCTTCTTTTTTTACAACAAAACGTAATAATTGACTTATTTACTGTGGATGTAGAAGATTACAAAAACTCGTAAATTTTAGAATAAATTTTTTAGGGGTATTTTGGAGTTTTCCATTATTGGGAGGGTGTCACTAAACATTGAGGGTGGTTTTAATATTAGCCCTCGAGTAAGATATACGGAAAGGAAGGCCCGTTAGGTGAGTTCAGGTTCTCATTGAGCCCACAAGATTGGGTATTCGCTTCTTCGAACTCCGGTGGAATTGGCGGGGACGACGAAGATGGAGAAAGGAGGATTGGCTGCGTGTAAGATATACAGAGCCCTAAGCTACGGCGTATCGCCGTTAATCCGGCTTCACCTGCGGTGGCGCAGGTTCCGCGGCCTGGAGCACTCTCAGAGGTGGCCGGAACGACTGGGACATCCCTCTCATCCTCGCCGGCCAGGTTCCCTCGTATGGTTCCACGCCGTTTCCTTAGGAGAAGGAATGATTGCGATTCCTGTCATCAAACACTGCCTTCAGAGAATGCCACACTTGAATGTGCTCATGACCATCACCACACTCTCTGCATTGTAAGCAAAACCTTGCTCTGCTTCCACTTTTCCCATCGCCATTTCAATCTTGTTACTTTGTGTGTATTTCTTTACTTATTTTGTATTACTTATTTTGTATGTAAATGAATAAGTTTTTAACTACCAACATGTATAGCAAAAGTGATAGATACTTGGGCTCCTTAACCATTTGGTCATGAGTTCGATTCTGGCCGGTGCGTATAGAAAAATACCTGGTGGGGAGAGGTCAACCCCTTAAATGGATCTCAGGGATTAGTCTCTAATGAACCATGGACACATTGGTTCATTATAATGAATCATGGGGATACATTGGTTTACCAAAAAAATATGTTTCTAACTAATGAACCATGGACACTTTCATTATAATAATTGTACAAACTTCGTATACTTCTACTAGTCGTCTATTTCATTATTTCCACGATGGCTCTTTATTTAAGATTCATGCTTTTATATCAGTTTATGCTAATATTGTATAACGTCTTATAATTTTTAAAATTTATTGTATTTCCGTGTCACTGCTGAATTGTTTTGATATTTTTTTGTCGTATTCATATCTATTAGGTCTTAGATGTTGATATTTGAAACATTATAAAATGTCCTATAAGTGATTATCAAGCTTTTCCAAATTATAGTGCAAGTAGTGATAAGTTGGTGCTTCTTCTTTAAGGATGAATCTGCCAATACCTCTTCATTTGAGATTTTGAGAAGAGTAACAGATATTGCTGATGTTGAACTTATTCTATGAGATTATATTTTGGTGTAATGCAGTAAAGTATTGAGCAACCGGCTTCCAGGAGAAATCATTTTACAGGTGCATTTTTTGGGAATGCTTACACTGATTAAGTAGTTTCTTCATCCACGTTCATGTTTTCTCAATTCTCAAATGAAGTTTATTACCCTAGCCATTTTCATAACTGTTTCATGCAGTTAAACGATTGTTGACAACTGTTAGCTATGATGATCTGATCATTCATTTACATAAAACTTGCAGCTTAAAGGGTGATATGTTTTTTTTTTCCTTATGATGCAGTTTCTTGTTTCTTAAATTTTACAAACAAAGATTAGCAATAATCAAGCATTTTTCATGTATTTTGTCAAACCAAAAGAAGCATTTAGCATGTATAATTTTATCTCCAAAAACGTGATTCGTTTCTAAAAGAAATTTATTGCAGGGAAAGTTGTTTCAATCTCAATTTTTGTCCTGTTTTCAATTTTATCTGATTTATGTGATCTTAGGGATCTTCAGGAAGAAAGACCAAACAGACCCTTGAAATGATATTCCTGGGTTGACTTTTGGCTTTATTATTATTTACTAAATCTTTTTCTGTTTGAAGAGAAGTTTCTAATTTTTTGAAAAAATAAATTGGCCTTCATCTTTCATGTTTTCTGATCAGGCGTAACACATTGTTTTGGTCTGCTGAGACTTTCAATTTTGCAGTTTTCACCGGTTGATACGCCTGCTTCCATCTGTTCTTTCCTTCATTACTGGAAACCAAATGCTATTGTGTTAATGGAAAGTGAACTCTGGCCAAATCTTATCATGGATGCTTCCAAAAATGGTGTAAGTCTTTCTTTCTTTTCTTTTTTAAGGAGTGCTTGCATCTATAAAGCACTTACTTGTGGAGAGAAAAATAGTTGAACCTTTAATTCATGCATCCAGTGTGCAAATTCCAGTAGAAAAACATACGCTACGCGAGCTTTTTTGTTTAGGCAAAAATATATGTCCAATTAATTTTTGTTTATGCATCTGCTTCACTTGTGTATTTTTCATGTGCATTGTGTCATTATAACCCATTTACTTTTGTTAGATACCGCTGGTACTTTTAAATGCGCGGATTTCTGAAAAGTCCTTTAAACTTTGGTCAGGACCAGTGCTTCTTCCGCTGATTTCATTGATGTTATCCAAGTTTTCTTTGATTGTTCCATTGGTATGTGCTCCTTGATATTTTTACCTTCATAGTAATTTATTATTATGCTCCTTGATATTTTTGCCTTCACAGTAACTCATACGCTTTATTATGCCATCATTGAACATTTTGAATGTCTTAGAGTACAGAGCAGGGTATCCGGTTTCAGCTACTGCAAGCCCCGCCTTATATCATAAATTTTTCTGGTGATCTGAAGTATGGTATGTCATACATTTCTGTATCCGAAATCACTAAAATTGAATGTATATGACATCATTGTGCTCTTTTTGTCTCTTATGTTCGTTTTATTGAGTTTTCAAACGAAGCTAGTTGACCTCCATTTTGTTGCTAATTGGAATACTATCATAGAACAGAGTTTTTTTGAGTTCGTCTTTGATTGTTAATTTTCCTTCCCTAACTGATAAAATGGTCTGCACTAATCTGGTCTTATGATCTTATCTTATCATTTCTTTCATTCAGTAATAGAAGATATTGGAGTCAATGAAAGTGGCAGAAAAAGTATAGATAATCTGAGACTACAGCTTTCTCACAAGCAGGTTTGGATGGCTTCTTCCATTCATAGGGGAGAGGAAGAAAGTTAGTTCCATCTTATTCTATTACCTGTGGCATTATGCTGTAAATGCTTTTATGTATGTTAGAGTCTGTTGAAATACCGGAACATTTTGATTCACGTAAAAAATGAGTCCTTAGAAGAGAGTGGGACATTCTTGATATGGGAAAATTGACATCATATGGGCAGTTTGGTTGTCCTTAGATTTGCTTTGACGTCAGTTAGGATACTGGTATTTTAACTGTTCACACACATTTTATTATAAAATCACATTTTGACATAATTGCTGTGCACACATTTTATTATAATAGTCATTATATCAAGATGACTGTTTACTCTAAGGTCAATAAAGATGTTGACAGATCTTTCTAACATGTTTTAACCCATTTTCTCTGAAGATTGTGTCTCTTCTTACTCTCATTTTGTTTTCTCTGCAGTAATATTAGGAGTTCACACCGTCCTTAAGCAGCTGCAACCTAATATTTTGACTATCATTGTGCCTCGGCATCCACAGCAAGGACGAGAGATTGCTAAAGTAAATATTTGATTCAATATCCTTTCCTTTCAAAACATGTTTGTTTTGTAACTGCCTCCATGTCTTGTTCTCTCCATCCAATACAGATGCCATGGTTTATGCATTACCAATTCACTCTGAAATCTGAATATAATTCAATTTCTGTATATTGTCACTAATAAAAATATGAATTTACTATTGTACGCTTATGAGATGTAAGTTTCAAGGAATTATTATATTATCTAGATCATTATGTTTGGATATGCTCATATTAATTAAAAAAAAATGTAAATCCCCTATAGAGTCATTTGCATACAACAGAAACTATGCTCAGGCAAAAAACACAGTCGTTTTTAATGACCTTTTCTTTTATCACGTCTGAAATTCATTATGCTTTAACTTGATGTAGTGCAGAAATTGGAGAAAGAAGGACATAATGTAGTTTTGAGGTCACAACATGAGAAGTTTATGCCAGAAACAAGTATTTATGTGGTGGACACTTTGGGTAAAATTCTTTTCTTTTCACTGACATGAAGTGTTCTCATATGTAAAATAATCAGCATCTTATATGCTGAGAACATAGGCCATGTAATTTCCAGGGCTGCGAAATTCGAACGTCATTATTTGTCATCTTTATCACTTATCAGTTTTTATGTTATGTGCCAAGAAGGCAATAACATATTTAACTCAGGTTTACTTAATGAGGGATTGGTGAAGTCTCCTGAACTTAGTTGTTTTATTAGCAAATTTTAAAATTCACATCGACTTCATGTAATACAGATGATGGCAGATGGAATTGTTGGTAGGATATCATGCATGACATATACTGTCACCCATCTTGTTTGACAGGTGAATTAAGACACTTGTACACGTTAACACCGATAGCTGTGGTTGGAGGTTCGTTGCTCCCCGGTTTGGCTGGCCATAATATCTCAGAAGCTGCAGCAGCTGGCTGTGCTACTCTGACAGGTGCATGTTCTAACCTTTGTAGTTCTTAAATTTCTACACAAAGTTATAATGGCTGGAACTCATTCAGGTCGTCACGTTGGCCATTTCTCCCACATGGTACTGGAAATGCAACAATTGAATCCTTTGTCAGTCCTTCAGGTGGGAAAGACATCTCATTTACTAATTAAAATTGCTCTACAGCATGAATATTCTTCAACTGTTCTCTACTATCACTTGTAGGTTTCTGGAAAACTGGAACTTGAAAAAGCTCTTATTGAGCTCTTCACAAATGCAACTCTTCTGGAAGCTCGTCGTAGAGCTGCAAAGGAGGCATTTTGTAGGTTGTCCAGTAACATTGTTATGAATATATATAGTTTACTAAATTTTCATATTTTTAGTAGATTGTCTGCGGAGATGAAGCTTCATAATATTACAACTGAGACTGCATGAGAAATGAAGCCTCATAACTCAAGCCACTTGTTGAATTTATTCAACCTCTGATAAAAGTGTACTCTAATTGCAATCGCATTTCCCTGTAATGTTGATTTGTTTTCTCAGCTAGAATTACTAGAAAAGATCAATTTAGCATTATCAAATGTTTTTTTTGTATTAGCTTAACTGGTTGCCATTAATTATTCACTTCTTGAAGAGTGTAGATGCCAGATGCCCCATTTTCACTTTCATTCAAGAGCATTGTTATAGAGTGTTTACCTTTTGATATCAACTGTGGTAATCGGTGGTTCGAAATGTTGAATTTACAAGCTGAAGAACGTCGATGTCTAACTTGGGCTCTTAAGTGCACATAAATAAGGATTTCTCATCCGATTGTTGTATATTAACTGGAAGCCTTGACTGTATCCTGCTTATAGGTATTTTCCTATGAGATTTGCTCTTTTAAGTATGTTGGTGGCTTTGAATTTTGTGAACTCGTACTAGAGAATTGCTACTTGCATAATATGTCACGTCATTATCTTTCAATATTGTGTGTGGCAGCAACTTAGTTTTAGTTTGATTGAAAAAATAATCAAATAGATCTCTTGGGTAGATAGGATTTCTCTGCCACGCAAGCAATTTGTGCAACAACTGGACCTTTTGGAATATAAAGTCAACTCTTGGTTTTATTAATGATTATGGTCCCCAAAGCAATTTATGGCCCTTGCTTGCCTTTTAATGTTAGAAATACGTGGTTTTTCCTCTATTTTCCTTTTTCAGGTTAAAGGCTTCATTCTACTGCATCAACCATAACACAGTTGTATTTATGCATTATCAAAGATCATATCATTGTTAAAAATAAAGGATGCACGCATCATTACATATTAAGGTACGTGGAAATATCACACACACAAATTCATCTACAGAAGAAAGGGGTAAATAGCAGATATTGCCTCTAGACAGATTGAAATAATTTCAACTGGGAATCTAATATATATGATTGTTAAGAACTACTCTTGGACAATAGAGAATGTAAATTGTAAGCTATTGAGGAAAGTGAAGGACAAAGTTGTTCTCCTTAAGCTGCTACAATAACTGTTATGCTTAATGCTTGCAGTCGTTGTTGCTCCTTTTGCTGTCAAAGGCTTCAAGTAGGGGTAGGGAGTCTTTTGAAAAGCTAAAATCTAGCTTTTTAGCAGGCACGTGGGAAGAGGATCGACGTGGGCGTGTTCCACCTCCGAGAGAATGAAGGATATCTTCAAATAGGAACTCATCACAAGGTATAGCCAGAGGACCACTCTTGTTGAATCCATAGCCCTCATATGCCTGGTCTAGCAGTTGTTGTAGCACTGGATGGTTCAGGTAATCAGCCCTTATCACAAACCTCTTGTTTGCCTCTCCTACTGTCACGGCCAAGTGACCTCGTGGCACATCGGGCGGTGGTTTCTTCCCACTACCACCACAGGTATTCTTGCGCCACATGCATGCCATACTCTCTTTTTTGAACTATAGTATAGCTAGGTTGAGGTATTTGGTGGTGGAGGACTATCACTTCTACTTGATACACTTCTACACTCATATATTATGCTCTATTTTTCATCTAAACGACAAGGTGAGACACCTTGTGTGCTTTGGAAAACGACTGTACCAATCCGTAATGTTTTGACAAAGGTTGGGTATGGTAGTTTGCTGTGGTCCTTTTGTCCACTGCTGCCGATGCCATTACTGTTTTCATTAATTTTAACGATACCTCTAATTTGTCATTAATAGAACAAAAAAATTTGGTTGCCTTTAATGTCTAGGAACAGAACTAAACTTGATAACTTTTATAGATTTAATTGCACCTTTTGATTTTAATTGACCAAATTTGCTCCAAACGTTAACCTTTTGAACTAAATCATGATTTTTAATTGTGGTTTATGTTACTTGTTATTCCCCCCTTCCTTCTTTACTTGTCGGTTTTTTAGGAATCTTGATTTTGAAGAAGAATTTTTTTATTTGTCATTTTGATAATTTAAAGTTACAATAATTACTTATTTCTTTTTTTTTTGATAATTTAATTTAAATACTTATTTCTTAAAAAATACCTTTAATTATTTATTGAATAGATAAACAAATATGATGTGTAAAAAGCAATCAAGGGTATCATATGAAACAAGATTAAGGTTGTGTTTGATTTCCTTCCAATGTTTCTCATTTTCCTTTCCACTTATTTTCATTAAAAGTTTAAAACTAAGAAACAAATGGCTTGTATCGTATATTGCATTTTCGAAAATTTTGAAAATGACAAAAACTGCTTTCATCGTTTCTAATAAGCATTCCATCTAGTTATTCTCTCTATCTAGGCATGGCAATGGGGCGGAGCGGGGACGGATTTTGTATTCTCCATCCCCATCCCTGAATCTCATATAGTTCCCCGCTCCCCTACCCAAACCCAACCGAGATGAATTATTGATCATCATTCCCGTACCCAACGGGTTCGGGGATCCCCGAATCCCATATACATAATTATTTGTTATTTCTTAAGATATGTAAAATGAAAAAATAATTTAAAACCATACTACCGTTTTCGTTACTCCACAACCAACTTCTAGCACAAATGAAAGCCTCTGATATAAGAGGGAGGCATTGGCGCTAATAAAGAAATTTAGGGTTTTGTTGAGATGTGGAGGGTTTCTAATATAAAAGGGGTAATATTGTAATTTTGTACATTTGGGGCGGGTTCGGGGTGGGGACCTATGTCCCCATTACCCGCCCTATATCCCCATTACCCGCCCAGTCCCCTTATTTTGATATCGAGGAAAACCAAAACCCAAACCCAGTCAAAGCGTGGGAAACTCGTCAAATCGGGGCGGGTTCGGGTTGGTACCCACGGGTGTGGGTTTTGTTGCCATTCAATTGTTTATGACAAGAATCTCTCATTTTGTTAGCCATTCAAAATGAATAACTTTAGGAAAATGAAATTGAAAAATGTTTTATGAAAACAAGCGCTAGTTTACTTTGCAAAAACATTTTTTGTTTTCAAGTTCTAAAATATGTGTTAATTTTATTTGCCAATAATATAATTGAGAGATTTTTGAAGTGAACAATTGTGAGGGAGAAGATTTTTTTTGTAAGGTATTACTCTTTTTTTTGACAATTACTAAGGTATTACTTTGGTTCTTATTAATTCATTTTGTAAATGAATAAATAAATACTATTAAAACATGAGACATGATTTGCTCAATTGTAAGAGTACGAGGATTTGATACTAACAATTAAATCTGTATGTCTAAAATCATGCATTTCTACGAACTTATTTTGTTGTTGACCAAATGCATTACTAGAAGTGAAGTGTAGTCAAGTCAATTTTTTAACTCATATGATATGATGATTTACAAGCCCCGTTAGACCATGACAGCTCCGAAGAGGAGAGTGATGGCGATCTTACCCGAGAGCTGAAGAAGAAAATCAGGTGACCTCAGCCTGATGGTGAATTCGTGCAAATCCAATTGGGAGATGACCCAACCCAAACTATCAAGATCAGATCCGATCTCTCTGAGGAAGTTAAAGCAAAGCTCGCCTTATGTCTGAAGGCTCATACCGACCTCTTCGCCTGGTCGGCGAAGGACATGCCCGGGATTCCTCCGGAAGTCGCCTGTCACCAGCTAGCTGTTAACCCTGGGGCTAAGTGGGTTTCCCAATGCAAGAGAGCTCAAAGCAAGGAGAAAGCAGCTGCCACAGCTAAAGTCGTTGATGATTTAATTAAAGCCGATTTTGTAAAGGAAGTCAAGTATACAACTTGGCTTTCCAACCCTGTACTTGTCAAGAAAAATAATGGAAAATGGCGAATGTGTGTTGATTATACTGATCTTAATAAGGCCTGTCCAAAGGACGTCTTTCTTGTTCCTAGCATTGATCGTCTCGTTGATAATGCTTCAGGTTTTCGTTTACTATCTTTTATGGATGCCTATTCTGGATATAACCAAATTCCGATGTTCCCTCCCGACCAAGAAAAGACCGCCTTCATGACTGGCCGCAGTAATTTCTGTTACCGGGTTATGCCATTTGGCTTGAAAAATGCGGGAGCTACCTATCAAAGAATGATGAACAGGGTTTTCCAAAAGCAGATCGGGCGCAACGTAGAAGTCTACCTCGACGACATGATCGCGAAAAGCGAGGGTGAGAGCCTCCACATAGCCGACCTTGAAGAGATCTTCGCAGAAATCCGAAAAAACAATATGAGGCTAAACCCGGAAAACTGCACTTTCAGAGTAGCTAGGAAATTCCTTGGTTTCTACTTCACAGAAAGGGGCATTGAAGCCAACCCGGACAAATGTCGGGCTGTGACAGAGATGCGCACCCCGTCTACCAAGAAAGAGCTTCAAAAGCTTAACGGGATGTTCGCCGCGCTATCTCGTTTCATTTCCAATGCTGCGTTCAAATCGCTTCCGTTATTTAAGCTGCTTAAGAAGGAAGCAAAGTTTGAATGGACTCCGGAGCGGGATGAGGCCCCCTCCCAGCTTAAAAAGGCTTTGTCCGAACTACCAATCCTGACTCGGGGGAAACCTTATACCTGTACTTAGCAATCTCAGAAGAAGCAATTGGCGCCGTTCTCATTCGGGAAACAGGGACAAGTCAGAGTCCAGTATACTTTGTGAGCAAAGCTTTACAGGGATCAGAGGTTAGATACCATAAAATAGAAAAAATCGCCTTTGCTCTACTCATCTCGGCACGTCGCCTCCGACCTTACTTCGCCGCTCATCAGCTCGTGGTGCGGACGAATCACCTGATCCGACAAATCTTACACCGACCTGACTTAGTAGGACAAGTGATTAAATGGGCTGTAGAACTTTCTGAGTTCGGCATCAAATACGAGTCCAGGCCAGCTATGAAAGCTCAGATACTTGCCGACTTTGTCACTGAAATGACCCCGGCCGACCCTGAAGGCGAATTGTGGACGCTCCATGTAGATGGATCCTCAAACCCAAAGGGGAGTGGTGCAGGGCTAATGCTTGAAAGCCCCGCAGGCGTTATAATCGAGGTATCCCTCACTTTTGGTTTCCCAACTTCAAACAATCAAGAGAATACGAGGCATGCATAGCAGGACTCCGACTTGCCATAGACCTCCGAGTTACTCGGCTCTCTTTGAACACCGACTCCTTGTTGGTAGTCTCGCAAATCGGAAAGCAATACGAAGCCAAAGATCCGACCTTGCAGAAGTATTTAACCCGAGTGCGGGAATTGCTTGCCTATTTCGTGTTTGCAGAGGTTAAGCACGTTCCCAGAGCAGAAAACATCAGAGCGGACATTCTTTCCAAGCTCGCCAGGAAACGCTAAGCAAACCCAGCGTCCTCCCCAACCCGGAGCTCGCTTTTTCCATCAATGTAGTTGAGGAAAGCAAAGGTTGGATTTCACCAATAATGGAGTACATCAAGTCGGGGGACGAGCCTCCGGACTCCCGTGAAGCCAAATTAATCAAGAGGAAGGCCTCGTCTTTCTCCGTAATCGACGGAACACTCTACAGAAGAAGCCTCTCTGCACCGTTATTAAAATGCGTTCTAGAGAGGAAGCAGATTATGTCTTGGTCGAGATCCACGAGGGGATCTGCAGACAACACCTTGGAGGTCGGTCTCTAGCTCGGAAAGCCTTAAGGGCATGATATTTCTGGCCAACCATAGAAACCGATGCAAGAAACCATGTCAAAAAATGCAAGTGTCAAATCCATGCCAAGGTTCATGTATCACTCCCTGCCGAGCTCACTAGTCTCACCTCGCCATGGCCTTTCGCGTGGTGGGGGATAGATCTCTTAGGGCCATTCCCAACTGCCCCCGACCAGGTCAAGTACCTAATAGTGGCTGTGGACTAAAATGGATTGAAGCCGAGCCTTTAGCCATTATCAGCGCAAGGAACTGCATTAAGTTCTTCAAAAAGAATATTATGACCAGATTCGGGATCCCCGAGATAATAATCACTAATAACGGAACCCAGTTCACTGACAAGGGCTTCAGGAAACTCATGTTCGATCTTCAGATTAAACACCGGTTCACCTCGGTAGAGCACCCCCAAACTAACGGACAGGCAGAGGCCGCTAACAAAGTACTCCTCAATGGATTGAGAAAGCGGCTTGATGAAGCCAAGGGAAAGTGGGTTGAGGAACTACCTTATGTGTTGTGGGCCTACAGAACCACCCCGCAGAGTTCGACGGGGGAGACCCCTTTCCGACTCTCATACGGGAGCGAGGCTGTAATTCCTGTTGAAATCGGAGAGCTTAGTTGGAGGACTCTTCACCCAAAATCGCCTGAAGAAAATGACCAGGCTCTAAAGGAGAACCTCGACCTCGTCGACGAGGTTCGACGGTGAGCCTCTCTCAAAGAAGCATAGATCAAACGGAGGATAGCAACCCGGTACAACACGAAAGTTGTCCCGAGGGATTTCGAAGTCTGCGGCTTGGTGTTCCGAAGGGCCGACGTCGGCTTAAGGAAAGCTCGCTCCGAACTGGTAAGGACCTTACCGGGTCGTCTCTAAAACCGGTAACGGTGCTTTCCAGTTGGGTAGAAGGAAAAGCAATCCCAAGAACTTGGAACGCTGCCAAGCTGAAGCAGTATTACAGTTAATTTACACTTTAAAAAGCATTATGTATGTCGATGTATGGAAATTTCGCATCTAAAAAGATCTTCACGACTCTTCATTATGGTCACTAATTTGAAAATCCGGCGTTCCGAGGTTAAAGGGAGCCTCTCTGAGAGCGGTCTAACGATTACGCGCGAGGCCCCTTTTTATAAAACCGGAAGCCGGTGCCCAGCGTTCAATACAACCTCCGACCGAGGTCGTCGCAGACTCTCCTTGAACGAGTTCGATCTGGGCCGAGTCCCGGTAAACTGTTCAAGGATCCGCAGAGGTCTTTGGGATTTCGATCGCCAAGATCGATGGCCGAGGCTGCCATCACCCAAGACCGATGGCCGAGGCTGCCATCACCCTTAAGGGCGAGTTCGATCTGGGCCGAGTCTCGGTAAACTGCCCTGAAGGCGACACACGTTACTTGAGCAAAGAAAAACGCAAGTGCAAGAAATAAAATGCAACCGAGGTAAATAAAAACCAGAAATGCGAGCAGCTAAAAAAGAGCAAAAGATTACAGACCACCCCGGATATGGCCGGGTCCTCAAGTTCAAAAAGGCTTTCAAAAAATACAAGGCGAAATGTCGGTTCCGCCTGGAACCTGAAACCTTGGTCAAACCGGTTCCACCCGGAACCCCGGAGCCATCTACCCCCAGGCATGGGCTAAGCGTCGGATGGGCGAGAGTAAATGATCACACGCTCCTTGGAAACGGAGTTGGTCTTGACGATCTCATCCCCCTCCACGAAATGAACAACGCTCAACATCTCTTTATCGAGAGGCAGCGAAGGGTGAATCACGACAACTTGGGCAAGAGCTTTGTTAAAGCCTTCCCCCTCCAACCCAAGAGCTATCTCCGCTATATCGGCAGTTTCAAGCTGGGCCTTCCGAGCTTTCTCTTCAGCCTGCCTCAATTTCTCCTGGAGATCTGCAACCTGACTTTGGGGGCCGGTTCCCTCCTCTCGAGTTTTCTGTATATCGGCCTCAAGATCGGAGATCCAATTCCTCAAAGTCGTAACTAACTCCACAGCTTCCTTCTCTTTGGTCTCAAGCTCGGTAATCCGAAGCTCGAGCTCCTTAGCCTT
This sequence comes from Astragalus membranaceus, assembly GCA_039519185.1. NCBI lineage: Eukaryota > Viridiplantae > Streptophyta > Magnoliopsida > Fabales > Fabaceae > Astragalus > Astragalus membranaceus. The sequence continues at coordinate 91,948,098 of CM076847.1, read as the reverse complement.
GTTGGAAGCAGATTCCCTCTCGTTTTCAAGATCTCCTTTCTCCTTTCGAAGATCAGAGAGGTCCTTCTGAGCCGTCGCCAGAGTGGAAGAGAGCGACTCGTATTTCCTCCTTTCCCGTTCCTTCAGAGCTCGCTCTTCATCTCTCTCTTTCAGGGCCCCTGAAATGAAAAGAGTGCAAAACTAAGTTATAAATGTAAAGCGACAAAAGCAGCAAGGGAAGGAGACATCGGTTTCCTACAATTACCTTTGACTCGGGCTTTTGCTTCCTCCCTTTGCATTTTGGAGACGTCGGCCAGATGCCTAAAAATTTTCACTGCGGCTTCCACCGGATCAACCCGGTACTCCTCAAGATTTTTCCTCAAAAAGTCATCATCAATGGGGATATTAGAATATCGGCGTTTCTTTGAGCCATCTTTTTCATGGCGACCTTTCTTTGACACCTTGGGAGACCCGCCTTGGTCTGATCGCACCCTTTTTCCCGAGGCTTGAGAGGTGGAAGCATGAGTTTAAGGGCGACCAACCTGCGCCAGGTTCGGTTGACGTTTTCGATGCTGAAGGTCGCCAGTCTAATCTTCAGCACTCACAGCAGTAACGGTGTTAATTGGCACAGCTTGTATAGGCTCATCCCGCCTAGGGGTTCCCTGAGGAATCGGGGGAGCATCGGAGCTGCCTTCCTGAAGGGTGACCCTCCTTTCTGCAGCTGCCTTCAGAATGACAAACTTGTCAGGAGCCATTTGATCTGCAAAGAAAAACAAAAAGCTGAGATTATAGATACCGATCTTGAAAATAGGATAAAAGTAGAAAACATATTTATCAGTATCCGACCCTACCAAGCGTCGCTAAAACTTTTGACCTCAAGCCCGCCTCGACCAACTTCGCTGTATCGATACCAAATTTCTTCGGATCTCTACAAGGAATCAGATCAGCAAAGTTCGTCATGATCACCAAGGATTCTTGGTCTTCGTCACTTAGCCTGCTTAAGCTCACAGTGTAGGAATTTGGGGGGCGATTGAAGTGAGAAAGAGACCACCCGATGGGAAACTTAGTGGACTCTAGAGATTGTCCATCATCGCTATATTTGCCGACGTTCTTCACGGCCACGTCATTCACGGGCTCAACAAAGAAGAATTTGTCTTTCCAATTTCTCTTAAGTGAGTCGGAATAGAGCATGAAAAGTTGGGTGTTCTTTCTGGCCCTGAGGCTCACATGCTCCCACAGCTCTTTAGACCCCTCCTCGTGTCGTCTATTTATTTCAAATAAGAAAAAGAACAAATTAACGGAGATTGGCCTCTCCAGATGAATGCACATCAACTCAAAAGCCCGCATGAAGGCCCAGACATTGGGGTGAATTTGGGTAGGAGCGAGGTTCAGTCAGTCTTCCCAAAACCTCCTGCTGAAAGACGGTGAATGGAGGTCGGAGGTTCATAGTGGCAATCGTCACCTCGTACATCACGAACTTGAGGGCCGGTGCCCAAATGGCGACATGCTGACCTTCTCCCATGCCTTCCGCTCTCCATATATCTCCTCTCCTCCCCGCGATTATTTTAACGATGTGGCTCATATCATCTCCGGCCTTATACACTGATCGGGTCACCCTCAACAACTCTGACACCCAGGAATATTCCCGTTGGGTAATTAAAGGCAACAGTAGGGGGACATCGACCAAACCGACCCCGGTGCTGGGGTACTCGTCGGAATCACCTTCAACAAGATCTTCCCCTTTGTTCCGACCTTCAGGAAGATCTCCTTTGTTGTTCCGATTTTCAGCAAAACCCTCCACTTCGACCTCAACTGCGGCCTCACTATCATCGGAGCTCCAGCAAGAGTTGGTGCTCCCTTGCTCTCCTTCATCACCATCGGCATCAGACTCATCCGACTCAATGACCACTACGTCTTCGGATCGGACTTCGCTCGCGCGACCTTCCTCAACCAGTTCATTGTCAGGAATCTCGAGAGAGCGCTCTTGCGCTTGGAAGCTATTGGGAGCCGAATTAAATCCCTCGTAAACATCGGGCTCGACCGATCGGAGGTTATCAGTGCGAGCACCTTCCGAGTCCCTAGGATCGGAAACCATCAGTTTGGCTACGTTTGGACGATTTATATTGATAACCCGGCGTGTTTGTTTTGTTCTAGCGAGATCGCACCTGCAGAAATGGGGGCATGCCAAGTCAAGTTGAAGCACTAAACAGTGGGTCCACAACCATGTCGGAACCTGACCTGACGACCCCCACTCTGTATTTATGAAAACGTGCAAACGGGAATACCGGCTAAAACATAAGGCAAAAAGAAAAAGAAATAGTGGAAGCACACTAACCTTGGAAACCGGAAGCTCGACGAAGCTGAACTTATTCGCGCGCTCTGACGACCTCAATAAACTGAAAGGCAGAGACCCTCGCCACAGTAAGTTAAACGGGAAGCTTGGAGATCAAGGCACAGAATAACGATGTTAAGGTCGGTACTCGGAGTAACTTGCAAAAACCAGTGCAAATAAGTGAGTCATTTACACATATTTATAGTGTTCCAACGGCTACGAATTGGGTCTGGGCCTAGACAAGGCGTCCAATCAATAGCACCTAGTCAGGGAGCGTGAATCGAGGTGCCATCATTACGCCACTCCCCATCGAACGACGCGCCCCCAACAACATTGATGTCAGCACTGGAATCAAGGCGTTGCCATAAAGAGAATACCTCGAGTCACTCGGTTTCGCTTTCTCTGAACCTCGAAGGTCGCCGCGTATAATAGACATCCAAATGTGAGCTCGCGCAGAGCACCTTAAGCTCGGTTTTCTAAAAAGGAGTACACGTCCCGAACCTCAAAGTACTACGAGGCTGGGGACAAAACACTGACGATAGTATAAGCCCAGCCTCGGAAGCTAGGCGTGTATTTCAGACTGACAAGACCAGTTCGGTCTCAGAGGGTACCTCAAACCCGAACAAGGCATCAAGTCGAGCTCGCCTTAGGGCAAACCGACTTGGGGGGCAACTGTTATGGATTAGGCCACTACAGCATTTTGCACTAAGGCCCAATACCAAAGGCAAACCCACTAATCAATGGTGAAGATCAAAGACCTATATCCAATGGTTCCTATTGATCCTCAAAACCTATAAATAAGCATTCAATGCTAGCATTAAAGGTACACATTTCCCCAATTCTCAAACTTGCAACTGACTCACTAGCTGACTAGAGCGTCGGAGTGTCATTGCAGGTACCACCCCACCTCGGATCGGAGCTCAAGCTGGGGTTGACCAAGAACACCGCTACCAACTATCTCGGATCGGATCTGGTATTCAAGGTCGGATACAAGGCAGGATATAAGGTACATAACAACTTTATTAACAAGAAACCGTATTGTTGGTGTACAAAACAAGAAAACCGTATCAAACTCCGTATGGAGTCATTACAAAAATTTAAATAGCCCAACAACAAAACTGGTGTTTTCATTTAGCCAAACAAAAACAACTACAGGTTCCAGATTCAAAGTAAAGCAAACGTCGCGGATACAAACCTACACACACTTCCAGTAGTATCCACAGAACACTTATTATTTGTGTTATACCACTAGTTGAGCTTTGGAGACAATCTATGCACATTGATTTTACATTGGAGCTTAATTACATATTTCTAGTGTTTTACTACGGTATAATGTTTAATATCCGGATACTATACTAGTGTTTTTTTGTCCATTTAAATAGAATGTGTTAGCTGAGTCCATTCTTTTTAACAGTAGCAATATTGTGCCGACTAACAGAAACCGAAATTAACTATCAAATTATGAACAGTAATTATGATCTTTTCACTAATTATCATAAAAGAATACGGAAATTGCAGCATTCCATCCAGGACAACGTACCCTTATTATATGTGTGTTAGTTCAGAGTTGGTTTACCTCTTTTCTTTGTTTCTTAATATGTCTTCACACGTTAATATGATATGATATGATGCTCCTAAAATAAGACCGACAATCTAATACCATCTCATCATGTTCAGTAACAAGTACTAATCATCATTTTGCTTATGACTGGGGGACCTCGTCCAACGTACTACTAATTATCTTTGTTTAGACGGGTGGCAATTTTACTAACATAATTTCGTAGGGTTGGCAGCTGGACCAGTAAAGATCTTGAAGGATTCTTCCACCATTTCTTTGTGAAAAGTTAAGTCACAGAGCCCAAACTGAAATTCAAAGTGATTAATTCTCAATTATTGATGACTAAAAAAAAGTAAACTCTTCTTGCAATGCCTTTAATACCTGTCATGTACTATATACAGGGAAATTGTATGTGTTACCTTGAAAGTATTTTTCTGGAAGGTTAAGTGATTCTAACATGAACCCATCTCTTCATATAGGTAATGGATCATTCATAGTGAATAGTACAATGTAACAAATTGTGTGTTAGATTTTGATATAAATAAAACAGAGCTTTAAATAGAAAATAAAATACTGTGCAAAATTACATGTTCCTATGAAAATTGCTGAGGCTAAAAGAGAGGGAGGGAGCCCCCCCTTGAGCCATATAAGAATTGGGTCCAATTACCATGTGGGTATTTATTAACCTTCTCAAATATTAAGACAAGTCTTCATTGATGCAAATTAGATATATAGCAGCCACACTACTAAGTAAATCACAGCCAATACTTTTTCTTTCCCAATCAACAATAATTAAACAAAAGAAGACGTACAAATTACAATAACAACACAGAAGGTATTTATTAGAGTGAAGCACTTGCCAGAGATGTGTTTTCTTTTTCTTTGTCCTAATTGATGTTTGCTTTTATTGTAGTTTCTCTAAAGTATTTATTAAGGCTTAGAGATAATGGACCAATGAATGGATATTATTATTATTATTATTATTATTATTATTATTATTATTATTATTATTATTATTATTATTATTATTATTATTATATGCTACACAAAGTTTATAAACTTTAGGGTTGATGAATATTGATTTTTTTGATATCTTCCTAATCCCAAGTTTTTAACGTGCAAATAGTGAATTACATGTGCACATATTAGTGACAACACAGAGGTAGCAATAAGTCTTTCTTATTTTCCTACTTGATCTTGGCATTACATGAATGGAGATTTCACATGGACACTTAGAATTAGAACTAATTTTATAATCTAAATTAAAATACGTGCTGCTGTACCCTAGAAATGCATTTTTCTGTTTCTTTTTAAAACCTCTTTGGCTCCCTCGTTCACATTGATTACTCAACCATGTTTTTGCAATAAATAATGCAACTTGTGAGAAATATAACCGCATCTTAATTGGTCCACTATAGCTGAGCATTAACAACTGATCACAAAACCTCAAAAGTTTCTTTCCTGCACTTATCCATGTTTATGTGGCATGATTGTCGCATGAATGATTACTAGAGTGATAGTGGGTTTGATCATACCAGCAAACTCTTACCGACACCAATATTGATATCTCAATTCTTAATTTTTTTGGTACTTTTGGCTAGTTACGCACAAACTAATGTATAATTGATTTATATTAGCTAAGTACTAAAATACTCTTTTTGTAGTTAATAGTTGTCTTGGATTTCTAAAGACTTAATAAAGACAAAGTGTATATATATTTGGAAAAGTTTGTGAATTCCGTTGGGAATTCAAGTGTGACTAGTTAGTCTCACATCGGCTACGAATGAGCTAAATGAAGGGAATATAAGAGAGGAGACTCATATACCAGACGGCTTAAGATTTTGGGTGGAGATGTGGTGTCCAGGTCTCTTGGTGGTTCGGTTCATTGACTAGGTTGTTGCTCCTAGTGCTCCTCTGGACTCCCCAACAAGCGAATTCCACGTTGGGTTAAAAGTCCAAAAATTAGTCAAGTGTGTATAGTCTAGAAGTCCTCGACCGTGATTCCCTTTTTATCTTCAAACTCCTCTCCCTCCCTTTTTACTTTTAAGATATTTTTAGCGAAGCGTGATTTTAAAAAAAATTGACCGCCACCGCCAAAGAGCATTAACTTTAGGTGATTGACGGAAATTTAGCTGAACTAAGGAAAAACATAAGGAGAACAAACTGCAAGAAGGTAAATTGCGTAGAACAATAGAATTAGATTGATGAATGTGTGTCTAATCTACTTTGTACATTTGATAGTTATAGGTAACTCAGATCATAGGCAACTCAAGTGCTTGTTGTATTTAGGCTCACTTGGGTTTCCTTGGTCTCTATCATTCCCTCCTCATTTGAAAAAATATGTCCTCGAATTGGACCCTTTGATCACCTATGTAAAAGGGACTTAGTCATGAGCTTCTATAAGCAATAATTCATTCGAAGAGGTCTTAAAAACAAAACAAAAATTGGTTGGTATTGACAAGTATAAAGCCTATTTAGTTGAGAAAAGCTTCCACCAATGCTCTGGACCTGCCCACACTCAAACCTTTAGCCCCATAGTTAAGCCCATCATAGTTAGATTGGTCATCTCCTTGGCTTTTCAACATAATTGGCCACTACGTCAACTTGATGTCAACAATGAATTCTCGCATGACCCTCTCACCGAAGAAGTTTACATACATCAACCCCCTAGTTTCATCCATAATAAACCTAATCATGTTTGTTACCTCATGAAGTCTATCAATGGTCTCAAGCAAGCTCCACATGCTTGGTATCAAACTCTGTAAATTGCTCTATGATTATGGTTTTGTAAATTCCAAATTTGACTCATTAGTATTTATTCTCCAAAACCAAGGCATGGTTTTATGCACGTTAGTGTATGTAGATGATATTGTTATCACATAGAATTCTATTGCTAAGATCAGTGAGTGAATCATCGAGTTTTCGACCACCTTCTCCAATAAAGATATGGGCTCGCTGTACTACTTAATTGGTATCGAGGTACCTCCACAAGTTTATTTCTTTCCCAACACAAGTATATTGTTGAGCTACTAAAAAGGACAAAAAGGATTGATGCCAAAGTTGTCCTCACTCCAATATCAACCTCAATCACCTTAACAAAAGATGATGATTCCACCAACACTGATGCTACCTTCTATCACATTTTGTATTTTTCATAAACAAACTTGTTCATTTCATGCAACGACCGGCCACCACTAATTTCACAACGCTTAAGCGAGCTCTACGCTATCTCAAAGGAACCATCTTCCATGGTCTTCTTCTTCATAAACCGACCAACTCTTCCCTCATAGCATATAGTAACGCTGATTGAAAGGAAAATAAAGATGATTACACATCCACATTTGCTCACCTTGTCTACTTTTGCTCTTATGCCATATTGTGAAAATCATCCAAACAACGAGCAGTAGCAAGGTACCGAGGCAGAATACAGAGCTTTATCCAACACTACAGCTGAATTATCTTGGATTCAATCTCTTCTTACTGAGTTAAGTGTACCTTCTCCATCCACACTTTCCATCCTTTGTGACAATCCAAGTGCTACATATCTCACTCAAGGAAAACTCAAAGTTCACCATGTTAGCACCACTAATCAACTCAAGGATTGTCTCATACCTCATTCCATAGCTAATCATCACTACTTACGCAGTGGCGGATCTTGACTAAAAATCTCGGGAGGGCCGCCAACGAAAGAGACGTGGAGGAACAACGAGGTAGAGACCGACGACGATGAGGAACGAGGAGCTTGAGAGAGGCTGAGGAAGAAGAAGGGTTACCGTGTGTGAGAGATTAAGAGAAGGAAGGGGGAAGGTCGCGTAAGAAGAGTGGTGAAACTTAAATACAATTAAAATAGATAAATATAAAATAATAATTATTTATAAACAAAATTAAACGGCTAAAAAATTAATTTTGATTTCACATAGAAATTAAACTGTTTGTAAAAAGAAAATTTTATATTAAGTTTGTTTTAAATTTAAAATGTTAATTTTTTTTTGAAACTTATCAACCATTGATTCATAATTTCTAACTCTAATATAAGAGATGTGAAAAAAATATGAGTAGATATAAAAATTATTATATGGATGAAGAGTATACATATTGACTTTCTTATCTTTGATATAAATTAAGACTTCAGCCTATTGGTAACTTTGTATAGTCATATTGTCTAGGACCCAAAATCAACTCTTAACAGAGGCGTATTTTTGCTGTTTTATTTCTTAATTGGGATATTTGTAAAAAAACAAGCAAAATTGACCTTGCTGGAAGGCGGAAGCGCATAGTTCACTATGGGTAAAATCGCAAAGATTAAAAATATATTTAGTAGTTTTGTTTTATAAACAGTGGTACTATAGTAATTTTACATGAATTTTTAGGTCGGGCTGTGGCCCTACCCAGCCCATACTAAGATCCGTCACTGTACTTACGACACAAAATTGGCGTTTCTAAGGGCACTCTAATCTTGCGGGGGCATGCTGGGAATTAGTATTATCGGGAGTTGTAGCAAATACATTCATGCACATAGTTAGTCGTGTGCCTAGGTAATATCATTATCATTCACGCACTTAGGAAGCAGTAATATCATTAATTTCCTTGTAAATGTAAACTATATTTATTGTTAAGAGTGTATAAATAAATGATCAGCTGAGTGCAAATTACTGGAGCATTTCAAAATTTTATATCTTTTATACAAACCACACCCTTTATCAAATACACCTACCATGTAATGCCTAATATTCATCGATCACAATATAGATATTCTTTCTTTTTACCAAACAATATAAATATTCTTAAACTTCAATTGCACACCTTATTTTCCTTTAAGCACAGCAGAAAAACAGCTCTCAACGACTCTTTTTCCTTCTGTACTTGTCCATACCCGTCCTTCCATGTTCCAACTTTCCAATTCTCCCCTTATGGACACTTTCAAATCCATAAGCCTAATGGCCCAAAAGACTTAATTATCCAAGTTCGCAATTCTTGGTGTTCTGCTAATCAGTTGACAATTGCTATTATTTATCGGCCTTTTTTTTTTTTACCCCCATCAACTCCCATCTACCCCCATCAAATTGCTAAAACCCGAAAATACCCCTGCCCAACTTACAATTCGCTCGGATTTACCTTCATCTAAGGTAAATCCGCTTTGTTATTTTTAAAGTCGGATTTACCTCAGATGGGGGTAAATCCGATTTCAAAAATAACAAAGCGGATTTACCTTAGCTGAAGGTAAATCCGCTTTGTTATTTTGGAAATCGGATTTACCTGCTGGGCACATAAATCTGATTTCCCTAAAAAAAGAGAAAATCGGATTTATCCCACCTAAGGTAAATCCGATTTCCCTAAAAAAAGAAAATCGGATTTATCCCACCTAAGGTAAATCCGATTTTGTTATTAAAAAAAATTGTTTTTTATTTAATTTTTTAAAAAAGGTTATAAAATGCTACTAAAAATCCGTTAAACAGCCAAAACTAATCCAAAAATTATAAAAACACCACTAAAAATCTAATAAAACCAAAATAAGGTTATGCAAATTTTTTCAGATTTTTTGGAGATTATGAAAAATTAAAAAAATTAATATAAAATAGTAAACGATGGAATTTGGGATTTAAAGAATGTGGTTTCATTACAATTTGAGTAGGTTGCCCGAAAACTGATTTTTTAGCCTAAATTATTCTCCCGACGTACAATATCGTCACGTGTTAACGAACCACACACTAAACAGAACCAAAAGACGGTCGAAATTTGTATCTAAAATTTTAACTGAGTTATTTATTAATTAGGTTAACAAAGCGGATTTACCCCCACATAAGGTAAATCCGCTTTGGTTATTTTTAAAAGTGGATTTACCTTATATGGGGGTAGATCCGCTTTTAAAAATAACAAATCGGATTTACCCCCAATTAAGGTAAATCCGATTTGTTATTTTTCAAAGCGGATCTACCCCATCTTAAATAAATCCGATTTTATTTTTTTAAATTTTTTAGTGGAAATCGGATTTACCTAAATCCGATTTAAATTTTTTAAATTTTTTAGTGGAAATCGGATTTACCTAAATCCGATTTCCAAAAAAAAAATTGAAATCAGGATACGTTCGGGATTTTTAATTTTTGTGAAGGGCAATTGCGTCTTTTTGCAGGGTCGATGGGGGTAGATAGGGAGGTGGTGGGGGTAAAAAAAAAAAACCCTTATTTATCTAACTCAATTTTGCTATCATTATTGACTGGCCCAATTCACAAAATTGCCATTTCTTCTCTTTGGTTTTTCTCAAGCCAAATAAAGTGAAAAACTATTGAGAATCTATATGACTGTAAAAGTAAATTTGGTATGCTTTAGCAGTGCTTGTTGTTTGTTGTTGTTGCAAACACAAGTAAAAATTAACAACAGTCTTTGTGATCTGACAATGTTTTTTGTCTCTATTTAATGATTCTTTGTCCTGACATGAAGCACACTTCTTGGATCAGCTAAAAATAATTACTGTCACACTTGGTTTGTCACAGATATCATACGCATGCTTGATATTGATACCCTTAATATGTTGCAAAATAGACAGTTAAATTGGACAGTAATTAAAATCTTCACTTTAGATTTTAACTAAGCAGAAAGTTCTTAAACCATGTTTTTAGCTCATTTTCCAATATGATGATTAAAGCAATTGAAAGAAAAAAGCACAGATTTTGATTCCCTACATGCAGTGCAGGTGTAGTGTAGTACTATTGTGCTTTTTCAAGTGTTGTTGCTGACTCAATAATAAGTGAGTGGCGAAGTTTTAGATTTGGAACGCCAATCTCGCCTTCAATCTCTGTTACTTTGTTTTTTCTCTTTTGCTTTTGCATGTTCATTGGGCCAAAAAGTTTAATGCAACAACTAACCAAAAAAAAGCTGAAACAATTCCCTCCCTTTTTGCGACAGCATGCATTACCAACCACTGAAGGACGGAAATATTTATATTGGTGTAAATTCGTAACAAATAGTAAAAAAAAAAAAAGGTATGTTCAATTTAGATTAGTTTCTAACTTAAGGTAAAACAAGTTCACTTACTAAAAAGTGTTCATAAAACTAAAGAAATTAAAGACAGAATTTCAATGACAGTGTATGTATTTTCTGTTATTTTTTTTTGGATATATTAAATTATCTGCTAAATGACCTAAACTCTTTCACTTCAGATATATGGTATGACAAAAGCTTTGCTTGCTTATGACTGACTTAAAGTGGATACCTCTTTTTTCTTCCACGAGGTAGAAAAGAGAAGCAGGAACCACTCTCTTTTTTTGATAGCTCAAAAGTTTATCAGATTAAATAATAAATTGTTTTCATTCTGGTTAAATATAAGAGTATAGTGAAGAAAGTCAATGGCTAAGTGGTCCACAGCTAGCTCAGCATAGGATTGTTAAATTTGTGGACCATTGAATTTGAATTTTTAAATGGTTCTTTTTTCCTCCACCAGAAGATTTCAAAAAATAAATTCACAGCTTGCAGAAAAAAGGTGATAGCAAAAGCTCAACCCAAGATAATGTTGCATTCACCCAATTTCAATTTAAACTTCCAGTTTTCTCATCCAAAAAATCAACTAGGTAGGCTCTCTGAATCTCACCACAACAATAATGCAGCAAAGCAAAGGGATATCATTATTTGTACTAGTACTTGTTCATATCACCAGTATCAAGAAGCATGACATTTAACTTCTTTTTCCCCCTATTGAACAACAGAGCAAGAAAAAGAAAAAGAAAAAGCAAAATGTGGTTGATGAGATTTGTTTGTTTGTCTTTGTATAAATAAAGGAGTGGAGTGGACAACAGCAATCATTCACAGTACACAACAGCCATTTCCCCTTTCTCTCTCTCTCCCTCCTCGGTCCTCCGTCCTCCTATTCCCCATAACCAGCTACCTTTCACCTTTAATCATCATATATTCCTTTCCTCTGTCCTTATCATCAACAACATATAATAATAATAATAATTGGATCACACACACTCTCCCTATCCCTAATCATAATACCACATGACAAAAAAGCACACTAATAAAATCCTTCAAAATTTTATTGAGAAGGCATGCTTCACTTTCATTTCATTTGCTTTAATTTAATTTTTAAATAACAGTAGCATTGTTTCCACTTCCCGCCACAAACAGAGATGATGAACCATGCGTTATCCTTCTTCCTCTTGTTCTGCTTCTACCTAGTAGTACCGTGTCTCACACATAATGACACCCAAGCACTCACTCTCTTCCGCCGTCAAACTGACACACACGGCCACCTTCTCTCCAATTGGACTGGCACCGACGCCTGCTCCGCCTCATGGAACGGTGTCGTTTGCTCCCCAAATGGGCGCGTCACCACACTCATACTTCCTTCACTCAATCTCCGAGGACCCATCGACGCTCTCTCTCCTCTCACCCACCTCCGTCTCCTTGACCTCCACGATAACCGCTTAAACGCCACCATTTCCACTTCTTTCCTCTCAAACTGCACTAACCTCAAACTCCTCTACCTCGCCGGGAATGATTTCTCCGCCAACATCCCGCCTCAGATATCTTCTTTAAACAACCTCCTCCGTCTCGACCTCTCCGACAACAACATCGCCGGCGCAATTCCCGACGAAATATCCCGTTTAACTAAACTCCTCACTCTCAGACTACAAAACAACGCTCTCTCCGGCAAAATCCCCGACCTCTCAACCGCTATGCCAAACCTCACAGAACTCAACATGACTAACAACCAATTCAACGGTCACGTACCAACCTCCATGCTGAAAAAATTCGGCGAAGAAACCTTCTCCGGCAACGAAGGTTTATGCGGAGCAAAACCATTCCCGGTTTGCTCCTTAACGGAGAACAACAACCCTCCTTCTCTTCAACCACCACCGGAACAAACCGTTCCTTCAAATCCAAGCTCGTTTCCTGAAACAAGCGTAGTCGCAAGACCAAGAACACAACCTCGTAAAGGGTTAAGCCCTGGTTCAATTGTTGCAATTGTGGTTGCAAATTGCGTTGCATTGGTTGTGGTAACATCATTCGTTGTTGCTCATTGTTGTGCAAGAGGAAGAAACTCTAAATCGTTAATGGAGGAGAGTGGTGGGAAGAGAAAGAGTGGGAGCAGTTATGGGAGTGAGAAGAAAGTGTATGCAAGTGGTGATAGTGATGGGACTAGCAGTGGCACTGATATGAGCAAGCTTGTGTTTTTTGATAGGAGGAGTGAGTTTGAGTTGGAGGATTTGCTTCGTGCTTCTGCTGAGATGCTTGGGAAGGGTAGTTTGGGAACTGTTTATAGAGCTGTGCTTGATGATGGTTCTGCTGTTGCTGTTAAGAGGCTTAAAGATGCTAACCCCTGTGCTAGGCATGAGTTTGAGCAGTATATGGATGTAATTGGGAGGCTTAAGCACCCTAATATTGTTAAACTCAGAGCCTATTATTATGCCAAGGAAGAAAAACTTCTTGTCTATGATTATCTCTCCAATGGAAGCCTCCATGCTCTCCTTCATGGTTAGTCTATTTTCTTACTCTATTCTTATTCATTAATTAGCTCCTAATTAATTAGCACCCACACTTAAGATTAAGATTGAAAACTTATCTAGTGTAACAACACAAGGTCGGACACCAATCATTCATTTGGTTTATCAAGTTGCTATAGTTTTCAACTTTTGTTAAATATAACAACACCGATAAACAATGTTATCACAAATAATTGATGATCATAAGATGAATTTATGGTCCTTTTCCTTTTTGTGACGTTGTTTTAATTTGGGTTTGGGTTTGTTGGTATTGATAGGGAACCGTGGTCCAGGAAGAATACCATTGGATTGGACTACAAGGATAAGCTTAGTATTGGGAGCAGCGAAAGGGCTTGCTAGGATTCATGCAGAGTACAGTGCAGCTAAAGTGCCACATGGGAACGTGAAATCATCCAATGTGCTACTTGACAAGAACGGTGCAGCTTGCATAGCTGACTTTGGGTTGGCACTATTGTTGAACCCTGTTCATGCCATTGCAAGATTGGGAGGGTACAAGGCTCCTGAACAGACAGAACACAAGAGGCTCACACAGCAAGCTGACGTGTACAGTTTTGGGGTGTTGTTGTTGGAAGTTCTCACTGGGAGAGCTCCTTCATTACACTACCCTTCACCCGCTCGTCCTCGTATGGATCATGACGACGAACAAGTCGGGGTGGCCGATCTTCCCAAATGGGTTCGCTCTGTTGTGAAGGAAGAGTGGACTGGAGAGGTGTTTGACCAAGAACTCCTACGTTATAAGAACATTGAGGAAGAGCTTGTGTCGATGTTGCATGTTGGGTTGGCATGTGTTGTGCCACTGCCAGATAAGAGGCCAACCATGGCAGAGGTTGTTAAGTTGATTCAGGATATAAGGGTGGAGCAATCTCCTCTTGGGGAAGACTGTGATGAATCGCGCAATTCGCTTTCCCCTTCAATTCCCACCACTGAAGATGGACTAGCTTAGGAGGTGTGTGTTATTGTCTGGTATATAATCTCGTCCTAGTTGCATTTCTTTGCTCCTCTTCTAGTTGCATTTCTCTCGCTGCAAATTACTTATTCAAGTTGCTAGCTCTTTAATCGTGTTTAAGTGTTCTTTCTTTGTAAAATTTGTGAGCCTTGTGAGAATTCCATTGTTGGACGTAGCATAAATCTGAGGATCTTCAGCTTCAGCTTAGAATAAAGTATTGCCTAGTTGAATTGTATAATGCAAATTCCAACTTTGCTTCAGTTGACAGTCTTTAGACATAAGTATAACTAATTTAATTCAATGACACACACTGTCAATAAAGCACCGTGAATCAGCAATCATGAGTTGTGTAGGTTGATTCTTTAACATTCTTCGTTGCAAATCGCTTAATTAAATCATGGAATCATTTTAGAAGCACCACCAATGTGCTTAAAAGTGCATCCAAAACGCATGCGACACATGATTTCCATGTAAGTTCATTATTTTTCTGTTTGACTAGCATGAAAGTTGATTATGAATTGACCACCTTCCATGAATAATTAATTTAAACATGATAATTATAAACCTAAAGACAAAAAAACTCCCGTTCCATATTGAGATGAGAATGAGGTTATGTTTAAGGAAAAAAAAGTCTATATCCTGATGAAACTGCGAGACATACAAAATGATGCAAATTCAAACCTGTACACTACCCCACTCCCTTTCCCCTTCAAACTTGTATATACTACTCCACTCCCCCCTTTCCCCTTCCCCTCCCCCTGATGGCTTAAAAAGAATTACTTTTCTCAATCCATCTCCTAGGTATTTTTCATCTCCTGACTCTCCCTTTCCTCTACTAAATTAAAAGTGGGAAATGGGCTTAATCGAAGTGATTTTTAGTGCAATAATAGACAAAGTTAAATTTATATGGAATTACCCCGTATGTTTGCATTTACTGACAAAGGAGGGTTACTTTACTGCTAATACATTAATACATTAATGTGCTACAACTCATCTGGGAATAATATACACTGGCATTTTTTACAGAAGCATATAAAAGGTACAACCACCACCTAAAAAACTTATGGATAGGGAATATGTGACCTCGGCTCTACAATTTCCATTTTCCACTAACTTAGCACATACACTCAGAATCAGTCTACATGTGATATTTTCTTCTCCAAGACATCTCACTGTTGGTAAGCATCCAGCTCGACTTAATGGTTCCGGTTTGCCTAAGAATAATTGAATCAGTTGAATTAACTGTTAGCTTATTGCTCCGGTTTGATCAATTAATGTGCCGACTTGCTCTCCACACAAAGCTTTTGAGATGTTCCCAGGCGCTAATAAATTAAAAACCACAACTGCACGAGTAAATAGCAACAAAAAAAAATCATCAAACAAAATAATGTCTAACTTCTTCGGTTAGTTCAATACTTGCTATCAATTCATGAAAATAATGTGGGAGTGGCTTCCGGCACCCCACCTGGTTGTCTACACACCAACCCCTTTTTTTAGATTACTGGCAATTGAATTGTCAGCAAAAATGTAAAAAGGGGGGAAGGGGGTGTTGTTGTTGTAGGCAACCAGGTGGGTTGCTGGAATGCATCCCCCAAATAATTTTTGGATACTCAAACTTCAACATATAAGCAAAATAGTAACTCTGGCTCTCTGAGAACCAAGACCAAGCACCACGGATTTTCCCTGTGTCTACTGATTTGAGCATGCAACGGGGCTGATTTCAACCCACTGAAAGATATAAATGGCAACGCATGTGTATTGTCTATGCAAGATTTACTAAAGCACCACCACCGGACACACCGACAACATTCATACCAGGAATAGCATTTTCCTCACAAAACGTCAGTGCTGACAAATCCATAGTGGTGACACCTCTAGACAGTAGCTCCCTGAAGGATATGTGCTCGAAAGTGAAATTGTTGTTTCGGGAGTTGCAGTCATATACACCATCTACGTTAGTACCTTTGAGGACTGCCTGAGCATTAACTGCAAAGGAGGGGATGTGTGTTAATGCTTGCCAAAAAAATGATGCATATGGGAAAAGTAATTAGAAAAATATTTAAGAAGGACAGCAGCATACGCTCTGAAGCACGAAGAGCAGCAGCTATGTCAGTTGAGAAAAGTGGATTTCCAGTGCCGAAACCAATGCCACCAAATATAACAACTCTTCCTTTCTCAAGATGTCTGATGGCCCGCTGCCTATTGTATGGTTCAGCAAACTCCTGCATGGCAAGAGAAGTTTGTACACGAGTCTGAACACCCATCTTCTCAAGAGTTGATTGAAGCAATATTGAATTCATCACAGTGGCCATCATGCTGGTATATTTAAGAAGCCACTACTCTTTCAGGTCAATATTTTAAAATATAGTAGAAACAAGAGAAAATCATTTTAGAAGATATATATAGATCAGATAGATTAAAAAAATCTTATGGTAAGACGTAAGTACTTCCAATATTACCCATGCGCAAGGCATCAAGAAGTTACTTGCATGGGCACAATGGGAAGCCTACAAAGTTAAAGCATCAAAAAATCATTTGGATTTTTAGAGAAAACAAAACATAAATTAGATAAAAAATATACAACACAAGTTGACAGCTAAACCTGTTAAAAATAAATAATAGTTATACGTATTTCAATATAAATTTGTTCATCGTGAAATTAAAACTGCCCAAATTTTAACATGCAACTACCAAAAGAAGGTCAGCAGTGTGATTCTAGGAAGGGGGTCTAAGCAAAGCATCAGCAAAGGCACATCCAGACAAAACAAAGGACAAATTGCACCCCCTGGTGAGTCTAACCTCGCCCGCCCCACATTTTACCGCCCTAGCCAGAGTTCAAATATCAGAATTACTTTTTAAAATGAGGCGAGTCTTTGTCCTCTTTGTAGTCCAATGACCCATACAAGGTAAGTTCTCTACAATTGACACTATTGGAGTCCAAGTTCACTCGCACCCTTCCTTGGCACTGTCACAAGATGCTTTTTCTCACATCACAACTTTATCTAGATCTTTATTTTCCTTGGATCAGCCATTTGTAACCAGGATTTGACGGCTGCACTGAGATCCAAATTTATTTTCCCACCTATTTTCCTTGTCATAGACTTCTAGTAAAATTGCAATGGCATAAATAGAATATACATAGAAAGTTTAGTATTAACCTTACCCAACTTGGTATGCAGTACATCTTTCTAAACCTGTTGCAGCTACCCATGCATCTCCACAGAAGAAGTTACGACCTCCAACAACAATTGCCACCTGAAATATTACAATGAAAGAAGAAGCAAGCTTCAGCTAAACTGAAAAGAGTAGCAAGATACCAGACTCCAGAGGACAATCATGTCAACTGATACCTCCACACCAAGGCGGGACGCTATTGCAACTTCACTTGAAACTAACATGGCCACCTGAAAAGGAATTCAAGCAAACAAATTTGTTGCAACATCCGGATAAAATTTATACTTCTACTTGGAAAAGACTTGAGTCATGAGTCAAATAATACTGTCAAACTTTTCACACATATTACTATACTGTAACTGTTTTTCCTTTTGAGGTGTATTCAAACGACAAACCTTAGGGTCAATATTGCAGGTATCAGATCCAGTGAGTGCTGCTCCACTAATTTTGAGAACTACCCTTCGCCATCTGAGGTTTGACAATGCTTTGGACTTCAGGCTGTTTACTTGACCTCCATTGCTGGACGTTGCCATTCCATATCTATAAATAAAGCAGGGAAGGGTTCAATATTCACGATATTACAAGAACAATGACAAGGAAAAAGGAAAACAACATATTGAATGACACAACATAAAATAGTCCAAAGTCCAAACAATGACAACATAATCAGTATGTCACTCCATCATAGTAACAAACCTAGCATTACAAATTGGAATCAGTATCTCAATTCCCATGTGAATTGTGAACTAAAAGCAAGGCAGAGAAAATACCATGTGCTTATTTGTAACAAGACTACTTAAGAAAACTTCCATTTTTGAGCATAAATCAAACCCCTGGACCCTATTTATTTCAAAATCTTACTCTATTGACTAAACCTGCTAACATGAAAATGTAAAGATTCTAAGAATTATAACATGCTGCAGACCCGTACTACAAAGTAGCTTACAAAGCTTTTCAATATTCCAAGTTGTAAGTATTTAAAAGAATTAAGTACAGTAATGAACAAGGTACTAAAATCAAAAACAAAATGAACATATTCTCTGAATATAAAGCACAGTGAAATACAAAAGAACTGATTTGCTGATGGATACTACTTATTAGACCAATATAATAACACAAGACAAAATGAAAAATATGACACGCAGCTCTACCACAAAGCAATGCCTAGAGTTATTATTAATAATATTCAAATCTATAAGCATCCAAGAAAACTACGCATTTGTGAAACAGACTCGGACACTGAGAAGATAAAAGGCAATGTAGCAAAGAGAAAAACTAAACGAAGAAAACAAATCAAACCTCTTGGATTGCCTTGGCGAATTTGAAGCAGGAACAATGGCTTTATCCTCATCGGCGAACTTGGAAGGGAGAGAATTCCCAACGATGTTTTCCATTTGCTTGAACCAAGGCCAATGACTAGTGGAAAGGCAACCATTATTCATCCTATGCCTTTCAAGTTTGTACCGCTTCTTCAGGTTATCAACCTTGTTCTTGCACTGCTCCACACTCTTCGATTGATTCTCGCACCGCTGACTCACCACCGCCGCAACCTCCTCCCAATCTCTTCCCCTCAGATTCCCTCGATTCAGCTGCGTGAACTTCTCCGTGTACGCTTCCAGCAAACACACGATTGCTGTATCGCTCCACTCTTCCCGATCCTTCCTGTACTCTGCTCCTCCTCCACTGCCACTAGACACCGCTTTCGCCCTCTTGTTGAACCCGTACGACGTCGTTCCGTCGCAGATCTCATCGTGGTCCTTTCGCTTTTCGCTCCCGGCGTCGTCGTCGAAAGGATTCCCGTAATCATCGGCGTCGTCGTCGACGACGGGTTTGGATTGGACTGCGGAGGTGGAGAAGTGGTGGTGATGGTGGTGGTGCGGCGCGTAGGGTTGGTGAAGGGGATGGGGGTGATGGTTATCGTCACGGAGGAGTGAGAAGTCATCGTCGTCGTCGCAAGAGGCCATAAGGGTTATGGAAAAGGACGTTAAGATTTAGGTGAACGGCGTCGTCGAGGACGTTAGGGAAAGAGAGTGGGGCGTTTAGAGACGGAGAAGAAGTGTGTGGGAGGGTTTGACGGATCGAGCGTTCCGTGAGTTCGTCTGGTTTTTGCCGTCACGCGTGGTGACGGTCCCGTTAAGTGACAGGAGAAAGTGCACTCTACGCGCTTTCCATCTCCCACATTGGGGACCCCAGCACAGCAGTTACGGGCCATACTCATGTTTCTTTGGCCCAACCTTGTTGGAGCTCGACATTTTGGTTTTTTGGGTTTCTTATTTGCACTCCCGTTTTATCTAATAAACCCCCACAATTTATTGTTTTTCTTAAATATCCCTATCTAAAACTTAACTTTCAAAAGGTATCCTTTTTGACACTTAAAATCCATTTCAAAAGTTAAATTTAAAAAGTATGGTATATGTGTACACTTAGCCTTTTCGTTGCACAAAAATGTGAAGTGTTAGAGTGTATTACAAGGCACTAAAAACCCTTACGTAGGTTTGAATTTTGGCAAGAAACAAAACACTCTAATTGAATAATCAATAGATCTGATCTATTAGAAGAGCCTCTCATGCCCTGGTATAAAAATCAGAGAGCCCCTTATTGATTAGACTCCTCGCTAATCGATTAAAACTCTCTCCAAGTTAGTTAACCCTTCCTAGTTGGTTGTGCTAATCGATTAGCACGATTTCTAATTGGTTTAAACCCCTATTTTTCAGTTTTTGCAATTTCTTCCTTGTATGAACTGGTCTATTAAGGCTTAAGACCTTGCCTACTTTTGACCGAAAACCCAAAACCCGCCTTAAGCACCTAGAACTCTAACCCTCGGCTCAAAGCACTTGTACGTAAATATTCTTGGGGTTCCAATGTCTTTCTCAAGGAGGAAATATCCTCGATGAAAGCCCTCATCCATGTATGGTACCTCCATAAAAGAGACTACAGATAAATTCTGTCTTCACCACAAGGTGATGCATTCGTCCATCTCCATGAGTAATTAAAGAAAGTTTCCTAGTCTACGATGTCCATGAAGTAATAACTCTTATGACCCTAGATCTATGTCTTTAGGTACAGAGCCTTGCCTTGGAGGACGTGTATAGCCCAACAGATCTCCACTTCCTCTTGAGAAAAGGCACACAAACCTAAAATTAAGGGGGGTCATTGTAGTTTTGGGTATTTATTTGAGTAAAGTAAGAAGTTACCCTTGGACCCTAGGAAATGATATTTTTTGTGATGGTGATGTGTGTTATCGCGTGTGCCGATTCATAAATGTTATTGTAAATTAATAGTGAACCATGTTTGTGTCATGATGTGTCGTTTTTGAATCATATGTAATGATGTTAAAAAAGAATCGTATGTAATGAGATGGATTAGAATCTGTTGTCGTGCGAATTTCGGTGCTTAGCCGAGCAAGATGCTTAGTCAGCCAATTGGATGTTTCCTCAGTCGACTAAGCATTTGCTAAGGCTATCTCGCACCGATCTCTTTGTTGATCAAGCGATTACGCTGAAAAAGGGACTCTGTTTCTCAGTTGCGGGTTCCTAGACTACTTTAGAAAGCGTCTAGTGTAGAAGGAGAACTACTACTAAACTAGGAAAGCATAAAAAATAAAGGAAAGCGATAAAGGAAATGAAAAATAAGTAAGGACTTGTGTGTTGATTGATGTGTTGGGGGTTTTAAATTGTACAAGTGCTACTATATATATACATGAGCCCTCGTTAGCCACTACTCGAGCCTAAAATTGCTCACCGTTGGATCGACTAAGATCAATGTAGTACATTATATCCAGGCCTTAAAAATAGGAAGCACGTTCCACTCTTCCACTAGCACGGGTAGTGGGGTCAAAATATCTTCGCCTCCACTTCTACGATGCTTCTCCACGTTGTCTTAACCGCTCCAACATCTAAATGTGTCCACGTGCGTTGAATGCTTGCTCCCAAAGCAAGCTCCTTTACCTCGGCCAACTACTCATGCCCACTTCCCATAAATTTAGGAATGCGGTTACCGTAGCTTGGTTTGGCCTTTTCCCATTATATTTATTTTAATAAATCATATAATTATTTCATAAATAATTATATGAACACATTAGGATCAAATATTAGCCTCCAAGCCTATATAGACTTAGCAGCCACGTCAAGGCGATTTGTCTCGGTCGAGTCTTGCCTCGGCCAATCAGGCGTCAATCGAGTAGGCAGCTCAACTGTTTATCTTAGCCATGTGGTCATGTATAGTTAATTAGACCCCAAACCGTTGTTGTGCAAAAAAGTGTGCAAGTGTACACGGTTTTTAACAAGTAATATAGTAGAAAATAGAGATCGTACCCACAGGGATTGAATTAATTTTTGAGAGTTTAAAATGGTAGCAATACTAGTGAGTAATCAAAAATAAAATAAAAGATGATTGGTGTGAGTGAAACAGAAATTAAAGTAAGCAAGATAGAGATTGATTTTAAATCAGTTAAGAGAGATATTTGGAATGCTCTTCACTAAGTAATTCACTTCTAATAGCATTATGATATATATGATGCTGGAGCAATGATTAATGGGGCAATGATTGCTCCTGCAATGGGTGTTGTAGCAATTGATGCGTGCTTTTCAGCAACTAACACCAGGGTTCATTATAAGTCTTATGTCTAAGCTCTAAATAAGTTCACCCATGTATATGAAGTTCCCACAGTATCACCCTATGGACTATGCTATCCTATGTCTAGGTTTTAGCATGGATTTAACAAAGTTTCCTTTTATTAAAACACTTATCCACATTAGTTCTTAAGTTCAAATCACAAACCATGTCTGTATTCATGACCCTACTTTTTCTAAGTGATCAACCTCAAAATAAGTTTGAAAGAATTATAGCACAAGAACTAAATTGCAAGCATCAATATAACATAATCACTATCTAAAAGTTCATTACAAAGCTAAAGCATCCCAACTAATATATTTGGTTCATGCTTGACATAACTAAGCTCATATAAACATAAGGAGTCATATTTATATGATTGAAAATACAAAGAAAAGGAGATAAGATAGAAATTACACAAATGGAGTTCCTTTGCATATTCTGCCTAGCAATGCTGGAACAATGAAACAGCAATACAAGATGGTATAAAAGTAGAGGGAGAAGTTGTCAATTTCTTTATCTTCTTCGAACCAAAATATTATATCTAAGACTACTTCCTAAAATTTGAGATGATTTCCAATGAAGAGGAGGAGATGTATTTATAGCCTTCTTGGAGTGGAGTTGTCTTGAGCATCAAGGTTACTTTGAGATGAAGTTAGGTTTTCCTTTTTTAATTTTATCTCAAAAGCTTCAATGTGATCACCCATCATGTAAAAAGAAGAGGTCCATTGATGAGAGGACAAGTGTCCCTTAGAGGTGTGACTCTTGTGAGCTAGAGGGTCAATGGCAGGCGCCGCATTTCTCCCACATGGCCACTTGCATTTACTTTTGACGCACCATGACATCATCAGGATGCTAAAGCATTTTGTGTTGTGAAGATTGTTGGGGCAATGCTTCTGTCTCTATTGCCGGGGCATCCATTGCTGGGGCAATGCTGCAGCAATTGAGCAAACATATAAAATACCACAAATCATATAAAATTGTCATGAAGTGTGTCTGAATCTTTCTTAATTTTAAAAGTTGCATTTCTTTAGTATTTCTCTATTTAGCAAAACATATTTACTGTGATTCTCACAATTGTTTAGATTTAAGAGCATAAATAACTCTATATAAAATAGAGTTATCACACCCCCAAACTTAAACCATTGCTTGTCCTCCAGTAATGACATTTGAACAAAACAAAAATTTATAACAAAAGGGTTTTGATTCTTTTCAGAAGATCAGATCAGCTAGACATCTCAAAACATGTTTTTCAAATAAGTGCACTTCTAGAACCTTTATGTTTGGATTTTCAAAGAAATTCATAGCCATAAGCTCTTCTCAACATTCAAGGTTATTGCCACCCATTTATGTGAGTGTGTGTTCCACTGAACTTATATTGGTTCCTAACTAGTTTCAAAAATTTCACTTTGCTTTTGGATAGAAAAAAGTTTACGTTTGATCAAGCTAAATTTTTTTTCAAAAGATAGAATAGGCTAACAATTTTCTCAGAGTAATGGGGGGCTTCAAGGCACAACAAAGGGTCTTGGATTAAGTATTTCAAATTCAGGGTCAGTGCTAATCTTTTTTTTGTGGCCTTTTGGATGCTGGAGCAATGATTGCTGGGGTAATCGATGCTCCTGCTTTGAGAATTACTTTGAAGTAATTTCAGCTATATTTCCCTCATTACTGACCCCCCTTTTTGCATCTTTCTTTTTCTTTTTGTTCTTTTTATCATGCATTTTTTTTGGAACTGGTACAGCTTTTGTTTCAGGCAAAAAATAGCTTCTCATGATTGTGCATTTTGTAGTAATTTGTAAGCCTATTGCACTGTCTTTCCTATCTTTATCATACTTAGCCTTAGTATCACCGATGCACCCCCAAACTTAATTCTTTATGCTAGTCTATATTTTTAGTAGAAATTTAGCAATATTGGGTCACTATTGCTATCCTTTGCTTTCAGTTAATTTTCTAGCTAGCTAAGTTCCTTTCTAAGTTCAGTTGTTATAGTGTAAAGGTAGCAATAACATTGATCATTTGTTTAGAACTGAGACTACTTTGCAAACAAGTTCTAGTTTTCAAAAATTGAGTTTCAAAAAGGCACTTTTTTCTTTCTTTCCTTGCAAAAATTTTGTTTAGCTGATCGTGCTTCTAAAATTTGTAACCCATTAATTGTGGCCACTGATTACTTCACTAAATGGGTGGAATCTGCGCCTTTAGCAAGTGTCAATCAGGCTGCGGTGATTAGGTTCATAGAAAACCAAATCATATACAGATTTGGCATTCCTGAAACCATCACGGCCGATCAAGGCACCATGTTCACCGAGGAACAAGTGGTAGCCTTTGCCCAGGAATATGGCATCAAGATGAGACACTCGTCTCCTTATTATGCTCAAGCTAATGGGCGGGCAGAGGCTACCAACAAAATCATCATCGAGCTCATCAAAAAGAACATAGAGGACAAGCCTCAGCGGTGGCACGAGATCCTTAATGAGGTCTTATGGGCAATGAGGAATTCTAGGTCCACGGCCACGGGGGTGACTCCCTATCGTATAGTGTATGGGCAAGATGTCGTGTTACCTTTGGAAATCAGCGTGGCATCATTAAGGGTGGCTCAGCAGCATGCCATCAGCATAGATGAATACCAACAAGCCATGTTAATGGAGTTGGAATCGGTGGACGATGACATGCTGGTTGCCCTCAGCAGAACTGGAATGAATAAAGCCAAAACAGCCCGAGCCTACAACAAACACGTCAAGCCGAAGAAGTTTGTTGAGAGTGACCTAGTGTGGAAGGCTATTCTGCCAGAGGAAAGATCCCTAGTTTGGCAAGTGGTCCCCGAATTGGGACGGGCTCTACAATGTAAGTGAAGTATACGACGGTGGGGCATACCATTTAATTACGTTCGACGGTGAAGAGTTCGAAACGAAAATCAATGGCAAATATCTCAAGGAATATTATCCTACTCTATGGGAAAGTATGCAAGAGAAAGAAAATTGGTAATTACACAAAAAGAAAAATGTCATGATGGCTCGCCACACACCGGTGGCCCGGTGATAAGAATTTACAGGATTACAGATAGGAAAAGTCCCAACACTACTCAAGGGCAACAACTACTTCATCTGCTTCTTTCAAAGGCATCCATCACGACGTCCATTACAGCAACATCAATTTCACCTGCTATAACCTAATCCATCACCACAGCAGCAATTTCACCTGCTATGACCGCATCCGTCTCAACAACGGCGACTTCACTTGCCATAGCCTCACCTGCCTCAGCAGCAGCAGCCTCCCCCAATATCTCCAAACCCTCGGAGGGGGAATTCATCAACGGGCATACTTCTAATACTGTCGCCCCCCACTTCAGCCATAACGTCGTCCCTGAGGTGTGTAGCTTCCTCAGTAGTAGGGGCGTTACTGGAAGTTGGAGGGTCAAGAGAAAGTGGTGGCTCATCAAGCATGACTTCAGTAGGGGCCTCGACGTTTTCTTGATCCGCATAGGCGATGGCTTGCTCATAAGATGACCTCAGGCCCCCTGCCCTTCGACGGCTTGGCGTAAAGCAGTACGGCTCTTATCCAGATTCGCCTCTAGGTCAGGTCGCAGGGGGAGGAGGTGTGCAAGGGGAGGATCTAATGTGGAGCTGCAGCAGAATAATTGTACAATATCAGAGGAGATGGCAGTGAGCTTATCCATGGCTTTTGAGTGCTGAGGAGTGAGAGAAGCTAGTTCAGCTTTGAGGGAGGCTATTTGATCTTCAATGGTCTTGATTCTACTAGTGATTCTTTATCGTTCGGCTATGATCTCTTGCTTACTCTGGCTGAGGGAAACGAAAGCTGCCTTGTAACCATCATTCTCAGAACGAAGGGAGTCCAGCCGCTGCAGGGAAGCTAAAGCCCGGTCCTGAGTCCATTGATGGTCGAAAAAGAGAATTGCAAGGAAGACGAAGGAGTGCTGTTTGGTGGATAGAAAGAAGAAAGCGTAAAGAAATCTTGCGAAGGAGGTATCATTGCTATTTATAGCCATAGACCACATCCCTCGTGTCCTTGGGAACCGTCGCGCAGTTGCTTCGATTAACACGAAGCACCAAGCGTCACGAAACAGAAGGTCAATCGCTTCAAACCAAGGTAATCAAAACCGGACCGGACATTGAACCGGAAGAGGTGGCGGTTCAGGGGTTCTTGGGTTCAACCGGTTGAACCGGGGGTTCAACCGGAATTAATTAAATATATTATTTAATATTTTTATTACAATATATAAAGGATAAAAAACCATAATACCCAAAATTTCACACCACAAACAATTAAATTATGCTTAACTTAAGCTCAACAATATAATATCCAAGTCATTAGTTAAAGTTACACATAAAATTGGTAGGTATAAAAAAACTCAAAGTTTGACATGTTTAAAATATATATATTTTAATGCATTATTTAGAAAGAATCTAGTGTCGCTTTATTTAGAAAAGATCACATCATGTAAGAAAATTGCAAACAATGAAGCTAATGTTGTTGAAAGGTGAATATCAGTCCCACATCGGATGGCAAATAAGAAGAATGAGCTGTGTTTCTCTATAAATAGAGCTAGAGTGTGCACAGCAAAATATAAGTGAGATTCTTGGCTTTCATAATATATAAAATATATAAATAGAGCCTTGACACTCATTTTGTTTTACAAAAAATAGTTTAAACTTTTTTATTTCAGTTAAAAAAAATAAAAAAAAATAAAAAAAAGTAAAAAAAAGTCATTTCTCAGAACCGGTTTCTGGCCGGTTTTGCCGGTTCTTGACCGGTTTTGCCGGTTCTTGACCGGTTTTCCGGTTTTTCACCCGGTTCTTTGGCCATCCGGTTCTGGGGTCTAACTGGACCGGACAGGGGTCCGGTTCCCGGTTCAACCGGTCGAACCGGCCGGTCCGGTTTTGATTACCTTGCTTCAAACGGTCACATCTAGTCATATCAAAGGGTTTTTGCACCATCAGTCATGTCCTCGCGGCCATACGACAGCACAAAAAGGGGGGCAATTGTTAACACCCAAAAATAACTAGGTCGTAGGCCAATGGCTGAATGAGAGAAGGGAGTAGAATTGAAGTGTTGAGGCAGGCCACTAGACAAAGATTTGAGAGATATTTGCCAAAGAGAAGAACGCAAGAGAAGCCCTCGGGGAATATCACAATATCACCCCCCGAGGAAGGGGTCAGCCCGAGGAGAAGCGAGCAAGGACGAGGGAGAGCAAAGCCTCAGCCTATAGAGTGCCACGGCCAGAGTGGGTTCGGGTGCCTGAGTTATCGTCCGAGGACAAAGGCTAGCTGAGTAAGCCAAGTGGCTGAGGTAAGACAGGTTTGCTTGGAAGGCAAGTAAGAGAGAGGCACGAAGACAGAACGTGGGAGCAGTTGAAAGATCAAGCGAAAGAGTGAAGCCTTGAAGAGTGGAGTGAGGGAGTTCACCCCACTAACCGTGCTAGTGAGATCGTGGGTGGTTACTCCGCCTCCTTAGGGCTTAGGAACGATGATAGATGTCGTTGATCTTAGATTGATCCAACGGTAGGCAAATGTTGGCTGTGTTAGTGGCCGACGAGGGCCTATGTATATAAATAGGAGGGCAATTGTACAGAATAGACACATCAACCAAACCAAAACTCTACGTTTATTTTTATCTATCTTCTTTATCGCATTTTTATCTTTAATTTTATGCATTAGCCAATAGTATAATTCAAACCTCGCGGTCCCCTTCACCCAACCTGGCCCTTTCTAGAGAAGTCAGGATACCCACAGTCAAGGAGCAGAGTTCCCTCATTGGCGCAAACGCTTGAAGAATGGAGGAATCAAAACACTTGTTCAAACCTCTGGCCGAACCCACGGCTAGGACCTAAGAGTTTGACACAGGGAAACACAAGTATACCATGATGAGGACATTTTCTTAAAAGTTCTTTCCATCTTTCCCATGCTTCAAACAGTGATTCTCCTTCTTTTTGTCTAAAAGAAGTTATGTCATTTCTCATCCTCGCATTTTTAATTGGTGGAAAATACTCTGCTAGAAATTTTTCAGATAATTCATTCCACTCAATGATAGAGTTAGGCTCTAGGGAATTCAACCAAGCCTAGGCTTTATCTTTGAGTGAATATGGAAAAAGTTTTAATCTAAAAGCATTTTCTAAAACACTAGGGATGATGAAATTGCTACATATTTCTAAAAATTGTCTTAGAAGCAAATGAGGGTCCTCATGAGGAGAACCACTAAATTGACCCACTCTTTGAAGCATTTGAAATATCATGGGTTTGAACTCAAAATGAGTTGCATTAATTTGAGGTCTGACTATGCTGGTTTGCATGTTTTGCTGATCAAACACAACATAGTCTCTCATTGGTCTGCCTCTGTCATTTATTATACCTATAGGTCCCATGTTGATGAATATGTTTTTGTAATCATTCTCAGGACCAGGGTGTGAGCCATGAGCAGAACCTCTGCCTCTTCCAGAGCCTCTTCCCGTGCCATGATTAGAACATTCATATACTCCTGCTTCAGACATTGTTTGTCTAGCTCCGCCTCTTTGTCTTTGAAGTCTGTGCAACCTGTTAAATCTCTCCTCTCTATCTCAGGATACAACTGAAATTCTGGTGTGTTGGACCTGGGCATATGTTGTAGCAATTATTGTTGGGGCAATGATTGTTGGGCCAATGATTGCTAGAGCAACGACTGCTGAAACAATAAGGAACAAACACCGAAGTAAAATTTATCACTAATTTACTGCTAAGTTGAACAATAAAAATTAATGGCAATCCCCGGCAACGACGCCAAAAACTTGTTGTGCAAAAAGGTGTGCAAGTGTACACAGTCTTTAACAAGTAATATAGTAGAAAATAGAGATCGTACCCACAGGGATTGAATTAATTTTTTAGAGTTTAAAATGGTAGCAATACTGGTGAGTAATCAAAAATAAAATAAAAGATGATTGGTGTGAGTGAAACAGAAATTAAAGTAAGCAAGATAGAGATTGATTTTAAATAAGTTAAGAGGGATAGTTGGAATGCTCTTGACTAAGTAATTCACTTCTAATAGCATTATGATATATATGATGCTGGAGCAATGATTGTTGGCGCAATGATTGCTCCTGCAATG
This sequence comes from Astragalus membranaceus, assembly GCA_039519185.1. Taxonomy (NCBI): domain Eukaryota; kingdom Viridiplantae; phylum Streptophyta; class Magnoliopsida; order Fabales; family Fabaceae; genus Astragalus; species Astragalus membranaceus. The sequence continues at coordinate 91,918,906 of CM076847.1, read as the reverse complement.
GATTACTCCTATAATCGGTGCTATAGCAATTGATGCGTGCTTTTCAGCAACTAACGTCAGGGTTTCATTATAAGTCTTATGTATAAGCTCTAAATAAGTTCACCCCTGTATATGAAGTTCCCACAGTATCACCCTATGGACTATGCTATCCTATGTCTAGGTTTTAGCATGGATTTAACAAAGTTTCTTTTTATTAAAACACTTGTCCATATTAGTTCTTGAGTTCAAATCACAAACCATGTCTATATTCATGACCCTACTTATTCTAAGTGATCAACGTCAAAATAAGTTTGAAAGAATTATAGCACAAGAACTAAATTGCAAGCATCAATATAACATAATCACTACTAAAAGTTCATTACAAAGCTAAAGCATCCCAACTAATATATTTAGTTCATGCTCAACATAATTAAGCTCATATAAACATAAGGAGTCATATTTATATGATTGAAAATACAAAGGAAATGAGATAAGATAGAAATTACACAAATGGAGTTCATTTGCATATTCTGCCTAGCAATGCTGGAACAATGAAACAACAATACAAGATGGTATAAACGTAGATGGAGAAGTTGTCAATTTCTTTCTCTCCTTCGAACCAAAAATATTATATCTAAGATTACTTCCTAAAATTTAAGATGATTTCCAATGAAGAGGAGGAGATGTATTTATAGGCTTCTTGGAGTGGAGTTGTCTTGAGCACCAAGGTTACATTGAGATGAAGTTAGGTTTTCCTTTTTTAATTTTATCTCAAAAGCTTCCATGTGATCACCCATCATGTAAAAAGAAGAGGACCATTGATGAGAGGACAAGTGTCCCTTAGAGGTGTGACTCTTGTGAGCTAGAGGGTAAATGGCAGGCGCCGCATTTCTCCCACATGGCCACTTGCATTTACTTTTGACGCACCATGACGTCATCACTAGGATGTTGAAGCATTTTGTGTTGTGAAGATTGCTGGGGCAATTGATTGCTGCAGCAATTGAGCAAACACATAAAATACCACCAATTATATAAAATAGTCATGAAGAGTGCCTGAACCTTTCTTAATTTTAAAAGTTGCATTTCTTTTGTATTTCTCTATTTAGCAAAACATATTTACTGAGATTCTCACAATTGTTTAGATTTGAGAGCATAAATAACTCTATATAAAATAGAGTTATCAACCGCTAAGATTGTATTTTGCCGACGGGAATAAGCCCTCGGCTAACCGATTCTTCGTCAGCCGAGTGGCCTTCGACAAAAACGGGTGTCAACAAATGCCCCCGTGCATCCTTTAACTGAGGATAATAAGAGGAAGCTGAATGATGTATTATGTCAGCCGATTTCTTCTCTGCCAACTACTTACACCTGATAACTATGGTTGTAGTGCATACGGAAACTTAATCTTTTGGAATAACTAAGATTGCAGACAGTAGACTCACAATATCACAATGGCACTGCTAGATGCCCCCAGTTTTGTACAATTGGGATTGCAGACAGTAGACTCATATATAATGTCAAAATGACACTGCTAGGTGCCCCCAGTTATGTCTGACTGGGATTGCTTACAGTAGACTCATAATATCAAAGTGACACTGCTAGGTGCACCTCAGTTATGTGTGCTCCGGCCGATTAAGGAAACACCAATATTAGAAAGACGACGCGTTTGCAGATAGTAGTCTTACGTTGCCGATGTGGTATTGCTAAGTGTCGTCACACTTTGTCTTGTTGGATTGGTATACTATTCCGTTTCCATTGCATCGGCTACTTCCTCTTACCCTTTGTTGAAGGAAATGGTAAACTGTGCGCCAAAACCATAATTAAAAAATGTAGCCACCCTTGTTAGTTGACGAGGTCTCAGCTGCCATGTCAGTGTGGCTGTCTAATTGCTATATCAATCAGACATGTCTTTAGACACATCATAATCGCCCATCGGGACCATTTCTATGAGAGTTGCTTTGTGCATCTGCTACTCTGCTTCCTGAATATTTCTATGAAGTCAGTAGCCGTTTCGTACTCTTCTTGTTTCAGGTGCATCAAATCAGCTGCTGTAACTTCCAACGGAGACTTGTAAAACCTCTCATGGAAGCACCTTTCCATATCAGCCCAGCTTACCACAAAATTAGGAGGTAAGGAAGAATACCAAGTAAAGATTGTCTTTATCAACGACAAAGGAAATAATTGTAACTTATGGTATTCGTTCCGATTAGCCTCTCCACACTGGGCAGTAAATCGGCCAATATGTTTGTTAGTAGACATGTCATCTTCGCCAGAGAAATATGTGAAGTTTGGAACCTCAAATCCTCTCGGCAATGGAATCATTTTGTCCACCCATTCTGGATATGATTTTCCATACATAGACCGAGACAATGGTCTCAGTTGTATATCGAAGTGACTTCACATAACCTCAGTGATCATCAGGGGATCAATCGACTGAGGAACAATCGGTCTACTCTTGGCCATCATCGACTTGGAATTATCTGCAAGAAGAGCTGGAGTTTGACCGTATTGTATTGTTGGCATTGTTGCCTGTTGAAGCGACATTTGGCATGTTTGCTTCGGCATATTTGAAACCATTGTATGATTAGCCTCAAGAGGTGGAGTTGGTATCCATGGCTACTCTGCTACGTAACCACCGTGATTCATTGGAACCATTGTATGATTAGCCGCAAGAGGTAAAGTTGGTCTCCATGACTGCTCTGCTACGTAACCACCATGATTCATATATTGAGTCTCGTGAACAACTTGGTTATTACTCAAAAGAGGTGGAATAGTATTCCATGGCTGCTCTATATTATAATGACCAGTTGTTGTATACACAATCCCTCGAGGAGGAATTGAACCCATCTCGCTAGGCCTTTCAGAGACATATTAATGGAATGGTTGATTATAATAAGTAGGTGGAAAATTATTCCATGGCTGATGTCTTATATAATCACCAGATAGCTGCATCTGTATTCCAGATCCCAGAGCTTGATAATTAGCAAGTCCTTGATTAGTAGCCTGCATAGTCGTACCATTAGCCGGAGCAGATGGCATAACTAGAGGCACTCCAATGTGGCTAGCAAACGTATTCGGCTGACAAAAGTTCTGCCTGAATAGTGCTCGGCTGAACCTGTGGTAAAGGTTCTGCCTGAACATATGGTTGCTCTTGTTGTGGTACTCCAAAGTTGAACGGGGCGTTCACCTTCATTGGTCCCACCGAGCGTGCCATTTTTGTTGTCGTGCGAATTTCAGTGCTTAGCCGAGCAAGATGCTTAGTCATCCAATTGGTTGTTTCCTCAGCCGACTAGGTGTTTGCTAAGGCTATCTCGCACTGAACCCTTTGTTGGTCAAGCAATTACGCTGAGAAAGGGACTCTGTTTCTCAGCTGCGGGTTCCTAGACTACTTTAGAAAGCGTCTAGTGTAGAAGGAGAACTACTACTAAACTAGCTAGGAAAGCGATAAAGGAAATATAAAATAAGTAAGGACTTGTGTGTTGATTGATGTGTTGGGGGTTTTAAATTGTACAAGTGCTACTATATATATATACACGAGCCCTCGTTAGCCACTACTAGAGCCTACAATTGCTCACCGTTGGATCGACTAAGATCAACGTACTACATTATATCCAGGCCTTAAAAATAGGAAGCACGTTCCACTCTTCCACTAGCACTGGTAGTGGGATCAAAATATCTCCGCCTCCACTTCTACGACGTTTCTCCACGTTGTCTTAACCACTCCAACGTCTAAATGTGTCCACGTGCGTTGAATGATTTCTCCCAAAGTAAGCTCCTTTACCTCGGCCAACTCCTCATGCCCACTTCCCATAAATTTAGGAAGGCGGTTATCGTAGCTTGGTTTGGCCTTTTCCCATTATATTTATTTTAATAAATCATATAATTATTTAATAAATAATTATATGAATACATTAGGATCAAATATTAGCCTCCAAGCCTATATAGACTTAGCAGCCACGTCAAGGCGATTTGTCTCGGTCGAGTCTTGCCTCGGCCAATCAAGCGTCAACCGAGCAGGCACCTCAACTGTTTATCTTAGCCATGTGGTCATGTATAGTTAATTAGACACCAAACCGCTAAGATTGTATTTTGCCGACGAGAATCAGCCCTCGGCTAACCGATTCTTCGTCAGCCGAGTGGCCTTCGAAAAAAACGGGTGTCAACAGAATCCTAGGGAAAATGTTAGTTTATAGGGTTCGAACCCTATACCTTCTTTTTATACTTCTTCAGTAACCTTTAGCTTTCTCACAAAAAAATCCATTAACTCGTCAACTAAGCTACATATTGAATGTCTGAACCTTAATGGAAACATTGATGATTGCATTAATCACCATTTTGTGAGGAAGGATGTTTATGAGTGTGGTAGTCCAGGGTTGGACATCATGAAAGATGAAGACCAGTAAGTACTTAAGTATATTTGAAACCTTTGTTATTCCAACTTGGAGTGTTGAATGAGTGTTGTCATAGTAATCCCCTAAGAGAACCTGTTCTAGACTGGACCAGGGGGTCCATTCAACAATACCAGGAGGTGCATTTAGCAATTGGATATGGATTGGCCCAATCATTTCGGCCCATATCCACAACATACAAGCCCAATTAAAGCCATCACACTTGAATGGTTAAGATCGATTCTACTGATCCGACGATCCTCAAACGGGCTCGATTTCCTATAAATACCGGCTCTCATTGCCATCATAAGGTACACATTCTCATTCCTAGCTAAATCACTCATCTATTCTCAATACTGACTTGAGCGTCGGAGTGGCTTCGCAGGTACCCCCCCGGGCTCACACTAACCTCCTGCCAGGCAGCAAGAGACCTATCAACTGCAGTCAACCCAATACTGCAAGGTACAGAACATTGGCGACCACAGTGAGAGATATCTGTCTTTCACATCATCACTACTCCTTGAACTTTTCTCTTGCTACTCCATGGCTCCCAGAGGCAGACCCCGGATCCAAAGCGTTGCCATACCCGCACCCCGATCAGAGGGTACTCCTGAGGGCAACGCCGTCAGCCTGCCTGACGAGGGTACCTGTCAGCCTTCCCAGCCCTTGAATGTGAGTCAACTTTTGGATCTCCTGTGCAATCGCACTCAAGCTATGCTGCAGCAGGAAGCTCGCCTAAGGCAGATTGAAAGGCATGTGGCTTCCCTGCCCGAGCAGCCTCCACCCAGCTGGGGAACCCCTCCTCCGACAACGGTGGCTTCAAGACGCCATCGGTCTCCCCCTCGAAGGCATCACGTCCATCGTTCCCCCAAGGCGCAGGCACGTACATCCCTCTCCCCCTCGGCAACGCAGGCATGGAGGATCAGGCTCACCTCCAAGGACCCCTCCATCCCCTCCATATGATACCTACTAGCTTCACGACTCCCACTCCAGGACCTCCTCACGTGCATCCCCTAATTCTCGTAAGAGGTCAAGGAGTCGGGTCAATACCCACCAGAGGCATCACCAGGGATTGCCATCGAGGAGATCCCTCGACCGGCGCAGGTATCGAGATTCAGACTATGAAGACACCCCCTCGAAACTCAAGAAGGTTTTCCGATGAAGGACATTTCACTCAAATGGTAGATGAATGCCGAATCCCAAGGGCCTTGGAAAAGCTGCCAGCTCTCAAGATGTATGATGGAACCGGAGATCCAGACCGCCATCTGGCACACTTCTCCCTGATGATGCGCTATAGAGGCGCCAGGGAGCCTGTTCACTGTAAAATCTTCCCCCTCACTCTCGAAAATTCCGCATTAGAGTGGTTTCAAGAGCTAAAGCCAAACTCCATCTCCTCATGGAATCAGCTGGTGAGAATGTTCACAGCTCGTTTCACTGCCTCCCGGTTGAAACCCAAATCTGAAGAGGTTCTTAGGGCAATCAGGCAGGGTGAGAAAGAAACACTTAGAGAATATCTGGAAAGGTTTAACAAGGAGGCTGCCAACGTCAGGAACCTTGAAGACAAGAGAATGCTCTTTTGGATGAAGGATGGCCTCAAGAAGGGAAGCCTGTTTCAAAGGGACGTGGGGGTTAACAAACCCCAAAGCTTGGACGAGTTCCTTCGAAAGGCACAAAAGTACATGGACTATGCAGAAGACAACATGGCGTACCAAGAGGAAGCCAAGGTTGGCAGTATGGAGGAAGAGCTGGCTTACAAGGCCATTGAAGAACCATGACAGAAGGGAACCCAAGATAAGAGAATTCCTCGGGAATCCCGACCCCGACAAGGTCGCTTCTCAGAGTACACCCTGCTAAACACATCCCAGGCTGAGATCTTTGCCAAATGCGTCGACGCGGAGTTTCGGGACATCAAACAGCCCGAACCTCTCGTGCAAAGGAAAGGCCGAACCTCTAAGAAATATTGTCGTTATCACAAAGGTTAAGGGCACAGTACCAGCAAATACAACACCCCCAGGGATGACATTGAAGAGCTGATCCGCGAAGGGAAGCTCGCCCAATACGTGAATGAAGAGGAGGATGAGACCCGTGACTCTTAGTAGGAAGCAGGGCATCAGAACCTGAACCTAGGGCTAGGCCCAGTTAATAATTCTGATGTTAAAGCACGGAGACAGAATGTAAAAGCTCGATATGAATGATTAACAAAAATTCATTTTTCAATTACAGTTTTTGCTCTAGCTCACTAGCATTAACACTTGTTCCAAAGAAAATTCCTTAAGATTAAGAAAGAAAAAGGGTCCCCTCCATAATTAGGGCCAACCTCAACACTAGCTCAAAGCCAAGATAATCTCTCCAAGTATTGGAAGTCAAGGATGTCATGGCACCCCAAAACAAATAAGTGACCTTGGTAGTCACAACCCCTTGGGCGAGTTATATCTGGGCCGAGTCTTGGTAAACTGTGCCAAGAGGATACTTCAAGCTGACCTTGGTGGTCACAACCCCTTGGGCAAGTTCTATCTGGGCCGAGTCCTGGTAAAGTGTGCCAAGAGGATACTTCAAGCTGACATTGGTGGTCACAACCCCTTGGGCGAGTTCTATCTGGGCCGAGTCCTGGTAAACCGTGCCAAGAGGGTACTTCAAGCTGACCTTGGTGGTCACAACCCCTTAGGCGAGTTCTATCTGGGCCGAGTTCTGGTAAACTGTGCTAAGCGTATACTTCATTACAAATTGTCCCGACGGGCGTCGGCTCATCTCCATAAAGCAAGGCAAGCTTAGCAACTATCTACTTAAAATCCAAAATCCAAGCAAAAGCACCTTAGCAAAAAAGAAGCAATTCCCCTTGGCACCAAGCAAGCCCTGAAATTTCATCAAGAAGAAAAACAGGCTAAGAGACAGGATAAGCAACAACAAAATAAATACAAGTAGAATGCCGAGGACATGCCCAACCAGGCACCCAGGAGGGCGCCAAATCACATCTCGCAAGGAGGCAGCCAGCGCAGCGCAAGCCAGCACCCATCGCCCAGGAGGGCGCCAAAACGCGTCGCAAGGGGGTAGCCAGCGCTTTGCAAGCCGGCGCCCAAGAGGGCGCCAAACCCCCACTCGCAAATCGGCACCCAGGGGTGCGCAAACCGGCACCAAACGCCCTGGAGGGCGCCAAAACTCGTTTCGTCAAGCAGGAAGCACAGCGCACAGGCAGGCACCCAAGGCGCCCAAGAGGGCGTCAAATCCTGTTCCGTAGGCAGCCAAGCGCAGCGCGCCAGGCAGAGCCCAAGGCTCCCAGGAGGGCGCCAACTCCCCTCTCGTAAACCGGCACCCAGCGCCCAGGAGGGCGCCAAAACTCGTTTCGTCAAGCAGGAAGCACAGCGCACAGGCAGGCACCCAAGGCTCCCAGGAGGGCGCTAAATCCTGTTCCGCAGACAACCAAGCGCTGCGCGCCAGGCAGCTCCCAAGGCGCCCATGAGGGCGCCCACTCCCTCTCGCAAAGCGGCACCCAGGGGTGCACAAGACGGCATCCAGGCGCCCAGGGGGCGCCAAAATGTGTTTCGCAAGCAGCCAAGTGTAACGCACAGGCAGGCACCCAAGGCGCACAGGAGGGCGCCAAATCCTGCTCCACAAGGTGGCATCCAGGCTAGCGCAGGCAGGCACCCAAGGCGGCCAGGAGGCGCCAAATCTTGCTTCGCAAGGAGGTATCCAACGCCTAGCAACCAAGCACTCAGACACTATCAACATCAGGAGGCATGGCACAAGGCGCCCAGGAGGGCACCAACTTTAGAACACAGCACATTGGCACAAGTCGCCCATGAGAGCGTCAACATTAGGGGACATGCCACCAGGCACCCAGGGGGCACCAACTTTAGAACACAGCACCTTGGCACAAGGCCCAGGAGGGTGCCAACATCAGGGGACATGCCACCAGGCGCCCAGGGGGGCACCAACTTTAGAACATAGCACCTTGGCACAAGGCGCCCAGGAGGGTGCCAACATCAGGGGGCATGCCACCAGGCGCCCAGGGGGGCGCCAACATCAGGACGCAGCATCTGGGCACAAGGCGCCCCATAAGGCGCCAACATCAGGACACGACACCCCAGCTCGGTGCCTGGTACAAAGATTAAACCAAGAGAGGTGTGAGTCACGGTCGCGGTGAAGAGATCTTATACGACCCGACAAGACAGATGAAGTAACGCTTCGGGTAGATCAACAAAAATTCTTCAAGCCAAGACTATCCTTCGGAATAATCTCGGCTTGGGGGGCAACTGTTCTGGACTGGACCAGGAGGTCCATTCAGCAATACCAGGAGGTGCATTTAGCAATTGGATATGGATTGGCCCAATCATTTCGGCCCATATCCACAACATACAAGCCCAATTAAAGCCATCACACTTGAATGTTTAAGACCGATTCTACTGATCCGACGATTCACAAACGGGCTCGATTTTCTATAAATACCGGCTCCCATTGCCATCATAAGGTACACACTCTCATTCCTAGCTAAATCACTCATCTATTCTCAATACTAACTTGAGCGTCGGAGTGGCTTCGCAGGTACCCCCCCCCCCCCGGGCTCACACTAACCTCCTGCCAGGCAGCAGGAGACCTACCAACTGCAATCAACCCAATACTGCAAGGTACAGAAGTATATTTGAAACCTTTGCTATTCCGACTTGGAGTGTTGAATGAGTGTTGTCATAGTAATCCCCTAAGAGAACCAAATAGCATAAAACGGCAAATTGCCTACAAAAATGACAAAATTAAAGCCACCAGAGTACCTATGCCTCCGGATCTGTAGCACTGACAACCAAGTCTTCATTAGTTGGATCTGTAGCGAGTCAAAGTGCATCTATCAATCCGAACGGAACAAACACTGTAACAAGATGGGAAAACCAAACTACGTCGCACAAGACGACAAGCAAAACAACGATGTCGCACAAGACGATGAATAAAACAACGATGCCGCCCTTAGACGATGAAATCACAAAAAGATAACTCAAAGCTATGTGAATAACACTTATCTAGATGAAATGAGAGAAAAATGATGCAGATGGGTAATTCCGGGTCGAAAAATGACCCAAAATCACCCCTCTCCAATGGATGAAGAAGAAGAAAAGTTAGAGAGAAGATAGAGCAAAACTAGGGCCGACTAGAGAAAAGGAAAACTAGGGGTCTTTATTTAAGATTATGGTGACATTGGAATTGGCCTTTTGTAGTCCAACAAACTTTAAGATGAACTCCTTAGGTGGGCTTTCCTCATCGACTAGACTCAAGTAGGAACGAGAATCTATCTGGACCAACATAGTTTCTTGAGGGATTAAATGTTAGCCAATCTATTTGGAAGGCAGTTTGGAAGCTTAAAGTTCCTGAGAGGGTGCAGAGCTTTATCTGGCTAATTACCCAAAATGGATTACTTACCAATCAAAGAAAGCACTGGATGGGCTTAGGGGATCTTTTTGTGCCGAATGTTGCAGTCACATGGAAACAATTATTCATGCTTTGCGAGTGTGTATGTGTAACATCCTAGATTTTAGTCGACAATAAAATCAGGAATATTATTTTTCAGACATCTCAGAGATACACTTTCGTACTTTGGATCAAACTAAGGAACAAAAACTGTCCTTAAATGACTCATACATTGATAGGATTTTTTATAAAAACTTTTAGTTAAGGAACTTGAACATAAAAACCAATTTTTCCCATGCACCTATTGGAGTCGACACAACCAACTTAATCCAAAATACAAAGTATATGTTTCTTACTACTTCTTAGGCCGAACCTAAAACTTGAAAATAATACAAGAATCCTCTTCAGAAAACTAGCACAAATACAATGTGCTTTAGCTTTTAAACATCAATATCCTTCAAGGGTGAAATCCTTTCCGGTTGCTATAACCTTCCTTACTTGTTACCTGCTTGTCTGAAAACAACAACAATGAGAGGTGAGATTACATAATCTCAGTGAGTCATTTCGAGACTCCCTTACCATAATACGCTCCGAATATCTTTTATTATTTTACCTATGATGCACCCCCTGCGCCTTAGACTTACATAATATAAAAGCTACGACGATACATATAGGGGACCCGTGTTCTATAAATAAATAGAACACACTAACCTAACCTCTGGGGCCTTGAGATGGGTTCATGAGACCGACCCCAAGCACATCATCCATTCTTTAATTCATTTACGGTGTACTTATATATGTACTATATAGTTTTCTCACACGTATTTTCGAAAAGGATTTTAACACAACCCAAAACCGCTTAGCCGTGACCTCCAACACATAACAATCAATGAAAATAAATTCAAACATATTAATCAAATCGATCCTCTTTCAAACCACAACATATCAAGTGGCTTAGAAACTTGACTATCACTTCTTGGAAACAAACATCCAGCAACCAAACAACAACAAACACATACATTTATCAGCCAAAATTTTCATCAAGCATACCTCTACTTCGGTAAATTAATTAATTATCAGACGGTATTGAAGCTTAGAAAATGACCCCTCTATGGAAAGCTAAGAATGTCTAGTTCCTGAGTATAATTGTTATTTTGTAAAATAATGGACCAATTCGTACATTTTCAGTAAATAAGCAACAAAGTTCAGAAAACAGGACAGCCACCATGACCTAACTTGTGACACCTCTAAAATTATCAAAACTCAGTCAAAATAACATGGGACTTGAGCCTAAACCGAAAGAAATTGAGTGTAGTTCTCAATGAATCAAAAAATAATTCAAAAAGGAGTTCAAACGAAAACATTATACACGAAATACCAAAACCTATATCCAGATTGTTTTCTTGAATTTTAACCTGACTTGTGAGACCTATAACTCAAGCTATACAACTCCAAATGCAACCAAACCAGTGCTAAATGAACAAGCATTAAGTCTAGTTTCTAAAAAGGTAAACCACATAATTTTTGGACCACTAGATTGTTCCTAGTTACTGTATAACCGAACCTATACCCAAATCACCCCAAACAGTGAGTTTAGCATCAAAATTGGCATCAAACATTCATCAAATTTCAACAATCAAACACATTATCAACCCAATTCAGAAATACACATGTTTTTAATCTGAAAACAGAAGCAAATTCGTAGAACTCACCTATCGTGATGAAAATCACGAAACGCCGAGACTTTCTGCCACTCGGACATTCCTCTCGCGAGAAATCTCACTTTGCACCTAGGCACCAACATAAGCTCCTAGAGCTTCAAAACTCATCCCTAAGCCTCAACTTGATTTCTAAGCTTTGAACCTCCAATCAACCATAAAACTTCCATGAATTCGCTATTCATGATCTTCAACCTCAAATTGCTCCTCACACATAAACCCCAAATTTTGGTTTTACAAACCCTAACCCTTGAAACTCTAATTTCTTCACTCCAAGTTAGCAATCAACCTCTCAATGGTACTTTCCTACCCTTCAAGACAAGAAATGAAACAAGAAAACCCAACATCCCTCATTCTTCCCTCAAATTTCGAAAATGGTAGCTTGAGATTGAGTGGGTTGTTGTGTATGATTTTAGTGTCAAATTGAAGAGGACAAAATGGTGATTATTTTTTGTGTAGGAAGGATGATATTTTGATGAAGCTATTTTTCCCCTTCTTCCCTTCTTCCATTCGACCCACTTCTCCCTCTCTTCTCCATTTCCTCTCTTTTCTTCTTTTCTTTCTTTCTTTCTTTCCTACGGCTCCCACTCTCCCTTCTCTTATCCCTTTCTATTCTTTTCTTTTATAATAAAAACAAACTTAAGTATGGTAGGGTAAAATACCCTTTTATCCTTACTGTATCCAAAAAAAATTCTAAACAAACCTCACTAAAATTCCTTATTTGATTTTAGCACCCAAAAACCAACTTCTTCAATTTATAAAAATACACCAATCAATAATTAATTTAGTACCCAATTAATGAAATTATTAATTAAGCACCATAAAAATAAATTAACTGGGTTTAGCTTCAAAATAATTAGCTTAATTATTTTGGGGATGTTACAGTATGTATCTTCATGTTGGAGGATGGTTGTCAAAGCGGTACGAGAATTGATTTCTTTGTGGGAGATTTGGATTAATTTATTTTAACCCAAGTATATTGGTTGATTGAGGGAAACTATTAGCAAAGCATTTGGGCAACCCCTTGGATTAGGAAGAACAAGGAACTTCATGAAAGATCTTTTATTAGACCTATTTGCCCATCAAGGTTTATACTGAAATTAAAATTAGAGTACGAGGTTGCGCTGAGTACTAGTACGGGGGGGTATGGAGTAAATTTACACTGGGTATAACATTCATTGGGTACCTCCCGAGGAGGGATACGTCTGTCAGAATACAGACAGTGCATTCAAGGCTGACATAGAGACCTAGCTCGAGACCATTTGGGGCGTTGGTTGGGTGTTTCTCAAAGCTAATTGGTACAGTCCAATAATAGTTGAGCTCTAGGGTGTGTATGAATGGCTTAAGTTACACTTAACTTGGAGCAAAGTCAATGTTCAAGTTGATGCAAAAGTTGTTGAAGCGGTCGTGGAGGTGAAGGTTTCGTACGTCTATAGAGAATCGATGTGCGAATGCATTGGCGAATTGGAGTTGCTTTCAAGACGAGCGTTTGATTATTTATGAGTAGTGTTCTCTCTGTGTTGGTCAATTGTTGATCTCTGATAGGATGAGAGTCTCTACTCCCCTCCATGTTCTGTGTTAGTTTTTTGTTCCTTCTTGGGACTCTGCCCTCATTTTTCAATAAAAAGAAAACAACCCAGTCAAAAGATAAGTAGACAAAAATATACATGTATGTTTTTCAAACCCATTTTAATTATTATACCGTCAAAAGTAATTTTAAGCCCATAAAAAGTTATATAAAACTTTAAGTTAGAATATAGTTTTGAATTTGGGCCGTTTTAGTAATTATACACTAAAAGTAGTTTTGGTCCAAACTATCTAAATAACAAAAATTGATTAAATTATTATTTTCAAAGAAAGGATGAAACAAATCTTGTTACGTTCAACTCACTTTTAATCATAATAAATTTTACAAGATGAATTCCGTCAAAATCCTCACCTACAAATAACCAAACACAAACTCTATTGTATTTTCTATGATGATAAGGTATACATCATGATTTCAACAAAAAGGCAAAAATGCTATTGGTGATTTGGGCTTCATCATAGTGCAAAATAATTTAAAATTTAAGAAACATTTTAGATAAATTTGAAAATAGCAAAAAGTTGATTTCCATTATTTTCAAAAATGCATTTTCTCTAGTCATTATTGTTATCAATTATCAATTTAAAATAAATACATATTTTAAAAAGTGAAAACACAAATTGTTTTTAGAAAGTAAATGAACACTTAGCTATTATTTTGGTTCACATGTATTTCTTAAAAACATTTCTTTTAACAAACTTAAATGCAAATAATTTTAAATTTTGTTCTGTACCGTATCTCGGAATCCGTGGACGATCCGGGATAGTTGGTCGTAATAGGTCTTGATCAACCAAACTCCGTTCCGATCCGAGGTGGGGGGTACCTACAAAGACACTCCGATGCTCAAGTCAGCAAGTGAATTGATTACAGGTAAAAATGTTGGTCAGTGTGCATCCCTTGAGCACTGTATTTAATGCTTATTTATAGAGTCAATGGTGTGTTTGACCTAATTGATCAGAGCCGTCCGATCTAGGGTTTAGATCTCAGCTGTTTGTTCATGGACTTGCCACTGGTATTGGGCCTCAGCTAATAAGGGACGCGGCCCAATCCGTAACAGTTGTCCCCCCAAGTCTGGTCGCCTAGGGGCGAGCCTGACTTGTGATCTTGTCCGACCTTTGTATATGCTTTGAATTCGATGGTCGACTAATACGGCGACCTTCTCTAAGGTCGGGCTTATACCTCCGAAGGTTTCTGTCCCCAACCTCTGAATATCCGGGATTCAGTTCTTAAATTGCGACCTTTTCCGAGGTCGGGCTTGTACCTACGAGGGTGTCTTTCCCCAGCCTCGGTGTGCCCGAGATTCGGGTTTCCTTTTCTGAGGCCGGGCTTGTAACTTTGAGGGTTTCTGCCCCCAGCCTCGGAGTGCCCGAGATTCAGGTTTCCTTTTCCGAGGCCGGGCTCTAAACCTTCGAGGGTTTCTGCCTCCAGCCTTGGAGTGCCCGAGATTCGGGTTTTTCCTGTGTTTATGTTTGTCGCCTTTAGGAAAGTTTACTAGGACTCGGCCTAGATCGAACTCTCCCTTTAGGGTGATGGAAGCTTCGCCCATTAATCTTTGCGATTTCGAATCCCAAAGATCATTGTAGCCCTTGGGACAGTTTACCAGGGCTCAGCCCGAATTGAACTCGTCCCAATGGGTCGTGACTACCTAAGTCACTGGCGATGTCGAGCTGGATGGCTCGGGTTTCGGTTTACCGTGGGACTTTAGAGTGATTGTTTGACTGATCCCAAATCATTCCCTTCAACCTCGGAACTCTGATTCGCTAATAAATGAAGAGTGAGTAAAATGTATTAGATGGGAAAATGTTCACAAAATCGAAATACATTATGCCCTTAGGTTCTGATGGTAACTAGCTATAATATCTTTTAAGTTTGGTAGCATTCCAGGTCTGGAGGATCGATTTCCCCTCAAGGGTTTCCAACTTGAAAGCGCCGTTACCGGTCTTAGATACGACCAGATGAGGCCCTTCCCAATTGGGGGTGAGTTTCCTTTGTGCGGCGTTCTTTAAACCAACGTCGGCTCTTCGGAGCACTAGATCGCCGACCTCAAAATCTCTCGGTACAACCTTTGAGTTGTACCGGGTTGTTATCCTCTGTTTGACCTGCTTCCTTGAAGGAGGCTATATTGTTGATGTCGGTTGCGGGACCTAGACTCCCTGTCGTTCCAATTTTCTTTCTCATTCTGTGGTTCTGATCCTCCGGGCTTGACATGTGCCCTTCCTGCGTTAACCCCTTCTTCATGATCGATGTACTTTTGAGATCTCTAGAGGAACTCCGCGAGAGACTCGGGTTGGTTTACTCCGACATCAATCTGAAACAAACTCCCTTCACGAAGTCCCACCTCCATGA
Source organism: Astragalus membranaceus (assembly GCA_039519185.1). Lineage (NCBI taxonomy): Eukaryota > Viridiplantae > Streptophyta > Magnoliopsida > Fabales > Fabaceae > Astragalus > Astragalus membranaceus. Next base: position 91,903,499 of record CM076847.1, on the reverse strand, counting down.
AGTAAAGTCGGAAGGAGTCGTGAAGGTTCCGGACTTGCGCTGCTTCACGGTTGAATCTCTCTATATAGTCCCGGAGAGACTCATTCTCGCCTTGTCGAATTGCTTGCAGCACCTTCCGGGATTTCGACTTCATCTTGGAGTGGGCGAAGTGAGCAGAGAAAAGCTTAGCCAAGTGATCCCACGAAGAGATGGTGTTTGGCTTAAGGGCCCTGAACCAATCCAAAGCCACTTTCTCCAGAGTGAGAGGGAAAATTCGACACTTAATCTCATCCGGAACATTTCGGTATTGCATCACCGTGTCAAAATAGTCGAGGTGGCGACCAGGATCGCCCATTCCATCATGCATTTTCAAACCCTCAAGGGTTTCTCGAGGTGCTTCGGCACCGGAAAGTAGTCGATATTGCTTGTGAAAGGTCCTTTGCACTTTGCCGACCTCTCCCGGGGTGGAGACTGTCGGTAGTCATATTTTTCAGGGGACCTCTGCGAGCAAAGGCACCGACATTCTTGCCTCAGGAATCTTTCCCAGCTTCTGGATCGTCGCCTCGGAGAAGAGGAAGGCAGAGACGAGCTAGGTCAAGGGGAATCCTTGGGATAGCAGGTATCATCAGGAGTTCGACTTGGGGGATTCCCAGATCCTCGCCCTCCTCTACAACGAGGCGGAGAGCGAAGATGGTGTCTCCTCCAAGCTGGAGATCGGTGGCGGCGCCTGCAGTCATGAGTCCTTCGACTTGGAGAGTTGCGCCGAGGGGAACTCCAATCTGGGATGCTCCGAGCCCAAATCTCAGCGATCTCAGCTTCTAACTGGGTGTAGCGTTGGCTTCTTTGCTGGTCGGCCTCGACTTGCCAATTTAGCATCTGGATGAGCTGTTGAACAGCATTGACTGGCACCTGGACCGTCTGAGGGGGAGGTGGGAGTCGATTACGGGCTGAGCCCCCGGGAACCATAGCCGCAGCCGAGTTTCGAGCATGCATCGGGCTAAGGGGTAAGGTGACTGCCACTCCTTCCGGAGTCACCTGCTGTAGGACCGGTCCCTCAATGACACTCGGGATAGTCCTCTGTCGTAACGTTGGAGCCATTGTCAATCAAGGAGATGGGAGAGGAACTAGAGTACAAGATCCTCCCACTGTGGTCGTCAATGTTCTGTACTGTATCTCGGAATCCGTGGACGATCCGGGATAGTTGGTAGTAATAGGTCTTGATCAACCGAGCTCCCTTCCGATCCGAGGTGGGGTGGTACCTACAAAGACACTCTGACGCTCAAGCCAGGAAGTGAATTGGTTACAGGTAAAAATGTTGGTCAATGTGCATCCCTTGAGCACTGTATTTAATGCTTATTTATAGAGTCAAATGTGTGTTTGACCTAATTGATCAAAGCCGTCCGATCTAGGGTTTAGATCTCAACTGTTCGTTCATGGACTTGCCACTGGTATTGGGCCTCAGCTAATAAGGGACGCGGCCCAATCCGTAACAAATTTGTATACAATATACTAGTCTATACTGATATGCAAAGGAAATAAATCTTGCTTAACTACTAAGTAGGTATCATATTTTTCTCAAAATAATACCCTTTCCGTAACAAATATTGCATATGCAGATTCAAATATTTATTATTAACAATTCTAATATTTGTTATTAATAATTTTAATACTCAAATATTTAAATTTGAGACGATTAATATCTCGCTATATCACTAGGCTAAACATAGTCTTTTATTTAAAATAAATTTTTTTAAATAAAAACAAAAATGTTTTTTTGTCATTAAAAAAACAAAAAAGTTTCAAACTACGAAGCACGGACTCTGGCACGGACACTGGATACGACACGGACACGCGGACACCACTAATAATGTCCAAAATATAGGACACCAGGACACCGCATATATATAATTAAATAAAATATGAACATTACTTGTAAAAGATTTAAATTAAGCAATTTATTTCATAACAATAAAAGTTCTTGTTCTCGGATAAGAAGATATGTATTTAATCAACTCGGTTGTTATAAGTATGGAGGTCTTCTCCAGTACAGAAAGTAGAGTTAGTCTCAGAAAAATGTCCCCTCCTCTTCTCTGGCCTAGAGTTCTATATCTAGTTCTCCAATCTCCTCGGCAGTTGTCTTGGGAGGTCGGTTCCCAGCGGTTAGCTCGGCTCCAAGCCAAATGCGTTCCACGTGTCCCCTCATTGCGACACCTGTCCTTGGTCACTCCTCTTTGCGGGCCATGCCGAGGTCCTGTATGCTTGAGTTCGGTTGGTCTTGCATTGGACCGAACTCTAATTCTCTGGCCCAGTCCACAGCCCCCCAAGCTCGAGTTGAGTGAGCTCGGCGAAGAGGTTTGAAATTTTAGTGATTTGTCTTCATGAATTTGCTTTGACGGTTGAAGCGATCGTTGACTTGGGAAAGCGTGTAATGTCAGCATTTTGATGGACAGCTGACTGAGGTGACACGCCAGTGAAACGTTCCACCTACCTCACGCTTGAATGAGCGCGTGCGTTGAAGGCAGACTTTTGATATGTTTTAAAGGGCGCGCATGGGATGTGAGAACCTCATTATTTTCCCTTGTTCTTTGATTTCTGCTCTCTCTTCTGCCGAGGTTTACTTGCTTTGAAGCTTCGCCTTCCTTCAACGTTTTGCTTGCTTGCATTGAGGTATACCTTTCTATCCTTCTTCCTCCTTTTTCTCTTGTACCTTAATTAAAATGGTAGAAATTTGGGAAGTTGATGAAAACGGAAATGAGGTGAGTGAGGTACCTTCAGCGTATCGAGTGATTTTGGATGAATCTCGGCCTCGTTGGGAAAAAATAAAGGAGAAGTGGAGGCGCCTCGAATCATCCATTTCCGAGACACTCGCAAGTATTCCTGATTTTAGCTCTTCAGATTCTGATTCTTCGGATGGTGAGGATGCTGACTTTGCTTCTCCTCTTTTCCCAGGAACCAAGGTTCATTTCGAAAACACTGTGGCCCTTTCAAATTTTAGACGAGAAGAGGTGGGGCCCTTGGCTCTTCCTTCTACTCCTGCGCGTGGAATCAAGGTGTTGATGGCATCGAAACAGTGTGTTGAGTCCGTTCTTAACTTTGAAGTGCGGGATTTATTCACCATGTTTACAAAGCCAGAAGACTTGATAGCTTTTCGGCGAAAGAACACTGTGTCTTCCACTAGAAATGAAGAAGATGTAATTCTGGAGTATTGTAAGCACAACGAGCCCGTATGTATGATGTGCCCTAAGGGAATGGTGGAGGAGAGTACTTATATGTACGCTTGTCTTTTTGAAGACTTGAAGGTGAAAATGCCCTTCACCCGCTTTGAACACCACATGATGTAGCTTCTCAACGTTGCTCCGACGCAACTTCATCCGAATAGATGGGGATTTATACGCGCCTACGAGATAATTTGTGGAGCTTTGGGTATGACTCCAAATGTAGGGGTGTTCTTCCAATTTTTCCAGACTAAAGGTGGAGGTTTGGGAAAATGGATATCTTTCCATAGCCATTCCCCTCGCCCCCTTTTTAGTTTATTCACCACCTCATACAAGAATTTTAAAGCGAAGTTCTTCCGAGTTCGAGCCCCTCCTTCTTTTCCCGAGCTTCTCATAAACAAGACAGGAGCGCCTCATTTCCCTTCGTATTGGCAAAGTGAGGTTTTTGGTGTGACTGGAGTTATCTCGGATGACTTAAGTCCTGAGCTCCTTGAGGACGCAGCAATGCTGCAAAGGTTGCATACCATGACTTATAAGGAAGTGATTAGTCTGGAGGGGGATGACAAAGGTCTTCAAAATCTATTGAGTAAGTTTTTTCCCGCCTTCTTTTTAATATTTTGTAACCGCTTTTAATGTTTCCTTTTACCTCATTGTGCAGTTAGGATGGGTTTGAAGGAGAAGGACATCAAAAACTACATCAAGAAGGCTCAAGAGAGATTGGCAAAGGAGAAATTGAATGCTCAAAATCAAAGTGGGACCTCTGCAACGGAAAGCTCGGATAAAGGCTTGGTGAAGATTGCCAAAAACACTGGGCGAACTACCATTGTTGGAATGCATCTCAGCTCTACCCCCATTGCGGCTATTCCCTTGAAAGTTGTTCCCAGAGATTCTTCCGAGGTGTTGAAGGAGAATAAAGGGGGTGCCGTTGTGAAAGTGGTTGAAGAGACTGCTGCTGCGACTCCAACTCCTGCAAAACGGCCTGTTGTGCAGGAAGATTCTTCCTCTAAGAAGAAATTAAAGGGTTCTGAAGGCGGGACTTCTTGGATGGAATTTTTGCAGGATTTTGAGGGCCAAGGGGAGATCGCATCCTTGTGGGACAAGCGCTTCCCTCTGAAACACTTCGTGAGGGAACACATTACTACTGCTGATGACGGTGACCGCATCCGGAGTTTGGGGGTGGAACAAGCTTTCCTGGCGATGCAGTCCTATGCGTTGAAATCTGCTGCCCTTAGTCATGTGGTTTGTGACGAGTTCGACAAGCTTAGGAGTTGAGAACGCCAAGGGCGGAAAGATGTTGAAACTGCTGAGAAGGCCATTGCTGCTCATGCCGAGTTGGTGAAGGATAATCAAGCTTTGAAATCCAAGTTAGCTGAGCAGGTGAAGCTGTTTGAGGAAAAGGAAAAGTTCGTGCGTAAGCAACTTGAAGAAACGGAAACTCAGTGGGAGGCTAAGATTGAGGAAGTCCGAACTACTTTGAAGGAGCAAGAAAGCAAGGTTTCTTCTCATGAATCTACCATTGCTGGATTAAGAGTTGAAAATACTGGACTTAAGGCGTCTTTGGCTGAGGTGGAATCTCAACTAGCGGATTTGCGTGTTGCCAAGGAAGCCGAGATTGAAGAACTTCACATTGAGAATGCTGTAGCTCTTTTGAAAGGTTTTGAGAAAGCTAAAAGCCAAGTCTTGGCGCTCTACCCCACTTTAGATGTGAGCGGACTTGATCCATTAAAGGAGATTGTGGATGGCAAATTGGTGTTGCTTCCATCGCCCGAGGAAGAGAATGCCGAGATGAAGGAACTCAATGAATCTTCTTGATTTACTTTCTCTTTTCGGTTTTTCTCGTTGTTTCGCTATATGTTACCTTTTGTATCTTCAACTTATGAATGAAATTTATCTTTCTGCAATTTCTTTCATTTCTGTTTTAATTTTGAAAAAGCGTTTTGAGTTTATGAAGACTTCGGCATGTTTATAAAGTTTTATAAAGACTTTGCCAAGTTTCTGAATTTGCCAGTAGATAGTAGTTAGAGTGAGTCATTTTAGTTTATAAGGACTTCAATGGATGAACCTCGAGTTTACGAGGACTACGAGGAGTAACCATGGAGTAGAACCTGATCCATTTGTTCATTCCAATAGTTCCCTTTTTCTTACCTTATTTCGGCAAGAGGGAGTATCTCTTTCTCTTAAGAGTTTTAACCCGACATCATCCCAAGTTGGTTTGACCTTTATATTTGTTAGGTCGTGGATCTCCAATCATTGTTGTATGGGATTTTGAACAAATCACTTGTCTTGATCTTTGCCGAAGTGTTTCGAAATGACTTCGGCTAGAGGTTTTGCAGAGGTGAGTTGTAAATTGTTCTGTTTTGTCTTAACTGTCCTGTATTGATTTGATCTCAGCAAAGACTTAGCAGTAAAAATTGTAAAATGCGTTGACACCACTTTTTTAACTCGCAAGTCTCGTTAAAAACTCCCAGTGGGAGAAAAGAGTACTTGCCAGGTTTTATTCATTGACGTTATGATGTCTGTGCATCACTTTGAGTACATACATAATCAACCATTTTCATGGGGAAGTTATCTAATGTAAAAACAGGAAATGAAAATATGGAAGAGATAAAACAGGGGGTGCCTCATTAAAAACTCCTAGTGGGAGAAAAGAGTGCACCGTTATTGCTACTGAAATGGCTTGGAAAAGCTTAACTGAAGTAGAAGCGGAGATTTGCCGAGTTCCAACTCCTCGGTATTGGGCTTCCTGCTAGCGTTTCTAACTTGTAAGCTCCAGCAGTCAGCTTCTCAAGGATCTTGTATGGACCTTCCCAATTAGGTGAAAGCTTCCCCTTTGTATCTGACCCCAAGACTTTCCTTAAAATGAGGTCGCCTTGCTTCATCTCACGAGGGATGACTTTAGAGTCGTATTTCCGAGCTACGCGTTGCTTCACTGCGTACTCTCGTAGATGAGCGGCCTCTCTAATTTCCTCCAGGAGATCTAGGTTCACTGCCATGTTGATTGAGTTCATATCCTCCCTTGTGTTCTCTCGCCTGAAACTAGGCTCACCCAATTCTACTGGTATCATAGCATCCGCCCCATATGTAAGCTTAAAAGGGGTTTCACCAGTTGAAGAATGTGGGGTCGTGTGATATGACCAAAGCACTTGACATAACTGATCTGCCCAAGCACCTTTGTGTTCATCAAGTTTCTTTTTTAGACCAGATAATATGACTTTATTTGCTGACTCAGCTTGGCCATTTGCCTGAGGATGTTCCACCGACGTGAACTTGTTCTTGATCCCAAGTCCACTGCAAAAATCTGTAACAAGGGAGCTGGCGAATTGTGTACCATTATCTGACACTATTTCTGCTGGCAAACAAATCTGCAGATGATATTCTTCCAATAAAATCTCTTGACCCGAGCTGCTGTGATGGTTGCTACAGGTTCTGCTTCTATCCATTTGGAGAAGTATTCGACGGCAACAAGTAAGAATTTCACCTGACCAGGTCCAACTGGAAATGGGCCCAAGATGTAAACCCCCCATTTGTAGAAAGGCCAAGGGGTTGTAATGGATTGCAGCGTGGTCGCAGGAGCATGGTGAAGATTGGCATGTCGTTGGCATTTATCACATTTCTTCACAAAGTCCACGCAATCCTTGTCCAGTTGGGGCCAATAATATCCTGCTCTTATGACTTTGTTTGACAATGAACGTCCTCTGATGTGGCTTCCACATATGCCCTCATGGATCTCTTTCATCACGTATTCTGTTTCAGTGGGTGTCAGACAGCGTAGGAGTGGTGCTGCAAATCCTCTTCTATAGAGCTTGTCTGCGATGATAACATATTTTGCTGCGTGACGCCGCATCTTTTTGGCTTCGGCTTCTTCGTGAGGCAGGATATCATGCTGCAGAAAAGCTATGATTGGAGTAGTCCAGTTGGTTGATAGTTCTACCGAGTGGATCTCTTTTGTTTCAATACTTGGCAGTGGGAGTGTTTCTTGAATCATTGTGTGATTGTTTCCAGGTTTCTTTGTGCTTGCTAATTTGGAGAGGATATCAGCTCGGATGTTCTGCTCTCTGGGGACGTACAACAATTCAAAAGAGGTGAAACCAGCGGAGAGTAGTTTAACTTTTTTGAGGTACTTGCCGAGTTGTGGATCCCTGGTTTGAAATTGGCCAGAAACCTGGGAAGTTACGAGTTGGGAGTCGCTCTTCACTCTGAGATGTTGGACTCCGACCTCCTTTGCAAGCTTCATTCCTGCTATCAGAGCTTCCGCTTGATTGTTACTAGCTTTGAAATCGAATCTCAATGATTGTTCAATGAGGAGGCCCTCAGGACTTTCAAGTGTGATGCCTGCGCCATTCCCTTTTAAGTTTGATGCTCCATCTACCGAGAGGGTCCAGGAAGAAACCTCTGGTTCTAGTGGGGGTGGTGTCAATTCCACAGCAAAATCTGCTAGAACCTGAGCTTTTATGCCATCTCTTGGGTGAAAGACAACATCGTATTCAGAAAGCTCAGTTGACCAGGCAACCATTCTACCTGCGAGATCAGGCTTACGTAAAACCTGCTTGATAGGGTGATCCGTCTTCACAATTATCCGGTGACTCTGGAAGTAAGGTCGAAGTCGACGTGCCGAAGTGATTAAAGCCAGAGCTAATTTCTCTATTTTTTGGTATCTGACTTCGGCTCCTTTGAATACTTTGCTACAGAAATATATCGGTCTTTGCTGCTTCCCTTCTTCAGACACCAAGACTGAACTCATGGCTCTTTCTGAAACTGCTAAGTAAAGCAACAACGGCGCTCCCACTTTTAACTTCACCAAGATGGGAGGAGAGGATAGGAAAGTTTTAGTCGCCTGAAAAGCTTCTTGACATTCAGCTGTCCACTCGAAGCAGCTCCTTTTCGTCAAAGAAGCAAAGAAATGGAAAGCTTTGTCACCTGCCACAACTAGTTACAAAAAATGGAAACAGTATAAGAAAATAGTAGTGAGTTATGTTGAGAATTTGCGTTGCCAATGGGGTTTGGTCGAGGGAGTGAAACATTTATAAGGATGTTTTCACCTGCACAAGATATGAAGCGTGATAAAGCTGGCAAGCGTCCCGTTAGTTGCTGAACCTCCTTGGGATTTGATGGGCTTGGCATCTCAAGTATTGCTCTGCACTTGTCAGGGTTCGCCTCTATACCTCTATTGGTCAACATGAGTCCCAAGAATTTTCCAGCTTGTACTCCAAAGGAGCACTTTGCTGGGTTAAGCCGCATTTCATGCTTTCTGAGGGAATTGAAAGTTTCTTCTAAGTCTGCAACATGATTATGGTTCTCCTCGGTTTTGACAACCATGTCATCGACATACACCTCGTGATTTCTTCCGACTTGGCCTTGGAACACGCTGTCCATTAGGCGTTGATATGTTGCGCCTGCGTTTTTTAGGCTAAAAGGCATGACAGTGTAGTGATAATTGCAGGTATCAGTCATGAATGCTGTTTTGTCTGCATCATCTGGGTCCATTTTGATCTGGTTGTAACCGGAATATGCGTCCATGAGGCTTAGAACGCGATATCCAGATGCCCCATCTATCAGCGCATCAATGCTGGGCAGAGGGTAGGGATCTTTTGGGCAAGCAACGTTCAAGTCCGTGAAATCCACGCACATACGCCACTTTCCATTAGACTTTTTTACCAACACCACATTAGAAAGCCAAGTTGGGTATTGAATTTCCTTGATGAAACTGGCTTCAAGCAACTTCTGGGTTTCTTCTGCAACTGCTACCCTGCGTTCAGGTCCGAGCTTCCTCTTTCTTTGTGAGATCGGTTTTGCAGCTGGAACTAATGATATTTTGTGGCAAATGAATGATGGGTCAATCCCTGGCATATCCGCTGGGGTCCAAGCGAAGAGATCAATATTCTTTCTTAGTAACTCAACTATTGCTACTTCTTCGTCCATCGGGAGGGCACCTCCAATGTTTGTCGTCTGTTTAGGACTTGATCCGATCTGAATTTTTTTGAGGTCTTCTGTTGGCTTCAATCGGTGATCACTGAAATCTTCCCTTGGGTCTAAATCAGCAAAATTAATGTTGAAAGATGTGGCCTTTACCGTTGAGTCTACGGCGTTTTTCGTCTTTGTTTTCAGGCTTTCCAGGTAACACTTTCTTGCTGCCTCCTGATCTGGTTTAAGGACTCCAACTCGTCCGTCGTCAAGGGGATACTTCATTGTGAGGTATCGGGTTGACAAGGCTGCGCCGAGGATGTTGAGTGCTGGCCTTCCCATTATGATATTGTAAGACAAGTCAACGTCAATCACCAAGTATCTGACCTTGATTGTTTTTGCATTGTTGCCTATGCCAAATGTGGTGTTGAGGGTAATGTATCCCTTTATCTGCACCTGTTCTCCTGAAAAATCGACCAGTGTACCATGGTAAGGCTGCAAGTGTTCATTAGATAAGTTCATACCTTTGAAGGCTTCCCAATAAATGATGTCTGCTGAGGATCCGGGGTCGATCAATACACGTCTGACATTGTAGTTGAGTACTTGAACCACTATGACTAGAGGATCATCTTCATGTGGAGAGATTCCCGCGAAGTCTTTGGGAGAAAAAGTAAGATCGGGAACGTTGCGCATCATGGAACTATCAGATGAACTGCTGATATGCATGACTTGGCGTACATATCAGCGGCGAGCAGAGCATGTTTCTCCCCCGCCTGCAAATCCTCCTGAGATGGTGTTGAGAGTATGTTGCACTGGTGGGACTTCATCTGCATGCTCCTCCAACGTTACCACTTGAGACTGCAACTTAGGCTTCGGCTGTTCCGGGGTTCTGGCACGTGAGTGCCCTGGGTCATCTTTCATATATTGTTTCAATAAACCACGCCGGATTAGCTTCTCTATTTCATTCTTTAAGGCATAGCAGTTCTCGGTATCATGTCCTCGACCTCGGTGGTATTCGCACCAACTATTGCTGTCTCTGCCTAGGGTTCTTCTTGCTGGGTTCAATTCAGGGATTAACCTTGTGTGCAGGACCTCTTTCAATATTGTTGCACGCCTTTGATTCAAAGGTGTTAAAGTTCCTCTGACAGGGCTGCTTCGCCGAGGAGGCGGTGGAGGACTTCGCCGAGGAGGCGGTGGAGGATCTCGCCGTTGAGAAACACTTCGGCTATAGTCGTCATATCTGCTGCGGCGCTCGTATCCTCTGTCAGTTTGCCTTTCGCGTTCATCTCGGTGTCGCTTCTCGGCATTACTTTCTTCCCCCTTCATATATGCTTCTGCTCGGGCTAAGATCTCTTGCATATTGGTTGCAGGCCTGTTTGCTAGTGACTCGTTGAACTGTCCTCCACGCAACCCGTTGGTGAACGCGTCTGCAAATTGCCTCTGGTCAAGGTGTTCCACGTCGACGGTGATGTCACTAAATCTTCCCAAGTATTCACGGAGAGTTTCATTTGGGCGCTGTCGGGTGTTAAACAATGTACCAGTGGAGGTTTTCTTGTGTCTTCTGTCTGAAAAATGTCTGAGGAATTTCTTGGTGAAGTCGGCATAGGAAATAACGGATTGCCGAGGAAGGCTCACGAACCATCGTAACGCTGCATCTTTCATGGTGCCGGAGAACAGTTTACACTTTAGCGTTTCATGTGCACCAATGATGGCCATCTGTGTGTCAAATGCGGTTAGGTGTTCTTGAGGATCTCGGCGACCATCATATGGTTCCAAGGGTGGTGGTTTGAAATTCTGGGGAACTAAGTCATTCATGATGGCATCTGTGAATGGTTGGGGATTTTCCACTTGGACTCTATCAAGCGAGTTAGGATCTCTTTCTTGCTTCATTTCATCAACTTGTTGTTGCAGGGACTGGTTCTGCTTTCGCAGTTCGTCGAGGACTGCATTGACTCCAACCATGAATGGATGTTCAGGCATCGCAGCCTGGCTTGGTTGAGAAACTGGTTGTTGTTCCTCAGTAACTGTTTGGGTGGTCGTAGCATTGTCTGGTTGAGCAACCGGTATTTGAACTGTTTCTGGTGTGGTAGGATCCTGTGTATGTGGTCCTGCTTGCGAGGCTTGTGTTCGGCGAGGGGGTGATGGCGGCGGTTGACGCCAGCGTCCGCGACGGCTAGTTACCATCGGTGGTGAAAATGCAAGGTGTGGCCGGGATTAAATTTACCGGCCCCCACGGTGGGCGCCAAATGTTCTCGGATAAGAAGATATGTATTTAATCAACTCAGTTGTTACAAGTATGGAGGTCTTCTCCAGTACAGAAAGTAGAGTTAGTCTCAGAAAAATGTCCCCTCCCCTTCTCTGGCCTAGAGTTCTATATCTAGTTCTACAATCTCCTCGGCAGTTGTCTTGGGAGGTCGATTCCCAGCGGTTAGCTCGGCTCCAAGCCAAATGCGTTCCACGTGTCCCCTCACTGCGACACCTGTCCTTGGTCACTTCTCTTTGCAGGCCATGCCGAGTTCCTGTATGCTTGAGCTCGATTGGTCTTGCATTGGGCCAAACTCTAATTCTCTGGCCTAGTCCAGTTCTTAAATAAAATAATATAGTTTTCCACATTCATTTTCCATCTACTATATCGATAAGCTAAAAATGATGTAATCAAATTTAATATTTTTAACCTTTTTCTTGATTATCACTACTTTGACACTTCTTTAACCTTTGTAGAAATGTCTTAGAAGTGTTCAAGAAGTGTCTAAAATGTATCGAAGCAAAGAAAAAAAATAATTTTGAAACACTCGTCTGAGGTGTCGGACACGTGTCGTACGGATGTCGGATACTGACACGTGTCGGACACCGAGACACGTCTACTCTCAGAGGTGTCCGTGATTCATAGGTTTCAAAAATAGTTAAAATAAAGTACTACTTGATCAGTTGCGCTTGCGCGCAGCCAGTCTCGGTGTCTCTCGCACACCACGAGGATGCAGCATGCGTTCCTCGCTGTATTTTCTCGGCCCAAGTAAACCTACTCCATCACCCTGTCACGTGCATCCCTAAATCAGCACGTGCATCCCTAAATCAGCACGTGGTGCGTGCAGCCGTGAGCCAACTCTCCTTTCCTATCTTTCCCCTTCTCCACGAAACAAAATTTCACACCCTACTTAAACTTACCAGAAACAAGAAACAAAACAATCTGACCGTAGTCGCTGTAGTACTTTTTCCGTTACAAGGGTCCATCACGATTCACAAACAATAACACACGATTCAGTGTTATCGAACCGCTATTTTTTTGCCACGTCGAAATTCTCTTTTTCCTCATCAGGCGTTGTGACTAAAATATCGAAACAAAAACAAACAACCCCTTCCGTAAGACAGCATCACTGTTAACGACTTAGGAACAAAGTTGAAAAACCAAAAAGCTTTCTTTTTGGTTTCTTTGGTCTCTTCTTCTCTTCACGCAGCACCGCACTACTGTTCAATCGTCCATCTCTTCTCAACTTTTTTTTTCTGCTTCGTTTGGAAGCCGTTTTCTTCGATAGCCAAACATGCCTTCCAGTCACTTGCTTCTCGAGGAACCTATTAGGATGGCTTCAATCCTGGAGCCATCCAAGGCTGTAAGTTTCTCTTCCTCTTCTTCTTTTTTATTCTCCTTTTTCCTTTTCATTTATTCGGTTGATGTGTTTTCTCTTTGGTTTTCCTTTTCAATTTATAGATCCATTGTGCTGTCTTTATTGAATCCTTTGTATTGGATTTGTTTTTTCGTATTGTTTTCAATGAAATTGTTATGATATATTTATATTTAAATATTTTTATGGTTTTTGCAGAGTTTTTTTTCTGCAATGACAAAGATCGTGGGAACACTGGGTCCTAAATCTCGATCTGTTGAGGATATTTCTGGTTGTCTCAAAGCTGGAATGTCTGGTATATATTTTTACCCTTTCTCAAATTCTTAAATTGTGTATGGAGTTTTACTGAAGAATTGGTGAGGGGTTATGTTATGTGGTTACTATAGATTATGTGATTTTCTGGTGTAAACAGTGGCTCGTTTCGACTTTTCCTGGTGTGACCCCGAGTATCATCAGGAAACTTTGGAGAATTTGAAGGCTGCTATTAAGAGTACTAAGAAACTCTGTGCCGTGAGTTCTCTTCCTTCTCTGTTGCTTTACATTATGTCACTTTGTTTCATGTGGAAAACGTGGCTGAAAGAAGGCCAACCTAACAATTGTCTTTTTTTGCCTTTTCAAAGTTAATTACATTGGTCAAAAGTAAATAATAAAAATTAAATGAAGCCCGTGTCACAAACCAATTACCACACAAATATAAGGCGGAAACGTTTGAAATCATACAAATGATTTTACCTTGTATGTCTAACATGCTCCTCTACTTGAGAGCCTTCCTTTGGGCTTGAAGTGTGAACAATTCACAAGCCTGGCTTCCCTTGTGCTGAAGTTTACTTATTTGTTTAGAAGAATAAGCAACAAGAATCAAATTCTAGACAACATGTTCATAGGCTCATAGTTGATGTGATATTATTATGTCACGAGCCGACTATCCTTGAAGCAGATGAATGGTTTTGTGTCAAATAATCTTAGATGAATGTTTACTGTCCAATTTGTCAATGCAAAGCTCTTTCAGCAATTGTTTGAAGAATATGCAATTATTGCATTCTTGCTTTTCCACATCTCATGGGTTTTGTGTTGCGGGAAAGAAGCTGAAAATTTGTCACTCGATTGTCTTGACAGGTTATGTTGGACACTGTGGGTGCAGAGATGCAGGTTGTTAACAAAAGTGAGACAGCTATTTCACTTGAGGCAAATGCTCAGGTTGTACTAACTCCTGACCAGGAAACAGAAGCTTCTTCAGAGATATTGCCTATCAATTTTGATGGACTGGCCCAGGTTCATTGATACTTTCCTCCCACCTTGTCTATGCAATATTTGTGTTGGTTTTCAACTCTAATGTTTATCTTCGTTCTTAATTGTTTACAGGCAGTGAAGAAGGGAGACACTATTTTTATTGGTCAATACTTGTTCACAGGAAGTGAAACTACTTCTGTATGGCTAGAGGTAAAATAAGTTTAACCCAGAGTGAAAATTTATTCCAATAGGCCTTGACTTTTATTTTATTATTTTGGCGTTCTTCTGTATCTTTCTTAAATAGTTTGTCTCGATCCTTTCAACTTGGGTAACTCATTTGCATATTTTTGTGCATCAAGCATTTATTTTGAGTTTATAATGTAATTTACTGTCATTGAAATTAACATTTGTTGAATTGATATTCTGATCCAAACATAAGTAGGTCCAAAAGCGTAAAAAAGTATATTTAATCCTTTCACATACCTGATGAATTCTACCTGAAATTTCACAGGTATCTGAAGTAAAAGGACAAGATGTTGTATGTATTATAAAGAATTCTGCAACATTGGCTGGGGCATTATTCACTTTGCATGCCTCTCAAATTCATATTGATTTGCCGACGCTCACAGAGAAAGACAAGGAGGTCTGTTCTGCTTTTGACTAGCATGTTTGAATTATTTACATTTCACAACATATGCCTACAAAATAGATTATCTTAAAATTTTAGGGTTATTAATTTTTCTATATTTCAGGTTATAAGCACCTGGGGAGTTAAAAACAAAATTGATTTTCTGTCCTTGTCATATACTCGGCATGCTGAAGATGTTCGTGAGGTACTTTGAGCTCCAAATCCTTTACTGAAGTTTGCCATCTTAGACTCATTCAAATTCTATTAACAGACCTTTATACGTTATTGTAATACAGGCTCGTGAATTCCTTTCGAAGTTAGGCGATCTTAGCCAGACTCAAATTTTTGCGAAGATTGAAAATGTTGAGGTGAGTTGCATATTTTCACAATGTACTGTAGAAACTTCATTTTTGTGTAAATTATTCATTCTGGCTGAGATTAATTCAATTGTATGCATACATCTGTGTTATATCTTAGGGGTTGACCCATTTTGATGAAATTCTACAAGAAGCTGATGGTATTATCCTTTCCCGTGGGAATTTGGGCATTGATCTTCCACCAGAAAAGGTCAGTTTTCTTGATGAAATTCCTTTTGTTTTTTGAAGTACTGTTTCGCAGTCTCAACAATAAGTAATTTGTTTCTGGTCTAAGTGTCTAACTAGTTCTCTTTATTTTCAAAAATATTCCTGATGTCTATGTCAAAACTATAAAATACAGTATTATGATGCATACTTGTTTATCATGCCAAGTTGGCAACAGTTATCCGATGAGTGGAGGTTAGAGGTTTATACATTGACCCAAAAATACATAAAAAGAAGGGGAAATGCAAAGTAGTTCTAAGGCTTGCTGTTGCGTAGATGTTAACATTTATTAACTTCAATTTGTTTTGTAGGTTTTTCTATTTCAAAAGTCTGCCTTATACAAATGCAACATGGCTGGGAAGCCTGCTGTGCTCACCCGTGTTGTGGATAGTATGACCGACAACTTAAGACCAACTCGTGCTGAAGCCACTGATGTTGCCAATGCTGTTTTAGATGGTAAGTCACTGATTATATGATACCACTTGTTAGGTTGATGAGTACTACTATACCCGTGTTCTCCTGGAATATTTGATACTTGATGATTCATCAGAGAAGCAGAATATTTTTATACCTAGGTGGTTTACAAACTACAATGATGTCATTTTTTTCCATTAGTGCTAACCTTGTGTGCATGAGGCGGTCTGTTAATATTGGTTTGCTTGTTAATTGAGAAGACCTTCTCTAAGTGACTTAATGAGCAATTTTCCCTTCTCAGTGATTTTTTTGCTTCTTTTATCGGCACCCATCTACTATGTTTTAGTTAAAACTAATTGATGGATCTTTTGTCTAAATGTTTATAAATATGCAGGAAGTGATGCTATACTTCTGGGTGCTGAGACTTTACGTGGGTTATACCCCGTTGAGACTATTTCTACTGTTGGCAGAATTTGTTCAGAGGTAAATGCATTACATGGCTCATTAATTTTGCTCAATGTGTTGGATATGTACTGAGGTCTTGTTTCAGGTTTGAATTATTTAAAACTGAAAGTCAGATTTTATGGAAGAAAAATCAATTCCCTTTTCTTTTTTTTCTTCTTTCTATCTTATGTTGGTTTATCTCAGTGTAGCATGTGTGCTGCGAAACATTTGTTTGGAATTCCTTTTTCATATGAAATGTTCTAGTCAAAATGTCACTCAACTTGCTGGATAATATATATCTCTGCCTTTTATTTCATTTCCTTGTAGGCTGAGAAAGTTTTCAATCAAGACATTTATTTTAAGAAGACAGTCAAGTATGTTGGAGAACCTATGACCCACTTGGAATCTATTGCATCATCTGCGGTAGGTGGTTCATTAAAAAAATTCCTTTATTTTTTTATAGTATTTCCTGTGTTGCCTTTATAATAGTAGCCCAATCTTGACTTGGTAGGTACGAGCTGCTATTAAGGTGAAGGCTTCTATTATAATTTGCTTTACTTCATCTGGAAGGGCCGCAAGGTACTATCTCTAAGACCTAACTACATACTACCTATGTCCCTACATATAAGATTCTTTTGACCAATGCACAATAATTAAGAAAATTAGTTAAATCAATTAATTACATTATCTTTGTCAAAATTATGTACTGACAGTACTGTTTTTCCAAAACTTCCCCTATTATAATTATTAGGACTTATCATTTTCCACTTAATTAATAATTTTTTTTTGAAGCACACTTAATTAATAATTGTCTCTAGTTTTTTAACAACTAGGGATATCTTGTAAAAAATAACTAATACATCTAGTAACTTGGAAAGGGTCTTATGAAAAGGGACTAGGAAATTTTCTAAAAGGGTCTGATATACAGAGACAGAGGTAGTAATTAGATATGAATGTGTCCATATTTAGTTTTTTTGAAAAGTGAAACAATTGTTCTCGACTTGGGTTCGTCTTTGGTAAACAAACATGATCCTTCAATTAATATCCATACCAATTTTTTATGCCGTGCATCACCACTTATATCTGTAAGACTTTCTTTTTAAAAATGTCATATGCACTTCTCAGATTGATCGCAAAGTATAGGCCAACAATGCCAGTTCTCTCCGTGGTGATCCCTCGACTTAAGACAAATCAGCTAAAGTGGAGTTTTAGTGGAGCTTTTGAGGTTGGGTCTTAACTTATGATTCATCTGCATATTATCTGTTAATTATCTCTAGCTGTTGTTGACACTCCATTCTGGCTGTTAACACTCCCCTCTCCCCTGAGAGATTGACTTGACTATGTTTGTTTGAAGAAGCGGGTTCTAAGAAATGCTAATTAAAAATTGTACTATTTACAACAACCATTCTTTTGCCTGCTCTCTATTGCTAATGAACAATGTATTCTGTTATTTTATTTTTCCAGCCAACTGTTAATTCATTCGAGTGAGAGCTTAGTTACATCTAATGTAATTAGTATAGTATTCTAGTAAATATTTTATAAATGATGTAAAGTGACAATTGAATTTGACTTCAATGTGGAGTATTCTCAGCTTGTCGTTTCGTAATTATTATATCGTGTGCAAAGTAAATGCATCCATGAAATGTACTGGATCTTTGGAAATGCTGCTGCACTTTCTTGGTTATAGACACCCTTAATTCCATTTAATGATTAGAAAATAAATTTGCCAGGATGTATTGTGTATTTGTATTGTTTAGATTGTATCATCTTGTTTACCAAACTTAGAAGAAGTTCAATTTGTGATGCAGGCAAGGCAATCTCTTATTGTACGAGGTCTATTTCCTATGCTTGCTGATCCTCGTCATCCTGTAAGTCTCCTTTTTTGGCAATTCTTAGTTGTAATTATTCGTTTAGTTAATAGGCATGTTTCTGTGAAATTGTTCTTTGGGGATAGAAATAATTGTTAAATCTAGATCAAAGTGAGAAGCTGGACTAGAGATTGTGTACTTGCTGAAAGCTTCAATGCATAATCTAGCTCTAGAGCTATTGTTTTCTGTAAAAGTGCAATATTATACATGCTTACATGCATCACATCACATAATGTTCCCTGATTTACTATATCTTGATGTCAAACTTTGTCCCTGCAGGCTGAGTCAACAAGTGCATCAAATGAATCTATTCTTAAGGTTGCCCTTGATCATGGAAAAGCATTGGGAATTATAAAGTCACATGATCGAGTTGTTGTTTGTCAGAAACTTGGTGATGCATCCGTGGTTAAGATTATCGAGCTTGAAGATTAAAGTGCATTTGCCCAATTACGACTTTAGTTTTAGTTCATTTTTTCCATAAATCTTTCCCAAGATTTTGGAAGTTGCAGATCATTCTGCCGTGAGTTGAAGCAATATCAACTTGATTTTGATGGCTACATTATGCTCCTAGTATTGGAAATGAATTATTACCGGCTGATTCATAAAAGTTAAGGGAATGCACCCTTGATGTCAATTTTTTTCCCAATTTTTTTTTGGTTCAATATTCATGTAACGACAGTTTTAAAAGTGTGTTTGTTGGATACCATTTCCAAACTAATGATGCTAATAGATTGTGGTTTCGAAAGCCAATTGTGCATGGTGTCATATTTCATTCTCTATTCTGTGGTCATTAAAAAGATGTTTGATGTTGTTTGATTATGAACAACGTGTGGGGATCAAGATAATTTGCTTTAAATAAAACTACCTTGATATTGATTCACAAAAGTTTGGTAAGTAATGAGATCCTTAAAAAATCACGATATTGATTAACAAAATTAGTAATGAGATCCTTAAAAAATCACCATAAGGCGCTTGCTAACAAAGCATCATCCATGTTTCTAATGAGTCAGTTTCACTTCAATCCTACGAAAATCCCATTGCCATGCAATCTCCAAATCAGAGTGAATCCCTTTTGGTTAAGTTTGCAATACTGGACAAACATGTAATTTTTGAACAAAGCCAATAATTTGATCTCCTATGTTATCTCTTACCTTGATGTATACTTCCTTTGGAGGTTACCATTCAATCTAGAATCTTGAGTATGTACACCAGCTCCCCTGCTCATAGAATTGTCACCGGGAGTGCAATTGTTCTGTGCTAGTCAATAATAATATTGTAGTACCAATTGATATTATTGAGTGCTTTCACACAACTTTATCAAAAAAAATTAATCTCATTTTCCATTATGAAATACCTTGCCAAACTGCCTATTTGTATTGGATGAAATTGTTTTGTTAGTACTATCGAATAGAATTTTGGTGCTTTAGTGTTGATATCCTTGTAAAAAGATATTATAATATTAAATTGCACATTAAGAAACAACTAGCGCCCGTGGCCTAATGGATAAGGCGTTTGACTTCTAATCAAGCGATTGTGGGTTCGAGTCCCACCGGGCGTGTCTTTTGATTTTTTCATTCCATTTTTTTAATACATGGCATTGTGTTAGGGGATATTATAAAAACGCATTGTATGTATAATCAACTAGCGCCCGTGGCCTAATGGATAAGGCGCTTGACTTCTAATCAAGCGATTGTGGGTTCGAGTCCCACCGGGCGTGTTTTGCAAACTCCCAACACTGTACGGCTAATTTTGGACTTGTATCTAAAATCTGTAACATTTAATCGAACTAAATTGAATGCTAGCCAAATAATGTTCAAATAGCAATGTCAAACCACAATTCACCACAGTTCTTTATATTTATTTTTATTCCACAAATGTGATGTCAGTTGATTCCCCGGGTCAAGAAGTGGTTAGTTTAAAATTCCAAATTGAAGACCGAAGAGACATATTCAGTAAGCTTTAAAAAAAGGGTGTTAGTCTATATGGTAGATACATGCATACTCTTTTTAGCTTGGAGAATAACACCAAAAATAGAACAACCATTTTCATCTATTTGGCCTAATATACATTTCTATCTATCATACAACATCATCCTAGTAAAATCATCCTCCCTAGTTCTAGGTGGAAGAGTGTTGCTGCTGCTGTTGTTGGTGTTGAATATTCAGCAATTCAAGCTCCTTCTGACGAATGACCAAAACCATTCTCTCATTTTCCAGCCTTCTGCGTTCATTTTCAAGTTTGGCTCTCTCCATTTCTCTCTCCTTCTTGCTGCTAAACCTTACCCATTTCAACCGCTGTTTTTCCAGCTCAAATGCTTGTGTTAAATAGCTTAATTGCTGCTCCTCCAACTGCATTATCCTGCTCCTTATCCATTGCTTTTTCTCCCAAGGACTCCTACCCCCATCTTGAAACACACCGCTAACCTCAGTGTTCAGTTGCTGCATCAATGGTGATGACGACGACATAGAAAACCCCATCGCTTTCCTAGGTCTCTTCCTTGATAACCTTCCATCATTCTCATCCTCATCTTCATGTCCATGCCCAACAAGTTGACCCCTTGAACCACCTTCAGCTGATTCATCTTCATCGTCTTCAGATGAGTCCTCTGAATGATCATCGTCATCATCCTCATCATCCTCTTCCCCTTCCGCATTTCCCATTTTCAACATCCTTAGACCCTCTCCTCTTGATCCATCCAAATTCCCCACCCCATTTTCTGATGAATGAAAACAACCCTGTTGTTGTTGCTGTAGTTGCAGCTGTTGTTGTGGTTGTGCCTGACCCTGAGTTGTTCCATTTCCACCTTCCACTTGGTGTTGAACATTAGAAGTCCCAACACCAGCCCCAGCATGACCACAACTATTATGGTATGCACACATTTCCCTGAAGAAAAGGTGTTTAGAATTGAGCAACTTTCTCACTTCCTCTTTCATCTTTGGTGACAACTCCATAGTATCCAACAAGTTGTGATTTTCAACTACCCTGCAAGCCGTTCCCTTTCCAAGTATATCATTCACTCTCTTATACCTCTTGTTCAAGTCATTGAATTTATCCTCACATTGCTGAGGAGACACATAAAACCCCTTTTCCATCATAGCTCTGGACACAGATTTCCACTTCCCTTTCTTTTGTAGCAAACCAGTAGACTTCTTCTTACCATTAGGATCAGTAGTCCCTTCAGAACCAGCCTCATCACCAATGTAATAAACCGCCATTATCAAAAGCCTAACCATAGTATCCGTCCACTTCATTCTCTGCCATGGTGAAATCTTCCTCTTGGGGTCCCCAGAGCAGTCATCAGCTGGGAACCCTTGTTCATCCTCATCACTGAGGGAGATTTGTTGTTGCTTGTTCTTGGCTGAATTTGAAGAATAGGAAGGGTAGCCGCTATGTTTCATTGATGGGTGTAGCTGTTGATGTGTGTCAATGTCATGGTGAGGGGGAGGTGCATAAGAAACCACTTGGGGGTGGTGCAAATGTTGAGGATTTTGCTGATTAGGTAGGTTTTGATGTTGCTGGTTTAAAGGGTTTTCTACTCCTAGCAATCCAGAATTGATGCTAGAAAAGATTCCATTGCCTTCCATCAAACACCTCAAAGACAAAACTAGTAGTTGTTCTTCAAACCTTTAAGTCTACGCCTAAAATCCTAAACCAACAACCTATAAATGTCTGCAAAGCAATTGCGGTCGAAAAAGCAACGAACTTTGGAGTAAAATGACTTACCCGTTAATTGAATAGTTGAACATTGCTAAAAGGGTGAGCGAAAATTTTGCTGCAGGACCCTGAGGATTGGTGAAGGGATTGATTTGAGATGATGGGTGAAGTAAATTAAGTGAAAAATTGATGAAATTGAAAGATTGGGTTATTGGGGGAGAGAGAGAGACAAAGAAAAGGTTTATAGGAGAGAGAGAGAGTGTGTTTTGGTTCAACGCAACCGGTTTTGTTTTGTGGGTGGTGACAGAAAAAGTGCCCATGGTATTTGCGTTGGAAAGAGAACCCACAGGATTTGTGTAAAACTGGGGAGCCAAGCCAACATAGACGCTGGTTTCTCTATACGAGTACTCTAATTACTTTTTATCAAATAACGATTACCACATAGGTAAAGAATATCGAATGAGTGCTCTCTTTTTCCGTTATAATTACATTTGTAATAAAATAGGGAATGAGATCCTCTCAAGTTATTGAATGATTTCAGTTGGAGAGAGAAAGAGACAATAAATAAAATATTATTATTTTAAAATATTATTATTTTATTTATTGTGTCTTTCTCTCTCCTACTGGAATCATCCTGGAGATATCTGAACCCATAAAATAGTATCAAGTTATCCCCCTAATTAAAAATATTATAATTTTGAAAAATTAGTTTTGAAGACCCTGAATTAAATGTGCTCTTAACCGAAATTATAATTGGTATATGTCTAGGAATATATACTGTTTACTTATTTTTTTAACCACAAAAAAAAACATTGAATAATTATTCAAATGCAAAATTTCAAATATAAAATTATGTGAAAACTAAAAACTGATTTTAAATATCGTGTAGTTATTTGTCTGTTCAAAAAATAATTATAGAATAATTATACATTAAATGTGAGATTAAATGTGAGTCCTATGTGGCCATGCCAACAAGAACATTTTTTACTAAAAAAACCAGCAAATTGAATTGAAGCGTGTGAAGCAATGTGAGCTTGTTCTCACTTCTAGATTTATATATAAAGATAATGGGGTAATGCGTATTGGATTTAGAAAGTACGATTTGTAGGGGATAAGCAACTAAAGAGGAATCATCCTAGGAAAACATGGGATTTTTAAACGTGAAAATACTGCCTAGAATTTAGAACACTGTTCGTGGAAAGCACATACGATTAACCGAAGAATTAGTTGATTCAAAACTGTTGTCGTCCAGTTTTAATTTAAGAGTTGTGGTCGATAGAGGTTAGCTTTCACTTATTGTTTAGACTTAACACTCTTTACGGTTGAAGAGCCCACAAATGAGGAATAAACTTTCTTTCTTGGCGTAATTGCTTGAAAAAATGAATCACAATTGGAGCTTTTAGTCATTCCACTCGGCCGACTTTCAAGGTCAACAACAATAACCTTACTAAGTTACTATACTACATACTTTGACTAATTCTAATATGGACAAGGAGAAAAAATGATCAATGGTGGACAAATATTCTTTATCGTTAGATGATGAATGTTCACCATATCAAATTGTGTGCCCTCCACACCTAATTATCTTCCTCTATGTTTATCTCATCTCATCTCTCTCTCTCTCTCTACATAACTCTGATGTCACCACATATGAAACCTCGGCGGTCCAAACTCCTCCACTATTAGTTGAAATCTATAAATCGAGAACCTAACACATTTTATTGACCACCATTATTCGTACACCGTCTACGAGCATAACTAACTACAATTGTAGAAATCCACCACAACTGTATCATCGTTCAACCTAAATTGTCGAACTGCTAAGACTTCCTCCATCAAGACACAATCTATACGCAAGAAGAAACTACAGCAATATCATATCCCCTAAGCCAAAGACGGTGCAAGCCAGAGACCACAAGCGAGTGCGGGCGTGGTAGAGTTTGGTGTGACCAATCGTGGTTTGGTCTTGGTTGAGTGATTTGTGTAGGAGGAGATTTGCATTTGAGAGACCTTAATGAATAGGAGATAAACATATTCAAAGTAGGGGTGTTAAAAACTGAACCAAAGCAATAGAAAACCGCAAACCGAACCAACCCAAATCAAAAACCGCAAAAAACCAATTTTTATCGGATCTAATCGATTTCTCTTTGAGTCAACCACGTGGTTTGGTTCGGCCCGCAGTTTTTGTTTCACCAACCGAACCAAACCACAAGTAAACCCACGACTTACGACCTTCCTTGACTTGCTCACTATTTGGGCTTCAACTTACAACAACTCTCACTCACTTACTAACTCGAATCTGATTTCGTTGTTTACTATCTCACACTTCTCACTCTAGAATTAAAAAAATTTCTTTTGCTTAGATAAAAAATAGTAATATTTAGATTTAGGATTAAATTAGTTAATTCTAATTAACTATATTTTGAATTATGTTTTGACACACAAAAAGCTGAACCAACCGAACCAATCCAAACTACATTGGTTTGGTTTGGTTTGGTTCCGATTTTTTTAGGAACTCAACCGAACCGAACCAAACCACATGTTTTTTTACTTTGCGGTTCAGTTCGTTTTTTGACTCAAAAAAGAATCAAACTGCACCGCGAACACCCCTAATTCAAAAAGTAAGAGAAAAAACTCAATGGTGAGTCTATCCACGCCTCTATTGAGGCTATCCATGCTCCCTTATGGTATGAAATGACTAAAGTTGTATTTTTTTTTATTTTAATGTTTTTTAAATAATATTCCTTTTTTTTTCTTTTTAAATTACAGTAATATAAATTTATTTATAGTGTATTTTGATCATTTTGATATTAAAACTATACTTAATTTGGTGTTTATATTATATGCGAGTATTGTGGCTTTAATCCATACTTCGCACCAAACTTCCACGTTTTTACATTTTTTTCTATTAATATTTTTGGGATATTTTAGAGTACGAAAAAAATTTAGATGTTCAAATACGGGAAGTTCATTCCTCAAATATTGGTTTGGTGAAAACAAATTATTTCCTAAGAAAATATGTAAAGTGATCGAGATGCTAAGTAGTATGTTTTGGTGAACTTTAGAGTTCAAAAAAATTTTAACTATTCAAAACGTAACGTTTGTTCCTCAGTGACCAGTTTGGGGAAAAAACTGTCACAAGATACGTAAAATGCGATGTTAAGCAGTGTGTTTTGCGGTACTTTAGTGTTCAGAAAAATTTGAACTATTCAAATACGCAAAGGTTGCTCCTCAATAATCGATTTGGTGAAAAAATACAGATAGAAATTTTTTTAACAGTTCCAATACGCAAAGTTTGTTCCTCAAGAACCAGTTTGGTGAAAAACAAATAATTTCGTGACAAAATACGTAAACCGTGATGCTAAACAGTATATTTTGAGATACTTTAGCGCTTAGAAATTTTTAACTATTCAAATACCTGAAGTTCCCTTTTACTAATTTCAGTACTTTAAAAAAACAATTTCTTTTTATACTTTTTCTCTTTATATTTTTTTGAATCTTTTAAAAATATCATTTATTTTTATACTTCTTCTTATATATTTTCTGAAACTAAAATCTCTACTGAATTCATTTAGTTCGGTCAGTACCAAATCACAAGTACATTTTTTAATTTTTTTTTAGGATTTAGGGTTTATAAGAGTACATTTCTTTCGTGTTTGGTTACATTCATCATTACTGAGAGTTACTTCTTTGTCTTGCAATATATAATATGCTATAGATACTTACTCCTAGAGGAACTTCAACTACATTTACAATAGAACCACATTATATTCTTTCAACTTTGAATAAGTGCTTCTATTTTATTGGTGGTTTTCATTTAACATTGCATGATACCCACGTGTTTCACTTTCTATTTGCGTTATCTTCTTTATTTACGTCATTTCGCACCAACGAAACATACTTAAATTGGTGTATATATTTTTATCTTTAGTTTAACATTTACTCTCGCGGGAACTTCAGCACATTTGCAGTAGCTTCTTTCAACTTTGTATAGTTGCTTCTATTTTATTGGTTGTTTTCATCCAACTCTGCATGAATATGGATTATGATATTAAAATTCTTTAGACTTTTTTATTATTATCTATGGATGTTCAATTTCAATGTGTTTGTTAATGTTCTTTTTTAATTTTATAATTCTTTTATATAATTTATAGTTATAATTTAGTTTTCATTCACGGGAATTTGAGCCACATTTACAATAAAATCCCCATCATATTCTTTCAACATTGTATAAGGGCTTCTATTTTATTGGTGATTTTAATTCAAACCTGCATGATACTCACATGTTTCACCTTCTATTTGTGTTGTCTTCTTTGTTTTGGTCGTTTTGCACCAACGAGTATTGGAAGCATACTTAAATTGATGTTTATTTTTTATCATTCTTTTAGCATTTACTCCCGCGGGAACTTCAACCACATTTATAATAAAACTCGCATCATCTTCTTTTAACTTTGTATAACTACTTCTATTTTATTGGTGATTTTCATCCTAAAGTATGTCTAATCGGTTACTATTCATAATATTTTTGTTCATTACATCGTTTTTTAATACCAATAATACAATTATATGAAAACAAAAAGATCTACGAGTGTTTAAACTAGTTTTTCAAGTTTTTCATAATGTGAAAACAAGAAAATAAGAAATGCGTTGTATGGTTTTAGCCGCAAGTTCACTGTTTTTTTCTCCTACCGTTGTTTGGGTTTTTTTTTGGTACCCCCATCATCTCCCGATCTACCCCCACACAAAAGTGAAACCCGAAAATACCCCTGTCCAATTTTCAATTCGCTCGGATTTACCTCCATTTGAGGTAAATCCGCTTTGTTATTTTTAAAGTCGGATTTACCTCATATGGGGTGCCCAATAGGTAAATCCGATTTCAAAAATAACAAAGCGGATTTACCTTAGCTGGAGGTAAATCCGCTTTGTTATTTTGGAAATCGGATTTACCTAGTGGGTACATAAATCCGATTTCCCTAAAAAAAGAGAAAATCGGATTTATCCCACC
This sequence comes from Astragalus membranaceus, assembly GCA_039519185.1. Taxonomy (NCBI): domain Eukaryota; kingdom Viridiplantae; phylum Streptophyta; class Magnoliopsida; order Fabales; family Fabaceae; genus Astragalus; species Astragalus membranaceus. The sequence goes on along the minus strand of CM076847.1, from coordinate 91,876,960 downwards.
TAAGATAAATCCGATTTCCCTAAAAAAAGAAAATCGGATTTATCCCACCTAAGGTAAATCCGATTTTGTTATTAAAAAAAATTGTTTTTTATTTAATTTTTTAAAAAAGGTTATAAATACTACTAAAAATCCGTTAAACAGCCAAAACTAATCCAAAAATTATGAAAACACCACTAAAAATCTAATAAAACCAAAATAAAGTTATGCAAATTTTTTCAGATTTTTTGGAGATTATGAAAAATTAAAAAAATTAATAAAAAAATAGTAAACGATGAAATTTGGGATTTTGAGGTCCCCAGTCCTGAAAGAAGTCCCTTCTTTAGGAGTATTGATCCTTGATATTTTTACGATTTAAAGAATGTGGTTTCATTACAATTTGAGTAGGTTGCCCGAAAACTGATTTTTTAGCCTAAATTATTCTCCCGACGTACAATATCGTCACGTGTTAATGAACTACACACTAAACAGAACCAAAAGACGGTCGAAATTTGTTTCTAACAAAGCGGATTTACCCCCACATAAGGTAAATCCGCTTTGGTTATTTTTAAAAGCGGATTTACCTTATATGATGGGGTAGATCCGCTTTTAAAAAATAACAAATCGGATTTACCCCCACTTAAGGTAAATCCGATTTGTTATTTTTAAAAGCGGATCTACCCATCTTAAATAAATCCGATTTAAATTTTTTAAAATTTTTAGTGGAAATCGGATTTACCTAAATCCGATTTCCAAAAAAAAAAATGAACTCGGGATACGTTCGGGATTTTTAAATTTTGTTAAGGACAATTGCGTCTTTTCACAGGGTCGGTGGGGATAGCTAGGGAGATGATGGGGGTAAAAAAAAAAATCCCCCGTTGTTTTGTTATGATCGCATGCGGTCGGTCCGGTCCAGTCCAATCCAATCCATTCCAACACCACGTTCAACACCCGGACCCACCTCAGCCTCCCTCACAGCTCACTCACCAAATTTCATTCCCTGCCCAGCAAAACTCTAACAGAAACAATAATAAAATATATCAAAATCATAACCCCACCACGCAAGAGGAAAATCATCAACAGCCATCCTCGTGCAAACATCACAATTTCACTCTCTCCCCTCCTCGTAATTATCGTCTCTGACACCACACCACACCACACCACACGCTTCGCTCTCTGCTCTTTTACTCTTTTCACTATTTTCTTTTCCAGTTCCGTTGTGGGCCTTTGCGCCATGACCTGAAGAACAACAACAAGAACCATGGGGGCGTCGCTATCGAACCTTGGAACCAACGGTTCCACCATCGGTCCTGGCCTTGGGGACATACCGGAAGGTTGCGTCGCCCGCGTCTTTCTCCACCTAACCCCACCGGAGATTTGCAACCTCGCCCGCCTCAACCGTGCTTTTCGTGGCGCCGCTTCTTCTGATTCCGTTTGGGAAACTAAATTGCCCCCTAATTATCAAGATCTCCTCGATCTCCTCCCTCCCAATCACCACAGTCTTTCCAAGAAGGACATTTTTGCCCTTCTCTCTCGTTCTTTACACTTCGACGAACACGGCCATAAGGTAGGTTCTCTTCACTTCTCTCTTTTTCCTCTCAAATTGGGATTGGGGATATCTAGAATTTAGGGTTTTTGATGGTGGGGGGGTTTTACAGGAACTATGGTTGGACAGAGTTACCGGAAGAGTTTGCGTGTCAATTTCGGCCAAAGCGATGTCAATTACTGGGATTGATGACCGTAGATACTGGAACTGGATTCCTACTGAAGAATCTAGGTTAGCTTCGAACACCTTAACATAGCTTTAGTTTGCTTTAAGAAGATTTATTCATGCTTTAGTTTGCTGTAGATACTAAATGGATTCCCTCTGGAGATGGGTGACTATGTTACTATTGTTCCATAACCTTAAAGAATACTGCTTTGATAAAGGAAGATAATGACATATTAAGTAATAGTTTTTTCTTCCCTTATTTTGAATGTCTAAACCTTCCAATTTAGGGAAAATTTATGATGTTATAAAAATTAATAAGGAAGGGTTTTGGAGAATTAAACCCTTCATAAACCCTCATTTCCTTCCCCTCATTTGTTTTTTTTTTAAATCTCTCAAACAAGGGGAATGTCTTCCCAGAAGTTCAATATACTAGTTGATTGTAGGCTTCTCTGAAATTGGTGTTAAAATTGTGGATTTGAAGAGCATGATTTATTTTGGTGCTTATTTGACATCTTTTGTAGGACATTGGCTGTGCTAGTAATTATTGAGTTAGTTGTATTCTTTATATATTTATTTTGAGCTTTAAATAATCATGATTCATGACAGACAATAAAGGGGAAGTGTTTAGTTTGTGCATGATTACCGGACCAACTTCTGAGAAAAAGAAAAACGGACATATATAGCATCTGGTGTGTCATGATACAATGGCAGGTGTTTTGGATAGTGTAAGGAATCAAAGCTGTAAAGTATCCGTCCATTTTCAGATGCATTTATCTTGCTTTCTTATTTATTTTATTAAAGTTTATCTTGCTTTCGAAGTTTCGATCTCATATTCTTCACTCTAGTAGGAGTATTGCATTTCTTATGTTTTGATGTTTTCATGCCACTTCGGCAAGTGGATAGTGCAAATGGGTATTTGTTTGTTGGGTGTGTTGAGAAATATGAAGATGATAAACAGGTCTTGGCATCATAAAAAATTGAAATAAGAATGTTCTGTTTGTTTTCCAAGAGTACTCAAAGAATAGGTTAAGTTTGGTGGAGGGTTCTCAGCAGGTTTTTCTTTTCCGGTGAGAATGCAGACCAACTTTGTGTTACATATATATAAATATAAAGAGAATGAAACGGAATAGTAACTCACCTAATTTTTCCTGTGCGCTCCATGATGTTAAACTAATTGGCTTTAAGCCTTTGATATTGATTTATGTTGTTGAGTTGTTGTATACTGGCCCAAGACTGTTTTTCCTGGCAATAGTTTGTTGTCAATGCTTAACACCATCACAGACTGGCTACCTTACCCATCCACTCAAAAACCTTTTCGACTAATAAAAGGATATTTCATTTTAAGGCCATTTTTTTAATAGTACTGTTTTAAACCACAAAATCTCTGACCATTCTAGTCATTCACTCATTCTCTCCCTGTGAGCTGAAGATCTTTTGGTCTTATCTATTCATTGATTGAAAATCCCATATTGTTATCGTAGAGGCAGATATACCTGGCATAGCAAATCAGGTAAAACGATGAACAATGCTGTCTGAAAATGCACTTGCTTGTGCTACTTCGCTGGCTTACTAAAAATCCATTAAACATGTGAAAGTTGCTTTAATTTAATCCAGACACTTGAGTTTATGCTAGGATAGAAGGGAAGGGAACGGTGCTGACATAGAAGTGGTGCCTCGTATTCACTGGAGGAGCCTCCTCAAATTTTGTAATTTTTTTTTTCATTGCAAATTTTTAATTTTTTGTTAAATCATATGCTTTGTTGGATCTTTCCAAGATGAGCTTCATATGTATGAATGAAGAACAAGTCAACAATAACCATGAAAGCTTTTTTCTCACTATGTACTCGATTACACAAATGAAATGATGTCATAATATTATATCATGAATCTAGTCTAATGATAGACCATTTGACTCTAAATATTTTTTAATGAGTTGCCTATGGTTTTCTTTGGTCCCCTCTGCCTCTTACTATTTAATTATCCTCCATCTAGTCTACTCTCTTTACCGATGCTTTTACTTGTCTTCGCCAAGTGTACCCAAACTACATATGACACGACTTTACCATTTTTCTTTAATGGTAGCTACCCCAGCTCTCTCTCCAATGATTTCATTTCTGATCCTAATTTGTGTTGTGTAACCATTTATCTACATTAATATTCTCATATTTACAACAGCAGACTTACTATTGCTGCCTCTATACTAGTCAATATTGAGTCTCGTACAGTATTGTGGAGCTAATAACTTTGCAGTAAATTTTAAAGTTTCAGTGCTACTCACAAATCACACCCAAAGAATTTCTTCATTTCATCCATCCTGCTTGGATCATGTGGCACAGTTATCCCAATCCCTTCATTTTTTTTGGATGGACCCAAGGTATCTAAAATGTGAAAGTTATGGTCTGGCATGCTCTCTATCTCTTCTCCTTTTCCAAGTATATTCCATCTAGCATAACACCCTTCTCTAGTGGTGCACCTTTTTATGATCGTTGATTTTCTCATCTATGTTGACGTGCAACAACCAATTGCCATTGTCAGAGCTTGTTAGAGTAATGCCCACTTCTCCCAAAGCTTCTTTGAAATCTAAACTCAAACGCATCATCCTCCCAAAATCACAGAAGACTCAAGCCAGAGATTATTGAGTAAGAAGCACCTTATCATGGTGTCTTATGATGTTGCTCATAGTTTCCCTCCCAAATAAACCATCTTCTCACACACACTCAGGAGTTGGCCCTACTTAGGACATATTGAGCCAGGGCCAGCCTCCTTGCAATGGCCTCCATTTGGCGGTTCAGGCATTGGAGGTGGGTGTTTGGTTACACAAAGTCGGTCGGAACTCGGAACCTCTATGTTGGGTGGTGACATTGGGTTTTGCTGTCCTTTTTACCAAAATACTAAAGTGGCTTTTAACATACTGGGTCTTGACCAGATTAGTTGGCTTGCTAACCACCAGCAAAGAGGTGGGCTTGGTCCAATTGTCTGGAGGCATCCAGCTTGTATCCTCCAGTTTTGAGCCCGTGGGCTTGCTAACCACCAGCAAAGAGGTGGGCTTGGTCCAATTGTCTGAAGAGGCATCCAGCTTCCCCCCCCCCCCCCTTGCGATTGTTGTCTCTCACTACAATATCACACATGCCCCTGCCCTTAATTTATCCTCATCGTTACCCCTACAATGGTTGTTGTTTTTCTCCACCCCTCCTTCCCTTGCCTTCATGCATTTTCTGGTTACTACAACGTCCTTAATTTGTGTTTCATCCACCATGCCTCCATCAGCCGCAATACAGAGACCGCTGTCTGGCGGTTCTGGCCATGTTTCCTTTTACAAATCTGTATTTAATGATGGAAGCTTGGCATGATTCGCAGTTCCACTTGCCTTTTGATCCTTTTCACTGTACAATCAAGCGATCTCACTTTCTTTTTCTTCTCCAACTCATCCGACAGAGCCACTTTGGTCTGCAAATGGTACTTCCTCTGAGGTGGAGAAGTCTGTTTAGGAACGAACCGAACAGAATAGACAGCTGGAAACCAATCAACGGCTAGGGAGCACAGAAAGCATGGGGAGTGGAGGGAATAGAACCAAAACATTGGGAACTTTCTTTTCTGTATTTTCCTGCTTTTCTTCTGAAATCATGGTTTATTCTCTAAATTCCTCTATTTTTTATTTCAGTTCATATCAACCTCATTTTGCAACCTTGAATTGTACTAACCCTTGAAATGCTCAACCTGATTGAACCTTACCAAACTGTCTATTATGTTAATCCAGTAAATGTAGGTTGGTTTGCACAACCTAGATTCATAGATGGCCTGTAGTTCTCTTCGTCACATATTTATATTAAGTCATTTCCCGCATCTATTCTATGTGTTTCTTTATGAAAGCTGTGCGCTCTTGCAAATCTTGTTGTTAAACTGCTTTGTTTCCTTTTGTTCTTGTTATCTGTTGGCATTTTGTTACACCTCAGATGATTTTCAGGTTTCACACCGTGGCGTATTTGCAGCAAATATGGTGGTTTGAAGTGGATGGGGAGGTAAAGTTTCCATTTCCTGCTGATATTTATACTCTGTCCTTCAGGCTTCACCTAGGACGGTTTTCAAAAAGGCTTGGACGGCGTATATGCAATTATGAACACACCCATGGTTGGGATATAAAACCTGTGAAGTTTGAGTTGTCCACTTCAGACGGTCAGCAAGCATCATATGAATGCTGTTTAGATGAAACTGAGCTTGATGATGCACATGGCAATCAAAAGCGTGGTTATTGGGTTGATTACAAGGTGGGTGAGTTCATTGTTAGTGGAAAAGAACCTACAACCGAAGTTAGATTCTCCATGAAACAGATTGACTGTACACATTCCAAAGGTGGTCTCTGTGTAGATTCTGTATTTATTATACCTAGTGATTTAAGAGAGCGCAAGAGAAGAGGCGTTTTGAAGTAGCCAAATGCAAGATAGGTTGTTTTTTTAGTGATGTCAGACATCCCAAAATACTCTATTGGGATATATCGTACAGCTTACACTTGCTGAACAAGTTTGAGAATTTAGAGAATGTAATCTTTTGATTGTTTCTTTTTTTTGGCGGTAGGTATGCATCTTCTATAGCTATGTAACAATTATTTCTTTGTATTTTAATGGCTTCCATTCTCTATCCCTTTGCAAATTGAGGCTGATAAGGTTAGTATCAGTATTACTTGTGGCTGAAGATATTCGATGTCAGAACCATGTATGTTTCTTTCTGAAATCTCATTCACTGCATACTGTGTTGGGTAATGGAGGCTATTTCGTACATTTCGTTTCATACGAAACTAAAAGTATACTCATGCATACGCACGGGAAACATCATATTCTTCATATAAATAAACTTAAAAAGAATTCAATTACAATAAATCTCTCAAGTTATTAAGAAATAGATTTTTACAATTTTAAAATATTTTCTTCATTTGACATTTTTTATCGTTACAAAGTACAATTTTTTCAGTCATAAAATTATGATAACATGTAACTTTTTTTCGTTGAATCAAATGCAGAATGTAGAATAACTATTCTGATAATGTGTAGGGTTCTACCATAAAAAATTAAATGACATTATAGCAACAACATATAATGTTTACCCAATGAAACTAAACAATAATTTTTTGACAATATCTAGTACTTTCTTGTCGCGACTCAAAAAAGGATTATATCGACCACGTGCTAAATTTCCTCATAAGAAATAAAAAATAATGAAATTATATAAAAAAGTAATGTTTACCCATTAAAACTCAAAAGAGAAATAAGAAAATATTTATAAAAAAAAACTTATCCAATTATAATAGTAAAGATATTTTTGGTCCAATATTTTAGACACGGATAGTTTGGCATTTTTGTACGGGTTGAGTTGATTAAATAGACAGTTAATGATTAGTTGTTTGATTAAATAGATAGTTAATAGTTGATAATTAGTATTTTGATTAAATAGACATTAGGTAGAATAAAAAAAAATGTGGAGAGAGAGAGAGTGTGAGTGAGAGAGAGAGAGAGACAGAGAGAAAATTGAGAAAAATAAGAGTGAGAGATAGATAAAAAAAATGAGTTTTAAATGTGAGATAAAAAATTTAGAAGATGATGTGACAAAGTTGGACCCACAAAATAAAATATGAGATAAAATAATAATAATTTTCCAAATTTGCCCTCAACAAAAAAAAATTAAAAGGGCAAATTGGTAATTCAATCAACCCATTCTTTTCTTAAATAGTTAATTGATTAATTGATAGCTGCTGCTTGATTAATCTATGGTTGATAAAGTTCTTCAAAGTTTCATAAAAATTAATATGAAATGTGCACTGCTTCCTGACCTAAATATATAAAAATGAATCAATGAACTTTATATTTTTTTTTGAACTTGACATTTTTTTTGTGATTAACGAACTTTATGATATATATTCAATACATATAAGGCCATGTTTGGAAAAACTTATTTTTGAGTTTATGAAAAACAGTTTACGGAGATAAATAAGTTTTTATGGTAATTCATAAGTTATCACTAACGAAAGGTGTATTTCCATAATGTGTTTTTTCATAAACTACATTGACACGCTTATAAATAATACATAAAAACTAAAACTATTTTTCATAAGCTCAAAAATAAACTCTTCCAAAGAGCTAAGTATAATATATAATATATTAAAAGGACTGTCGTCCTGCATAATAAAAGCCACTTAACTTTTCTCCGGCTAAAAGCCACCATTTAAGTTACCATTGAATCCTCCTATAAGATACTCTCTCCGTCTCAATTTAAGTGTTCTGTTTGCTACTTTTCTTTGTTTCAAATTATTAGTCACTTTAGAATCCCAATACAACATTTATTATTTTTTCCAATAATATCCTTACTTTTATTTGTATTTCCAACTTTTCCATTTCTCTCATAATAATAAATGGGTACTTTAGTCCTTCCATACTTTTTAATCATAAAAAATTGCATTTCCAATCATTTTCTTAAGAACCGCGCATAACCTTAAATGACACTTAATTTGAGATGGAGGGAGTATTCAATAGTCAACATTCATCGCTATAATTGAAGAAGCTTGTTACTGTTGTCATACTGGCCAGCCTAACAATGACTTAGGTTATGTTTGGGAGGGGAGGGGAGGGGAAGACTTAGAAAAGATTAGTCTATATTTTAATATGCATTTGAGATTTTAAAAAAGTGAAAGAATAACATGATAGATAACAATATAACAATTTTAGTCACTTTATTTATGCTTATTAACATTTTATAGCGTATTCAATTTAAATTTGAAAAATAAGCCCCCCCTCCCTTCCCCTTCCAAAACCTCCTCCCAAACATACCCTTAGATTTCTTTCATTTAAAGCTATTCGCCTTTATAAAACATTTAACATCGGGGTAAAAGGACCAATGCATTTGTTTGTTCTTATAAAAGTTAAACTGTTATTGCAAATTAAGCACCACATCAATATTTGATCAAATTACTACACCTTTACTATTTCATTTCTCTTAACAAAAGTAACTACATAAATGGTATGGAACTGCAGAAGATTTGCTTACACATCGAGTCTAGTTTGATGACATAGTTAACTGCACTCTTTTCAGTACTCACTCACTGTGTCACCCCTTCTAATATGATGAGTTTTCACAAGTTTGACCATTTTTTGCCCCAAATGGTTGAACTGTAATTAATTGACGCTTTCCTTCTGGGTTGAGTTCTTTCTTTTTTTATTTGGAAGCTCACGAGTCATGCTTATATTTTTAGAATTGTTTCTTGACATCTCTTGAGTATTTGCGATTTTCTTTTACACGTCAACCGTCTACTCTCTTATACTATACCATTTCTGTTATTTAACTACTCCCTCCATCCCATATCCCATATTATATGATGTTTTAGTCATTTCACACAAATTAAGAAAAATAGTTAATTTTGTATGAGAAAGAGAAATTTTGAGTTACTTTACAAAATTATCTCTCATTAATGACATTGGAAATATAAATTAATAGAAAAGAAAGAAGAGAGAGGTTATTAAATGAATGACATGATAAGAAAAAAAACATTAATGATGCATTGATATTGTAAAACGTCATATAATATGAGACAACTTTTTTTGGCTAGAACGACATCTAATATGAGACGGAGGGAGTAAATAACAAGAGTGTGACTATAGAAAGTGTACATAATAATCTCAAAAAAAAAAGTGTACACAACCACAGAATTATTGTTTGCACCTCTTGAATAACTTCACTATTTTAGTATTTAACATTCCAATTTGAAATTTCACAAGTCTTGATGTTGTACACTTCTATGATGAGCGTGTTCAGTAGGATTATGAGGCTGCAGACGCCCTGCAGCAGGAGCATTATGATGAGCAGGAGCTTGTTCAGGGTCCTAGGGACCAAGCTCTGTTGCATCGGTTTGATTTGCACACAGTGGCGGACCCAGGACCCCGGGGTCAGGGGTGTCAAATTTTTTAAATCCACAATTTGCTAAAAATATAATTAAAAACAATTATAATATATTTAAATAAATAAATTATACATTTCATAATTGTCCTCTACGTGATTTCATATTCTGAAATCGTAGAATAATAAGCTCAGAGTCAATTTTATTAAATACATCACTCTCAATGTATGTCACCAGACAGTCGTTCATCCATGTATCTCCCATCCGGTTACGCAACCTATTCTTCACAATATTCATAGCCGAGAAAGCTCTTTCTACAGTTGCTGTTGCAACAGGCAAAACTAGTGCCAGCTTCAAAAGAAGATAAACCTCTGGATACACATTATGTCTTCCATTTTCAACTAACGTCTCTGAAAGTTGTTGGAGTCCTTTCAAAGAAGCAAATTGAACATTCCTACGCATATCGACGATGTAACAGTCTAGTTGATCATTAAGCACCGCTAACTTAAATGGAGAGAACTCATCTGGATAAAAACTTGCAAATTCCAACAACTTTGCCTTATCAAAAGCATGGAACAATTTAGATGGATCCAAAGAAGCCAAACAAAGGAGTAATTGAGTATTAATCTCACCAAAACGGTCATTAAGTTCCTGAAGCTGCATGTCTATCACAGTATAAAATAACTCAACACGATAATGATGCTCTGCTGTAATGCCTCTTGGATTACGTACTGACTGCCCCTTAACAAACAAATCTTCCATAGCAGGAACAGGAATAGAATTCTTATTGCAAAATGAAATTACTTCTTGCATTAAAGAGTCCCATCCATCATTTCTGAGTGTTTCAAACCTGTCCTTTGTGATATTAACCAAGTTCATAGCATTCAGAATGTCTTGATCTTTTCTTTGTAATGCTTGTGACAATTCATTTGAAATAGCCAATACATCTCTCATCAAATGCAAGTAGAATACAAAATCAAAAATTTGTAACATAATTAGAAGACCAGATGCATCACCTTTTAACTGTCGAGGGCTACCGTCTACTTTCAAAATGTTAAGAACATCAATAATAGCAGAGTACATCAATACTATATTAATCAAAGTGGCATAATGAGAACTCCAACGAGTATCAGCAGGTCGCTTAAGACTAGTTTCTTGATTAAGACCCTGCCCACTAGAAATTTCTCCTATGCAAAATGCCTCTTTAACACGTTCCAATTGTTTTTCACGAAGCATGTCAACTCGCTTGCAAGACCCCCCCAACAACATTCATTAACTTGGAGACTAAATTAAAAAATAAGGAAACTTCATGATGGTCTTGAGCAACAGCAACTAAAGTAAGCTGTAATTGATGAGCAAAACAATGGACATAATATGCACATGGATTCTCCCTTAAAATCAAACTTTTTAGGCCATTTAATTCTCCACTCATGTTGCTAGCACCATCATAACATTGTCCACGGATTCTTGACATACTAAGTCCATGCTTAGAAAATAGTTCATCAATTGCAAATTTCAATGATGAAGCAGTGGTATCCTTAACATGAACAATACCTAGAAAACGCTCAACAATACTGCCAGTTTTATTAACATAACGCAAAGCAAGTGCCATTTGTTCTTTAGTTGATACGTCACGAGCTTCATCCACAAGAATAGCAAAGAATTCATCTCCAATATCAGCAATAATAGCATGAGTAGTTTCTAATGCAGCAGCATGAGCAATATCTTTTTGGATTTTTGGAGCAGTTAATTGATGGTTTTCAGGAGCATTATCCAAAACAACGCTCTTTATCAAATCATTGTGCACGGAAAGAAATTTAAGAAGCTCAAGGAAGTTACCTTGATTGGTAGAAGTCGTTGACTCATCATGACCACGAAAAGCTAATCCTTGCTTTAAGAGCCAACAAGCACAATCGATTGTTGCCTTTAAACGTGTTCGGTATATGTCACGAACTTTGTCAGAATGCCTAGACATCGCTGTGTCAATATGTTGATTTTGGTTCATCAAGTCTTGACATTTCCTGAGAGCAATGTTATGAGCACTATTAGGAGGTCCAACATGAGACTTGATCTTATCTTTCTTGTTCCAACTGTTGAATCCCTCGGTGACAAATGTATCACCACCCGCTTGGTTTCCAATATCGGGCCTAAAGAGATAACAATGCAAACAATATGCAGCATCTTTTTCAATGCTGTACTCTAACCAACTCCCAAATTCAGTGAACCATGCCGGAGAAAATCTTCTCTTTGCGCCTCCAATACTTCTTTGTGGAAAGTTGTGATTCTTAGGTTGACATGGCCCTTTTTGCAAATACGCTCTCCGTATTTTATCTTGATCGTTAGGATGAAATGTCGCAATTTTTCTTCGCAATCCAGGATCCGATGGCAACGTATCTAAATTAACTTCAACATGTTGTTGTTGTTGTTGTGAGCTAGATCCACATTCATCAATTGATGACCTTGGTCTCTTTACTAAAAATTTATCCATTTGAAACTACAAAGGCGCGCACAAAGCCACAAACACAAACAGAAGCACAAAAACTACTCAATTATAATTGATTTTCAGCACAAACAGAAGCAATTCAATTCAGAAAAACAATTTTCAGCACAAACAGAAGCACAATTCAGGCTATTGGTGCAATTCAATTCAGCACAATTGCACAAACAGAAGTCAGAAGCACAAAGCCACAATCACAAATTAAATTCAATTCAGAATCAAATCAATTCAATTCAGAATCACAAATCTCAGAATCACAAATCTCAGAATCACAAAAACAATTCAATTCAGAATCACAATCAATTCAGATTCACAATCAGAAACACAATTTTCAACCAAAATCAAATCAATTCGGATTCTCAGAATCAGAATCCCAATTTTTAGTTTAGGGTTTTCAAATTTCAACCAAATCAGAAATTACCAGCTAATAACAGAGAAGAAAAATGCTACAAAACATACCTCAGCTTCAGTTACAGAGGAAAACGAAGAAGAACAGTGGCGACGGCGAGGCGACTGGCTGGAGAGAGAGAACAGAGAAGGCTTCGTTCGTGTCCTGCGCGAGAGAACAGAGAAGAAGAAGGCTTCAGTTCAGCGCCTAGCAAGAACGAACGGAGAAGGAAGAAGAACGGTGGCCGGCGGAGGCGGAGGCGGTGGGTGCGTGCGAAGGCGAAATTGCGAGAGTGGGTGTGCGCAACTGCGTTTGCGAGAACGAGAGAGGGAGAGTCAGAGACACTGAGACACAGTGTGTGTTTTGGATAAGTGAACTTTGGGTATTTGGTGCAAATGAGTGCAAAATTTAGGCTATTGGTGCAATTAAAAAAATTCAGGGGTGTCAAAAAAAATTCAAGGGTGTCAAAAAAATTTCAGGGGTGTCAAAAAAAAAATTTATAGGGTGGTAAGCAGAAATTTTTTTTTTCAGGGGTGTCAGCTGAACCCCCTCAATATACACTGGGTCCGCCACTGTTTGCACATGGTGTCGAGGCAACGTGTGGGATAGGTAATAGTTTTAATAATTAATTTAATTTTTTTAGTGTCTTTAATATGTTTTAATTTATATAATTGATTTTTATACATGATCGTGGAAAGATTAAGGTTGCAGCCCATGGTGGGAAGATTTTTAGGTTTCGACCTCAGCAGCACCACCCACATGTACAGAGATGGTTAGAGCAGGCCTGTCTGTTGGAGCTCGATTCTAGTGCTCTCCACCACATTAACCACGAGCTGATTTCGGCGTTTGTGGAGAGGTGGCATTCTGAGACCAGCTCATTCCACATGACTTTTGGGGAGATGACTGTGACGTTGGACGACGTGTCCGCGTTGCTCCATTTGCCGCTCACCGGCACATTTTTGCAGCCTTGGCTTGGATTTTCTGATGCGGATGCCATTCATGCTGGAGGCGAGTTGCTGGGTATAGACCACGATTCTTGCTGGGCAGAGTGTCGGTTCACTAGGGGACCTAACTTCAGGTTCAGCTTTCTGGAGGAGGCATACCGAGCTAACATGCAACATTACTTTTTTGATAATGCTGCACGGTGCTATATGCTGCTCTTGTTGGGCTATACCATCCTTGCCGACAAGAGTCACACATATGTGCCCGTCAAGTGGCTCAGACTGATCCAGTCATTTGATGGCTGTGGCCAGTGGGCTTGGGGTCCAGCTGCGTTGGCCTTTTTGTACGAGCTGCTGAACGATGCTTGTTTTTGGAAGACATCACAGATTGGAGGATACGCTTCTCTGCTACAGGTAATAATTAATTATTTTGTTTACCAATAATTAATTACTTTTATTTATATAATTACTTATTTATTTATTTACTCAAATTATTCTTTCAGTGTTGGAGCATTTTCGGGTTCAACTGGATGACTTACGGTGGGAGGATGTCATATGGAGGCCTTGGGAGGACCACATGCGCTACTGGGGATTTCTCCAGATCTCGCTTTTCAGGGGTCATCTGCTATGGGTGATGTGACTGTGCCATACATGCCAGAGAGGGTCCGTTGGCAGTTTGGATACTTCCAGGAGATCCCTGTGGAACCGCTTACGGTTGGTGCCTCACGTCCATCTTCAGAGACTATTCTCGCGAGATGGTTGTACTAATAGGCCCCGATGCGAACTTTGATTAGATCTTCTAGATAGGCCACACATTCGGGTGAGTGTGATGAGGATTACCTGCCATGGTACTTACAGGTGTCCATTCCCCGTCTCACTGCGCCTCCGCCTACGCCTCCGGATGATGTACTAGATGAGGTTCCAGCAGCTGAGGATATTGGTCCACTGACCATGGAGGATAGGCTCCAGACTGCAGCTGCATATATCCAGGATGCCATGGGAGTCGAGGGTCTTCCACCTGCTGCATATGAGAGACTCTTGTGTGCTTTAGCTGTTTTGACCTTTGAATCTTAGTTGCATTTTTTATGGTATTTGTACTCGTATTTTATTGTTATCGTTATTTAACGTTATCGTATTATAGCGAGTATCGTTATTTATCGTTATTGTTATTAATCGTAATCGTATAATTTTAAAAAATTAAAAAAATGTTTTTTAAAAAATTTCCGGAAGTACCTGTGAAGAGGACAATTCCGGAAAACACATTTTTTGATCTTTCCAGAAACACCTCAAAAGAGGTACTTCCGCCAGAAATACCCCGTTTTGAGGTGTTTCTGGAAAGTTTAAAAAAATGCTTTCCGGAATGCCTGTATTTCCGGAAATTTTTTTAAAAACATTTTTTTTTATAAAAATACTGGGTGTTTTGGGGATTTACACAAAAATGGGTGTATAGGGGAGAAAGAGGGGGGTACAAAAAAAACCCATACAAAAAATACACAAAGCAAGTTAACTTCTGATTTAGGTTGCATGCTAGTAAAACGGGAGGTGTCAATGGTTACTCTTCGGATGTATTATCTGTATCAGTCCTAAGGTTTGGGTTCTGGGGATATTTGTAAGGGTTTTGCTTTTCCCACACCCCCTCCTACTCTTTCACACCCCTTAACAAATTTTATTCCAAAAATAACCTCGCGTGAGACGCTGCGAGGACGTGTTTTATGACTGTTCGAACGACCTTGTTCGAACAGGTTCGCATGACCTCATGCGAACAGTTTAAAAACGCCCAAAAGGGTGTGAAGTCAAAATTTAACACACTCGAACGATGTCGTTCGAATGTGTTCGAACGAGGTCATGCGAACAGGTTCGCATGACCTCATGCGAATAGTTTAAAAACGCCCAAAAGGGTGTGAAGTCAAAATTTAACACACTCGAACGATGTCGTTCGAATGTGTTCGAACGAGGTCATGCGAACAGGTTCGCATGACCTCATGCGAACAGGTGAAAAACGCCCAAAAGGGTGTGAAGTCAAAATTTAACACACTCGAACGATGTCATTCGAACCTGTTCGAATGCTCGTGTTCGAACAGGTGAAAATTCGTGAAAAAAAAGAGGTTTGGCCTGGCCTTTTGGTCTTTTCACACCCTTATGGGGTGTGTTTGGAGTAGGAGGGGGCGTGGGAAAAGCAATACCCTATTTGTAATCCAGGACATGATATGATAATTTGGGCTCACCTGGTGCATGGGGTGTTTAAAACAAACTTAGTAAGTAAATTTAGTTTTGACCAAAAAAAAAGCAAGTAAATTTAGTGACACTAAGTATAAGAAATACTCTAAGCTATCTAGGCGAAATTTAATGACTTAATTAAGCTGTTCATGAAAAATAGTTTAACACGGTTACTAAAATTCTAAAGACTTATAAGGTGATATAGCTTTTACATAATGACTTAATTAAGCAAGTAAATTTAGTGACACTAAGTATAAGAAATACTCTATCACGGTTACTAAAATTCTAACACAAATATATTTTTTTTATCAACCGAAACTTATGGTATTTCATTCATAATCAAATATGCAATACAAGTAGGACTATAATCAAGGACATGGGAGCTAGCATAATTCATTGATGCTCTAGCTAAAGTATGAGCCACAAGATTTGCTTGCCGTCTGACAAAACTAACTGTAGTTTTCTAAAGAGGATAAAAAATTGTGATAAGTTCTAAGAATAGAGTCATATTCAGTTACAAAGTTACACACTCCTCAGATTCCATCTACTACCGCTTTGCAATTAATCAAGCTCGATGGTGACTCGTTGGATGTCTAGTACCCGTAACTAATTGACTGCTTCCAATAAACCCAAAACTTCCGCTTCCCATGGTTGTGGTCTACCAACAAACCAGACAGTCTTAGCCTTCACAAACTCTCCTTTCTCATTTCTGATGCAAAGACCAACACCATACCTGCCATCATCAAAAAGGCAGCATCAACGTTACATTTGAGACTGCCAGGTTCAGGACAAACCCAGAGAGCATCATGCTGTCTGCTACTCAAATGAATTGAGGAATTATGAACCATCTTGGAGCGTCGTGCTTCCTACCAGCAAAACAACAAGTCTAAGGCGTATTGCACAGAGATACGCATCGGTTTCTCCACCCTTTCCCAAAGTTTCTCATTCCCCCTCTTCCATAAACCCCAAATCATCATTGCAAAACACCTCCTAGGACCCTCCTGTAGTAATGACTGAATTTTGAAGAAACTATATATCCTTGAACTCCTCTGCATCTTGAATCACCGATTGGATAGAATTCCAAAGCCCAGCTTCACGCCAAACTTGTTCCGCCTTTTGACATCCAAAGAAAACATGCCACTCATTTTCTTCATTCGCATCGCATAGTGGACATTCACCTGAGCAATCAACACCATGCCTTCGAAGGTTGGAAGGACACGGTAAGACACCGCGAGCAGCTCTCCAAAGATGGATACGCACCTTGTGAGGTACCTGCAACTTTCAAATTTGCTTCCAATCACCAGCAATACGCGCCTTGTCAATCAGCTTGTTCATGCCGGAGTAATACGCCGATCTCTCTGAGTATAAGCCATCACGACTCTTATTCCAAACCAATGCGTCCTCCTCCTCTCTACAGCGAAGCGAAATCCCCAAAATTCTGGCCCTATCCTCCGAATTGAAGAGTTGTTCAAGAAGTTGTGTTTTCCACAAACCCTCACCGCCATTAAAAAGAGAGTTCACTGTTCGTAGCTCATAACCAGGGACCACAGTAGAATCAATAAAAGGCGTATTCCCTCTCTTAACCCAAGGATCTCTCCAAACATTGATAGTAGTTCCATCCCCTATTTTCCATCTAGCTCCAAATTTAACAAGTACCTGTGAGTGTGGATGCTACGCCAAACATAGTTGAGATTATGGCCCAAGCGAGCCCCCAAGAAATTCTCATTAGGAAAATATTTAGCTTTGGAGACACGAGTAACAATAGCATCTTTGTTGGTGCTTAAACGCCAACCTTGCTTCCCTAGCATTGCTAAATTAAAACCATGAAAATGACGAAAGCCCATACCACCAAACTCCTTGCGAATGGTCAATTTGTCCCAATTAAGCCAGTTGATACCTCTCCTGGTGCCACGATTTAAACCCCACCAAAAGGAATTAATCATTCTTTCCATCTTTTCCCCTAGTGATGTAGGAATGAGGAAAGTACTCATACAGTAAGCTGGAATGGCTTGGGCCACTGATTTAACCAAAACTTCCCCAGCCTTTGATAAGTTCCTGCCTGACCAATTATGAATTTTGTGCCACATCCTGTCTCTGAGATAACCAAAAAGTTGCTTCTTACTCCGACCCACCATAGATGGTAAGCCTAAGTATTTGTCGGTGCCTAGACATTCTGTAACACCCAAGTTCTCCACCACACACTCCGTTAGTGCCGTACTTGTGTTTCTACTAAAAAATATTTCTGATTCCTAGAGATTAATTAATGGATTGCCCTGATGCCTTCTCATACGTCTCCAAAACTTCTTTTAGTAAGTCCCTCAGCACACTTTGACCCCATGAAGTTCTCCTCTTGCCTCACATTTTTTAAGAAGAGCAGTAAGTCCCTCAGCACACAATATAAAAAGGTAAGGTGACAATGGGTCACCCTGCTTGAGACCTCTCTCTGGTGAGACTGAACCAGCTTTCTCGTCATTCATAAGCACTAAGTAGTGAACCGTTTCAACACACATTACCATCCACCGAACCCACTTCTCATGGAAACCCAACTTATGAAGGACACATATAAAATTCCCCCAATCCACTCTATCACAGGCCTTACTAATGTCAATCTTCAAGGACACCTTGCACACCTTCCCATTAACCTTACACTTCATATGATGAATAACTTCGATAGCAACCAAAACGTTGTCCAGGATGGACCTATTAGCCACAAAGGCCGATTGTTCCATTGACACACATTTATGAAAAACATTCTTCAGTCTATTAGCAAGGACTTTAGAAATTAAATTATAAATGACAATATAAAGTGCAATCGGATGCAAGTCACGCATAGTGGTGGGATTAACTACCTTAGGGATCAACACGATATTAGCATCATTCTACGTAGGGGAAACTCACCATTATCTAACCAAGATACCGCAGAGTGATACAATTCTGGGCCACAAAGATTCCAAAATCGTTTAAAGAAAGCGGGATTCAAACCATCCGGGCCTTGAGCTTTATCAGAGTGCATTTGAAAGGGAGCCGTCTTGAATTCACCAATGTCAAAAGGTGCCACCAAGAGGTCGTTGTCCGCAACATTCACCTTAGGACTTAAGCAATCAAACACCAGATCATAATGACCACTCACCTCCTCAAACAAACCTATGAAGTACGTGTGCGCCACACCACCCAACTCCATTTGATTATCCACCACCGAACCATCATCTCTAGTTAAAGATACAATAGCATTGCGACGACGTCTCTAACTTGCCATGGCGTGAAAGAACTTCGAATTGGTATCACCGTCACGAAGCCAATGCACCTTTGCACGTTGCTTCCAAAAGGCTTCCTCTTGAGCCAATAGAGAACTTAGGCGAGCGTTTACTAGTTCTTTATATTGTAAGGATTCGTTGAGACTAGTAGAGCCTCGCAAGACCTCCAAATCGAATCTACAACATTGAATGTCCAACCTATACCTCATCCTCAACTTGCTTCCCCACAAACCAATGGCCGTCGTACAACTTTCCACTGTCCCCATAAAATCTGGCGCCTCAATCCGTGACTAGCTATCACCAACCACAATTGGCAAATCATCCTCTTCAAGCCAAGCATTCTCAAATCTAAAGGGTTTTGGGAACCCTCTATGCCTACTTTCCCATAGCTGGAGCCACAACGGTGTGTGATCCAATTTATCCGCAACACCATTAATAAGACAATGGTTAGGGAACAAGTCTATCCACTCTTGTGAAGCAAGTATACGATCAAACTGTTCCTCCTTAAAGTTCTCAGTACCTCTCCCCTACTCCAAGTAAATTGATGCCCCTGCATAGGAGTATCATGAAGTATACAATCTTGAACAGCTTCTCTAAAATCACGTAAATGCCAAGGGGCTCTATCAGCGCTCCCCCTCTTCTCGTCATTCACCCATAACACGCCATGGAAGAGAGTTATCTCTTGCCAAAGTACGAAGCAAATCCCAAGATTCACGCCTGCGCCCACTTTTCGGATAACCATAGAAACCCGTAAGCCTCCAAGAAGGACCATGAACACAAGACACCTCCACATCAATGTAGTTTGACGAATAATTAGTCATTGTACAATCAAATGGGTGACGCCAAAGTAAAGCGAGACCACCACTTCTACCCCTACTATCCACCGTGAACGCTGCATCAATTACGTGATTTGGAGCCTTCCATGCATGGTTGAACTTTCTCCCTCAACCACTATGCACCACCGCTACTGCCTCCACGACGGACCTCAGCTTTGTTGTCAGGACCCCAGTTATGTGCTCCATCATCATGAACCAGATCAAAAAATTTATCCCATGAGCTCTCCATATGCCCTAGCAATCCACACATGTAACAAAAAATCTCAAGCCTCTCATATTTCAAAGAACTTCTTTTGCTTCACCACCAGGCTTGCGAAGCCTCAGTTTCTTTAGGGGAGCCTTACGCACATCAAGCAAAACCCCTAACCCGCATAAAGGAGAGTATGAGAAGAAATAATATAGGAGAGAATAAAAATGAAGAAGTAAGAAGGAATAAGAATGAAGGAGAGTATGAGAAGTAATAATATAGGAGAGAATAAGAATGAAGAAGTAAGAAGGAATAAGAATGAAGGAGTGAGAATGAATGAGAAGGAAGAAGAAAGAGGAAATATAGAAGAGATATGTAGAGAAATTTATGGAGATTGGAGAGTATGAGAAAGGAGACGAAAGATTAGATAGGGAAAGCGTAGAAAAGAATGAGAAGGAAATAAAGAGTGAAATGAGAGAATGAGAAGAGTGTAGGAGAAAGTTTTATTTATAGGCATTTTCGAACGGTTCCGGCGGATTTACCTGCGGATTTTTTCTCTCGGTACCTTTATGGCAGATTTTTCCGTCGGTAATGTGCCTTTCCGGCGGACTTTTTAAAAATAAAAAAATTTAAAAACCGCCAGAAATGTGCATTACCGGAGGATTTTTCCGTCGGAAATTTCCGGCTGAAAAATCCGCTAGTAATGTACATTTCTGGCGGATTTTTTTTAAAAAAAAATTGAAAAATCCGCCAGAAATGTGCATTACCGGCGGATTTTTTCATCGGGAATTTTCGACGGAAAACTCCGCCAGTAATGTACATTACCGGCGAATTTTTCCAAAATAAAAATAAAAATAAAAATGAAAAATCCGCCAGAAATGTGCATTACCGGTGGATTTTTGAAAATTATTATTTTTTAAAAAAAAAATCCTCCGGAAATGCCAAAAAACTGTCGGAAAGTCTATTTTATCTGCCGAAAATTTACCGGCGGAAAAAATCTTCCGGAAATGCCAAATTTCCGTCGGAACCGTACCGGCGGAAAAAGTCCGCCGAAAAATGCGTTTTTCTTGTTGTGGGTGATAACTCTATTTTATATAGAGTTATTTATGCATCTAAACCTAAATAATTACCTAAACTCAAGTACAATATGTGTTAAATATAGTTGTATGAATAAAATAACAACATTTAAGGTTTATAAGAAGGGTCACACTCATGGCTTAGCATTTTGTTGTTGACCAAGTGACTTCAAAACACAAGAGGGGGGGGGGGGGGTGAATTGTGCAATTAAAAATGGTGATTAAAAATAAAGTATCTGAATAAAAAGGTTGATCAAATAAAATAAAGCGCTTAAGAAACCCTTTTAGTTCGAATAAGAATGAGTTGCAGAGGATAATAAAAGAGATAAAGGGAAAGAAGAAGACACGCAGAGATTTATACTAGTTCGGCCACTCCTGAGGCCTACGTCTAGTCCCCAAGGAAAACTCCAAGGGATTTTAATCAATCACTAGCTTTTAAAACAGGTTCAGCTAGAAACCTTTACAACCAAAGACCTCTACACACAAAACCGGGATATCACCTCCCTATGTAAAAGAACTTTAAAACCAAGAGATATCACCTCTCTTGAATACCTTGGGATCACACCCAAAACTAAGACCTCTTTACACAAAACCGGGATATCACGTCCCTATGTAAAAGAGCTTAAAAACCAAGAGATATCACCTCTCTTGAATACCTTGGGATCACACCCAAAAATAAGAAATGAAAAGGAAAATGATGATACACTCAATAGTGTAGATAAAACAAATTGAAGCACAAGTAATACAACTCAAACTATATGGAATATAAAGCTCTCAAATAAAGATTTTAGCAAGTGTAAGAAGAGTGAGAGTGATGAGAAGAATGATAGAGTTTCAGATGCAAGAATGAGTTGTGATTAAAATGATTTGCAAAGCCTTCTATTTATAGGCTTAGAAAAATATAGCCGTTGAGTAGAATATAGAAATGCTAAAATCGATTGTGTGCTTGAATAACTTAGAGATGATGATCGATTATGTGCTTCCTTAAAAGAAGGAGGAAATCGATTATGTGCTTCCTTAAATGGATGATGAAATCGATTATGTGCTTCCTTAAAACATGGGGGAAATCGATTATGGTCTCATAGGAAATAATAGGAATCGATTATGTGCTTGAATGTATGACTAGAAGAATCGATTTTGTGCTTCTTTAAAGCAAGATGAAATCGATTATGTGCTTCCTCAAGGCCATAAATCGATTATGTGCTTCCTTAATACAAGATGAAATCGATTATGGTTTCATAGGGAATGTTTAAGAATCGATTGTATGCTTGAATGTGGCATCCTTATAATCGATTATGTTTGTTTCTAAAATCATTTATGCATGCATGAGATTTGTTTAAAAAATTATTTTCATGCAAGAAAAATATTGTGAGTGTGTGATTTATTTTAGAGAGATTTATTTCCACTTACACAAATATCCTAAACACACACAATACAATAAAAAACTCTTGACTTGAAAGCTTGATCTCATTTTCCGCTTTTTGCAATCTTGACCTTTTTGAACTTCTTTTGTCAATCATCAAAACCAGATTATTCCTGTCAAGGCATATATTCACAGCATTTTCTTTCTTGTTTTAAAATCAGCAAACTATTCCTATCAAAGACGAAATACTAAATTCAAGAATAAGTATTAATTCAATAAATCTCATTTTCTCACCACATGCATATGCGCAAAGCAATTTAAAGCGCAAAATTCAACAATAAACCTAATTTATCCTCCTTTTCTTTTGCTCAATTTCAATAATAAAGCAACAAAAATAAATAGTGGAAAGGAATTACCTTGAGCCAGGAAGTTAGCTTTGAAGAGTCACTCACCTAGGGACACTTGGCCATCCATTATTGGACCTCCATTTGTGTTTGAGTGTGGGATTCAATTTGCTCTTTGAAGTTTAGAAACTTAACCCTAGTTAACTCCTCAAGTTAACTTAATCTCCAAGGGAGTCTCACTTTTTGAAGGCTATAAAAGGACCCTCACTTCTCATTTGAAATGACACCTCCAGATACCAACAAGATATCCTTAGAATTAGTTTTAGATAGTTTTTAAGTTTTTAGGAAGGTAAGGAAGGAATTGACAACTTCTTTCTTCACTTCCACGTAGTGCTAGCTAAGTGCAGGGAATCTGTGCACCTGCATTGCTTGGGAATTCATGCAAAGGAACTCCAACTTGTGTAACCTTTACCTTGTTACTTTCTTTTATGATTTCAAGTATATAAACATGCTCTATTTAGTTTATATATGTATTGCAATGTCTAACATGAGTTAAATTGCTTTAGTTGAGATGTTCTAACCTTATAATGATCTTTTAAGTAAGTTGTTGTGCTTTTATATGATGTATGCATTTTAGTTCTTGTGTAACACTTCTTTCAACACTTGTTTTAAGGTTGATCGTTTGAAATAAGTAGATTTGTAAAAGCAGACATGGTTTACAATTAAGAACTCAAGAACTCAAGAAATAAGTAGTTTTGTTAACTTGTTTTAATTAATAAAGAAACCTTTGTTAATTCCATGTTAAGTCCTAGACATAGGATAACATAGTCCTTAGGGTGATTCAGTGGGTACTTAAGAGGCAGGAGTGAACTTACTTAGCATGCCTAGACATAGGAAGCTTGTAATGAAACTCAGAAGAAAGTGACTGAAAAACACATACTGATGCAGCTGCATCCAGTGCACCTGCACCACTTAAATGCACATAACTCTTGAAAGTGACTTATTTGGTAAAGACATCTCAACTCTCATTCTCAACAGATTTCCTCTACATTCTATTACTTATTTGCATTCTGTTTACTTATCACCATCATCCCAATTTGTGAGTAGTATAGTTCACACTAATTTATACACTTTTAAGCCACAAGAGTTATCCAATCCCTGTGAGTTCGATCTTTTATACTACTTGTTTGTGACTGTGTATACTTGCACACTTTTTCAGCCACCAGTGGGTCTCTGTAACACCCCATTTCTACCCGGTAAAATAATGCAAAATCAGAGTTCATAAAAACTTTTTCAACACACAATGGAGTGCTACATTTGCTTCGTGAAAACAATAAACGGGTTAATTCGCTTTTTTGAAAACAGATACATAGCGCTTTCGGTTGAACCGATAAAACAACCTTTTAGTCTTCAAAATAATTCCTCTTTAATTAACACGCAGCAGATTCATAACAAGTCAACTCAAATAGACGTAGCGTCTTAACAATTCAAAATAGCTCAAAAACAACGAAATAACATAGCAACAATATTAAAACGTGTGTTCATTCCCCCGAGTGTTACATATCAGAGCGATGACACCGACTCGATCAAACGAAGGTGAGCAGCCTTCATTCGTGATTACCTGCACGTTACCAACATCGGGGTAACATTCAAACAGAAGGGGTGAGATATCGCACTATATAATCAGACATATGAAAGACAATATGTAATTCAGGTCATAGCATCAATTCATCATTTAACAACAATCAACATCATCTCAATCATATAGATATGCAACATGGATGCGGAATGTGACTCAACTCAGGGCCACCGCCCTATAATGCATGTGGTACCATAATCCAGCCAATAAATAAAGGCATTAACGTCGTATCATCATTCATCGTAATTTGCCAGTCCAGGCCGTCGTGTTTTGAGCATAGCTCCATCGTAAAAATATGCTATGTATGCGACGCTATGTAAATGCACAACCAACAAACAACGATTACATAGCAACGCAACAACATCGGAAATCATCGTTGGCCATAGGCGCCCATGCGCCAGAACAACACACCAAACAGCAACTGGGCAGCCACAACCTTGGCGCCCTTGGCGCCCATGCGCCAAAACAACAACTAAACAGCAACTGGGCAGCCACGACTTTGGCGCCCTTGGCGCCCCTGCGCCAGAGCAACAACTAAACAGCAACTGGGCAGCCACCACTTTGGCGCCCTTGGCGCCCATGCGCCAGAACAACAACTAAAACAGCAACTGGGCAGCCACCACTTTGGCACCCTTGGCGCCCATGCGCCAGAACAACAACTAAAACAGCAACTGGGCAACCACCACTTTGGTGCCCTTGGCACCCCTGCGCCAGAGCACAACACACACAGAATGGCGCCCAGGAAGGCGCCCAGCAACACAAACACACAACGGCGCCCATGGCGCCCTGCGGCAGGATAAAAAACGGCGCCCATGGCGCCCATGCACAGAATTTTGGTTCCAAAGCATCAACAAGCATGATCAAACATCGTCAATTGGCAACAATCATCATCAATTGAAATTAACATAATAGTTTAAAGTTCAATTCCTACAACTAGGGTTTTCTAAACTTAGTACACCTAGGGTTCCATAACCTTCCTACATAGAGCCATTCATACACCCAATTATAGAGATAGAACCCCACCCTTACCTTAGCCTTGAAGAATTCGAAGTCTTTGGCTTGCCCTAGCTCCCTCTCCTTCTTCGCGCCGTCCCCTCTCTTCTCCTCTCTCTAGTTCTTATTTTTTTTGTTCCTTCTAAATGAGCAAAACCCTAAATAATGTCTATTTATACTTTAGTTGATTTTATGGGCTTTTTCCTTAGTCCATTCGAATTACATCATGGGCCTCTCTAACACTTCTCATTTTACTACTCCCAACACTCGTAATAGGCTCACATATACTAGCATTATTATTTTTATTATTTTTCTACCAATTAAATTCCCAAACAATTCGATTAAATAATTAATTAAATTTTGGGGCCTTACAACCCTCCCCCACTTAGAATATTTTCGTCCTCGAAAATTTACCTGATTCGAACAACTCTGAATAAGACTCCCGCATCTTGCTTTACAGCTCCCACGTCATGCTTTCTCCGGCAGCTCCCAACCAAACCACTTTCACCAAAGCGATCTCCTTACCTCTTAGAGTCTTCACCTCATGGTCCTCGATACGCACCGGCATCGTCTCCACAGTGAGATTATCCCGAACTTGGACATCATCCATATGAATTACATGAGACGGATTTGAAATATACTTCCGGAGTTGCGACACATGAAACACATCATGCAAATTCGAAAGATTAGGCGGTAAGGCCACCCTATAAGCAACATTTCCAACCCTTTCCAAAATCTGATACGGACCGATAAAATGAGGCGTGAGCTTCTTAGCCTTCAACGCGCGCCCAACACCGGTCATCGGAGTGACTCGCAAAAACACATGCTCACCTGCTTGAAATTCTAAATTCTTTCTTCGCTTATCATGGTAACTCTTCTGTCTACTTTGCGAAGCTTTCATCTTCTCCCGAATCAATCTCACCTTCTCAGTAGTCTCTCGAACAATTTCAGGCCCAAGTACTACACTCTCTCCGGATTCATACCAACACAAAGGAGTTCTACACTTCCGACCATACAACGCTTCAAAAGGTGCCATCCCGATACTAGAATGGTAACTATTATTATAAGTGAATTCTATCAACGAAAGGTATGCATCCCACGAACCTCCTTGCTCCAGAACACAAGCCCTCAACAAATCCTCCAACGACTGGATAGTCCTCTCTGACTGACCATCCGTCTGAGGGTGATACGCCGAACTCAATCTCAGCTTAGAACCCAACTCCGTTTGCAAACTCTTCCAAAAATCAGACGTAAACCTCGGATCTCTATCCGAAACGATACACATAGGAACACCATGCAGCTTCACGATCTCTCGAATATAAATCTCTGCCAACTTCGATACTGGATATGTGATGTTAATAGGAACAAAGTGAGCCGACTTCGTAAGCCTATCAACAATCACCCAAATCGCATCATGACCTCTTGCGGTATTAGGCAATCCCGTCACAAAGTCCATTGAAATACTATCCCATTTCCATTCTGGAACCTCTAACGGTTGCATCAACCCTGCAGGCTTCTGATGTTCAACTTTCGACTTCTGACAAGTTAAACACGCGTACACAAACTGCGCTACATCACGCTTCATCCCTTGCCACCAAAACAACCTCTTCAAGTCCTGATACATCTTAGTAGCTCCCGGATGGATACTCAACTTACTCCTATGACTCTCTTCAAGAATCGCTTTCCTCATCTTTGCGTTATCAGGAATACAAATCCTATTACGGAACCTCAACACACCTTGCGCATCCAGCTTGAAATCACTATTCTCCGACTGATCGATCCTAACCATCGAATCCACCAGTTTATCATCCAATTTCTGAGCTTCTCGGATACTGTCCAAAAAGTCATTATTAATCTTTAACATTCCCAACTTGACACTCTGCGGTGTCACTTCACAGACCAAACTCATATCTCTGAACTGCTCAATCAATTCCAACTCCTTAACCATCATTGCTGACATGTGTAAGGTCTTTCGACTTAACGCATCAGCCACGACATTAGCTTTCCCTGGGTGATAATTCAACCCGAAATCATAATCCTTCAATAACTCCAACCACCGTCGTTGCCTCATATTCAATTCCTTCTGATCAAACAAATACTTCAGACTCTTATGGTCACTAAATACTTCAAATCTAGAACCATAAAGATAATGCCTCCAAATTTTCAGCACAAAAACAACTGCAGCAAGCTCTAAGTCATGCGTAGGATAATTCTTTTCATGAAAGTCCTCAACTGCCTCGACGCATAAGCAACTACCTTTCCATTCTGCATAAGCACACCCCCTAAACCCATCTTGGAAGCATCACAATACACCACAAAAGACTCTCCCGGATTGGGCAATGTCAAGATAGGAGACGTCGTCAATCTCTTCTTCAATTCGGCGAAACTCTCTTCACAACGAGCGTCCCACACAAAAGCTTTACCCTTGCAAGTCAGCTGAGTTAGCGGAAGTGCTAACTTCGAAAAACCCTCGATGAACCTTCTATAATAACCAGCTAACCCCAAAAAGCTTCTAATCTCGGTAGCCGACTTCGGGGCTTCCCACTGCAACACAGCATCTACCTTAGACGGATCCACCGTAATGCCACTACCTGAAATCACGTGACCAAGGAAACTCACTTCCTTCAACCAGAATTCACATTTAGACAGCTTTGCATATAACTTCTTCTCTTTCAGGACTTCCAATACTAATCTCAAATGCTCTGCATGCTCTTCTTCCGACTTAGAGTAGACCAGAATATCATCGATGAATACCACCACAAATTGATCCAAGTAAGTATGGAAAATACGGTTCATGTATTCCATAAATACCCCCGGCGCGTTAGTAACACCAAAAGGCATCACCAAATACTCATAATGCCCATAACGCGTTCTAAAAGCCGTCTTCTGAATATCCTCATCTTTCACTTTAATCTGATGATAGCCCGACCGCAAATCAATCTTACTAAACACTTGAGCGCCCACCAGCTGATCCATCAAATCATCTATCCTTGGAAGCGGATACTTGTTCTTAACCGTTACCTTATTCAGCTGTCTATAATCAACACAGAGCCTCATACTTCCATCTTTCTTCTTTACTAGCAACACAGGAGCTCCCCACGGTGACACACTTGGTCTCACAAACTTCTTTTCGAGTAAATCCTCAAGCTGCTTCTTCAGTTCGGACAATTCAGATGCCGACATCCTGTACGGTGCCATAGAAACAGGTCTGGTACCGGGTACAAGATCAATAGCGAATTCCACTTCTCTCTCTGGCGGCACATCTGGAATCTCGTCAGGGAAAACTTCAGGAAAATCACATACTACCCGCAGCTCTTCAATCACGGCTCGGTTCTCGGCAGACATTGACGCCATTAGCGAGAATAACTGGACTTCCTCCCGCATCAACTTCCGCAACTGGCCAGCAGACAACAAACCAGCTTCCTCCTCTTCAGGAGTGGAGAAACTCACAGAATTACTACGACAGTTAATATGCACATGGTTATGCTCTAACCAGTTCATACCTAATATCACATCCAATCCACTTAACGGCAAACAAATCAGGTCAACAACAAAGTCTCTGTCGAAAGTCGACAAAGGACATTGAGAGCACACAAGAGAAGTAGTCACCGACCCCTTAGCTGGAGTGTCGACGACCATCTCTCCATTCATAGAAGACAACGCAAGACCCAATCTTTCAACACAATTGGCAGCAATAAAACAATGGGTAGCACCGGTATCAACAATAGAAGATAGAGGAATATTATTAATGAAGCATGTACCTCTAATAAGTCCATCTTCTTCGGAAGTCTCTGTCCTTGCCAAAGCGAACACTTTCCCACTAGCCCGCTCCTTCTTCGGTTTCTGACACTGACTAATGATGTGTCCTCCTTCGCCACAGTTGAAACAAACCACCTCCTTATGCTCACACCCGGACGCCTCATGCCCGATCTTACCGCATCGAAAACACCTCTTCGCCTCAGCGTTGCACGCATTACTCTTATGACCAGCTTTGCCACATTTGAAGCACACAATACCCGCAGGAGCATCTCCCCCACTAGTCCTCTTGCCATCAGCAACTCTCGACTTACCCTTACCAGCAGGAGCATCATACGACTTACCAAGATTCTGAGGCTTGCTCCTTTTCTCATTAATAATTTTATAATGCGCATTGTTGTCCTCTTCATTGATTCTACAGCTATCAACCAAATCAGCAAAGACACGGATCTTCTGATATCCAATGGCCTTCTTGATCTCTGGTCGCAACCCATTCTCAAACTTGATGCACTTTGAAAATTCAGCAGTTGCTTCACTGTAGTGCGGATAAAACTTAGCCAACTCCACAAACTTAGCAGCATACTCAGTAACCGACAGGTTTCCTTGCTTCAGCTCAAGGAACTCAATTTCCTTCTTACCCCGAACATCCTCCGGATAGTACTTCCTCATAAATTCCCTACGGAACACAACCCAAGTGACCTCTTCACCTGCAGCTACCAACCTTTGACTAGTCTCTAACCACCAGTCATCATCTTCTTCTGCCAACATATGAGTGCCCTAACGAACCTTCTACGCTGGAGTGCAGTCCATCATCCGGAAGATCCTCTCCATCTCCTTCAGCCAAGCCAACGCTCCATCAGGATCTTACTTGCCTTTGAAAGTAGGCGGACTCTCCCTTTGAAAGGTTGCCAAATTACGAGACCCCGCATTTTCACCAACGTTTTGCTGACCTTCCACGGCCTGAGCCATAGCAGCCAAAGCAGCAGCGATAGCAGCATCGTTCCTTCCAGCCATCTCAACTAATCACTACAACATAAACAACAGTTAGAACCAATTGACAATACTTGATCGTCAATGACACAATAACTTGAAAACTTGGCCGGACAGACCGAAACTGCTTTGATACCACTAATGTAACACACCATTTCTACCCGGTAAAATAATGCAAAATCAGAGTTCATAAAAACTTTTTCAACACACAATGGAGTGCTACATTTGCTTCGTGAAAACAATAAACGGGTTAATTCGCTTTTTGAAAACAGATACATAGCGCTTTCGGACCGATAAAACAACCTTTTAGTCTTCAAAACAATTCCTCTTTAATTAACACGCAGCGGATTCATAACAAGTCAACTCAAATAGACGTAGCGTCTTAACAATTCAAAATAGCTCAAAAACAACGAAATAACATAGCAACAATATTAAAACGCGTGTTCATTCCTCCGAGTGTTACATATCAGAGCGATGACACCGACTCGATCAAACGAAGGTGAGCAGCCTTCATTCGTGATTACCTGCACGTTACCAACATCGGGGTAACATTCAAACAGAAGGGGTGAGATATCGCACTATATAATCAGACATATGAAAGACAATATGTAATTTAGGTCATAGCATCAATTCATCATTTAACAACAATCAACATCATCTCAATCATATAGATATGCAACATGGATGCAGAATGTGACTCAACTCAGGGCCACCGCCCATTAATGCATGTGGTACCATAATCCAGCCAATAAATAGAGGCATTAACGTCGTATCATCATTCATCGTAATTTTCCAGTCCAGGCCGTCGTGTTTTGAGCATAGCTCCATCGTAAAAATATGCTATGTATGCGACGCTATGTAAATGCACAACCAACAAACAACGATTACATAGCAACGCAACAACATCGGAAATCATCATCGGCCATAGGCCTACAACATACCACCTGCCAATAATAGAGGCAATTCAACTCGGTACACCATCATCGACAATAGTTAGCAACTTAGCAACTTTCAACATTTTTGGCAACACATCAACAACTTAGCAGTTTTCAACATTTTTGGCAACACATCAACAATTTAGCAACTTCCAACATTTTGGCAATTTTGGGCCTAATTACACATTCAACATCAACGCATCATCCTAAGCATCAAGTGTGAAATTCACATTTGGGCAGCCAAACTGGCGCCCTTGGCGCCCATGGCGCCCAGCAACACAACACGCAACGCAGCACGCAACACAGGCAGCCATACTGGCGCCCTTGGCGCCCATGGCGCCCGACAACACAATACAGCAACAAGGCAGCCAGATTCTGGCGCCCATGGTGCTCCTGCGCCAGACACAGCAACAGGAAGCCAGGTTTTGGCCCCCATGGCGCCCCTGCGCCAGACACAGCAAGCAACAACAGAAATTGGGAAGCCAATCTTGGCGCCCTTAGCGCCCATGCGCCCAGAACCAGCAACCACAGCAACAGGGCAGCCACAACATTGGCGCCCTTGGCTCTCATGCGCCAGAACAACACACCAAACAGCAACTGGGCAGCCACAACCTTGGCGCCCTTGGCGCCCATGCGCCAGAACAACAACTAAACAGCAACTGGGCAGCCACCACTTTGGCAGCCACCACTTTGGCGCCCTTGCGCCAGAACAACAACTAAACAGCAACTGGGCAGCCACCACTTTGGCGCCCCTGCGCCAGAACAACAACTAAACAGCAATTGGGCAGCCACCACTTTGGCGCCCTTGGTGCCCATGCGCCAGAACAACAACTAAAACAGCAACTGGACAGCCACCACTTTGGCGCCCTTGGCGCCCATGCGCCAGAACAACAACTAAAACAGCAACTGGGCAGCCACCACTTTGGCGCCCTTGGCGCCCCTGCGCCAGAACACAACACACATAGAATGGCGCCCAGGAAGGTGCCCAGCAACACAAACACACAACGGCGCCCATGGCGCCCTGCGGCAGGATAAAAAACGGCGCCCATGGCGCCCATGCACAGAATTTTGGTTCCCAAGCATCAATAAGCATGTTCACACATCGTCAATTGGCAACAATCATCATCAATTGAAATTAACATCATAGTTTAAAGTTCAATTCCTACAACTAGGGTTTTCTAAACTTAGTACACCTAGGGTTCCATAACCTTCCTACGTAAAGCCATTCATACACCCAATTATAGAGATAGAACCCCACCCTTACCTTAGCCTTGAAGAATTCGAAGTCTTTGGCTTGCCCTAGCTCCCTCTCCTTCTTCGCGCCGTCCCCTCTCTTCTCCTCTCTCTAGTTCTTATTTTTTTTGTTCCTTCTAAATGAGCAAAACCCTAAATAATGTCTATTTATACTTTAGTTGATTTTATGGGCTTTTTCCTTAGTCCATTCGAATTACATCATGGGCCTCTCTAACACTTCTCATTTTACTACTCCCAACACTCGTAATAGGCCCACATATACTAGCATTATTATTTTTATTATTTTTCTACCAATTAAATTCCCAAACAATTTGATTAAATAATTAATTAAATTTTGGGGCGTTACAGTCTCCCCCTCTTCTCGTCATTCGATAGCAAGTCATTATAGTCACCCATAACACACCATGGAAGAGAGTTATCTCTTACCCAAGTACGAAGCAAATCCCAAGATTGACGCCTGCGCCCACTCTCCGGATAACCATAGAAACCCGTAAGCCTCCAAGAAGGACCATGAACACAAGACACCTCCACATCAATGTAGTTTGACGAATAGTTAGTCACCGTAGAATCAAAGGGGTGGTGACGCCAAAGTAAAGCGAAACCCCCACTTCTACCCCTACGTATCCACCGTGAACGCTGCATCAAAACCCAGTCTAACACGAATCTCTTCAATTTTGTTTGCATGTACCAAAGTTTCACAAAGAAAAGTAACGCCCGGTTGGTACGTCCGAACGAGGTCACGAAGCGACGAAACTGCTCGTGGGTTACCCAAGCCCAAGCAGTTCCAACTGATGAAGCTCATTGGTCCTGGCAGGTTCCTCTGCCAGAGCCCACCCCTAAAAAATGCATGTCACTACTGTTGCTATTGTTGGTTGCCATCTCGTTGCAGGAAGCTTTACTACCGTTACAAGACCCCACATCGTCACTATTCCCTCGTCCTTCACTATCCTCCCCCATACGCTTACAGTCCACCTCCACGCCACCTCAGCTTCCATCTTAACATCATCAATCCTAGCTGGTATCATATCTGGTTGAGACGGTTTCCTTGGAAAAACACTACAAAAAAGCAGTATAGGCGACGGATTTTTCCGTCGCTAATGACCAAAAATCCCTGGCTAAAAATGGCCTCGCTAATGGTTAGCGATGGAAGTTAGCGACAGAATTTAGAGAGGAAAATTTCGTCGCTAATCACCTCGTAATCTGTGTTTTTTGTTAAAAAAAGCGCGCATTCGTCATTAAAGTATATTATAAAATTATTGTTATAATAACTATTATAATATTATTAAATTATAATATTGTTATAAAATTATTATAAAATTATTGTGAAATATGGTGGTGGTGGTGGTGGTGAAATATGGGAAGGAGTTTGTGTAGAGAGAGAGACGGTTAGAGAGAGAGACGGTTACAGAGAGAGAGAGGGGTATGGTTAGAGAGAGGAGTGATGGTGGAAGTTAATTTTGTGGTGGTAGTGGTGGTGGTGGTGGTGGTGGTGGTGAAATATGGGAAGGAGTTTGTGTATAGAGAGAGAGAGAGAGGTGGTATGGTTAGAGAGAGGTGAGGGTGGAAGTTAATTTTGTGGTGGTAGTGGAGGTGAAATATGGGAAGAGAGTTTGTGTGTAGAGAGAGAGAGAGAGAGAGAGAAGTGTGAGGATGAGAGGAGCTATGATGTGGTGGTGGTGTAGGGTGGGTTTGGGTAGAGAGAGAGGAGAGTAAGGGAGAAAGAGAGTGAAGTGTGAGAAAAGAAAAGAAGAGAAGAGAGAAGAAGTGAGGAGGATTCAGTTTAATAAAATAAATTAGAATTAGCGACGGAAATTCAAATTAGCGGCGGATTTTAAAATGGTGAAATTTCCAAGGAATTAGCGACCGATTTTTTGCGACAGAAATTCAAATTAGCGACGGATTCAGAATTTTACGCATTCCAAGGTCTGCGCAACGGTCACGTCAGCATTAGCGACGAATTTTTTGCGACAGATTTTAAATTTAGAGACGGAATTTAAATTTTTTGTTAAAAAAAGCGCGCATTCGTCATTATTAGCGACGGATTTTGGTTCCCTCGCTAAAATCCCTCTTTACTTAAACATTAGCGACGGATTTTGGTTCCCTCGCTAATTTTCTGTCGCTAATAAGGCGTTTTTTTGTAGTGAAAGAATTGATGGTTTTTTAAAAATTTCACCCAAGTGGTCAACATCATTAATCCCCACATTCATTCCTGCCTTTTTGGACTCTGACGCGCCTTCATCAGATCCCCTAATCATTGTGCTTTTATTGCCATGCAATGAATTCGGCGCCTGACCCCAACAATTGTGGGTTTCATTAATTACGTGATTTGGAGCCTTCCATGGTTGACCTTCCTCCCTCAACCACCATGCACCACTGCTACTACCTCCACGACGGACCTCAGTTTTGATGTCAAGACCCCAGTTACGTGCTCCATCATCATGAACCAGATCAAAAAGTTTATCGCACGAGCTCTCCATATGCCCTAGCAATCCACACATGTAACAAAAAATCTCAAGCCTCGCGTATCTCAAAAGAACTTATTTTGCTTCACCACCAATGCTTGCGAAGCCTCGGTTTCTTCAGGAGAGGCTTACACACATCAAGCAAAACCCTAACCCGCATAAAAAGTCTCCAGAAGTCAGAACTATTCTTCACATCATACTCCAAGATGCTTATCAAAAAACCACGGACCTTGCTTGAGAACCCTTTCAAGATCGAGTGATCTAATGTGACGATTCGTAAGAAAGCCCCTTCCCTTATGTTAACGCCCCTTCCCGGCCTCCACACCCCCGCCATACGCTCCTTCATTATGTGTGATCTAATGTGACGATCCGTAAGAAAGCACCCCACCAATGTTAATGACGTGTTTGCCCTAACTTGTTCCTCCTCCTCCCCTTCTATCTCAACCTCCATCGTAGGTTCCATACCTCCAGACATCGAAGATCGGTGTAACAGTGCAGAAACGAAACCCTAACTCAATGCAAAACAAACGCGAAAAAGAATGTTGCTACCTTCTCACTAGGAGAGAACTCTTCTCACAAGGGAAGGAAACCCTAGGAGAGAGAAAAACTCTTCTCACGAAACACAAATATTTAAGTACTTTATCATTACACCACCCATAGGGACCCAAAAGTATGCCAGAGGAAAAACATCTCTTCATGAAATTTCGATGAATTTTACAAAGCGTGAAATGCGAATCACGCCACTTAACTTGAAAATGAGCAAGGATACCTCCTACTTTAAATTTCAGTTCAAGCAGAGAAAATTCCTTCTTTCTCCACTTAATGTGTCGCAAATGTATGTCAAATACTGATAAGGATTGACTAAGCATTGCTATACATAATTTTGTTTGTTTTTCTTGGCAAATAGCATTAGACAAATTGTCTACTAAAAACATTTACTTCTCAAATCATTTTTTCATATAAACAGAATATAAACTATTCTTTTTCAAAGGTTCTAGTTTTGATTTTATGGAAATTTTTGATGTTGTTTTAAGATAAGGCTTTGGCCTTGGCTAATGGAAAACTTTGATGGATCTAACATTCAGTTTTCAGATTAGTGTATTAGTCTATTGAATAAAATGCATTTACCACAGTAAATGGATTTTGAGATCTCTTTACTAGCTCATGCCAAATTTGTTGTTGTTGATATGTGTGGCCTATTTTATCTTACTACTGTTTGATTTACTTAATTACTTGTTGATTGGTTCTCATAATTGAGTCATTGCACTAAGTTATCAAGGAAGATTTATTATTTCCATCAAGTATATAAATGAGATGTTGTTATCAGTAGACATGAAGAAAGAAAACAAGTTTAAAAATAAAAGTTGGATTGTAATGACCTTTTCATCTCATCTCTGTCATATATCGGGCTCAAAGTCCTTTCTTGTCGCTCCAACCTATGCTTTTATTTCTGTCAAGGTACAACCAAACACAGTCCAATCTGTCAACATACATAGCCCTACCACTCCTTCACTCCACAACACACAATCAATTAGTACTACATTTCAAAAAAAAAAAATCTAAAAACCAACCCAACCCAGATCCCAATTTCATGCAGGAAACAGATAGATCTAGAGACAAGAGAAGTGAAAGTTAGATCGTATCAGCTTTCTTTCCTGTAACACTGCCACGTTATAATTAATTAAGGTGAAAGAGATAGACCCCATTTTCTGTTTTTTATTTACCTTCCTTTATTTGTCTTATATGAAATGATGGCAGTAGTGCAGTGGACAGTAGTAGCAGGTTTTTATGTGTACTGGTTACCCTCTTTTGAAGGCAAAGAAGTTTTCCTATGTTGGTGTTAAATTCCCATTTTGGAACTCATTTTAACCATTTTGAAAATGTGCACACATATTAATTTTGTAGATAGCTAGACTTTTTAACACTGTTTTTGTCAAAGTGAACATGAGTTATGGGTTATTGTAATAGCAGAATAGTAGAAAAATGGAAAAGAGAAAACAGTAGATTCATAAGTCTATGATCAAATATGGTCCCCGTTGAAGGCTGCTTGGGGGGCCAACTGACATATGCCTTCTTCCCCTTTTCACGCCTTGTCCTTACTGCTCTTCCTTTCTATAGTACGGTCTCAGCATTAAACACACTACTTTGTTGCTCCCCAAAAGTGAACTAGAAATGTTAGAACCTCTCACCAGAGTCACAGCTATTCCAACACTCTCACTCATTCCTCACTTCCCTAGCTCATAACACTAGTGCCACGCCTCATTGTCGTATCTACCCAACTACTCATAGATAGGGGTGTTCAAAACCGAACCAAACCAATAAAAAACCGCAAACCGAATCAAACCAAATCGAAAACCACAAAAAACCGCTTCTTATTGGTTTAGTTCGGTTCTTTTTTTCATTGCACCGCGCGGTTTGGTTCGGTTCGCGGTTTTGATTACAGAAACCGAACCAAACCAAACCAAACCGCAAGTAACACTAAGACTTATTGACTTACAACATTCCTTACTAACTTACTAGCATAAATACAACTAAAACCCAACTCTCCTCACTTACTAGCCCAAATACAATTAATTCTTTGACTCACTTACCAACAATCCATATTGTTATGCTATATTTAAAAATTACAATAAAATATTTAATTCAAATTCTTTTAAACATTGTCTTAGCTATCTTAAAAGAATTAAAAGATCGTAATTTATATACTACATATATTTGAGTAGATTTTTTTCTTAAAGATTTATGTTTACCATTTTTATGTTAGTTAATTTTAACTTCGTTTTAAATTATGTTTTGTCTTGGAAAAAACCGAACCAACCGAACCAATCCAAACCGCATTAGTTTGGTTTGGTTTGGTTCGGTTTTATTTTAGGAAGCCAACCAAACCAAACCAAACCGCATGTAGTTTTACCTTGCGGTTCGGTTCACTTTTTGTCTCAAACCCGAACCAAACCGTACCGCGAACACCCCTACTCATACACCCATTAGAGTTTTCTCTACCAAGGAAATTATATCACGCACCTTCCCCCGCTAAAAGGTTTTTACATCGATAATCAATCACAAACCACGATAAAAGACTTGACCATTTTTAATAACACGTCAAATTGTAATTCGTTGATGATGTAAAAAAACTTTATCACGATAGTGATATAAATGAAATCCTAAGCTTAATATCTTGATCTTCACACACACACACACACATATATATATATTTACTACCATCTCAATATTTCATATAAAAAATTAAAAGTTTTCTTCTTTTTTTTTTTTCTCTTTTGGAGTTCACAGTTGGAGTCAAACTCAAAACCCTAAAAGCTACTGCTACGTACTACTTAAACTTGCTACAAGAAGCTCTGACCTCTCACTATCTTCTCACGACTCCCTTTGTGGTCCACCCCGTTGCCAAACTGAACTTTGCCCATATAAACGCAGCAGATAAGCTTCAGTTCAAACAGCAGGAAACTAGTGAAGACTGAAACCAGATATGGATTGGAATGTGAGCACTAGACGCTTTGTTCCTCGACCTGACTTTTCATTAAGCTTCCTCTCCAACTTCACCCACATGCCTTATTCAGGTACAAAAACAACAACAACTCTTCCTTTTATAGTTTTTCTTTTTAACTCTTCAAAATATTTACAAAGAAACTAACTTCTACCATGTCCATTTAGTACCCCTTTTAAACGTGTGGACTTTCAAAGTCCAATATTTTTTTGAACTTTCTATCTTGAAGATCAAGTAATTGCTATACATTAGCTCGGTCAACATTCAAAATACATATACAGTGTCCATCAAATTAACAACAACTCTTCACACACACACCAATATTTTGAAAATCAGATCGCACATTAAACTAGTGAGACTTTTGGGTTATAGTTCAATCACTTTAAATCGCTATAAAGGTGCGGTTGAACCGCTCACATTAGACCGTGTCCGTTCATGGTTTCACTAGTTATAATTAATATTATGTTATTTAGGTTTTTAAAACACTGATCTACGCTCTCTCTCTCTCTCTCTCTCTATATATATATATATATATATATATATATATATATATATATATATATATGTGTTAAGGAATGGAAGTGAAACAACAAGTGTTGAGCGAGACACTTCCAGAAATGGAGAAAATGAACTGCGGGGGGAATTACCAAGAGATGAAGAAAAAACGATTAACGAGTGAGCAGGTGGAATCACTGGAGAATAGTTTCCAGAAGGAAATAAAGTTGGACCCTCATAGGAAAATGAAGCTGTCCAAGGAGTTGGGTCTCCAGCCTCGTCAAATTGCTGTATGGTTCCAAAATAGGCGCGCAAGGTGGAAGACAAAGCAGCTTGAACACTTGTACGATTCCCTTAAACATGAATTTGATGTCGTAACCAAGGAAAAACACAAACTGGAACAAGAGGTAGGTTAACATATATAATATACGGGTGTACATGTATGAATGAATGTATATTTCTATATTCAGATTTAGAGAGTGAAAAAGAATTCCATGTAACTATATTATTTTTACATATATCCTTATAGTTTTCAATATAGTAAATGCTAGTGTGTTAGATTTCAATATATCTGCAGACACAGTATGTATGTAAGTTTTTACCTTAAAAAACACTGCAACTTTTCATTTAATGTTTAAATAATTTGAAGTAAGTATTACTATGAAGTTTGAACTATACATATCCCTCTGATGTTGGAACAGGTTAATTCATGCATATAGCTGTTTTGCATGTTCTATTCAGGTAATGAAGTTGAAGGGAATGCTGAGAGAGCAAGTTTGTAGAACTCAACAAATATCAGCAGAAATGTCTGGGGAGGAAACAGTAGAAAGCACATCAGAGGCTCTGCGTTGCTCAAACAGGACCCGGGGAAAGATTCATGATAGTAATCATGAGGCCGAGGAGGGAAACTGTTGTTTCACTTTGGAGGATTATAACAGTACTACTACTACTACTACTGTTCCTGTTTTTCCCTACTGGCCTGCTGTTCCTTATTACCCCTAAATTAATTAATTAATTAATTATAAGAAATTAATTAATTAGTAGCATAGGATCACAGTAGAGCTGCATGTAGGTATGACTAAATAGCTGTCAGGGCATTACTTACTAGCTTCCTTTCACAGTGCATCATCAAGTCTTTAATTGTGTCACGTACTACTGCTACTACTACTGTAAACTGTTATATTTAAATATATCTTTCTTTGTTTGCCAGTAAAACTTTCTAAGCAACTCGTGATCCTTACATTGCATCATTCCTCACTTATAATCCCAATTACTTTCTACTGTTACTTTTATTGGAGTAGAAAATTGTTCAGCATCTCTTTGTATCTCTAGTATAGATGTATCCACTAAATCAGATTAGTATATCACAGATTTGATAGTTCGTTATTTAGAAAGCGTTGTCTATTTTATCAGATTTGATATTGCTCCATCGATAAAGCGCTATATAAATATAAATATGTGAGGAATAAAGTTAACGCATTTCAAAGAAAAGAGCTTCCGTATTTGTTGAGAATAAATAGTTTTTCTTAGAGAATGTATTGTATTAATATATATATATATATATATATATATATATATATATATATATTTAAGGAACATATATTATGAGAAGATTTTTATAATAAGAGGGTGAGAGGAACCAATCAAGACCATAGATCAAATCATGAATGATTGAGATTAAAAGAAAAAGTCAACGGAATAACACACAAAAATTAGATCTGGTTCCTTTAATAAGGCC
This sequence comes from Astragalus membranaceus, assembly GCA_039519185.1. Lineage (NCBI taxonomy): Eukaryota > Viridiplantae > Streptophyta > Magnoliopsida > Fabales > Fabaceae > Astragalus > Astragalus membranaceus. Next base: position 91,836,527 of record CM076847.1, on the reverse strand, counting down.
TTTCAAATTTTTATTAAATTATTAATACTTGTTAAGACCACTAAAATATACTACTCTGATTTTTATATAAGCAAAAAAGTACTTGTATTTAGTCTAATTCAAGACAAAATGCATGTACCTTTTTGCTTATATAAAAAATCGAAAGAAGCATATGTCGGCTTTTGTTATGGTAATAGTAATATCTGCTAGTTACACCCCATTCGCAAAGTCCAGTCAATTTAAGGCCCATTACATGAAATCAGGGTCCAAATCATCAAGGGTCAAGATCACACGACAAGATCGAACGGCCCAAAGCCATCAAGACAAGCACCACTAAAACTCTATAAATACAGCATTCAATGCTCATTAATGGTAAGCAAGCTTTACAACTTAAACTTATTCACTCAAATACTGACTTGAGCGTCAGAGTGTTATTGCAGGTACAACCTCGCCATCTCAAGATCGACCACCTCAAGCTCGAACAAGTCCGATCTCCTCAAAATCGACTATCTCAAGACCAAAGGACATAAACAGAATCAAGGATAAAACATCTTTTAACTGCGTAATACCAATCACTAAGATCGAAAGCACAGTACTGAATAGCTTTCATATTTTTGGTGGCGTTACAACGTAACAAAACGAAAAAAAGGCAACAAAGAAAAACTAGTTAAACGTGTCCCTCAGAATGTAAGACTCTAAGCCTGGAGGAGGGTGGTCTCGGTCTGTATCTGTTGTACCCCAATTTTGTCCGATCCTTTTTCGCAATCACTGCTACGAGAAAAGTGTTTCAGGCTCATTCGATGTTGTCTCGTTTTAATTCGGGCCAACGCTTAGTACTTTGTTCAATCGGACCGAAATGCCTTCTTGTCTGATTGGGCCCATACTCGCGTGGTTGGCTTGTATTTCTACGATTCGCGTTTGTCTAGTAATATGGGCCTATGTGTTGCTATTGGACCTATGTTAGTAATTTGTCTAGATTGGACCTGATTTTAGAAAATTGTTCTAATTGGGCCTTATTTTTAGTCATTTGTCTAATTGGGCCTATGTTTAGTCTTTTGATTGGGCTTGGCCCAATTTAATCATTTTCTTCCATTTTGACCAAAAACAATAAAATTGTCCATAGTCCAAATAACAGTTTACTGATATCACAAATATAATTAAAAATCAACAAAACTAATTTACAAAAATTTACAATAATCTAAAAAAATACAAAATAAACTAAAAAAGTCACAAAGATCAGATTTGCAGCTTCGGCTGCTTCTCCTCAGGCCGAAGCAAAAAAAAAACAGCAGCTGAACCCTAGCCCTTTTCTTGCTCACCAAGCACCCACCTTCTCCAACCCAAGCCCAAAACCTGCAAAATAGGAAACAAAGATAGAGAAGGATCAGAAAAACCCTAAAATCAGCCTATATAAACAAGCTTGATTCAGAGAGAAAAGACACCCAAAAAAATTCACACGGAAAATACATAGAAATTCAGAGCAAAGGGTTTCACGCTGAAACCCAAATCACAAAACACCGAGAGATTCTGAAACAAAGAAAGGTCGCAGCAGTAATAAGCAGCAGCAGCGAGCAAAAGGTACCAGTAAACAACAATAACAAAAGAAGTTCAGAGGTTGGAGTAAAAGGTTGGTTCCTTAAATAATTTTTTTGACGTTCATATGTTACCTGATGTTTTAGTTTGGCTAGTATGAAAAAATGTAACTAATCTGATACCAGTGTCAAAGCTGTCTATATGTAAAGAAAAATCAATCAAGCATAACCAGTGACGGTAAATAAATTAGGATTAGGAACAAATTAGGTTTTTCAATTCAGTGTTAGGAATAAATTAGGGGTTTAGTTAACCGGCTCAAAAAAACAAAATTGGTAATCAGTTGGAAATTGTAATTCAGTTAGAAAATTAGGGTTTGGTTAGGATATTAAGCAGAAACCCGGAATTAGAGAAGATAAAATAGAACCGGAAATCAAAACAGGGAAATAGAAAATAGGAGAAGAGGGATAAAAAACGAAATAAAAAGTGTGGAACCGTACCAGCTCCGACCACCGTGACGCGGGCCGTCTCCCGAAAACGCGTCGCCGCCGCCGCCGTGAACCGCCCATGGACCACCCCGCCGTCGTCTTCCTTTCGTTCTCCTCTCCCATCGTAGCCGTCACCTTTGAAACCCGTTCGTTTTCGTTGCCATTATCTTCCACACCGGCCAAGGAACGACCGACCAAGCGTCGTCTTCACCGGAGTTTGGCGTGGGTCACCGGAGCTTGGCGCCACAATCCCCCCCACCTCTGTTGCTGTCACCTTCGTGCACGTTCGTCGTGAAATTTCGCAAATCACTCTCTCTCTTTCCAAGGGGAAGAACGGCGCTGGAGAAGCCAAGAGGAAAATTATGGTTACTGAAACCTTTGCAGCGAAATTGGGGCTATAGCTAAACACACCCCATTTTGTTATTTCACCCTTTTTTCGTTTTTATTCATTTCTTTTCAAGAATAATTTATTTTAGAAAAAACTTATAAAAATAAATAAATAAATATTTCATTTTCAAAAAATATAAATAGGGGATTAAGTCGACTGTACAGTCGGGTTAGTCAGCGTTCAAGGATGGATGAGCTGTACAGCTCAATAGTCCTAGAACCCCTAGAAAAGTAATAAACCTTTTTTCCAAAAAAAATGAATAGGGGATTAAGTCAACTGTACAGTCGGGTTAGTCAGCGTTTTAGGATGAATGAACCCTACGGCTCAAGAGTCCTAAAGTCCCTATTCAAATAAAAACAAACCAACACACATCAAACCATTTTTCCAAACTTCAAAAAAACTCCATTTTCACAAAGTAGGGTACTAAGCCAACTATACAGTCGGGTTAGTAATCATTTTAGGACAAATGAACTGATCACTCAAGAGTCCTAAAATCCCTAAATAAAATACACCAACAAATAAAGTTTTCTACCCAGAACTACGTGTGGTTTGATTCTCTACCAAGAGATACGTAGGAGCAGAGGGTGGCCGACCTCTGTCAATTGCACTAATAAAAAAACCTTTTTTAGTCTTTTCCTAAATAATCCTTTTCTTCAATTCAAAAAACTATCAACTCTTTTCTTTCTCTTAGTTTCCTCTAATTCACAATAAAAGGGTAAAATAAATATTTTCAAAATTAATATTCTTTCCTACAACTAGTTAGGAGGTAACCTTCATTAAGAAGGATGTCGTGGGGTGCTAATACCTTCCCCACGCATAACCGACTCCCGAACCCTAATCTGGTCTCAAGGACCCTTATCCATTCCAAAAGGGATTTTCCAATGTTTGCCCTTATAATTAAACTTTGGTGGCGGCTTCATTTTTTGAACCTTCGAGGAATCCTCACTCGGATTTTTCGGTTGCTACAACTGGCGACTTCACTGGGGATAATTTAGAGAGTCAAACCTAGTCTAATTAGTTGTAGGATTAGTTGTTAATTTAATGTTTATTTTTACCCTTCCCTTTTTGTCTTTTATTTTTATTGCATATTATTCTTTTGTGATATGAAAACCCTAGGATAGAAGACTTCCTTTTTTGTATATATGTTTGTTTGTTTTGCAGCTTGGGGGGTATTCTTGATATTTCGCTCCTTCACACACTCCACTATCACACTTTTGCACACACGTGAGAATAGTCCTGTACCCGGACTGGAGAATAACCTAAGTTAGAACGAGACTGCGTAGTGATGGCCTACTGGATGTGCGTCCTATTGGGTGGTCACGAAAGTCTCACCTAGAGTTTGATCCCTCTTGAGAATGCTGGCACTCCTAATAGCTTGCCTATTGTTGTGATCAGTGTTCTTAACTGGGGTCGTTGGCTCTAGGAACCTTATGTAGGACTCTTTAGAGTTACCATTTGAAAGGTTCACTTAACAGACAAGCCCTAGACCTATTCTCTAAGGAACCCTCGTAGGACACAAAGGAGCCTCATACCCCTGCATACAAACAAACACTGATGCATTTTTCCGGTCTTCTTAAAAGAAAAAATTTCAAAAAAAATCATATGTTATTGCACATTAACATTTCATTTTTCATACATTTTTATAACCGCCAGGGAATTGTAAGACTTTCTTTCTGACAAGATGAATCAAACATTTGCATTAATAAAATAAGTTTCTTTCAGTTCTGCGTCAAACAGAAACTTACAATTTCCCCGGCGTAACACGAAATCATACATTTGCATTTCATGCACATTCATTCGTTCATTCATGTACTTACGTAAAAACAAAAACAAAAAATTTGAAAAATAAACAGAGTAAAAGGGCAAGCTGGTTCATCAACATCGCTACCGGACTCGTTCTCAAGCAAGAAAAATGGCCGAAGAGGATAATCAGGCTCTGAGAGAAGACATTGCAAAACTGAAAGATCAAATGACCGAGATGATGGCACTGAAAGATCAAATGGCTGAATTCGTGAAACTCCTCGAGAGAAGAAATGCAGATGAAAGTGCTTCGGCAGGGAATCCTGAGAAGTGAGAACAATGCTACAAGTCTTCCTCCACCTCCCGGCTCCGAAACTCCAGATACTGTGGATATCTTGTACTGCAGGACTTGTATTGCAGGTCAAAGCTTTGATGATGAAAAAGACCAGAGCTAAAGGTGATGAAAGTGAAAGTATCAAAGTCACCGTCCAAGACAATCAAGCTCAAGAGTTGAAGTTTCAAGTTCAAGGGTAGTCCTTAGGGTTTGGGTGTGTCTTAGGAAAAAGTGTAAGCTCTTCCGAAGGTCAGCTCGTCTCTCAAATTCTCACACACTCACACAAGTTTTCAAAATGCATGCATACACACGTAAACTCAAAAACCATTTTGAAACCTTTTTGAAAAAGAAAGAAATCGATTCAATATTTTTTACTAAACAACAAAATCGATTTCTAACACAAATTGAAAGTGCATAATCGATTTTACTAAGTATATAATCGATTCATAACTCCTTTTGAAAGCAAAGAATCGATTCACAATGTTTTCACTAAGCCTATAATCGATTGGCACCTATTTACACAAAGCAAGGAATCGATTACCACTTTAGAATGATTCAGGCACATAATCGATTCTTGCTATTCCTAAGAAGCACATAATCGATTTCCTCTTTCTTTTAAGGAAGCAACTAATCGATTCCCTCATGGTTTAAATAAGCACATAATCGATTTACACATCCCTTGTTTTAAGCACATAATCGATTTGCATCTTACTCATTCTCAAGCATATAATCGATTGTTAATTTCAGTTCATTCAGGCAAACAATCGATTCTCACATTTCCATAAATGTTTCAACGGTCATATTTTCTATACGCCTATAAATAGAGGCTTCACAATTCATTTTGAACATCAACCCATTTCACGAATTCAAAGTTCATTTTAGAAAAACTCTTCATATTTTATTTTTGCTCTTCTCGCACCGCTGGTCCGTCAGAGCTGGTCTTTCGCAAGAGTTAGTCAGGGGTTGGAATCTTCAAGTTGTATTATCTACCTACGTAAGAGGTATTTCGGTCTTTAAGTTTGTAATTGTTTATTGGTTGTATTTTGTACTAGGGAGTGGGGTATCTCTCTAGGGTAGCTGTTTGTACTAGGAAGTGGGGTATCTTTTTGGGACAGCTGGTTGTAACAAAGATGGGGTATCTCTTGTTGTATTGTGGTTAGATTTGAGGGCTCTTCAATAGGTGGGGTATCCTAGGTGAAGAGTGCCTGAGTCTGTAAAGGTTTTCCAAGGCACCTGTACGCCTTGTTTTGTGATAGTGGAAAATCTCACAAGGGTGTGAGGAATGGACGTAGGTCACTAGGAGGTGACCGAACCAGGATAAATCTCTGTGTGCTTTACTGCTTTATTTCTAATTCCTTTGCTTCCATTTAACCTGCGCGATAATTAATCTAAGTCATTGAAAAAGGGGGAAAAGTTTTCAAAAGATCTGAAAAGTTTTTAAATCTCAATTCACCCCCCTCTTGAGACTGAAGCCACTTGGCAACATATACCATTGGAATAAATGTCCAGAGCTACCAATGGCCCCCTTACGGTCTCCCAGCTGGTTATGCACCTCCTACTATGGAAGCCAATCCACAGGAAGGACCTTTGGGATTAGCTAGACCTTCAGCTCAAAATGCAAGCGCAGAGATACCACCAGTTCAATTCCCAAATTCTACCAATGCACCACAAATCATTCCACAGGGCCACACTGTGCCACCAATGACAAGTCGTCAAGCTCATATGCTCAACCTTGGGGACCCTTCTCATTCCCATATCCCAAATGCGAACCCAGCTGTGGTTCCAATGATTCATCCGTACTACAGTATGAGCGGATTTCCTCATGACCACCTTACAGAGAATCCTCAGTCATCAAGAGATAAGCTGCAAATGCTGGGGGGACGTTTAAAGGTTGTGTAAGGATTCAACGTTGGGGCAAGGGATGCATATGATCTGTGTCTCGTCCCTAATGTGGTTATCCCACCCAAGTTCAAAGTACCCGACTTTGACAAATACAGAGGGGTAACTTGTCCCGCTAGCCATCTGACTATGTATTGTAGAAAAATGGCCGCATTTGCACACGACGACAAACTGCTTGTCCATTACTTTTAGGACAGCATGACCGGGGCAGTCTCAAGCTGATACATGCAGTCGGAACGCACCCACATTCAATGTTGGAAAGATATGGCTGATGCTTTCTTAAAACAGTACAAATACAACATCGATATAGCTCCCGATAGAGCACAATTGCAGAATATGGTGAAAAGAAACAATGAATCATTCAAGGAGTATGCCCAGCGTTGGAGAGGATCGACAGCGCAGGTAGCACAGCCTCTGGTAGAGAAGGAGATGGTATCCATGTTCATAGATATGTTGCAATCACCCCTCTACGGCAGATTAATTGGGAGTGTGTCCTCTAACTTCTCAGACATGATCACCATAGGGGAAAGGTTGGAAAACGGAATGAGAAATGGAAAAATTTCTTACGGTTCAGCCGAAACCAATAACCCAAAGAAGCCTTTTGCATGATTTGTTAGGAATAATGAAGGGGAAACCAATTCCATAACAGGATCAGTGAAAGCCTCTTACACTTCCAAAAACCACCCTCAAGCCCTGCACTTCTCTACCCAAACCACTAAAAGCCATAAACCACCAAACTACCCAGAAAGGAGACATGTACAGTTTGATCCAATTCCCGCATCCTACTCAGATCTGTTCGACCACCTCACTAGTCACAACCTAATCTCCCCCCGCCCGATGAGGCCCATTGAACCTCCTTTCCCAAGAGTCTATGACCCGAACGCCACATGCGAATTTCACGCAGGCGCAATTGGGCATTCAGTAGAAAACTGCAAGGCACTGAAACATGTGATTCAGGATCTGATCGAATCCAAATGGTTGAGCTTCAATGAGGATGCTCCGAATGGAGGTGCTAACCCTTTGCCAGGGGCATGAGAAGTCATCCGTCAATGCTTTGAAGGCGATCAAAGGGTTAAAGACAGCATCATCAACCTTGTGCGCCTTTGTCCTGCAACTGAAGCACTTATGAATTGGGAGATTGTTGATTTTCTTGTGATTTTCAGTTCAAAGTAATGTTACGTAATGCAAATCCTATGGCTCCGCCCAAAGCCTTAGGACATTTCAATAAGGGCACGCATGTTTCTTTCCGGTATCAATATTAATAAAATAGCATTTTGAATTCTCCAATAAATTCCTTCTTTTTTGCTCGCTTTACTTTTTCTTTTATCCTTCTCCAATTTCTACTAATACAGATCTAAATAACTTGTCCTTGAAAATAACAACATCGGTAACTCATGTCATAACTTTGATCACCCCATTAATCAAACTAAGGAAGATGTTGAAGATAACTGGGAAACTATTCCAGAGGTGATGAGAATAATGGAACAAAAGGATAAAGTGATCCAGCCTCGCGTGGAATCAAGAGAAATGATTAACTTGGGCACAAAAGAAGATAAAAAGGTGTTAAAATTAACATCACACCAAAAAGATAGCGAATCAAGAAAATTCGCTTGCATCACCTTGTCTGACATAAGACGCCCACTGGTGTAACAAATCCGTGATTGTCAAGAAATTTGGTCTGCCGTTGCGGCTTTCCTAAAAGATCGTCACGGACAGTGGTGAAAGGGCTATATAAGGACTCCAAGTCAAGCATCGTGATCCCTTCCCATGCCTCCCAAAAAAAACAAATGGGGCAGTTGCAACAACAAACAAAGAATATCAGGGATGATAATGACATTTCACCTTACATGGAGATCAGACCTCGCTCATACTTCAACAGGGACAACCCCGTACGATGGGAGTAGTACTTCCATTAAACCTCACCAAACAAAAGAACGGTCGTCTTATGGCATATCGGAAAAGAGCAAAGAAAGCTTAACAGAAGAAGGTCTGTCCTCAACAATTTTAAGGAGACCTGGTGCCCAAGAAAGTCATACCCAAAAGGATTCCCGTAGGAGATGGATCCTGAACTATAAAGGACCTTACATGGTAAAGAAATCATTCTCTGGAAGAGTCTTAATTCTCACAAAAATGGATGGGGAAGACCTCCCACTCCTGGTGAACTCTGCCTAAAAAAGGAGTATAGAAAAATGAGAAAGATGAGCCAAGCAAAAATAAGCTCGCTAGGATGAAAACTCGGAAGGGCGACCTAGGCAAAAGTTAGAGCGACCCGGTGGATTGAAAATCCAAAAGGGACAATCCAGGCAAAAATTAGGGTCAGGAAGTTGGACTAAACAAACATTGAGGCAATCAACACTTCCAAAAGTCGGATGATGAGTGATCTTGGTCGTGAACATGGGTGGCCGACACCGTTACTTTAAGGACACTAACTACCGAGAAGTTTGCTTAGTATTTTAGCTTTCCTATTCTTTCAATGAAATTCCTGACGTAATCTTAAGTCGGTGTGCCTTCTGCACATTTGGCCTCCAATGTCAATATCAAACACTTTCCTTTCTTTTTACTTCCGTCTATTTTTGAAATGATGTTTTGTGAGAATTGATACTGGATTGTAAAACATGTGGCATAATCAAAAGCATTACAATCATTACGAAATTTCTGAGAATCACAGAAGAAATATAGTCTTTCATTAAAACACCTATAAAGAAGAAAGGAACTGCATGAATAGAGCAATAAATGCGCGATCATCTCAAATGATAAGTCCCAGTCATATGCAATTGACCTAGCAGTACGAATGCACTTGATAGCCTCGTAACCCCATGCCGGAAGTCCTGCGAGTTGAAGGACCAGCAAAAAAGAGAGGCCCAAAAAGAAAAGCAAAAAAAAGACCAAAAAAGGCAAAAAAAGAAAAGCCAAAAGAAAAAAATCATCCACATTGCATTCCCCCTACCAAAGCATAAATCATTCCATCATGCAACCATGCATTTCATCGTAGCACCTACATCTAAGCAGTACAATTGCATTCATATCTTATCTGCATCCGCATACAACCGTTTGTCAACTTTCTCATCCCATCCCATCAGGTTCAACACCCATGGTATACCCATTTCATTCATCATCCCACCAGATACCAATCATTGCACGTTCGTCACATGTATAACATTGTTTGCTTCGATAGATGTGCCAAGTGCCGGTCTCATCGTTTGCCAAAAAGTTTTTTACATCACTAATCATATCATTATACCATGCATTCGCGTGTTTTCCTTTATCCACCATGGCATTCGCATCAAAGCATTACATTTGCGTCACATTCGCACATTGCATTTCGTACCCTCATTATATACTAAAAAAAAGGAAAGGCAAAAAAGCAAAAAGAGGAAAAATCTCCCATTCTATTACATTCATCATTAATCAGCACAATCACATTCATATCCTATCTGCATTCACATACTTTGTTTGTCAACCTCCATGTTCCACCAACTTCAACTCACATCATCTGCCACGTTTCATTCATCCCATCAGACACCTACCATTTCACATACCTATATGGCACGGATGCATCATTCATCGCATTTTTATACATGCCAAATATAAATAGCTTTTCCCCTCTCAGGTAAATGCATTCATTAGGTATGTTCTAGGCAAGTACGTTGTGTGTCAATCCCAATAGTTTGTTCCCTCAAAGTCGGTGCTCCAAGCACTGGTCTCATATCACAATTCAGAGTCTCGGACCCCCAGCGGTCCTTCAGAGCCCAAACGCTCCTTCAGACCTTTAATGGTCATTCATTCCAGATCGCACGTCGCGTTATCGAGCAACCGACGGGTCATCCGACCCCAGGTCCTTCAGTTCAGTTCGAACCAATATGTCAAAGCAACGACTTCGAACTCTACCATCAAGATCACTATGTCGACACTGAGCGCGACGGATCATCCGACCCCAGGTCCTTCAGACTAGCTGTGTCAGCCTAAGGCATGGTGGACGTCCTTCGAGGTGAGCAAATTAGGTCAACGACTTGATCTTGCCCCCATGGTCGCTCGAAAAAGGCCACCCCCAAGCAGACTGTTTTACTAGTACCATTGCTAGTTTGCACTCTTTTGGACCCCCAGTGGTCCTTCAAAGCCCCAGTGCACCTTCGGACCCCAAATGGTCCTTTAGGGTTTAGGGAGCACCGGAGGCAACCCCTTGAAGCCCCGGTGCTCCCTTAGAGCCCAAGTCCTCTTCCAGAGCCCCAGTGCTCCACCAGACCCCCAGTGATCATTTCCTTTTTGTTCTCGGTTAACACGCCAAGTGTTAATCGTCCCTCGTTTCCCTAACTCATCTTCCCCCTAAGCGGACAAAATTAGCGTCTATTCTATCTTTATTTTTATTTCTACTACAAAAATCTGAAAACCATTCACCTTTTCTAGTAAAATATAAATAAAGAGGGGCAGCTGTGGTACCCCAATTTTGTCCGATCCTTTTTCGCAATCACTGCTACGAGAAAAGTTTTTTAGGCTCATTCGATGTTGTCTCGTTTTAATTCGGGCCAACGCTTAGTACTTTGTTCAATCGAGCCGAAATGCCTTCTTGTCTGATTGGGCCCATACTCGCGTGGTTGGCTTGTATTTCTACGATTCGCGTCTGTCTAGTAACATGGGCCTATGTGTTGCTATTGGACCTATGTTAGTAATTTGTTTAGATTGGACCTGATTTTAGAAAATTGTTCTAATTGGGCCTTATTTTTAGTCATTTGTCTAATTGGGCCTATGTTTAGTCTTTTGATTGGGCTTGGCCCAATTTAATCATTTTCTTCCATTTTGACCAAAACCATAGTCCAAATAACAGTTTACTGATATCACAAATATAATTAAAAATCAACAAAAACTAATTTACAAATATTTACAATAATCCAAAAAATCTAAAAAAATACAAAATAAACTAAAAAAGTCACAAAGATCAGATTTGCAGCTTCGGCTGCTTCTCCTCGGTCCGAAGCAAAAAAAAAAACAGCAGCTGAACCCTAGCCCTTTTCTTGCTCACCAAGCACCCACCTTCTCCAACTCAAGCCCAAAACCTGCAAAATAGGAAACAAAGATAGAGAAAGATCAGAAAACCCCTAAAATCTGCCTATATAAACAAGCTTGATTCAAAGAGAAAAGACACCCAAAAAAATTCACACGGAAAATACACAAATTCAGAGCAAAGGGTTTCACGCTGAAACCCAAATCACAAAACACCGAGAGATTATGAAACAAAGAAAGGTCGTAGCAGTAATAAGCAGCTGCAGCGAGCAAAAGGTACCAGTAAACAACAATAACAAAAGAAGTTCAGAGGCTGGAGTAAAAGGTTGGTTCCTTAAATAATTTTTTTGACGTTCATATGTTACCTGATGTTTCAGTTTGGCTAGTATGAAAAAATGTAACTAATCTGATACCAGTGTCAAAGCTGTCTATATGTAAATAAAAATCAATCAAGCATAACCAGTGACGGTAAATAAATTAGGATTAGGAACAAATTAGGTTTTTCAATTCAGTGTTAGGAATAAATTAGGGGTTTAGTTAACCGGCTCAAAAAAACAAAATTGGCAATCAGTTGGAAATTGTAATTCAGTTAGAAAATTAGGGTTTGGTTAGGATATTAAGCAGAAACCCGGAATTAGAGAAGAAAAAATGGAACCGGAAATCAAAACAGGGAAATAGAAAATAGGAGAAGAGGGATAAAAAACGAAATAAAAAGGGTAGAACCGTACCAGCTCCGACCACCGTGACGGTGACCGTCTCCCAAAAACACGACGTCGTCGCCCCCGTGAACCGCCCATGGACCACCACGCTGTCGTCTTCCTTTCGTTCTCCTCTCCCATCATAGCCATCACCTTTGAAACCCGTTCGTTTTCGTTGCCATTATCTTCCACACCGGCCAAGGAACGGCCGGCCAAGCGTCGTCTTCACCTGAGCTTGGCGTGGGTCACTGGAGCTTGGCGCCACAGTCCCCCCACCTCTGTTGCTGTCACCATCGTGCACGTTCGTCGTCATCGCCGGCCAAGGCACTGCCGGTCGACGTCGTTCCTCCCACCGCCGTCACCGTGAGCACCGTCTTCCTTCTCCATCTCCTTCTCTCTCGCTACAGTTCCCTCTCTTTTTCTTTCTCTCCCCGAAATTCTCTCTCTCCGCGAATCCCTTTCCTGAAATTTCGCAAATCACTCTGTCTCTTTCCAAGGGGAAGAACGGCACTGGAGAAGCCAAGAGGAAAATTAGGGTTACTGAAACCTTTGCATTCCCTTTTATAACCCCTTCCTATTTTCAACTTGTTTTAATTCTTTTAAAATCAGATTGCTATTTACACTTTATTCCTTTTACAATACAGCCCTCCCAAAGGCCCTGATCTCGTAGGCCCCCCAGCTCAGAAGCCCAACAGCGAAATTGGGGCTTTAGCTAAACTCACCCCATTTTGCTATTTCACCCTTTTTTTCGTTTTTATTCATTTCTTTTCAAGAATAATTTCTTTTACAAAAACCTATAAAAATAAATAAATAAATATTTCATTTTCAAAAAATATAAATAGGGGATTAAGTCGACTGTACAGTCGGGTTAGTCAGCGTTCAAGGATGGATGACCTGTACAGCTCAATAGTCCTAGAACCCCTAGAAAAGTAATAAACCTTTTTTCCAAAAAAAATGAATAGGGGATTAAGTCGACTGTACAGTCGGGTTAGTCAGCTTTTTAGGATGAATGAACCGTACGGCTCAAGAGTCCTAAAATCCCTATTCAAATAAAAACAAACCAACACACATCAAACCATTTTTCCAAACTTCAAAAAAACTCCATTTTCACAAAGTAGGGGACTAAGCCGACTGTACAGTCGGGTTAGTCATCATTTTAGGACAAATGAACTAATCACTCAGGAGTCCTAAAATCCCTAAATAAAATACACCAACAAATAAAGTTTTCTACCAAGAACTACGTGTGATTTGATTCTCTACCAAGAGATACGTAGGAGCAGAGGGCGGCCGACCTTTGTCAATTGCACTAATAAAAAAACCTTTTTTAGTCTTTTCCTAAATAATCCTTTTCTTCAATTCAAAAAAATATCAAGTCTTTTCTTTCTCTTAGTTTCCTCTAATTCACAATAAAAGGGTAAAATAAACATTTTCAAAATTAATATTCTTTCCTACAACTAGTTAGCAGGTAACCTTCATTAGGAAGGATGTCGTGGGGTGCTAATACCTTCCCCACGCTTAACCGACTCCCGAATCCTAATCTGGTCTCAAGGACCCTTATCCATTCCAAAAGGGATTTTCCAATGTTTGCCCTTATAATTAAACTTTGGTGGCGGCTTCATTTTTTGAACCTTCGAGGAATCCTCACTCGGATTTTTCGGTCGCTACAGTATCACATATCGAGTGAGCTCCTTTTGCCAAAAAATCGGCGCACTTGTTCTGCTCCCGTAAAATATGCACAATAGTGACATTACCATCTCTCCACAAAGCATCCAATATGTCATGGATAATCGAGGCATGGGGTGGAAGTCATAGTTGTCAGGGTTGTTGATATTGTTGACTACCTCCAAACAATCACTCTCACAAGTAAAGTCTGAGAAACCTCTAGAATGCATGAGCAAAAGAAATTCTTATCTTGATAGCAAGTAACTCAGCTAACGAGGCATCTCCACTGGATCCGAAGTAGGAGAAGCCAATGATCCAGTCTCCCTCATGATTATGAATGAGGCATCTCCACTGCCATCCACATTGATTTTGATAGAACCATTAGATGGGGAGACCAGCGGGCTAAGCGCCTCTCTGAAGCAGTAACAACACCCCGCCAAGTAAAGCAGTCCAGAAACTCGTCATGAGCAGCAAAAACTTTCTTGATCACTTCATGAATACACTAGTTTTGCTCCTCAAAAATCATATTGCGCAAACACCAAGCATGCCAAAGACCAGCAAGAAAAAGTAAATCCTAATCACTCTGGGCCATGGTATAGATCCATGTTTTGATATCACAATGGGAGAAGTCATTGTGAGCACTCAAACCTAAATGAAGCTAGAGTTCTTTCGAGTGGGGATAATAAAAGAGAAAGTGGAAAAGATCTTCCATGGGAGAGGAGTGACAGGTGCAACTAGGTGAAGCTACCATGTTGCAATGATGTCGATAGACATTTGTAGGGAGGGCATTATAAAGACAAATCCAGCTCATGTTTCAATTATCATCCTAATCTTTGTGTTGCTTTAGGAGACAAAAGTAGCTAGAGGCACAAATGTGTGCCCCCTATTTAGCGTGATTCCACGACCAAGTATCAATCAAGCGTGAATCCATAGCTGTGGGGGAAGGTATATTGTGGATGGCGTGTGTGACCACCGAATGTATCATGGTATGGAGGTTTTGCAAGTTCCATTGACCGTCCCTATATTCTTCCTTCAAGATTAGCTCAATATCGCTGATATTAACAAAAGGGACAAGATGGCTGCAGAGAGGACCAAGTTGAGTCCAATGAGAATACCAAATAGATGTATCACCAACACCAACATGAAACGTGAAATCTTCAGCAGAATTAAGTAGCCACTGCCTTCTGAATTGCACACCAAGTGATGGATGGATTGGATATTTGTTTAGCCAACCATATGGAGTCATGTCCTAAATACCTATGGCTTAGCATCATATGTTGGCCTTTCATTTTACCACGACCAACAATCATCTCGTGACATATATATGGTGGTATACAATCATGCTTTAGGCCAACTATTGGTTGGGTCGACCCTGACCCTACCATTTCATGCATATCTTGAATTTTATTTTTGTGATACTTCGTCACCAACCATATGGTGTTGTTGTTGTTTTATTTCACACTCATTCTGATGATTTGGTATTGAAATGGTAGTATATCTATTTGTGTTTTGGGTTGCCTTATGAGTTCCGTAAATAAATGATGGTGTATGTATAAATGTTCTGGGTGTATAGTTGCATTGAGTTTTGTTATTTGATTATGTTCTTTGTTTCCCTAATTTTTAAGACTAGAAGAAATCCTAAAAAGAACTAGAGACATAGTCTTGTAAGCACCCCCTCTTCATCAATTGTTGAGATGAGTCAGTTATTATAAGACAAAGTAATTGTGTGAGCATGATAGACTTGAGCTGAAAAACTAGTTCATCAATGGTCAAGTATTATGCAAGCACATCACTGATCAAGGAATGACTTTCGGTATCAAGTATCACGAGAATATATTGTATAGAATGAAGGAGACAAATAATTTCTACTTGTGTGTTAAGTGTTTTGCATCGTATCACACATGTGCCTAAATCTTTGTACTATGGGAAAATACTGTCTACACCACCTTCACAAGAGATGAAGAGAGGATATTTTCTTCTTATAGTGCCCAGACCTTTGATTTAACATATCTATTTATCAGTTCATATTCATTTTAAAACATTATACAATCTCCACTCGTGCATTGGTATTTTTCAACAAAAAGTAGTAGTACAAAAAAGTTCCCAAAAAATCTCCGCTAGGGTTTTGAGGGTTTTGTTCCCATCTAGGGTTTAGTTTCGAAATGGATCTTGTTGCACATTGTGCCTTTGCCAGCTTCTCTTCCATTTTCCCAGGTTGCTTTTGCTCCACAACTGCGTCCATCCTCTCACATCTTAACCATGCCCATTATGACCACTCATTTCCCGTTACCTCCCCAAACCCTACACTGATTCAATCATAGCCGTTCTATTAACCTGTATCTCAAAAATAACCCTAAAAACCTCACAAACCCTCTACACCAATATCAGATAATAACGTTACAAAACCTCACCATTACACATTCACATCCTCCCTCTAAAACCTTACATATTACACATTACACACTGTTACCATTACACACTCGCATCCTCCCAATAGACCCTAAAGTATCGTCCTTCCAGACCTTCCACATCTACCATGGCTTCTAGTATGGCCTCTAGCTCAGCTCACCCACAACCTGTTCCAAATAACCCTGAAGAACTGGATGAGGTCCTTGTCCCTGCCAATCCAAATAACATATCAATAGCAAGAATCAAGAGGTAAAAGGATCAGTGAAAGACCAGGTACCTAACTACCTGAAACACAGTGCTGATGAGATTCAAGGTCCTAGTTGTGTCAATACTTGGAGAGAGCCACCCAAAGTCCTTACCAGAATCCCCACCTCCTTACCATGTGGAGTTTCCCCCTGAGGAGCTTAGTCCCACCAATTATGACAGTGGCCTGAGAACAGCGGATGCTGATGCACTTACCTTGACTCTAGTTAATGGATTGCACCTAAAAAAGAGAAGGACAGATGATGAGTCCAACAATGCCCACACAGAAGTACTAGCTGCAAAAAAGAAGTATAAGACAGAAGATTCCCTTAATAACACTGCACTTTCAGGTTCCTTTGGTTCTTTTAATGTAGGTCACTACACCCCAAAGAAAGAGGCGGCAGGCAAGCCCCTGCCCCTTCCACAACAATGACTTCCATAAGCTGGAATTGTCGTGGTTTGGCGGCGGCCACGACAAATAGGGAACTGAATGATCTCATTAGGGGTCAGAAGCCGGCCATAGTTTTTCTTATGGAGACTAGAGCTCATAAGGAGCGAGTAGAAAGAGTCAAAAGAAGATTCAGATATCAACATGTATTTTTTGTGGAAGCTATTGGAATGATTATTATGAGATTCAAATTATTGAGTCTTCACTAGGATTTTTCCCTCGCAAATGGTCCCAAATCCGTCGCTAATGGCTGTTTGCGAGGGAATTAGTGACGGAGTCTGTCCCTCGCTAAATTGCTCCTCGCTAATGGGATTAGCGAGGGAATTTGAATCCCTCGCTAATTAGCGATGGAATATTCCATCGCTAATTCCCTCGCTAATTAGCGAGGGATCAAATTCCCTCGCTAAGTCTGACTGTTTTAAACCTGTTGTTTTAAATCTGCTTTTTTATTATTATTATTATATTATTTTAATTATTAGTATTATTATTATTATTATCATCATCATCAAGCTTTCCAAAGAGAGAGAGAGAGGAGTGAGAATGGTGGTGGTGGTGGTGGTGGCGTGGTGGTGGTGGTGGTGGATTAGGGTAGAGAGAGAAGGAGAAGAGTAAGGGAGAAATAGAGAGAGAGAGAGAGAGAGAGAGAGAGAGAGAGAGAGAGAGAGAGAGAGAGAGAGAGAGAAAGAGAGATGGCGAGAGAGAGGAGTGAGAGTGGTGGTGGAGTGGTGGTGGTGGTGATGGGTGGATTAGGGTAGAGAGAGAAGGAGAAGATTAAGGGAGAAAGAGAGAGAGGGAGAGAGAGATTAAGGGAGAAAGAGAGAGAGGGAGAGAGAGAGAGAGAGAGAGAGAGAGAGATAGAGAGATAGAGAGAGAGAGAGAGAGAGAGAGAGAGAGAGAGAGAGAGAGAAGAGTGAGAGTGGTGGTGGTGGGTGGTGGTGGTGAAGGTGGCGTGGTGGTTGTGGTGGTGATGGGTGGATTAGGGTAGAGAGAGGAGGTGGTGGTGGTAGTGTGGTGGCGAAGAGTAAGAGAGAAAGAGAGAGTGAGTGAGGGTGGTAGGAATGTGGTGGTAGTGGTGGTGGTGGTGGTGAAGAGATTCGGATAGAGAGAGGGAGAGAGAATAGTTGGGGAGAAAAAATGAAGTGAAATGGAAATGAGAGTAATTTGGTGGGGAGATTTGAATAAAAACCCATTAAAAACCCTTTAGCGACGGATTTTAAGGCTATAGCGACGGATTTAAGACTATAGCGACGGACAGTGGAGTCTTATCAATTCAGAAAAGTGCAGTGACATTTAGCGACGGATTTAAGGGTTTTTAGCGACGGAAAGTGTTGTCTTATCAAGTCAGAAAAGTGCACTGACATTTAGCGACGGATTTAAGGGTTTTTTGCGATGGAAAGTGTTGTCTTATCAAGTCAGAAAAGTGCACTGACATTTAGCGACGGACACTGTTTTTTTTAAAAAAAAAAAGTGTCTGACCTTTAGCGACGGCTTTGTCCGTCGCTAATTCCCTGTCTAACGTTTTTAGCGACGGATTTTAAGGTCTTTAGCGACAGATTCTGTTTCTTATTTAAAAAAAACGCTTAGCCTTTAGCGACGACTCTGTCCGTTTCTAATTCCCTCTCTAATGTTTTTTTTTGCGAGGGATTCCTTTTCCCTCTCTAATATCCGTCCCTAATACTCATTTTTTTGTAGTGCTTGCTCTAATTACATTCATGTGGTAGCAAAAGAGAGGAGATCAAGCTTTATGTTTGAAATCTCCTTTGTATATGGTAATCCTGTGTTCTCTAATAGAAGATCCTTGTGGCCAAAACTGATCAAGCTCAAACATACTTGTGGGGGTGCTTGGCATTGTATGGGAGACTTTAATGAAATGTTGCTGGCTCTTGACAAAGATGGGGCTAGGAAGGTGGAGCCTATCCGTATGAGGTTGTTTAGGGAATTCCTTGATACTACAGGGCTTATGGACCTCTCTTTGCAAGGTTGTAAGTTCACTTGGCTCAGTAATCCTAGGGATGGCAATGTCACCAGACAGAAAATTGACAGAGTGCTTGCAAACTGAGGAACCGCAATACGATGCTGAAGAAGTTCCAAACGAGGAAGCTCAAAGGTTTTATGCCTATTTGAGTGAGACAAATAAACCACTATTTGAAGGATCTCGGGACTCTAAATTATCAATGTGTGTTCGGTTGTTGGGTCTTAAGTCTCAATTTAATGTTGCTGCATTGTGCATGGAATATATGACTAAAATGATGTTGGATGCAACCCCGATTAAAGGACTTTTACCGCAAAGTTATTATGATGCTAAAAGAATTGTATCGAAACTTGGCTTAAATTCTATAAGAATTAATTGTTGTGTCTCTGGTTGCATGCTCTATTATAACAATGAGTTTGGCATAAATGATGGAGAGTTGATGGAATGTAAGTTTTGTCAACAGCCACGCTATCGTATCAGTAGGGTAGGGACAAGCAGAGGCAAAAAAGTTCCAAGAAAAGCAATTTTTTATTTGCCGATTGTATCAAGGTTAAAAAGGATGTTCACTTCAATGGAAACTGCAGGTAAAATGACCTGGCACTATGAAAATAGAAGCAATTCTGGTGAATTACGTCACCCATCTGATCGTGAAGCTTGGAAGCATTTTGATCATGTTCATCCAGATTTTGCCAATGATCCACGCAATGTTCGGCTTGGTTTGTGTTCTGATGGTTTCACACCATATATCCAAGCATCAACAACACCATATTCTTGTTGGCCAGTTATTGTTACCCCATACAACTTTCCTTCTGAGGTGTGTATGTCTAAATCGTACATGTTTTCACTACAAAAAAAAACAGGTTATTTGCGAGAGACATTAGCGAGCTAAAACTGACATTAGCGACGGAATTTGCGAGGGAATAAGGTCCCTCGTTTGTTTTGATCATTAGCGACGGAATTGTGGGCATTAGCGATGGACTGGTTCGTCGCTAACTGTTGGGAGGGAATCTGAAATTAAAACAGCACGGAAACCGAAGGGAATAGCGACGGAAATAAGGGTCCCTCGCTAACTATTTTGACCGTTCCAGTCTTGGTTAGCGTGAAGGGATTAGCGACGGAGTGGTACCTCGCAAATTCCGTCGCTAACCCCACCTAAATTGTATCAGATCCCTCATTTTTCTCTCTCTGTTTACTCTTCACTTCACTCCCTCACTCTTCTCTCTCACGAACCCCAACTCTCTTCTCTCATTTCCACCACCACCACACCACCACAACCAACTGTCGCCCTCTCTCCTACGCGAACGTCGCCCTCTCTCCTCTCTCTCTCCTAAGCGAACCTCTCTCTCTCACCGGAGCTCTCCCTTTTCACCACCACCGGAGCTCGCCCTCTTCACCACCACCGGAGTTCTCCCTCTTCACCACCGGAGCTCTACCTTTGGAGGTTTTGATTTTTACTTTTTATGACGTTGTTTTGATTTTTATTTTTTATGATATCGTTTTGTTAGGGTTTGTAAAATTAGTTTTGTGATAGTGTTGTTTGGTACTTTTAGTGAATTTAGTTTTGTGATATTGTTGTTTTGAAAGAAGAAAATAGGATTAGGTTTTGTGATATTGTTGATTGTGGTTTGGGTAGGGTTTTAGAAGAACAAAATGTGATATTGTTGATTAGGTTATGGTATGTTGTCTGGTTGGGGGACTCACAGTAAATTGGTATGTCCCCACTGCATGGAACAGACAAAGGCGTTTACCCTAAAGTTCGGGGGCAAGAGTTCTTGGTTTGACTCGCATCGTAGATTCTTACCGCAAGATCATAAATTTAGAAAAAACAAGAAGGCCTTCAAGAAATGGGTAGTTGAAACTGATAGACCACCACCTTTGTTGACATCGGGTGAAATCTGGAGCAGAGTTATGGATTTTCCGCAAGCCACTGAGGTAGGGGAACTCACCCGGCTGGATGGTTATGGACAGGTGCACAATTGGACAAAAAAATCATATTTTGGAATCTCCCATATTGGAAAGATAATCTGTTGAGGCACAATCTTGATGTTATGCACATCGAGAAGAATTTCTTTGACAACATATTTGTCACTGTGATTAATGTGAAAGATAAAACCAAAGACAATAATAAGGCTAGATTGGATTCTGCTCTTTACTGTAGCAAACATCGATCCGATTTGAATTTGGTGGAAATTCCTAATGGGAAGATGTTAAAACCCAAAGCCAAATATTGTCTAACACCAGATGAAGCAAAAGATGTTTGTCAATGGTTGAAAGGATTGAGGATGCCAGATGGTTATTCTTCTAACCTTGCAAGATGTGCTGATGTGAACACCGGGAAGATGTATGCGATGAAAAGTCATGATTGTCATGTATTCATGGAGTGTTTGTTACCAATTGCTTTTAATTCATTACCAAAGTGTGTTTTGGAACCACTTATTGAAGTGAGTCAATTTTTTAAAAATATGTGCTCTTCAACATTGAGAAGGGATGATCTTATTAAGATGGAGCAGAATATTCCTTTCATCATCTGTAAGTTGGAGAGAATATTTCCTCCCGGTTTCTTTGATTCCATGGACCATCTATCGGTTCACCTTGCGTATGAAGCAAGACTTGGTGGACCAGTTCATTATAGGTGGATGTATCCATTTGAGAGGTAATTATCTTTTTCAACATTTTATTTCAACATTTGGTGGAGAGAATAGTTTAATGAAGTGTTTTTCGTTCATATGTAGATTAATGGGTGATTATAAACGATCGGTGAAGAATAAAGCTAGAGTTGAAGGATCGATCTGCACAGCTTACCTACACCGTGAAACAATTTATTTTTGTTCACATTATTTCAACAACTTTATGTTGTCAACAAATAATAGAAACGAAATGGAGATTGATGAAGAAAGACACCCGCTCACTTTATCTGTGTTTATCAAACCTGGTCGCCCCTCGAAAAAGAAGTCAACCAACTACTTATCAGATAAAGAGCATAAATCAGCACATGTTCATGTCTTATTCAATTGCACTGAAGTTAAACCATATCTTGAGTAAGTACTATGCTCCAATTCAGTTGTTAATCTATACAGTATGAAGTTAAATCAGATTTTGATCAACTTTCAATCTAAAGAGTAATAATAATTCTTTTTCAGTGCATTCTTACGAATTGAGGGTATAGGCGCTGAAGAATCTTCTATTCGTATACATGAAAATTTTCCATCCTGGTTTAAGGCTAGAGTAAGTAAATAAAACTAATGTTTTAATGTCACACGTTTAAAGTAGATATGAGACATGACTTAGTTTTTCCATATGTTGTTTACTTAGGTTTATGAAGCGGAACCAACTCCCCAAATCTGACACTTGAGAAACTTAGTCGATGGTCCTTTTCTTGAGGTGACCGAGTGGCACACGTACCTAGTTAACGGTTACAAATTTGACACCCAGTCATGGAGTGAGTGGAAAAGAACAATTAATAGTGGGGTATATGTTAAAGGTGAAACAGGAGGAGGTGAAAATGACTACTACGGTGTGATCGAACACATATATGAACTTGAATACCCACGGTTAGACTATGAAAAGAGAATAGTTTTGTTTTGTTGTAGATGGTTTGATCCATCAGTTAGAGGAACGAAATTGAATCCAAAATGTAATACCATGGACATTCGAATGAATGGAAGGTATAAACTTTATGATTCGTTTATCATGGCAGAAAATGTGAGGCAGGTGTATTATGTTCCATATCCATCAACTCAGAGAGGATGGTGTGTTGCAATTAAGACAAAACCACGGGGTCGCATTGAATCCAGTGATGCGGAGGATGAGGTTCCTTATCAGGTGGATGAAATTTCGGGAGTAGATGAGGTAATTGAAGTTGAACCGATTGACTCCTTATGTGATGATCGACTCCTAGTTGAAGAAGTTGATGAAGATGAAGAACAGAATGAAGATGAACGAGATGAAGAAGAGAATGAATATGAAGATGATGAAGAAGAGAATGAAGATGAATAATTTGATTAATCTTATGTTGTATTTAAATTTTTTAGAGTCATTATTGTTCTTGTGTTTTCTTATATATGTTGTCTACTTATGTTGACTCCTTATGTTGTCTTTAAATTTATTAGAATCATTAATATATCAATATTGTTCTTGTTAATTTACTTTCTTTAATTTATTTATAAATATATATAATTAATGTTGTTAGTATCACATTTCGTTTCTATTTTTTCATAGATATGGATCCAGGAGGAGGTTCTGACCCACCGAGACGTCCTCATAAAGGGAAGAAGACTATGACCGATGGACCTCCTAAGAGGAGGCGTAATCGTGAGGTGGTACTTAATATTGGGAATATGAGGGGTCATACGTTTGTGGGCCCACCAGCTACCGCTCCGATTGCCCCAAACCTCCGCCTCCATCTGGCACCGGATGGTATCATTCACCATCACATGGGCATTATATGGGCCCACCAAATGCGTATGCAGCAGGGCATATGGGCACACCAGCTGGGCATATGGGCACACCAACTGGGCATATAGGCTCATCATCTGGACATATGGGCCCCACAGCTGGGTTATTTATGCCTACACCAGCGTCCCAAGATGATATTGAGCATGATATTGGTGGTGGTAATGTTTATTTTGATTCATCGACCGATGACGAGAGAGTGGAGGTGGTTGTTATTAATGGTTTCAGACTCAAAGTCATTTATAGTCGTGGTAACGCGTAAGTATTATATTGTTTGTTTTTTTAAGTTAATTATGCAACGACTTATATATATTTGATTGTTTGATATATCTTTCATTATGCAGGCTTCTTCCTGCAAAGGCAGCTTCATCAAGCATCACTCATGTCATCCGCAAAAGATATTTTCAAAAGTTCCATAAAAAGTGGAGTAAAGTCGATGAAAAGTACAGGAATGATCTGCTGGACTTTTTTAGGGTAAATGCCAATTATTTTGTCATTACTTATATTGTTAGTTTAAATTTTATGTTTAATAACGTTTAATATAATTACTAATACATATTTTCATTTTACTTAATACAGACCAAAGTGACATAGGACATAGAAGATGATGACAATGTGCAGAGATTTTTTTTTAAAAGGATGGGCGCTCAAATATCAGATTTGCTTTATAAGTTGCGGTGTAAAGATTAGAAGCCTAACTACATGAGTGATGAAATTTGGAATGCCTTCAAGGGCCATTGGGCTACAGAGATTTTCAAGAAAATGCTGCAAAAGCCAAGAATAATAGAAACTCAAAAGGGTGGCTCGCTTCACTGCGGCGGGTCCATCAACCTGGTTCAGCATGCTTCTAGGTTGGTAAATTATTTTTAAAATCTGTATATTTTTTTACATTAATTAATTAGTTAGCAATTTTTGAAAATGTGTTTCATTTTACAGAGTAAGAAGGCAGGACGCCCTATCACTGCTTCTGAGCTGCATAGAGCCACCCATGTGAGGAAAGGCACTGGCGAGTATGTTGATGAGCTCTCCAGGATGACTCAGGTAAATATACAAAATGTTGCTTTGTCAAAATGGAGCGCTAATTTGCGGTTATTCAAAACAGGAGCAAATAAATGAGATCATGACTCAGCTGACTCAAGGGAGCTGGGACCCTGAACCACTTGGCCAACATACTCCTGAGATGATAGATCTGGCAAACAAAAATTGGGAGAAGACAGTAGGTTGGTCTAAGGGTCACCTGTATGGTACGGGGCCCTTGGCTCCATGTACGGGCCAGTCTGTGGCCGGGAGCAGCAGAAGACGCAGTCGACCAACTTCTACTCCTGCGGAGACAGAGCATATTAGGCAGCTGGAGCAGGAGCTGCAATCTACTCGACAAGAGGTCAGGACCTCTACTGAGGCTATGAAAAAGATGCAGGAAGACTTTGCGAAGGTGACCCGTAGGAAGGAGCTGATGTTTAGGTATTTTAAGAATATGCAGCAAGATGAGCAGCAAGATGAGGAGCAAAATGAGGAGCAAACTGAGGAGTCTGGGGAGTCTGGAGAGGCTGGGGAGGCCGAGGAGTCTGATGGCGGCAGCTTTTAGGATTTGTTGTATCAGTTTGACAGTTCAATATTTTGTTATAACAGTTCAATATTGAAGAATTTTATTCTCGGTATTTTTATTTTAAACTGTTTTTTGTATTTTAGATTTTATTATTTATTATTAAAATAAACAGGTATAAAAGCAGGTTTATCAAAAAAAAATTCAATCAATTGGGCATTAGCGACGGAATTTGTGAGGGAATTAGCGAGGGAAATTGGACGCGTGGCTGTCAGAATTTAACCACGTGACTGTCTTTAGTAGCGGGGGAATTAGCGAGGGAAAATTCCCTCGCTAATTAGCGAGGGATTCAAATTCCCTCGCTAATCCCATTAGCGAGGAGGGAATTAGCGAGGGAACCAGTCCGTCGCTAATTCCTTCGCAAATGACCATTAGCGTCGGATTTAGGTCATTTTGCGAGGGAAATTTCCTTCGCTAATGACCAGTTTTTTTGTAGCGTTTTAGCTGCTATTATACCAGGTCCAAGTAATTCAACAGCTGGTATTGACATATATTTGCAACATTTTATTGACAACCTAAAAAGGTTGTGGACTGGTGTTTTAACTTATGATGCAGCACGTAAACAAAACTTCATGATGAGGGCGGCTTTGATGTGGACCATTAATGACTTCCCTGCTTATGGAATGTTGTCTGGATGGGGGGAAAATGGTAAGATGGCGTGTTCGATTTGCATGGTAGACACAAAGGCTTTTACTCTTAAATATGGAGGAAAAACTTCATGGTTTGACTCGCACTGTAGGTTTTTACCTAAAGATCACCCATTTAGAAAGTCAAAATATGCATTCATAAAAGCGAATGTTGAAACAACTGAACCTCCTCATAGGTTGACACCAGAAGAAGTTTGGAACAGTGTTAAGGATATCCCTCCTGTAGAAGTTGTAGTCGGTGTTGTTTCTCGTCCAGATGGTTATGGACAATGGCATAATTGGTCGACGAAGAAAAGTATCTTCTGGGAACTTCCATATTGGAAAGATAATCTTCTGAGACACAATCTTGATGTTATGCATATTGAAAAGAATTATTTTGACAACATATTTAACATTGTTATGAATGTAAAAGGCAAAACGAAAGACAACGAGAAGGCTAAGAAAGATGTAGATCATTACCTGCCGGCGAAAGGATCTGTTGTTGGTTGAGCAACCTAACGGTAGGACATTGAAACCTAAAGCCAATTATTCTTTATCTATCGAACAAGCAAAATCTGTTTATCGGTGGATAAAAGAATTGAAAATGCCTGATGGTTATTCTTCCAATTTAGCAAGATGTGTCGATGTGGATAATGGGAGAATGCATGGGATGAAGAGTCATCATTGTCATATATTCATGGAGTGCTTACTTACTATTGCCTTTAGTTCATTGCCAAAACATGTTTTGAATCCGCTCATTGAAATAAGTCAATACTTTAAGAATTTGTGTTCTGCAACGCTAAGTGTTGATGATCTTACAAAAATGGAACAAGATATCTCACTTATCTTATGCAAGTTGGAGAGAATATTTCCGCCTGGTTTATTTGATTCTATGGAGCATCTTCCAGTGTATCTGGCATATGAAGCTAAACTTGGCGGACCTGTCCAATACAGATGGATGTATCCGTTTGAAATGTAATTAATTTATATATATATATATATATATGTTAAGTGTTATATAGATTATATATATATAGATGATTAATTAAGATATTATCTTCTTTAGGTTCTTGGGTGATTCAAAGAGATCGGTGAAAAATAAGGCTAGAGTTGAAGGATCAATATGTTCCTCTTACTTACACCGTGAAACAACCCATTTTTGTTCCTATTATTTCAAGAATGAATTTGTTTCTAGAAGTAGTCGGAATGAAATGGAACTTGAATGTCCAAGACATCAGCTAGCTTTATCCGTATTTTGTTTTGTCTGGTCGTCAATCTGTGAAGGAGTCTATTCACTGGCTAGCAGATGAAGAGTTAAACTCAGTCCATGTTCATGTCTTGATAAATTGTACTGAGGTCCAACCATTCATTGAGTACGTATTTGTAAGCCTAGCTACATTTTTAATTAATTAAAACACAAATACATGTGTAACAAATTGTTATCTTATTAGGGAATTCTTGTCATCTGAGTAAGTAAGTGAAGAAGACTCTTCTGCTCATATTCATGCACATTTTCCAAACTGGTTTAAGCAACATGTTTATCTCCTCTCACCAACTCCTACCAACCAACACCTGATGAACTTATCTGAGGGTCCTCAAAGATGTGTTAAAGAGTGGCACACATACGTTGTCAATGGATACAAATTTCACACTAGGCAATGGACACAGGGTAGAGAAACAGTTAATAGTGGACTTTGCATGAAGGGTGTCACTGGGAGATGTGAAGACAACTTTTATGGTGTGATTGAACACATATATGAACTTGCTTACCCCCATCTAGACTATAGTCAAAAGGTAGTGGTTTTTTATTGTAATTGGTTTGATCTGTCACCTCGAGGAACACAATTGAATCCAAAGTCAAATACAGTGGACATTAAAATGAATGGTAGATATCGACTATATGATCCGTTCGTAATTGTACAAAATGTGAGACAAGTCTATTATGTCCCTTATCCATCAACACAAACGGATAGGCGTGGTTGGTGTGTCGCAATTAAAACCAAACCAAGAGGTCGGATTGAGACAATGGAAGATGTGTCGTATCAGATGGATGAAATGTCGTCCAATGTAAATGAAGTGATCGAAGTTGAACCCATAACTCGGTTATGTGATGAGCCAAACACTGGTGATGAAGTTGATGGAGAAGAAGATGCAGATGAAGATGCAACAGACCATGTCGGTGTATCAGGAGTTCACTCGTCTGATAATGATGATTTCGAGGGAGAATGGGATGTCAATTAATTTCTTATTTGATCAATTTGTTATGTAATGTTATGTTATATATTTAGTTTGACTTAATTAATAAGATGTTATTAATTTACTTAGTTAATTTGATCATTGTACGTTTGTCTTTAAAATTATATTGTACTAATAAGATGTTAATTTGCTTAATTATAAATTGTTTATTTCCATTTTAAAATATACATATATATATATATATATATATATATATATACAGTCATGTCAGGATCAGGATCTGACCCACCCATACCACCGACTGTTCGTGATAAAGGGAAGAGGATTTCTACTGCAGTACGCGGGCGACGACGTCGAATAGTTCGTGTAGTTGCTAGTGACAGATTTGTGCCCCCACCTTCCTCTATAGATGGCTCAGGACCGTCGCAGGTGCATGAGTTCGTGGGAGTAGATGTCAATGATCATGATAATGATGAGATTGAAGATGCCCCTGCAAATGTAGAAGATGAGGTCGTACATCTGAATAATTTTCCGGAGGAGCCACTAGAGTTATCAGACGACGGTTGTATTGTATTGACCATTATTGGAAAAGCGTAAGAATATATATTTATTAATGATAATTAGTGGTTTTTTTAATAAATATATTAATATATATTTATTAATGTATAGGTTTTATCCTTCGAATGGTGCATCCAGCTCAATAACAAATGTGATCAAGGAAAATTACAACAAACCTTGGATGTCTTGGATGGAGATTAAAAAGAATATTGATTCAAGAAAGATGATGTTTGATAGATGCAGAGTAAGTTGTTGTACTTATTTATAATTTTTTAGCCGGTTTATTTAATTGATTAATTTATTTTTTATTAACAAGTTATTTATAATTTAATAGGAAAAAAAGGCATGGGAACCCGAGATAGAGAAGGAGGTTGAGAAAATCTTCCGTAAAAGAGCTTCTCACCGTTTTTGAGTTACTTTGGGATGCACGTTTAAGTGATAAGAAGCCTCCTTTTATTGGAGAATCTGATTGGCACATGCAGAAAGACAAATGGAATAGTCCAGAATTCAAAGAACTGGTGGCTGCATACACACATCTGGTTCTGTCAATGCTGCTCAACATCACATACGCTTGGTAACTTTAATTAATTATTAATTTATATTTAGTCTATATGATAGTCAATTTCATGATCAATATTCTTAGTAATATAATTATATTAATATGTATTTTATTAATAACTATGTAGGAGGCGCTGCATCGTCGTCCCATTGGGTTGCCTGAGTTACACTGTCATCTTCATGTCCGAGAGAGTACGGGGGATTTTGTTGATCAATGGTCGAGGAGCGTTCATGTAACTACTCTTACAATTATTATAATGCCTATTAATTATATATTGATTCTTTTTTTGTTATATTAATACTTATTCATTTGTTGATTTTTATTTTGAGGAAAACTACGAGGGTGAAATGACCCAATATCGGGAGACTCAGCAGAGCAGTGATAGTACTTGTGATCCCATCGAGGAACAACAACATGCTTTTGATGCATGCAAGAGATCAGATGGTCCACAAAGAAGTGGTCGTTTGGCAGAACTGGTAGTATAGGCCCATCGATTTTCGAAAAAGCAAAAAGTATTATTCTAAGTCGGGGTCAATCATCTTCAACTGATAGTAGTGGCCGCTCTTGTAACACCCCTTTTCTACCCGGAAAATTTTTGACAAAAATCAAAGTTTCAAAACATTTTTTGCTACACCCACAAAGGATGCCACATTTACACCAATAAACATCACACGTCAATAAATGAAATTCACCATTAAAATAGTACGATACATAACAGTAACTCCATCACCATGCAGCGGAATAAAAATAAATAATAAAGACAACTAATAAAAACTAGCGTTCATCCCCCCGAGTGCTACCTATCAGAGCGACGACACCGACTCTACTAGCGAAAGTAGACATGCCTTCACTCGCAATCACCTGCACGTTACCAGCATAGGGGTAACATTCAAACAGAAGGGGTGAGATATCTAACATTATAATAGCATATATGATAAGCAATATGCTGGAGTTACGACAACTATATCCACCGCTTCACAACAACATCAAATTACAAATCACCAAGAATTATCACCAACATCATGAGTAAGTATATGAGATGCAACCCACACCAACGAGTATATGCATGTGGTACCAATCATCACCAATAAAATAGCCAATAAGGGCAACATCACCTGTATGAGCATCACCATCATCACCTATAGCTCCAAGGCCGAAGCCTTCATCACCAAAACAATGCATATGGAATGTATGAGACACCATGAACAATGCACCAGAGACAATCAACAACAATAGTCATCTATGTGACACAATCAACACCAATATCAACAAATGGTCATAGACCCATCACCTATCACCTTAGCCCATGAAATAGGCACATCACCTGTTACAATCATCACCGATAACACCAACACCTATAGTACAGTCTAACAACTTGACCGTAACATCAACAACCACCGACACCAAAAACACCAATAGATTTACAACAAACAGCAACATTTATTTTACAGCAACAGCAACATTTATTTTACAGCAACAGCACACTTATTTTACAGCAACAGCAACATTCATTTTACAGCAACAGCACACTTATTTTACAGCAACAGCAACATTTATTTTACAGCAACAGTAACAGTAATTTACAGCAACAGCAACATTTATTCTACAGTAACAGCAACACTATTTTTAGAAAAACAGCAACATTTGTCTTACTGTGACAGCAACATCATTTTTAGAAAAACAACAACATTTGTTTTACTGTGACAGCAACATCATTTTTAGAAAAACCGCAACATTTGTTTTACTGTGACAGCAACATCATTTTTAGAAAAACAGCAACATTTGTTTTACTGTGACAGCAACATTTGTTTTACTGTGACAGCAACATCATTTAGACATGGCAGGAACTGGCGCCCAACAACAGGGCGCCAACACGGGCAACAGCACAACAGAAACTGGGGCCCAGCAACAGGGCGCCTAGCAGGCTACAACAACAACCAGAAACTGGCGCCCAGCAACAGGGCGCCAAGAGCATCAGTAGAAAAACAGAACTGGCGCCCAGCAACAGGGCGCCTAGTGAAACAGCAACACAACAGGAACTGGCGCCCAGCAACAGGGCGCCTAGTGCAACATCAGCAACAACAGGAACTGGCGCCCAGCAACAGGGCGCCTAGCACAACAGCAACACAAACTGACATGGCACCCAGGAGCAGGGCGCCTAGGGCAACAGCAGAAACATCAGACATGGCGCCCAGGGGCAGGGCGCCTAGCACCACAGCAATAGAAACAGACTTGGCGCCCAGCAACAGGGCGCCTGGCACAACAGTGGCAACAACAGACTTGGCGCCGAGCAACAGGCCGCCTAGCGGCAACACAGAAAATGGCGCCCAGCAGCAGCAACATCCCAGAGACTGGCGCCCAGGAGCAGGGCGCCTAATTCAGCAACAACATCACAGAAGCACGGCGCCCAGGAGCAGGGCGCCTAATTCAGCAACAAGAACAACACTGACACGGCGCCCAGCAGCAGGGCGCCTTCAGCAGGAACCAAACGCGACACAGACACGCAACACAGAACCACACACCACGGCGCCCATGGCGCCCAGTGCGCCAGCGCCAGAACACAAACGGCAGCACGGCGCCCATGGCGCCCCTGCGCCTACACCACAATCACCAGACACGGCGCCTATGGCGCCCAGGGAAAACAGGAACAGCACGGACACAGGACCAAGGCGCCCATGGCGCCCAGGGGACAGAACACGCGCAACAAAAGCAAACCCATGCGCCCATGGCGCCCAATACCAAGACCACAACGATGCAACAACCATCAAACACCACATATGCAACCACAACATCACCAATGGCGCCCATGGCGCCTAAGAACATATTTTTCAGATTTTCACCATGATAAATCACCAACACCAAATTGCAATAAATCACTAATACATACAAAATCACCAAACAGTTATCTATCAATCATCAAACAACATCAAAAGGGCAACATAGAGCCTATCCCCCACATAACCCCCATCATACACCCTATTATAAAGGTAGAACCCACCCTTACCTTAGCTTTTAGAATCGAAACCCTAGCTTTAGGAAGTACCACGAAATCTAGCTTTCCTTCTCTCTCCTTGTGCTACGCCTCTCTCTCTCTCTTGTGCCTTGTGGGTTCACGCCTTCTTCTCTTCTTTTCTCTCTAGCCGTCACCCTCTCCTCTTCTCTTCTCACTTTCTAATTGTGTTTTGTTTCTAATTATGAGAGAAACCCTAACCTAATTCCCTTAAGTAGACTCATCACCCATCATGGGCTATTTTCCTTAGTCCTATTCGCATACCCTATTGGGCTAGCTCCCTCCACTTAGTTATTTCCAATCCTAATATGCACCAACACACTAAAATAATTAACTTACATTTCTATTATTATATCTATCACATAAAACTAATATAATTAATTAAATAAATAAATCAATAAATATTTAATTAATTTTGGGGCGTTACAACTCTCCCCCACTTAAAAGAATTTCGTCCTCGAAATTTTACCTGATCCAAACAACCTGCAATGTAAATAATGGTTAGTACTAAAAGACAACAGTTGGTCGTAAACCGATACAACGACTCGACGACTTGGCCGGACGGACCAAAACTGCTCTGATACCACTAATGTAACACCCTTTTCTACCCGGAAATTTTTTGACAAAAATCAGAGTTTCAAAACATTTTTTGCTACACCCACAAGGGATGCCACATTTACACCAATAAACATCACACGTCAATAAATGAAATTCACCATTAAAATAGTACGATACATAACAGTAACTCCATCACCATGCAGCGGAATAAAAATAAAAGGGTTCAACGAATATTCATAACATCACCATAACTTCAGAAATTAAATAATAAAGACAACTAATAAAAACTAGCGTTCATCCCCCCGAGTGCTACGTATCAGAGCGACGACACCGACTCTACTAGCGAAGGTAGACATGTCTTCACTCGCAATCACCTGCACGTTACCAGCATAGGGGTAACATTCAAACAGAAGGGGTGAGATATCTAACATTATAATAGCATATATGATAAGCAATATGCTGGAGTTACGACAACTATATCCACCGCTTCACAACAACATCAAATTACAAATCACCAAGAATTATCACCAACATCATGAGTAAGTATATGAGATGCAACCCACACCAACGGGTATATGCATGTGGTACCAATCATCACCAATAAAATAGCCAATAAGTGCAACATCACCTGTATGAGCATCACCATCATCACCTATAGCTCCAAGGCCGAAGCCTTCATCACCAAAACAATGCATATGGAATGTATGAGACACCATGAACAATGCACCCGAGACAATCAACAACAATAGTCATCTATGTGACACAATCAACACCAATATCAACAAATGGTCATAGACCCATCACCTATCACCTTAGCCCATGAAATAGGCACATCACCTGTTACAATCATCATTGATAACACCAACACCTATAGTACAGTCTAACAACTTGACCGTAACATCAACAACCACCGACACCAAAAACACCAATAGATTTACAACAAACAGCAACATTTATTTTACAGCAACAGCAACATTCATTTTACAGCAACAGCACACTTATTTTACAGCAACAGCAACATTCATTTTACAGCAACAGCACACTTATTTTACAGCAACAGCAACATTTATTTTACAGCAACAGTAACAGTAATTTACAGCAACAGCAACATTTATTCTACAGTAACAGCAACACCATTTTTAGAAAAACAGTAACATTTGTCTTACTGTGACAGCAACATTTGTTTTACTGTGACAGCAACATCATTTTTAGAAAAACAGCAACATTTGTTTTACTGTGACAGCAACATCATTTTTAGAAAAACAGCAACATTTGTTTTACTGTGACAGCAACATCATTTAGACATGGCAGGAACTGGCGCCTAGCAACAGGGCGCCAACACGGGCAACAGCACAACAGAAACTGGCGCCCAGCAACAGGGCGCCTAGCAGGCTACAACAACAACCAGAAACTGGCGCCCAGCAACAGGGCGCCAAGAGCATCAGTAGCAAAACAGAACTGGCGCCCAGCAACAGGGCGCCTAGTGAAACAGCAACACAACAGGAACTGGCGCCCAGCAACAGGGCGCCTAGTGCAACATCAGCAACAACAGGAACTGGCACCCAGCAACAGGGCGCCTAGCACAACAGCAACACAAACTGACATGGCGCTCAGGAGCAGGGCGCCTAGGGCAACAGCAGCAACATCAGACATGGCGCCCAGGGGCAGGGCGCCTAGCACCACAGCAACAGAAACAGACTTGGCGCCCAGCAATAGGGCGCCTGGCACAACAGTGGCAACAACAAACTTGGCGCCCAGCAACAGGCCGCCTAGCAGCAACACAGAAAATGGCGCCCAGGAGCAAGGCGCCTAAATCAGCAACAAGAACAACACTGGCACGGCGCCCAGCAGCAGGGCGCCTTCAGCAGGAACCAAACGTGACACAGACACGCAACACAGAATCACACACCACGGCGCCCAGTGCGCCAGCGCCAGAACACAAACGGCAGCACGGCGCCCATGGTGCCCCTGCGCCTACACCACAATCACCAGACACGGCGCCCATGGCACCCAGGGAAAATAGGAACAGCACGGACACAGGACCAAGGCGCCCAGGGGACAGAACACGCGCAACAAAAGCAAACCCCATGCGCCCATGGCGCCCAATACCAAGACCACAACGACGCAACAACCATCAAACACCACATATGCAACCACAACATCACCAATGGCGCCCATGGCGCCTAAGAACATATTTTTCAGATTTTCACCATGATAAATCACCAACACCAAATTGCAATAAATCACTAATACATACAAAATCACCAAACAGTTATCTATCAATCATCAAACAACATCAAAAGGGCAACATAGAGCCTATCCCCCACATAACCCCCATCATACACCCTATTATAAAGGTAGAACCCACCCTTACCTTAGCTTTTAGAATCGAAACCCTAGCTTTAGGAAGTACCACGAAATCTAGCTTTCCTTCTCTCTCCTTGTGCTACGCCTCTCTCTCTCTCTCTCTCTTGTGCCTTGTGGATTAACGCCTTCTTCTCTTCTTTTCTCTCTAGTCGTCGCTCTCTCCTCTTCTCTTCTCATTTTCTAATTGTGTTTTGTTTCTAATTATGAGAGAAACCCTAACCTAATTCCCTTAAGTAGACTCATCACCCATCATGGGCTATTTTCCTTAGTCCTATTCGCATACCCTATTGGGCTAGCTCCCTCCACTTAGTTATTTCCAATCCTAATATGCACCAACACACTAAAATAATTAACTTACATTTCTATTATTATATCTATCACATAAAACTAATATAATTAATTAAATAAATAAATCAATAAATATTTAATTATTTTTGGGGCGTTACAGCTCTGCTATGCCTACTGCTGCGAACTTACAAAATGTTCAACAACTGACACAGAAATTAAGTGAAGTGGAGAATCAGTTGAGTGAGCAACAACGACTAAGTAATGAGCAGAGAGAGCGTCATGAACAGGAAATGCAGGAGCATCGACTGATGATTGAACAGATGCGCGAGCAAACTAAGATAAATGAGGAGCGTTGGAAGCGGTTTTTCGATGACTCATCCCCCGATGCCTTCCATGCCATCATCATCTTTTCAGTCACAGTACCAGTTGTAGCAGCAGGCTTACAGCGGTGCTTTTCAGTTGTATGGTGTCTTCCCGCCTCCCTACCAGATCCCATATGGTAGCATCAACTCTCAGCAATCTCCTTTCCAGCAGCAGTCCCCGCAAGCTCCTTTTCAGTAGCAGCCAAGGCAGCAGTCCCCGCAGCCTCCTTTCCAACAGCAGCCACACCAGCAGTCCTCGCAGCAGTCGCAACAGCAGCCTCAGCTAGACACTCATATTGATCTCAATGACAATGTGTTTAATAATTGGTTAAGAGACCCGACCAGAGGAGGCTACTATGACGACCCACGATAGATTTAGATTATTTGAATTTGTATGTATGGATATTTAATTTGTACTTTGTCAGATTTGAACGTTTATCGCTTTTAATTATGTGAACTATTCTCGTTATCTAATCTAATTATAATTTATTATATTATTGTCTTTTATTTAATAATTTATTTATTTAATTTCTAGTGTTTTTAAAAAAAAAAAATTTTTTCGGTTATTTCAAATTTTTTTAACAAAATTAATATATTATTTCCGACGGATTTTACTAATTACCGTCGGTTTTTTGAATAAAATAATAATATAATTACCGGTGGTTTATTGTTATTACCGGCAGATTTTGAATTTTAAAAAAACATTTCCGGCGGTTTCTGTATTACCGGCGGTTTTTTGAATAAAAAACAATATAATTACCGGTGGTTTTTTTATTATTACCGGCGGTTTTTGAATTAAAAAAAATAAAATAATAAAATCATTACCGGCGGATTTGTTGTCGTTTCCACCGGAATTTCCGTCGGTAATTTCCGGCGGAAATTCCGCCGGAAACCATTACCTACGGACGTTTTTCCGGCGGATTTTTTCCGTCGGTACTATAACATTACCTACAGATTTCGTACGTTACCGACGGAAAAAATCCGTCGGTAAATCCTGTTTTTCTTGTAGTGTATTGACATGAACTCAACTATAGCTTGTAAAACATCACACAACCAAAACCCCCCAATTGCCCCATCAGAGGAATCCCACTATTACGTGGAGACCCCCTCCCCCATTGCATGTCAAATTTAATACTGGTGCATGTTTTGTTAGTAGTTCAATTGGAGTAATATGCAGGGATGAGCATGGAAATGTACTTACTGCAGTCGCAAAAGAGATTTTTGTTTATTATCCTCTCATGGCCGAAGCATTTGGTCTACGCGAAGTCTTATCCCTAGCTCTTTCCCTTCACATCCCAAAATCTTTGAATCGGACAATCAGGTTATTGTCGAAGCTTGCAGAGGAAACACAAAGAGGTGAGATTGGGTCCAATATTCAGGATATTAAGGGAATTAGATCCGAGTTTGAGAGTTGTGGGGTTACCTGGACAAGAAGAGAGGGGAATGTCGTTGCTCACACAATTGCTTCCCTCGCGTTCAAAAAGAAATTGTTGGGTGATTGGATCCGCAAACCTCCAGATGATCTTCGGGTGACCATTGTTCGAGATATGTAAGCTTTGAGGAAGTGGTGATCTGAGCGTTGGTGCCTTCGAAGGTTTGGTCTTCAGAGGAGATAGTTTGCCGAATTAGGGTTTTGGAATTTATGAGTGGTGAAGGGTGGTTGGTTTCGTTTATCATTCTTGTGCAACTGGTTGTATGATTAATGCCTTGTTTTTTACCATTGTACCCTTTGATTTTCGTTGTTGTTTTTTTTCGCTAGTTGGGCCTGCGTGCTCCCATTGGGCGTATTTGCCATTTTCTATTTTGCTGGGCTAGCCTTGGACCCGGTTATTCTGGAATGTCTGCAACTTTGGTTGTGAGTTTAGGCCTTGCCTATTTAATGAATTCATATAACTTGGACAAAAAAAACATTATACAATCGTTAGGATATCTAAGCACGTATGTCTTCTTCTAGTTCACACTAAAGGATCATAACAATTTTTAGCATCATATTTCCGACAGGGAAGCATGTTTTCCTCTAACAACATAGTATTAAAAAAGGGTTAGTAGAGAGGTTCAATCATTTCCCCAAGTCTATACATCCAGCACACAAAATTTCCTCTGCACCACTTACCAAAATCTCGAAGATCTGAGGACTCGACGATTTTCGTTAGTGGCATTTTCCATCTCTTCAACTTAGTCACACAAGTAAAGGTTCTCTCTTTTTCTAATGAAGAGGATCTTCACAGTCATAGTCATATGGATGTGTTAGGATCCTTCGAGGCTTATGATGTCAAATTATCTACCTTTAACGTTAAGTTTGGTGTTTGCTGGCTAACAAATCGTCAATGGTGGCACCGAAAACATCACATTTTTAATGTCTAAAATGTCAAATCATTTGCAACATCAGACATCTTAATCATTAAAGTATGACATGGTAGATGCAAGCATAACATTTTGTTGGCCAAAACTGCAAATGGAGTTATGAGTGGAGACTAATATTGTAAACACATACACGTGAGAACTAGAGGTAGCAGAAAAATTTATTGAAACTAAAATGACTTCTTACACAAAATATATCCTAAATGATTTAAAAATAATCATGAGTAGTTGTATGGTGTATTGCATTTTGGAACCTTACTAAAATATGTATTCCAAAGAATATTATCATTTTTCCCGCAACAATGAATTACAGATTTAGAAGGGTAAATATATAATGGAATGGAATCTGTGATCATAGATACCATCACTTACCATTGCTTTCCATCATTTAAACATGATGCCACTTCATTTCATCCCATCCTATACGACAAATCCCAACATACCCCAAGTGGCATTTCAGTTGCGACTTAAAATGCAAGAATAAAACTTGAAGAAAACAAAATAACCGGAAACA
Source organism: Astragalus membranaceus (assembly GCA_039519185.1). NCBI lineage: Eukaryota > Viridiplantae > Streptophyta > Magnoliopsida > Fabales > Fabaceae > Astragalus > Astragalus membranaceus. Next base: position 91,798,285 of record CM076847.1, on the reverse strand, counting down.
AACGAATTCCAGAGGCAAAAAAATTTTGCGAAAACAATAGAAAGCATAGAAAAGAATTTGCACGAACTTAAATATGCCCCGATGAAATTTACTCAATAACTAAGCAAGCTCCCAACAAAAGTTTGATATGACAGAAAATACAAGACTGATCAAGCAAATAAAATATTAATGCAAAAGTTTCAAAACAATTCTATTCAAGTGCTAGTCAAAAAATGGAACAAAACTAGAGGATCAACGCTTCCCGCCACCACCACCAAGCTTAGGACCTTTGGATGCGCCAGCCTTAGGAAGGTTGCCTTTTCCTACTGATTTTTGTGCCTTAGCCTGAACTTCTGCCTTCTTAGCCTTCTTCTCATCCTTTGTCTTTTTCACCCTCTCTTTAATCTCACTGCAGAAAACAATCACGACTTCAAATGGTAAGCAATGGTAACCGCTATTTGTATTGAAAAACTAAGTAGATGGTTGAGATTAAGAGTTAAAGAATAACGATATGGTATTTATAAAACTATTGACACCATTGTATCTACTAAATGCAAGAAATAAACAGAAAACACACCGAAGGGCGGCTTCTCTAGCAGCATCTCTGACTTCTGGCTTCTCAGCCCTTCTTTTCTGGATCACTTCCAAAGTAGCTCCAACAATAGACCTAGAGTAAGGCTTCTTGGTAGCGCGACGTCTCTTCTTAACAGCTTCTTGGGCAATATCCTGCACATCACAAGTACAGAATTAAATTCAGCACACATGCAATCAAAAAAATCTCATGCATTGTGACCTCAAGTGAAGTCAAGCAGTAAAGTGAAAGTTGTACAGTAAACTGTTATGATGTGCAATAGCTTATCACAACTCACAAGGTAGTGTGAGATAAACTCACTTGCAGGTATATAAAAAAATTCTTCACCTTCTAATCAAGTATAGGTGATGATAATTTGGATTTTAGTAGCTAAGTACAAGATCTTTACACTGACTGAGATTGTTTGTGTCACACACAAGTATGCAAATAATTTCAATTAAGTATTAACCTTCTTATGTTGCTTCCTATACATGGCAGTCCATGTGAGCTTTGACGGCTTCAACCTGTTGTGGAAATACCTTTTGCATTTTGAGTTTGCAAAAAGGAAAACCTGATAAACCAACAAAAGAAATCATGGTATGAGTAACAAATTTTTCTAAGATATCATAGAAAACATCACATTCAGAGCTCAATGATAAACTTCAAAGAAGTCCACATTTATATCACCTGAGAATCACCACGAATAAATCTGATGCCTCTCCCGGGGTAGATCTTAGCTCCACTGAATCGGCATAGTTCAGTCCTAACAAATCATTATCAAATACCCATGAGCAGACTTGTTGAATAAATACACTACAATCAAGAGTTGGGATGCTTATGGTGAGAAGCTTTTACAAAACAAAATCATTAAAAAATGGTGTTTTGATCAACAACACATATTTTTTTCCTCATTTTTGAGGTTTTCTTCTTTCAAAGATTTAAAAGAATGTACATTTGAACACATTAGCATGGTCAAATACTGACCGCAAATCCAGTAATGAGGTTTTTGTTTTAGAAAATACAAACAAGAAACAAGACCCTCGACCATGACTACAATTAAGGTCTTCTTTTATAACTAGTCAAATCAAATTAAATAATGTCACATTTCAAACAAACACATCTATTCAGCAACAACAATCTCAACCAGAAACGCAACAACATGAATAAATGATCTATGCAAAACCTAATCAATTCAACAACCAAATCGCCAGTTCAAAAATGACAACAGCATAGCAATCGACAGAGAGCAAAGGGAAACAGAACACCCTCGCTCGCGAAAATGGAGCGTTACTCAAAGGAATTGGTTTGATTCAACAAAAAGTAAGCGTATAAACACATTCGTTTCCACGAGAGATGAATTAAACAAAAATAAGGATCCTAATTTTGAAGAAAACGTACTTGAGAACCATAATGGATGCTGTTGCTGCCGCTCCTCCTCTTCCTCGATCTTCTTCGTGCCAAAAACCCTAGAACACAGTATACGCTGCTGATATCGCTATGTATACTCCAAAATCTCGATAAATAGCCCTCGTCTACAAAATAACCACAAAAATGCCACCGCAACGGCCCAGATAATGTGTTTTCAGGCTGGATTTCGGGCTTCCAGAATAGGCGGCCCATATGAAGTATCCAGCCTCTCTTTTCATAGGCTGCAGACAGTAGCTATATACACCTGCCTTTTTTATACATACACCTTATTCTTTTTTCTTTTGCAAAAATATCCTTATTCCCTTCTACACTCAGTCCCATCAACCCTCACCCTTAAATTTATGTAACAAAAAAAAACTCTCAGTCCCATCAACCCTTATTCCCTACCTTGTCCTTGATCCCCCTCCCTTGTGGCCAACACCTCCCCTCCACAGCCCTATCCTTAATGACAATAATTGTGTGACTCCTTCGTCGTGACGCAAGCACTCTCTCTCTCACTCTCTCTCTCTATCTATCTATCTCACACACACAGGGATAGGGAGTGGGGTGGGCTGCGAATCGAACTCGTGTACCACAATAATGTCCCGCAACTAATACTATTTGAGCTGCTTCGAGGGGACAATATCAGGAAATTTAGTTTGTGGGAAATTATGAAAACAAGAAAAAAGTGCAAAGCTATGTCGATCGTATGATAACATGGGTAATTTTGTAAAATTATATGAAAGAGGATGTGTTTTTTTATAGACAATAATTGTCATAAAGAGGACTCTAGAGGCAGATTGAAGGAACATATTGATGCCAACTCCTGCCAGGTGATTGAATTAACCGCTCCTTTCTTAACCAAAAAATCTGCAGTTGCATTTGCTTCCCTCAAGGTATGACACAACTGTACATTCCAATTCATCAATGACCTATTTGATATTGAAAATATAGCTGCATAATGTTTTGTCGTATGTCACTCAAGTGTGTAATATCGATGCAATTCCTCTCACACCATTAAATAATTTGTAATCAAGTGTAATATCGATGCAATTGCTCGTTGATAGGGGAATGGTGTTTGGTGGGTGATTTTAATTCAGTTACTAGTGTGGAAGAACGCAAAGGGAGGAGAGTTGGGGGTCTATCGCGGGAAATTTTGGATTTTAACAGTTTCATAGTGGACATGGATGTGGTAAAATATTTTCTTGGTTTTGTTCTAGAGTAGACTTGACAGGTTCCTTGTGATGGAGGGGTTAATTGCTCGGTGGAATATTTCGGGTCAATGGATAGGGGATAGGGATATATCTGATCATTGTCCCATCTGGTTACTTCGTAAATAATTTGATTTTTAAAGGCGAATTGTCGGTGGTAGACTCCATTGTATTGTATACTAAATATTTATCGTGGAGTTGGTTTATCTATGGGGTGACTAGACTTTCGTGTTATTATGTTTCATCATGGTGGCTTAATGTCTCTTAGTGTTTAAACAATTTGTAATTGGCTTTTCGAGCACACCTAGTGTTTGTTTTCAATGAATCATTGCTTATTGAAAAAAAAATCAAATAATCTAATAATTGAAGACCAAATTAAAACACACGAAACTAATACAAATTATTTAAAAGTTTAGAAGCTAATTACAATTTTTAGTTTTAATATTTATCTAAAAGTTATCAAAATATTTTAGGGATATAGAGAGTAATTAGATTTTAGTTAATTTTTGTTTTGCCGTTAGATAGAGTAATAAGCGTCATTTGAAACTTACACACATGACTACTGCAAAGTCTTGGGTTCGAATATGAGACATATTTTGGCATTTACCAATTGAACCGACCTTATGGATAGTTAAATAAATTTTTATATTAAATGATTTTAAAACCTATTTGATTTTTTGATGAATATTTTAATTCTTATTTATAACTCTTAATAAAATTACTAGTACTATACCCGTGCATCCGCACAGGCCGATCACGTTACCTGATACGATTACCTCAAATAGAAACGTTAATTTGAAATCTCATTAATCTAAAATCAATTGTAAAATATAGAGGATGACTTGCATACGGACAGGTGTTGTCGTGTTCTTTTTATGAATGAATTTAGACAGTATTTAAATAATTTGAACATTACCCCGTGAAAATAAAGAAAAATTTAAAGTAGAAAAAAAATGAGTTTCAAATAAAAAATTGATAAATATTAAAACTAAAAATGTAAAAGTATCATTTAAAAACAATATGTGCATTTATCCCGTATGTTTTTATATATCAGTGCAGTGTTTTTTTATATATCAGTATTGTTATCCCATGTTTTTTTATATATCAGTGCAATTATCCCGTGTTTTTATATATATCATTGCAGTTATCCCTGTATTTTTTTATATATCAGTGCAGTTGTCCAGTGTTTTTTTATGTATCAGTGCAGTTATCTCATAGTTTCAATTGATTATTTGAGTTAATTAGTAGATTATTGTAGATAGTAAAAGATACATAGTAGATTATCAATAACAAATATTTATCCCGTTTTTTTATATATGAGTAACAATTATTTGTCCTTTTTTAGGTATTAGTGACAAATATTTGTCGTGTGTGTTTTAAATATTAATCAGTTTAAATAGTCATTAAGCCTTCTTGTTTTTTTAGATAGTAGTTTTCAAAAATTATAATTATCAATGACAAATATTAATCCCGTGTTTTTTTATATATCACAGCAGTTATTCCTGTGTTTTTTATATATCAGTGCAGTTATCTGGTAGTTTAAATTGATTATTTTAGTTGATAGTAGATTATAGTAGATAGTAGATTATCAATAAAAAATAATTATTTTAAATATTAATTAGTAATTTAAATAGTCATTAAGTCTGCTTTATAGACAACTAGTACATTACCCGTGCATCCGCACGGGCCGATCACGTTACGTGGTATGATTATACTCAAACAAAAATAAATATTTCAAGTGGCATTCAAGTAATACTGGTTGAGATTTTAACAATTTTGTTGAGGTAGTGAAAATTTTGTAATGGGGATAAACTTTTGTTGATGTTGAATAACAAAAATTGTATAAGAAAATATGAGCATATATTTGTAGAGTAATGGTTCCAATCATCAAAGTTCCAAACATGAGTGTGTTTCAAATAGCAAAACAAATAACATGTACATTTTAGAAGTAAGTACATAGAATTAGTAACAAAAAATAAAGACTGAAGCAGAATTTGGCCAATTAAATGCATTAAGAATTTCTTTTCATCTATATAGCTCCATATAAAATATAAAAGAAGTTTGATGATAATGTCTTAAAGATGTTCCAGTAGTGTGGATCTTGTTCTGAACTCTCTCTCTCTCTCTCTTCCTTTTTTAGTAATTGTCATTATTAGTCGAAGCTCATTGCACTGTCAAACAAAGTGTCATTTGTCAATCCAAATACTCATGTATATCAACGATTAGCACAGTAGAAACTATGGGATGAAGTATGTTTAGGAAACATGAGATTTGTTTAAAGTTCTTAAGTTATTACATTCTACATAATCAATTTTACAGAATTGGTATCTCTAACTAAAACTTCACACTACAACTGTACCCCAACAAAAAATAGAGACTTGTTTCTGCTAAACATTTCACAGTATAATAGAAGTGCCCTTCATGGTCTATCATGTTTATATTAACTGTCTTCTTTGTCACTGTTCCATAGGAAATGTATTGCATCAGTTTTGTTCCCAAGCTAGTTACATCACAAATGCGTATTAATCAGTTCTTAATATGCTAATAAAAGCCAAAGGCATTAGTTTAAATTATTTGAGAATTTAACACAATATCAATGAAGAACTCATTTGAAAATTTAATACAATATCAGTGAAGAACCCAAGATCAACATGTGATGTTTAGAATAAAAGGCAATATCGGTTCTTAATATGCTAAGAAAGACATTAGTAAGCTACTACATGTGTTTCTCCAGTATCATTAATTAAAGCATGATAGTATGTCCGACAATAAAATAATTCATTCCCCATTTGGTTGTGATAGCAATTGCAATTGTTAAAGACTCTTGACGGCAACTGGACAACACTACTATCCAACAAAAAAAATGGTGAAATCTACAAATATTTTTTCTGCCATCTGGACTATCAAACGGTGCCTGCAAACCACAACACCAAATCTTGGATTTCATCAATGAAGAACTCAATTAGTTAATCAACTACATCAATAACCTCAGCAAGTAGGTAGCTAGAAGGCAAAGTGGTTAAATTAGTTTATTAACTATACATGTTAAGCATTCAAATAGGTTTGAGAGCTTACTTCATCAATGTGAAAAATAAGGCAGAGATTTCCAAAAGCTATTACCTTTTCATCAAGAAAAATGGTTCTCCTTTATTGGTTGCAATGAAGAATCAAATTTCAAATGAGAATGTTCTTGAAACCAAAATTAAAATAGTAAAATAGTAAAACTGATCCCGAACCTACTCAAATATAGTTTATTACATGATATTGAAAGAAAGACTTCAAATATAGTTTATTTTTGAACCTAGAACTACATAGTGCGCACGGGTATAGTAAATATACTTTTGAAACAAAAAAATGAGATAAACTAATATGCTAATGCAATATGTTTTGAACCATATGCCTGTAGATCAGGAATCTCTTCTAATACTCACACATTATACTCTCCATATGCATAACAAAGTCTTGCCTATTAGCTAACTTGACTTACTCTATGATTTTAGCATAACATCCTGTGACTCTGATTGTAAGAAAAACAAAACTTTGCATCGAATCTGCAAGAAGAATTATCTCGTTACTCCAGGTAAAAACTTTTATAAAGTTTCTGCATAAAAAATCCATTCTAAAAGTCAGTATACAAAAATGCTTTTATCCTCAAATTACCCATAACCATTTAATGAGTACAATTCTTAATACAATCATTCAAAGAAGCAGTCCAGTTTTTCTGCCATTGCCAAAATATATCATTCACAGTTTTGCTCCAAAATATAGCAAAACTTAATGAGGAATATAGAACTACTCTCTCTTCTTTCATAACAAAACTCATGCAAAATTGCAAAACATCAAAGATTACTGTCTAAGAAATAGTAAAGATTAAGGAGAAAAGATGAAGAAGTTGATTGAGCACATGCAAGATCAAATATAACTGGTTATATGGATTTTAGCCAACTAATATTTAATTATTATAGTAAAAATAAGCAAAGATCTTGTGACTTAAAATCCCTACTGAATTAATCCACCATCTCAATAAACAAAAGAATGGTAAATGGAAATTAGAATAATAATAGGCAAAATCTGTAGCAGAACCACAAAACAATAATCACCCACATTTTTATGATTGGCAAATTTAGCATATGAATGAACTCCTCAATGTCAATTGGCCTATCAAATCAAACTTTGCATATGTATAAATCTGCTCATTCTTCACCGGAGTTCTTTTGTTTGCAGCCTCACCATCAACAGATAACATCCAAAATTTGTGTGGCATCATTTGCTTCTATAAATATCTCAAAGCAGTAACTACAGCAAAGATAAAAATTTAGCAAAATAAAGTATAAAGATTTATACTTCCCACACCAAACCAATGAACTAATATAAGTGATATCCCTTTGACTTTGTAGCCGACCCACAACAACACCTAAGAAAATGAAGATTATTATTAGCAAAATGAAAGAGAGGAAGCCATCAGCACGGCCGGGGTAAGCCTCACCACCGCGATCTCAATCTCACTCTCCCATGGAAATAGAGTCTAAATTGCTCAAATGACATATATGGGCTTCCTGATGGTAGAAGGGTTTTCCTAGAAGTAATAGCATACATCTTTAGATAAGCCTAATGACTAAAACTCATGTGATGTGCTGTCACCGAAATATTAAAAACAAACCTATGTGTTAATGCCTAATATTAAAAACAAACCTAGTTGCTTTTAACTCTTTCTTTAACTAAATCTATGTTTATAGCTTAACTGATTCATCATGGAGAAGCTAAATGATTTGAAGAGTGAAAGATAACATTAAAAAGTAAGTTGTGACTTCACCTTTAGCATGGAGCAACACTCAGAATCTCTACATTTGCACACCTCATCATCTGTTACTAAAAAACTAAAAAAAAACATAGTAATTAGAATGGAAGTAATTATCATGAACCGATTATCTTTACAGCAAGTTTCCATTGAAAGAAGTCCAAAGATCAATGATCTTTACAGCAAGTTTCCATGTCTCTCTCTCAGGGTCTACGTCAACAATGTTGACAGCTGGTTTTGCCATGTTAACAGGATGTCAGCCACTGGTTTTTATCAAGTTACACAAATGTTTATCACCATGTAGAAAACATAAACAAAAGCGCAAAACCGATAAATGTAATTTGACATGTGAAAAGAAGAGGAATTAACTGAAACTAAACAACATTTTAACTCAAAAAGTTAGCTACTGTAAACACCATTTTATACAAAAATCATTGATCAAGTAATGCATAAACAAAAGTCCCCACCAATATGTATGATCAACTTGAAGTCCCCACTAATCAATATGCATAAACAAAAGGGCCCACCAATATGTGTAACAGATTCAGATATAAAGGACAGAATATGTATGATTATACTCAAACGATTAATACCAAGTTGATGCATAATTTAGGAAACAACTTTCATCCTAACATGAACACTAACTCTCATCTCATAAATGATAATTCGCTTAAAATCCTCGTCCCAGTATGATCAAATTTACTGAAACCTTTTTTCAAACAAATTATTCAAAATCATTAAGAATTTAAGAATCATAATGCTAATTATTATTTTATAAACAGACCAATGAGAAGGTCATATAGTCTCCATCAAAAACCATAAAGAACCAAAATGCTAAATAGTACAAACTTGAAAAAAAAAAATAAGGATGTAGAAGATACCTCAAAGCCAAGGAAATATTCACACCTGCACAAAATCCATAATAAGATAAAATTAAGCACTCACCTAAAGGAGTTATCAACAAAGAGGATAAAGTGGAGAAGAACAGAGTCGCGAAAGGGAGGAAGCAAAATACCTGTTGTGATGCAATTTTTCAAGTGTTGGGTTTAGGGTTGTTCCATTAGAGCTTGCTGCTGTTTCAGCCCACCAAAATGAAAATAAGAAGATGAAAAAGATTAGAGGAAGGAAATATGCACGGTACCTAGGTTTCGAAAATTTGAATATGGGTTTGAAAATGCTCAGCTCTTGGTTTTGGGTTTCAGAAATGAAGAAGAGAGGAAGAAGATGGGTTTCGATTTTTTCATCTCTGGGTTTCGGGTTTAGATTTTGTTAACGGGTTCTGAATTTGTTTGTGTGTGAAGTGTGAAAGTAAGAGTGAAAGGAAGAGATGAAGTGAAAGAAAGCAAAAATAAAAGAGAAGAAGAGAGGTAGAAGAAGAGAGGAAGAAGAGATGGTCTACAGCTTAAAAAAAATTGAAATAGAAAAAGAGAGAAGGAAGGAAGAGGAAGGTCAGAATGAGATGAGCAAGAAGGGGGGGGTGATTCGTGAAGTGAGAAAAAATTGTGACCGATTTTTTTGGTCAAAGAGTTGACAGGGATTTGAATTAAAGAAAAATGGAGGGAATTAGTAAAAGTGAAAAGTGAAAAGTTTGAGGGGAATTACCAAAATATCCTCAAAAAAACATGTGTCAATGTTTCCAAATGTCCCAATTGGTATTTTCAGATGTGGTTTGTTTGTATAAATATAGTGTAGATAATTATATGATAGGATAGGATAGGCTGTCAATCTTACAGTGATTCCTCAAAGACTATCCTATCTAAGCTGTCGTGAAATTACCCTAATTATTATATTATATTTTCTAGTCTTTTCACATCTATGTTTTATCAAAATGGAATCTAGAGCAACTCTATATGCATATCCCAAATAATGTTAGTGCTGCTATTAAGTCTATGCCTCGCTGCTTGAATCATAACATCCCTGATGGACTCACTTGGAAAGACAGTTTGGATGGTTTGTACACAGTGAATGATGGATATCACTGGTTAACGACTGCCAATCATTCCTTGAATGAATATACTAATTATGAGTCTTGGAAGTGGGTGTGGAGGATTCCAGCTCTTGAGATAATTAAGTTCTTCCTCTGGACAGCTTGTCATGATGCTCTTGCTACTAGAGCAATGTTGCATAATAGAGGAATATTAATATCTTCTAACTCTCTGAGATGTAATGCAGCAGATGAAGACCTTATCCACTACTTGAGGGATTGTCCTTTTCCCCATCAACTCTGGATGTCCATAGGGTTCAATAACATAAACTTTTTCAGCGATGCTAATTTTATCTCTTGGCTAAAGACAGGAATTGCAGGTATCAATCCGCACTGCTTGTTCCTTCCAGCTGCGTGGCAAATTTGGAAGGCTCGAAATCAATTATACTTGGCCCAGGAAAATATCACAATCTATCAAGTAAAGATGCAAATCTACAAACTGGCTGATCATTTACATAAGCTTTTCTTGTGTTCTGCTTCTAGTTCCTTGGAGCCCCGTTTGGTTTCTTGGCATCCAAAAGAAGGATCTGAGGTGGTTTTAAATGTGGATGGGAGCAGCTTTGGTAATCCAGGTGCATCCGAATTTGGTGGAGTATTGAGACAAGCTAACGGAAATTGGATATGTGGATTCATGGGATCTGTGGGAATTTTCAATAATCTCCATGCAGAGTTAATGGCCCTCTACCATGGTCTAAGACTAACTTGGGAGAAAGGATTTCGTGATGTTATCTGTTACTCTAACTCTACTTTGGCCATTCATCTTGTGCGCAAAACTGTGAATTTGTGGCATCATTATGCAGCTATATTTTCAATATCAAATAAGTCATTGATGAATTGGAATGTACAGTTGTGTCATACCTTGAGGGAAGCAAATGCAACTGCAGATTTTTTGGTTAAGAAAGGAGCGGTTAATTCAATCACCTGGCAGGAGTTGGCATCAATATGTTCCTTCAATCTGCCTCTAGAGTCCTCTTTATGAGAATTTAGTTTTGTTTTTTTTTCTTTCGTTTTCTTTTTGTTTTCCTACTTCTACCAAAAGGAAAACATACAAACTATCGTAATTATTGATTTGGGCAAGAGATACAAAATTCAATTTCATATTGTAGTTTTGAAACTTTTAGTAATGTTTATTGAATTTTATGTTTTTTTAATTTTTTTTAATTTTATGTTTGTACTATTAAAGTTTGAAGTTCATAATATTAAAAAAAAATCTTATAACATACTTTTATCATCTTTTTCCAATTTAAATAGTTTGTTTTATATTTTTGCAAATTATTTCAAATTTTATAGGGTCTCCATAGGGATTCATAGCCCACAGGTCTTTTGGGGGAACTCCCTATAGGGGATTGGGGATGAGGGTAGTGACAAGAAGTGTGGATGATAGGAGGGGGGAACTCCCTACGTATGTCAACTCATTACACTTGAGAACACTAAATGCAATGGCAACCAATGCATGTTGGGACTTGGGAGGCTAGTGAGGAGAAGAGCTGCTAAGACCTTCACAAGCCCTTCACGAGTTATTTAGAATGCTCGATGCATGATGAGTGACATACGTTCAATGGATTATCATATGTCTTCTAGTCGATGAGAAACACTAATCATACAACTCACTACACCATGGAACATAAAAGCTTATCGACTAGAAGACATATGATAATCCATTGGACGTATGTCACTCATCATGCATCGAGCATTCTAAATAACAGGTGAAGGACTTGTGAAGGTCTTAGCAGCTATTCTCGTCACTAGCCTCCTAACATGCATTAGTTGCCACTGCATTTAGTGTTCTCATGTGTAATATCGATCCACACTAGTAACTGTTTCAATTCCTCTCACCCTCTACGTTTCTCTGGCAATGAGCAAGAAGCATAAAAATTCACCACATAAAGAATAAAATCTTTAAAATTCACAGCAACTCCCACAAAACCAGTACCTGTAAAAGTAAAACTAACAGACCAGGAACCAACCAGACAAGAGGACAAGATACCACCCGATAGACAGAGATGGTTTTACCACACTACCAAACGACTGATTACCCCACAACATGCTTAATTATTTTTCATCAATTATTAGATTATTTGTAATTAGGTGTTTAAATTTTTGAATAATTTGTAATTAAGTCCATAAAAGTAATTAATTGTTTTTCATCAATTATAGAGTAATTAAATTTTAGTTAATTTTTGTTTTGTCGTATGTCACTCAATTGTGTAATATCGATGCAATTCCTCTCACACCATTAAATAATTTGTAATCAAGTGTAATATCGATGCAATTGCTCGTTGATAGGGGAATGGTGTTTGGTGGGTGATTTTAATTCAGTTACTAGTGTGGAAGAACGCAAAGGGAGGAGAGTTGGGGGTCTATCGCGGGAAATTTTGGATTTTAACAGTTTCATAGTGGACATGGATGTGGTAAAATATTTTCTTGGTTTTGTTCTAGAGTAGACTTGACAGGTTCCTTGTGATGGAGGGGTTAATTGCTCGGTGGAATATTTCGGGTCAATGGATAGGGGATAGGGATATATCTGATCATTGTCCCATCTGGTTACTTCGTAAATAATTTGATTTTTAAAGGCGAATTGTCGGTGGTAGACTCCATTGTATTGTATACTAAATATTTATCGTGGAGTTGGTTTATCTATGGGGTGAGTAGACTTTCGTGTTATTATGTTTCATCATGGTGGCTTAATGTCTCTTTGTGTTTAAACAATTTGTAATTGGCTTTTCGAGCACACCTAGTGTTTGTTTTCAATGAGTCATTGCTTATTGAAAAAAAAATCAAATAATCTAATAATTGAAGACCAAATTAAAACACACGAAACTAATACAAATTATTTAAAAGTTTAGAAGCTAATTACAATTTTTAGTTTTAATATTTATCTAAAAGTTATCAAAATATTTTAGGGATATAGAGAGTAATTAGATTTTAGTTAATTTTTGTTTTGCCGTTAGATAGAGTAATAAGCGTCATTTGAAACTTACACACATGACTACTGCAAAGTCTTGGGTTCGAATATGAGACATATTTTGGCATTTACCAATTGAACCGACCTTATGGATAGTTAAATAAATTTTTATATTAAATGATTTTAAAACCTATTTGATTTTTTGATGAATATTTTAATTCTTATTTATAACTCTTAATAAAATTACTAGTACTATACCCGTGCATCCGCACAGGCCGATCACGTTACCTGATACGATTACCTCAAATAGAAACGTTAATTTGAAATCTCATTAATCTAAAATCAATTGTAAAATATAGAGGATGACTTGCATACGGACAGGTGTTGTCGTGTTCTTTTTATGAATGAATTTAGACAGTATTTAAATAATTTGAACATTACCCCGTGAAAATAAAGAAAAATTTAAAGTAGAAAAAAAATGAGTTTCAAATAAAAAATTGATAAATATTAAAACTAAAAATGTAAAAGTATCATTTAAAAACAATATGTGCATTTATCCCGTATGTTTTTATATATCAGTGCAGTGTTTTTTTATATATCAGTATTGTTATCCCATGTTTTTTTATATATCAGTGCAATTATCCCGTGTTTTTATATATATCATTGCAGTTATCCCTGTATTTTTTTATATATCAGTGCAGTTGTCCAGTGTTTTTTTATGTATCAGTGCAGTTATCTCATAGTTTCAATTGATTATTTGAGTTAATTAGTAGATTATTGTAGATAGTAAAAGATACATAGTAGATTATCAATAACAAATATTTATCCCGTTTTTTTATATATGAGTAACAATTATTTGTCCTTTTTTAGGTATTAGTGACAAATATTTGTCGTGTGTGTTTTAAATATTAATCAGTTTAAATAGTCATTAAGCCTTCTTGTTTTTTTAGATAGTAGTTTTCAAAAATTATAATTATCAATGACAAATATTAATCCCGTGTTTTTTTATATATCACAGCAGTTATTCCTGTGTTTTTTATATATCAGTGCAGTTATCTGGTAGTTTAAATTGATTATTTTAGTTGATAGTAGATTATAGTAGATAGTAGATTATCAATAAAAAATAATTATTTTAAATATTAATTAGTAATTTAAATAGTCATTAAGTCTGCTTTATAGACAATAATTATATGATAGGATAGGATAGGCTGTCAATCTTACAGTGATCCCTCAAAGACTATCCTATCTAAGCTGTCGTGAAATTACCCTAATTATTATATTATATTTTCTAGTCTTTTCACATCTATGTTTTATCAAAATGGAATCTAGAGCAACTCTATATGCATATCCCAAATAATGTTAGTGCTGCTATTAAGTCTATGCCTCGCTGCTTGAATCATAACATCCCTGATGGACTCACTTGGAAAGACAGTTTGGATGGTTTGTACACAGTGAATGATGGATATCACTGGTTAACGACTGCCAATCATTCCTTGAATGAATATACTAATTATGAGTCTTGGAAGTGGGTGTGGAGGATTCCAGCTCTTGAGATAATTAAGTTCTTCCTCTGGACAGCTTGTCATGATGCTCTTGCTACTAGAGCAATGTTGCATAATAGAGGAATGTTAATATCTTCTAACTCTCTGAGATGTAATGCAGCAGATGAAGACCTTATCCACTACTTGAAGGATTGTCCTTTTCCCCATCAACTCTGGATGTCCATAGGGTTCAATAACATAAACTTTTTCAGCGATGCTAATTTTATCTCTTGGCTAAAGACAGGAATTGCAGGTATCAATCCGCACTGCTTGTTCCTTCCAGCTGCGTGGCAAATTTGGAAGGCTCGAAATCAATTATACTTGGCCCAGGAAAATATCACAATCTATCAAGTAAAGATGCAAATCTACAAACTGGCTGATCATTTACATAAGCTTTTCTTGTGTTCTGCTTCTAGTTCCTTGGAGCCCCGTTTGGTTTCTTGGCATCCAAAAGAAGGATCTGAGGTGGTTTTAAATGTGGATGGGAGCAGCTTTGGTAATCCAGGTGCATCCGAATTTGGTGGAGTATTGAGACAAGCTAACGGAAATTGGATATGTGGATTCATGGGATCTGTGGGAATTTTCAATAATCTCCATGCAGAGTTAATGGCCCTCTACCATGGTCTAAGACTAACTTGGGAGAAAGGATTTCATGATGTTATCTGTTACTCTAACTCTACTTTGGCCATTCATCTTGTGCGCAAAACTGTGAATTTGTGGCATCATTATGCAGCTATATTTTCAATATCAAATAGGTCATTGATGAATTGGAATGTACAGTTGTGTCATACCTTGAGGGAAGCAAATGCAACTGCAGATTTTTTGGTTAAGAAAGGAGCAGTTAATTCAATCACCTGGCAGGAGTTGGCATCAATATGTTCCTTCAATCTGCCTCTAGAGTCCTCTTTATGAGAATTTAGTTTTGTTTTTTTTTCTTTCGTTTTCTTTTTGTTTTCCTACTTCTACCAAAAGGAAAACATACAAACTATCGTAATTATTGATTTGGGCAAGAGATACAAAATTCAATTTCATATTGTAGTTTTGAAACTTTTAGTAATGTTTATTGAATTTTATGTTTTTTTAATTTTTTTTAATTTTATGTTTGTACTATTAAAGTTTGAAGTTCATAATATTAAAAAAAAATCTTATAACATACTTTTATCATCTTTTTCCAATTTAAATAGTTTGTTTTATATTTTTGCAAATTATTTCAAATTTTATAGGGTCTCCATAGGGATTCATAGCCCACAGGTCTTTTGGGGGAACTCCCTATAGGGGATTGGGGATGAGGGTAGTGACAAGAAGTGTGGATGATAGGAGGGGGGAACTCCCTACGTATGTCAACTCATTACACTTGAGAACACTAAATGCAATGGCAACCAATGCATGTTGGGACTTGGGAGGCTAGTGAGGAGAAGAGCTGCTAAGACCTTCACAAGCCCTTCACGAGTTATTTAGAATGCTCGATGCATGATGAGTGACATACGTTCAATGGATTATCATATGTCTTCTAGTCGATGAGAAACACTAATCATACAACTCACTACACCATGGAACATAAAAGCTTATCGACTAGAAGACATATGATAATCCATTGGACGTATGTCACTCATCATGCATCGAGCATTCTAAATAACAGGTGAAGGACTTGTGAAGGTCTTAGCAGCTATTCTCGTCACTAGCCTCCTAACATGCATTAGTTGCCACTGCATTTAGTGTTCTCATGTGTAATATCGATCCACACTAGTAACTGTTTCAATTCCTCTCACCCTCTACGTTTCTCTGGCAATGAGCAAGAAGCATAAAAATTCACCACATAAAGAATAAAATCTTTAAAATTCACAGCAACTCCCACAAAACCAGTACCTGTAAAAGTAAAACTAACAGACCAAGAACCAACCAGACAAGAGGATAAGATACCACCCGATAGACAGAGATGGTTTTACCACACTACCAAACGACTGATTACCCCACAACATGCTTAATTATTTTTCATCAATTATTAGATTATTTGTAATTAGGTGTTTAAATTTTTGAATAATTTGTAATTAAGTCCATAAAAGTAATTAATTGTTTTTCATCAATTATAGAGTAATTAAATTTTAGTTAATTTTTGTTTTGTCGTATGTCACTCAATTGTGTAATATCGATGCAATTCCTCTCACACCATTAAATAATTTGTAATCAAGTGTAATATCGATGCAATTGCTCGTTGATAGGGGAATGGTGTTTGGTGGGTGATTTTAATTCAGTTACTAGTGTGGAAGAACGCAAAGGGAGGAGAGTTGGGGGTCTATCGCGGGAAATTTTGGATTTTAACAGTTTCATAGTGGACATGGATGTGGTAAAATATTTTCTTGGTTTTGTTCTGGAGTAGACTTGACAAGTTCCTTGTGATGGAGGGGTTAATTGCTCGGTGGAATATTTCGGGTCAATGGATAGGGGATAGGGATATATCTGATCATTGTCCCATCTGGTTACTTCGTAAATAATTTGATTTTTAAAGGCGAATTGTCGGTGGTAGACTCCATTGTATTGTATACTAAATGTTTATCGTGGAGTTGGTTTATCTATGGGGTGACTAGACTTTCGTGTTATTATGTTTCATCATGGTGGCTTAATGTCTCTTTGTGTTTAAACAATTTGTAATTGGCTTTTCGAGCACACCTAGTGTTTGTTTTCAATGAATCATTGCTTATTGAAAAAAATCAAATAATCTAATAATTGAAGACCAAATTAAAACACACGAAACTAATACAAATTATTTAAAAGTTTAGAAGCTAATTACAATTTTTAGTTTTAATATTTATCTAAAAGTTATCAAAATATTTTAGGGATATAGAGAGTAATTAGATTTTAGTTAATTTTTGTTTTGCCGTTAGATAGAGTAATAAGCGTCATTTGAAACTTACACACATGACTACTGCAAAGTCTTGGGTTCGAATATGAGACATATTTTGGCATTTACCAATTGAACCGACCTTATGGATAGTTAAATAAATTTTTATATTAAATGATTTTAAAACCTATTTGATTTTTTGATGAATATTTTAATTCTTATTTATAACTCTTAATAAAATTACTAGTACTATACCCGTGCATCCGCACAGGCCGATCACGTTACCTGATACGATTACCTCAAATAGAAACGTTAATTTGAAATCTCATTAATCTAAAATCAATTGTAAAATATAGAGGATGACTTGCATACGGGCAGGTGTTGTCGTGTTCTTTTTATGAATGAATTTAGACAGTATTTAAATAATTTGAACATTACCCCGTGAAAATAAAGAAAAATTTAAAGTAGAAAAAAAATGAGTTTCAAATAAAAAATTGATAAATATTAAAACTAAAAATGTAAAAGTATCATTTAAAAACAATATGTGTATTTATCCCGTATGTTTTTATATATCAGTGCAGTGTTTTTTTATATATCAGTATTGTTATCCCATGTTTTTTTATATATCAGTGCAATTATCCCGTGTTTTTATATATATCATTGCAGTTATCCCTGTATTTTTTTATATATCAGTGCAGTTGTCCAGTGTTTTTTTTATGTATCAGTGCAGTTATCTCATAGTTTCAATTGATTATTTGAGTTAATTAGTAGATTATTGTAGATAGTAAAAGATACATAGTAGATTATCAATAACAAATATTTATCCCGTTTTTTTATATATGAGTAACAATTATTTGTCCTTTTTTAGGTATTAGTGACAAATATTTGTCGTGTGTGTTTTAAATATTAATCAGTTTAAATAGTCATTAAGCCTTCTTATTTTTTTAGATAGTAGTTTTCAAAAATTATAATTATCAATGACAAATATTAATCCCGTGTTTTTTTATATATCACAGCAGTTATTCCTGTGTTTTTTATATATCAGTGCAGTTATCTGGTAGTTTAAATTGATTATTTTAGTTGATAGTAGTTTATAGTAGATAGTAGATTATCAATAAAAAATAATTATTTTAAATATTAATTAGTAATTTAAATAGTCATTAAGTCTGCTTATTTTTTATATAGGAGGTTTGTAGTAGTAGGCTTCAAAAATTTTAATTATCAATGACAAATATTAATTTCGTGTTTTTTTTAATATATCAGTGCAAATATCTCGTAGTTTCAATTGATTATTTTAGTTGATTAGTGGATTATAGTAGATAGTAAAAGAGAGATAGTAGATTATCAATAAAAAATATTTATTTTAAATATTAATCAGTAGTTTAAATAGTCATTAAATATTATTGTTTTTTAGATAGTAGGTTTATAGTAGTCTTCAAAAAATTGAATTATCATTGACAAATATTAATCCTGTGTTTTTTTATATATTGGTGTAGTTATCCCGTGTGTTTTTATATATCATTGCATTTATCTCATAGTTTCAATTGATTATTTGAGTTGATTAGTAGATTATGGTAGATTATTACAGTTATCACGTGTTTTTATATTAGACTATTTGAGTTTATTAGTAGATTATAGTAGATTATTGCAGTTATCCTGTGTTTTTTAGATAGTAGGTTTATAGTAGTTTTCCAAAATTATAATTATCAATGGTAAATTTTAATTATAAATTGTCAAAAAAAATTATAAATATCAATGGTAAATATTAATCTCGTGTTTATTTAATTATAAATTGTCAAAAAAAATTATAAACATCAATGGTAAATATTAATCCCGTGTTTTTTATATATCACTGCAGCTATTCCGTGTTTTTTTATTTATCAGTGTAGTTATCTTGTAGTTTCAATTGATTATTTTAGTTGATTAGTAGATTATAGCAGATAATGAAAGTTAGATATTAGATTATCAATAAGAAATATTTGTTTTAAATATTAATTACTAATTTAAATAGTCATTAAGTCTTCTTGTTTTTTAGATAGTAGATTGTGAAAATGAGGAAAGAGAGTGTAAAAAGAAAGAGAAAAAAGAAAGAAAGAGAGTGTAAGACAAAAATGAAAAGTAAAAAAGAGAGTGTAAGAATAAAGAGAAAAAAAAAGAAGAAATAGTGTGTAATGACATTTTTACCCTCAAAAATTTGAGGTGTCTTTTAGATAAAATGGGGGTATTGGTAAAATCATATGTGGTTTATTTGTATAAATATGTATAGATGTATAGAATAGTAGGATACCCGTGCATACGCACGGGTGCTGCCGTGTTCTTTTAATGAATGAACTTAGACATAATTTAAATAGTCTCGACAGCACCCCGTGAAAATAAAAAACAAATTTAAAGTAGATAAAAAAGGAGTGTCAAATTAAAAAAAATAGATAAATATTAAAATTCAAAAATGTAAAAGTATCATTTAAAAGCAATATGCATTTATCCCGTGTTCTTTTATATATCAGTGCAATGTCCTTTTTATATATCAGTGTTGTTATCCCGTGTTTTTTTATATATCAATGCAGTCATCCTGTGTTTTTATATATATATATATATCATTGCATTTATCCCGTGTTTTTTTATATATCATTATAGTTATCCCGTGTTTTTTATATATCAGTGCAGTTATCTCATAGTTTCAATTGATTATTTTAGTTGATTAGTAGATTATATATAGTTGATAGTAAAAGATAGATAGTACATTATTAAATATATAAGTGCAGTGTTTTTTTATATATCAGTGTAGCTATCCCGTATTTATATATATATATATATATATATATATATATATATATATATATATATATATCATTGCAGTTATCCCGTGTTTTTTTATATATCTGTACAATTATCCCGTGTTTTTTTATATATCAGTGCAGTTATCTCATAGTTTCAATTGATTATTTTAATTGATTAGTAGATTATAGTAGATAGTAAAAGATAGAAAGTAGATTATCAATAAAAAAAGTTTTATCCCGTATTTTATTACATATCTGTGACAATTATTTGTCCTTTTTAGGTATAAGTGACAAAATTTGTCACATATGTTTTAAATATTAATCAGTAGTTTAAATAGTTTTTAAGTTTTCTTTTTTTTAGATATTAATCTCGTGTTTTTTATATTTCAGTGAAATTATCCCGTGTTTTTTTTATATATTTGTGCAGTTATCGTGTAGTTTCAATTGATTATTTTAGTTGATCAGTAGATTATAGTAGATAGTAAAAGATAGACAGTAGATTATCAATAAAAAAGTTTTATCCCGTGTTTTATTATATATGTGACAATTATTTGTCGTGTTTAGGTATTAGTGACAATTTTTGTCACATGTGTTTTAAATATTAATCAGTAGTTTAAATAGTCATTAAGTTTTCTTTTTTTAGTTATTAATCTCGTGCTTTTTTATATATCAGTGAAGTTATCCCGTGTTTTTTTATATATTAATGCAGTTATCTTGTAGTTTCAATTGATTATTGTTATACCCCAATTTTGTCCTCTCTTTTTACTACAATCGTCGTTATTTTTACCAGTTTGCAGGTCCTATTACCGTGAGTTAGCTTTTGAGCTTGTTCGGATGCTATCTCGTTTTATTGGGCATGTG
Organism: Astragalus membranaceus; assembly: GCA_039519185.1. Taxonomy (NCBI): domain Eukaryota; kingdom Viridiplantae; phylum Streptophyta; class Magnoliopsida; order Fabales; family Fabaceae; genus Astragalus; species Astragalus membranaceus. The sequence goes on along the minus strand of CM076847.1, from coordinate 91,777,412 downwards.
CGTAGTAATTCACTTTATTGGGCCTATGTTAGATTTTTCCGATCGGGCTTTGGCCCAATTTGTTCTTTTTTAGATTTGTCTTTTAGTCAAAAATAACCTTTTATATTTAAAAAATAATAAGTTTTTAACTATTTTACAAAAAAAATCACTTTTGCTTTCATTTATAATCACCAAAGTATAAAATAAAGTTGCAAAAAATTAAAATTAATAGGAAAAATGAAAATAATAAAAGGGGGGTGTCAATGGCATCAACCTTCAGCCCAACAAGCTGCTTGCCCAGCAAGTCAACTTGTCAACTCTTTACCTTACCCTTCACCTATAAAATGAGGCTCTATCCACAGTGAAAAGACACCACAGTGATTCAACAAGAACACTGAACACATTCTTTCTCTCTCCTAGCGAAGCTCTCGCTCTCTCTCTCTCTCTCTCTCTCTCCCTCTCCCTCTCCCTTTTTTATTTTACTTTTCTTTTAATTAGTTTATTTTTAAATATTATTGATAATTATTTTTCACTAGTTGCACTTTTCTTTTTTTCTTCTTTGCTAACTTTTCGTTCATATTCAAAACAGAAAAACAAAATAATCATTTTCCTCCAAAAATAAAAATCTTATTTTCAAAATAAGGGATTAAGTCAGCCGTACGGCCGGGTTAGTCATCGTTTTAGGACAAATGGGTCGTACGGCTCAAGAGTCTTAAAATAGCTATTCAAATAAAATCACTCCCTACACAAATCGTTTTCTTCCAAAAAATTAAAAATCTTATTTTCAAAAACAGGGGATTAAGTTGGCTGTACGGCCGGGTTAGTCATCATTTTAGGATAAATAAACCGTACGGATCACAAGTCCTAAAATCCCTAAATTAAAAAACACAAACAAACCAAACTTTTTCTACCCAAGAACTACGTAGTTTTGATTTCTCCATCGCACCTGGAGATACGTAGGAGTAGGGGCCCACTCCTGTCAAGCACAAAAAATTAAAATTTTTATTTAGTCTTCTTTCTTTTCAATTCACAATAAAAGGGTAAAATAAACATTTTCTAAATTAATATTCTTTCCTACAATTAATTAGCAGGTAACCTTCCTTAGGAAGGATGTCGTGGGGTGCTAATACCTTCCTCACGCATAATCGACTCCCGAACCCAAGGTTTTCCAGACCGTTTTCTTTTTCAAAGGGATTTTTCAGTGTTTTCCCTTATAGTTAAACATTGATGGCGACTTCATTGAACGCGAGAGATCCTCCGGATTTTTCGGTCGCTACAGGTGGCGACTTCACTGGGGACATTTTGAGAGTCAAGCCTAACCTCGTTAGTTGTGCCAAACCTTTAACTTTTTTGGTATTTATTTCCCTTTCATCTTTTATTCTTATTGCATGTTATATTTTATATGATGTGTGAACCTTAGGATAGAAGACTATATTTCTTTTGCATATGTGTTGTTTGCTTTGCAGCTTGGGGGTACACTTGACATTTTTCTCCTACACACACTCCACTATCACACTTCTGCACACACGTGAGAATAGTCATATACCCGGACTGGAGCATAGCCTAAGTTAGAACGAGACTGCGTAGTGATGGCCTACTGGATGTGCGTCCTGTTGGGTGGTCACGAAAGTCTCACCTAGAGTTTGGTCTCTTTTGAGAATGCTGTCACTGCTAATAGCTTGCCTATTGTTGGGATCAGTGTTCTTAACTGGGGTCGTTGGCTCTAGGAACCCTATTTAGGACCCTTAGAGCTACCATTTGAAAGGTTCAATCAATAGAAAAGCCTTAGACCTATTCTCTTAGGAATCCTTGTAGGACACAAATGAGCTTCATACCCCTGCACTCAAACAAACACTAATACATTTTTCTCATTTCCCTAAAAAAACAAAAAAAAAAACCTATTTTATTCTTGCAAGCATTTCTCATGCATTCTTATTTTCCTTCTTCTCCGCTTATCTTAAAAAAGGAATATATAAAAAAACTCATGTTGCATGCATCTCAATGACCGTCGGGAAATTATAAGACATTTTTTAAGAGAGGTGGATGAAAGTATAAGGAAAACAAAAAAAAACATGCAAGTCAGACCACCAGAATCATACTTTATTCTTCAAATAAAAAGCTTACAATTCCCCGACGCGATGAATAAAAGTATGCATTCGCATTTCATGCACATTCATTCATTCATGAGCAAAAAGGCAAGCTGGTTCGTCAACGCTCATGCGTCTGGTTTCCTTTCTCCAAAAAACAAACAAAAATATTCAAAATCATGTCAAGCATCATGCATTCTTTTCTTTCCATGCATTAAAAAAATCATTGTGAGTATCATGCATTTTATTTTCTCGCATATAAAAAAACAATGTTTAAGCCATATAATATAAGCATCTCATTTATCATGCACCACCGTTCATTCATAATCATTCACAAAAATCATCATCACATAGTGTATTCATCACATTATTTGCAACGTCATTATTATGAATTACATTTCAAAAAAACATAACATTCATACATCATTTCACTCATATTGCCATCCTAGTTCAAATGCATATCGTTTCTAAATAAAAATAAAAATAAAAGAAAATCATGCCATTATTCTTGCATCATTCATCATCCAAAAATATAAATAAGTTAGCACTCATTTTAACACGTAAATGATACTATGTATCATCTACATGTGTCATTGCCCCTAAAAAAACAAAAACAAGAACAAAAAGTCATTTAGCATAGTTAGTCTTTTCAAGTGATCATTCCTTCATGCATTTCATGCATTTTCATCATGCCTATACAGTATAGTTTGTTCATTCATGCATTACATTTTTAAAAAAAAAAAAAAACATGAGCATAACTCTAAAAAAATTGTGATGAGAGATGAGACGTTCTTGCGAAACACACTCTAATTGATTATTCTTCTTTGGAAGAGTTTAGCCTTACAAAACAAGGGTGACTAATTGGTCCATTTCGTCAGCAAACGATGCATCTCATCTGTCCCATGATAAATGATCCAAATGGTCCATTTTGTTAACTAATGTGTTATTAAAAATTTCTTCTATCATGTCTCTAACTATGTTAACTCTCTGTGAAACATTCGTATAATGAACTTGTATGCAACGTGTATTTACTCTTGCTTGAGTCAGTTAGTGTCCACATCTTTCCATCCTATCATCATCCATTGTTCATGTCCAGTCCCACCCCGACCATCCCATAAGGTGCATATTCTCCACACAAGTACTTAGTTGACTATTCAGTTTTGTTCCAAATGATGAAATTTCACAACCTAACACTTTAGACCCCCATGCTGGGGCAAATTTGTGATTGCTAGATATCTTGTCAACATTGTAATCCTCTGGTGCAAGTCCTTTAAAAAGAAAAAAAATCAAAAAAAATCTGTTAGGTTGAAAACTCGTGAGAGCAATCTAAGCAAAAATTAGGGCATAAAATGAAATAAAGAAAAAGAGCATATATATAAAAATAAATAAATTATTGTCCTAAAGTTAAGTTTTGAGAAAATAAGAGTCATGATTTGAAATGAAGTTTGGTCATCTTCCCGTATCCTCAAAAAAGGCTCTTTACTACCCCGTTGAGCCGAAAAATAAAAAAAATCTTTCAGTCACCCTATACAATTTCGGTCACCCTAGACAAGGATCAATTCCACACCTAAACATGGTGTATCACTTTTATCAGCTCACCCAGCCTAAAAAAAAGAGAAAGAAAAATCACAAAAAAGTGAAATTCAAAAAAAAGAGAGGATTGAAAATCCTGGAAAAAAATAAAAGAAGTAGAAATTGTGAGCTGATACATCTTGCCATGAAGCGCATAAGAGGTCATTGTCTCAATAAACCCTCAAAACACCTCATTGGGCCCAATTATCCCTCCTTTTATAAACACCTCCTCCTTTCATAAACCCTCATTGGGTCTAATTATCCCTCCTTTCATAAATTCTCAAACACCCATTTACAACCTCTTTCTTTCATAAACCTCTAACCATTCGCCGCATCACAAACCCTTTCTTTCATAAACCCTCAAACACCTCATTGGGCCTAATTATCCCTCCTTTCATAAACTGTCAAATATTTCATTGGGCCTAATTATCCTATCCTTCACAAACCCCTAACCATCGGCCACATTACAACCCTATAAAGTCCATTCCGATCAATGACTGACTGTTTTGTTTTCTCAAAGTTTTAATTTTAGGACAAATAAGTTTATTTATTTACAATATGTTTGCTCAAAAAATTAAAGAAAGTTAAAAAAAATCAAAAGGCTTGCACTCCAATGTGCATTCAAGTTGCATTGATATAAAGACAATGTTTAGTGATCACCAAGTGAAGTTTTCATCATATCAAAAAAACTCAAGACTGTCACAGTCTTTGGGATTCACCTAAAAGAGAACCAAAAGTTTATACTAGGATCACCACCTTTTATCATCCATACCCCTTGAACCTGGAGATTTAGCCATTGTCCATCCCATTCATATACCATACCCAATCCATATAGCTATATTGGACCACCTCCCTAACCCATTACCCTAACTTTGCCACCTTTCACAACCTCACTTAAAGCAACTGTTTGAAATGTCATTCCATAGTGGGGCAATCCCGTCACCCTTCACTCCACCTAAAATTAGGGAAATTCTCCTTACACCCATTTCATTCCCTTATCATATTCACATCCACAAAACCGTACCAGGGCAATTTCTCAACCCATTACCCTAAACATACCATTTCACAATGCTACTTCAGTTGGGGCAACCTTGTCCTTGTCATAATTGGGGCAACACCAAACTCCATGGATTGAGACAAAATCTCTTGCACGCCACTTTTCGTTACAAAGTCATGACATTCCCAATTCATCATTTCCTCTACACCCCTAGTTGTTGTCACCACTAGACAATGGCAAGTCATTCATTCACCGTCATCATAAGTCTAAATTGGGGCAGTCCCACATTTCTTGAGTTAGGGAAAGCCCACCTTTCATGACTTTGACAGATATTATGTCCTTCATCCTTTCACCTGTCATATATGTTCATACCATAGACCTAGAACCAAGTTAACTGACTCATTCACCTATATTTGCACTACTATACATTTTACTAAACAATGCTTCAAAGAGAGAGAACACAAGCTAATAATCTGATACTGAAAATCCACCTAGTTAACTTTGTGGACCTAAAACTTCGATCATCATGGGGCATCATAATGGAAGAGCAAAATAAGCGAGTCTGGGAATACAGTCAACTACTTTTTGACATCAGCGTCTGTAAATAACAATCTTGAGATTGCCAAAGTTTGAGTTCAGATAAATCTAATTTTTCCAATAAATGATGACTCCAAAATACTCATCTCTCTACTTCTTGCACTGAAAGTCTCATTTCTCATCTCAAAATTTTAAAAACACATCTGCATGCATTACTAATATACCGTATCATAAATCATTGCACCATACATTGTATTTCGACGTCAAGTCATGCGTCTACCACAACTCTTGCATCTAAGCATTACGTGTGCACATTCATTCACTCATTAATAAAAAAAAGAAGCCAAAAGAGAAAAAAATCATCCACATTGCATTCATTACCCCCACTAAGGCATAAATCATTCCATCATGCAACCATGCATTTCATCGCAATACATGCATCTAAGCAATACAAATTACATCTTATCTGCATACGCATACACAGTTTATCAACTTCATTATTCCATCAACTTCAACACCCATTATCCGCTACACCCCATTTGCTACTCCGACAAACATCCATCATTGCACGCGCATACAACACATGCACGCATACACCATTCATTGCATTATTAGACATGCCAAATATAGATAGCTTTTCCCTTCTCAGGTAAATGCATTCATTAGGTATGTTCGGGTAAACACGCCAAGTGTCGATCCCTATATCTTGTTCCTCCAAAATCGACGCTCCAAGCGTTGATCCCATCTTAGCAAACCAGGTCGTAATGTTAGCACCGAGTCTAGCACCGATCTTCCAGACCCCCAGAGGTCCTTCAGAGCCCCAGCGCTCCTTCAGACCTCCATTGGTTCATCAATCCAGATCGCTCGTCGGCATCGAGCACCGACGGATCATCCGACCCCAGGTCCTTCAGACTAGCTGTGTCAGCCTAAGACATAGTGGACGTCCTTCGTGATCAGTTCTAGACCTGATCTTGTTAACGGCCGCTCGAAAAAGGCCACCCTCAGACCCCCCCAGTGGCCCTTCAAAGCCCCAGTGCTCTTTCAGACCCCAAGTGGTCCTTCAGGGCTTAGGCAACCCCTTGGAGCCCCGGTGCTCCCTTAGAGCCCAAGTGCTCTTTCAGAGCCCCAGTGCTCCTTCAGATCCCCAGTGATCATTCTTTATTATTCTCGGTTAACACGCCAAGTGTTAATCACCCATCATTTCCCTAACTCATCTTCCCCTTAAGCGGACAAAACTAGCGTCTATTCTATCTTTATTTTTATTTCTACTACGAAAATCTGAAAACCATTCACCTTTTCTAGTAAAATACAAATAAAGAGGGGCAGCTGTTATACCCCAATTTTGTCCGCCCTTTTTACTACAATCGTCGTTATTTTTACCAGTTTGCAGGTCCTATTACCGTGAGTTAGCTTTTGAGCTTGTTCGGATGCTATCTCGTTTTATTGGGCATGTGCGTAGTAATTCACTTTATTGGGCCTATGTTAGATTTTTCCGATCGGGCTTTGTCCCAACTTGTTCTTTTTTAGATTTGTCTTTTAGTCAAAAATAACCTTTTATATTTAAAAAATAATAAGTTTTTAACTATTTTACAAAAAAAAGCACTTTTGCTTTCATTTATAATCACCAAAGTATAAAATAAAGTTGCAAAAAAATTAAAATTAATAGAAAAAATGAAAATAATAAAAGGGGGGTGTCAATGGCATCAACCTTCAGCCCAACAAGCTGCTTGCCCAGCAAGTCTGCTTGCCCAGCAAGTCTGCTTGCCCAGCAAGTCGACTTGCCCAGCAAGTCAACTTGTCAACTCTTTACCTTACCCTTCACCTATAAAAGGAGGCTCTATCCACAGTGAAAAAGACACCACATTGATTCAACAAGAACACTGAACACATTCTTTCTCTCTCCTAGCAAAGCTCTCGCTCTCTCTCTCTCCCCCTCCCTTTTTTATTTTACTTTTCTTTTAATTAGTTTATTTTTAAATATTATTGATAATTATTTTTCACTAGTTGCACTTTTCTTTTTTTTTTCTTTGCTAACTTTTCGTTCATATTCAAAACAGAAAAACAAAATAATCATATTCCTCCAAAAATAAAAATCTTATTTTCAAAATAGGGGATTAAGTCAGCCGTACGGCCGGGTTAGTCATCGTTTTAGGACAAATGGGTCGTACGGCTCAAGAGTCCTAAAATACCTATTCAAATAAAATCACTCCCTACACAAATCGTTTTCTTCCAAAAAATCAAAAATCTTATTTTCAAAAACAAGGGATTAAGTTGGCCGTACGACCGGGTTAGTCATCATTTTAGGATAAATAAACCGTACGGATCACAAGTCCTAAAATCCCTAAATTAAAAAACACAAACAAACCAAACTTTTTCTACCCAAGAACTACGTAGCTTTGATTTCTCCATCGCACCTGGAGATACGTAGGAGTAGGGGCCCACTCCTGTCAAGCACAAAAAACTAAAATGTTTATTAAGTCTTCTTTCTTTTCAATTCACAATAAAAGGGTAAAATAAACATTTTCTAAATTAATATTCTTTCCTACAACTAATTAGCAGGTAACCTTCCTTAGAAATGATGTCGTGGGGTGCTAATACCTTCCCCACGCATAACCGACTCCCGAACCCAAATCTGGTCTCAAGGACCCTTATCCATTCCAAAAAGGATTTTCCAATGTTTGCCCTTAAACTAAACCTTGGTGGCGGCTTCATTTTTGGACCTTCGAGGAATCCTCACCCGGATTTTTCGGTCGCTACAATTATTTTAGTTGATTAGTAGATTATAGTAGATTGTGGGAAAAGAAAGTCGGTGGGTTCGATTTGAATTTCGAAATTTGAAAAAAGTAGGAGAAAGTTGGAAAAAAATGGGAGTGAGAAGAAAGTGCATTGGGAGTAGGAATTTGAAAAAAAAATGTGATAGTAAATTACAATGTTGCCCTTAGTTAGATGACTTGCCAAGTAAATAAATAGGGAGGCTTGTTTGGGTAATTTAAGTGTGTTTTGTTTATATGAATAGATATTAGATTAGATAAATAGATATTAGATAGATAGTAGATTATCAATAAGAAATATTTATCCCGTGTTTTATTAAATTTTTGTGACATTTATTTGTCCTTTTATAGGTATTAATCTCGTGTTTTTTTATATATCAGTACAGTTATCCCGTGTTTTTTATATATCGGTGCAGTTATCTCGTAGTTTCAATTGATTATTTTAGTTGATTAGTAGATTATAATAGATAGTGGGAAAAGGAAGTGAGTGAGTTTGATTAGAATTTTGAAATTTGAAAAAAAAAGTATGAGAAAGTAGGAAAAAAAGTAGGAGTGAGAAGAAAGTGTATTGTGAGAAGAAATTTGGAAAAAGTGTGATAGTAAATTACAATGTTGTCCTTTTTAAGTGTGGTTTGTTTGTATAATTAGATAGTTAGATATTAATCTCTTGTTTTTTTTATATATCAGTGTAGTTATCCCGTGTGTATTTATATATCGGTGTAGTTATCCCGTGTTTTTTATAAAGTGGTGATGTGTCAAAAAATTAAGATGTCTAAAATTGTCTTTTTGTAAGTTGTTTGTTTCATTAAATAGATATTAGATTAGATTAGATTAGATAGATTAGATCAGATAAAAAAGTGAGTAATATTGGGAAATGTGAGATTGAAAGAGAGGGAGAGTGAGAAATGAAGAGAAAATAGAATTAAAAAATGAGAAATAAAAGTAAAATACATTATTGTTCACAAAAGTGGTGATGTGTCAAAAAATTAAGATGTCTAAAATTGTCTTTTTGTAAGTTGTTTGTTTGATTAAATAGATATTAGTTTTTTTATATATCAGTGTAGTTATCCCGTGTGTTTTTATATATCGGTGTAGTTATCTCGTGTTTTTTATAAAGTGGTGATGTGTCAAAAAATTAAGATGTCTAAAATTGTCTTTTTGTAAGTTGTTTGTTTCATTAAATAGATATTAGATTAGATTAGATTAGATTAGATAAAAAAGTGAGTAATATTGGGAAATGTGAGATTGAAAGAGAGGGAGAGTGAGAAATGAAGAGAAAATAGAATTAAAAAATGAGAAATAAAAGTAAAATACATTATTGTTCACAAAAGTGGTGATGTGTCAAAAAATTAAGATATCTAAAATTGTCTTTTTGTAAGTTGTTTGTTTGATTAAATAGATATTAGATTAAATAGATATTAGATTAAATTAGATTAGATTAGATTAGATTAGATTAGATTAGATATTAAATATTTGTGACAATTATTTGTTCTTTTATAGGTATAAATCTCGTGTTTTTTTATATATATATCAGTACAGTTCTCCTTTGTTTTTTATATATCGGTGCAGTTATCTCGTAGTTTCAATTGATTATTTTAGTTGATTAGTAGATTATAATAGATAGTGGGAAAAGAAAGTGAGTGGGTTTGATTAGAATTTTGAAATTTGAAAAGAAAAGTATGAGAATGTAGCAAAAAAAGTAGGAGTGAGAAGAAAGTGTATTGTGAGAAGAAATTTGAAAAAAGTGTGGTAGTAAATTACAATGTTGTCCTTTTTAAGTGTGGTTTTTTTGTATAATTAGATAGTTAGATATTAATCTCTTGTTTTTTATATATCAGTGTAGTCATCCCGTGTTTTTTATATATCAGTGTAGTTATCCCGTGTTTTTTATAAAGTGGTGATGTGTCAAAAAATTAAGATGTCTAAAATTGTCTTTTTTTAAGTTGTTTGTTTGATTAAATAGAAGATATCATATATTAGATTAGATTAGATAAAAAGTGAGTAATATTGGGAAATGTGAGATTGAAAGAAAGGGAGAGTGAGAAAGGAAGAGAAAATAGAATTAAAAAAATGAGAAATAAAAGTAAAATACATTATTGTCCACAAAAGTGGTGATGTGTCAAAAAATTAATATGTATAAAATTGTCTTTTTGTAAGTTGTTTGTCTGATTAAATAGATATTAGATTAGATTAGATTAGATTAGATAGATAGATAGATTAGATTAGATTAGATTAGTTTAGATTAGATATTAGAATCAGTGTAGTTATCCCGTGTTTTTTATATATCAGTGCAGTTATCTCGTAGTTCCAATTGATTAGTTTAGTTGATTAGTAGATTATAGTGGATAGTGGAAAAAGAAAGTGGGTGGGTTTTGTAACATCCCCTAATTAGCCAATTTAATTTAATTAAATTAGCAAAAGGTTAAGGTAATCATCGGTTAAGTCGAGTATTTAGCGCAAGAGGTTCATCATGAATTAAGTTAATTGCATAGGCTATTTAATTATACGAGGTTGAAATAAATGAGTTACTATTGTGCCTAATTAAGTTTTTATGTTAGGTCAAGGGACTAAAGTTTAAGTGAGGAATTAGGAGTATTTTAGGTGAATATTAATAGGGAAGGGTACTGTGGTCTTTGTGCTTATTAAGTGAAGGGCACTTCTGTCAATTACTCTAGATGAGTGAGTTAGCTGGCCACCCACCCTTAAGACCCAGCCAACCCACTTCATTTGACAAAACAATCAGAAATTTGAGAATCTGAAAACCAGAGAAAGGAAGAGAGAAAGGGCGAGAGAGAGGGAGAAGGAAGGAGGAAGGAAACCAGCCACAACCTCCATGCATGTTTCATCTATCCACACTTTCATAATCCTCACATTCTCCTCTTTCTGCTGATACCACTTTTAAAGCCAACATCTTCCTCCATCACAAATCACCATTGAAGAACACCAAAGCTCCACTTAGTCAAAAATGGAGTCTAGGGGTTGAATGTGACATGCATGTTGGATGGGTAGCTAGTTTGAAGTAGTTCAGAGCCAATATTGTGTTTGTCAAGCATTAGGAAGAAGGTTTAGTAGCTTTGGGCTGAACTTGGACATTGTTGGCGCATAGGACTCGAATTTGGGAACGTTCGGGACATCTCGTGGTCGTAGAAACTCCGTTTGCTGTTGTTGTTGCGATTGTCATCACAAGAGGTGGGTTCTATAACTCGCTTAGGGGATGTATGTGTGTTTGAGTCTCCACATTTTCGAAAATTAAGTGTTGTGTGTTCTTAGTCTCGACAGGAAATGAATCGAAAACCGTTTTCTAAAACAGTGATTTTAAACGCTAAGTGATGTGCTTGATTGTTGAAATGTGCTGGATTGGATTGAATATGTCTGCTGTATTATACTGCTATAATGTGTGTTTATGTTTGGGTCTCGATCGGAAGGGAAATTGGAATCGGAATGGAATGGAATAACTCATGAAAAGTCTGCTTTCTGGGAAAACTGATGGAGACGCACGGATCGTGTGCCTCTGTGCACGGGTCGTGCGCCCCCATCTGATGCTACACGAACTGAATTTTTAAACACACACGGATCGTGCGCCTAGTCGCACGGGTCGTGCGTATCCTTCTGGAACTTTTATTCAACAACGCCCGGATCGTGCGCTTGGTCGCACGGGTCGTGCGTATCTTTCTGATAACCTTCTACAACTTTACTCAACAGCGCACGGATCGTGCGCCTACACGCACGGGTCGTGTGAGACCTTCTGATCCTCAAATTCAAAGTACCTTTTTATCCATTCCAAATGATTCCAATCCTCAAATTCCAAATGATTCCAATCCTCGTCATCCATTCCCTCACGGTAAAATGCCTTCCCTCGTGGATGGATAAATGGTACATGACTGAAATCACTGACGACCCATTGCAGGTACATGTATATATAATGTATAATAAATACAAGAGGAAAAGGGTGACGACCCTTATAGGATTAGCATACTAGGGGAGGGGAAGTCATGAGCCCCAAAACCTAGACTCAAGAATGTTTCCCCCACTAGAAATAGCGGGATGGGTTCACCAAAGTCAAGAAGTGCCTATAAAATAGGTAGACTGAGGTGTTATGCTAAAATCATGGAACAAAATATTGTATGCTTCATGTGTCGCTTAGGAGGGCCATGAGCATAAAGGTTACAGGAACTTAATGTATTTCCACGTGGTTGCTTTTAGGGCCACGAGTTCAAAGTAAAGCATAATGAACCGCTAGAGTTAGTAAGGGGTCTCGATAGGACTCACTGAGATAATGTTTATCCCACCCTTCATATTTGTGGTTTTTACAGAGAAACAGGGAAAAGCAAAGGCGACTAAGCACGGTTAGCTGGTGCGACTCATGGAACTATTGGAAATTGGATTTCCGCTTAGCCCTTTGTATTTTTATTTAGTTATGTCACCGATTGTATAACTTTCATTGTTTAAGTTGTAAAATCGTTTCTGCTACTTTATGTTTTGAGTATTGAACACTAGGATTATGTACAAGTCTTAAGTTTTGAAACTTAAGCATTTTCAGGAAGTTTATGAGGTTCAGAGAACCATTTGATATGTATTATCGAAAGTTTTAGTTGTGTTCAATATTTCAATAACAGGAAGTTACTCTGATGTATGCCATTTAGTGCATTTCGGTGATTCTACATGTTAGAATTATCGGGGTGTTACATTATGGTATCAGAGCAGTTCGACCTAGTCGGGCTTAGACAGTTCGGGTGGTTTTGTATCTCGAGTAATTCTGCTATTTTTCTTCTTGTGATGCTAAGAGACATTGAGACTGATCAACTTAATACTTGGTGTATCATTTGCAGAATTATGGTAGGAGGATCGAGGAATAACCCACCAATTGATCCGCATTCTGCATGGATGCAGAACGTGATCGAGAGACAACAGAAGATGATGGAAGATATGTTGCAAATGCAGCAGAATGCTCAAGCTCAGCCTCAGCAAGTCCCTGAGCCTCAAGTTGACCCAATGAGGGTTTTCTCTGAATTTCTGAAAATGAAGCCGTCCGAGTTCAGAGGAGGACCGGATGTCATGGAAGCCCAGCATTGGCTGGATGACATAGAGAAGATTTTTGTAGCCATGCAAGTCACTGATGAGGACAAGCTGAGATTGGCGACACATATGCTGAAGGGAGAAGCTATCAACTGGTGGACTAATGCCAAAGCCATGATGGCAACTATGGATACTCCCCAGACTTGGGAACATTTCAGACAGGTATTTTTGGAGCAGTTCTTTCCGACAGCTATGAGGTTTGACAAGGAGAATGAGTTTTTGACTCTCACTCAAGGAAGCTCAACTGTGGGTCAGTACGCGGCTAAGTTTGAAGAGTTATATCAATTCTTCGGTTTGGCCGGGTATGCTCCCAATGACAAGTGGAAAACCGATAGGTTCAAATATGGGTTAAGGGAAGACATTGCTCAGAGTCTGAGTTCTTTTGCTTATACTAACTATGCCGCCATGGTTCAGCAAGCATACATAGCTGAGAGTGATTTGAAGAGGTTATACGCAAGCAGGAAAGTATTCCATCAGAATAAGAAGAATGTTGGATCATCCCACAATCAGACGGGTCCCAGGCACAACTCCAACAAGGGGAAGCAGGTTCAGTCGTCGAACTCCTCAAGGTTCAGTACATGTTCCAACTGTGGAAAGTATCATCAGGGTAAATGCCAGATAGGATCCAACCAGTGTTATTACTGCAAGAAAGGTGGTCATTATGCACAGGACTGTCCCGTGAAGGATAAGAGTCAAGGAGATAACCCCGCCGCTACCACAACTCAGGGGAGGGTCTACACCTTGGACGCCCAGAAGGTCACACCGTCAGATAATCTACTAAGGGGTATGGGATCTCTTTTTAATAACTCCGTTAGTATTTTATATGATTCGGGTGCGACCCATTGTTTTATATCTCAAGTTTGTGTCGAACGGTTGGGATTGGCTTTAACTCCTTTACCTCAACCAATCTCTATTAAGACTGCTGCTGACGGTAGTGTTCAGACCCAAGCGATATGTGAAAACTGTCTTCTATCCATTGGAGACAGGAATTTTGTGGTAGACTTCATTTGTTTACCAATGAAGGGCATGGACGTCGTCCTAGGAATGAGTTGGATGACGGCCAACCATGTGACTATAGATTGTTTTCATCGAACCATCGGTTTCGCCTCCAAGTCAGTGGAGCTACAACCGCCCAATTCTGAAGCTGTTATTTCTTTCACTTCGGCCAGTAACTATCTGTTCCAAGGCGCAGAAGCTTATGTCATGATGCTGTCTGCATCCACTGAGACAGGTCAGGATTTATCTTCTGTGCAAGTAGTTAATGAATTTCTTGATGTGTTTCCCGATGAAGTTCCTGTGTTACCTCCGGATCGTGAGGTGGAATTTTCTATAGAGTTGGTTCCGGGCACTGGACCTATTTCTATAGCCCCGTATAGAATGTCGCCGTTAGAGTTGAGGGAATTGAAAGTCCAACTAGAAGAGCTAATTTCCAAACGGTTTATCCGGCCGAGTGCCTCACCATGGGGGTGCTCTAGTGTTACTTGTCAAGAAGAAGGACGGAAGTATAAGATTGTGTATCGATTATCGTTAGTTGAATAAAGTAACTGTCAAGAACAAGTACCCTCTACCGAGGATTGATGATTTGTTAGACCAATTGAGGGAGCTTCTGTATTTTCAAAGATTGATTTGAGGTCCGGTTATCACCAAATCAGGGTTCGAGCTTTGGACGTCCCGAAGACCGCTTTCCGTACGAGGTATGGACACTATGAATTTGTAGTGATGCCCTTCGGTTTGACCAATGCTCCAGCCGTATTCATGGATTATATGAATCGGATTTTTAATCCCTATCTGGATCAGTTTGTGATGGTGTTCATTGATGATATCTTGGTGTTCTCTAAGACGATTGAGGAGCATGTGCAACATCTCCGAATTGTTCTGAACGTACTCCGAGAGAAGAAATTGTATGCTAAGCCGTCCAAATGTGATTTTTGGATGCCCAAAGTTAAGTTTCTGGGCCATGTGATATCTCGGGCTGGTGTTGCAGTAGATCCCAGTAAGATTGAAGCTGTGGTAGACTGGGAACAGCCGTCTACGGTTACTGAGGTGAGAAATTTCTTGGGATTAGCTGGGTATTATCGAAGGTTCATTCAAGGATTTTCCCAGCTAGTTCTTCCACTCACTCGGTTAACTCGCAAGGGTCAGCCGTTTGTTTGGGACTCAGACTGTGATAATTGTTTCGCTGAATTGAAGCGACTTCTGCACCTGTCCTGATTCTTCCAGATCCGTCCGTAGGATTCCAAATCTATTGCGACGCCTCTGGTAAGGGTTTGGGATGTGTCCTAATGCAGAATCAACAAGTAGTTGCTTATGCCTCCAGGCAGTTGAAGCCGCATGAAGAGAATTACCCAACTCATGATCTAGAGTTGGCAGCGATTGTGTTTGCCCTAAAGATTTGGAGACATTACCTGTATGGGTCTCGTTTCGAAGTCTTTAGTGACCACAAGAGCCTTAAGTATTTGTTTGACCAAAAGGAGCTGAACAACAGACAGAGGAGATGGGTAGAGTTCCTGAAAGATTATGATTTTGAATTAAAGTACCATCCTGGTAAGGCTAATGTTGTGGCCGATGCTTTGAGCAGAAAGTCTATCCACACGGCAGAGTTGATGATGCATGAGATGTCTTTGTTGGAATCATTTAGAGACCTCAATTTGAAAGTTAAGGCAAGAAGGAATAGATTGGTGTTGAGTCACATTCGGATTTCGAGTCCTTTGAGAAATCTGATTCGCTCAGTCCAAGAGGTTGATTTAGGACTGCAAGCGCAGAAGAGATTGCCGAGTTACACCGAAGACAGTGATGGCGTAATTTGTTTTGATGGTAGGATTTGCATACCAAATGATGAGAATGTGAATAGGAAAGTTTTAGCGGAGGCTCATAAGAGTCAGTTCTCAATACATCCTGGGTCTACCAAGATGTATCAAGATTTGAGGCAATTGTACTGGTGGCCGGGCATGAAAGTAGATATTGCAGAGTTTGTGTCTCGATGCTTGACTTGTCAAAGGGTTAAGATAGAGCACCAGAAGCCAGGTGGCCAGTTACAGCCGTTGAATGTACCTGAATGGAAATGGGAAAACATATCTATGGATTTTGTCATGGGATTGCCACGGTCCCAAGCCGGAAATGATTCTATTTGGGTAGTGGTGGATCGCCTGACCAAGTCCGCCCATTTTATTCTGGTGCGTTCGAATCACAAGGTTGCTAAGTTAGCAGATGAGTATCTCAAGCATATTGTGAAGTTGCATGGAATCCCTACAAGTATCATCTGTGATCGAGATCCCAAGTTCACATCTCGATTTTGGAGAGCATTGAATATGGCGTTGGGAACAACGGTGTGTGTTAGCACCGCTTACCATCCACAGACAGACGGGCAGACTGAGAGAACAATTCAGACATTGGAGGATATGTTGAGGGCTTGTGTACTCGATAGTGGAGGCAGATGGGAGGATCATCTTCCATTGGTGGAATTTTCATACAACAACAGTTACCATTCTAGTATCGGAATGGCTCCATATGAAGCATTGCATGGAAGGAAGTGTAGAAAACCATTGTGTTGGTGGGACATAGGTGAGCAGAGATTGTTGGGACCGAATTTGGTCCGTGAGACTACGGAGAAGATCCGTCAGATAAGAGAAAGGATGAAAGCCGCGCAGAGTCGACAAAAGAGCTATGCTGATAAGAGAAGAAGGCCGTTAGAATTTGAAGAGGGAGACCATGTCTTTTTGAGACTTTCTCCAACCATCGGGACCGGTATCGCATTGCGAGCGAAGAAGCTCAGTCCTCAGTATGTCGGACCCTTCCAGATTATCGAGCGAGTTGGGCCGGTAGCGTATCGCATTGCATTACCTCCAGAATTGTCCAGATTACATGATGTGTTTCATGTATCGCAGTTAAGGAAGTATATTCATGATCCGGATCAACCATTAAGTTATGAGGCGATTGACATCAGACCGGATTTATCCTATCAGCCTACTCCAATCAGGATCATCGTACGTGGCGAGAAAACACTCCGAACGAGATCAATTCCCATAGTCAAGGTGCTTTGGGACGGTGCTACACCCGACGAAGCAACATGGGAAGTAGAGGAGAACATGCGGGTGAAATATCCCTATCTGTTCGATTGAGGTACGTTTTGTCAATTTTGAGGACAAAATTTTAAAAGTTGGGGTGGTTGTAACATCCCCTAATTAGCCAATTTAATTTAATTAAATTAGCAAAAGGTTAAGGTAATCATCGGCTAAGTCGAGTATTTAGCGCAAGAGGTTCATCATGAATTAAGTTAATTGCATAGGCTATTTAATTATACGAGGTTGAAATAAATGAGTTACTATTGTGCCTAATTAAGTTTTTATGTTAGGTCAAGGGACTAAAGTTTAAGTGAGGAATTAGGAGTATTTTAGGTGAATATTAATAGGGAAGGGTACTGTGGTCTTTGTGCTTATTAAGTGAAGGGCACTTCTGTCAATTACTCTAGATGAGTGAGTCAGCTGGCCACCCACCCTTAAGACCCAGCCAACCCACTTCATTTGACAAAACAATCAGAAATTTAAGAATCTGAAAACCAGAGAAAGGAAGAGAGAAAGGGCGAGAGAGAGGGAGAAGGAAGGAGGAAGGAAACCAGCCACAACCTCCATGCATGTTTCATCTATCCACACTTTCATAATCCTCACATTCTCCTCTTTCTGCTGATACCACTTTTAAAGCCAACATCTTCCTCCATCACAAATCACCATTGAAGAACACCAAAGCTCCACTTAGTCAAAAATGGAGTCTAGGGGTTGAATGTGACATGCATGTTGGATGGGTAGCTAGTTTGAAGTAGTTCAGAGCCAATATTGTGTTTGTCAAGCATTAGGAAGAAGGTTTAGTAGCTTTGGGCTGAACTTGGACATTGTTGGCGCATAGGACTCGAATTTGGGAACGTTCGGGACATCTCGTGGTCGTAGAAACTCCGTTTGCTGTTGTTGTTGCGATTGTCATCACAAGAGGTGGGTTCTATAACTCGCTTAGGGGATGTATGTGTGTTTGAGTCTCCACATTTTCGAAAATTAAGTGTTGTGTGTTCTTAGTCTCGACAGGAAATGAATCGAAAACCGTTTTCTAAAACAGTGATTTTAAACGATAAGTGATGTGCTTGATTATTGAAATGTGCTGGATTGGATTGAATATGCCTGCTGTATTATACTGCTATAATGTGTGTTTATGTTTGGGTCTCGATCGGAAGGGAAATTGGAATCGGAATGGAATGGAATAACTCATGAAAAATCTGCTTTCTGGGAAAACTGATGGAGACGCACGGATCGTGTGCCTCTGTGCACGGGTCGTGCGCCCCCATCTGATGCTACACGAACTGAATTTTTAAACACATACGGATCGTGCGCCTAGTCGCACGGGTCGTGCGTATCCTTCTGGAACTTTTATTCAACAACGCCCGGATTGTGCGCTTGGTCGCATGGGTCGTGCGTATCTTTCTGATAACCTTCTACAACTTTACTCAACAGCGCACGGATCGTGCGCCTACACGCACGGGTCGTGTGAGACCTTCTGATCCTCAAATTCAAAGTACCTTTTTATCCATTCCAAATGATTCCAATCCTCAAATTCCAAATGATTCCAATCCTCGTCATCCATTCCCTCACGGTAAAATGCCTTCCCTCGTGGATGGATAAATGGTACATGACTGAAATCACTGACGACCCATTGCAGGTACATGTATATATAATGTATAATAAATACAAGAGGAAAAAGGTGACGACCCTTATAGGATTAGCATACTAGGGGAGGGGAAGTCATGAGCCCCAAAACCTAGACTCAAGAATGTTTCCCCCACTAGAAATAGCGGGATGGGTTCACCAAAGTCAAGAAGTGCCTATAAAATAGGTAGACTGAGGTGTTATGCTAAAATCATGGAACAAAATATTGTATGCTTCATGTGTCGCTTAGGAGGGCCATGAGCATAAAGGTTACAGGAACTTAATGTATTTCCACGTGGTTGCTTTTAGGGCCACGAGTTCAAAGTAAAGCATAATGAACCGCTAGAGTTAGTAAGAGGTCTCGATAGGACTCACTGAGATAATGTTTATCTCACCCTTCATATTTGTGGTTTTTACAGAGAAATAGGGAAAAGCAAAGGCGACTAAGCACGGTTAGCTGGTGCGACTCATGGAACTATTGGAAATTGGATTTCCGCTTAGCCCTTTGTATTTTTATTTAGTTATGTCACCGATTGTATAACTTTCATTGTTTAAGTTGTAAAATCGTTTCCGCTACTTTATGTTTTGAGTATTGAACACCAGGATTATGTACAAGTCTTAAGTTTTGAAACTTAAGCATTTTCAGGAAGTTTATGAGGTTCAGAGAACCATTTGATATGTATTATCGAAAGTTTTAGTTGTGTTCAATATTTCAATAACAGGAAGTTACTCTGATGTATGCCATTTAGTGCATTTCGGTGATTCTACATGTTAGAATTATCGGGGTGTTACAGGTTTGATTTTTGAAAATTGAAAAAAAGAAGTAGAAGAAAGTAGTAAAAAAGTGGGAGGGAAAAGAAAGTGCATTGAGAGAAGAAATTTGAAAAAATGTGTGATAGTAAATTACAATGTTATCATTAGTTATATGAGTTGTGAAGTAAATAAGGAGACTTGTTTGGGTAATTTAAGTATGATTTGTTTGTATAAATTGATAAATTCATTAGTAGATAGAAAGTCGGTGAGTTTGATTTGAAATTTGAAATTTGAAAAAAAAGTAGGAAAAAAAGTGAGACCGAGAAGAAAATGCATTAGGAAAAGAAATTTGAAAATAGATAGTAAATTACAATGTTGTCCTTGGTTAGATGAGTTGTCAAGAAAGTATGGAGGCTTGTTTTAGTAATTTAAGTGTGGTTTGTTTGTATAAATAGATATTAGAGTAAATAGTAAATAGGAGTAAATTGTAGATCATTTGATATTAATTTAATTAAATCTAATATCTATCTATACTAATAAACTACCTATGAACTACCATTATTAGCCCCATTCACTAATTGCCACCTATCATTTCTAATACAACAACAAAGGATATTAATGTCCTTTCTCATCTTTACTTTTCACTTTTCTTTTACACTCTCTTTCTTCCTTTTTTCTCTTTCTTCTTACACTCTCTTTCCTCATTTTCACTTTTCTTTTACACTCTCTTTCTTCTTTTTTTTTCTTTTTACTTTACTTTTCCCATAAATAATTATTCTTTTTCTCTTATCACTTCACTTTAATTCTTTTAACTAAATTTCTAAATTTATACAAACACTACTTTAATTAAAAAAACTAAATTTTTAAATTTATACAAACACTACTTTAATTAAAAAATTTGAAGACTACTACTATAAACCTACTATCTAAAAAATAAGAAGACTTAATGACTATTTAAATTAGTAATTAATATTTAAAACAAATATCTCTTATTGATAATCTAATATCTAACTTTTTTTATCTACTATAATCTACTAATCAACTAAAATAATCAATTGAAACTACGAGATAACTGCACTGATAAATAAAAAACACGGGATAACTGTAGTGATATATAAAAAAACATGGGATGAATATTTACCATTGATATTTATAATTTTTTTTGACAATTTATAATTAATATTTACCATTGATAATTATAATTTTGGAAAACTACTATAAAACTACTATCTAAAAAAACACGTGATAACTACAATAATCTACTATAATCTACTAATCAACTCAAATAATCTAATATCAAAATACGGGATAACTGCAATAATCTACTAATCAACTCAAATAATCAATTGAAACTATGAGATAACTGCAATGATATATAAAAACACACGGGATAACTACACAAATATATAAAAAGACAAAGGATTAATATTTGTCATTGATAATTAAATTTTTGGAAGTCTACTATAAACCTACTATCTAAAAAACAATAATATTTAATGACTATTTAAACTACTGATTAATATTTAAAATAAATATTTCTTATTGATAATCTACTATCTCTCTTTTACTATTTACTATAATATATTAATCAACTAAAATAATTAAGGCTTAAAGGTACATTTGGTCCCTGCAAATATCCAAAAAATCCAGTTTCGTCCCTACAATTTAATTTTTTTTAAAAAAACCCTTGCAAATACCAAACGCTTCTAGTTTGGTCCCTGCTGTTAGTTTTTGGCTAACACCGTTAGAGGATGGTGACATGGCTGCCAACGTGGACGCCACCTCCTCACTCTGACTTTTCTCCTCTCACCCTAATTTCCTCTCTCTTTTCACCTCCCCACTTCGTCAATCATCATTTCTCCTCTTCTCCGTTCAAGTCCTTATGTTGTTCTGCACAATCATCTCAACCTTCAAAATCTTCACTTTTTGGTTTCTTTCTTCTTTGCATCATTCAGAAAGTCATGATTTTTTCTGGTTTGGTAACAATTGGTAGAAGCATCATAAGCTTTGAAAATGAGTCGAAGTCATCATCTTTTCTTGCTATAGAATTGTTATCATTGTTGTTGTTTTGCTTGTTGCAGCCACTACAAGTGTTGGAGCATGAAGTTGAAATCTTTTCATCAAATTTCACAGTTTGAAGAAAAAGGGAATTCTGATTCTTCAAAGCTATCAAGTGGAGATGAAGAAAAACAAGTTTTTGGTGCATCGCATTTGGGGGAAATTCCAAATCTCACTGATTCGAATTAGCAGATAGAGAAGCTTAAGTGTAGAAGGAATCCCAATTCAAGAAACCAGCCACCACAAAGCCAGTTGATGGTGTAAAAAATGGCATTTGTGATGAGCCTCATGAAATGAATGTGAGTCGCAAAACGGGTAAAAAACAAAAACAATTCAAAAACAGATCTAGAACGAAAATCACAGCAGATCTGGAACGAAAATGAAAACAATTGGAAACGAAAACGATTAGAAAACGAAAATGGAGATGAACGAAAACGCTTCTTGGGTTTTGAACATTGATTTCTTACTGCAAATGGCTTTTGAACGTTGATATTGGTTGAAATATAATGAACATCGATGAGGGGATCTGGCGGTGGAGGAAAGAGACAAACAAAGGGAAGGAGGAGGAGATCTTGAGAGGTGAGAGCTTGGATTGAATCTTGATTGTCCAAGGAACAGAGAAGAAGAATGGGAGGAAGAAAGAACGTGAGAACACAGGAGAGATGCCAGCTCACCGTAAATGACACCTGTATATGCCACCTCACTCATTTAATTGACACGTCACACTAAAACTAACGGTGTTAGCCTAAAACTAACAGCAGGGACCAAACTAGAAGCGTTTGGTATTTGCAAGGGTTTTTTTAAAAAAAATTAAATTGCAGGGACGAAACTGGATTTTTTGGATATTTGCAGGGATCAAACGTACATTTAAGCCAATAATTAATTGAAACTACGAGACAACTGCACTGATATATAAAAAACACGAGATTAATATTTGTCATTGATAATTAAATTTTTTGAAACCTACTACTACAAACCTACTATCTAAAAAATAAGCAAGCTTAATGACTATTTAAATTACTAATTAATATTTAAAACAATTATTTCTTATTGATAATCTACCATCTAACAAATTTACTATCTACTATAATCTACTATCAACTAAAATAATCAATTGAAACTACTAGATAATTGCACAGATATATAAAAAACACGGGGATAACTGCAGTGATATATAAAAAAACACGGGATTAATATTTGCCATTGATAATTATAGTTTTTGAAAACTACTATCTAAAAAAACAAGAAGGCTTAACGACTATTTAAACTGATTAATATTTAAAACACACACGACAAATATTTGTCACTAATACCTAAAAAAGGACAAATAATTGTTACTGATATATAAAAAAAACACGGGATAAATATTTGTTATTGATAATCTACTATCTATCTTTCCCTATCTACAATAATCTATTAATCAACTCAAATAATCAATTGAAACTATGAGATAACTGCACTGATACATAAAAAACGCTGGACAACTGCACTGATATATAAAAAAATACGGGGATAATTGCAATGATATATATAAAAACACGGGATAGTTGCACTGATATATAAAAAAACATGGGATAACAACACTGATATATAAAAAAACACTGCACTGATATATAAAAACACACGGGATAAATGCACATATTGTTTTTAACTGATACTTTTACATTTTTAGTTTTAATATTTATCAATTTTTTATTTGAAACTCCTTTTTTTATCTACTTTAAATTTTTCTTTATTTTCACGGGGTAATGTTAAGACTATTTAAATACTGTCTAAATTCATTCCTAAAAAGAACACGACAGCACCTGTCCGTATGCAAGTCATCATCTATATTTTACAATTGATTTTAGATTAATGAGATTTCAAACTAACGTTTCTATTTGAGGTAATCGTATGACGTAACGCGATCGGCCCGTGCGGATGCACGGGTATAGTACTAGTTGTATTATATAGTAAATTAAAAAATTGGTGATGTGTCAAAAAATTAAGATATCTAAAATTGTCTTTTTGTAAGTTATTTGTTTGATTAAATAAATAAATAAATAGATTAAATAGAAGATTAAATAGATTAGATTAGATAAATTAAATAGATATTAGATTACATCAGATAACTCTTAATAAAATAGTGCCATGTATATACTGCGCTCAATCATGGAGGATCAGATGAAATCGAATTAATGGAGTGAAGATGACACCTCACTGAATTAATTAATTTAACCGGGAAGGGAAGAAGGAAAGAGGAGAGTTTCGTTTCTGAAAAATTGTGAAAACAAATCCCTTCACGCCAATTTCTCCGATATCTTTCTTTTTGCCCCCCTTTCACTCTCAGTTACCATTTCCAAGCACAAGCAACAAAAATCCAGTGTCTGATCTCGTTGGGGTCAAATGGGTGACAACCGCGAAGACGACAAAGCCGAGAGCAGCGATTTCACCTCCGAGGATGAAGGAACCGAGGATTACCGACGCGGTGGCTACCACGCCGTCCGATTCGGTGATACTTTCAACGCTGGTCGCTACGTCGTTCAGAGCAAGCTCGGTTGGGGCCATTTCTCCACTGTTTGGCTCGCTTGGGACTCCCATCACTCTGTTCGTGCAACTTCCTCTCTCAAAATCTTCTCTTTTCTATTTCTTCATTTTTAATTGAAAAAATCATTTTTGTAAAAGAAGCACTTTCTGTTGATGTTTCATCTTTTGCCTCAAATCGTTGGTTTTTTAGTTGAGTCATGCATTCACTGTTCCATCATCAAATTGGGGCTTCTAAATTCTAATTAACTACAGGAAAAAAAGTTTATTTTTGCTTGAGTGATTGTGTTCAGTTACATGGTAGTTTAATTAATTTATAATTTGGGAAGAATAGTTGGTATTATATGCATATAGCAACTAACTGTTTAGACTAAAGTGGGAGCGGGTTTTTAGTTTCCAACTTTTGTTTTTGGCCATAGTGTGTTGGTTTAACATGTTTTTCACATAATTAGTTTGTCTGTGCTTTTTTTGTGTGTGGAGATCTGCAGAGGTACGTGGCTTTGAAAGTTCAGAAGAGTGCTCAACATTACACCGAGGCCGCTTTGGATGAAATAACGATCTTGCAACAGATTGCGGAGGGAGACTCTGATGATAAAAAATGTGTGGTTAAGCTTTTGGACCATTTCAAGCACTCTGGTCCAAATGGACAGCATGTTTGCATGGTTTTTGAGTTCCTTGGGGATAACCTTTTAACTCTTATTAAGTATAGTGATTATTGCGGGATGCCTATCAACAAGGTTAAAGAGATATGTTTTCATGCTCTGGTTGGATTGGATTACTTACATAAGCAGCTTTCTATTATACATACTGACTTGAAACCTGAAAATATCCTTCTCTTGTCGACGATAGATCCGTCTAAGGATCCTAGAAAGTCTGGTGCTCCTCTTGTTCTTCCTAATACGAAAGACAAGACGGTACTGGAATCAATGACTGGAAAAGACACGAAAACATCAAATGGAGATTTGATTATGAATCATAAGAAAAAAATCAAGAGAAAAGCTAAGCAGGCAGCTCATGGATGTGCCGAGAAGGAAGCTTTTAAAGGAGTTGAGGGTAATGCTGAAACCTCTGGTGCTGTAGAATCATCTCCAAATGCAAGTTCTACAAGAGAACAAGCTTCTAGTTCTGCAGGCACTAGTAGGTTATCAGATGATGATGGAAGAAAGTTAAAAGAGCAGGGCAGCAGAAGAGGAAGCCGCTCAATGAGACAGAAACTGGTGTCTTCACTTGATCTCAAGTGCAAGTTAGTTGACTTTGGTAATGCTTGCTGGACATATAAACAGTTTACAAATGATATCCAGACAAGACAATATAGGTGCCCAGAGGTTATCCTTGGATCAAAATATTCTACATCTGCAGATCTTTGGTCATTTGCTTGCATTTGTTTTGAGCTTGCAACTGGAGATGTTCTATTTGATCCTCATAGTGGTGACAACTTTGATAGGGACGAGGTATGCATGTTGTTGTTTACTTATTTACATGTTCTATCTGTTGATTCTAACTCTGCTTAGTGAAAGTTTTAGATTTTGTGGTCCTTGAATATTTCAAAAAGAAGGTTGGAAATCAATGAAATCTATAAAATTATAATATTTTCAATGATATATTTGAGAGTTTGATTCATAGCTGATACAATAAAATATTCTAGCATTTAACTTAACATTAGATGGAGGCTGAATTAAATCTTTAAAAGTCTGGCATTGATCGATATTCAGATTTTAAGCAGGTTGGAAAAATAAAACATCCTAATATTTTCCCCAGCTTGATCATCCTGAAATATGCTGCTGGAATTGTGTCAAACTATCCTAGTTGATAAATTTAATGGCTGCTGTATTTTTCTAAAATCATTCACTTCATTGATTGAGAGGACTATCTATGTGCGCACTTGTTTTAGCCCAAATTATTCTTGAAGATCACACACGCACACACACACACACACACACGCACACACACACACACACACACACACACACACACACACACACACACACACACACACACACACACACACACTACTTAATGTAAACAGGAATTTAGAATTTAATAAATGCTCCAATAAAAATCTCTAATATCATAGAAACCCCAATAAAACCACACGGAAGTAAAACCCTTTTGTTGAAAAACCATTTTTTAAAACTACCATTAACCAATAAAAATGTAATTTTAACCATTCCATCAAAATGGGAGTTGACTAAATATCCTGGAATGCTATGCTAGAGCCAGGGCCTGCATCAAAACCATATATGGAGCTCATTGAATGAAATGTCTGTTACTCTTCATTTTATGTTACATTCCGTGTCTTATTTATAATGTTAGCTTTTTCACTTTTTCTTGTTTTTTATTTTGGTGACTGTTATGGAGGTGATGCGTATAGTCCTGGCCACATATAACAGCTATGGCAACACTGATCGTGGAAAATTTCCATTGAAGCGTAAGCTGACTATCTCAAGTGTTACATGTGAATGATCAGTATTGGAAAGTTCTAATTCGATTTGTGTAGTAAAAATGCACATCGATTTTTGCTTTTGTTGTAAATTGAGAGTTTTACTTTTAGAAGAGAGGAGGAACATAGTTGATAAGACTATAAGACAGAATAAGCCGTCTTCTAAGCCAGAGATAAATAAATTGGCAAAAGGAATTTTGAATTTCACTACAAAAAAATTTATCCTGTGTTGCCAAATATGACTGACAGAGAAACACTATTATAAAGACGGCCATTGGCCAAAAATGGAAGAGAACTCAAATCTAAAAGGTTCTTGGGCTCTAAGATCACCCTCTTCATTTTGGTATTCCACTGAACCCAAATAAACTGTATGAGGAAGAACCTTTTTATCTCCTTAAACGGCCATTAGAAGTGTTGTAGTCTATGTTTTTTTGAGGTAAAATATCCACTTTTCAAAATGATTTTTCTGCCTCGAAGAGAATTTACTAATGGTAAGTAGTTGGACACAATAATATACCTATTAGATTAGTATTGAAGTATGAAAAGGGTTGGGTGAGAGAAGCACATAAGACGAGTCACAAAGTTGTTTAACAAGATTATGAAGTCTTAGAGCATACCAAGTGAATGGAGAAGTACTTTAATCCCTATCTCTAAGAACAAAAGTGACATACAAAACTGTGCAAATTATAGATGGATTTAACTTGTGAATCATGTGTTGAAGCTTAGGGAGAGAGTGATTGATCAGAGACTGAGAGACTTAGACGAGGAACCCGCATCATAGATATTCAATTTGGTTTTATGCCGGGGGAGATTGACCATGAAAGCCATATACTTGCTACCAAAATTGATGGAACCACATTGGAGAATAAAAAAGACCCACACATGACTTTTATTGATTTGGAAAAGATGTATGATAATGCACGTGGAGAGGTTTTGTGGAAGGCTTATGAGAAAAAAGGTGTTCAAATTGCTTAGATTTGGACAATTGAAGGTGTATATTAAGGGACCACGTCTGTCAACTAGTGTGAGAACACCATGCGGAAATATGCATCATATGAAAACCCTATGATGTATGCATGATGAAATGTAAAAGTGGTAGGTACTAGGTAATAATGAGAAGCATGTAAGGTAACCACTTTCTTACTATGCTTGTTAGTTTGTGTGATCTGAAAACACCTTGACATCCTATTCCTTTATTGACTGTACTATTATGGGTGCTATAATAAAATAGTACTAATACTGTAAGGGGCGTTAGAAACCACATTTCCTTGAACGGAATTCGAGGTGGAATGTGTGAATAGGAGAATATAAAAGATGCACGATGAAGTATAGGGGAATGGGATAATCTCAATTGGAGGTGCAATGGAGTAGAAGCATCTAACATAGACTAGAAATATAACATAATGCAATTGAACATGGGGATACAAATACTTTCCAGCTGGAAGAATTAAAAATAAAAGGGAGGTGGAGAGTTATCAAGGTAAAAAGAGAGGGTGATATACTAGCAAGGAAGTGAGTTAAACAATTTAACTTAAAATAGTACTTGGCAACAAGAGAGAAATAACACTAATATTTTATACTATTTGTTAAGCATCTTTGCTGGACTGTTGCTGACTAAGTTCCAAAGTTTGGCATAAGCATGCATGGCGGGTAAAGTTTTATGGCCTTGTGTTTTCTGTACTGTCTTTTTTTGTCTTTGGCTGGAGAAGAATAATTGGGATAACTTAGGGAAGTCTCTCCCCTTAGAGTAAAAGACATGGTTGGTAATCTGTACTTTCTCAAGGCGGAAACGAATAGGACCCTGTCTTGTTTTACAAAATTCTAAAACAAGGAGAAGGTGACCAGAAACAAGTTGTGGCAAATTATTGGATAAGAAGCATGAGTGTATCCTCCCAAGTCCTTGGGAACAGTATAGCCAGAATTCAGAATTCACAATTTGACTTGCAAGTTACCCTTTGAGGGAGTCAAAATGGTGGATGGCATGCCTTTATGCTCCAAACTTTGTGATCCTAGTGGGGAAAGGGTTGATTTTCCCATTTCTTACATTTTTTTTTAGGAAAAGAGAGCAAAAGGGCCAAAAGTAGGCCTGCCATTTCATATTTCAGAGTAATCAACCAAAACTAAACTAACATTTTTTTCCAGATAGATTTCCCACCATTCTCTATTTATTGAAAAATTGGTTTCTCCACCTAATTATATAAGGCTTAGTTGTTGATGATACCCCGCCGCTCTCTCAAAACCCTATCAATCCTTGACAGGAATGCAATCTGCTTGAAGTAACTGATTCTCAGATAGATTGGTCTGTGTGCTGTTTACAGATGGGATTTGTTGAATGTGCTTATGCTATCCAGTTTCAACACAATAACTTGCTTTGCTTGGAAGTGACTGTGTTGATTCTTTTGTTATGTTGGCTCTATCTTCAATACTGACATCTTGAAATAATTGTTGCATTTGTGCTTTTGTTCTGGTGTTAATGTCTGATGTAAGCATGTTCTATCTTTAATTTATCTCAGGACCACTTGGCATTAATGATGGAACTTCTCGGAATGATGCCACGAAAGGTAATAACTTTTTTCTACCCATTTCTCAGGAGTTATGTTCATTAGCTTGTGTTTGACTTGAGTCTGTGGATCATGATTCTCAGATTGCACTAGGGGGGCGTTATTCCAGGGATTTCTTCAACAGATATGGTGATTTGAGGCACATTCGTCGGTTGCGATTCTGGCCCCTGAATAAAGTTCTCATGGAGAAGTATGATTTTAGTGAGAAAGATGCGAATGACATGAGTGACTTTTTGATTCCTATCCTCGACTTTGTTCCTGAGAAAAGACCTACGGCTGGTCAGTGCCTGCAGCATCCATGGATGAATGCGGGTCCGCGTCTTTTAGAACCATCAATGCCTTCTAACAACAACCCTGCTGCTGAAACTACTATTTCTGACCAGAAGAATAGGGACAGAGATGAAAGGGAGGCCATGGAGGCCGGAATAGGAAGTATTGCTATCAACTCAGATTCTAAACCGCTCCTGCATTCTCCATCTAAGAAAGCCCTTCAAAGCAGCCGCAAGTAGTTCATCTTGATAGAGCTCTTTCCTATGTGACTTTTTCTATGTTCTGAGTGTGCCTCTTCACCGTTTCTCTCATTCAATGATGTCCCGGGGGAATTGTTTTAAGGGCTTGTTTCTGGAACTGCAGGATTGGATGGGGTAGCACTTGTTTGATACTAGATGCCAGCTAGGCCGTTCAAATCTGCCACACAACATCATAAGTTGGATACTCTGAGAGCTCTTACTATTAAGAATACCATTATGATATATATCCTGTTCCTCGTTTCTCATGTTTATGATGGCCTTTGTTCCTTGTTACCCCCATTGACTTGCTTGTGAACAGTTGTTCATTGTCATACTCGTGCTGAATGATATTCTGATATTAAAACGTTGCAGACATCCTCGGATTCATTCTTCATTGCATTTAATCAACTCTTTTCCCAGTTCTAGTTTTGTAGTAACAGAAGTTGAAAACAAAATTGTAACACCCCCTCCTCCCCAACTTTTGTTACTAGTTCTGGAAATATTACCACAGTATTGTTATTGTCCCTCTACATGATTTTTTTCTTTGCCGCTCCCAGATTTGATCACGAAACCTCACTTTAAGAGTTCTCAAGTGAAGTGGATGAGATTATATCAAGCACTTCATTTGAGAACTCTTAAGTGATGTCTCGTGTTTGAACATCGTGGAGGCAAACAGAAAATTAAGTACAAAAATAGGGGGACTCATGGCTTATTTGTGTTTTGTCTTGTATTTATGACATCCAATTTTCTGTGGAGGAGACTTACTTTCAAGCTCCTATTTTTTTTGTGAAGAATAATCAATTGATTTGGTATTGCTCTGCAGTGTGTGCCTCCCTTACGTCTGCTGCTCATGCTGAGCTTTGGGAAGACGTTAAAATTTTGAGGGGAATGATCTGGGGATATTGGATGGTGATTAGAGATCTTAACGAGGTAGCTATCTCTCATAAAGTCATAATTAGAGATCTTAACGAGGTGGCTAGCTCTCATGATGTCTTTAGGAAAATTTCTGCCTTAATAGAGCTATCTATTTTATTAACATTAACATGATGACTAAGTGCAATTTTATTGAGTTGGGAGCTCTTGCTTGTTTGTTTTCTTTAGAAAAAACACCCCAAAATGGAGGTCGTTAGAAAAAGATTATACAGATGTTTAGCTGATGTGGATAGGAGAATTCTTTTTCCTCACACTCTTGGAGAAGTTCTACCTCCTTAGGAATCTGATCAGAATCTCCTCTTCAACTATAAGAAGCTTCAGAGTACTAACCAACAAATCATTTTTGAACTAGGAGACATGTTACTTCTGATCCCTCTTGGAACAGATGCGAAAATACCCATGAACCCATCCTCCACGCTCTCAGATTGTTACACTCCAACTTATTTGGAATCTGTTGCGACCAAGATATTCGACTCAGTTTTACAAGAGGTTCCCAGGTCTGTTTTATTCACCATAATGAAACTCTGATGGAAGTTCTAGCTTCTCCTTTGGCTTCAGCGAAATATAGAGAAATAAGTGCATTCCCTTTTTTTTGGTTTGAACATCCTCTGTGCGCAACTACATAGACTAATCCCTCGAGTCACAATGAGCGGTAAAGGTCTCCCTCAAGAGATTTAACACTGCTGCATTTCCAAGGCTACATTTGAACCCAGGACCTTGGTTAAGTTGGAAAGTTAAATTTTAATGAAAGTTCTTTAGGTAAACTGAATAAACCATAATCCACCCAAGAAAACCATAATCTCCCTGTACAAAAATTTCGGTTCATTAAGTTTGCTGGCATTTATTTTCATTAATCTCTCACTAGTATAGTGATATCCTACCAAATCTTCACCACATATACCATGACAAACTATAAATGTGCTTTAAACGAGATCATAATAATTTTAAGATCCTCAGTTCTTCACTTAATTCATTTATAAGGTTATCAGTCAAAAAAAGAAATTCATTTATTAGGTCTAAAAGTCCTTCATATTGAATAAATATATTGTTTTTTTTTTCGACAAAGAATAAATATATTGTTATTTTCTGTCAAAAAACTTCTTGGGCTCCACCCATTTCAAAAGAATATCTGAGTTTTTTATTGAACTAATACTATATCGGAGGTATCTTGATCATTATAACATCCAGATATTTTTTTTTGGTGAAATTATAACATCCAGATATACCAAAACTATCTGATATCAATTCCATTGCCTTTCTTTCTCTGACAAAAGTAATGCAGCCAAAATTATCCCCCAACAAAACAAATAAATACTGCACCACAATAAAATATTGTGTCAGCTAGCTTACACTCAACCAACCACAAATTTATTTTCACAGATAAGAAGAAAAGCTATGTTTGTTGTTACGTGGAGATATAAATCTTCCTGTTGGTCAAAATGCATTGACCAACATCTGTGAATGCATTGCATGCTTTGGTCCTTTTTCTCGCACCAAATCCGGATTTTCCCTTTGTTTCGTATACCATATACTCCTACTGCACTTAAAATCATTTACCCGTACAAAATCCTAAGAATCCTATGAACTCATGGTTGTTTATCATTTGAATGCTTTTCTCAATGCCAACAATACCTGAAATAAAAATGTTACAGTTAAACGCTATTCAATGTAAAATGTACTACACTAATAATACCAATTTTTATATAATTAATTGAGTTTGTTTTCCATTACCCATGGTGAGAGCACTTGCAAAAATTACACCTGAGAGGATGAATACGATAATTGAAGCCCTCCCAAGAAATGTTACTATTCTTCTTACAAAGAACTGCCCCCAGAAACCAGCCAAAATAGACACTGCGGTGAGATATAATGCTGCAAAGAAATGCATTGAAATAGATCTTATTGATAGTGTACTATCCAAGCAAATTGAAAAATTTGATAGATTTAAGTTGCTGTTGCGATTATGTCAATTCTTGATATTACAGGTCAAATGCAGCTAATGCGACCGCAATTGTGATCCTTGATATTGCAGGCAAATGCGATCAATGTGGTCGCGATATAGTTGCTAGGACTTTCAAAACCCTTGTATTTCAGCTACAAATGCTGTCGCGGACTGCAATTTAAACTATAGATAATGGATCAAAAAGTTGATGAAAAGTACCGTAGGGAACAGGGAACCTCTTGAGGGTGTAGAATTCAACAACAGACAAAGATGATGAAAACATCATCACAAATGTTGCTGTTGCACTAGCAACCTGCAATTTAAAATGACAAACATACTTAGATGTCAAGTTTGTTATATGTCACAGCAATTGAATGGTCATATTTCATCATATATGTACTGTACCTGGGGAATGACACCTATCTCAAGGAGAAGAGGGCCCAAAATAAACCCACCTCCAGAACCAAGTAAACCACCAACAATTCCACCTACAATACCACATAGTGCACAAAATGCAAGATTCATAGCAGTCCATTCAATTGAAGCTCCACATATGTGTTCTAGGTTCCCTGAGCTCATTCTCTTTTTGTGCTCCTTGTACAACTTCACTGCTTCATAGCCAAACAGCAAAAGTGAAAGTGGAAACTGAAACAGAAAAAAAAAAGTTCATCGTAATTAGTCCAAAAATTTAACCCTTCCACTGCATATAAGTTCAGCGATAAGTTAAGTTTATTGAACCTGCATGCCAAAAAGCACCCAAAACCATACACTGCAAACCTCTACATCATTCTGTAGACCAACAGAAAATTGTATAATTAATACAAAAACAAAACTTAATAGACCTGTGAGAGGGAGGGGAGGTAGGTAGGAAAACTTGCCTTGATGACTTGAATTAGAAGGAAACAAACCCACACGGAGAACAACACTAGAATCCTTCTCCACCTAAGGTTTTGACACAGAATTTGCTGAAAGGGTTTAAGGTGATAGAATACAAACATCAGTTACTCTCAAATTACATAGCAAAATGAAAATGTTGTCATCTGTAAGATAAATTTACATACAATAGTTGACTTCTCTTCTTTAGAGATCAATGGCTCATATATTGTGTCTATTGGAACTGCAAATTTCAGAAAATATAGTCACTAACTACCACTCCATCCATAGACCATAGCAATAGAACATGACATGACACTATGGTTATATTAATTTATCCATTAGCATGCAAAAATAACCATTGTGGAAATATGCATACCTGTCTTGTGTTCTACAAGGGAATTAAATAGAGCCGCTCTTTGCTTGGACATTTCTTTCTGTAAATAGCAATCAAAAATTAGAGAAACAGTGTCCGTGGCTTATAAGAATATACATGATCTGAATTCAAGTTAAGAAATTTTAACCTTGAGAAGAGTCTCCTTCCTCCACATACCGATTCCCTTGAAGAAGGATCTTGAGGAAGTTCCTATTTAAAAATAAAAACTAATAAAACAGTGTTCCGTGTCTCAAAGACACTGGTTTCATTTACAAGTAATAATTTTAGTGATGACACTAACCAATGAAGAGAATGATTATGAGGATTGTAATAAGCCAAAAAGGGAACACAACACTGAGAGTGACACCAAGAGTGATCCCAAGCATGAGCATTGGCTGAAACAAAAGTGCCAGATCATAGTCTAATATTGGCACTTCTTTTGTTGGATGTGGTACTCTCAGATTATACCAAACTGATGATGCTGATGCCCCCATTATCATACCTTAAACAAACCAACGAATCCAAACTTGTTCACAAGTCACTCACAACACAATAAAAAAATATGAAAGGCAAAAAATCACATAAGGGGTCACAAAAAATCAATAGAATTTTGATGAGAAAGTGTATTATTATTACATTTAGAAAGAGCAGCAGCAGACTTAGTATCAAAACCAAGAAGCAAATTAAGCATGGGAACAAAAATGCCTCCTCCTCCAACACCACCAACAGTTCCACATGCTGATCCCATAAAACTAATCACTGTGGCCAACACAAGTTTCCAACTTGGCTCCAATTCCTACACACAACACACCAACAATAACCCTTCATTAGTATTTTGTGAACAAAGAGATAGAATCAAAAAACATAACGGTTGAAAAAACATACAGGCCAAATTTTATTAGGTGCAGAGCCATAACGGCTAGAGGCTGATGATGATGATGATGATAAGGAAAGAGATGTTTTGTTGTCGTGGTCGATATAGTTGGTGAGAAACAATGCAGAAAGAACAGCAAAAGAGAAACCGGATACTAGGTAAACGATGAGCCCTCTCGTGGACATTGGCATGGTCACAACAACAACAAACGACGCCGTGTGTGACTGAATGTTTGTGTTGTGTGTTGTGTTCAGTAATGTAGAATCCAAATGGAGTCGTATCTATGTGTATAACGGGCACAGTCTCTTTTTTTTTTGACAAGAGCGGGGGGCTCTCTTCTCATATATGTAACTGCTATATTTGGTGACGTGGCATCATCAAATGGTTCTGATTTAATTGACTACACATTCTGTTTTCCTCCCTACGATATCGGTTTAACTGCATTAAAGATTCTCGTTCCGTTAGAATCTCCTACTTTTTGGATATGAAAAGCCTACGATTTTACTAGTTTTCCGTTTGTTGTTCTAAATTCCAATAGTGGACGACAAATGAACCATATATGCATCAATCAATGATGATTCATTTTGATCTTTTAATCCAGAAAATTTGCTACTTTATTGGCATTCTTTTTGTGTTGAAATAATATCAACCAAATTAAGAATGTATCCTAATAATTTGCGCACCTTTCAATAATTAACGGGGAAAATTTTAAAAACTTCGGAAGGTAAAATGATCTAAAGATAAAAGTTAATTATTACTTTCAAGTATATTTAAGCAACTGAATGAATAAATTAAAGATATGAATCCAAGTATTTATAATTTTTTGCAATTAAGTATTTCTAATTTGTTATTAATAGTGTGCCAGCCAACTTAGGGGTGTGGTTGAACGGTTGGGGCTTATCCTCCCTTAACCAAGTGTCGAGGGTTCGATCCTCGCGTTGGGATAGAGCAACTTTAAATCCTTGGGCTAACTGTCTCACCCTTCGAGGTGCCTCCAATCCAGCGAGGGGATTAGTCACTGCGTTCGGCGGTAGATACCCTGATATATCCCAAAAAAATAGTGTGCCCTCTCTTTAAAATAATGACATGCATGTATGTTATTCGTGAAATTCGGGACAAAACTTTTCGTTACATTTAGCATGCTCATATTTCTAAAGGGAAATAATTACATGAAACAAAATTCTTGGCAAATCAAGCGAATGACGTGGAAACACTATTGTACTTGTTTTCTAATTTTAAGTCTGACAAACAAATGCTGATTTTCCTAAACCGTATAATCACATAAAGTGTTTTAAGTAAAGGATAATGAAATAAATAAAGTTCTTACTATGAGAGCTAAATAAATTTTAGGGTTTTTCAAAATAAATAAATAAATTTTAGGGTAAAATATAATTGTTGGGACTTGCACTTCCTCACAAAGTTCGATCCTTCCTTTGGAGAGCTTCAAAAAATTGCCTTCCTTGAAAATATTTGTTCTCTCTCTGATTTTCCAATGAAATATTCTTGACACCTCATGTTTGACTGCCCACATGCTAAGAAAACTTGGCAAGAGCTCAAAATTTGGTATACCATTAAACCTTTCTATCTTAGGCGGAAGGCCTCCATCCAGCTAGGAACTTATTTTTTCTTTACCGTAAAATCTTATCATGTAATCTTCTTACGTATCTTTAGTTGGAAAAACTACTACTCCTGCCTTACAGTCATGTTTTCGCGCCAAAGTATAGTCTGCTTTCTATTTTTTTATGCTTTGTTTTTTATATTCCAATCATTATTCCTTTTTATACTATAGTTGCAACTCTCACCAATTACATATTGCCACGTGTTTATCTTGCAGCCTGATTTCTCACCCCAAGCCTCAAAGTACTACCGACTTGCACTTCTCTCTTTATTCTTTTATAAATACATTGAACTTGGACTAAGATATTTAATGTTTACACCAATAAATTTTTTACATTTTTCACATTTTATTATTTTATAAGTAAGCAAACTCACGGTCCTTACCACCCATCACAATCTCTTTACCATACCTTCTTCCTCTATAAAATGCTCCATTCCATTTCTCCTCTACATTGCTATCACTATTACCCTACTGTTATTATATTCTTTACTACTTTATATTCTTTCCACACTTTCTTTATTCTTCTGGAGTAACTTTGTTGCAGTTGGGATTTTAGTACATCGGCCCTGTAACTTATAATTCACCCTTTCTTAATTATTTTTTTGTTTTAAAAAGTTTTTTAGTACTAAGTCTTGAAAAATTTAAATACTCAAATACGTAAAGGTTGTTCTTCAATAACCGGTTTGATAGAAAAATATTTAATTTCGTGACAAAATACGTAAAATGCAATATTAAGCAATGTATTTTTAGATACTTTAGGGCCCGAAAAAAATTTAGGCATTATATTTTTAGGTACTTTAGAGTCCGGAAAAAATTAAAAACATATGAAGTTCATTCCTCAAAAACCGCTTTGGTGAAAAATTAATTTTTTTACAAAATACTTAAAGTGCGATGCTAGGAAGTGTGTTTTGGGGTTCTTTAGAGTCCATAAAAAAATTTAACCGTTCAAATACGAGAAGTTCGTTCCTTAATAACCAGTTTGGCCAACAAAAAATAATTTCGTGACAAAATACGTAAAGTGCGATGCTAAGAAGTGTTTTTTGGGATACTTTAGAGTCGAAAACAAATTCTGATTGTTCAAATGCGTGAAATTTATTTTTGAATAAATGGTTTGGTGAATAGAAAAAATAATTTAATGCAAAATACGCACAACACAACGTTAAACAATGTGTTTTGGTGTAGTAGATAGTGCAGAAAAAAAATCTTATATGTCTAAATACGTGAAGTTTGTGTCTCATTTCAATTTTTTTTCTTACAAAATATGTAGAATGCGAGCCTAGCCAGTGTGTTTTTTTTTTTTGAATTTTAGAGTTAAGGAAATGTTTTAAACAGCCAAGAAAAAATTATCTTTAATTCAACATTATATTCTTATATTGTTTATGAAATTAATTTACAAAAAATATAGCTACAATTTTCCACACCTGTGCGAAGCTTTCCCACATGTAATGGTGCTAGTGTATCTTTAATGGACTATTGTGTTTTTATCGTAGGTCTTTGGGGATTGTGGAAAAATAGAAATAAACAAGTATGAGAGGGTCAGACTTAACACTGTAAAACAAAGGGATATCGAAGGAGTGCACTAAAAGAGTGCAAGACTGCAAGAAGGAGGTCCCGGGTTCAAACCCCAAAAACTAACATTCTCCCACCCCACTAACATTGCTTATAAAAAAAAACTGCAAGAATGAGTTTAGATGTTCTTTCTTCACGGAATTGGGCCAACCAAATAAGCCTCTGCCATCTCAAGTGGTGCATCCAGCCTCCATTTCGTGGAGCAAACTGCAACAAGGATCCTGCAAGTGCTCTCCACTTTGCTCTTGAACATCGCTTCAACAATGTTATTTTTGAAAGGTTTTTTTTTTACTCCCACAGTTTGACACTATACCCCCACATAGTTTTTAATTCCCAAAATGCCCCTAATAAAAAGTAACTAACGGATTTACCTAACCAAAAGATAAATCCGTTTCTAGAAAAACAACATAACAGATTTATCTAACCCAAAGATAAAATCGTTTATTAGATAAATCCGTTTTTGTTAAAATTTAACGGACACGATTTGACTGACAATTTTGATCAACGACCCAATTTTGTTCGTCTCGGTAACTGTGCCCCAACGGATATATTTTTAACGGTGTAGATTGCACCGACAATATCAACGGTGGATAATCAGTGACGATTGCTATAAATACCCACACTCACCCTCATTCTTTTCTCACCAACATTTCACTCTTAGTGGCTTATTTCACACCGACACCCTCCAAAATGAGAATTTGTTCCACTCAGTACTCAAGCGACAATAGACTTGCCGCTATTCACCATGGTGGCCAAATCACCATGAGAGAA
Source organism: Astragalus membranaceus (assembly GCA_039519185.1). Classification (NCBI taxonomy): domain Eukaryota; kingdom Viridiplantae; phylum Streptophyta; class Magnoliopsida; order Fabales; family Fabaceae; genus Astragalus; species Astragalus membranaceus. Next base: position 91,738,906 of record CM076847.1, on the reverse strand, counting down.
GAATGTGTCTTCTTCTCATGTCCAAAGCCTATTTTATGCAGGCTCCGCGAAGACATCACCTTCGACAGTTTGAAAGATAAAGTGGAGAACACCTTCAACAGAATCGTAGGCCGTTGGAGCTGTACGTGGAGCATCAACGGAGCGTCAATGAGATTTTACGCCGTTGTTATAATGGAGGACCAGAATTTCAGGAACTGTGTTTGTTGCTGTTATGTTTTAAGTTTTTGTATTGTATCATGCTTTGGTTTTTATGTTTGGCTGTGTTGTTGTTTAGCTGTAATCTACTTTTGCATTAACGAGTATAATACTAACGGAATAATACTAAATCGAAATAATAGCAATACCAAAAACTCAATCCGCAAAATAAAAATCAATCAAATACAGTCAGCAAAATAAAACTCAATCCTCTCCGGCTGCCAAATCAATCAAGCCCCGGATCACAACATACGATCGAGAGTCTGGATGAAGGTCTCCGGACTGAAGCACCATCCGCAGTTGCCGGCTCATAATCATCAATCTCTCCTCAGGTCCCATCACACCTGGTGTTGCTGCTGCTGCTGGTCCCTCTGGTGCTGATGGAAGGAGTCGGGGAACTGATACCCTAACGTACCATGGCAAGTAAGTCCGATGAACCTCACCCACCTCCCTCTCATCAGTAGTCGTTCTCAGAACCTCCTGAACACTCTCTGTAACATCCACAATTTAGCTAATTTCATCTATTGAAATTGGCAAGGGGTTAGATTTAATTGATTAAATCGTTTGAGTAATTTAAAGTATTTGATTACATATAAGATGGTTGTGTTTGTACATTGATAATTAATTGTGTGCTCAATTGCTAAAATTAATTAAATTTAGCTTAGGCAATGTAGAACTAATGGGTGAGTGTATTAGCTTTGGGGTATTATAGTCAATTGCTAGGCTATTAAACCTTCAACTGAGTCATTCACTTAAAACACCAAAACACAAACACAACAACACCCACACTTACCACTTTCAGCATAACCTGAAATTAAGAAAGAGAAAGAACTTGAGAGGAGAGAGAGTGTGAATAGGGAGAGGAAGAAGGAGAGGAGGGTTTCTCAAAACCTTGATGCATGTTCCATTTCTTTGCACCACTGTGATCAATTTTTCACCCTCTTTCTATTGATACTAAATTCATCTCCTACTTCTCAACAAACCTCTTCTCACCATTGTTGAACCTATAAACTTGAAATGCTAGAAATGGAGTTTTGAAGTCTTCCAAGCCATGCATGTGAAGCCTAGAGCAAGATTAGGGCACCTGGGTAGCCACATTGTAGTTTGAGAACCTGGAAGTGATGCTTAGGAGCTGTTGGGGGTCGTGATTGGAACATTTTTGGAGCTTGTGTTCGTGGTCCTTGGTGGTGTAGCTGAAGAAATCAACTCACAACAATTTTCTGCAACGAAACAATTTAGACACCCTTTGGTATTCCCTTCGTAACTCACTGTACAGACCTCCTTTAAAGTTCATTTGGGTTGCTTTGGAAACTAGACACAAAACCCTTCAAAATAGGAACAAGAACCATCTGATTCCATTAAGTATTGAGGGAGAAACTTCAATTACAAATTCCACTTTTGAATCATTAACTATTTTGAACTAGTCACACTATTTTAACCATAACTCCCTAAATAATCACTATATCAGTATGGGACTTGAACCCACTGAAACTAGGCTAAACTCTCCCCACAATAGACACTTGTTTTGCTAAATTTAGTTGAGAATTGACTGAGTTATGTTCGTTTCAAAATGACACATTGTTGCTGGAAACAGCAGGAACCAAAACCAACCCGAACCTTTCTTATACACTTGCATGAGGTGGTTTAAGCTCGACACTCAGTTTCTAGTACACATACACAAGCCACATTGTGGTTCAAATTCGTTTTGGGTAGCTACTGGAGCATTCGGGTAGCTGAGTCTGGAATCGGGAAGCGTTTCGGGGATCATTCGCGTGGTTACATCTTCATTGCTTTTTTTGGATTCTCGGTTGTTCATGATTTTCATCACGATTGGTGAGTTCTATACTCGCTTAGGGATGTTTTTTGATACTGAGTTTGCATGTTTTCTGAATCGAGTAACATTGAGTTTCGTTTTCATAAAATGTCGTCAAAACCGTAATTTGGGAAAAATACATATGTTAATGTTCATGAATTATTGATTGTTTGGCAATTATGTGATTGTTGTGATTACTGTTCTGTATTGGAAATAATGTGTTGTTATGTTTGGGAATCGGTCGGAACGAATATTGGAATCGAACGGAATAGCAATTTACACGAAAATGCAAAGTTTTGGAAAAACTGATGGTCATGCACGGACCGTGCGCCCCTGCGCACGGATCGTGCGTGAGGTTCGTTTACCTACGCTATTATTTTTAAAAATGCGCACGGGTTGTGCGCCTTAGCGCACGGACCGTGCTTCCGCTTTTGTTACCCTCTTTCAAAACATGTTTTATGCCATTCCAATTGGTTCCAAGTCCTTTCCAATCACTTCCCCAACCCTATGTATTGACAAATAAACCGTAATTCGCATAAATACGCGTAGGAACGAGTGAGAACACATGTGTATGCTAAAGTGATGGACAAAAATGTTCATTAAGGTTTTGGTAACCAATGGCTGGCAACCCGCGCGTTGCTTTCTGCAGTGTCAACCACAGCCTCGGTCAATGGCGCCCTGCTTGTGTCCGGCCGAGTCCCGGATTCCCTTGAGGAAGACCAGTTCTGAGTCGAAGACCCAGAGGAAGATTCGTCAGTAGAAGAAGACGACCGGACACTCGCAGAACCTTGCTCCACTGGTCTGGTCATGTTGTGCGCAAGAGAAATGGCCGGGGTTCCAAAGATACGGCGGGTTTGTTTAGTCCGCGCCAGAATGAACCTGTGGAGGGGAATAACAGTCAAGGTCCTGCTCGCGCGTGGGAAGGGGCGACGTGGTCGTCCCCAGACCTGACACCCCCTCCACCAGGTGAAACAGAAATGGAAATAAAGACAGGGCGATCGTAGTTACCTGGAATTAGAGCGAGTCGAAAACGGGCGAGCTTTTGCAAGAGCGAGCGAGCTTTGGCAGGAGCGAGCGAGCTTTGGTAAAAGCAAGCGATCAGCGAGAGCGGAGAAATCGGATAAACGTGCAAATGAGGCACCCCTTGAACCCTATATATAATGGGCCAACCGTCATCATGGGCCGGAGGCGAAGAGGCGCCACTCTTCGCGTGCCATCATTGCTTAAACTCCTCGAGTCTCCAAACGTCACCTCATTAAAGTAACTGTCGCCTCAGCATTCATGACGACTGGTTGTCGGGCGTCACCTCCGAGACGGCACCTGGCCCCGTGTGACCAGGTCGCGTGGCAGCGACCACGCAATCAGCTAATTAGCGAGCAAGGCCACCTTGTGTTCGACCAGTCCAGAACGGTCGTTTGGGACCACGCTGGGGGGCAAGGAATCAAGCCTTAGCCCGCCCCAGGCGACCTAGGCTTGGGGGGCAACTGTTCTGGAGTGGGCTCGAAGGCCACTTTCGTGCAGTAGGCCCATCGCAGCCCAATATCTAGCTTGCTCCGCAAGATGCGGCCGGCCCCGCAAAAGCCGCAACGGCCAGAACGCCAACGTTATATATACCACACCAGCATGTGGCTTCAGGTACTTTTTACTCACCTTGTGACCCTGCCCGTTGAAGCACCTCTGACTTGAGCGTTGGAGTGCCTTTGCAGGTACCACCCGCGTGCGGCCTACCACTCGGTCCTTCATCCCAGCGACCGAGCAACATCATCAAACAGCAGCAACCCATCGTATTGATCAGGTACGATCAATTGGCGACCACAGTGGGAGCATGATGTTGTGGAGCATGCGACGACGAGCGTCTTCTAGGTCGCTCTGAGTAGTTTCTTCTTGGTCGGCTGATGGCACGGGAGACATCTCTAATCTCCCCGTTGCGGTAGTCGTCAAACTCCTCGTTCGAGTCCCACGACCTGCTTCTTGACCGGCGGGATCCTGAGGACTCGTTGGACGAGTATCTTGTTGGCGACCTATCAGACTCTGGTCGGTAGCTTGAGTCAGCATAGTCGTAGTCTTCCACGGGGGAACGACGATGGCGACTTCCTCGATGAGGAGGCGACCTGTGGACGATCGCCCTTCTTGAAGGATTGCGTCGGGATACGCCTCGACGAGTAGGAGCTTCTCTTCGTGGTGGTGAACGATGGGGCCGGGATGGTTGGCCTTGGTGACCGCTGTCCGCACGCGGGCGGATCGAGATCGAGCCTCTCTCATAGCGTTCGATCAGTTCGTCTCGATCAGCAATCACCTGATTCTTTTGCTCCAGAATTTGTATGAGCGCTTGGGTCACATGCTCTGGCAATGCTTCTGGAATTCCCGCTTCAGCCAGCTCGGCCGGTAGTTGCGGGGCTGGTTGGGTAACTGGCCCGCGGCCGCCCTGTACTGAGGGTTCTTGGCGAGGCTCATCTTGTGATTCATGAACGGTCACAGGCATGCCCTCTGGGGTCCGTTGAGGTCGGTTCTGCCCAGAGGTGTTGAGCCTGGAAGGAGTGCGTTTCTGGCGTGGCGGCATGGTTTGATGTGGAATAGCGCTCGGGCCTCCCACTGTGGTCGCCAATTGATCGTACCTGATCAATACGATGGGTTGCTGCTGTTTGATGATGTTGCTCGGTCGCTGGGATGAAGGACCGAGTGGTAGGCCGCACGCGGGTGGTACCTGCAAAGGCACTCCAACGCTCAAGTCAGAGGTGCTTCAACGGGCAGGGTCACAAGGTGAGTAAAAAGTACCTGAAGCCACATGCTGGTGTGGTATATATAACGTTGGCGTTCTGGCCGTTGCGGCTTTTGCGGGGCCGGCCGCATCTTGCGGAGCAAGCTAGATATTGGGCTGCGATGGGCCTACTGCACGAAAGTGGCCTTCGAGCCCACTCCAGAACATAATGTAAAAGACATAAATTGGGGTGACGACCTCTATGTATAGCACACTAGGGGAGGGAAGTCACGAGCCCAAAATCTAGGCCCCTTTTTTGTTTGCCCATTAGTGAAAGTGGATTGGGTTCACCGGGGGACTGAAATTGCAGGATCTTCAGTGTTGTGCTAGAATAAAAATAAGATCATTGGGTAGCTGCTAGACTGGGCCTCACTTGATCTTGGTAGCTGCTGATCTGGGCTACGATTAAAACAGTAGCTGTTGAACTGGGCTACGATTAAAACAATGCATAATGAACCGTTAGTGTTTAGTGCGGGTTTTCGATAGGACTCATTGAGATAATGTTTATCTCACCCTTTAATTGTTGTGGTTTTTACAGAGAAACAGGGAAAGTCAAAAGAAAAGGAGCACGGTTAGCCGGTGCACCATATGAAGGTCATGGAGATTTCTGAGAATTTTGGTTAGGGTTTATGTTGCTTCCCTTGTTTTCTTTGTAACTTCGATATTATGACTTGTATCGGTATTAGAAGTTATAAATCGTTTCCGCTATTTCTGTATTGGATATTGGACATTAGGATGTGGGAAGGAATATAAAATATGGTTTTTATATTAATTATGTACTTCTAATTGAAAGTACGAAACATGAGAGATCGCTTGATGAGTTTTTATCAAGTTTTAGTTTTGTTCAATATCTAAAGATAGGAATTTTTACTCTGATATATGCCTTAAAGTATATTCTAGTATTTCTTCGGCGATTGAAATATTAGGGTATTACACTCTCGCTCCATCTGGACAATCGCATCATCACTTCATTAAACCCTGGACGACCCTGAAGCGGCTCACGAGGGATGACCTGGACATATCCACATTGCCGGAGGCACTTATCCGCCATGTAGGGGACAGTGACGTCCTCCCTTCTCAAAAAGCCCCTATATAATGAGATCTGCTCAAAGGCTCTCACGTGTCAGTAGTCCTCAAAGGGTCTCCAGATGACATCAGCAGGTATCAAAGCATCAATCCTCCTCCGGCACTTCTCTAGCTTCATAGCATCCGCCTTCCTCCTCTTCCAAAACCCGCAGCGTGCCCCAGTGTTGGTCCCAGAGGTACCCCGCACATATATCCGAGGGAAGTACTCAAATATCCATGTTTGAAATGAAAAAATAAAAAAAATATGGTTAAAAATAAAATATAGAAAAAAAAAACAAACTCGTTAAAAATAAAAAAAAAAACTTACCATAAACAGGGTCGCATAGCCCCCTAGCTGACAGCTATCCTCCAAACAAGAAAAGTTCAACTGGTCATACAAGAATGTCAAGGCTGCTGGACCCCATGCCCATGAGCTAACTGTGGTGACATCCTCCAGCAAATCCAACCATTTAGCCTCAACTCTGGTTCCAGTCTTGCTAGTAAAGATAGTCATTCCCAAAAGAAGCAGCAAGAATGCCCTGGCAGCAAGAATCTGCTGGTCCTACATGTGACGCTTGCAGACCTCTAGTAGCCACTCAAACTTGAAATATGCCCCCTGCTGGCAAGAGTCTCCTTTGTAGCCTCAACAACAGTGGCCCCCAGATGATCCACAGCCAACTGAATGGCATCATCAATAGTAACAGAGTTGGGGGGATCTATAATATATCTTCCAGTCACCGGTAGATGAAGGAGACATGACACATCATCCAAAGTAATGGTCATTTCACCAAATGGTAGGTGAAATGACGACGTCTCTGGGTGCCATCTCTCTACAAAAGTAGATAGCAGCTCATGGTCTACTGTGGTGAGGGCTGAAAAGACGAGGGGCCCTAAACCAAAATGCTGAATATGATAATAAAATCCGCGACTCTGTGCTAGAGGGGCCAAATATTTTTGGATTTTGTTGCCATGTGCAGATACTTTCAATTTATCACGCAACTGAATTAAAAAATAAAAGCTTACTTAAATTATTTATCTATAAATTTATATAATAAGACTATGTGAAAAATATATTACATTATTTTTGCCTGGCCTCTGAGAATCTTAGATGCTACACGTGCATCAAATGCAGTGAGCAAAGAACCATCCATAGGTCCTATGCCAGCATGATGCTCATCAACATCCTCATCATGCTGGTACTGCTGCTCCTGGTAATGCTCCTGGAACTGTTGTCCCCCTGGTAATGCTGCTGGTACTGCTCCTGGTACTCCGGCTCCTGCTGGTACTGCTCCTCATGTACCTCATCCTCTGTATGCTGTTGTCGTCTCTGCGCGCGTCTATGTCGGTTAGACGCATGTCTAGCCTCTCTAATCTGAGTCCATGTACTCACCAGAGTTTCCTTCGGTTCACCACCACCCGACCGTGATGAAGACCCCCCTCGCAATATCAATCCCGGTGAATCACGGGGAATTCGACCACCGACTCTGGTACGAGCCACTGCCAAAAATTAAAAAAAAAATTAAAAAAAAACAAAAACGGAATTAAGGTACTTCCGCTGGCCAATACAACACATACGGAAGTAGGTACTTCCGTGAGGATGAAAAACGGATTTACTTACTTCTGCGCAGATGAAAACGGAAGTATGTACTTCTGTAGAGATGAAAACGGAAGTAGGTACTTCCGCAGAGACGAAAACGGAACTATGTACTTCTGCACTCACAAAACGGAATTAGGTACTTCCGTTCAGAACAAAAGCGCAACTCTCTTTCTCTCCAACGGATGTAAGTGAAAAATGGTAAATGTTTTGGAATTTTGTAAAAATTTTAAGGGTATTTTCGTCATTTCACACCCGGTGTGGGGTAATGTGGGGGTAAAAAAAACCCTTTTTGAAATTGATTGTATAGTTTATTGTTAACAATACAACATTCCCTAATGAGTTGGGCTTCTTATTAACTCAACTTAGGAATTTCTTTACCAAAATGTTAATTATAAGTTGGTTTTTATTCGGTGGCAAGCTAATATGGCAGCTCACTCCTAGCCAGGGGCGGACTTGCATAGTCCTCAGGGTGTGCACCCGCACACCCTCAAATTTAAAAATTTGCACTAATACTCCTATAAAAAATATATTTTGACACCCTTAGTTTTGTTTTTTGCACACCTTGTTCTTGTTTTTCTTTCTACTGTTAGCTACTGTATCCTGTTGTAGCTCCATGGGTGGTTGGTAGTGTAACTATTAAGTAGTTTTGGCTACCCAAAAATAATATATATTAAATAATTAGGTATATTTTATATTTAGCTACTACAATAGTATATTATTTAACTAACCCAACTAAGTTTACTTGTCTAAGGAGATAAAAGAACAATAATAAGTCCATTAGTTTAAGTCCAATTACTCTATTATTATCACAAAATATGGTGATTTTTGTTAACATGCTAATTTTCGTCATTCTATTTTATTTTTGACAACTTTGGTCCCCATTTTTCTTAATTTCGTAATTTTTATCCTCAAAATCATGGATTATTTGCACTTTTGGTCCTCAAAAGTCTTGAATTTTAGGAAAATGAGGGACTAAAGTTGCACGATCCATGATTTTTAGCGACCAAAAGTCCGATGTAAAAATCGCAGGAATCAAAATTACCAAAGTAAAAGAGAAAAATATGTTTAATTGGTATGTTTTGGTTACGGTAGAAAAAACACTTAATTGGTATACACCATCATTGTAAAAAAAAATTGAAAGTAAGTGAGATAAAGTCAAACCTTTTATATGATGTGTTGTTTCGTAATTGACTGATGTTGTAAAAAAATTTCTACGGCGACAATGTATATAAATTAAATCACATATAGATATTATAATTTAAAATTTTATTAAATTAAATCGTTTGACCACCCTGGCCCAGGTCCTAGATACGCCAGTGCTCCTAGCGAGAACATCCATAGTGTATCCTAGCCCCAATGTTTTTCTAGGAATCCCCATTGTATTGCTACTTTATTCACTATGAAATGATGTAAGTTCGTGGCTTAGAAGATAAGAGAGAATCCAACACACTTTATATTATTTCAAATTTGAATGATAATACATGAAATGTTTGGCCCTATTTATTGTAATCCTTGAGGCCTTAGTTACATTATAATAAATGTAAAGGGAATGCAAAAAAATAAAATGTCAAACATAGTTGACAAGTGCTTGAAGGTCCATTATGGTGGACTGCCATGATGGTAAGGGATGATACCTCCATGTAGTGTTGAGTAATTCTGGTCGGAGCCCTTGAGTTGTTATATATCAACTTCATCATCCATGATCATCTAAATATGGTGAAAGATCGGCATTATGATATTGGATGAAATTAGTCGACATTATGATATAGGAATCAAATGTTAAAAAAAAAAGGCTTAAAGACATGAAGAGCAAGCTTTGAAGATGACAGGGAATCGGATGCGGGTTGAAGGATACAAAAACAAGCACAAAATTTATTATTGTAAATGTTTCATCCAAACCATTATCATTACAGAGCCCCCAAAATCAATTAACAAAGACCAACTATTGCAAAAGAGCCAACAAAAACATAAAAAAAACGAGTCTCATGTTTCGTGACATAATATGATATCAGTACTAAGACATTACAAATCACTTTTTAATATCAAGGAGGCCCACTCGAGTGACCCCTTCATCATCATCCATAGATCCCACATCGTTGAAAGCTTGACCCGTCATCTGATCTGATGCTTTCAGTTTTTCCGCCACTGCTCCTGTACGTGTATCTTCTGCTTTGATCACCCCTTCATTTCCACGCCTCCAAGATTTCTCTCCGAACCCCCCTCCTTCAACTTGCCTCCTTACTTCATCTTCTCCGCTAAACATTTCCTACATCAATCCATATCCAAATTTGTCAATAAATAATCTCAATCTCAAACATCAAATAATACAAATACTAGTAAGATCACCTTTGTCTTGTCCTTTGCCTCTGCAGTTTTGTGCTTAGCAGCATCAGTGGTCTCTGCAGCCTTTTGCTTAGTTTCCTCTTTCTTGTCACCTAAGTAACCCATAGCTCTTTTTGCTGCATCAGCAGCAGAGTCTTTCCCTTCTTTTGCCTTCTCAACAGTGTAGTCTTTATAATCACCCATCTTATTCATTGTAGCATCTTTTCCTTCCTCTGCCTTCTCAGCTGCATAATCCTTGTACTCTCCAGCTTTGTCCTTAGCTTCCTTCGCTTTATCTCCTGCATAATCTGCATATTCCGTAGTCTTTTCCTTTGTTGCATCCTTTGTTTCCTTAGCCTTCTGAGCTGCGCGATTTGCATACTCATCGGCCGTGGGACCCGCTCTGTCATTGCAGGTAGAATCATAAACTCCACGAGACTTGTCGGCTGATATGTCTCTCACTTCACCTTCAAGTCCATCGTCATCACCAACAACATGAGCTACTTTGGTTGTTGTGGTGTGAGAATGTGCTGCAGGGTCTCTCTTGCCAACCACGGCTTCCCTTGCATTCTCATAGGTGTCATGTACGGCTTTCATCACTGACCCAATTACTCCGGGTTTCTGTTGATCTTGATCATGTTGTTGCTGGCCTATTGTTCTGTCAACTTCTTTACTCGACGCCATTGAATTTAATTTAATTTAATTACACCACTTATCACTTAACTTCAGTTGAATGCAGGTTTCTTTTTCGTGCGTGTGTTTTCTTTTATAACCAGAACATGAATGGGAGGTTGTTATTGGATTGATTTGTTGCAAAGATATGGAATATCGAGAGGGTTGCAAGTTGTGAGGGGTGAGTGACACGTTACTACAAAAAAAGCACCACCTGGCGGGAAGAGTCGGTGGTTTGACACGTTATCATGAGATGCTTCTGGATCGTGACATTTGGCTGACACTCTCACCGCACGAGCTAATCCTCTTTTGACTATACGTGGCGGTGGTTAAAATTTATAAGATTAGTGACATATTTTTCTGTTCTATTTTAGTGGACATTTTCGTTTGATTTTCATGCGTGAGCTAAATGCCTAAATGGAGAGAAAATCCGTAGCGGACAAACCGATGATCATTCCAATAACAACTCTTTCATAATAAACATGTGTATGCCTACAATACTGTAATTTGAAATGAAGATTTGTTATAATAAACTGTTGGGTTATGGTGCTACAGCATCACATGCATTCTGCCTGGATCTTACCAGGTGCTGTTACAGTATCATATGCATTCTGTTTTAACAGTGCTGTAGCAACAAGTGCTGACAGCACTGTGCAGTTATTCCGCAATTTGTGTGTTCTTATTTTTTTTAGGTTCGTTGACACGAGTGAATCACAACAATTGGTATCAGTAGCAAGGTTGAATCGGTCTTGGAATCATGGTGCCAACAAAATACAAAGTGGACAAGTTCAATGGCAAGAACGATTTCGGGTTGTCACTACAAGAAAAGAAGCCATTAGCGATGGAAATTAGCGAGGGACTAATGGTCCCTCGCAAAAATTGGCATTAGCGACAGAATTTGCGAGGGAATAGGGGCTGTCGTATTTTTGAGAATTAGCGACGGAAATTCCCTCGCTAAAGGCTTGGGCGGGAAAATTAGCGACGGAATTTCAGTCCCTCGCTAATTTTTGACAATTTTCAGATGATGGGACTCAGTGTAGGGGTTGGTAAATGTGCAGCAATTAGCGACGGACAGTTCCGTCGCTAATTCCCTCGCAAATTTTTTTTACTTTTTTTCCTTAAATCCGTTTACACTCTCACTCTTCTTTCTCACTCACAACACCCTCACTCTTTTTCTCTCCTCTTCACCCTTCCTCTTCCCTTACTCTTCTTCTCACTCACACCACCACCACCACGCCACCACCAAACCGCCACCACCAAACCACCACCACACCACCACGCCACCACCACACCACCCTTCCTCTTCCCTCACTCTTCTTCTCTCCTCTTCTTCTCACTCACACCACCACCACACCACCACCACGCCACCACCACTTTCACTCCCCTCTCTCTCCCTCTCTCTCCCTTACTCTTCTCCTTCCCTCTCTACCATCCACACATCACCACCACGCCACCTTCACCACCACCACCACCACGCCACCACCACTCTCACTCCTCTCTCTCTCTCTCCCTTACTCTTCTCCTTCTCTCTACCATCCACACATCACCACCACGCCACCTTCACCACCACCACGCCACCACCACTTTCACTCCTCTCTCTCTCTTTGGAAATAATAATAATAATACTAATAATAATAATAATAATAATAATAATAATAATAATAATAATAATAATAATAATAATAATAATAGTAATAAATATAAAAAAAAGCAGATTTAAAAAAAACAGAAACAGTCAGACTTAGCGAGGGAAAATTCCCTCGCTAATTAGCGAGGGATTAAAATTTCCTCGCTAATCCCAGTAGCGAGGAGGGAATTAGCGAGGGAACCAGTCCGTCACTAATTCCCTCGCAAATGACCATTAGCGACGGATTTAGGTCATTTTGCGAGGGAAATGTCCGTCACTAATGACCAGTTTTTTTGTAGTGTGTGGCGCATCAAGATGAAGGCTATGCTTGCACAACAGGGATTGGTTGGTGCGTTGAAGGGTGAGAACGGGTTACCTTCGAGGCTCACTGCTGAGGAGAAGGCAGAGGCAATGGAAAAGGCTCATGGAGCGTTTATTCTCAGTTTGGGTGACAAACCACTCAGAGAAGTCATTAAAGAAACAACACCGGTAGCAATTTGGCTCAAGTTGGAGAGTCTTTATATGACAAAGTCTGTTGCAAACCGTCTCTATTTGAAACAAAGGGCATTTGCTTTCAAAATGCAATCTGGAAAATCAGTGGAGGATCACATTGATGAGTTGCACAAGATCATCCTTGATCTTGAGAACATTGACATCAAGATTGAAGATGAGGATCAAGCAATTCTTTACCTAAGTCATATGAGAGTTTATGTGACACTCTCTTATATGGCAAAGAATTTTTATCACTTGAAGATGTTCAATCCGCATTGATGTTAAAGGATATGAAAAGGAAATCAGAGATTAAAGAAGAGCAAAGCAGTGAAGGGCTGTTTGTTAATGGTAGCTTTGAGAAAAAGACTACGAAACAAAAGCAATCAAAACAGAAAAATAAGGGTGAAAGTAAGTCTAAGGATAAAGATAAATCCAAGAAGAAGTGTTATCATTGTGATAAGATGGGGCATTTTAGAAAAGATTGTCCAGAGTTAAAATCTAAGAAGAAGGGTGAAGAAGATGTGGCAAGTGCTTCAATTGTCACGGATAGTTACCTGTGTGCTGATGTTTTAATGGCAACATCAAGCCTTAATGAAGATGAATGGATTGAAGATACAGGGTGTTCATATCATATGACCCCTATGATCGTCTTTTGTCAGTCGACGGAGTCGACGACATTCCTGAGGATGTCTATGATAGTCTGTTGGCTGCTTTACATATTTTGAACATTTAGTTGTATTATTTTTTGTATTTTTACTGTATTATTTCGCGTAATTTGATTTCACGTTCGGTTACAATTATTTTGCGTGATTTTAAATAAATTTTTTTTTTTACAAATTTCCGGAAATACACATATTTCCGAAAGGCAGAAATATGGGTTTTCCGGAAATACCTCAGAAAAATGTATTTCTGGAAGCCAAAAATTCTGAAAATTTGTAAAAAAAAAATTTTAAGGGTATTTTGGAGATTTAGCGTAAAAAGGGGGGTATGGGGTTGAAGGGGGGTACAAAAAAAACACCCAATAAAATATCGTACTACTATTAGAAAATTATTAGTGAAACTCGTTTAGTAAATTTTGTTGGAGGTTTCTGGGTTGCGGAGAGATGAGATTTTTATTAAGTACTGGTTTATCCAATTGAATATTATTTCTTTGGCAAAATTGCTGCCGATCCCATAACTTGAATATTACAGTGACACTTGTATACATGACATGAATAGATAGAAGGAACCACTTCATATTACATTGCCATTGTGACACTAACAATCTGTTCTGTTCAAACTAAATTATCAAACATGGTGACAAATTAGATCTTACTAAGTTATTAATCATCATGGATTCTGAAGTTGAGTCTTCTAAGCCATACAGAATGTAGAATCATATGAAACACATCGAATCGTTTGGGGGGAGAATGTACCTCAAAGTGTCTCCTAATCTGTCCTACTCTTCTCTGCATTCTTAAATACTGTGTTGGAGATATTCTCATCAAAATATCCTTCAAATTTGGAATATCCTTCAAAGAAAGCTCAACTGAGAAAGACTTCCAATTCAAAACATCACTGAAAGGAGGAACATAATGTTCTGAAATAAGCACAGGAACACACCCTGTGTAAATTGCCTCCACCACCCTCGGACTAGCCACCTCATACCCACTTGGACAGAGACAGAACTTGCTCTTCCTCAACATCTCATAGTAAGAAACACCCTTTGGAAGGTACTTTTGAACCATCATATCTTTGTCTTTGTTCTCCCAATGATTAAGAAGAACTTCCCTTATATAGCCATGTAGCCCTCCAGCAAAGAAAGCCAATACTGGACGCTTAGATGCAGATGGCCCACCTACGATACCATTTATTGAACCTGTTTGGAGATTAATTTCAGGGAATGAAACATCCTTTGCAGGGTTGAATTTTTCAGAAGTGTTTGCATTGCAAAGTACACGAATAGAGTTCTTGTGTAGGTTTGGTACTGAGAATGAAGTCTCTGGCCCCTGAAACACAAGTAACATTTGTAAGTATAACATTATCATGCAAGTTTTAAAAAGAAAAGTCCATTACTGCCGCGTTTACGATTGAGGTTGCACCGGGCGCATTTGACATGACCTCAGATTGCAACCTATATGTAGCACCGACACCTCAGATTGAATGCAAATCTAGTGTCCGACACTGACATGACCTCGAGAGTCGACACATATAATTACATTCAGTCACTTCTATTTTCTCAAATTAGTATGTTGTCAGTGTCGCGTCCGGTGTTCATTTATGTGTCAATGCCTCATAGATTGCCGCGCGTCCGTGATTTAAAACCTTGATCATATGTCAGAGTATTGTCAAAGTATTTGTTCCTATTGATTCAACTATAAAGGGACATGAATTAAAAGTGACTAGTTAGAGGTATTTACCCAATCATGGCAAGCAAGCATGAAATGATCAGCTCCAAGGCTTCGGTTCCAATAAGGATATTTTCCACCAATGACATTAATATAATCCGTGACAGTTTTTCTTATGGGACTAAAATCACGGGAGTCTCTTACATATACAAATCGAACCATCATTACCACACTGAATGGAAGGAAAAATACGTGAGCTTTCTCAGGATCTCTTGTTCGAAACTGTTCATTCATCTCAATAGCATGAATAAAGTTCCCCTCCATGGAGTATATGCTTTTGCAAGGTCCATTGTGAAACACTGGAGGCTCCCCTTCTTCGTAGACAAATACTTTGAACTGTTTCTCCATTTCTAAGTAGCTCCTGTAATAGCAATTTGTAACAAGATCATATCATTAATCAGTGACTAATATTTACTTAACTGGGAGTAATATGTAATATAATATAACAGTGCATATTTTTAATTGCCCATCGTCAAAAGCAGGGCAAATTTGGTGCTAGATATGTTGACAGAAAATGAATATATCAGTGCATTATGTACCTGTGAAATGCCTTAGCATTCCAATACATTGGACCAATTGGAACATAGTCTGGATCATGCGTTTGATTCCCATTTATGGCTTCTCTAATAGCTGTTCGAGCATGTAATAGACCGGCTTCGGTTCTATCTAAGATGCTGAACTTTCTTTGCTGCTTTTTTCTCAGGTGAGGTACAAAAGATTCATTCACGGGATCCGTATTGGGCCAAGGTTCAGAGACGTTGGGAACATTCTGTTCAATGATACCGCAGCATAATTATGAGTAAATTCTCCAAATCACTCACTCCAAGTCAAAAGTACTAGTACATGGTAGGATAGGATAGGATAGGACATCAGTCCTTGAAAAGAAGTCCATCAAAAGTGCAACTGGGGAAACACTAATCTTTCTATTAAGTTGGTTTGGTGAAACTTAACAAAACTTACAGCATGTTTAATGTTTTTCACGTCTCCAGCCATGATTTAACATAACACTTTTAATGTTAAAAATAAAATAAACAACTAGTAAATAGATTGTGTCTTTCATAAGAAAGAGAGTATTAGTAAATATTCGATTCGGTCCCTTAAATTGCAGGATCGTATCAATTTCCCCGTATTTGCAAAAACTTAATCAGGTTAGTCCCGCTATTGGTATTCACAAATACCTATAATGACATTAAGTCGGTAATGTGATGGATTGGGCCGTTACAGTACTCTTTACCGAGGCCCAATACCAAAGGCAGATCCATCAATCAATGGTCGAGATTAAAGACCTAGATTCAATGGAAACCATTAGATTCCAAAACCTATAAATAAGCATTGATGCAATGCCAAAGGTACACACTCTTTCCTACTCTTTACCTCTAATCAGTTCCCTAGCTGACTTGAGCGTCGGAGTGTCCCCGCAGGTACCACCTGCCCCGGATCGGAAGCGGAGCTCGGTTGATCAAGACCAACCCCTACCAACTATCTCGGATAGGACCTCGTGTCTAAGATCGGATACAGGTCCAGAGATAAGGTACAGAACATTGGCGACCACAGTGGGAGGATCTTGTACTCTAGTTCCTCTCCCATTTCCTTGATTGACAATGGCTCCGACCTTACGTCATAGGACTATCCCGAATGTCGCTGAAGAATCGGTTCTGCAGCGGGTGACTCCGGAAGGAGTGGCAGTCACCTTACCCCTTAGCCCGACGCATGCTCAAAGCTCGGCTACGGCTATGGTTCCTAGGAGCTCAGCCCGGAACCGACTTCCACCTCTCCCTCCGACCGTCCAGGTACCGGTCGATGCTGCTCAACAGCTTGTCCTATTCCTAAATCGGCAAGCCGAGGCCGACCGACAGGAAAGCCAACGCTACACCCAGTTAGAAGCTCAGATTGCTGAGCTCCGGGCTCGTAACATCCCGGATCAGAGTTCCTCTCTGCGCAACTCTTCAAGAGGAGTGACTCATGCCCGCGGCCGCCACCGATCTCCGGCTTGGAGAAGATACCATCACCGCATTCCACCTCATTGTAGAGGAGGGCGAGGATCGGAGATTCCCCCAAGTCGGACAACTGATGATTCTTATGGTCCTGAGGGTTCCCCTCGGCCAAGCTCGTTTCTGTTTCCCTCTCCTCCGAGGCGACGTACCAGAAGTCAGAAAAGGTCTCCGAGGCAGGAATGTCAGCGCCTTCGCTCGCTGGGATCCCCCGGCAAGTGTGGCTACCGACGGTCTTCACCCCTTGTGAGGTCGGCAAAGCGTAAAGGACCTTTCACAAGTAAGATTGACTACTTCCCGGTGCCCAAGCACCTCGAGAAACCCCTGAGGGTTTGAAAATCCATGATGGGACTAGCGATCTGGATCGCCACCTCGACTACTTTGACACGGTTATGCAATACCGTAACGTTCCAGAGAAGATAAAGTGTCGAACCTTTCCCCTCACTCTAGAGAAGGAGGCTCTAGACTGGTTCAGGGCACTTAAGCCAAATACGATCTCCTCTTGGGATCAGTTAGCCAAGTTCTTTTCTGCACACTTCGCCCACTTGAAGATGAAGCCTAAATCTCGGAAGGTATTGCAGGCAATTCGGCAAGGAGAAAATGAGTTCCTTCGGGACTACATAGAGAGATTCAATCAAGTCCAGAACCTCAACGACTCCTTCCGTCTTTACTTCATGGAGGCTGGTCTTCGTGAAGGAAGTCTATTTCAGATACCAAAGGCAGATCCATCAATCAATGGTGGAGATTAAAGACCTAGATCCAATGGAAACCATTGGATTCCAAAACCTATAAATAAGCATTGATGCAATGCCAAAGGTACACACTCTTTCCTACTCTTTACCTCTAATCAGTTCCCTAGCTGATTTGAGCGTCGGAGTGTCCCTGCAGGTACCACCTGCTCCAGATCGGAAGTGGAGCTCGGTTGATCAAGACCAACCCCTACTAACTATCTCGGATCGGACCTCGTGTCTAAGATCGGATACAGGTCCAGAGATAAGGTACAGTAAATATTCGATTCGGTCCCTTAAATTGCAGGATCGTATCAATTTCCCCGTATTTGCAAAAACTTAATCAGGTTAGTCCCGCTATTGGTATTCACAAAGACCTATAACGACATTAAGTCGATAATGTGGGAGATGCTTTTGAAACTAAGTGGATAATGTTAATGATGCATTTGCTATTAGATCTAGACGAAAGGGCAAGCTTGGTTAACATTTTGTAATTTTAGGAACCAAATATTGATCATGTGGTACTACAAATTTGCTGACTTAATTAAATATTTACTCAAAAACAAAATTGGAGGAGTCTTCAATCTTCGTCTTCAATCTTCTCCGGCTCGTCTCAAAAATAAATAAAAACGGCTAAATAGCTTGGGAACTTTTCTCAAAGAGTTACCAACTCGGTTATCTATACTTTTTTTTATAAGTAATGATTCATTGAAAACAAACACCTTTCGAAAAACCAATTACAAATTGTTTAAACACACACTACAAAAAAAACATGAATTAGCGACGGATTTTAGCGACGGATTGGAAATCCGTCGCTAAAATCAAAATTAGCGACGGAAATGCACAAAATTAGCGACGGATTGAAAACAAGGTATTTAGCGACGGAAATTGGCTAAATTAGCGACGGATTTAACATGGCGCGAAAATTGAAAAAAAAAATTGAATTAGCGACGGAAATCCGTCGCTAAATCCGTCGCTAATCTTTGAAAAATTGTGCCACTGACCGTTGCAGTTGATTTGACACGTGACCAGAGTTAGCGAGGGAAATCCGTCGCTAAATCCGTCGCTAACTGTTAATTTTTTTTTATAAACCCGAATTCTTTCTTTCCTCTTTCATTTCTTCCTCTTCCTCTTTCATTTCTTCCTCTTCTCCGTTTTTTTCCTCTTCCTCTTTCATTTCTTCCTCTTCCTCTTTCATTTCTTCTTACCACCACCACCATCATCTTCTCCCTTCAACACCACACCACCACCACCACCACCACACCATCCTCTTTCATTTCTTTCTCTTCCTCTTTCATTTCTTTTCCTTCTCCATTTTCCTCTTCCTCTTTCATTTCTTCTTACCACCACCACCATCATCTTTTCCCTTCAACACCACCACCACCACCACACCATCCTCTTTCATTTCTTCCTCTTCCTCTTTCATTTCTTTTCCTTCTCCATTTTCCTCTTCCTCTTTCAATTGATTGTTTGAGTTGATTAGTAGATTATAGTAGATAGTTAAAGATAGATATTAGATTATCAATAAGAAATATTTATCCTGTATTTTTTATAAATCAGTGACAATTATTTGTCCTTTTTTAGATATTAGTGACAATTTGTCACGTGTGTTTTAAATATTAATCAGTTTAAATAGTCATTAAGTCTTCTTGTTTTTTTAGATAGTAGGTTTATAGTAGTATTCAAAAATTATAATTATCAATGACAAATATTAATCCCGTGTTTTTTTATATATCACTACAGTTATCTCGTGTTTTTTTATATATCATTGCATTTTTCTCGTAGTTTCAATTGATTATTTTAGTTGATTAGTAGATTATAGTAGATAGTAAAAGTTAGATAGTAGATTATCAATGAGAAATATTTGTTTTAAATATTAATTATTAGTTTAAATAGCCATTAAGTCTTCTTGTTTTTTAGGTAGTCGGTTTGTAGTAGTAGTCTTCACAATTTTTAATTATCAATGACAAATATTAATCTCGTGTTTTTTTATATATCAGTGCAGTTATCCCGTGTTTTTTATATATCAGTGCAGTTATCTCGTAGTTTCAATTGATTGTTTTAGTTGATTAGTAGATAATAATAGATAGTAAAAGAGAGATAGTAGATTGGTCAAAAAAAAAGAGATAGTAGATCATCAATAAGAAATATTTGTTTTAAATATTAATCAGTAGTTTAAATAGTCATTAAATCTTCTTGTTTTTTAGATAATAGTTTTATAGTAGTCTTCAAAAATTTTAATTATCAATTACAAATATTAATCATGTGTTTTTTTATATATTATTGCAGTTATCCTGTGTTTTTTTATATATCATTGCAGTTATCTCGTAGTTTCAATTGATTATTTGAGTTGATTAGTAGATTATATATAGTATATAGTAAAAGATAGATAGTAGATTATCAATAAAAAATATTTATCCCGTGTTTTTTACAAATCAGTGACAATTATTTGTTCTTTTTTAGGTATTAGTGAAAAATATTGTCACGTGTGTTTAAATATTAATCAGTTTAAATAGTCACTAAACCTTCTTGTTTTTTAGATAGTAGGTTTATAGTAGTTTTCAAAAATTATAATTATCAATGACAAATATTAATCTCGTGTTTTTTTTATATCAGTGCAGTTATCCCGTGTTTTTTATATAACATTGCTGTTATCTCGTAGTTTTAATTGATTATTTTAGTTGATTAGTAGATTATAGTAAATAGTAAAAGTTAGATAGTAGATTATCAATGAGAAATATTTGTTTTAAATATTAATCAGTAGTTTAAATAGTCATTACATCTTCTTGTTTTTTAGATAATAGGTTCATAGTATGCTTCAATAATTTTAATTATCAATTACAAATATTAATCCCGTGTTTTGTATATATCAGTGCAGTTATCCCGTGTTTTTTATATATCATTGCAGTTATCTCGTAGTTTCAATTGATTTTTTTAGTTGATTAGTAGATTATAGTAGGTTATCAATGAGAAATATTTGTTTTAAATATTAATCAGTAGTTTAATCCTATGTTTTTTATATATCAGTACAGTTATCCCCTATTTTTTATATATATAATTGCAGTTATCTCGTAGTTTCAATTGATTATTTTAGTTGATTAGTAGATTATATTAGATAGTAAAAGATAAATATCAATAAGAGGTGATATTCGATTATCAATAAGAGTATAAACAAATTTCGGAGAGAAAAATTAAAATTTTAGTAGATTATAGTAGATAGTAAAAGATAGATAGTAGATTATCAATAAGAGTGTATAAATTTAGAAATTTAGTTAAAAAACTAAAGTATAATGATAATAGAAAGAGAAAAATTATTTATGGAAAAAGTAAAAGTAAAGTAAAAAGAAAAAAAAGGAAGAAAGAGAGTGTAAGAGAGAAGTGAAAAGGAGGAAAGAGAGTGTAAGAAGAGAGAGAAAAAAAAAGAAGAAATAGAGTGTAAAAAGGAAAAAGGAAGAAAGAGAGTGTAAGAGAAAAGTGAAAAAGAGAAAAGAGAGTGTAAAAAAAAAGAAAGGAAGAGAGGGTAATGACCTAAATACCCTTTGGAGTTATTATAGAGTGGCAAGGTGTCAAGTAAGTGTGAAGGCTTTTATGGGTAATTTAAGTGTGGTTTATTAGTATAAATAGATATTAGATATGTTTTTAGTCCCTACAAAATCGGCTCCTTCTAAGTTTAGTCCCTACATTAACGAAATAGGCGTTTTGGTCCTCATCTTATTTTTTCGTTTTCAATTTTAGTCCCTCATGACTTTTAATAGCGCTTCAAAACTTTTAATAGCGCTTATAAAAGGTCAAAAAAGCGCTATTAAAAGTTTTGAAGCGCTATTAAAAGTCACGAGGGAGTAAAATTGAAAACGGGAAAATAAGATGAGGACCAAAACGCCTATTTCGTTAATGTAGGGACTAAACTTAGAAGGAACCGATTTTGTAGGGACTAAAAACATATTTAACCCTTAATTTTATCATCTAGATGTATTCTTTCTAAAATTACCTTTTAGATAGTGGAAGTCGTCATTTTTGTAATAATAATAATAATAATTAATGAGTCTAATAATTTAGAAGGGGTCTCTATAAAAATGGAGGAGAAGTAAATAGTTTAAATAATAAATGGGGATGACATGTCCGAGGCTGATTCGTCGCAGCGGCAAAAATGCTGTTTATGGACACCCGATTGTCGGGTTTGATCCCCGCCGAATGTCGAACCTTGGTTTTTTCATTTGTGTGTGTTAGTCCTGGCACTTGCCGGTCCGACCAGACCAAAAAAAATGGGGATGACATTAATTATAGTTTCTAATAAACCCATTTATATTTTTAAATAGCAACGAAAGTTTAGAGATGAAAAATTCATCTTTGCTCTTTTAATTAAGCAGAGGAACAGTAAAAAAAAAAAAAGAGGTCTTACAGATTGTTGAAGCGTTTTTATGTCCTGAACAGGAAGTGAGAAGGCAATGTCATCAGATATAACTTTCTTCTCCTCTTTGCTGTAACTGTGAGTATCCATCGTTCCTGTAGATCTCAAGTCCAGAATTCCTTCTCTCTCTTTCTCATTAATCAATGACGAATTAGAAGAAAAAGAAGAAGAAGTAACAGAGCTCCAAAAAAACGGACCTATTCCATTAAAATCCCAGCTAGTAATTCTTGGACTCAATATAGAAACAAGCCCCACTACCGCAACCAGTATCAGAGGCACCATGAACAACAAGAGCTTCATGGAAGAAGAAGAGGAGGAAGATACTTTTGATTTTGAACCCCTTAATGCACAACAGTTCCATTTACAACTACCCATTTTGATGATATATAAAGTGATAAACCCCCAAACACCCTTTCAGATTTCAGACAATGACATGCAACTCTGTTTAACTTCTCCCATGCCAGAATCATCATTAGACGCTTGCTTCCAGAATTTATGCATGCCGTTGTTCTTGCTTTTGTCTTCTTTTTTACATTAACGTTAAAGTTAGACTAGTAAAGACAAGATCTGGGTTGGCACATACATATATAAAGTGACTCATTTACTCAAGTGAAACATATATATCATATAAAAATTAAATTAATATTTCATTGAATAAATTGATTCAATAAGTTTTGCTTAAAATATTTACGTTTATATATTGTTTTGGAACATTACTAATTATTATATTTTTTTGAAAAATATAAAATTGTATTGTAATATTAAAATTTTGTTTTTTTTATAAACAAATCTTAGTGGGGTTGGTGAATGTTAGTTTTCGTGGTTTGAACTTTCGACCTCCTTTTTGCAACTTTGCAACTTTTTCTAATCACTTACGCCAACTGAGCTAGCTTTAATCGGTATTCCATGCAACTTCTTGGATTTCCGTTTCTATCCTTTAATCGGTAAGCTGCTGAATTTATGCTATCGTCCAGCGGCCCGGTTAGTTTCGTCTTTCCCTTTTTTTGAGGATGTATATTGTTCTCTTTTGTCCCCGCGTGTCAGTGGACAGTGAGGCAACGAATAGTTTTCTACGTGTTGTTTGAAAGGAGAAGTAAAGAATCAAGATGCAGCATGCAATGTGTGAGTCGGGGTGTGATTTGGGATGATAACCCATTTATGTTATTCTGCTATTATTATCGGCTTCTATGCTAGCGTGCGTGTTTGGATAGCATAATTAAGTATTTATAACACTAGCCCTAATACCCGTGCGATGCAACTAAATATAGTTTGTGTAAAATATAGTCTTTTTTTAGCTTGAACTATTGTTGGCTACTAACGGACTGTTCTGACGTTTTCAACGAAAGACTAATATCTTACGTGCTTAGGAGCAAATTTTGCACTGTTCAACACTGAGCTTGTCCACTGTGGGAATAGAACACGGGAGCACTGGGTCGACCCCCCGTGTCCAATGGTAGCCTATGCCATTGGGCCAATGGTGTTAGTTTGAAAAATATAAAATCTAGTAACTGTGAATAAAAATTAAATTATAACTATGAATTAAATAAGAATATTATAAAATTAAAAAGGAACATTAACAAAGACATTTAAATTGAACATCCTCCATAGATAATAAGAAGAAAAAGTCTAAAGAATTTTAATAACATAATCCACATTCATCAAATGTAAATATAACTACTTAATTAACCCATAATTAGAAAGAAAAGAAGACAACACAATTAAAAAATGAAACACGTGGGTATCGTGCAAGGTTGAATAAAAACCACTAATAAAATAGAAGTACCTATAGAAAGTTGAAAGAATATGATTGGGGGGACCTATTGTAAATGTGGCCCAAATTTCCGTGAATAAAAATTAAGTTATAATTATAAATTAAATAAAAAGATTATAAAATAAAAAAGAAACATTAATAAAGACATTGAAATTGAACATCCATAGGTAATAAGAAGAAAAACAACGTAAAGAATCTTAATAACATAATCCATATGCAATAAATCCGAATATAAAAACTTAACCTTTAATTAGAAAGAAAAGAAGACAACACAAAAAGAAAGTGAGACACATGAGTTTCATGGAGGGCTGGATGAATACCATACAATAAAATAGAACCAGCTATACAAAGTTGAAAAAGGCGATGGAGTTCTACCATAAATATGGCAGAAGTTCCCGCAGGTTAACTCATAATTAGAATGACAAAAAGACAACACAATTAGAAAGCAAAACACGTGAGTATCATGTAGGGTTGGACGAAAACCACCAATAAAATAGATGCAGCTATATAAAGTTGAAAGAAGATGGTGGGGGTTATACTGTAAATGTGGAAGAAGTTCCCTGAAGAGTAAATGCTGCAAGTTTCCGCAATAGTAAATGTTGTAATGCGGTTCTCGAATATAAAGGAAATATAAAAATATAAACAACAATTTAAGTATGCTTCTAATACTCGTTGGTGCGAAGTTTTCAAAATAAAGAAGAAAACACAAATATAAAGTGAAACACGTGGGCATCATGAAGGGTTGAATGAAAACCACCAATAAAATAAAAGCACTTATACAAAAGTGAAAGAAAATGTTGGGGAGTTCTATCGTAAATGAGGCCAGAGTTCCCGCGAAAAAGTTAAATTATAACTATAAATTAAATAATAATATTATAAAATTAAAAATAAACTTTAACAAAAACATTGTAATTAAACATCCACAGATAATAAAAAGAAAAAGTCTAGAAAACTTTAATAACGTTATCTATATTCGTCAAATGTAAATATAAAACCTTAAATAAGTAAAGAGAAAAGAAGACAAGACAATTAGAAAGCTAAATACGTATGTAGGTATCATATAGAATTTGATTTAAAACTAAACACCAATTTAAGTATACTTCTAATACTCGTTGGTGCGAAATTATCAAAATAAAGAAGAAAACACAAATAGAAAGTGAAACACGTGGGAATCATGCAGGGTTTGATGAAAACCACCAATAAAATAGAAGCAACTATACCAATGAGAAGTTTATTGTAAATATGACAGAAGTTCCCGTAAAAAAAGTTAAATTATAACTATAAATTAGATAAGAAGATTATAAAATTAAAAATGAACATTAACAAAAACATTGAAATTGAACATCCATATGTAATAAGAAGAAAAAGTCTAAAAAACTTTAATAACGTTATTTATATTCATCAAATGTAAATATAAAAACTTAACCCATAATGAAAGAGAAAAGAAGATAACACAATTCGAAAGTGAAAGACGTACGTAGATATCATGTAGAGTTTGATTTAAAACCACAAATAAAATAAAAGCACATATACAAAGTTGAAATTATTATTGAATAATTAAAAAAAATTCGGATGCTAAAGTACCACAAAAAATACTGTTTAGCATCACACTTTACGTATTTTGTCTCGAATTTTTTTTTCACCAAACGGGTTACCGAAGAATGAGCTTTGCGTATTTGAACATGTAAAAATTTTTCTGGGCCCTAAAGTCTAAAGAATTTTAATAACATAATCCATATTTATCAAGTGTAAATATAAAAACTTAACCCATAATTAGAAAGAAAGGAAGACAACACAATTAGAAGGTGAAACATATGGGTATCATTTAGAGTTAGATGAAAACCACCAATAAAATAGAAGCAGGTATACGGAATTGAAAGAATATAATGGGGGTTCTATAGTAAATGTGGCTGAAGTTCCCGTGGGAGTAAATGTTGCAACCGGTACTTGAATAAAAATATAAACACTAACTTAAGTATGCTTCTAATACCCGTTGGTGCAATGACAAAATAAAGGACAACACTTCAAATAGAAAGTAAAACACGTTGATATCATGTAGGATTAGATGAAAACCACCGATAAAATAGAAGCACATATACAAATTGAAAGAATATAATAAGGAGCTCTATCGTAAATATGGCTGAAGTTCCTGTGGGAGTAAGTATATATGACATATTATATATTGCAAGACAAAAAAGCAACTTTCAGTAATGATGGATACTACTAAACACAGAGAGAGGAGTTTCTGAACCATAAAGTATACCAAAATACACTGCTTAGCATTTCACTTTACGTATTTTGTCATGATATTTTTTTTCACTTAACCAGTTATTGAGGAACAAACTTTGCAAATTTTAAGAGTTTAAATTTTTTCTGAACGCTAAATTACCCCAAGCCTAGCATTGTACTTTATGTATTTGCCACGAAATTATGTGTCTTTTCACCAAACTGGTTATTGAGGAACAAACTTTGCGTATTTGAACCGTTAATTTTTTTTGACTCCTAAAGTACTCAGTCCAAAACACACTGGTTAGCATCTCACTTTACGAATTTTGTCATGAAATTAAATCTTTTTTTCACCTAAATGATTTTTGAAGAACGAACTTCTCATATTTGAACATCTAATTTTTTTCTAGACTCTAAAGTACCCCAAAACTAACGGCTTAGCATCGCACTTTACGTATTTTATCACGAAATTATTTTTTTTCTTCACCAATGCGACTATTGAGAAACGAACTACATGTATTTGAACATTTAAAATTTTTTCTAATCACTAAAATACCTCAAAATACGCCACTTAAAATATAAAAAGCTAAAAAGAAACTAAGAAATGAAACAGTTTTGGTGAGAGAAAAACAAAGAAATAGTGGAAGATAGTGGCTTCGATCACATCCTACATGTCTATATATACACGAAGAGTAGGTATACCGGCAAGGGGAGAGTCATGATGAAGGCAAGTAATCATAGCAAAAGAGTCCGACATAAATTTTAGAAGATATTGGAACCTTGAATTGTTATTATAAAATAAAATAAATTAAAGACACTACACACACCTTTCAAATTGCTAAAGCAAAATATTGACAATTAATTTGAATAAATAATGGGAAATAGATGGATGGGGCCACCACACATCTGGCAAGAGGCAATATTGGAGTACAGGCAGAAGTACCAACTGGATTTTTAACTGCAGGACCATATTGCATTTAGATATAAGATAAGTGTTTATTGTATAAAAATTTATGCATAAACTGTTTTTATAATAAAATATCAATTAATGTTAAAATATTTTTCTATAATGTATAAGCTGTTTTCATAAATTATCTTAGAAATTTATGGAAATTAGGTGAAAACAGCTTATGAACACGTTACATGTCATAAGGTGTTTCTATAAACTCTCCCAAACAGTCCTCACAAGTATTTATATTAGTAGATACGCCCAAATAAACCGATTTAAACGGGCCCATAATCTCAATAGATTGTGAAACAAATTTCAGTAGGTTGTGCATGCATACAAGCCCATATTTTGTGACACAAATTTTAAGATGTTAAAAATAAGGCTAAATAGCACTTTTGGTCCTTTATGTTTGCTCTAGGTTTCACTTTGGTCTTTTATCTTTTTTTTGGTCCGTTTTGGTCCCTTATGTTTCATTTTTGTTTCATTTTGGTCCCTGACGTTAGTTTTGACTAACGGACGCCACGCTGGCAGTTAACTGCTGACGTGGCGTCCGTTATTCATTAAATTACGTGGCACAAGCTAGTTCCACATCAGCAATTCGTTTTTTAATATAAATAAAACATAAAACAATAAAACAAACATAAAACATAAAACAAAAACCATAAAACCAAAATGAAGAACAACTTCATCTTCATTCTCCCTTGTCAAGAACAGCTTGAAGAACAAAACTTTAAAACAAAATCTGAGAATCCATCTTCCTTCTCCCTTCTCAAGAACAGCAACAACATAACCCCCTTTTAAAACCCTATCTTCATCTTCCTCAACACATCACCCCCATTTGAGAACCCTAAACCGTAAATTGGAAACTGTCATCTTCATCTTTCTCCCTACTGAGTTAATGGCATCTTCCAATTCGAACAGCTACCCATCATTTGGTCTATCAACCCAACGTGAACGGGAAGCTTCACCTGAATGTTTGTGTGGGGAGAAATGTGTCATTCGAACGGTGAAGAAAGAAACCACAAACAAGGGAAGGAAGTTCTGGGGCTGTAGGTATTTCGTGGTAAGATTAATGGTTTTTGGAGCTTCTATTTCGCCAGTGTTGCAGATCTGAGTTCCAGATCTTGGTTCTCTGATGACGCTCCTTTGTTTCATTTTAGTCCTCTCTGTTTTTCCTTGGTTTCATTTTGGTCCCTCTCATTGTTTATCTTGTTTCAATTTGGTCCCTCTCAGTTTCTTTTAAAAATGCAATTCTGAGTTTGATGTATCTTTGTTTGTTTACACAGTCTAAAGATGATCCTGGATGCTCATATATGAAATGGATCAAGGATCCATGGCCTCCTCAGACACAGACACCAAGAGAAACACAATGTGTAGAGACACAGTGGGCAGAGAGACAACATGGAGTGACCGAATGTGCAGATTGTAGCAAAAAAGGAATGGAGATAGGCAATCTTAGGCAGACTATTAAAGAGATGAAGAAGGATGTAGAGTCCACAAAATTTTTTTGAAAATTGCTTTGTATAGTATTTTCCTTTTGGTAGTAGCTTGTGTAATGCTTGTTGTCAAATCTGGAAAATCTGTGTAATTGTGTAATGTTTAAGTTGTGTAATTAATGGTTTTTGGACCTTCTATTTCGCCTTCTTTTTAAGTTGTGTTTCAAATTTCTACACCTTATTTTATTGCTTTATATAGTAGTTAAAAATGAGGGACCAATTAGTGAAACCATTATATAAACGATAAAGGACTGGAATGAAACCAAATTATAAACATGAAGGACCAATATGAAACATAGCATACAAACTTAATGTCTATTAAAAGTGACCAAATATGTTCTGTCATCAGGTCTATTGGCTATTAATAAACAACATCCAGCCAATTTAACAACAAAAAGAGGATTAAAACCCCACTAAACATCCACATTCAAAACAACAAAAAGAGGATTAAAACCCCACTACGCATTACTAAATCATTCACTGCCTCTTCCATGTTGGAAGTTTTGGCCTAAAATTTTTTGTTTGGACAGTAGCAGCAACACCAGTAGAAAAGACTTTGGTGGATGAAGATGCAGCAGCTCCAGTAGATTGGTTCCTTTTGGCTACACCAAGTGTTTTCTTTGCCCTTGTAGCTTGAGGTGCAGTTTGTGTTTTGGTGGTAGACTGAGTTGGTACAGTTTGTGATTGGGTGGTAGTTTGAGTTGGTACACTTTGTGATTGGGTGGTAGTTTGAGTTGGTACAGTTTGTGTTTGAGTGGTAGTTTGTGTTGATACAGTTTGGGGTGGTGTAACAGTTGGTGCAGTTTGGGGTGGTGTAACAGTTGGTGCAGTTTGTGATGTTCCAGTATGTGTGTGGGTTGATGTAGTTGGAGCATTTTGGCAAGATCTTGAGTTGTGCCCAGTCTGCTTGCATTTACTGCACTTACCACCCCATCCCTTTTTGGTCACATTTTCAAATGCAGTTTGCCTTTCATCTCCATCTTTGTTCCGTTCCCTTTTTGGTCTACTTGTAAAGTAATACATATTAACTACCTAGGATTTATTCTTGAACAATACAGTAAAACAGAAAGAAGTGTACAAGTAACCATCATCAGTACCTGGTAGTTTTTTGTGTGGAGGAGGGAGGATGTCTGGGTATGGAGTTTGTTGCCAAAGATTTTGACCATTTGTTGGATAAATGATGTGATGGTAGCATGCCTCATAAGTGGCTTTTCTGTAGTAGACAGGAATCAATTCCTCAGGATCTTGATGTTTGTCATTGCAAACGGTTACCACATGACAACAAGGAATCCCCGTGAGCATCCACTTTCGACAAGAACACTCCCTCCGAGTAAGGTGACCACAAACTTGTCCCCACTATTGTTTACATGCCTCACATCAAATATTTCAACACCAGCAAACCTATTAAGTACCAAAATAGTGAGGGACCAAAGTGAAACCAATTAAAATCATAAGGGACCAAAGTGAAACCAATTAAGATCATAAAAGGACCAAAGTGAAACTTAAAGAGTATACCCGCACAACCAGAATCTTGACTGTTCCTTCTCCTTTTCTAACTTCATCTTTATTCTTGGCAACACATCTCCTTGGTAGTTCTCAATTATTATCCTATTTGAGGCCCGTCTTTCCATGAAGTAATTCCATATTTCTTCCAACATAGTCACAATTGGTTTTCCTCTTGGCCCAACTATGACACTGTTGAATGTCTCACACATGTTATTTACAAGGACATCACACTTTGAGGTAAATGGAAATCTAGATTTACTCCAAAACCTAGGAGGTATCTTAATTAAGTCCTTGTATGCTGCATCATTTCCAACATGTGCCTCTCCCATTCTTGTGAGTATGTTGCCTTTGCTGCCTTCCACATCAACTCTTTAAGATACTTTCATGGATGCTTCTTTCTAAAGTTGCTATACAAGTGTCTTACACAAAACCTTTTTTCAATGCCAGGGAGCAACTCATCCATAGCTGGCAACAATCCCTGCATAAGGATTAAAATGAAACAACTTAAAATGATAAGGGACTAAAATGAAACATACCTTTTGTTGATCAGAAATAAATGTGTAATTCTGACAGACCCCTCGACCACCCAGATCATTAACAAGCAGATCCAAAAACCATGACCAAGAATCTTTAGTCTCCCCTTCAACTACAGCAATAACAATAGGCAGCATCTGGTCATTTGGGTCTCTTCCCACAGCTGCTAGAATCTGACCACCATAATAACCCTTAAGTTGGGGGCCAGGAGGTATTTCAGGCAACTCCACTACAATAGGTTGAGTGAATGGTGTACAAGTGCACACATCCATTACTTTGAGCCCACTTGAGTATCTCCATGGTTCCTTGGTCATTCTCAAGAAACTTTTTGACCCATTAATATCATACCAAATACCTATAACTTCAAGAAATCCCATATCCTTGAGAATACCCAAAACTTCAAAATATGACCACTTATCAGGGTCAACTTCCCAAGTAGATAGTTCCCCAACATATTCCCTCATTCCTTCATCCACAAAATAGCCCGAATGATGTAATTCAACTATCAATGTCTCCATTTAACTCTTACAACAACAGAAAAATCAACTCAATAAACAAATCGATTTGGACAAAAAAACAGGGACCACAAAGTCCACAATAGCTGTCTTCATCAATAAACAATAAACATTCAACCCCAAAACACACAAATAGAGAAATCTCAAAACCCCAAACATACAGTGCACCACCCTCTAACTCAAACCCTAGGAACCCTAAACAAATCGAGAAATAGCAAAACCCCAAACATACAACAACAACCTAAACAAAGTGAGAAACAGCAAAATCAAGCAACAACAAGAACACAAAGTGAGAAACAGCAAAATCCAGAACTTCTTACCTTCAAAATGGCGAAACCCCTTTCCGATTCTCATTCGTCTTGCTTCGTTTATGCTTCCAGTAGCTTTGATTCTCCTTCGTCTTGCTTCGATTCTCCTTCGTCTTGCTTCACACTCTCTTCCTTCCCACTCTCTTCGTCTTCGTCTTCGTCTTCTCACTCACTTCGTCTTTCTTCTTCTCTGTTTCCAGAACAATGCTATTTTTGATTTTGAGAAATGAGTTTTAGTTTTAATCTTTTAAGTTTTTCCAGAAATTCTGTTTTAGATTTTTATGTTTTTTGTTTTATGTTTGTTTTATGTTTTATGTTTGTTTAAATTAGTTTTATGTTTTCTGTTTAAATTAATTTTAGGCTAAATTACAGTTTTGGTCCCCATATTTTTAAAAATTCCGATATTTGGTCCCTCTATTTTAAAACTCAGATATGTAGTCCCCCTATTTTAAAAAAGCAAAGACATTTAGTCCCAAGAGGAATTTTCATTTTTTTATGGCTAATAATCAAAGACATTTGGTCCCTCAATTTTAAAGAATCAAAGACATTTGGTCCCCCAATTTTAAAAAATCAAAGACATTTGGTCCCTCTTTGGACTAAATGTATTTGATTTTTTAAAATTGGGGGACCAAATGTCTGAGTTTTAAAATAGGGGGACCAAATGTCTGAATTTTTGAAAATAGAGGGGCCAAAACTATAATTTAGCCTTAATTTTATGTTTTATTTATATTAAAAAATGAATTGCTGATGTGGAACTGGCTTGTGCCACGTCATTTAATTATTTGAGGACGCCACGTCAGCAGTTAACTGCCAGCGTGGCGTCCGTTAGTCAAAACTAACGTCAGGGACCAAAATAAAACAAAATGAAACATGATGGACCAAAACGGACAAAAAAAAATAAAGTAATTATTAGATTGAGAGTTCCACGTAATCATACGGTGGATTGTCCACTCCAAATTGATTCTCTTATGCTTCATCATCTCCCTTTTCCCCGTGTATTGCATTCGATAGTTGTGCCACTATTGCCACACTAAAGGACGATTTTGGCATGGTACGCCGGAGCAAAGTGATCAGATCACAAAATTTCTTTAGGAATTTTCTTCATAGCGAGGAGAGGATTCTAAATTCGTGGTTATATTTTTTTATTGGAGTTTAATTGTTGAAAAACAAGAGAGCAGTTGATGGCAGTGTTATCGGACCCGGACCGGCCATCGACCCGGTCAAGGCACTGGGTCACTAGGCCCGGGGTCGGACCGGCGGGTCTCTAGTTGGACCGCATGACCCGGTCTATATTAAATAAATTTAAAAAATTATAATATATACTAAGAAAGTATTTGTATTTATAATTATAAATATATTGTCTTGTATACATTTATTAATATAGAAATTTTATTATAATTTGTATTTATAATTATAATTATAAAAATAGATATTTTATTTCCGACGACCAACAACTATTGGACTATTGTAAAAAAAACAACTATTGGACTAATAGTAGTTAAATATTAAACATAATTATTATTGTTATTTAAATCGGCTATTGTATTAAAAATAAAGAAGCATTGGTAATGCATAATATTAATATATAAGCAAGCCAAAGACGATGAAGCAATAAAAAAATATAAGCAAACAAATATTAAGTGCAGATATTTTTAGCGCATTGTATATATAATATAAAAGCAAATCTTTATCAACATACTGTTTGTAGTGTAGTGGTAATGCTTGCTATTACTCACCTACAGGTCTCAAGTTTGATTCCCACTTTGGAGATTTTTAAGTAATAAAAAATGTTTTGTTTCATTTCTAAACTAGAAGCTTAAAAAAAAAAAACTAAATTCTGCGAAAATGGGAGGTTCCAAAAAAAAAAAACAAAAACTAATCTAAAAAAAAAAAAAAAAAAAAACTAAAATCAAGGAACGTGCAACCCGGCCCGGGTCATGTGACCGGTCGGACCACCGGGTTTATCATCGACCCGGCCGGGTCATCCGGTCCAATTGCATATCCGGTTCTGCACACTGTCCGGCCCGGGAAGGAGACCGGGTCCCGGTCGGACCGGTCCGACCGGCCGGTCCGGTCCGGTTCTGATAACTATGGTTGATGGTTTAGGTCACTAGATCTACTCTGTTTTTGGTTTGTTCTTTTCGAAATAAGGGTGAACTTCGTAGGGGATGATGAGACTAACACGATAGTGACCTTGGATGGTAGAGAGGTGACCGAAGTCTTGTATTTTATTGAAAATAAAAAGATATTTCAAAAGTGAGAAGTCCCACATTGCTTGGCTTTGGATTCACCAAAGTCTTTATATACTAAAGCTTAATGAGAGTTAGTAAACAAGCAAGTAGAAGAGACTCCCTCGCGTGCACAATCAGGGACCAACATGGCTTGGTTCAGTGCGAATCTTTTGAACTGTTTTATGAAATAATTTGTCACAGAAAATTCATGGCCTTTATTTTGTAACTGTTGATTTTCTTACAACATCTCTTTTCACTTATAACAATTTATTCCGATTTGATTACTGTTGAATTTTCCAACGGCTTTTTGACTAGCCATTGATTACTGGAGCCTATGCTACAAACGGCTATATTCATAAGCCTATATAAACAGCTTCCAGTGGCACTTGGTAGACATCTCTCAGAAAAACAGTTTTCCACTTTTCTAAACATAGAGCTCTGGGTTGCTCTCCTGTTAATATCCAGTTCTTCTTGCTAGTTCTAATACCTCTTTCGCTACTGTGATTGAGAAGACCCGGTTGTACCTCGGGGAATTTGCGCTGTAGAGGCGGATAAATTCTTCAGGGCAGTCGCAAGACGCCTCCGGTTGTTTATCTAACATTTCTGTGTTTGCAGGTTTATTTTCGACAGCATCAGTGCAATTCGACAGCAGCTACTTCGACTTCGACAGCTTCTATTCTGCATTTTTGGTTTGCAGCAGTCCTTGCCACTCAACAGCATCAGTCGAAATTTGACTACTGCAATTCGACTACAGAAGTTCGACTGCAGTCAGCATAATTCGACTACAGCCATATCTGAAATTTTCGACAACAATCTGAAGAATTTATCCATGGCTGACGCAACCATCGACAATGATACCAGTGCTACCGTCAACAACAAAAGCACTGCTATCATTCCTACTGCTGTCCCGATAACTTATGCGAAACCTTTCCCTGACATCTCTAAAATTGAGGTCTTCGCAGGCCAAAATTTTCGCAGGTGGCAGGAGCGCGTGAGTTCCCTTCTTGACATGCACGGAGTTGCAACTGCTCTTACTGACTCCAAACCTGTCGAGCCTGCTACTCCCAAACAGGTCGAAGTTTGGACCCATGCCAACAAAGTGTGTCGTCACACAATTCTCAGCACCCTCTCCAACGAATTGTTCGACATCTACTGCACCTACAAGGAAGCTAATCAGATTTGGGAATCAATGATTCTCAAATACACTGCTGAAGATGCTAGCAAACAAAAATTCGTCATCAGCAACTACTACAATTGGGTCATGAATGAAACTGAAGAAATCAAATCTCAAATCAACAGTATCACAAGTTACTAGAGGAAATGAAGGCTGAAAACATTGTTCTCCCAGACGAGTTCATTGCAGGTGTCTTGATTGAAAAGCTGCCTGAATCATGGAAGGACTACAAGCAACAACTGAAGCACAAACACAAGCAACTGTCACTGAACGAACTGCTGACACACATCATTATTGAAGATACCAACCGAAAGGAGAGTAACAAAGCAAGGTCGAAATCAATGGCTGCACGTGCAAACATGGTGATGAACAACCCTTCAAGGTTCGACAAAGGCAAACCAGTCTCTCCAAACAAAAGGTACGATTCCAAGAAATTATCTAATCAAAAGTATCACAAAAAGAACAATGATCATTATCCTGGTACTCATAGCTCTGAATTCAAGAAAAGAGGATACTGCTTTGTTTGTGGAAAGCCAGGACACTATGCACCTAAATGCAGGCATAGGGTGAGAAACGACAATCCTCCTAAGGCTAACGCCAACTTGGCTGATGCTGGTGGAGATGATAATGAGGATGACGATGTCATTGCTGCTGTCGTCTCTCTGGTCAACATGGCAACTGATGTGAACAAGTGGGTGGTGGATTCTGGAGCCACCAAGCACATCTGTGCTAATAGAGAAGTTTTTACCTTCAACACTGCTGTAGGGGAAGGAGAAGAAAACATCTATCTGGGTGACTCACATCCAGCCCCAGTTGTTGGGAAAGGAAAAGTTCTTCTCAAGCTCACATCGGGAAAAACTCTGGCTCTCACAAATGTGCTTCATGTGCCTAATATAAGGGCAAACCTGATTTCTGTCGGTGTTCTGCTGAAGCATGGTATCAAAGTGACATTTGAATCTGATAAGATTGTTCTTACCAAGAACAACATTTTTGTTGGAAAGGGATATTATGATCATGGACTTTTTGTACTCAACACTTCTGATTTTAATAACAATGTTTCGACTTCTGCTTATTTGATTGACTCTTATAATATGTGGCATGCTAGACTAGGTCATATTAACTTTCCGTATGTTATTAAATTGCAACGTCTTGGCATGATTTCGACTAGTGATAATCAACATAGTAAATGCGATGTATGTGTCGAATCCAAGTTAACAAAGAAATCGTGTCCACCAGTACATCGTGAAACTGTACTGCTTAGTTTAATTCATACGGACCTAGGAGATTTAAAACAAACTCCAACTAGGGGCGGGAAAAATTATTATGTGACGTTTATAGATGATTTTTCGCGATACTCTAAAGTATTTTTATTAAGACATAAATATGAAGCATTTGAAGCTTTTCTTTCATATAAAGCTGAAGTCGAAAATCAATTAGATAGAAAGATTAAAAGAGTTAGATCCGATCGTGGAGGAGAATACATATCTTTTAATGATTTTTGTGAAAAGGAAGGTATAATACATGAAACAACTCCCCCCTATTCACCTGAATCTAATGGCATAGCCGAAAGGAAAAATAGGACCTTGAAAGAAATGATGAATGCTATGTTAATTAGTTCTAGTGCGCCAAACAACTTGTGGGGTGAGGCCATATTAACTGCATGTTTTATACAAAATAGAACTCCTCATAGGAAAACCAGAAAAACCCCCTATGAACTGTGGAAAGGTTATCAACCTAACTTGAAATATTTAAAAGTGTGGGGGTGCTTAGCTAAAGTTATATTGCCTGATCCAAAGAAAAGAAAAATTGGTTGCAAAACCTCTGATTGTGTTTTTATTGGATATGCAGAACATAGCGCTGCTTATAGGTTTCTTGTTGTGAAAAGTGATGTTTTAGATATAAACACTATCGTGGAAACTAAAAATGCTGAGTTCTTTGAAAACCTTTTTCCTTTGAAACATGATAGTATATCTAGACAACCATTAGTAAGTACTAATGATGAAACTCATGAGGAACTGTATCAAGAACTAAGGAGAAGTAAAAGACCAAGAAAAGAAACATCCTTCGGAAATGATTTTTATACTTATCTTGTCGAAAAAGATCCAGAAACCTTTTTTGAAGCAACTTCTTCTTCTGAGTCGAAATTTTGGAAAGAAGCCATTAAAACTGAAATAGACTCAATTTCCAAATGTAACACTTGGACCTTAGTTGATTTACCACCTGGGGCAAAATCAATAGGAAGCAAGTGGATTTTCAAAAGAAAATATAACCCTGATGGGTCTATTGATAAATACAAAGCTAGATTAGTAGCAAAAGGTTTTTCTCAAAAACAAAACATTGATTATTTTGATACCTTTGCTCCAGTAACAAGAATTTCTTCTATTAGAGTTTTAATAGCTTTGGCTTCTATCCATAAACTAGTTATTCATCAAATGGATGTTAAAACCGCTTTTTTGAACGGTGACTTAGAAGTAGAAATTTACATGAATCAACCCGAAGGATGTATAGTTTCAGGTCAAGAGAACAAAGTATGCAAACTCCTTAAGTCGTTATATGATTTAAAACAAGCACCAAAACAATGGCATGAAAAGTTTGACAAAACTTTAATTAAAGAGGGTTTCTCCACAACTGATGTTGATAAATGTGTTTACACTAAAACTGTGTGTGGAGAACATGTGATCATATGTTTATATGTAGATGACATGCTCATATTTGGTACTTGTCTGGATATTGTTATTAAAACAAAATCCTTTCTTTCATCTAGTTTCAACATGAAAGATATGGGTGAGGCTAATGTAATATTAGGAGTTAGAATCATCAGGGAAGGTGATAGTATCACACTATCACAAGATCATTATGTGGAAAAACTTCTTAGGAGGTTTGGCCACTATGACTCAACCCCCTTGAGTACCCCTTATGAATCTAACTCACGCTTAAAGAAAAATAGAGGTGATCCTGTTGACCAACCTTAGTATGCCCAAGTAATTGGGAGCCTACTGCATTTAATGAACTTCTCTCGACCAGACATTGCATTCGCAGTCGGTCGTCTGAGTAGGTATACTCACAATCCTGGTCAGGATCATTGGAAGGCAATTGTCCACCTTATGAGATATTTGAGAGGTACCACAACTTATGGTATTACTTATAGTGGATTTCCCGCAGTATTAGAAGGATACTGCGATGCTAACTGGATATCTGATTCAGATGAGACAAAATCCACTAGTGGTTACATTTTCACACTTGGTGGTGGTGCGGTAACTTGGAGGTCAGCCAAACAATCCATCATTGCTAGATCGACTATGGAGTCGGAATTTGTAGCTCTGGAATTGGCTGGTACTGAAGTTGAATGGTTGAAGAACCTTTTAGCTGGTATTCCTTTGGGAATAAAACCGACACCATCAGTGTCAATACATTGTGATAGTCAATCGGCAATAGCCGTTGCAAAGAATAAGACCTATAATGGCAAAAATAGACATGTGCAATTAAGACATAATGTTGTCAAACAATTGCAAAAGTATGGAGCAATATCGATTGATCATGTGAAGTCAGAAGTGAATTTGGCCGATCCTCTGACAAAACCCTTAGGGAAGAAAATGATATGTGAAACATCGAGGGGAATGGGACTAAAAGCCAACGATATTAAAAAGTGATGGTAACCCAACCTTTGTGATTGGAGATCCCATGAATATGGTTCAATGTGGTAAAAACAAGTTACTTCTTGATAGTGCTAGCACTGGAAATTAATTCAAGTAATTAATTTCATTATTGTCCCTTCCTATGGTGTTATTGTGATAGTGGTAGACTGCAGGGTTAAAAGGATAAGCTTAAAGCTTTTAATGATTTTCATATCCCTTATGGGTGGTGTATGACTTGCAGCATACACTTGATGAAATCACCTATATGAGTGTCAAGTGAGGCCGCTTGCATGAGATTCTGGCGAGGTCTCTAGAGCACTAATGAATACCGAGCACGCGCAGGGCTTAGTAGCGCACCACTGCGGAAACAGCAAGAATTGTGGAGGTGTAATGTGATAGTGAAACCTCTAACATATAATATGTGTCTTGGGTTCCATAGCTTGCTATACCAATTCACTGTATGTTATGTTTTATCTATCTAGGACTGGTTCCATAGCTTGCTATACAGCTCTGAAACATTACATCTACGATGCCAACCCAGAAAACCTCCTTTATAAATTTATTTTTCAACTTTTGAAATATGTGGGGGACCAAAGTCCCACATTGCTTGGCTTTGGATTCACCAAAGTCTTTATATACTAAAGCTTAATGAGAACCAGTAAACAAGCAAGTAGAAGGGACTCCCTCGCGCGCAGAAGCAGGGACCAACATGGCTTGGTTCAGTGTGAATCTTTCGACTTCCCCCCCCCCCCCCTGCGCGCTCGACTAGCTTTGCGCTAATTTTATTAAATAAAATATTACTTTTATCAGCCTATCCGTATACGCCCAATCATGGGCCGAACTGTTTTATGAAATAATTTGTAACGGAAAGCTCAGGTCGAAAACTGCAAGTTGGTCGAACTGATTGGCAAAACAATCTGGTCGAAAAACTGAAAGTTGGTCGAACTGGATTACGAAATAATTTTGTAACGGAAAATTCATGGCCTTTATTCTGTAACTGTTGATTTTCTTACAACAACTCTTTTCCCTTATTACAATTTATTCTGTAACTGCAAAAATTAATCCGATTTGATTACTGTTGAATTTTCCAACGACTTTTTGACTAGCCATTGATTGCTGGAGCCTATGCTGCAAACGGCTATATTCATAAGCCTATATAAACAGCTTCCAGTGGCACTTGGTAGACATCTCTCAAAAAAACAGTTTTCCACTTTTCTAAACATAGAGCTCTGGGTTGCTCTCCTGTTAATATCCAGTTCTTCTTGCTAATTCTGATACCTCTTTCGCTATTGCGGTTGATAAGACCCGGTTGTACCTCGGAGAATATGCGCTGTAGAGGCGGATAAATTCTCCAGGGCAGTCGCAAGACGCCTCCGGTTGTTTATCTAACATTTGTGTTTGCAGGTTTATTTTCGACAGCATCAGTGCAATTCGACAGCAGCTACTTCGAATTCGACAGCTTCTGTTCTGCATTTTTGGTTCGCAGGAGTCCTTGCCACTCAACAACATCAGTCGAAATTTGACTACTGTAATTCGACTACATAAGTTCGACTGCAGTCAGCATAATTCGACTACAGCCATATCTGCAATTTTCGACAACACGGAGTTAGCTCGAAAAAGCTCAAAGTCCTAGAAGGGAGAGGGAGAGGGAGGGAGAGAGAGATAGAGAGAGAGAGAGAGAGAGAGAGAGAGAGAGAGAGAGCGGAAGAGGGCGTGAAGCCCAACGACGGGGAGGGGTGTCAAATAATACACACGATATTGTTTACGCAGTTCGGCCAAACTCTGTCGACGTCTGCGACTACAGAGTAGCTGTAGTTCCGTTTTATTGATTATTTCTCGATCCCCTGAACACAGATACAAAGGAGTTTAAATGGCCCTTTCTCTAAGAAGGCCTAATGGGTCTGGGCCAAAGCATAAGCATATAAATAAATGCATATAAATAAAGGGTTTTTTTTTGTACCCCCATCATCTCTCAATCTACCCCCACATAAAAGTGAAACCCGAAAATACCCCTGTCCAATTTTCAATTCGCTCGGATTTACCTCCATTTGAGGTAAATCCGCTTTGTTATTTTTAAAGTCGGATTTACCTCATATGGGGGTGCCCAATAGGTAAATCCGATTTCAAAAATAACAAAGCGGATTTACCTTAGCTGGAGGTAAATCCGCTTTGTTATTTTGGAAATCGGATTTACCTAGTGGGTACATAAATCCGATTTCCCTAAAAAAAAGAGAAAATCAGATTTATCCCACCTAAGATAAATCCGATTTCCCTAAAAAAAGAAAATCGGATTTATCCCACCTAAGGTAAATCCGATTTTGTTATAAAAAAATTGTTTTTTATTTAATTTTTTAAAAAAGGTTATAAAATACTACTAAAAATCCGTTAAACAGCCAAAACTAATCCAAAAATTATGAAAACACCACTAAAAATCTAATAAAACCAAAATAAAGTTATGCAAATTTTTTCAGATTTTTTTGAGATTATGAAAAATTAAAAAAATTAATAAAAAATAGTAAACGATGGAATTTGGGATTTTGAGGTCCCCAGTCCTGAAAGAAGTCCCTTCTTAAGGAGTATTGATCCTGTTTAAATTTCAATGCCATTGTTAATGTTCTATTTTAATTTTTAATCTACTTATTTAATTTATAGTTATAATTTCATTTTTATTTACAGTTATTAGACAATATATTTTACAAACCAACACCGCTGGCCCAGTGGCATAAGCTACCCTGGGACACGACGGTCGACCTGGTGCTCTCAGGTTCGATTCCGGCAGTGGACAAACTCGATGTTGGCCAGTTAGAAATTTGTTCTTAAGCACGAGTAGATATTAGTCTTTAATTGAAAGCGTTGTGACACTCTATGGGTAGTCAGCAATGGTCCAAACTAAAAAAGACTATATTTTACACAAATCAGATTTAGCCGACCCCGTGCATCGCACGGGTATTTGGACTAGTCTATTATATTTCCAAACACTTCAACATCTAATGACAACTATTTGGATATGTGTGAAACACCAACCTGATTTTTCTTAATGAACAAAAAGTATATGTTGTTGTTGTTGTTGTTAAACGTTTACTGCTTCCCGCTCTACTGCTACTAATTTGATGATTGCCCCTGATCAAACCTATTTTTTCCAGAATTAAAAAACGAGGAAAACAAACTGACACCGGCAAATTTTGTTTTTCTTTCTCAGTGTTTTTTTGACTGACACAATAAAATGTTTTTGTATTTTTGATAATAGAAACCGAAGAATGCTTTGAAAAGATGAGATGATAAAAGATGTCAGGGATGAACTCCTATTGATTCCACACTAATGCAACTGATTTGTATTGAAAAGTTACTCTCTCTTTCACTTTGCTACCAAACCCACAACATTAATTAATCCCTAATTCCTTAGGCAACTAATCCTTTGTTCACAACTAAAAACCCTAATTCCTTAGGTGATTATAGATGACAACAAGCATTAGAATCGAGAGTTTACAAGATACAACAACTTAAAGATTATTCCTAAGCTAAAAGTTGAAGGTATTCAATCTCAAGCATTCAAGTATAAAATTTCCATTTCATAAATGAACCATATATCATTCCATGGTTGATCAAATCATGAAAAGCATTAAAAATAGAGATTAAACACACAAAGTTGGAGAGAATATGACATTAAGAACAAACAAAATCAGTAACAATAGTGATTCACCAATACTCATTCAACCCTAACCCAAAGAGGTTTAGCTGGACATAGTAAAAGGGGAAAAACAGAGGTTACAGCAAAATGAAGAAGATGAACTCATTTGAAGCTCCAAATCTTGTTCCCAAGCCTTGAATCTTTAATAGAGGATGAATGGAGAGAGTATTTTCGAATTCTAGGGTTTCCAGCAGTCTAAAAAAAGTGTTCTGCAGAATGAAAACGCGCTATTTATAGAGTCCAGCGCAGCCGACACTGTTCACTGACGCAACAGATACTATTTCACTTTCGCTCATAAAACCACGTGGATCGCCAGCGCTCATAGAACCACGTGGATCGCTAGCGTACCCACATGGGTCTATAGCGTACCCCCACGGGTCTATTAGTCATTCCTTTTAACAGATCAAATTGCCCTTTTTGCTACATTATTCCCTTTCTTAAATCGCTCCAAACTTCACCCCTTGCCTTCATACTTTGTTCTACAACTCAATCTAGTTCCTTTGCACAAAACACACTAAAAACCAGCATAACCACTGCACAAAACTAGATTTACAAATTCACAAAATCTGCTCAAACTTTACTGGTTTTCATTAAAATCTTCATTCAAAACACAGTTTTTAACATTCAAAACAGGCATGTGATATGGATTTATCAGTCTCCATGGAGGAGGTCGGCCCTCAAAGTGCGGAAACATAAATCGACCGAAGTCATCACAATTCAACAAAGTTATAAAGAAAATACATAACTAAAAGAAGTCCAAAACTCTTGGACAATCAAGGTGAAGGAGGCGCAATGACATCGAAGTCGGCCTTGTTGGCATGAAATTTGTCCCACCTTGAACCTTGTGCTTAATCCGGACAATCTGAGGATCCACATCCACCTCAGGATACAAACAAGACACTTGGTCTAATTAAGCAGTTCTGAAGGGCATCTCTGGAATCCACTGCCTTGCGCACCATTTCGGTCACCTGCAACTTGGCATTGTCTCTCTCCTTCTTCACTTCCTCGAGGTCTTTGTGAAGAGAGGAATTGGCATTCTGGAGTTCTTTAATCCTCTTCTTGACATCGAGAATCTCCATCTCTGCAGCTTTCATAGCAGTGACAACCTCAGCTTATTCTTAAGCACGAGTAGATATTAGTCTTTAATTGAAAGCGTTGTGACACTCTATGGGTAGTCAGCAATGGTCCAAACTAAAAAAGAATATATTTTACACAAATCAGATTTAGTCGACCCTGTGCATCGCACGGGTATTAGGACTAGTCTATTATATTTCCAAACACTTCAACATCTAATAACAACTATTTGGATATGTGTGAAACACCAACCTGATTTTTCTTAATGAACAAAAAGTATATGTTGTTGTTGTTGTTAAACGTTTACTGCTTCCCGCTCTACTGCTACTAATTTGATGATTGCCCCTGATCAAACCTAGTTTTTCCAGAATTAAAAAACGAGGAAAACAAACTAACACTGGCAAATTTTGTTTTTCTTTCTAAGTGTTTTTGACTGACTCTCTGTGTCCTTTTCTGTTGATTTCATCTTTCTTTTATAGGTCAAATTGAAATAACAAATTTATGACTAAAATCATTTGTTTCTATTTCAGGTTCCAAGCCTGCTACTGAAACTTAAGGGGTGCATTGGTTTAGGATTTTAAAAGACTTTTTTAGCTGAAAAAAGTCTTAAAGATTTTAAAAGACTTTGCAGGAGTTTCATAATTTTTAGAATTCTGCAGGATTCTGTAAGACTTTCAAGTCAGGATTTTAATGGACTTTCGGCAAGACTCTGCAGGATTTTGTAGACTATGCAGGATTTCGTGGATTGTGAAAGATGTTAAAATAGTTCAATCAAGTATGACCAAAACAACACCAAAACAATATGGTTCAACAAAA
The DNA here is from genome assembly GCA_039519185.1 of Astragalus membranaceus. Classification (NCBI taxonomy): domain Eukaryota; kingdom Viridiplantae; phylum Streptophyta; class Magnoliopsida; order Fabales; family Fabaceae; genus Astragalus; species Astragalus membranaceus. Next base: position 91,694,928 of record CM076847.1, on the reverse strand, counting down.
GCAAAATAAGTTCATAGACAACCAAAATATTAAAGAGCGTCAAAGACAAAAATAATAAAAAATAAATAATGTTGGCCTAAACAAAAGTAACCAATGCAATTATTAGTTAATTCACGATAATCCCATGTCCTCCTAAATAGGCAGTGGTTTAGGGTACTAAGCATAATGCTTAGTAACAAATACTAAATGGTAGATTAGTAACTACCCATATTTTCTTTGAATATCTCTTCATCTCCTTTAACAACTTCCCTCATCACCGCTGCCGAGATTCAATCTGAATTCTCCCACCATGACCACTCCGTCGCTCGAATCAACAACGACAGCTTCGGTTGCTGTCCCGCTTCCATCATCGCCGCTCAACAAGACTGGCAACTTAAATACCTCCGCCAACCTGACCACTTCTACTTCAACCACCAATGAAATAACCAGATGAATTGAAATAACCAGATGAATGAAGCGCTACTGGGAGAGAGAGAGAGAGAGAGAGAGAGAGAGAGAGAGAGAGAGAGAAGAAAGGGAAGACAGAACGACGGAGGAAGGGGACGGACGCCGTGGTGCGGCGTCGGTGGCGAAGCGCTACTGGGAGAGAGAGAGAGAGAGAGAGAGAGAGAGAGAGAGAGAGAGAGAGAGAGAGGGAAGACAGAACGACGGAGGAAAAAGTATTAACCACAATTGTACTAATCTGCGGTTAGTGGCCACTAACCAGTGTTGTGCATATCTGTGGTTAGTGGCCACTAACCACAAACTAGTGCCCAATGGTTAGTGGCCACTAACCACAGATTAGTATTAAAATGGTTAAAACTGAGACCAACACATTAACAGAATCACAACATGGAGTAAACGTGAAATCTGATTGCATCAACATGAATTAATCGTGAAATCTGAAGTAATAGTTATTGAGAAGCTATATTGTTAGTGACAAGTAATCGTTATGGAAATCTATGCCATCTAGAAAGTATTAACCACAATTGTACTCATTGATTTATAACTGATGTTTTGACTTGATCGGTGATTGTAAGACGATGATTTTGCATCAAATGAAGTGTGTTATGTTGTTCTGGTTTATCTCCTTCGTTATGGAAATCTGTGTCATTTAGAAAGTATTAACCACAATTGTACTAAACTGCGGTTAGTGGCCACTAACCAGTGTTGTGCATATCTGTGGTTAGTGGCCACTAACCACAAACTAGTGCCCCAATGGTTAGTGGCCACTAACCACAGATTAGTATTAAAATGGTTAAAACTGAGACCAACACATTAACAGAATCACAACATGGAGTAAACGTGAAATCTGATTGCATCAACATGAATTAATCGTGAAATCTGAAGTAATAGTTATTGAGAAGCTATATTGTTAGTGACAAGTAATCGTTATGGAAATCTATGCCATCTAGAAAGTATTAACCACAATTGTACTAATCTGCGGTTAGTGGCCACTAACCAGTGTTGTGCATATCTGTGGTTAGTGGCCACTAACCACAAACTAGCGCCCCAATGGTTAGTGGCCACTAACCACAGATATGCATAATTGTGGTTAGTGGCCACTAACCACAGAATAGTGCAACTGTGGTTAAATTCCAGAAAACAGGTTCAATCAATTCCAGAAATTCCATTAAATATAATCCAACCAGATGAATGAAATAACCAGATGAATTGAAATAACCAGATGAATGAAGCGCTACTGGGAGAGAGAGAGAGAGAGAGAGAGAGAGAGAGAGAGAGAAGAAAGGGAAGACAGAACGACGGAGGAAGGGGACGGACGCCGTGGTGCGGCGTCGGTGGCGAAGCGCTACTGGGAGAGAGAGAGAGAGAGAGAGAGAGAGAGAGAGAGAGGGAAGACAGAACGACGGAGGAAGGGGACGGACGCCGTGGTGCGGCGTCGATGGCGGTGAGAGAGAGAAAACGTGGTGGTTGCCGTGGATGGTGCGCGCGAAGAAGGAAGAAGGTGGTTGCAGGTCGTTGCAGGAAGTGATGCGTGGGAATGGAAGGCTGCTGTGTTAAATGACAAAACTGCCCTCTTTGAGTGACAGCCCTTAGATCATATTTCATTAAAATTAGAGGCATCCAACGGCTCAGTATAATTTAGTAAAAAATACTAAGGATATGCCTTAGTATCCTAAACCACTCTCTCCTAAATAGCATTCATCCACATATCCATATTAGTCCTCCAAGCATTAGCATCTTCTCGTTCCTGCTCTTGGGTTTGAATAATAGGCTCAAAATTATGGTCTTCATTAACCGGTAATGTTGAAGATGAAGATTCGTCTACATGTTCAATTGTGCCTAATTAAAAACAAAACAATAAACCATTTTAATCACTAAACAAATGCACCAAATCTTGTAGTTCATATCTACACATAATAGGTACCTAATTAAAAACAGTACCATAGCTAGTTACAAAAGAGGGTCATTTCTATTTTTTAACAAACACTTGCGAACATTTCATCATGTTTTCATTTTAAATTTAATACTTATAATTTTAAACAAACACTTGTTGGTAATTCCAAAATGAAAGTTATTAAGCTTTTTACGTGTAGATTTTAATTTATTGTTAATGGATTAAGAAACTATCAATTAGTAGTAGCATATATAGGGTGCTTTCTGACGGTGAATAGGCGGTTAATAATTTGTTGTTTTCATTCAAAAAGTCCATTCATATTCTATAAATAATTTGCGAACAGTACTCAAAAAGTCCGTTCATATTCTATTCAGATTTTATTTATAGATAATTCTTTGTAAAGGACAGCAACACCATCATAGCTCGAACAGTACGCGGATGAACTGAAAAAGAGAGATGAAGCACACACCTGGAAATTCTGCAGAAAGGAAGGAAAGCACTTGAAAAGTCTCTCAAAAATTTAAAGAATAGAGTTCCCAAAAATGTAATGTGATTATTGCATTGAAATGAATGAGGATAAAATACATATACAATAGGAGAGTTTATTGATAACAATTTCCTAACAGATGTAACTCATTAGATGTAACTCATTGGTAGCTGAATGCTAGCTGTGTATCTAACCGGTAAAAGAAAGTATGGTTAACTAACTACCATAAACTAACCCTAGTTGGCTAATTAAAAGGATTAATTATAAATGCTTCTATTTATTTATATACTCCAATACCCCCCTCAAGCTGGAGGGTGGATATTCAGCACTCCAAGCTTGGGCAGCAATGTTGTAAATGGTTGTGGATCAAGGGCCTTTGTGAGAAGATCGATTAGCCAGTTGAGATGATGAAGGCACAGGAAGAAGATGAAACAGATGTGCCTGCAGTTTCTCACGAACCACATGACAATCAATGTCAATGTGTTTGGTTCGTTCATGAAAGCTAGAATTGACAGCAATATGTCTTGCAGACTGGCTATCACACTATAACAGAGCAGGGGTAATAACAGGTAGGGATAAATCATGCACAATATAGTTGAGCCATTGAATTTCACAAACAGTGGAGGCCAGAGCACGGTACTCTGCCTCTATAGATGATCTAGATACGGTGGTTTGCTTCTTTGATTTCCATGAGATGAGAGAGTCACCGAGGAATACACAAAATCCAGTAACAGACCTCCTTGTGGTAACATAGGTTGCCCAATCTGAGTCACTGAAGGCTTTGAGCTGTATAATAGAAGATGCAGGGAAAAATAATCCTTGAGCAGGAGCATTTTTGATATAACGAAGGACACGATGTTCAGCCTGTAAATGTTTTTCTTTGGAACTAGCCATATACTGGCTTAGTTGTTGGACAGCAACACTCAGATCAGGCCTGGTGTTATTAAGATATAACAAATTTCCAATGAGGCGACGATAGCTGCCAGTATCTACAGCAATAGAGTTTTCAGTAGAATCTAAGTGAGGAGTCTTGACCATAGGGGTGGAGACTGGTTTTGAGCCCAATAAACCAGTTTCACCAAGCAGATCAAGGGCATATTTGCGTTGACAAATAGATATTCCAATGGAATTTCTGGAAACTTCCAATGCCAAGGAAGTACCTCAGGGAACCCAAATCTTTGATTTTAAAGGCATTGTTCAGCTCATGTTTGACAGAGTTTATCTCATCTAAATCAGGCCCAGCCAGAATTAAGTCATCTACATAGATAAGTAATGTTGTAGTCTTTCCACCAACAGATTTAGTAAAAAGGGAATGATTAGATTGACACTGCTTGTAGCCAAGAGATGTAAGAAATGTGGATAATTTTGCAAACCATTGCCTGCTTGCCTGTTTGAGACCATACAGTGATTTCAGCAACTTGCAGACTTGATTAACAGATTGTGAATTGTATCCTTGGGGAACATCCAGGTAAACCTCCTCATCAATGTCACCATGGAGGAATGCATTGTTTACATCAAGCTGTTGTAGGTGCCAAGATTGACTTGCAGCAATAGCTAAGAGCACTCTCACTGTTATCATCTTGGCAACAGGTGAAAATGTGTCCAAGTAATCTATCCCTTCAGTTTGAGTGTACCCTTTGGCTACCAATCTAGCCTTGTATCTCTCTATGGGTCCATCAGCCTTGTACTTGATCTTGCATACCAACTTACATCCTACCTATTGCTTCCTTCCCAGGGGAAGGGTTGTCAATTCTCATGTTTGGTTTTGTTCCAAGGCTTCTAGTTCTGATTTCATGGCTTGATTCCAGTGTTCAGATTTTGAGGCTTCGTTATAAGTGGTTGGCTCAGTAACAAATCATATGGACAAGGAAAATTTCTTATAGGATGGCATGAGTTTCTCGTAGCCAATCACAGACTGAATAGGATACAGACATTTGGATTTGGTGAGAGTGGTGTTGCATAGGTAGTCTTTATAGAAAATGGGGGGCTTGATGATTCGGGTAGGTCTCTGTAGGGTGGCTGTATTTGTGTTTACTGGTGAATTATCTTGTGTATCAGTGGTGGTAGTGTCTAGTGTGGTGTCTGGTGTGATGTCAGTTGTATTAGTGGTGGCAGTGTCTAGTGTGGTGTCTGGTGTGATGTCTGGTGGTGTTTTGGGTGAGTTGTTGGCATTTGGATTTTCTGGATCAAATGTTGTTAGGTCATATGTGTTTGGTGTGGGAATGACATGGGATTTTTCTTGGTGAAGGGAGATATAGGGAAATGTATCTTCATAGAAGATAACATTTCTAGAGATGAAGATCTCCCTGCTTTTTAGATCCATTTGTATGTATCCTTTGATTCCTGACTTGTATCCAAGAAAGACACATTTCCTTGCTCTAGGATCAAGCTTGTTTCTGCCTTGTGAGAGAGTTGAAGCAAAACTGCGGCATCCAAAAACTCTTAGATGTTGCAAATCAGGAATGTGATGATATAAAACTTCACAGGGAGACCTGTTTTCCAGCACTACTGAAGGCAATCTATTTATGAGGTGAACAACATGCATGACAACATAAGACCAGAACACCTTTGGCAAATGAGATTGGAACATCAAAGCCCTAGTGACATTCAAGATGTGCCTGTGCTTCCTCTCTGCCACAACATTTTGCTGGGGAGTTTCAACATAGGTTCTTTGGTGTATGATCCCTTTCTCATGGTAGAACTCTGTCATCATGAACTCTTGTCCATTATTAGTGCGAATCCCTTTCACAAGAACTCCAAATTGAGTGTGCACCATCTTGGTGAAATTTTTGACCAATTCTCTTGTCTCAGACTTGCTTTTCATCAGGAACACCCATGTATGTCTCGTAAAATCATCTACAATAGTAAGGAATTACAAGTGACCATGGACAAATGGAGTAGAGAAAGGTCCCCATATGTCCATGTGTATTAGATCAAATGCATTCTTACTTTTGGTACTACTAATAGGAAATGGCAGCTTATGTTTCTTTGCAAGATGACATGAATCACACATTTTATTAGAAACGTTTTGTACATAAGGTGATTGTTTACAAATGTGTCTGATTACATCATGAGAAGGGTGCCCTAGTCTATGATGCCACAAAGCAAAATTTTCAGATACTACATGGTTACATTGAGAATTATCAAGACTGTTCAGCCAAAAAATGGAAACAGAATCATTGTTTACAGTAAAAGCAGACAAGCACTTAGATTCTTGGTCAAGCACATAAAGAGAGTGGAACGCTCTAGCGTGCCCAATCGTCTTCAATGTAGGCTTTTCCTGTATGGTACAATCATCATCATCAATAATTATCTTACACTTCAAGTAGTAAGACAATTTATAACCAGAAATGAGATTAAAACCAAACTCAGGGACATATAGCACATTGTGGAGAATCAAATCAGAGTTAAACATGATGGTTCCATCATATTTAGCATAGGTTCTTGTACCAGTAGGCATCCTAATACTAACAGGGTGTATTTCATGATATGAGTAAAATAGGGATAAACTATTGCATATATGATCCGTAGCCCCTGTATCTACAATCCATAGAGTGTATGTGATTTTACTTGATGAATTTTGTGTCATGTTGGATGCTATCACGTGGTGGGTTTGGCTTGCTGCTCCATCTCCATTCTTGCATAGCAGTGCCATGAGCTTTTGATACATCTCTGGAGTGATGCTGACAGAAGATTCATTTGCCTGAGGAGTGGCATTTTTATCTTGTGTGTTGCTTGCTTCGATTGTTGTGCTGTTTGCAGCACCTTCTTTGTCGCGGAATTTGAAACTCGGTGGGAAACCATGTTTAAAGTAGCAGGCTTCAACAATGTGCCCTTGTTTCCCACAATAGCTGCATACCTTGTTATAGTTGTTGTCGTACGTTCTTCCGGGGAACCTTCCACGCCCCCTTCCTCGTAGATGACCATTTCCTCTTCCTTGATGGTTCTGGTTTGATCCTGCGTTCGCCATTAGCACCGTTTTAGGGATTTCACCCAAAACGTTTCCATTAAGTTGTCTTTCTTGCTGCAAAGTTAGGGAAAACACCTTGCTAATTCCTAGCAACGGCTCCATCATCCCGATTTGTGACTTGACAGTGTTGTATTGGTCATTGAGACCCTTAAAGAAACATATCACGCACTCTTCTTCGTGTTGCTTCTTGATGTTGGCGTCTACCACTCCACAGACACAGGCGTTGATTGGTCTAAGTGTCTCAAGATCCTCCCAAATGAGCTTAAGATCTGTGTAGTATGAGTTGATGTTTCTTTCTCCTTGTTTAATAGAGTGAATTTCTTGCATCGAATCATACATGCGGAAAGCGTCTCCCTTAGAGAAACGATTCTTGAGTTCGTTCCATAGATCAAAGGCGTTTTCGACGTTCTCGATGCTCTGCGCTATCTCTGGTGCAAGGGAACCAGCGATCCAAGCAACCACCTTTCCATTGCACCGTTCCCACGCTTTGTAGAAATCATCGCTTTCCGCCGGCGCCGTGATCTTGCCATTGATAAATTTGATCTTGTTTCTGGTGAGAAGTGCTCTTCTCATCTTCTTGCTCCAAGTATCATAGTTGTTCCCAATCATCGCTGGCGTGACGAGAACAACCCCTAGGTTCTCTGCAGGATGAAGGTAATAGGGACTAGTTAGGGTTAATGCGGGATTTTTGGATTGTCCCTCGTTCTTCTGCGTGTGCTGCCTCTCATCAGGTTCTTCTGTTGATGTAAGAACTTCCGCCATTGTTGCTTGATGCGAGTTTTGTGGTGAGGGAAACGATTGGCACGCAGAGCAGATTTCTCTGCTCTGTTACCATAAAAGAATAGAGTTCCCAAAAATGTAATGTGATTATTGCATTGAAATGAATGGGGATCATATACATATACAAGAGGAGACTTTATTGATAACAACTTCCTAACAGATGTAACTCATTGGTAACTGAATGCTAGCTATGTATCTAACCGGTAAAAGAAAGTATGGTTAACTAACTACCAAAAACTAACCCTAGTTGGATAATTAAAAGGATTAATTATAAATGCTTCTATTTATTTATATACTCCAATAAAATTCTTCCAAAGTCTGATCAGTTTGGGTGGGATTGTTTGATGTATTTGGTATATATAGATATCACTAAAATGTCACTTAAAATCCATCTAACAAAACAATCCTTTAAAATCCTTATATTTTGAATACCAATTGATTGTTTTTAAGTGGTAGAAAGTCAAGATTGAATACCAGTGAATTGTTTTTAAGTGACATAAAATTCTGATTGAATACCAGTAGATTGTTTTTAAGTGACATAAAATTCTGATTGAATACCAACAGACTTTTTTAACTAAAAAAAAATCTTTTAAAATCTTGCGAAATCTTAAACCAATACACCCTCTCAGTAAGGAGCTGCTGAAACTTACTCAGTAAGTAAAAGGCGCATCTGAGTTGTTGCTGAGTTGTTTTTTGATTTTTTGTGTAATTTTCTACTTGTTTTTTTTTTTAAATTTGTATTTTTGGACTTTTTAATCTTTGTAATAAAAGGCCCTTATTTTTTTGACCAAGAAAAGACCCTTATATTTACTTTTCCCATAAATAATTCTTCTCTTTCTCTTATCACTCTCCACTTTAGTTTTTTTTACTAAATTTCTAAATTTATACAAACACTACTCTACTAAAATTACCTATAAAAATGTAATCTATTTATCTATCTATCTATCTAATCTAATCTAATCTAATCTAATCTAATCTAATATCTATCTATTTATACAAACAAACCTCCTATGAAATTACCAATTTGGATCTTTTATTAACAAGACACATACCTAATTTAAGGGTAAAAATGTCATTACCCTATTTTTCTTTCTTTTTTTTCTCACACTCCCTTTTTTCCTTTTTTTTCTCTTTCTTCTTACACTCTATTTGCTCCTTTTCACTTTTCTCTTACACTCTCTTTCTTTATTTTTTCTTTTTACTTTACTTTTAGTTTTCCCATAAACAATTCTTCTATTTCTCTTCTCACTTCACTTTAGTTTTTTTAACTAAATTTCTATATTTATCTATTTATCTATTTATACAAACAAACCTCCTGTAGCGACCGAAAAATCCGGCGGAGGGATTCTTCGAAGTTCTTGAAATGAAGCCGCCACCAATGTTTAGTTTAAGGGCAAACATTGGAAAATCCCTATTGAGTGGATAAGGGGGTTTTGCGGACCAGGTTTAGGCTCGGGAGTCGTCTATGCGTAGGGAAGGTATTAGCACCCTACGACATCCTTCCAAAGGAAGGTTACCTTTTAACTAAATCTGCAAACATTTATTAATTCAAATATAATGACTTTACCCTTATAATAATAAAAAGACTTGATAAACAGTTAGTTATTTTTGTTTGTTTTTTTAAAAAAATAAGAAATAAGAAATTTACAAAAGGACTAAAAAATGGTTTTTATTAATGCAATTGACAGAAGTCGGCCGCCCTCTGCTCCTACGTATCTCCTGGTAGAGAATCAAATCACATGTAGTTCTTGGTAGAAAATGTTTGTGTGTTGGTGTTTTTTATTATTTGAGTGTTTTTGAAATTTCAAAGACGTTCGAAGTGACCAAACAGATAAATCTAGAGTGGTCACCACTAACGGCCCATTTGAAAAGGAAGGTATTCACAATGTTCAAACGAGTTAAACTCAAAGTCACCATTGTAAATAACCGATTTGTGACTGAGTGTTTGATTATTTGAAAATGTTTGTTTGCAAACATGACTCTTTAAAAAGGATTTGAGATTATTTGAATAGGTATTTTAGGACTCTTGAGCCGTGCAACTCATTTATCCCAAAACGATGGCTAACCCGTCTGTCCGGTCGGCTAAACCCCCTATTTGCTTTTTTATTAAATCCTAGTGATTTAAAGGTCACACTGTGAATATTCTTTTGGTAGCTCTAATCACTTTCTCACCAAAGGCCTCCAGAGCTAAAGTCTCTTTAGTAATATTACCCACAACGATAGGTAACTATCTGCTGTGGAATATCACGAAAGAGCACACTCTGATTGAGATTCTCATGATAGTCAGACAGAAATCGAGAATGACAATCACTAATAATCTTCACTCGTCCTAAATTTTAAAACAGACCTGGGTATAGGGCCTCACTCATAATTGTGTGTAAATGTGTACTTAAAATATGCATAAATAAAATAAACAATAAATATGTACATAAATGAATAAATAAACAATAAATAAATATGTACATAAATAAATAAATAATAAATATGTACATAAATAAATACAAAAGTAACCTCAAGCTGATCAATGCGATCAACGCCGAACCGGACCGAGCAGTCTGACCAGGTCAACCGCGAACCAGACTCCTATCAGGTTCATTTTGACCCGAAAATCGCCAAGTAATGGATCGCAAAAGCTAGCCCCAAAAATAATCAAAGACAGACTTTTAGTCTAATGGACAGCAAAGGCTAGCCCAAAAGAATCAAATACGGACTTTTAATCTAATGGACTGCAAAGGCTAGCCCAGAAGATCACTTACCCCATCAATTTCCCATGTCCATCAACCTCTTTTATAGCCAAAGGCTAGGTAGTTCTTGCTTCTTCCAAGCAATGTGGGACTAAAACAAGATAGATAAAGCAATTCCCGTTTTTCTCAAACCAGCCCCGGTAAAAATGCGATTCCGGATTCGTTAACCGTTGGATCGTCTTCGATTTTTGACAGCCGGTTCATGAGACATATATCTTCACTTTCACCGTTCGGATCGTCGAAAAGAAGTCTGAGAAGAGAGAAATTTAGTTCGCAAAGTAACTGAAAACAAATCCCGTTTTCTCAAATCAGCCACCTTGACAGTGCAATTCCGGATTCGTTAACCGTTGGATCGTCTCTGTTTTTTGACATCAGGTTCGTGCGACATATATATTCACTTTCAGCATTCGGATCGTCGAGTCGAGGTCTGAGAAGAGAGAAATTACATTCGCAAAGCAGCTGAAAACAAATCCCGTTTTTTCTCAAACCAGCCACCTTGAAAGTGCGATTTCGGATTCGTTAACCGTTGGATCGTCTTCATTTTTTGACAGCAGGTTCGTGCGACATATATCTTCACTTTCACTGTTCGGATCGTCGAGACGAGTTCTGAGGAGAGAGATAATGAAGAAAGACAGAGAAAGAAGAGGGGAGTGCGACGGAGGGTGGTGAGTGAAGAGGAACGGTGAGATGAGAGAGAGGGTTCTGGCGTGGGAGAGAGACAGTCATGGTGTGGCTACGGCGTTGCAATAGTGAGGGAGAGAGAGAGACGAAGTTGGCAGTGGGGGTTCGTGAAGTGAGAGAGCGTGACAGAGATGATTTTTGTACGTTGGTGAAAGAGATGTGGTGAGGAGAGAGAAGGGGACGGTGACGGGGATAAGCGTTGACGACGGTGGAGAGCGAAAGGGAGTGTGACGGACTGGGGTTTTCATGGTGAGAAAAAGTGAAGGGAAGGGAGGTCGTCGCCGGAGGGAAAGCCGTGGTGTGGCGCCGATGACAGTGAGGGAGGAAAACTTACTAATAATAATCAACAAAAACAATAAATGACTAGTGTCAAAATAAACATGCGTACATGACGACGAGTGACACGCGTGCACAAATGAAAATAAAAGGCACACGCGATCAAAAATAACACGCGTATGCGGTTAGAAATAACATCCGTACACAACGGTACAAGATTGTCAAAACTAACTCGCATACGCGACTAAAAATAATGTGCGTGCACAACAAAACATATTTTTGGGATTTTCATGAAAAAACAAAGAAGAAAATAATGATTAAAAAAAGGTCTCTACAACACCAAAAAATTCGATATTGTTTTCCTTTATTAAAAAAACAGCCGGACAAAATTAGGGTATAACAGCTGTCCCTCTTTATTATATTTTTCTAGGAAATTCGAAGGGTTTCCAAATTTCTCGAGTAAAATAGAAATAAAGATAAAAAGACGCTAATTTTGTCGAGACTATTTTTTTTGTATTTGAGAAATTCATGAAAAAAAACTGGGTTGACTTTGAACAAAAGTAAACAGGGATCACCGGGGATCTGAAAGAGCATTGGAGCTCTGATGGTCTAATTCACAATCGATGCTTGACACATTGATTGGAGTTAAACTGAAGGATCGACGGGGCCTGAAGGGCATGCCTAAGCCTGATGGACCAAAGGGTCTGATGGAGCGCGAACTAGCAATGGTCCTAGTAAAATGATCTGTTTGGGGGGTGGCCTTTTTTGAGCGGCCATGGGGGCAAGATCAGGTCGTTGACCTGATTTGCTCACCTCGAAAGACGTGCACTGTGTTTTTTCCGGCGGACACAGCTGGTCTAAAGGACCTGGGGTCGGATGATCCGTCGGCTGCTCGATAACGCGACGTGCGATCTGGATTGAAGGACCATTGATGGTCTGAAGGAGCGCTTGGGCTCTGAAGGACCACTGAGGGTCTGAAGGAGTATTGGGACTCTGAATTGTGATATGAGACCAACGATTGGAGCACTGACTTTGAGGGAACAAAATATTGGGATTGACACATGGCGTACTTGCCTAGAACATACCTAATGAATGCATTTACCTGAGAAGGGAAAAGCTATCTATATTTGGCATGTCTAAAAATGCAATGAATGATGTATGCGTGCAATATAGGTATGTGAAATGGTAGGTATCCGATGAGATGAATGAAATGTGGCAGATGATGTGAGTTGAAGTTGATGGAACATGGAGGTTGACAAACAACGTATGTGAATGCAGATAAGATATGAATGTGATTGTGCTGATTAATTTTGGTGGAATGATGAATGTAATGGAATGAGCGATTTTTCCTCTTTTTGCTTTTTGCTTTTTTTTTCTTAGTATATAATGAGTGTATGATGTAAAGTGTGAATGTGATGCAAAGACTATAGACATGGGCATGATGAAATGCAAAGTGTGAATGTGATGCAAATGTAATGCTTTGACGCGAATGCCATGGGGAATAAAGGAAAACACGCGGATGCATGGTACAATGATATGATTAGTGATGTAAAAAAAACTTCTTTTTTTTGGGCAACGATGAGACCGGCACTTGGCACATCTATCGAAGCAAACAATGTTATACATGTGATGAACGTGCAATGATTGGTATCTGGTGAGATGATGAATGAAATGGGTATACCATGGGTGTTGAACCTGATGGAATGAGAAAGTTGTCAAACGGTGGTATGTAGATGCAAATAAGATATTAATGCAATTGTACTGCTTAGATGCAGGTGCTACGATGAAATGCATGGTTGCATGTGGAATGATTTATGCTATGATTGCTTTCCTTTTTTGCTCTTTTTTTTAATATATGATGTAAGTATATGAACGAATGAATGTGCGAATGTAATGCTTAGATGCAAAATTTGTGGTAGATGCATGGCTTGATGTTGGAATAAAATGTATGGTGCAATGATTTATGATATGATTTATTGGTGATGCAGAAAGATTGTTTGCAATGATGAGAAATGAGACTTTTGATGCGAGAAGCAGAGAGGTGAAAATTCTGGAATCATCATTTATTGGATTTGATTTGAATTCAAACTTTGATAATCTCAAGGTTGTTATTCCCAGACACTGATGTGCAAAAGTATTTGATATTTGCAAGCTCCTTCACATTGTTCTTTCGTTATGGTGTCCCATGATGAGTGAAATTTAGGTCCACAAAGTTAACTATGCGAGTTTCCAACTTCACATTATTAACTTGTGTTTTCTCTCTTTGAAGCATTGTTTAGTAAATAGGGATAATAGTGCAAATATGAATGAATGAGTTAGTTGACTTGGTATGACAGGTATGACACGTGAGGGGATGAATGGTAGGTTTTTGCCAAAGTCATGAAAGGTAAGTTTTTTCAACTCAAGAAATGTGGAACTGCCCTGATTTAGACTACCGGTGACGGTGATCGAATAGTCTGCCCCTGCCTAGTGATGGCAACAGTAAGGGGTGTAGAGGAAATTATGAATTGGGAACGCCATGACTTTGGAATGAAGGGTGACAGGTGAAAATTTTTGTCTCAAACCATAGTGTTTGGTGTTGCCCCAACTATGACGAGGACAAGGTTGCCCTGACTAGGGTTTGTGAAAGGCCGTGTTTAGGGTGGTGGGTTGAGAAATTGCCCCGGTATGGTTTTATGAATGTGAATATGACAAGGGGATGAGATGGGTGTAGGGCGAATTTCCCTGATTTTAGGTGGAGTGAATGGCGACGGGATTGCCCCACTTTGGAATGGTATTTCAAATGGTTGCTTTTAGTGGTATTTCAAATGGTTGCTTTTTGGAATTGGTCGTATGGCTATATGGATTGGATGTGGTATATGAATGGGATGGACGCTGGAAAATTTCCCCGAGTTCGAGAAGCATGAAAGGTGAAGGGACTGCTCCGTTTTGGGATCTAGGTGATGGCCGTAGTCTAAACTTTTGGTTCTTTTAAGGTGACTCCTGCAGACTATGATAGTCCTGGGTTTTGATATGATGAAAATTTCAGCTTGGTGATCACTAAGTCTTGTCTTGATATCAGTGTAACTTGAATGAATCTTGGAGTGCAAGCCTTTTGAGTTTTTTTTGTTTTAGCAAATATATTGTAAATAAATAAACTTGTCCTAAAATTAAAATTTTGAGAAAAGAAAGCAGTCAGTCATTGATCAGAATGGACTTGTTAGGGTTGTAATGTGGCTAATAGTTAGGGGTTTATGAAAAAAAGGATTTATAATGTGGCCAATGGTTAGGGGTAATGTGGAGTATAGGATAAATAGGCTCAAAGAGGTGTTTGACGGTTTATTGAGACAGGGACCTTTAATGAATGAAAGAATAAGTAGGCCCAAAGAAGTGTTCGAGACCAATGTTTGGGTTTTGTGAAAGAAATGATAATTTGGCACAATGAGGTGTTTGAGCGTTTATTCAGACAAGGGTATCTTATGTGTTTGATGGTATGATGTATCAGCTCACACCACTTCCTACTGCTTTGGCTTTTTTTTTCAGGATTTTTCGATCCTCCTTTTTTGAATTTCACTTTTTGTGTGTGATTTTTCTTTCTCTTTCTTTTGAGTAGAGTGAGCTGATAAAAGTGATACACCATTTTTGATGTGGAATTGATCCTTGTCTAGGGTGACTGAAAGATTTTTGATTTTTTTTATTTTTTTGGCTCGAGGTGGGTAGCAAAGAGTATTTCTTTTTAGAAATCATGATTGCTTGTTTTCTCAAAAACTAATTCTAAGACAACAATTTGCTTATCTTCACATATCTGCTCCTTTTTTTTATATGCCCTAATTTTTACTTAGGCTGCTCTCGCGAGTTTTCAACCTAACGGGTCTTTTTTTTTCTTTTTTTTTCTTTTTTTTTGTAAAGGACTTGCACCAAGGGAATACAGTGTTGACAAGATATCTAGTGATCACAAATTTGCCCCAGCACGGGGCCTAAAGTGTTAGTTTGTGAAATTTCATCATGGGAACCAACCAAGTAGTCGACTAGGTACTTGTGTGGAGAATATGCACCTTATGGGATGGTCGGGGTGGGATTGGTCATGAACAGGGGATGATGATAGGAAAGATATGGACACTAACTGACTCAAACACGAGTAAATGCACATTGCATACAAGTTCACTATACGAATGCTTCACAGAGAGTTAACATAGTTAGCGACATGATAGAAGAAATTTTTGATAACACATTAGTTAACAAAATGGACTATTTGGATCATTTATCATGGGACTGATGAGATGCATCATTTTGCTGAAGAAAATTATGAATGGGCTGCAAACAGTGAATAACTTCTTTTTTGAAAATTGAGTGTCTGAAAGCACATTGAGTTTGTAGCTAAGCTAAACTTTTCCAAAGAAGAAATAATCAACCTCGCCTCATCTCTCATCAATCTTTTGAAAAAAATGTGCTCATGTTTTTTTTATGTATGGATGGACACATGATAATATATATACATGATGAAAATGCAAATGTGAGAAATATATGAATGAATGATCACTTGGAGAGGTTAACTATCCAAAATGCTTTTTTGGGGGCAATGCAACATACTATATATTTTGGATGATGGATGATGCAAGAAAGTGGCACTATTTTTCTTTTATTTGTAAATGATGCGTGCTGGATGGTAATGTGTTTGAGGTCGATAAGAATGAAAAACTTTTGTTTTTGTTTTTTTTTATGATGCATGAAGAGGAGTAATGAACATAACTTTTTTATAATATCAAGGTGATATATATTTTTTCTATATGGATATGCAAGATAATGCAATTTGGACAAATACAAAAAATATTTTTGTTATTTTCCGGATGATGAGATGTATAGTAGTGCAATGATAATGGGCTGCATGTGAAAAGAATGGTTTTATTATAAACGTGCAGTGATTATTTTTTAGCAACATATAATGCCCATGATGACGGATATGCAAATGCATGTATGCATGAAGAAATAAATGTTTGATCCTAAATGCAATTATTTTCATTTTTTAAGAGGTAATGCAACATGTATGCAAACTCTCGTTTTTTATTTATGGGATGATGAATGATACAATTATAATGAAATAATATTTTGTTTTATTTGGAAAATGATACATGAATATGGAATTGATGCATTTAAACTAGGATAACAACATGAGGAAAATGATGTATGAATGTTATGTTTTTTTTTGAAATGTAATTCAAGGCTTTACAAATGATGTGATACCTACACTGTGTGATCATGATTTTGAATGGCTATGAATGAATGTCGGTGCATGTTAAATATGATGCTAATGTTTTTTTGATCAAATGATATGTTAAGGTTATACGGGTAAAAATTGTTTTTTTTTTGTGCGAGGAAACAAAATGCATGACACTCACAGCGATTTTTTTTAATGCGTGGAAAGGAGTAATGAACATAACTTTTATATAATATGGGGGTAATATTTCTTGGTGTACGGATATGCAAGATGAATGCAATTTTGGAAAAAAATGATATCTTTGTTATTCTTTAAATGACGCGATGCGTGATGGTGCAATAACAATGAAATGCTTATGGAAGAATGATTTTAATATGAATGCATGGTGATTTTTTTTATATGTTTTCTTTGAATAAAGTATAATGCATGAGCATATGCATGTTTGTTGTACATGAGCAACAATGTGATAGAAGGATACCTTAAGAGGGTATGTTTTTTTATGCTTCAACTAGAATAAGAAGCTAACAAAAGGCCATTGGGTGATGAATGATACAATAATAAAAGAAAATGAAGCAATTTCTGATTTTTATTTTGATGCATGTGGGAGGTTATGTAGGAATATGAGATGCATGTAAGAGGAAAAACTTTTACTTTTGTTTTTTATGATGCATGGTAGCGCAATGATAATGAGATGCGTGTGAAAAGAATGATCTTACTTTGTTATGGATGCATGATGTTTTTTTGGGTATCATGATATCGCCTCATGTGCATGCAAATGAAAGAAAGAAGTATGAAAATGTTTTTTTTGAGTGATTTTATTTGTCGAGAAACGCTAACCAGATTAATAGAGAGGGTATGTATAATGCCCCTGTGTCCTAGGTGGGTCATGTCTAAATTGGAATTTTTAACATGGTCTAGGGTCACTTATGTGATTAATCTATCAAGTGGCTCTATTCACTTCCTCACAAAGGTCTCCAGAGCTAAAATCCCCTTCATGATACGATCCACAACGATAGCTAGCTACCAGCTGTGGGATACCAAAAAAGAGCGTACTCTGGCTGAGACTTTCATGAGAGTCAGACAGATAAAATCGAGAATGACTGTCACTAATAATCTCCACTCGTCCTAGGTTATTTGCAGACCCGGGTATAGGGCCCCACTCAAAAGTGTGTGCAAAAGTGTAAGTGAGGTGTGTGATGAGGGCAAAATACCTAAACTAACCAAGCTGGACAAGATATACAACAATGTTTTTGAAATTTGAAAGACGTTCGAAGTGACCAAACAGATAAATCTAGAGTGGTCACCACTAATGGCCCATTTGAAAATGAAGGTATTCACAATGTTCATACGAGTTAAACTCAGAGTGACCATTGTAAATAACTGATTTGTGACTGAGTGTTTGATTATTTGAAAATGTTTGTTTGCAAACATGACTCTTTAAAAAGGATTTGAGATTATTTGAATAGGTATTTTAGGACTCTTGAGTCGTGCAACTCATTTATCCCAAAACGATGGCTAACCCATCTGTCCGGTCGGCTAAACCCCCTATTTGCTTTTTTATTAAATCCTAGTGATTTAAAGGTCACACAGTGAATATTCTTTTGGTAGCTCTAATCACTTTCTCACCAAAGGCCTCCAGAGCTGAAGTCTCTTTAGTAATATTACTCACAACGATAGGTAACTATCTGGTCTGGAATATCACGAAAGAGCACACTCTGAATGAGATTCTCATGATCGTCAGACAGAAATCCAGAATGACTATCACTAATAATCTCCACTCGTTCTAAATTTCAAAACAAACCCGGGTATAGGGCCCCACTCATAATTGTGTGTAAATGTGTACCTAAAATATGCATAAATAAAATAAACAATAAATTAATATGTACATAAATGAATAAATAAACAATAAATAAATATGTACATAAATAAATAAATAATAAATATGTACATAAATAAATACAAAACTAACCTCAAGCTGATCAACGCGATCAACCCCGAACCGGACCGAGCAGTCTGACCAGGTCAACCGCGAACCGGACTCCAATCAGGTCCATTTTGACCCGAAAATCGCCAAGTAATGGACCGCAAAAGCTATCCCCAAAAATAATCAAAGACGAACTTTTAGTCTAATGGACAGCAAAGACTAGCCCAAAAGAATCAAAGACAGACTTTTAATCTAATGGACTGCAAAGGATAGCCCAGAAGATCACTTACCCCGTCAATTGCCCATGTCCATAGTCTTTGCATCTCAACCTCTTTTATAACCAAAGGCTAGGTAGTTCTTCCTTCTTCCAAGCAATGTGGGACTAAAACAAGATAGAGGAA
The DNA here is from genome assembly GCA_039519185.1 of Astragalus membranaceus. Classification (NCBI taxonomy): domain Eukaryota; kingdom Viridiplantae; phylum Streptophyta; class Magnoliopsida; order Fabales; family Fabaceae; genus Astragalus; species Astragalus membranaceus. Next base: position 91,676,133 of record CM076847.1, on the reverse strand, counting down.
GCAATTCCCGTTTTTCTCAAACCAGCCCCCGTAAAAATGCGATTCCGGATTCGTTAACCGTTGGATCGTCTTCGCTTTTTGATAGCCGGTTCATGAGACACATATCTTCACTCTCACCGTTCGGATCGTCGAAAAGAGATCTGAGAAGAGAGAAATTTAGTTCGCAAAGTAACTGAAAACAAATCCTGTTTTTTCTCAAATCAGCCACCTTGACAGTGCAATTCTGGATTCGTTAACCGTTGGATCGGCTCTGTTTTTTGACATCAGGTTCGTGCGACATATATCTTCACTTTCACCGTTCGTATCGTCGAGTCGAGGTCTGAGAAGAGAGAAATTACATTCGCAAAGCAGCTGAAAACAAATCCCGTTTTTTCTCAAACCAGCCATCTTCAAAGTGTGATTTCGGATTCGTTAACCGTTGGATCGTCTTCATTTTTTGACAGCAGGTTCGTGCGACATATATCTTCACTTTCACCGTTTCGATCGTCGAGACGAGTTCTGAGGAGAGAGAGAATGAAGAAAGACAGAGAAAGAAGAGGGGAGTGCGACGGAGGGTGGTGAGTGAAGAGGAACGGTGAGATGAGAGAGAGGGTTCTGGCGTGGGAGAGAGACAGGCATGGTGTGGCTACGGTGTTGAAACGGTGAGGGAGAGAGAGAGAGACGACGTTGGCAGTGGGGGTTCGTGAAGTGAGAGAGCGTGACAGAGATGATTTTTGTACGGTGGTGAGAGAGATGTGGTGAGGAGAGAGAGGGGGACGGTGACGGGGATAAGTGTTGACGACGGTGGAGAGCGAAAGGGCGTGTGATGGAGTGGGGTTTTCATGGTGAGAAACAGTGAAGGGAAGGGAGGTCGTCGCCGGAGGGAAAGCCGTGGTGTGGCGCCGGTGACAGTGAGGGAGGAAAACTTACAAATAATAATCAATAAAAACAATAAATGACGAGTGCCAAAATAAACATGCGTACATGACGACGAGTGACACGCGTGCACAAACGAGAATAAAAGGCACACACGGTCAAAAATAACATGCGTATGCGGTTAGAAATAACATGCGTACACAACGGTACAAGATTGTCAAAACTAACTCGCGTACGCGACTAAAAATAATGCGCGTGCACAACAAAACATATTTTTGGGATTTTCATGATAAAACAAAGAAGAAAATAATGATTAAAAAAAATGTCTCTACAACACCAAAAAATTCGATATTGTTTTCCTTTATTAAAAAAAGCAGCCGGACAAAATTAGGGTATAACACCTCCTATGAAATTACTAATTTGGATCTCTTATTAACAAGACACATATCTAATTTAAGGGTAAAAATGTTGTAGCGACCGAAAAATCCGGAGGAGGGATTCTTCGAAGTTCTTGAAATGAAGCCGCCACCAAAGTTTAGTTTAAGGGCAAACAATGGAAAATCTCTATTGAGTGGATAAGGGGGTTTTGGACAAGGTTTAGGCTCAGGAGTCGTTTATGCATAGGGAAGATATTAGCACCCTACGACATCCTTTCTAAGGAATGTTACCTTTTAACTAAATGTGCAAACATTTATTAATTCAAAAAATAATGTTTTTACCCTTATAATAATAATAATAAGTCTCGCTAAACGGTTAGTTATTTTTTGTACTTTTTGAGAAATAGGAGAGAAATGGATTAAAAGAAAAAAGGTTTTTTATTAATGCAATTGACAGGGGTCGGCCGCCCTCTGCTCCTACGTATCACCTGGTAGAGAATCAAATCACACGTAGTTCTTGGTTAGAAAAAGTTTGTGTGTTTGGTATTTTTTAGGTATTTTGAAATTGGGACAGGTATTCGTAATGACCAAACAAGTAAAACTCAGGTATGTCGTTACTTATAGCCTATTTGAAAAATATAGTTGTTACTGACGATCAAACAAGTTAAACTCAGTGACCATTGATAACAGCCTACTTTTATGTTTGGGAAAATGTTTATTTGTAGAAAAGAAATTTAAAAGAAAGGGAACAAACAAGGGGTGTATATTAAAAAAAGGGTGCGAAATGGAGCAGGGGGTTGTATTTTGTTTTAAAAGGGCGTAATTAGAAATAGGGGTTGTATGAGTGAAAAAGGGTGTGATTAGAAATAGGGGTACAATTAGCAGCGAAGGGATGCATTACTAAAACTGGGGTGCAGTTAGCGAGCCCAATTCGTTTTTATTTGTGATCTGGCTTGTGGGAATGCGGGCTTCTAAGGGGGGTTGTATTGAAAGAATGGAGGTGTGGACACCAGCAGCCCAGTTCGTTTTTGCGAACTGGCCTGTGTTTACAAAAAGGCTTGGCAGGGGGGTATATCATTAAAATGAGGGGTGTAATTAGTAATCAGAAATTTAAAAGGAAAAGCCCAAACTACCTCTAGACCTAATTCGACTCCATCATCACCCTAATTCTTTGTTTCCTCTTCCCTTAGCGTCGCACGAAGAGAGTTTGAGAGAGAGAGAGAGAGGTTTGAGAGTGCGATCTCCGGCGAGAGAAAGAGAACGAAAGGGACGGAGAGCAACGGTGAGGGAGACCAGGGAGATAAAGGAGTTATAGTGAGTGGGGGGGGGGAAATGGAAACATGGGAGAGCGAGAGGGGTTCGGTGCGTGCCGCGGAGGAAGAACGGTGTGCGATGGGGAAAGGAGGAGGAAGAGGGACGGTGCTGGCCGGAGTTAGAGGAATGACGGTGGCGATTTGTTAACAGTGTTTGGGTTTTGGGTTTCACACGTGGAGGAGAGGAGGGAGAGGGTGTGCGACATGGGTTGGTTTGGCGGTGGAGATGATGGTGGTTTGACGGTGGTCCACGGCGGAGTTTTTGGTGGTGACTTGGGGAACGGCTGTATGAAGGGGAACGAAGGTAGCGAAGGAAAAAGGGGGGAGAAGGGTGGCACGACAGTGAGGGCTGTGGTTGCTGACGGTGGCGAAGGTGGCCTCTGGTGGTGCAGAGACCGTCGTCGGCAGAGGTACGCGGGTGGGGGCCGGCGATGGTGGTAGATGATGAGGAACATGGTGAGGTTCCTCTTTCTTTCCATCTTGCTTTGGTTATCATATTGCTGATTTTGGGGTATGGTATGGGTTTAGCTTTTAATTGGTGGTGTGATTTTTGTGGTTGTTTCGGAGAGAGAGAGAGAGAGAGAGAGAGAGAGAGAGAGAGAGAGAGAGAGTGGGTCACAGTGGTGATTTGGTGTTGTGGTGACTGTGGGAAAAGAGAGAAATGGGGGCAGTGGTCATGGAGAGGGACGGTGGTTATAGAGAGGGACGGTGAGGGAGAGAGGGAGGTATACAGTGGAGAGAGAGAAGTTTTCCAATGTTTCTCTCTTTTTTTCTCTACTTTTCCTTATTCTGAATTTGTTTCGATTTCTAGTTTAGATTTCCCGTCCTCACTGTTTTTGCCCCCTTTACTGTTTATTACTATTTGGTATTTATAGGTGAGTTGGTGTGATGGATGTGAGGAATCAAAGGACAAGCATTGAGTCAGCAAAAGGACAGCATCTTTGAGGAGGAATAAAAAAGGACAAGAGCTGGCACCAAGGACAGTCAAAGGAAGGACATGGTTTTTGAAGTTTTGCCCTATTTGAAGTTTTGTATTTACAAATAGGGCAAACCTGTTTCCCTTTTTTCCTTCTTTAGTTTTTGAAGTTTTGTATTTTGTTAATTTTTTGTATGATTTGTACTATTTTTTGTTGTTTATTTTTTGGCTCATATTTGTAAAAAATGTATTATATAACAAAAAGTTTTTGACTATTCCGCTTTCTATTTATCATTTTATTATTTTTGCATCAATAACAATAGACTAAAATAATAACAACAGCGAAATAAAATAAAATGAGCGTCGAACAATCGTTGTATGAGAGTGCCAGAGACACACGCGCTTAAAACGATACGTGACACAACGAGAATAGAAACTTTTTTGATTCTTTTCTATTAGCCGGACAAAATTAGGGTATGACAAATGTCATCACCCTTTTTTTTCTTTTTCTTTTTCTTCTTACACTCTTTCTTTCTTTCTTTTTTCTATTTTTTCTTACACTCTCTTTCCTCCTTTTCACTTTTCTCTTACACTCTCTTTCTTCTTTTTTACTTTTTACTTTACTTTAACTTTTCCAATAAACAATTCTTCTCTTTCTCTTATCACCTCACTTTAGTTTTTTTAACTAAATTTGTATATTTATCTATTTATCTATTTATACAAACAAACTTTCTATGAAATTACTAATTTGGATATCTTATTAACAAGACACATATCTAATTTAAGGGTAAAAATGTCATTACCTTTTTTTTTCTTTTTCTTTTTACACTCTCTTTCTTCTTACACTCTCTTTCCTCCTTTTCACTTTTCTCTTACACTCTCTTTCTTCCTTTTTACTTTTTACTTTACTTTTACTTTTCCAATAAACAATTCTTCTCTTTCTTTTATCACTTCACTTTAGTTTTTTTAACTAACTTTCTAAATTTATACAAACACTACTCTACTAAAATATTTAAATCTGATTATTGAATTATTTAAATCTGATTATTAAATTTATCTATTTATACAAACAAACCTCCTATGAAATTACTAATTTGGATCTCTTATTAACAAGACACATATCTAATTTAAGGGTAAAAATGTCATCACCTTTTTTTTTCTTTTTCTTTTTCTTTTTACACTCTCTTTCTTCTTACACTCTCTTTCCTCATTTTCACTTTTCTCTTACACTCTCTTTCTTCCTTTTTGCTTTTTACTTTACTTTTACTTTTCCAATAAACAATTCTTCTCTTTCTCTTATCACTTCACTTTAGTTTTTTTAACTAAATTTCTAAATTTATACAAACACTACTCTACTAAAATATTTAAATCTGATTATTGAATTATTTAAATCTGATTATTAAAATATTCAATTATATGTTCTGTCAAAAAATTTCACTTATCCTTTTTAATTTTATTTTGATTATTTTTAATAAATCGAAAAGTTACTATGAAACATCTCGCCCTCCCTGGCACTTTTGGGGAGGATCTCGCCCTCCCTAGCATTTTTGTAGGGGATCTCGCCCTCCCTGGAACTTTGGGGGAGGATCTCGCCCCCTGGCACTTTTGGGGAGGATCTCGCCCTCCCTGGCACCTTTGGGGAGGATCTCGCCCTCCCTAGCATTTTTGGAGGGGATCTCGCCCTCCCTGGCACTTTGGGGTAGGATCTCGCCCCGTGGCACTTTTGGGAAGGACCTCGCCCACCCTAACATTTTTTGAGGGGATCTCGCCCACGAGGGCTGGAGATCTCGCCCTCATTGGCGCTTTAGGAGAGGATCTCGCCCTCCCTAACATTTTTAGAGGGGATCTCGCCCACGAGGGCTGAGGATCTCGCCCTCCCTGGCACTTTTGGGGAGGATCTCGCCCTCCCTAGCATTTTTGAAGGGGATCTCCCCCTCCCTGGCACTTTGGGGGAGGATCTCGCCCCCTGGAACTTTTCGGGAGGATATCGCCCTCCATGGCACCTTTGGGGAGGATCTCCCCCTCCCTAGCATTTTTGGAGGGGATCTCGCCCACGAGGGCTGAGGATCTCGCTTTCCCTGGCACTTTGGCGGAGGATCTCGCCCCCCTGGCAATTTGGGGGAGGATCTCGCCCCGTGGCACTTTTGGGAAGGACCTCGCCCTCCCTTACAATTTTGGAGTGGATCTCGCCCACGAGCGCTGGAGATCTCGCCCTCCCTAACATTTTGAGAGGGGATCTTGCCCACAAGGGCCAAAGATCTCGCCCACGAGGGCCGGAGATCTCGCCCACGAGGACCGGAAATCTCGCCCTCCTTGGCACTATGGGAGAGGATCTCGCCCTCCCTAGCACCCTCAGCAATATCTCGCCCTCCATGGTATTTTTGGAGGGGATCTCGCCTTATTTCTCATCTGGACGAATAGGATCTCGCCCCCTCTCATATTGGGGAGAATCTTGAAAAAGTCTCGCTCGCTTTAATGCTCAAATTCGCGTGTGGTAAGACAGCGTTGAAACGACGTTAATAGTTCAAACGACATCAACAATTCGATTAAACGTAAATACCAAAGCAGCGGTCTCCATGGAGGAGGTCGATCCTCAAAGTGCAGAAACATAAATCGACCGAAGTCATCACAATTCAACAAAGTTATAAAGAAAATACATAACTAAAAGAAGTCCAAAACTCTTGGACAATCAAGGTGAAGGAGGCGCAATGACATCGAAGTCAGCCTTGTTGGCAAGAAATTTGTCCCACCTTGAGCCTTGTGCTCAATCTGGACAATCTGAGGATCCACATCCACCTCCGGATACAAACATGACACTTGGTCTAAGCAGTTCTGAAAGGCATCTCTGGAAATGTCCACTGCCTTGCGCACCACTTCGGTCACCTGCAACTTGGCATTGTCTCTCTCCTTCTTCACTTCCTCGGGGTCTTTGTGAAGAGAGGAATTGGCATTCTGGAGTTCTTTAATCCTCTTGACATCCAGAACCTCCATCTCTGCAGCTTTCATAGTAGTGGCAACCTCAGCTTGTTCTTAAGCACGAGTAGATATTAGTCTTTAATTGAAAACGTTGTGACACTCTATGGGTAGTCAACCATGGTCCAAACTAAAAAAGACTAAATTTTACACAAATCAGATTTAGCCGACCCTATGCATCGCACGGGTATTAGGACTAGTCTATTATATTTCTAAACACTTCAACATCTAATAACAACTATTTCGATATGTGTGAAACACCAACCTAATTTTTCTTATTGAACAAAAAGTATATGTTGTTGTTGTTGTTAAACGTTTACTGCTTCCCGCTCTACTGCTACTAATTTGATGATTGCCCTTGATCAAAGCTATTTTTTCTAGAATTAAAAAACGAGGAAAACAAACTGACACTGGAAAATTTTGTTTTTCTTTCTCGGTGTTTTTGACTGACTCTCTGTGTCCTTTTCTGTTGATTTCATCTTTCTTTTATAGGTCAAACTGAAATAATAAATTTATGACTAAAATCATTTGTTTCTATTTCAGGTTCCAGGCCCGCTGCTGAAACTTAGGGGGTGTATTGAAACCTACTCAGCAAGGAAAAGGCGCATCTGAGTTGTTGCTGAGTTGTTTTTTGATTTTTTGTGTAATTTTCTGCTTGTTTTTTTTTTGAAAATTTGTATTTTTGGATTTTTTAATCTTTGTAATAAAAGACCCTTGTTTTTTTTTTTTGACCAAGAAAAGACCCTTATTTTTATTATCATTAATCTGCATGTTATATTTTTATTTTAAAAAAATGAAAAATGATATAATTTGGGCCAAGCCCAAATCAAGAAAATTATTGAACATAGGCTCAATTAACGAAAAAGTATCTAAATGAGTTCAAATAAAGTTGACGTTTCTAAAGCAATACTAATCGCAAAGTAATTGGGCCCGAGACTTACAATTTCTATCTACTATTGTGCTCAAAACAAAACACACAAACTAGTAAATTAAAATGACCGTAGCAATGAAAAACAACGCGGACAAAATTGGGTATAACAGCTTTCCCTCTTTATTTATATTCTGCTAGAAAAGATGAAGAGTTTTCAAATTTTCATAGTTGGAATAAAAGTAAAGATAAAACAAATGCTAATTTTGTCCGGTTTGGAGGAAAGTGGAGGGTTGAAGAATCAACACAGAGTGGGTAACACTTGGCGTGTTAACGAAAAAGCAATAAAGAAGGATCATTGGAGATCTGAAAGACCGATTGCCTGCTTGAATGCTAGCGTTCTAATCTAAAATATGGACAAATATCGGTCTGACTTGTGTACCGATATAGGTTTGATTTATGGACAAATATCAGTCTAACTTGTGCACCGATATAGGTCTAATTTATGGACCAATAATAGGTCTGAAGGATCATCGTGGTGATCTAATTTATAGACAAATGTTGATCTGACTGGTGGACCGACATAGGTCTGATTTATGGACCAATGAAGGTCTGGAGGATCAACGAGATGATCTGATTTTGGACCAATGAAGGTCTGAAGGATCAACAGAGTGATTTGATTTATGGACCAATGATAATGAAGGTCCGAAGGATCAATGACGTGATCTATTTATGTGGAACCAATGCTTGGTGCGTTGTTTAGTCACATAGTATGTTTCACAATTTAGTATCATAAAAATGACATCTTAAATAATAGAGATTATATGAAGAAATGTAAGTATTTGATATTCAAACTCGAAGCCACGTGTGCGGCGAGTGGAGAGAAATTTTATCGGGAGGAAAGAAGAAATAACCAACGTTTCTCTCTTGTCTTCCCATTATTGCATACAACACCTCAATTCTACTCTATTTTTCACCTATTTCATTTTTCTCACACTCTCACTCCCCTATTTCTCTCTTCCGTCTTCACAAGTTCTCTCTAGACCCAAACACAGGCCATTTGCTCTCTCTGTTTTTGATACAGAGGTATTTTTTTTGATACAGATTTCCTCTCTCTGTTGAATAAATATAACAATCTACTACTCCACTAAAATACACAATAGTATTGTCAACAACAAAAAACACCATAAGAGTAATAATAATGGCCAAGTGCCTAAAACAATCAATGCATTAAAAGCTGGAAGTCATCATCAGTATTCACGACTTTATAGTCATACCCAAGTCCATTGGCACGATCATGAAATTCATCCATCTGGCTTTGGGGTACCTGTATTCCAACTAATACATTTGCTCCAGTTTCACCCTGTTTGTCAGCAAGTACTAGGATGTTATCCGATTGCATTGATGAAAGGAAAAATGAAAAGCACAAAAAAACATGCAGTGTTTTGATTTTGACTAGAGTAATAGATAATCACAAATTCCCACCTGGCCACGATAGTGAAATAAACTGATATTCCAACGTGGACTGAAGGAGTCCAAAAATTTCATCAAGGCACCTGGTCTCTCTGGAAAGGTAAAACGACAAAGAACTTCATTTTGAATATTCGACCGACCTCCCATCTGAAAAATGTGTTTAAAACAAAGTAAGCTTAATATAGGATCAATTATTCAACTACTGTGGGTGGTATGCTTAATAATACTATACTATTGCAACTGCAAGACAAGACAAACATATTAAATGGGTAGCTCTTAGTCATGTGATGCTGCTTAGTGTCAGATAGTAAATTTAGTATTATACTCTGATTGTGATAGGGAATAGTACAGACGAAGGGAAAATGATACAATAAAGTTATTATGAAGGGACTTCATTTGACCAATTTACCAGGTAACGCAAATGATCTTTCACCAAGTCGCTTTCTGTGAGATTATAAGTCTTAAGCTGAGAAGATTCCATGTTCTCCTGCATTTTTCTTAGTTCTGAGACCGTGTGTACCCCAACACTGCACACAAGCACAGACAAACAAAATATTATGGGCCTTGACATAATACTTGATCAACAGATATTTGTCACAGAGAAAATGTAAGTTGTTAATAAATTGTGCTAGAGATGTCAATATATTTTTCAAAATTTGATTATTATAGAAGAAAGATAAGGCATCAATTGCCATGATTTTACCTGTAAAGGACAACGGCCTTGTCATTGGAATTATATCTATATTTGAATTCTGTGATATTCATTTTCCCCACCTGCCAGGCCAGAAGAAAATCAGTTCAACTATGAAGGCTCTTTTAGAAAAAATAACAGTCACAGTAGTGCAGACATACCAATTGGCAAAACCGTTTGAAACTTCCAGGCTCCTCTGGCATAACGGTTGCCAGTACAGCCTCTTGTTTACGACCAACGTTGGCAAGTTCAGTTACCACCCTAAGTTTATCAAAATTCATGTTTGCCCCAGAGGTTATAGCTACAACATTTTCCCCCTTGAGCCCATAATACTTGCAGTATGCCTCAGCTCCAGCAAGAGCAAGAGCACCTGCTGGTTCTAATATGCTCCTTTTTTCCTCAAACATGTCCTGCAACCAGTTTACATAAGTCATATTGTAAAAGACTAAAAAGCTTAAAATTTTTGCGGTGCTTTCCATTTACAAAACATTCATGGGTAAATGCAGAGAATTAGGTCCCAATTCAATTCTCATGGATACAAACAAAGGAACTGCATTTGTCTGTGTACTGAGAGACAAATAGTATGTCTACAATGGAGCAGACAGCTTCTAAAATGCAGAGTAAAATTAACAACCAAGTCCATATGATTATAGCACATGCATCCCAACAATCATCTTGTGATGATAGATAGAATGGGATATAGTAACAATGACTTATGTGTGGAAACTGCCTCAAAGACTCAAACATATTACTGGAAAGTAAATAAATTATCAAGGATTCTGAACACAAACTTTCAGCAAGTGAAAGGTCATCTTACCTTTATCGATGCACAAATTGAGTCACGGCCTACAAGAACGACGCCATCTACCAACTCCTTGCATAAGCGAAAAGTTTCTTCACCAACCTCTTTGACAGCCACACCATCTGCAAATCCTCCAACCTGGTCCAAAACCACTCTGTGACCATGATGAAGTGACAAAGCCATTGCATTTGCATCAGTAGGTTCCACACCAATAATCTTCACCTGTGTATATTAACAGATGTCAGTAGTCCCTTTTCTATAAAAACAAAAGTTTATGTTCACATCATGAGTACCTGTGGAGAAACTCTCTTCACATATGCAGCAATACCAGCAATAAGACCACCGCCTCCCACAGGCACGAAGATCGCATGCACGGAACCTGGGATCTGTCGCACAATCTCCATCCCAACCGTTCCCTGACCCATGATGACATCAGGATGATCAAAAGGAGGTATGAACGTACGACCCTCCTCTTTTGCACGCTTCTTAGCATATGCTTGTGCTTCATCGTAGGAGTCCCCAATAAGGACAACAGTAGCACCCAGCCTCTCCACAGATTTCCACTTTAAAGTTAAAAGAAATTAAAATGAGAACTCATAACTTACTTAATTGAGGATATTTTTTCTTTCTGCTAGATATAAGTTATAACGAAGGAATCAAATTCAAAATTAAAACAGATGAGTACAAACCGGTTACCTTGATATCGGGAGTTGTAACCGGCATCGCAATAATAGCATTGCAATTCAATCTCTTGGCAGACAAGGCAACTCCTTGAGCATGATTTCCAGCAGAAGAGCAAATAACCCCTTTTTCCAAAACTTCCGCGGGAAGTTTAGCCATCATATTATAAGCTCCACGGAGCTTAAATGAGAAAACCTACCACAATCAAACAATTCACAGTATAATCAACAATCTAAAAGTAGTGGACAGAACAGAACAAAAATATCACCAACACAATGAGATCAACATACTCATTTTCTATCAAAAATGATAATAATATGGTTGTTGAGTTACAATGAGAAGATGAAAACAAAAATTTGATGATTGGAGAAAGGAAGAAAGAGTGAACTCACGGGTTGCAGATCCTCGCGCTTGAGCCAGAGGTTAACACCAAGCCTTTCGGATAACCTTGGCGCCAATTGAAGAGGGGACTCAATAGCAACGTCATAGACTTTAGAAGAGAGTATATTGGTCAAATAACTCATGGCACTGATTATGTCGTCGCCGTCATCGGAACGTGACCGGTCCGGAACCGCGCCGACGTAGCCGGGTGGATACTGAAGGGAATCGGGCGAAACTCTGAGCAGAGGAGGGGACACTGGCGACTCAACGGAAAAGGGTGTCGGTGCAGGAGAAGAAACTACCTCTGTGGGTTTGGAGATGGCGGCGGCGACGAAGGGCTTGGGACGAGGGTTTGCGAGAAGGGTAGTGCGCTGCATTTGGTGGAGAGGGTGTTGGTGGTGGCGGTGGAGGGGGTGGAGTGGTGGGTGAGGGTGGGTGGCGGAGGAGAATCGCAGCGCCTCCATTGGTGAATCGGGGTTTGGGTCTTCGGGTCAAATGATTGATTCTATTTAAGTTAAAAAGAAGTTATAATATCGTTGTCCGTACCTTTCTTTTTTGGAATCAATGTTACAAGGAGAGAGAGACAGAGAAAATTAGGAGAGGTGGGAGAAATAGGAATTGGACTGTAAGTACACTATTAAGCATCAATTTATAGTATTGTGTCTGTCTATCTCTGTGCGTTGTGTTGGTGTTGGTTTGGGTCGGTATGCTATGTTCCTCAGTTCCTGCGTAAGGTCGTAACATTACACTGGCGAGTCCCTTAATTGGTCATTGAGGTCGTAACATGTTGTAAATCATTAGTTATAGGTTTGTAAAAAAAAGCCTAATACTTGTTCCCCTGCAAATATAGTCATTATCTATTTACCCCCTAAAAAAAATATTTAAAAAACACTTTGCAAAATATAACATTATCCAGTTAGTTCCTTGCAGGGGGTAACAAATATTTAAGCCTAAAAAAATCATTAATTACACGAGTTAGACTCTATTTGACAAGTCTCATCCGCTAGCGAATAGAAAATTTGACTAGCAGATGATGAATTGAAGTATTTGGCAAGCACTAACGTTTAGCATCTTTTGGGTAGCGTTTACTCAAGTAGCATTTTTTTAAGAGTCCTTTCTTTTCTGTAACCCTCCAGGTTAGGTGCTTCCTTGGACAAAGTGTTGTCGTAATTGCTGAGATATGCTGTCGAATTTGGGAGACAGATGCTGTCGAATTCTGGGAGACAGATGCAGTCGAATTCTGGGAGACAGATGCAGTCGAATTCTAACCTGCTGAGACAGAAGCAGTCGAAAGTGCAAAGACAGCTGTGGTCGAATTGCAAGGACTGATGCTGTCGAATTGCAAAGACTGACGCAGTCAAATTGCAAAGACAGGTGCAGTCGAATTGCAAGGACTGATGTTGTCGAATTGCAAAGACTGATGCAGTCGAATTGCAAAGGCTGATGCAGTCGAATTGCAAAGACAGGTGCAGTCGAATTGCAAAGACTGATGCAGTCGAATTGCAAAGACTGCTGTGGTCGAAATGCTGGGAAAAAACCTGTGAACAAAGCAAACGTTAGATTAAACAACCGGAGGCGCCTTGCGACTGCCCTGAAGAATTTATTCGCCTCTACAGCGCAAATTCCCCGAGGTACAACCGGTCTCGTCTCAATCGCAGTAGCGAAGGAGGACTCCGAACTGGCAAGAACAATTTTAGATGTAATAGGAGATGAACCCAGGAGTGCGATATATTTAGAAGAGGGAAATGGATTTTTCTTTGTATTTTTCAATAGCTACTCGACTAGCCTTTTATAGGCTAACCACATAGCTGATGTAGCAGACAAGCTCCATCAGTGAATTCATAGCCATTTAAACAACCGTTACGAAATCAATTATAATATCCGTTACGAAATCAATAGCATTAAAACAGCGTAATAATTTGGCCGTTTATAAAATAAAATCGATTTAATTTGCTGTTACAAAATTAAAACGGATTTAATTTTGCGGTTACAAAATAATAAAATTATATTTTGTAACTCCCTCACATTTGAATGCCATTATTGCAACAATCCCCCACTAATTGCAAGCAAGTGGGAAAACATAAGGGACTTCCACTTTTGAAATATCTCTTAAGGTAAATAAAATTACAACAATCCCCCACATATTTCAAAAGTTTGAAAATAAATAAATAAAGGAAGATTCCTGGGTTAACATCGTAGATGTAATGCATCGGAGCTGTATAGGAAGTTATGGAACCAGTCCTAGACAGATAAAACATAACATACAGTGAATTGGTTTAGCAAGCTATGGAACCCAAGACACGTAATATATGTTAGAGGTTTCACTATCACATTACACCCCACAATTCTTGCTGTTTCCGCGGTGGTGCGCTACTAGGCCCTGGGCGTGCTCGGTATTCATGAGTGCTCTAGAGATCTCGTCAGGATCTCATGCAAGCGGCCCCACTTGACACTCATATAGGTGATTTCATCAAGTGTATGCTGCAAGTCATACACCACCCATAAGGGCTATGATAATCATTAAAAGCTTTAAGCTTATCCTTTTTAACCCCGCAGTCTAGCACTATCACAATGACACCATAGGAGGGGACAATAATAAAATTAATTACTTGAATTAATTTTCAGTGCTAGCAATATCAAGAAGTGACTTGTTTTTACCACATTGAACCTTATTCCTGGGATCTCCAATCACAAAGGTTGGGTTACCATCACTTCTTAATTTCAATTGACTTTAGTCCCATTCCCCTCGATGTCTCATATATCAGTTTCTTCCCCAGGGGTTTTGTCAGAGGATCGGCCGAATCCATTTCTGACTTCACATAATCGATCGATATTGTTCCATATTTTTGCAATTGTTTGACAACATTGTGCCTTAATTGCACATGTCTGTTTTTGCCATTATAGGTCTTATTATTTGCAACGACTATTGCCGATTGACTATCACAATGTATTGACACTGATGGTGTCGGTTTTATTCCTAAAGGAATATTAGCTAAAAGGTTCTTCAACCATTCAGCTTCAGTACCAGCCAATTCCAGAGCTACAAATTCCGACTCCATAGTCGATCTAGCAATGATGGATTGTTTGGCTGAGCTCCAAGTTACCGCACCACCACCAAGTGTGAAAACGTAACCACTAGTGGATTTTGTCTCATCTGAATCAGATATCCAGTTAGTATCGCAGTATCCTTCTAATACTGCGGGAAATCCACTATAAGTAATACCATAATTTGTGGTACCTCTCAAATATATCATAAGGTGAGCAATTGCCTTCCAATGATACTGACCAGGATTATGAGTATACCTACTCAGACGACCGACTGCAAACGCAATGTCTAGTCGAGAAAGGTTCATTAAATGCAGTAGGCTCCCAATTACTTGGGCATACTGAGATTGGTCAACAGGATCACCTCTATTTTTCTTCAAGTGAGAGTTAGCTTCATGAGGGGTACTCAACGAGGTCGAATTATAGCGACCAAACTTCCTAAGAAGTTTTTCAACATAATGTTCCTGTGATGGTATAATACTATCACCTTCCCTAATGACTCTAACTCCTAATATTATACTTGTCTCACCCATATCTTTCATATCAAAATTAGATGAAAGAAAATACAAACAGAGGTTTTGCAGCCAAGTTTTTGCTTTCTTGGGATTAGTCAACATAACTTTAACAAAATACCCCCACACTTCAAAATATTTCAAGTTAGAGGAGAAGAAATTCTCATTCTCTAAACAATTTTAATAATCTCATATAGTAAGGAGTTATACCTTACCTCCATGCTCAAGTAGAGGAGTTCTTCATTAAACAAACTCAATTTGTCTGAGCCCATCAAATAGAGTGTTTTACATCTTGTGTTTTCCGGCTTGGACAAGGCCTTCTCACCCACCATAGAATTATCCTTTGTTTTTTTCAATTAAACATGCTCCTGTAGCACTTGAAAACAGAGAAGAAGCACAGAAAAATATTTTCGACGCATACAATATTTTCGACCCAGATAGTATTTCGACACAGGAAATATTTTCGACACAGAACTTTTTCGACTTCCTTCTTCTAAACAGCTCTATCCTGGGTTCGATTTGTTATTGCATACACTAATAAATGAGAATAATTCGACATAAAATCGGCTCACAGTATTTATTGTCAATCCCAAGCATACTGACCAAATAATCAAAGGGTTATTAAAAACAATTTATCTAGAGCATCACTTTTCTGTTACGAGACTTAACAACGAACAAAGAGTGATAATTGAAGAGTTGACAGTGACCAAAGAACCTCAAATATTGTCTTATTATAATTCATGAAAATTCCATCTGGAAATGTTTCTAGGAGCTTTCTAGAGTTGCACATGAAGTCCCTCAAAAGACAAGTCATATTCTTATAGATAATGTGACAATATATAAGAGAGTATATCGTACAGAACCGAAAATAAATTTCGTTATAAGATTCTGATTAGATAAAGGCATGGGGTAAAAGCGCTTGTGAAATGCCCAAGGGACAAAACGGTGATCCTTTAAAATACAGATGCTAAAAATATGTTTTATTCATTGGAGAGTAAGACCCTTATTAGACCCTTATTGTTCTCCAAACTTCGATCACCGTATAATATAAATCAATTCGTTTCTTTCTGTGGATAAGATCAAGCTTCGAATTCCTGATTCCTAATCCCAATTTCTAACAAGAGACTACGAGAAACATTCAATCGATTGTTCTATGGTATGCATAGAGGTCGAAGGTTCTATCCTCATGGTGTGCATAGATGTCGAAGTTGTATATCTATAATTCTCTAAATAAATTCTTCTTGGCACACGACGAAACTATGTCAATAAAAGGAAAAAGTGACACACCAATGTGGGATTGCCTTGATATCTAAAAGTCATTTGACAACAAGTTGTACATAGAAACACAGTGACAAGGCAAGACTTATACTTAAAATTGCTTCAAAATGGGGACTTTATTAAACACATAAATTGTTTTTCAGATTCCATGGCAATTAGAAAATTGACAATGAAATCCCAATAATTCAATTTGTCAAAGATGCAATCATACTCATAATGAAGATAGAATCTCAAGAATTGAAACTCATTTATTTATTATGTAAAACGGCTCACAATGCTAAATGAAATGCAACGTTCACATATTGAATATAGTATAATATAATATTTGCATCAATGATATTGAGAAACAATTATTCATACTTGAATGTGAATAATTATCTGAAAGTAACGTATATATATGTTAAATGGCCAACGTTCATATTCATAAAGAATATAGTAATATAGGCAACAGACATAAAATAATTGAAAGACAAACCTTAACGTATATACACAAAACACATTCATTCGTTACTTTGAATGATATATGTTTAACTAATATAATAAATAGTAAGAATTGGATTCAATCATGAATCGATCTAAGCTTAAAACAGGTTTCAAGACAATTCATTTTTATTAACGTAAACATTGAAATAATAATATTCTAAATATTATTTTATTAATTTTAAAATAGTTGCCAAAAGCAAATCCAGAATTTCAACGCATTATAAAATTAAGCACATCAAGGAAATGTAATCCCTATTCTTAAATAGTTGCCAAAAGCAAATCCAGAATTTCAATGGAAACCACGTAATGGAAGGATTAGAGAAAATTTAGAACCTGAAGTGATTTTTCTTCGAGCTATGTATGTCCAGAGTGGCATGCTGATATTTGTTCTCAGCAGAGATAATGAAATAAATTCTTCAGATTGTTGTCGTAATTGCTGAGATATGCTGTCGAATCTGGGAGACAGATGCTGTCGAATTCTGGGAGACAGATGTTGTCGAATTCTGGGAGACAGATGCAGTCGAGTTCTGGGAGACAGATGCAGTCGAATTCTAACCTGCTGAGACAGAAGCAGTCGAAAGTGCAAAGACAGGTGTGGTCGAATTGCAAGGACTGATGCTGTCGAATTGCAAAGACTGATGCAGTCGAATTGCAAAGACTGATACAGTCAAATTGCAAAGACAGATGCAATCGAATTGCAAGGACTGATGCTGTCGAATTGCAAAGACTGATGCAGTCGAATTGCAAAGACCGATGCAGTCGAATTGCAAAGACAGGTGCAGTCGAATTGCAAAGACTGATGCAGTCGAATTGCAAAGACTACTGTGGTCGAAATGCTGGGAAAAAACCTGCGAACAAAGCAAACGTTAGATTAAACAACCGGAGGCGCCTTGCGACTGCCCTGAAGAATTTATTCGCCTCTACAGCGCAAAATCCCCGAGGTACAACCGGTCTCGTCTCAATCGCAGTAGCGAAGAAGGACTCCGAACTGGCAAGAACAATTTTAGATGTAACAGGAGATGAACCCAGGAGTGCGATATATTTAGAAGAGGGAAATGGATTTTTCCTTGTATTTTTCAATAGCTACTCGACTAGCCTTTTATAGGCTAACCACATAGCTGATGTAGCAGACAAGCTCCATCAGTGAATTCATAGCCATTTAAACAACCGTTACAAAATCAATTATAATATCCGTTACGAAATCAATAGCATTAAAACAGCGTAATAATTTGGCCGTTTATAAAATAAAATCGATTTAATTTGCTGTTACAAAATTAAAACGGATTTAGTTTTGCGGTTACAAAATAATAAAATATTTATTGTTTAATAATAAAATTATATTTTGTAACTCCCTCACACTTGAATGCCATTATTGCAACAATCCCCACTAATGGCAAGCAAGTGGGAAAACATAAGGGACTTCCACTTTTGAAATATATCTTAAGGTAAATAAAATTACAACACAAAGACCATTTAGAAACTTTTATTCTGCCTTCTAAATCTTTTATTATGTGGAGAACTCTTCAGAATAAGATGCCAACCGACGATCAACTTTGGAGTAGAAGTTGCACTGTTGTTTCTATTCGTAGCTTATGTGGAAATGATTCTGAGACTTCTCAGCATCTCTTCCTCGCTTGCCCGTTCGCCCAACATTTTTGGAGATGGCTCGGAGGTATCTTGAGTATCCATATTGATACAGCTTCTTTTCAGAACATTAAAGCATTGACTTCGCATGGCTGGAGCCCTCAACTACACGATATTGTCTCTGCTGCTATTGTTAATATATTTTGGGCTATTTGGTATTGCAAGAATCAAGTTAGATTTAACAATCGTGTGATCCCCTTAAACTTGGCTATCAATTTAATCCTTTCAAATGCCGCTTTAGCTGAGAATGCCTCTAAATCGTTGATGTCATCCTCTTGTTACTGAGTTTATGATTATAAAAACCTTCAATATCATTGATAATTATAGAGGCTTTGCGAACAAGAGGTTAATTGGATTCCCGCTGCACCCTAATATAATAAAGATTGTAAATGTAATCCAGAAAGATGGATTTTTAATAGTTCATTCTAACAAAAAATTGAAATTGGTATCTGTATAAAAAAAACCGATTTGAAATACCCATAAATATAATTAAGACTATTTATGCTGATTTGAAATAGTCAATTGATTTTACCGATTGAGACTTAAAAAATTAGATATATTCTTTTTTTAAAAAATAGATGTGTTATATTAATTTCAAATACATTACAAATATTTTGTATATAAAAAAATCATGTTACAAAACAAAAGAACCATATTATGATTTTTTAAAAAAAGAATCATATTACAATTTTTTAAATAACCTCTCTAAAAGTAAGTACAAAATCATATTTAAATTTTTATTAACAATGTAACTACGATATATTGGCCATCACAATTATGTTAAATGAAAGTTTATTCTTATTATTAATATATATTAAAAAATATTAAACTAAAGTTTAACTTTAAATTTATTGAGTTAAAAAGACATTAGTAAATTGTCAAAAATGAATGTTTATTCTAAGTATTTATATATATATATATATATATATATATATATATATATATATATATATATATATTAAAAACCATTTAAGGAAAGTTTAATATTTATTTTAATGAGTTAGATATTAATATACTTTCTTGTAAAATATTCAATCATGTGTGGTATGTCTAATTTAAATATTATTTTTCACGTAACATAAGTATTTTATGTAATCATCGTTTTGGTTATATAATAAGATTCGTCTAATGCATACAAAAGTCACGCGATACAATATACAAATGTATGTCTAGCTCATTCTGATGTGTATTCAGCTCATTCACGTGTCCCTTTGCCTAGAAGCTGCGAGGAGCCGCTCTTTGTCGTGCCAACTTTTTGGGCACCGACTATCACTTCCCGCCTTCGTCAACCACGAATGTCACGTGCCCACCAGCTTCCCCTTGGTTCGTCCCCAAACCACACCATACCGAGAGAGGTTTGCTGCTCCGATATCAAAATGTAACATCCTAAATTTTAGACGTCAATAAAATCTAGCATATTACGATTTTGTAACCAATCAGAGATACGTAACTTATAAGTTTGGATTAAAATACTAGATATTCACTTAATTTCACTTAACTCTTTCATAAAATGAGATATTCTCATAAAATAGAACACAAACTTTACGCTTTAATGGAATTAAGTTCTCAAGAGTTAAGTTACATTACTTAATCCAAAAACATAAGTGTCTATGTCCTAAAACAGAATAAAAGAAACATCATGTCTTGGGACCAATCAAGTGGATCCAATTACTTAATACATTTCTATATAATCACAATACATCATTCTAAGAGACTAAGAGTTCTTGAGAAAACTTCATCACATATAAAGCTCAAGGAGCCTTTTTCTTTTCCATTGCCTTCAACTTTATTCACCTGCTTATCTGTAAATCACCACATAAATAAAGGGTGAGATTATAAAAATCTCAGTGAGTTCCTTCGGGACTCCTCACTACAATATACTCTGCATATCTTTTAATCTTATTACTGAGAATGCATCCGCTTTCCGTCATAGTCGTACATATCTAAACGCCATTAATGTATCATTGGGGAAGCCACACTCAACATAATCGTTGGGAGAAAATCTCAGGGCCTTGAGCTTAGGTTCATGACACCCCTCCCAAGAACATTCAATCATTCTTTAATTCATATATAAATGTACTTGTATATGTACTAAATAGTTCTTCTCACGTCTTCTGGAAGAAAGAAATATGTAATCGACACGAAAACTTTTTAATCACATATGTCCAAGCATATCAAGTCTTAGGGTTTAGGATAGATTGAGAGGACTTTTAGAATCAAAGTAGAAACACAATTTAGGGTTTATTTACAATTGTAGCTCTTTTCGTTAGCTTTTCAACGCATCCAAGAATACCTAAATCGGAGTTCGGGATCAAAAGTTACGAACTTACGAACAAAAAGGTCAGAAGGCTATTGAAAAGAGTAGTTGTTCAGAACGAAACACGGGTGCCCGTGTTTTTCAAACACGGTCGTGTTTTTGCATCTGTGTGCAAAAGTGCTGGTGTAGCGACCGAAAAATCCGAGTGAGGATTCCTCGAAGGTTCTAAATGAAGCCGCCACCAAAGTTCAGTTTAAGGGCAAACATTGGAAAATCCCTTTAAGGTGGATAAGGGTCCTTGAGACCAGATTTGGGTTCGGGAGTCGGTTATGCGTGGGGAAGGTACTAGCACCCCATGGCATCCTTCCTAAGGAAGGTTACCTGCTAATTAGTTGTAGAAGCGATAGTTAATTTTGAAAACATTTAATTTACCCTTTTATTTTGAATTTGAAAGAGATTAGAAGAAAGAAGAAACTTGATATTTTATTTGAATTTATGAAAAGGAATATTTAGAGAAAGACTAAAAATGGTTTTTTATTAGTGCACTTAACAGAGGTGGGCCCGCCCTATGCTCCTACGTATCTCCAGGTAGAGAATCAAATGCTACGTAGTTCTTGGTAGAACAAATTTGTTTGTTGGTTTTTTTTTTATTTAGGGATTTTAGGACTCTTGAGTGATCGGCTCATTTGTCCTAAAAAGCTGACTAATCCGATTGTACCATTGACTTAATCCCCTATTTTTGAAAATTTGTTTGAAAGAAAGAAAAGAAATGTATGTGTGTTCGTATTTTAGTTTAGAAATTGTTTATTTTAAATAGGGATTTTAGGACCTGATCCATACAGTTCATTCGTGGTCCTAAAAAGCTGGATAACCCGATCGTACGATCGACTTAACCCCCCTATTTACTTTTTGGGAAAAAAGTTTATTAATTAATTATTATTTTTTATAGGGGTTCTAGGACTTTTGAGCCGTGCGGCTCATTCATCCTAGAACGACGACTAACCCGGTCGTACGGTCGACTTATCCCCCTAGTTTTTTTGAAGAGAGATATTTATTTATGAGACGAAAAGAAGTATTTTATTTTTGTGTTTGAATATGAATGAAAAGTTGACAACGAAAAAAAATGAAGAGCGCAACTAGTGAAAAATAATGATCATTAATATTTAAAAATAAACTAATTAAAAGAAAAATAAAATAAAAAAGGGAGGGAGAGAGAGAGAGAGAGAGAATGTGTTCAGTGTTCTTGTTGAATCACTGCGGTGACTTTTTCACTGTGGACAGGGCCTCCTTTTATAGGTGAAGGGTTAGATAAAGAGTGGACAAGTTGACTTGCTAGGCAAGTCGACTTGCCGGGCAAGCCGACTTGCCGGGCAAGCAGACTTGCTGGACAAGCAGCTTGTTGGGCTTAAGGTTGATGCTATTGACACCCCCTTTTTATATTTTCGTTTTTTCTATTTTTTGGATTTTTTGGATTATTCTTATTTTTGTATATTTTTGGTGATATTTTTGGGCTTTTTGTATATATTTGGACACTTTATTGTAATATATATTTTTTACTTTCTGATTTTATTTCATTATTATTTTTAAGTCCAAAATACCGGACATAGGCCCATTTACTAAGACTTGGCCCAAAAAGTTAGACGTATGCCCAAATAGACAAACGACCCAAAACATTAGACATAGGCCCACTTATTAAAAACTGGCCCAAAATGTTAAGCGTAAGCCCAATTAGAGAAATCACCAAAATCCGGCCCAAAATGTTAGACATAGGCCCAATTAGACAAACCGGTCTAAATTAAAACAAGACAGCGCTCGAAATGTCGTTCTCGTAATGATATGGACTTGTGACATGGGGGCTACAACAATTGCGATAAATGATCGGACAAAATTGGGGTATAACAGCTGCCCCTCTTTATTTATATTTTACTAAAAAAGGTGAATGGTTTTTAGATTTTCGTAGTAGAAATAATAGACGCTAATTTTGTCCGCTTAGGGGGAAGATGAGTTAGGGAAATGAGGGACGATTAACACTTGGCGTGTTAACCGAGAATAATAACGAAGGATCACTGGGGACCTGAAGGAGCACTAGGGCTCTGAAAGAGCACATGGGCTCTAAGGGAGTACCGGGGCTCCAAGGGGTTGCCTAAGCCCTGAAGGACCACTTGGGGCACTACAACATTTTTGGCTTTAGGCCACACCAACCATTGCCACGGCTAAAAAAGCGTGGCTTAAACCTGAAAGAGGCCATAGTTCTAAAAGCGTGATAATAAGATAGACAATAGGCGACATTTACATTACGCTGATATCAGGTCACACTTTGAAAGTACATAGGCCACGGGTAAAAAACCGTAGATATATAATACCACAGTTCTGCAAACGTGGCCTTTAAAAATTTAACAAAGAAACGTGGCCTTTAGTTTGTTGCCTTCTCGTAATAGTAATTAATTACAAAATAACATTTCGTGGCCTAGGTTAACACAGTGCCATCACCTTCGCTGCGCTCTTTCACATTCGCGCTCCTCTCCGCCAAAATTTTCGTTGAAAATTTCACATATTCGCCAAAAATTTCAGCGCTTCCATTCCGAAACCTTCCATTCTCATCCAATCTCATCTGAAACCTTCCTTCATCCCTCTCAAACCCTATCGTTTTCGGTTTCCCTCTCACACCTCGTAACTTTGTAACCTTCCCATAGATCTTGGAAACTTCAGCAGGGCACCCACAGCCGAACTCGGCGGCGCTCCTCCTTGGTGGTCTCCAGCGATGGTCTTTAGCTCTCATCTTTCTCCAACAGGTTCGACCTTTGATGGCTTTTTATTAAACTTTTCCCCTTCTTCTTCGGATGTTTGATTTGCTGTGTATACTCCTCGAAAATTTCTAGTTTAATTTCTAGGCTTTTGATTTCACCAATGGATGAATTGTGATTCGCTGCTTCTAGTTAATTTTGCGCCTCTACGCTGTTGGGTGTGAAAACACGAAGGATTTGCGAACCCTAACAGGAACCAGAATGGAAAACAAGAAAGAGGAAACAACGACTCACTCACACAGTATCATGAACCAGAATGGAAAACAAGAAAGATGAATGTAAGTCCTTTTTAATTTCTTTGATTGTCAATCTTGTTTTCTTTGATGTTTATTTTCTTGACACTGAAACTAATATTTCAGACACTGAAACCAGTATCAGCTTATTCCCAATCTCTCTCTCTCTCTCCTTTTTTTGTTTCTTCTGTGGTCTAAGTTTTTGTTCAATTTTCATGAGGAATTTTTTTTCCTGTTCATGTTACCGTCGATCATATTATATCCTTATTAACATTGCTAATAGCCTATTATTAATGTTTTTGTTATTTATTTGATTAATGTATTCTGCTTATCTTATCTGGCCATTTTGTCATGTGCTTGTTTCCTTAATTCCTATGTTTACTCAATCTGGCTTCAGTTTCGCACCTGTACGTAGTTTTTCTCTTTAGTGAACTTGTAGTTTTTGTTCTTTTGGATAGGCCTTTTTAAGTTAGTGGTAATGTGCTTATCTAAAAAAAAGTTAGTGGTAATGTGGCTTTTTGCAGAAACCCTTTTTCTCTAATTTTGGAGCAATTGTGACATTTTCTATGTTTGGTACCTTTCTAGATTCAATTGTAACTGGTGTCCTGGTGTGAGTTATCTTCTTTATCAACCCCATATAATTGTTGATGTTTTCACTTCCAAGATTATGATCCATGCATTTTCAATATATAGGCCATGGGGTGTTAAGAGGCAAGACTCATTAGCTTTCTCCTATAATGTTTGTTGCCTATGCTTCAGCTTAGGTGATCATAAGATTTGCTATTAGGACATAAATAGATGACAAATATATCGGAACAGAACATAGTTGTTACTAAAGTATGTGACAGAAGGCTTTACACGGCAAATTCATGTTATCAAATCTCTAATATGCTATGTTATCACTTATCAACTCATCATCTATGAAGCTCAATTGCATAGACAAGAATACTGGACATGACACTGATACAAATACACCAACATCAGGACATAACATCACACAGATACATATAAAATAGGAAAAACCTGGTACTTGGGTGAGGGGTGTCTAACAGGTGTTGTACAAGTGTCATGAGTCAAACTCGTGACCTCTTAGTCACATGACACTCCAGTGACAAGCCTCCCCTTGAATTCTAAGTATTATATGCATGGTAAATATATAGAATCTAATCCACTTCATTCCTATCTTAGAATTTAATCTGCCCTATTTGAACTTTCAGTTTGGATGATGATCTACAGATGCTACGTTTTTTTATTGTTAAAAGACTGCATATTTTAAGTTAGCTTTTGGAGGGATGTCAATTGGGTCGTTGTTGGGTTTTTTCTAGGTACTCAAACTTGTTCATCTATTTTGGGTTGTCTTTTTTGTAAACACCATTGTAGAGTTCTGAGTTTACTCAAACTCGTTCTACTTTGGGTTGGGTGTGATTATTGTTTAGATTTGTGGTGTTTGATTTGAACTTTCAGTTTTGGATGATGATCTACAGATGCTACGTTTTTTTATTGTTAAAAGACTGCATATTTTAAGTTAACTTTTGGAGGGATGTCAATTGGGTCGTTGTTGATCGCTGATCTTTTTGTTGATGCTTTCTTTGCAATTGATATAATCCTTACTTTCTTTGTGGCTTACTTGGATACATCAACTTACTTCCTTATTGATGACCATAAGAAGATTGCTATCAGGTGCTTATGCCATACTCTGTATATCTGCTGAAATGGATTAGTTTATTACAATTAGTTGTTGTCAGTTAAAGTTTGTTTAATTAGTTATAAGTGGTTGTTAGTTGCTATCCAATATTGTGCACTATAGAAACTATCCATTAATGTGTACATCAATTTGAGTATAAAATATGCTTTTACACTTTTAATCCATTTTGCTCTCTCCTCTCATTCCAATCAATAATACCTAAGAATTACTTCACTTTCTATCTTGATTTAGATCTTTTAAATTTAATCATAGTTTTGTTTAAATGCACCTGCCATGGCTAAGCCCATCAAGGGTGCCAGAAAACTACGATAGTTCCTCTTTTTAATCATGAATTTGCCTTTTTGCACAATAGGTACATCAAAAGGTTATACTTCCCCATGGATCTAGCTTCCACTCTACCATTTCAGCAGATATACAGAGTTCTAGCAAGCAAAGGACACGAAAGAGGGGAAGTCTTTGGTTTTCTAAACATGCTTAGACTCTGGCGATTGAGGCGTGTTAGCGAATTTTTCTCAAGGTATGTTAACAGAAGTGAAATCAGAACGATAACAAAAATAAAAATTCTTCTCATGCTTAGTCTTTGGATTTCTAAAACTTGTTTAGACTGATTGTGCATGTCCTATTTTCTCTTTTCAAAATTTAAAAACTATTCAAGAAATATTTATTATAAATCAAAGGTGTCATTCATATTTGATAATTAGTAAGATCTTAATGTGTATATCTCATACTTCAATAACAAATTCATAAATAGTTTTAAAACTAAAAATTCCAATTACCAAATGCCCATTACTCTTTTCTTGAAACCATATGTTTCATACTCTCAGATGATTATAGGGGATAATGTCATACTCTCAGATGATTAGACACTGTTCTTAAGCTTCTATACATAGAGACAGTTATATTCATTGAACAGGTGCAATGAAATAGTTTTACACTATACTTCTCACAAACAATTTGGGAAGTTATGTTGTATTTTCAAACAATAGGAACAATAGGTTTGTGATTAACTTTTGTCCTGCATGTGAATAATGGGAAGATAAGAGAAAAATGTAATAGGACATGTAATGAGATAAGAGAGATAGAGAGAGAAGAGTGAAATGAATACCAAAGAATTAAGTGTAAAAAATCACCATTCACACGTAATTAGAACAAAATTTGCTACATACACTCCTATTTGTAACTAAAATTGCTAACCATTTTTCAGGCTAGAGAAAGACATACGGATTAGCTACTCCGTGACAAGATTTTGTAAACTTTTATGCGTGAGTGAATCACTAAAGCCACTCTTTTAGTATTGATCCAAATAGGATATAATTATCAAATTGGATGATGTGAATTTCAGGCTTCACTTTTCGTTGGTTTATGATAGGTTACACTATTTGCAGTGCACTTCTCAGGCTGCATGTATTTTTGGATCAGTGGTAAAACATCTATTTCATATTTAAATCCTACTGTTATACTGGGCTTATCAAGTTAACATCAAACTGAACTATTTCTAACCGCAGGATGTGTTGATATACAAGAATGGGTCCGAACAGGTGAGATGGAATCCCTAAGACAATATGATTTCAGAGTGCAAATAACATGTTTACTTTAAAGTAAAGTAGCAATAATTGCCAGAAACCTAGTGACTTGAAAATAAATGGTTTAAAGAGGAAACAAGGAGAACCAAAAATTAAGCCCAGTTGGACAAAAAGGAATGAAAGTAATTCATTCAGATTTGAAATTAGGGAAATCTTGTATTTATTATAGCTTTCTGAGCTATGGAGATTGAAAGTATATCATACACCTAAATAACAACAAAACATGTTGCATCAACCTGAGGTAGAAGTCATTCGGGAAGATCATGTTTATTTTACAGAATGCAGAGTTTCTTTGTCTTCAGCACTTCTAGGCAACCTGCTGAAGCAACCACATCAATTGTGTCTTTCTGTGTCTGCATTCAATTGATGTGTTCCACACTCTCTACGTCTCTTTTTTGTTCTGTTTTTGAGCTGATATAAAGTGGATGACTGACTCTTACTTACGTTGGTTTCTTAACTTCTTTGTTTGGGTTCATTTATTTTATTGATGATGAATGGGGACCTGTTGGAAGCTTCAACTGGTTTGCTTCTCATGCGACTTCAATGAGTCATAAAAACATGCCTATATAGATTTCACCAAACTTGAGGTAACTATTTCTAATCTGTGTTTTATACCTTCTGGTTGTCCATTATCTTTTTCTGTCTCGTTGCTTGTATATGTCATGGTGTGTTATGTTATGCTTATTATTGTTCTGATTGTACATCAGGGCAGTCCTTTCTAGAAGCTAGTCAACAACTTAATTAAGAGAACAAGGAACAAATAGATTGTCAGCACCAGAGCCCATTTTGCTTGATGCTGGTGAAATGGCAATACTGAATGATTGGGCTGTAAATTACTCACATCTCACAGTCTGATGTCCTTTATTTCGGTTCTTACTTAGTATGAGTCATCCAGCCAGTGATATACTTTTTCCAAGACCTTCATTTTATGTAGACCTTACCAAATTAGATGGTTTCTTCTCTCTCTCTCTCTCTCTCTCTCTCTCTCTCTCTCTCTCTCTCTCCACTTTTTTATTTTGGAGCAATTTTGGTTCAAATTATATGATGTTATTGAGGTGTCAATGTCAAACTATGAACACTTAATTTGAATAATAAGATATGTGTGCTGTGAATAAGTTAATGTTGTGTGCTTTTGAAAATGTATATGATCCTATAGAAGGTGTTTTACGATGTTTGTAATGTTGTTGAATGTCATGGATATGTAATTTTTGTAATGTTTTATGTTCATGGTGACTAATTGTTGATATTTGCAAAAAAAAATTGGACTTAAAGATATAGGCCACAGTTATTTACCTGTGGCCAGTTGAAAACCGCAACTTAAACTTATAGGCCACGGTTATTTATGTCTGGCCAGTTAAAAACCGTGGCCAGAAACTAGACTAATAAACCGTGGCCTATTTTAATAGCTCTGGCCACGGTTTTGATAATTCGTGGCCTAATGTAAAAAAAACCGTGGCCTGAAGGAATAGGCAACGGCCACCTACCCCACGCCTCCAAAACTGTGGCCTCAAGTTTAGGCCACGGTTTTTTCACTTCTGGCCACGGTTTTTGGCCGTTGCGTAAACCGTTTTTTGTTGTAGTGGGGTCTGAAAGAGCACTGGGGTTTTGAAGGACCACTAGGGGTCTGAGGGTGGCCTTTTTCGAGCGGCCGTTAACAAGATCAGGTCTAGAACTGATCACGAAGGACGTCCACTATGTCTTAGGCTGACACAGCTAGTCTGAAGGACCTGGGGTCGGATGATCCATCGGTGCTTGATGCCGACGTGCGATCTGGATTGATGGACCAGTGGAGGTCTGAAGGAGCGCTGGGGCTCTGAAGGACCTCTGGGGGTCTAGAAGGTCGGTGCTAGACTTGGTGCTAACATTACGACCTGGTTTGCTGAGATGGGATCAATGTTTGGAGCGTCGATTTTGGAGGAACAAGATATAGGGATCGACACTTGGCGTGTTTACCCGAACATACCTAATGAATGCATTTACCTATGAAGGGAAAATCTATCTATATTTGGCATGTCTAATAATGCGATGAATGGTGTATACGTGCATGTGTTGTATGCGCGTGCAATGATGGATGTTTGTTGGGGTAGCAAATGAGGTGTAGCGGATAATGGGTGTTGAAGTCGATGAAATAATGAAGTTCATAAACTGTGTATGCGTATGCAGATAGGATGTAATTGTATTGCTTAGATGCACGTATTGCTATGAAACGCATGGTTGCATGATGGAATGATTTATGCTTTGGTGGGGATAATGAATGCAATGTGGATGATTTTTTTTTCTCTTTTGCCTTTTTTTATTTTTTTCTTTTAATGAATGAACGAACGAAAGAATGAATGAATGAATGAATGAATGAATGAATGAATGAATGAATGTGCACACATAATGCTTAGATGCAAGAGTTGTGGTAGACGCAGGACTTGATGTCGAAATACAATGTATGGTGCAATGATTTATGATATGGTATATTAGTAATGGATGCAGATGTGTTTTTAAATTTTGAGATGAGAAATGAGACTTTCAAAAGCAGAGAGATGAGTATTTTGGAGTCATCATTTATTGGGAAAATTAGATTGATCTGAACTCAAACTTTGGCAATCTTAAGGCTGTTATTTACAGACGCTGATGTGAAAAAGTAGTTGACTGTATTTGCAGACTCGCTTATTTTGCTCTTCCATTATGATGCCCCATGATGACCGAAGTTTTAGGTCCACAAAGTTAACTAGGTGGATTTTCAGTATCACACTATTAGCTTGTGTTCTCTCTCTTTGAAGCATTGTTTTATTGTTTAGTAAAGATGTATAGTAGTGAAAATATAGGTGAATGAGTCAGTTAACTTGGTTTTAGGTCTAGGGTATGGACATATATGGCACATGAAGGGTTGAATGACAGGTTTTTGCCAAAGTCATGAATGGTGGGCTTTCCCCAACTCAAGAAATGTGGGACTGCCCGAATTTAGACTTATGATGACGGTGAATGAATGACCATCATATCATTTCAGAGCAATAACCAGTACAAAAATCCGTTCTGATCGATTCCCAAACATAACATCACATCATTTCAGATCAATAACCAGTACAAACATCATTAACATTTCATAAACATTCATTCACACAATCGCACTAGAACGTAATTTTCGCAAATACGGTTTTTAACGAAATTCAATGAAACGAAGAACCAAAACACATTTTCAGTCACATTCAAGGTTGACACAAATAAAATGAAAATCCTAAGCGAGTCTAGAACTCACCCGGACGACGATCAACCCGAACAACGGAAGACGCGATCAACTCTACCCAAACCGAAATGTATTCTGGACAGAATCTGTGAGAAGTTTTGGAATGGGAGTAACTTATTCAATTTCTAACCAAAACTATTCAAACGAGTGCCTATTGTGTAGGGAATTTTGTCTAGTTTCTGAGGGTTAAAATTTCAAACTGATATAACCAGTATTTAGAGAGTTATGACTAAAATAAGGGGACTGGGTCAAAACAGTAACTGATTTAGATGCAAAACTTGTGGACACGATATCTACTTCAATACCTGATGAAATAAGATGATTCTTGTGTCTATGTTGAAGCATTTTGTGTCTAGTTTCTGAATAATCAAAAATAACATTCAGATGAGGTCAGGTGTGTACAGAGAGATATATGGTAATCACTGAAGGTGGGTCAAACGGGTTTCCTACAGGATTTCTGTTGAACTTGTATCTTCAACCTCTAACTTTGAATTCCAGCTCCAGCTCTTTTAAACTCGAACCAGCAACTGATCCCTCTCTGAACACTATCTCAATCAACAATGTAGCTTGCTATTGAGCTTTAAAACTAAACATTGAACCTCTATCACCACCTACCAGCTTCTACAAACAACATGCAAGGCAAACTTCACCCTTGGCCAACCTCTAGCTTCACAATTTCGAAAATGGTGGATGGAGATGGAGAAGGGTGTGGATTGCGAAATTGGTATCAAAATGTAGAGGATAATGAGCTGATTGTAATGGTGTTAAAAGCCGCCACATGCATCAAGGTTGGGTGATGATCTCTCCTCTCTCACTTTAGCACAAGCTCTTTCTCTCTCACCCAAGTTCTCTCTCAATTTCTGTTTTCAGCACTATGAGTGTGTGTGTGTGTGTGTGTGTGTGTGTGTGTGTGTGTGTGTGTGTGTGTGTGTGTGTGTGTGTGTGTTAGTTAAATTAGGGATGTTACAGTAGCTCACAAGCCTCTCTTTCTCAGCCTTGTCTCTCTTACATTATTGGTGGTATAAGGGAAATTATTAATATGGATTGTATTGTTAGGTGGTCCAAAGTGCCTAGGGAGCTTAACAAGGTGACTGATTTATTAGCTAAGAATAGTTTATCTATTAATTGTAATTGTGAATTTTACGATACTGCCCCTAATTTTATTCTCTCTAGTCTTTCAGAGGATAAAATGGGTTCAGTGTTTGTGTAATTGTTCTGTCTCTTGTGGTGTAACCCCTTTTTTCTCACCAAAAAAATAACAAAATTTGATGCTTAGTTGAGGAAGTCGCTTAATCATCCGATTAGATGTTTCCTCGGCTAGCTAGGTATTTAATCAGTCAATTTCTTTGGTTAACTCGCACTCCTAATAGTAATCCCTTAATCAAGTGATTATGCTGAGAAAGAGACTCTGTTTCTCAACTGCGGGTTCCTAGACTACTTTAGAAAGCGTCTAGTGTAGAAGGCTGAATTACTAAACTAAGAATGCTCAAAATAAAGAAGAAAGCGATAAAGGAAAAATAAAGTAAGTAAAGACTTGTGTTGATATTGATGAGTGTCTTTTATAAATGTACAAGTCATCTATATATATACATGGTCTCCATTTGCCACGTACTACTACTACTAGCCTACAACTAACTACCGTTGGATCAGATAAGATCAACGTACAATAAGGTGCATGCGTCCTAAAATCTAGGAGAACTGTTCCACCACGTCCACTAGCACACAGTGAGTGGGGCAAAATATCTCCTACTTCCAGGCGCTTCTACGTTTCTCTAACTGCGCTCCAAGTGTCCATGTGCATTGTATACTTGCTCCCAAAAGTTAGGATAAGACCTAGGATTAAGTTATCATATCACGTTGGTTCAACAAACGTTAGACTGACACATAATATAATAGACTTATCATATTCATATCCCGTCTTCTTATTCATATAAACAACTCTAATTATAAGCACCAACGAGGGTTGGTCTGAGTGGTAACTGGATTCAGATCTCACTCTAAGGTCTCATATTCGAATATTGGGTGTTATATATAAAAACTCTATTGGGAGGGGAGAGCCACAGGGATTGACAAAGTCGGTACGCGTGGCCAGCCAGATTCCCTGGTGCAAATCAACCACCTACGAAACTGGTGGAACTGTGCCCCTCGGTTCCCATCTCATTTCCTCTAAAAAAAATCACTTAAATTATTCAATCATAAGGAAACTTATAACATCATAGTTGTGTTGGTGGTCACAACAAGGTAGCAAAATAGAGAGAAAAAACAAGAAATTTGGCACATGATTTCATCTTAATGCTATTCAGAGGGCTAGTAATTAGCTAGTCTATTTTTCTTTAATATCTTTCACCTTATTCTAAGTAGATAAATTGGTGAGTTAGGGGATAACAAGATGTTTAATGTAGATGTATAGTTCAAATCTTGAAATTTTTTACCTTTCTAACTAATTAATCATTAATATTTACCTAATTACTATTAAAGTAGTTCATGCATGATTTAAATTATAAAGCATTATTTTTTCACCTAATTTCTTTCACCTAGCTGCCTGTGATGGTGGTCCTGCTCTTCATTCTCTTTCCCACTTTGCTTTTTTTTTTGTAAACCCGGGTATCCACCGCACGGACAGCAGTGACTAATCCCTCGCTCATTGTAGGTGCCTCGAGGGGCAGGATGACCCAGATTTTTAACGCTGCTCCGTACCCAAGGCGGGATCGAACCCCCAACCCTTGGTTAAGAAATGATCAACCCCAACCGTTGAACTCCACGCTCTGAGTTTCCCCACTTTGCTTTTGCCACACATCTAAACCTCTCCATTTCATATCAAATGATATTTATATGAATGTAGCTAGAGAAATCATGAACAAGTTAACAATTATACAACATTTAAGCTATTAATTAATTTGTCAAAAAAAACTATTAATTAATTAATTACTCTCCTAGACAAAAATATAAGAAACAAAGTTTTATATTGAAATCAAGTATTTTCATTTAATAAGGTTAAACATTTATCTTCTTTCCAAAAATACATTTTTTTATAAATGATGGTTTATACTCTTTATTAATGACACCACATTTAATTACACCACCCAAATAAGGGTTAAATTGGAATTGATCATTTAATACACTTCAAAAATAATATTTGTTTCTTATATATTGGACCAACAAAAAACATCATTTGTTTCTTATATTTTGACCGGGGAGTAATAGATATTGAAAGAAAGTAAGTTGACCGTAATCCAACATAGTTGAGACTTTCTTCACTATTGTGATGATTTACATACATTTTTTGTTTAAAAAAAGTAGTCTAAACTATGCATTTGGTTCCTCATCTTTATTTTAGTTTACAATTTTGTCTTTCTTTTATATTTTTATATTTTGTTTCAAAGTGATTCTATTGTTTGTAAATTATTACCACGGTTGTTGTTTTAGTTTAAATTGTAGTACTGATTAACATTTTGAAAACTAAATCAGATATTGAATAGAGAGTACCTCTTGATCATGGTTCAACCACTTAAAACCACTTAAACCCACACTAGTGGAAAAAATGCATTTTATAACGGTCATTCATATCGGTTGAAAATGACCTGATGTTAAAAGTGACGTGGTGGCAGTTTTGTAATTAAAATTATAATTTTTACATCGGTTGTCACACGAACCGTTATAGAAAGTGCAAAAACCATCTTTCATATCGGTTCCATTCCATAACCGTTATAGAAAGTGCAAAAATTTAGACTTCCATAATGGGTCACAAAACCACCCGTTATAGAAACGAAACAAATTTAGGCTTCCACCCTTCGCTCCCTCTCACTCTCATTCGCAGAAAACCCTAGCTCGCATCTCTCTCCCCTCTCATTCGTATCTCTCTCTCTCCCCTCTCGCATCTTCCTTTCCTTTCATCATCTTCCTTTTCCCTCTACACCCAATCTTTGACTCTTCTTCCTCGGCTCTCTCTCTTTCTGGACCTTCTCTGTTCTCTCACATCTCAAACCATTGTTGCCCAACTTCAAGCCTCACCACCACCCCTCAGCCACGAGCTCCGGCGAGCCCTCATTTCACTTCTCTATGCTTCCTGCGAACTGAAATCACCAACGAAGAGGAACGGACCAAAACGACGCACAATCACCGCCCACGCGCGCTGCACGCCTCTACGCCTTCACGCCGCCGCCTCCGTCTTCTTCTGCTCTTCTCTCTGTTTTCTGGTGAGCCCGCATCTCTTTGAAAATCTGGATTAAATTGAAATCTTAGAACCCTGATTTCTAATTTCTGAAATTGATGAAATTGGGGGAAAATGATTGAAACGATAATGTAATTTGGTGAATCTGAATTTCATTGAAAACCCTTACTTCCCTCTCACTTATAACTGGTCTTAAATCTTATGCAGGTCCCCTCATATATATCTCGAATAGTGGCTGACAGCTATGATAATGAAGTAGTTGCTATATTTGCTTTGATCTTCACTTTCTATCTCTATATTAAGGTGCACTACAAAACAAACAACTTAACTTTAGATTGAATGGCCATACATAATGTAAGGGGTTTCTTAAAAAATTTCAAGGAAATGTTGGAACAGTAATGTTATTCAGTATAGAAAAATTGTTACAAAGTTGAGTATGGAAAGAAAGAATGTACAACAATATATGGAACAAATGGTTTTGAAGTAACTGCAAACCCCATTTACATGAACCAACCAATCTATTCATCCATTCATTCAACATTTTTTTCTTATTAGAATCGAATGGCTTATTATCATTGTCCTATAATGTGATTTGAGTATTTTGTACGAGCTTCCTTTCTGTATGCCTCTTTGGATTTGGATGGATATCACGAAAACTTTTCTGTATTGTATTTATGTATTCTCCATTAATTTTCTGACTTGACATTTACATTTCATTTAGACATTGAATACAGGGCCCCTCTTCTATGCCACTTTGAATTCAATAGCATACTTTTACATGGTAGGGTTTTATGACATTGCTTATCTAGTTATCTTGTTATCTTGACCCTTGTCTCATCTTATTAATGATATCCACTTCTTTTATCGTAGGTTTGCTCATGGGGAGGGTACACTTTTATCATTAATCTTATTCCAATGCATGTGCTATTGTGCATAGTAACTGGCCGCTACTCTTCTCGACTTTATATTGCATATGCACCTCTTGTAAGTATCTGTTTCAGTCATATGATTATGTTAGTTTAAATAAATGTTTTCCCTTAATCAATTGAAGAGTTGAAATGCATGTTACTTTAACTTGTGCTTGATAAAGTAAACTTTAATTTGGATAATATTTGAGGGAGTTTTGGTAAAATTTAACAAACTAATAAATTGTGCTTGGACTGGATCTGAATTTTACTTATGAATTGTACGCTTGTTAAACCTTATCAAGCACTTGTTCAGATGTACAATTTCAACTGTCACATGTTCTGGACTGGAGCTTTGGTAAAGTTTAACGAACTAACATGTGACAGTTGAAATTGTACGTAGTATTGTATATAAACTTGTGCTTGATGAAGTAAACTGTAATTTGGATAATATTTGAGGGAGTTGAAATGGTGTTACTTAAACTTGTGCTTTAAAATGTGAATACTTTCTCTGATTCCTCTTAACTTGATCCTGTTTCACATTGTGATTTTCTCAACGTAGGTTGTACTGGGCACACTATTGGCCTCATTAGTACCTGTTGTTGGATTTAATGTTGTAATGACATCAGAGCATTTTGCATAATTTCTGGTGAGTTTCCCCCAGTCTTTGGATTATGTTGAACTTGCCTCAAACCATGTGGTAAGTTATCATTATCATCCATGTGGTGGCTCTAGTGTAATATATTAAAGGAATACTTTCACCAAAAATGTTCAAAGTAGCTATGGCACTAATTGTTTTCGGTGGCCTGTGGGTTTCCTTTTGATTGGCTTATCCGACTATCCAAAACATCGCAGGTGGAAAATGAAACTTATCTCTGTTTTTTCTTGTTTATTTTGCATGGCAGTATGTTGTGCAATGATAGTCGTAAAGCTTCAAGTCCCACAAAGGGATGGAATGGAAGAAGTTTAAGTCTACTAGATCCCTCAGTGCTATGTTTGACATTGTTATCATTCAAAGCTTTCAAAAGAAACAATTTTAGCAACTAAAATGATATAGCACCTAAAATGCTATTCTCTATTTGAGGTGCTTGTTGGTCCTTCAATTTCGTACCCCCATCTCATATTAAGTGTCCTATTTGGAATATTGACTTGTCTCAAATTATTGACTTTATCTTGTAGGTGGCATCTTGGTGGGATTATGGATACCAAACAACTGCCATGGCTAACCGAACTATCATTGTTGACAATAATATCTGGAATAACACACATATTGCTACTGTTGGTACTGCCATGTCTTCTCCAAAAAAGGCAGCTTGGGAAATCGTGATGCGATGATGAAACACTGTTGGTACCTAGAATAACACACATATTGCTACTGTTGGTACTGTCATAGGAGCAATCTTTCTTTCAATTTTTCTTTTCAGCCTTTGTGGTCTTCTGATGTAAGTCATGGTTCTTAATCTTAATGCATTCAGGTGTTCACAACTCACCATTGGATGGTTCGGATATACAAGTTGAAGCCTCCAAAGAAAATGTTGGGGAGAATTTGATGTTTACTCTTGTTTTAATATGCCTTTTAAGTGATAACAGGTTGATTGCTTTCACGTATTGCGGAAAAGTGATCCTCCATTTGTTTCGTCCACAATTTTGATCAACCGCGGGATTCCTTCATTTGTATGTTCTTCCCTTTCAATTTCGCCATTCTTCATTTTTAATTTCACCATTCCTTCATTTTATTAGGTATCGTTAAAAACCGGCAGTGGTATTATAGTTTGGCAGCTTACTCTGATGACGAAATTGCAAAATCATGGGCAATGATCTTTCCCCATGAGAAGTTTCAGTCTGATTTTTCCTTCTGCTCCTTTTTGGGTGACATATCCCGTGGGTCTTTGCGGTTACGGTTTCCGGTGTATTTCTTCATGGGCAATGATCTATTATTTGAGGACGGGTTTTTGCGGTTATGGTTTCCGGTGTAGTTCTACTGGATGATTATTTGGTCAGGACATGTAGTTCTACTGTTAGTAGCTTATTTGTATGGATGATTATTTTTTATAAGTTGTTTCTTGATGTGAGGAGTGGTGCATGATTTGATATAACTTTTGGATTGTTGTTATTGTTACAGATTTACTTGTTTCTGGTTGTGAATTTAATGAAGGAATCACATGCTCATGAGCTGATTGATACAATAATTTGAACCTCATTAAAAGAATCATGGACAGTGATCTTGGAAACCTCACTTTTTTTTAAAAAAAAAGAGACTTTTCATATCGGTTCCCATAGAAAATCGATGTTAAAAATCAGTATTCATATCGGTTCCCATATAAAACCGATGTCAAATGTACGCTTATATTTGATAAAAAAACTGACTTTTCATAACGGTTCTAGTTGCAACCGATATAAAAACAACTTTTCACAACGGTTCAGGAACCGATATGAAATGTCCCTATTTTTTATATCTCCTTTTTCGGCATCGGTTCAGAAACCGATATGAAATGTCAATTTTAACCGATATGAAATGCCTTTTTTCCATTAGTGCCAGATAAATCGCTATGTTAAAGTAATCGAACGGTAATTAGTGTCGGGTCATGAGTTAACCGATTCAACCGTTTGGTTGTCTCAATAAATTCGACTGCAGTTGTCTTAGTAATTTAAACAGCTCCTGTCTCAGCAACTTCGACAGCTTCTGTCTCAGCAACTTCGACAGCTTCTGTCTCAGCAATTTGGACAGCTTATGTCTCAGCAGTTTCGAGAGCTTCTGGCTCAGCAATTTCGGCAGCTTTTGTCTCAGCAACTTCGACAACCTCTGTCTCAGCAGATTCGACAGCTTCTGTCTTAGAAGTTTTGAGTTCAACTGTTTATCTGCGTATACGACAACAATCTGAAGAATTTATCTCTGCTAGTTTTGTCCGAAGTTCCGTGACTGCAAGGTCTTTCGTGGAAGATAAGTCTCCTTAACTACGCTTGTTGTGTTGTTTGCAATTCTTGATAAGTTCTTGGTCAAATGAGTCGATTGGACACTACTAAAACCATATATCCTGAATATCTATTTATATTCATTTATAATTTTGTTATCATCAGTGTGTGATTTCCATCTCAAGAGACTCAATATATCTTGCAATCAATTAAAACGCAGACTCTAAACACTGAAAGAAAAAAGTTGCAAAGAGCATACTGAAGGAAACAACGCTGAAAACGATGACGACATGAAGGAGAATACTGATTCACACCAGGTTCTCATCTTTCTTCATGTTCTTTGTTTGCATTTTTGTTTGGCTAGGTTTACGGTCAAAAGTGGCAATTGTTCATAAGACGATGACGACATGAAATTAGTTATTTGCATTTGTTCATAAGAATTCGACTGATGCTTACTTATTGATTGAAATGATTGATTAATTGATTGGCTCTAGTGCATAAATTTTATTGTGATGTCCTTGTCCACCAAGTACAATGTCTTGGTTTTGGTGACTTATAGGTTATTAGTCGGAATTTTCTTTATCAACACTCTGCACTGAAGCACCTGATAGTGCCTTTGAATTCATCTTATGCATTTTGGTTGTATGACATATAGAGTTCGACTACACCTTTACCTGGCACTTTCGACTGCCACAGTCCTCACACTTTCGACTGCATCTATATATTCGATTACATCTATTTTAGCAGTTTCGACAGAATCTGTCTTTGCATCAGTTTTCGACAACACCACTTTGGTGTGTCAAGTTTTCCTTTTATTGAAATAGCTTCATCGTGTGCCATGAAAAATTTATTTAGAGAGCTATACAATTCCTTATATGGCTTAATGAGTTCTGTTTATCGGAATTGGAACTTATATATGCATACCATAAGGATAGAATCTTCGACCTCACAATGCTAAAATTTGATAGGAGATATTGTGTACCTTTGTGATGTGATGAGGTCAAAACAGATACCTTCTATTAGTAGGAGTGTTTTGATATTGCACCTATTTGCTGAACATAAATGCATTTGTCGGATTTAACAATTGATATTCCTTTGTTAAAATTCTTCTTGCTAATGTGTCAATGGATATAACAATGATGTGATTATTCATATTTAAATTTTTGTCTTCTAAACTTTGATGTGAAAGACATACTATTGAATAAATTTTTTAAGTACAATTTGAGATGCCAGACCATAAGGAAGTATGGTTGCGTAACTCTTTCACCAAAATCTTATTTTAATACTCTTTAGAAGTATAGATGCTTTGAAATTAAATCATTGAATATCCTTTATGATTCTGACAATTAGTCAAAAGAAAATAGAGACAAACCTATTACATTATCAGAGAATGTATACCAATTTTTATTGGAAGGTTTTTGCAATATCTATTTATTGAATTTATTGAGCATGTTGTGTGTATTATGAAATGTGAACTATTCGCAATTGCTATATTGTCCTTTATATCATATTGGTACAATAATGTGAAACTGAGAAATTAAAGTTGATCCTATTAACGGAATCATATGCACACAAATCTGCTAACGATTTGAACTTAATAAAATGCGAATTGTCTTATATAGAGCCTCAATTTGCAAGTGATATTTTCACTTTATTAATATGTGATATAGTATTTTTTGGAATGTTATGTTATGTGAGGCATTGTGGGGGGTTGATATTGGATTCATGTTTCATGTCAAAATGAATTTTCAAGTGTCCTCTTGTTATGCTATGCCTGATAACCATATTATTAAGTTTCATGAGAAAATGCATTAGAGACATGTAGCAGGTGTGAAAAGGTTCAAACCGTTAATGCTAAAATTGAAATATTTTAGAATCACCTTTTGACATGTTCAAATGCAGACTATAACAAGTCTTTTAGATTAAATAAAAGACATGGATAATTATCAGTTATAGGAATCTCTTTTAGATATATGTAATATACATACTTTTGCGACCATTTATTGATATTTGAATATATGAGACATCAATAACATACTTGTGAAAATCCATAAATAATTTATGGAAATATTGTCGCTTAAAATTCAACTAAGCAGACCTGTATGTATAAGTATGTTATGAAAGTGATGTAGCTTAGAAATTACTAAAGCATTTATTGATAATTATCTACTGAGGCATCATA
Source organism: Astragalus membranaceus (assembly GCA_039519185.1). Lineage (NCBI taxonomy): Eukaryota > Viridiplantae > Streptophyta > Magnoliopsida > Fabales > Fabaceae > Astragalus > Astragalus membranaceus. The sequence goes on along the minus strand of CM076847.1, from coordinate 91,635,853 downwards.
GGCTATGTCACTATATACAGTATCCATTGTATTTCGATGACACTATGATGATAGCCATGTTTGATAATTATCTACTGAGGCATTATAGGCTATGTCACTATATATAGTGAATACCCATTGTATTTCAATGATACTATGATGATAGCCATGTTTGATAATTATCTATTGAGGCATCATAGGCTATGTCACTATATACAGTATCCATTGTATGTCGATGACACTATAATGATAGCCATGTTTGATAATTATCTATTGAGGCATCATAGGCTATGTCACTATATATAGTGAATACCCGTTGTATTTCAATGATACTATGATGATAGCCATGTTTGATTCACAAGAAAATAAATCTAAAAGTGGATTTATTTATGAATGGTTGTCACTTAGAAATTTTCTAAGTAGAGCTATACTATGGTTGTCATTTAGAGATTTTCTAAGTAGACCTGCATAAATTACCTTATTGAAATTAAGGTTATTACTCAAAGCTTGATAATATAAGAGAATGAGTTTGTTACTATCAAGACTTTGTGATATATGAAATTGATTGACTAAAGAGACGTCTTGGTCAATATTCCTTTATGGAAGAAATAGTGTCTTCCATAGTTGTGTAAAGTAGCTACAAATAAATGAGAAGGATTATATCCTTAATTTATGTGAAATCAGAAGTAAATTTCATCAATCTTCTGAAAAACCCTTAGGGAAGAAAATGATATGTGAAACATCGAGGGGAATGGGACTAAAGCCAATTGATATTAAGAAGTGATGGTAACCCAACCTTTGTGATTAGAGATCCCATGAATAAGGTTCAATGTGGTAAAAGCAAATTACTTCTTGATAGTGCTAGCACTGGAAATTAATTCATGTAATTAATTTCATTATTGTCCCTTCCTATGGTGTTATTGTGATTGTGCTAGACTGCGTGGTTAAAAGGATAAACTTGAAGCTTTTAATGATTTTCATAGCCCTTATGGGTGGTGTATGACTTGCAGCATACACTTGATGAAATCACCTATATGAGTGTCAAGTGAGGCCGCTTGCATGAGATCCTGGAGAGCTCTCTAGAACACTCATGAATATCGAGCACGCGCAGGGCCTAATAGCGCACCACTGCGGAAACAGCAAGAATTGTGGTGGTGTAATGTGATAGTGAAACCTCTAACATATAATATGTGTCTTGGGTTCCATAGCTTGCTATACCAATTCACTGTATGTTATGTTTTATCTGTCTAGGACTGGTTCCATAGCTTGCTATACAACTCTGATGCATTACATCTACGATGTTAACTCAGGAAACCCCTTTTATAAAATTTATTTTTCAAACTTTTGAAATATGTGGGGGATTGTTGTATTTTATTGAAAATAAAAGATATTTCAAAAGTGAGAAGTCCCATATTGCTTGGCTTTGGATTCACCAAAGTCTTTATAAACTAAAGCTTAATGAGAGCTAGTAAACAAGCAAGTAGAAGGGACTCCCTCACGCGCACAAGCAGGGACCAACATGACTTGGTTCAGTGCAAATCTTTTGATTTCCCCCCTGCGTGCTCGACTAGCCTTGCGCTAATTTTTATTAAAAGAAATATTATTTTTATCAGGCTATCCGAATATGCCCAATATTTGGTCAAACTAATTTACAAATGAAATTTGTAACGGATAATTCACTGGAAGTTAATTGTCATTTATTTTGTAACTTGCACTCTCTTCCAACAACCATTTTTTTTTATTCAAACCAAATTACTTTGTAACTGCTAATTAAAGCAGCTTTATTACAAATCAATTTTTAACGTCTTTGACTGGCTGTTGAATGGTGGCTGGAGTGCATGCTTCAATATGCTGCCTCATAGGCCTATATAAAGATGATCTTGTATCACTTGAAGGGAGAGAAGAAAAAGAACATAGAAAATATTTTCAACACTCAAAAGCACAGCAAAAATCTTTTCAACGCATACAGTGTTTCGACTTCCTATTTCTGAACAGCATTTTCTGGGTTCATCTCCTGATTACACATCGTGTTACTCTTGCTAGTTCGGATACCTCAGTTGCTATTGCAATTTGAGACGAGACCGGTTGTACCCCGGGGAATTTGCGCTGTAGAGGCGGATAAATTCTTCAGGGCAGTCGCAAGACGCCTCCGGTTGTTTTTCAAACAGTTCTTTGTTCCCAGGTTTGGTTCGCAGCATCTCTGTCTCAATAAATTCGACTGCAGTTGTCTCAATAAATTCGACTGCAGTTGTCTCAGTAATTTCGACTGCAGTTGTCTCAGTAACTTCGACTGCAGTTGTCTTAGGAATTTCGACTGCAGTTGTCTCAGTAATTTCGACTGCAGTTGTCTTAGTAATTTAAAAAGCTTCTATCTCAGCAACTTCGACAGCTTCTGTCTCAGCAACTTCGACAGCTTCTGTCTCAGCAACTTCGACAGCTTCTGTCTCAGCAATTTGGACAGCTTCTGCCTCAACAGTTTCGACAGCTTCTGTCTCAGCAACTTCGACAACCTCTGTCTCAGCAGATTCGACAGCTTCTGTCTTAGAAGTTTTGAGTGCAACTGTTTATCTGCATATACGACAACAAAATCCACATTCTTAAGGTGACTTCTCAATACATTGAAGAACTCTTGCACATCATCCAACTCATTGTTGTCGAATATGCAAAGACAGACGTAGTCGAATCTGCAAATAGACAGATGTGGTCGAATCTGCTGAGACAGATGTAGTCGAATTCTATTGTCGAATCTGTTGAGACAGATGTAGTCGAATTCTGTTGTCGAATCTGCTGAGACAGATGTAGTCGAATTCTGTTGTCGAATCTGCTAAGACAGTTGTAGTCGAATCTGTTGTCGAATCTGCTAATAGACAGATGCAGTCGAATCTGCTGAGACAGATGCAATCTAACCGTACTCTGCTGAGACAGATGCAGTCGAACCGTACACTGCTGAGACAGATGTAGTCGAATCTGTTGAGACAGATGCTGCCGAATCTGCAGAGTACGGTTCGACTGCATCTGTCTCAGCATAGTACGGTTCGACTGCATCTGTCTCAGCATATTCGACTGCATCTGTCTATTAGCAGATTCGACAACAGATTCGACTACAACTGTCTTAGCAGATTCGACAACAGAATTCGACTACATCTGTCTCAGCAGATTCGACAACAGAATTCGACTACATCTGTCTCAGCAGATTCGACCAGATCTGTCTATTTGCAGATTCGACTACGTCTGTCTTTGCATATTCGACAACAATCTGAAGAATTTATTCGCCTCTACAGCGTAAATTCCCCGAGGTACAACCGGTCTCGTCCCAATCGCAGAAGCGATTGAGGGCTATTAACTGGCAAGAACAAATGCGACACAACAGGAGAGAAACCCAGGATTGTTTGGTATTTTTCAGAGGAATGAAATCGATTTGTTATTTCAATATTTCTCAAGCGGTACCTGATCACGTTTATATAGCCTATGAATTTAGCCGTTTGAAGCATACGCTCCAGCGGTTTCATTTTCATTCAACAGCCGTTACAAAATAATTGTAATAAATCAAAAAGCCGTTTGGAAAGTAATTCTGCAGTTACAAAATAATTTTGGTTTAATTGAAATGGCCGTTGGAAAACAATTCTGCAGTTACGAAATAAGCGAAATAAATTTTCAGTTACGAAATGAATTATCCGTTACAAAGTTACTTTGCAAATCATTTTGACCAAAACTGGGCATATTCGAATAGGTTGATACAAAACCGAGATTACATATATCAAAATAATATTTCATAAATTATTGTTTCACAAAATTCACTCAGAAACTTTGAAATATCACAAAATTTACAACACTCATTACCTTTTACCTTGAGCAAAAACACCAAGCTGCAAATATAAAAACCAAAATTGTAGAAGGCCAAATTACACAGAATTTTGCATACTAACAAATTAGTGCATTCCTAGGACAGAATTACACAAATTCTTGGTAACTCTTGAGAGTATAGTTAAAATGGAAAAAATGAACATTTTCTACTCTAAAATCTATAATCTACACTACAACATGAAGTAAAACTTATATGTATAATATGAAGCAAAGTTATACAAAAATACTTGCTATAACACATTAGTTTTTCAACAAAACAGGAATAACAAATCTAATTTAATGGTAAAACATTTAACACAAAACAATATATCAAAGAAATAAAATAAGAAAATATAATCCAGAACATAGTAACAATAAATCAGTCACCATGGTGTTGTCGTATACGCAGATAAATAGTTGCACTCAAAACTTCTAAGACAGAAGCTGTCGAATCTGCTGAGACAGAGGTTGTCGAAGTTGCTGAGACAGAAGCTATCGAAATTGCTGAGGCAGAAGCTGTCCAAATTGCTGAGACAGAAGCTGTCGAAGTTGCCGAGACAGAAGCTGTCGAAGTTGCTGAGACAGAAGCTGTTTAAATTACTAAGACAACTGCAGTCGAAATTACTGAGACAACTGCAGTCGAAATTCCTAAGACAACTGCAGTCGAAGTTACTGAGACAACTGCAGTCGAAATTACTGAGACAACTGCAGTCGAATTTATTGAGACAACTGCAGTCGAATTTATTGAGACAGAGATGCTGCGAACCAAACCTGGGAACAAAGAACTGTTTGAAAAACAACCGGAGGCGTCTTGCGACTGCCCTGAAGAATTTATCCGCCTCTACAGCGCAAATTCCCCGAGGTACAACCGGTCTCGTCTCAAATTGCAATAGCAACTGAGGTATCCGAACTAGCAAGAGTAACACGATGTGTAATCAGGAGATGAACCCAGAAAATGCTGTTTAGAAATAGGAAGTCGAAACACTGTATGCGTTGAAAAGATTTTTGCTGTGCTTTTGAGTGTTGAAAATATTTTCTATGTTTTTTTCTTCTCTCCCTTCAAGTGATACAAGATCATCTTTATATAGGCCTATGAGGCAGCATATTGAAGCATGCGCTCCAGCCACCATTCAACAGCCAGTCAAAGACGTTAAAAATTGATTTGTAATAAAGCTGCTTTAATTAGCAGTTACAAAGTAATTTAGTTTGAATAAAAAAAATGGTTGTTGGAAGAGAGCGCAACTTACAAAATAAATGACAATTAACTTCCAGTTTATGAATTATCCGTTACAAATTTCATTTGTAAATTAGTTTGACCAAATATTGGGCATATTCGGATAGCTTGATAAAAATAATATTTCCTTTAATAAAAATTAGTGCAAGGCTAGTCGAGCACGCAAGGGGGAAATCGAAAGATTTGCACTGAACAAAGTCATGTTGGTCCCTGCTTGTGCGCGCGAGGGAGTCCCTTCTACTTGCTTGTTTACTATCTCTCATTAAGCTTTAGTTTATAAAGACTTTGGTGAATCCAAAGCCAAGCAATGTGGGACTTCTCACTTTTGAAATATCTTTTATTTTCAATAAAATACAACAATCCCCCACATATTTCAAAAGTTTGAAAAATAATTTTTATAAAAGGGGTTTCCTGAGTTAACATCGTAGATGTAATGCATCGGAGCTGTATAGCAAGCTATGGAACCAGTCCTAGACAGATAAAACATAACATACAGTGAATTGGTATAGCAAGCTATGGAACCCACGACACATATTATATGTTAGAGGTTTCACTATCACATTACACCCCCACAATTCTTGCTGTTTCCGCGGTGGTGCGCTATTAGGCCCTGCGCGTGCTCGGTATTCATGAGTGCTCTAGAGACCTCGCCAGGATCTCATGCAAGCGGCCTCACGTGACACTCATATAGGTGATTTCATCAAGTGTATGCTGCAAGTCATACACCACCCATAAGGGACAATAATGAAATTAATTACTTGAATTAATTTCCAATGCTAGCACTATCAAGAAGTAATTTGTTTTTACCACATTGAACCTTATTCATGGGATCTCCAATCACAAAGGTTGGGTTACCATCACTTTTTAATATCAATTGGCTTTAGTCCCATTCCCCTCGATGTTTCACATATCATTTTCTTCCCTAAGGGTTTTTCAGAAGATTGATGAAATTTACTTCTGATTTCACATAAACTAAGGATATAATCCTTCTCATTTATTTGTAGCTACTTTACACAACTATGGAAGACACTATTTCTTCCATAAATGAATATTGACCAAGACGTCTCTTTAGTCAATCAATTTCATATATCACAAAGTCTTGATAGTAACAAACTCATTCTCTTATATTATCAAGCTTTGAGTAATAACCTTAATTTCAATAAGATAATTTATGCAGGTCTACTTAGAAAATCTCTAAGTGACAACCATAGTATAGCTCTACTTAGAAAATTTCTAAGTGACAACCATTCATAAATAAATCCACTTTTAGATTTATTTTCTTGTGAATCAAACATGGCTATCATCATAGTATCATTGAAATACAATGGGTATTCACTATATATAGTGACATAGCCTATAATGCCTCAATAGATAATTATCAAACATGGCTATCATCATAGTGTCATCGAAATACAATGGATACTGTATATAGTGACATAGCCTATGATGCCTCAGTAGATAATTATCAATAAATGCTTTAGTAATTTTTAAGCTACATCACTTTCATAACATACTTATACATACAGGTCTGCTTAGTTGAATTTTAAGCGACAACATTTCCATAAACTATTTATGGATTTTCACAAGTATGTTATTGATGTCTCATATATTCAAATATCAGTAAATGGTCTCAAAAGTATGTATATTACATATATCTAAAAGAGATTCCTATAACTGATAATTATCCATGTCTTTTATTTAATCTAAAAGACTTGTTATAGTCTGCATTTGAACATGTCAAAAGGTGATTCTAAAATATTTCAATTTTAACATTAACGGTTTGAACCTTTTCACACCTGCTACGTGTCTCTAATGCATTTTCTCATGAAACTTAATAATATGGTTATCAGACATAGCATAACAAGAGGACACTTGAAAATTCATTTTCACATGAAACATGAATCCAATATCAACCCCCCACAATGCCTCATATAACATAACATTCCAAAAATACTATATCACATATTAATAAAGTGAAAATATTACTTGCAAATTGAGGCTCTATATAAGACAATTCGCATTTTATTAAGTTCAAATCGTTAGAAGATTTGTGTGCATATGATTCCTTTAATAGGATCAACTTCAATTTCTCAGTTTCACATTATTGTACCAATATGATATAAAGGACAATATAGCAATTGCGAATAGTTCACATTTCATAATACACACAACATGCTCAATAAATTCAATAAATAGATATTGCAAAAACCTTCCAATAAAAATTGGTATACATTCTCTGATAATGTAATAGGTTTGTCTCTATTTTCTTTTGACTAATTGTCAGAATCATAAATGATATTCAATGATTTAATTTCAAAGCATCTATACTTCTAAAGAGTATTAAAATAAGATTTTGGTGAAAGAGTTACGCAACCATACTTCCTTATGGTCTGGCATCTCAAATTGTACTTAAAAAATTTATTCAATAGTATGTCTTTCACATCAAAGTTTAGAAGACAAAAATTTAAATATGAATAATCACATCATTGTTATATCCATTGACACATTTGCAAGAAGAATTTTAACAAAGGAATATCAATTGTTAAATCCGACAAATGCATTTATGTTCAGCAAATAGGTGCAATATCAAAACACTCCTACTAATAGAAGGTATCTGTTTTGAACTCATCACGTCACGAAGGTACACAATATCTCCTATCAAATTTTAGCATTGTGAGGTCGAAGATTCTATCCTTATGGTATGCATATATAAGTTCCAATTCCGATAAACAGAACTCATTAAGCCATATAAGGAATTGTATAGCTCTCTAAATAAATTTTTCATGGCACACGATGAAGCTATTTCAATAAAAGGAAAAATTGACACACCAAAGTGGTGTTGTCGAAAACTGATGCAAAGACAGATTCTGTCGAAACTGCTAAAACAGATGTAATCGAATATACAGATGCAGTCGAAAGTGTGAGGACTGTGGCAGTCGAAAGTGCCAGGTAAAGGTGTAGTCGAACTCTATATGTCATACAACCAAAATGCATACGATGAATTCAAAGGCACTATCAGGTGCTTCAGTGCAGAGTGTTGATAAAGAAAATTCCGACTAATAACCTATAAGTCACCAAAACCAAGACATTGTACTTGGTGGACAAGGACATCACGATAAAATTTATGCACTAGGGCCAATCAATTAATCAATCATTTCAATCAATAAGTAAGCATCAGTCGAATTCTTATGAACAAATGCAAATATCTAATTTCATGTCGTCATCGTCTTATGAACAATTGCCACTTTTGACCGTAAACCTAGCCAAACAAAAATGCAAACAAAGAACATGAAGAAAGATGAGAACCTGGTGTGAATCAGTATTCTCCTTCATGTCGTCATCGTTTTCAGCGTTGTTTCCTTCAGTATGCTCTTTGCAACTTTTTTCTTTCAGTGTTTAGAGTCTGCGTTTTAATTGATTGCAAGATATATTGAGTCTCTTGAGATGGAAATCACACACTGATGATAACAAAATTATAAATGAATATAAATAGATATTCAGGATATATTGTTTTAGTAGTGTCCAATCGACTCATTTGACCAAGAACTTATCAAGAATTGCAAACAACACAACAAGCATAGTTAAGGAGACTTATCTTCCACGAAAGACCTTGCAGTCACGGAACTTCGGACAAAACTAGCAGAGATAAATTCTTCAGATTGTTGTCGTATATGCAGATAAACAGTTGCACTCAAAACTTCTAAGACAAAAGCTGTCGAATCTGCTGAGACAGAGGTTGTCGAAGTTGCTGAGGCAGAAGTTGTCGAAATTGCTGAGGCAGAAGCTGTCCAAATTGCTGAGACAGAAGCTGTCGAAGTTGCTGAGACAGAAGCTGTCGAAGTTCTTGAGACAGAAGCTGTTTAAATTACTAAGGCAACTGCAGTCGAAATTACTGAGACAACTGCAGTCGAAATTCCTAAGACAACTGCAGTCGAAGTTACTGAGCCAACTGCAGTCGAAATTACTGAGACAACTGGAGTCGAATTTATTGGGACAACTGCAGTCGAATTTATTGAGACAGAGATGCTGCGAACCAAACCTGCGAACAAAGAACTGTTTGAAAAACAACCGGAGGCGTCTTGCGACTGCCCTGAAGAATTTATCCGCCTCTACAGCGCAAATTCACCGAGGTACAACCGGTCTCGTCTCAAATTGCAATAGCAACTGAGGTATCCGAACTAGCAAGAGTAACACGATGTGTAATCAGGAGATGAACCCAGAAAATGCTGTTTAGAAATAAGAAGTCGAAACACTGTATGCGTTGAAAAGATTTTTGCTGTGTTTTTGAGTGTTGAAAATATTTTCTATGTTCTTTTTCTTCTCTCCCTTCAAGTGATACAAGATCATCTTTATATAGGCCTAAGAGGCAGCATATTGAAGCATGCGCTCCAGCCACCAATCAACAGCAAGTCAAAGACGTTAAAAATTGATTTGTAATAAAGCTGCTTTAATTAGCAGTTACAAAGTAATTTAGTTTGAATAAAAAAAAATGGTTGTTGGAAGAGAGCGCAAGTTACAAAATAAATGACAATTAATTTCCAGTTTATAAATTATCCCTTACAAATTTCATTTGTAAATTAGTTTGACCAAATATTGGGCATATTCGGATAGCCTGATAAGAATAATATTTCCTTTGATAAAAATTAGCACAAGGCTAGTCGAGCACGGGGAAATCGAAAGATTTGCACTGAACCAAGTCATATTGGTCCCTGCTTGTGCGCACGAGGGAGTCCGTTCTACTTGCTTGTTTACTAGCTCTCATTAAGCTTTAGTTTATAAAGACTTTGGTGAATCCAAAGCCAAGCAATGTGGGACTTCTAACTTTTGAAATATCTTTTATTTTCAATAAAATACAACACATGGCACCCTCCCTGTCAAAGTAGAAAAATGATTATAAGTTTTAGCAAAAACTCTAGCTATAGAAACCAGAACATAGTAGCAACAGAACCGGTCGGCATACCTTTATAGACCAATATATTTCTCTCTTCGCTATGTTCAGAAGGGGTGGCAATTTCTACTCGTAAGTGGGGATCCCCGCGGGGATTGCCCCGTTCGGGGCCCCATGGGCGGGGAAGTTTCCCTCGTGGGGACGGGGGAGAAAATCTCCCCGCAGTCAAAGTGGGGATGGGGACAAGGATCATACCCCCCGCCCCGAAATATATTACATAAATATTTTTATTATAGATGTATATTATACTATAAGTATTAATTTTTTAGTTTTTTTATACGTGTTTCTATTTTAAAATATTTAATTGTTCTAACTTTTATACTTTTTAAATATTAAAATATAAAAGTAGGACTAACTTTTATATTTTTTGTGTTAAAATGTTAAAGTTTTGTTTTTTAGTCTTACTTTTATATATTTATTCAATTTTATTATATTTTAATTTATATTTTTTCAAACTTTTAATAAATTTTCGGAGTCCCCGCGGGGACCGTGGGGATTCGTGGGGATGGGGATGGAGGAGGAAAACTCCCCGAAGCGGGGATCAGAAATGGGGACGGGGGACAACTTGGGAGGCGGGGACGGGGAGCGGGGGAGTACTCCCCGCCCCCGCCCCGCCCCATTGCCATCCTTCCTAGTTCAGACAGCCACTTATCTTGGATGTTCTCCCCTAAATAAACCATCAAGCATACCTGAAAAAATAAATAATAAGTAATTTTAGCTTAAATGAAGAGTTGGCAATAAGAAATCAAGATAGGGAGTAAAAAAGGAAGTGAAAGCAAAATGCACATGATTTTGTTAGGGTTAAACAACAAATGCTAATTTTTTTTCATTTTGATTCTCCTCTCTCCCACACAACTCTCTCTCTCTCTCTCTCTCTCTCTCTCTCTCTCTCTCTCTCTCTCTCTCTCTCTCTCTCTCTCTCTCTCTCTTAATTCCTTCATTTTACATATTCTCCAAATTTATTATCCAAACAAAGTATTTTAAGATAAAGTATTTTAATTTTCCACAAAAGTTACATACCCTAAAAATTTGTCTTATCCAAACACACACTAAAGAGTCAAGAAGTAATTCATTTATATTTAATTTATAATAATATTTATAGAGTAAATTTTGAATAACATACAAAATCCGTAGAATGGGAAGTTCATTGATAACTAATTTACTTTTTTTTCCTTTATTCACTAGGAGCATATAGTTAATAATAGACATTTTTTTACCAACAAATATTTTCTATGAAACATCGAAATTTAAAAAGTAGTCGTATATAAAAACTTATTATATGTCGGCAACATGTAATGTGTTTTTGTCGGGACTCGAGAGCAAAATATTCATTAAAAAATTAAGAAAGACATTTGTAAAGAAAAAATATAAAAAATAATTATGCTAACAACATATAATGTCGCTTCATTATTTTAATTGCTCATTTATTTTTAGTTTCCTCACTATTAACCAACAATGGTTAGTCCAAGTGGTAACTGGACTTGGATCTCACCTCAAGGTCTCGGGTTCGAATCATGGGTGTGGCAAAAACTCTGTTGGGAGGAGAGAACCACACGGGCCAGCAAAGCCGGAAACTCGTGGCCAGCCAGGTTCTCCGGCGTAGATTAGTCACCGGCAAAGTCGGTGGAAACTACGCACCAATGCCATGGTAACAAAAAAAAAGTTTCCTCACTATTAATTTGTTCTCTCTTCTCTTATTTTCTCATCTATTTTTCATTAGTTTTTCTTGTATTATGATGTTCATTAGAGACTTTATTTCTCAGAGCAATTTTTCGTATTCTATTATTTTATCCTCAAAAAAAAATATAATGTTTTCTCGTCGAGAATGCTTAAAGACATTAAGATTTTACTAAAATGACTATATGAAAATTTTATATTGACCGAGTTCTGGAATTTTAAAAATTTGAAATTTGAAATTAATTATAAAAGTTGTGTTAAGAAGTTACCCAACATACAAAGGAAAAGTTTCTATTACCCTTTGAAGAAGAGAAGTGGGTAGATTTGGGTTTTTCTTAGTGGGTTGTTTGATTAGTTTTTTTTATAGTAGAATATTAGATTATAGTAGATAGTTTTGTAGTAGAATAGTAGATTAAATTTTCAAATTTTAAAAGAAAAAGAAACTTATTAATAGAGAAAAAATAATATTAAAGTTTTGTTAAAATTTGAAAAATTTCTAAATTATAGTAAAGAAGAAAAATGAAAGAGAAAGAAGATAAACAAAAAAAAGGTTGAAAGAGAGGGAGAGAGGGGGGTGAGAAAAATTGAAAAAGTGTGAGAGAGAGTGACAAAAGTGAAAAACTGAGAAAAATTTGCAAACGTTTTTTTTTATAAGCAAATGTTAGTGGGGGTGGGGGAATGTTAGTTTCCGGGGTTTGAACCCTCGACCTCCTTCTTGTAACTTTGCAACTCCTTCATGTCCCCTAGCTCGTCAACTGGGCTGAGTCTTATACAATTTTACCCCAACAATTGCTGATATAGCGAAATTTGAGAAGTTGGTAGGTTTGAGTTTTTTGCTAGTGAGTTGTTTGATTAGTTTTATATATAGTAGAGTAGATATTAGATAATAGTTATATAAAAACTTATTATATATGTCGACAACATTTAAAGGTTTTTTATCGGAACTCAAAAGCAACATATTCATTTTAAAATTCAAGAAAGACATTTATAAAAAAAATATAAAAAATAATTATGCTACCAACATATAATGCTTCCTCGTCGAGAATGCTTAAAGATAATAAAATTTTACTAAAATGACTAATATGAAAATTTTATATTGACTGAGTTCTAGAATTTTAAAAATTTTAAATTATAAAAGTTGTGTTAAGAAGTTATCCAACACAATGGAAAAGTTTCTATCACCCTTCGAAGATGAGGGGAGCTGAGATTTAAAAAGATGGCAACAGTAGAAAGAAGATGAAGATGAAGGATTTAATTTGGGTGAATATTCATTTTTGTCTTTGAATATGTGATGCACTATCATAATAGTCGTTGAATGTATTTAAATTGTAAATAAGTCCATTTTTAGTAATTTTAATGAATAAATTGACCAACGAAAAAATATTTGAGGACCAAAATGATTAACAACAAACACATTTGAGGACCAAAATGACTTACTAGGGAGACATTTGAGAATATGTATGCAATTTCGATACACTTAGGGACTATAATGACATCGCTTCACAAATTTAGGAACCAAAACGACTTCCCCTTTAATTTACTTCGACCTATCTTTGCAGAAAAAATACAAAAGGAAATAAATAAATAAATATAGAAAGAATAGACATCGGAATAATGAGGCTATAAGAACACGAATGTTTTTTTTTCGATAAACAATGATTCATTGATTAGAGCATTAGGGATGCTTAAAACCACAAAAACAAAATGGGATCAAAAGTTGTTGACACAATTTAGAGCATTGTTCCACCATAATGGCGGTGACAAACTAGAATCTCCTCCCACCCCAAAGATAAACCAACACTAAGACAAATATTTGATACGAGCCACGATAGAGTCAAGTTTGGCTTCTTCACCCCGAAAGCAAGCTTCATTCTGAGCTAACCAGAGGCACTAATAAGTTGTCAACCATAATAAATATTTGGCTAAATTATAGTTTTGGTCCCCCTATTTTCAAAAATTCAGACATTTGGTCCCCCTATTTTAAAACTCAGACATTTGGTCCCCCAATTTTAAAAAATCAAATACATTTAGTCCAAAGAGGGACCAAATGTCTTTGATTTTTTAAAATTGGGGGACCAAATGTCTTTGATTTTTTAAAATTGAGGGACCAAATATCTTTGATTATTAGCCATAAAAAACTGAAAATTCCTCTTGGGACTAAATGTCTTTGATTTTTTAAAATAGGGGGACCAAATGTCTGAGTTTTAAAATAGGGGGACCAAATGTCTGAATTTTTGAAAATAGGGGGACCAAAACTATAATTTAGCCTAAATATTTAACTTTCTTATTCTAGGCTAACCACAATTCAGGAATAATTAAGTCATTCTGAATTGGTCACAACTTTCTTATTCTACAAACACTTTGTAGTAAAATAGCTCAAAAATAGAACTAAAATTCCACAAACTTTATTTAATTTAATTACTTAGAAGACACTAAAATAAGACTTATCCCTTCATTTTAAAGATTCTCCAAATTTATTATCCAAACAAAGTATATTTTAAGATAAAGTATTTTAATTTTCCACAAAAATTACATTACCCGAAAAAATTGTCTTATCCAAACACGCACTAAAGAGTCATACTAGAAGCAATTTGTGACATCCGTGGCTGACGAGGGCGGGGAGTGATTGACGGTGCCCAAAAGTTGGCATGGCAAAGAGCGGCTCCTAGAAGCTTCTAGGCGAAGGGACACGTGAATGAACCGAATATGCACCGGAATGAGAGGGATCTTGAGGCTGTGCAGGTATGGAACTGTACAGTTGAAGGAAGACTTAAAAGAATTGATTTGGACTACCTATACCAGCAAGATGCATCTTCTTTTCGGGAGCCCTTCCCATAAGAACTCCATAGTTAAGCGTGTTTGACTTGGAGTAGTAGTGGGATGGGTGACCTTCTGCGAAGTTTCCTAGAAAGCATGCAAATGAGGACAACGCATGTTGAAAAGACACGTGTTGATTTGTGCGGACAGTCGACAGTTCTAAAAGCAGTCTGGGATGTTACAAATGGTATCAGAGCAGCAGACCTCTCTCAGTACGGTGTGGTTCGGGGACGAACCATGCAGAAGCTGGTGGGCATGTGACATCTGTGGCTGACGAGGGCGGGGAGTGATCGCCGGTGCCCAAAAGTTGGCATGGCAAAGAGCAGCTCCTGGCAGCTTCTAGGCGAAGGGACACGTGAATGAACTGAATATGCACCGGAATGAGAGGGATCTTGAGGCTGTGCAGGTATGGGATTGTACAGTACATTGAAGGAAGGCTTAAAAGAATTGATTTGGACTACCTATACCAACAAGATGCATCTTCTTTTCGGGAGCCCTTCCTATAAGAACTCCATAGTTAAGCGTGCTTGACTTGGAGTAGAAGTGGGATGGGTTTCTGGGATGTTACATTTTTTTATTGGTACTTAAGAGCAAAATATTCATTTAAAAATCAAGAAAGACATTTATAAAAAAAATATAAAAGATAATTATGCTAACAACATATAATGTTTCCTCGTCGAGAATGCTTAAAGACAATAAAATTTTACTAAAATGACTAATATGAAAATTTTATATTGACTGAGTTCTGGAATTTTAAAAATTTGAAATTTGAAATATTAAATTATAAAAGTTGTGTCAAGAAGTTATCCAACACACAATGGGAAAGTTTTTATCACCCTTCAAAGATTAGGGGAATTGAGATATAAAAAGATGGCAACAGTAGAAAGAAGATGAAGATGAAGGATATAGTTTGGGGTGAATAGTCATTTTGGTATTCGAATGTGTGATGTACTGTCATAATAGTCCCTGAATGTATTTAAATTGCAAATAAGTCCATTTTTAGTAATTTTAAGGACAAAATTGACCAACGAAAAAATATTTGAGGACCAAAATGACTAACAACAAACACATTTGAGGACCGAAATGACTTACTAGGGAGACATTTGAGGATATGTTTGCAATTTTGATACATTCAGAGACTATAATGACATCGCTTCACACATTTAGGAACCAAAATGACTTACCCTTTAATCTACTCTGACCTATCTTTGCAGGAAAAAATACAAAAGGAAATAAATAAATAAATAAATATAGAAAGAATAGACATTGGAATACGGAGGCTATAAGAACACGAATGTTTTTTTTTCGATAAGCAATGATTCATTGATTAGGGCATTAGGGATGCTCAAAACCACAAAACAAAATGGGATCAAAAGTTGTTGATACAATTTAGAGCACTGTTCCACCATAATGGCGGTAACAAACTAGAATCTCTTCCCACTCCAAAGATAAACCAAAACCAAGACAAATATTTGATATGAGCCACAATAGAGTCGAGCTTGGCTTCTTCACGTCGAAAGCAAGCTCCATTCTGGGCTAACCAGAGGCACCAACAAGTTGTCAACCATAATAAATATTTAACTTTCTTACCCTTTTTCCTGGTAGAGAGAAATTGAGCAATCTCCAACCAAAAACCAGAATTTTTGATGGAATTGAGGTCTTCCGAAGAGCTATAAATTCTGAACAATCACTACCAATAGCCACCGGAGATGCTGAATCAATTGACAACAAAAAACGATAACAAGACCGCACAAAATCGCTTAGAAGGCTCCAAATTAAATCCAGCTCCAAAAATCTGCTCAATCACCGTAGGCACTCACGTCCCTTAAAATATCAATCAGCACCTTGCCTTCAAATTTAGATGGATTGCTTTTTCCTCTACTGTCCAATTCTTGAAATGAATTTCTTATTGCCCCGTTCTTTGGAAGGGTAATTGAGCTAATTACTCACTCTTGTTATGGGTAATTATTTACTCTTGTTATGGGTTGAAATTTCCATTCATTAAGTCATTTTGAATTGGTCACAACATGTCAAAAAAAAATTGGTCACAACTTAAATTTTTGAATTGGTGGGTGGTGGTGAGTGAGTATGCTATTTGCGGGTCATGTATGTCATTAGTAGAGGGTACAAAATAATCAAATACAAGTAGCAGTCACATATATGATATAACTATTGAATTGATTCATCAATACAATATGCACTTATTTTCTTATAGTCGGGGGGACATAACAATTCAATTCCAGATGGAGGAATTGAAATCAAGGACAGAAAGTAATGGCATAGTTAGGTCCACCAAAGCAAGTAAAAGTACTACTCTTATCATCATAAGCATAACTATAAGCATCAGGACACTGATTCTTAAAAATCTGAGAGTAATTTGTAGGTGGACATTTATCTGGTGTACCATAATCTCCTGTACAACAATATTGTGGTTGATTCAAAGCCAAACAAGCACTCTTACAAGCAATCACATTCCCATCAGAACCTGTCACACGCAATTCACTAGGACACACAGCATTAATATTCCCTGGACAACTTGACATTTTACACTCCCCATTTCCACCTTGTGGTGTTACCGACATTGGAACATTGAACCCGTCAACGTTACTAACGTCGTAGAAATCTTGTCCTCCGTTTGATGCTGTTGTTATTTCTATAAGTGTTGCTGGTGGGATTGCACCTGCACCGTTGCAAGCTACTTGACCCGAGGCGCAATCAGCTGTGGCGCAACGGAACTGACCATTGTTGTTTGAACATCCTGTTCGTGCCCAAAATCGACCTGACCATGGTGATGGAAGGTCTACTGAGTTTGATGCTCCTGGTGCTAACTCGAAACCTGTTGTTGATAGCTGTGGCTTTTGGCCTCCCGTTAAGGTTCCTGGCCATACTGTGTATTGGCAATTGTTCTTGAAATTTACATTCGCTCCCCCAACCACTGCTTACAAAAATAAAATCCATCAGCTTAATTATACATTTATCGTCCATAAGAAAAAAGAAAATAAAAAATGGGGAACTGTTGAATTGATTGATATACCATAGGAGAGGAATGCAAAGCTAAGGCAGAGAGCAAGGCGGGTAGTACTACTACTCATCATTTTGGTGTCTTCTTCTTGATTGTGAATATATATCATATCATATCATATATATGGTGAGTTCTCTATCTGTTTATCTTTTCAAGCTTGCACTTGATGAAGTCCCTGCCTGTTTCTTGCCATCTATATATATATATATAGGCCTCGTGGGATGTTGAATCTTCAACAGACATACATCCATACTCACGCGTGAGAATGACAAGAATATATTTATTTATTTTTTGTTACATGTATACTCATGCGTATTTAATTCTGAAATTGACAAGAATATATTTATTTATTTACTTATTTATTTTTTGATTGAAGAAATAAATGAAGGTGTGCATTTTAATTTATCCGTGTCAAATATACGTTTGATATTTAACCAATTTTTTTACTCATTCATTTGAGGGGGTCAATTGCACATTCTCAAAAAATAAAATTGCCCATATTCCTTGGTAAAAAACATATTTTGCACACTTCTAAAAAAAATAGTTTGCATCCAAACTTCTAGTTTTACACTTGGTCTACACTATATGGAGCTTATTGTCCCTTATTTTCTTTGGTTGTCTCTTCGGTAAGGAACCCCCTTAACATTAAATGACAGTAAAAATATTGCTCACAACTCAATAGAAAATAATGGAAGAGATTATATAGGCAAAATGGTAAACATATTAAATGGCGTAATCACCGCGCACAATATTCACAAATTTGTTGTTAATCCAAAAATTCCACTTCAATGTGCTTACGCATGAGAAGAAGATCATCTTCAACTCTATTTTCAAAGCACGCACACGACAACTGTGCTCGGTACAAGTCAATGTATCAATACAAAAGAGTATAGACCACGAGCATTGATTTTCTTACACCTACTTTTACTTCCATTTTTACACCCCATTTTTTCTTTTTATCTCCCTCTTCTTTTGTTGTCATATTACCTACCACTTCTCCCATTCCTAAATAATAATAATAATAATAATAATAATAATAATAATAATAATAATAATAATAATAATAATAATAATAATAATAATAGATAAAAAGATACAATAAATTGGGGGATAGAAACCTTAACAACAAAAGTGTGAAATACCAATATCCCAAAAAAGAAAAACTGTGAAATACCATGCTTTGAAACTAAAAAAAAGTTATATGAACCCATGACACTCTTGTTCATGTCTACCCCGGCGTCAAGTCTTTCCTTTTCCCCACCCTTCATTTCACCCCTTCTAAATTGTGTGAGGACAATAAGAAAAAAGAAAATAAAAAATGGGGAACTGTTCTGGATTGGGCCGCAGCCCATGAAGAATATTGGACCGGGGCGAGCGGCCCAGTAAGCAACCAGCGTACAGGCGTTAAGAAGATTGGGCCTGTGCGAGCGGCCCAATAGCGACCAGGCGTCACCTTATACCCACGATGGGAAGATCTACGGCGGAGAAGAATTCTCGTATGATCCGACGGTCGCCTACAGCGCCCCAAGTACTATATAAAGAGTCCCTGACATCACATGAGAGGTACGTTTTTGACCAATACTATTATACTAAAGATCACCCCACTGACTTGGGCGTTGGAGTGTCATCGCAGGTACACCCCGAGGGAGCTCTGCACGCGACCAGCCTTCATACAGGAACGACCTCAATACCTGGCACCAAGCCCCCAAGACAGCACCAGCACAGATATACTTACTTCAACAAGAGGACCGATCGCTCAGAGAAGAGTCCGGTTCATTGGCGACCATAGTGGGAGCTAACCCAGGAGCGAGCTGACGGCCTATCGAGGATCTGACCTGATAGGTTTCAATGGATCATCCGCCACACCCCTTGGGATGCTGGAACTTATGGTAACCTTTGGGGATGACAGCGGGGAGAAACCTCAATGCAGAACTGTGAAAGTAAATATCTTGGTGTTACCATGTAAGTCGGTACACCAATGTATTGTCGGTCGTCCCACTTTGGGAAAGCTAGAGGCTGTGACCTCGACCGTCCATCTAAAAATGAAATTCTATTCGGACAGCAATGACGTGGTCACCGTTCCGGCGGATCTACAAGCCGCTCGACGATGCCACTTCATGAGCATGAAGGAACAAGGAGAGCATGAAACGAGAAAGACGAACGCCGTGAATAAGGGCGGGAGTCTAGTCAATGTAGCCGATCTAGATGCCCGCTACGACCCGGACAGTGATGCGGAAGAAGGAGATGATGACCTAACCCGAGAGCTCAAGAAAAGAATTAAAAGACCAGAGCCGCACGGGGAACTCATCCAAATACAACTGGGGAACGACCCAGAGAAGACAGTATCGATGGGAAGCGACCTTCCCACAGAGGTACGAGATCAGTTAATCCAATGCTTGAAAGAACACGCTGATGTCTTCGCATGGGGTGCTGCGGACATGCCAGGCGTCCCGCCAGAGGTAGCTTGTCACCACCTGGCCGTTAATCCCACTGCGAAATGGGTCGCCCAAAGAAGAAGGGTGCAGGGTGAGGAGAGAGGACAAGCCGCCAGTAAGGCAGTCGATGATTTGCCGGAAGCCGGGTTCATCAAAGAAATCAAGTACACGACATGGCTATCCAGGTCGTTCTGGTCAAGAAGGCCAATGGGAAATGGCACATGTGCGTCGACTATACTGATCTTAACCGGGCATGCCCTAAAGACGCGTTTCCAGTACCTAGTGTAGACCGGTTAGTCGACAGCGCGAACGGGTTTAGATTACTCTCGTTTTTAGATGCTTACTCGGGTTACAACCAGATCACAATGCACCCACCCGATCAGGAAAAGACGGCCTTCATGACAGCAAGAGGGAACTACTGTTACTTAGTCATGCCTTTCGGATTGAAGAATGCCGGGGAAACATACCAGAGAATGATGAGTAGGGTTTTCCAAACACAGATCGGCAGAACGGTCGTAGTATACTTAGACGACATGATCATTAAAAGCAAACAAGACATTGATCATGTGGCCGACCTTAGAGAGGTATTTATGGAAGCCCGCAAGAACTCGCTGAAGCTAAATCCTGAGAAGTGCACGTTCGGAGTCAGGGCGGGCAAGTTTTTGGGGTTCTATTTGACAAAGCGGGGGATTGAGGCGAATCCAGATAAGTGCAGGGCTGTGACAGAAATGAAGTCGCCTACTAGTAAAAAAGAGATTCAGAAGCTGAACGGAATGATAGCCGCGCTATCACGATTCATTTCAAAAGCGGCCAGCAAGTCTCTCCCACTTTTCAAATTACTTAAGAAGGAGGCAAAGTTCGAGTGGTCGGCCGAATGCGACCAAGCTCTAGATCAGCTGAAAAAGGTTCTGTTGCAATCGCCCATCTTGACCACCCCAGAGCCTGGGGAAACGTTATACCAGTATCTCTCCATCAGTGATGAAGCCTTAGCAGCCGTGCTGGTACGGGAGGACGGGGAAAAACTGAATCCCGTATATTTTGTGAGCAAAGCTCCAGGGACCAGAACTCAGGTACCAAAGGATCGAGAAGCTAGCCCTGGCACTAATCGTGGCCGCCCGAAGGCTGAGATCGTATTTTGTGGCTCACCAAATCGTCCTCAGAACGGATCAGCCCGTTCGACAGATCTTGCACCGACCCGACTTAGCAGAAAGAATGATCAAGTGGGCAGTAGAGCTCTCAGAGTTCGGCGTCAAGTATGAAACAAGAACGGCCACAAAAGCACAAATCCTAGCAGACTTCATAGCAGAGATGACCCCGATCCAGGAAGAAGGACCTGAACCGACCTGGACGATGTATGTAGACGGCTCTCAAACGGTAAAGAGAGCAGGGCTGGTTTGATTCTAGAAAGCCCAGAAGCTAGGGACGACCGTAGAGGTGTCGTTAACATTTTCCTTTTCCACTTCAAATAACCAGGCAGAGTACGAAGCGTGCATTGCAGGACTTATGCTCGCTAAGGAATTCAAAGCACAACGGGTCGAGCTCCGCTCTGACTCCCTTTTAGTAGTGTCCCAGATTGGAGAGGCATATGATGCCAAAGATGAAGTTTTACGGAGGTACCTCGCAAAGGTACGAGAACTGCTCGACCAGTTCGAAAGTGCAGAAGTCCGACACATCCCCAGATCACAAAATGCAAGGGCGGACGTGCTTTTGAAACTGGCGAGTACAAAGACCCCTGGGAACCACAGGAGCGTAATCCAGAAAATATTCCCTCAACCCAGCGTCTGACTAGAAACAGCCCCAGTCACAAATGTCTGCACGATCGGTCAGGGCGAGACTTGGATCGATCCCATCCTAAAGTACATCGTGTTGGGGGAGGAGGAGGAGGACGACCCAAAGAAGTCAGCTCTCACGCGTAGGCGGGCATCGTCATACTCGGTAATTGAAGGCAAACTGTTTCACCGAGAATTCTCAACACCATTACTAAAGTGTCTGACACCACACGAGGCCGATTATGTGTTGAGGGAAATCCACGAAGGGATATGTGGGAATCACCTTGGGGCACGAGCACTAGCCAAGAAGGCACTTCGAGCTGGATACTATTGGCCGACGATGGAGGGCGATGCAAACGAGCTAGTTAAAAAATGTGATAAGTGCCAAAAGCACGCAGATGTACACATCGCCCCTCCGGTCGAACTTAACTCGATGACCGCTCCATGGCCGTTCGCGTGGTGGGGAATCGACCTTCTGGGCCCGTTCTCAGTGGCCCCCAGGACAGCTTAAGTACTTAATCGTGGCAGTGGACTACTTCACCAAATGGGTGGAGGCCGAGCCCTTAGCGACCATCACCTCCAAAAACTGCTTGAAGTTCTTCAAGAAAAATATACTAGTTCGATTTGGAGTCCCTGAGGTCATGGTCTCGGACAACGGCACCCAGTTCACGGATAAAAACTTCCAAGAGTACATGTCAGAACTGGAAATCAAGCAGCGCTTTACATCGGTCGAGCACCCACAGACCAACGGACAAGCAGAGGCCGCCAACCGAGTGATCCTGCGTGGGCTGAAAAGAAGGCTGGACGAATCCAAAGGCAAGTGGGCAGAAGAACTCCCCTTCGTACTATGGGCTTACCAGACTACCCCGCACTCCACCACGGGCGAAACCCCATTCAAGTTGGTATACGGGGTGGAAGCACTTATCCCGGTTGAAATTGGAGAGCTCAGTTGGAGAACTGCAAATCCCAAAACCCCTGATGAGAACGATCAGGGACTCAGAGAAGAGCTCGACTTGGTTGAAGAACTCCGCACCAAAGCATCGTTGAAAGAAGCACTTGTGAAACAAGGGATGGCGACCAGATACAACTCAAAGGTCGTCCCTAGAGAATTCACCATCGGCCAGCTCGTCCTCAGAAGAGCGACGATAGGACAGAAGTTCGCAGCTCAAGGTAAACTCGCTCCAAACTGGGAAGGTCCCTACCGAGTCGTCTCGAAGAGGGGGAAGGGCGCCTACCAAATTCAAACCATGGGAGGCGGAGCAGTGCCAAGAACATGGAACGCGGCCAACCTCAGGCGATACTTTATTTAAATTTTGTGCCTAAATCCAATTGTAACTATCATGGACACCTGTTGAAATGAATAAAGTAAGTACACCGGGCGGGACACTCTTTTCCCACTGGGTTTTTATTGAGGCCCGCCCGGCCATCACCGTAGATGGAATATTTTTATATGTTGTCTCATCCTTTTATGTTTTCCATACAGATTCATTAACCGCCAGGCGGGTTAAAATCAAACCGAGTTTGATAAACCACTGAGCGGGCTCAGAGGTACTTAGTCGATCTAAGTAACACGAAGCGATCTTAATCGATAGTCGCAACCCCAAGGGCGAGTTAAATCTGGGGACGAACCCTAGTAAACTGCCCGAAGGCTAAAAAACGAATTAAACGCAACGAAGCGATCACAATCGAGAGTCGCACCCCCAAGGGCGAGTTAAATCTAGATACAAGGTCCAGTAAACTGCCCGAAGGCTAACAAACGAATTAAACAGAACGAGTAAAATAACGGTTTTAAAGCCAAGGCATAGTACATATTACAATATTAGGGTGACTCGAAAGCCGCCCAAACACGAATGTCAAATACTTGGAACATATTACAAAAATTCTAAAGGGAACGATCAAAAACAACCACTTCCTCCACAACGACGTTTCCCTGCTGGATGATCCGACCGTCCACATGAGAGTGGGAAAAGTTGATAACGTTTGGGTCAAGCACAAGGTCCGGGTAGACACACCGCACCTGAGCCAGAGCCTCATCAAACCGCCCCTGGCAAATTGAAACAGTGGATTGAACGAGCCGATCATATTGAGCAGAGGCCTCTTCCCGCTCTTTCTTCAAGGCCTCAATGGTCGACCTCATTTCAGCGGCTTCCAAATTCAACCCGCTCATCTGTTCGGACAAATCGTTAACCTTCCCCACCTCAAGCTGCAATTTCCTCTCAGCTTCAGCTAGAGCGATCTGGGCATCGTCTCGCTCTCGGGTGACTCGGAGAGCGACTTCCTTGTTTCATCAAGAGCATTGACTGTAGGTTGAAGGGCGGCCTCTGAATCTTACAGTTTCTTCTTGGTGGCTTCCAACTCCTCCCGAACTTCTGAGATATAAACATAAGCACGGCTAAGCTTGTCGGTTTTGTCTAAGTTATCACTCTCCAACCATAAATTTTGGGCGAGGAGAATATTACCTTTGGTCCGCTCCATTTCTCCGTGTTTCAACTTCGCAACCAGGCGAGACCCAGCCTTGACCACCTCGGCCGCAAACAGCAGGGGGTCTTCACGAAATCCGCTTATGATGCCCTCATCGGTCATCTCGTCCAGATCGACCCCCGAGGCGGAACTCTTTTGAGGTCCTTTATGGGCCCTGGACTTTTTATGAGCAGGGTCATCCTGGGTCAGATCGACGGTGGGAAGGGGACGACCCCTCTTCATCCCAGCAACGGGTGTGCAGGTTTCGCCTCCTACCGCAGCCACGGTACCCTCAGGAACCGGGGAAAGAGTAACAGTAGGGGTGGACGGGCCGGTCTGGGACCTCCTCCCTTTCTTGGCTTGCTTCATCAACTCAGCAAAACCTAGACTGGCCATTTCACCTACAAAGAAGGTAAGAACACGGTTAAAAAAAATGGGGTACGACTACCCATACCAAGAGCGACCTTGAAACCATTATCATCGGTCGTTTTCACCAATTGATGACACTTGATCAAACCCTCCTCCATCCAAGAGGCCAAGTTCTCGAGGTGTCTCAAAGTCTCAGTATTTTCGTCACCAAGTTGGCAACGGGTCCTATATGTGGTGGGCATGCGGCGAAAATGAGCGTACGTCCACGCTATGGGATATTTCATGCTTGTTACTCGCCCCCGGGTGTCGGTCGCCCCCACCATCCGCTGGGACTCTTGGCAAACAGGGACCACCCATAGAAAAGAAGACTTCCAGGGTTTGAGCGAGTCAGAAAAAGGCTTGAAAATCCTGTAGTCCGACTGAGCCTTAAGACTCAAATGCTCCCACCGGTTCCGATTGCTGCCCGGCTCTGGTCGCTTGCTCGTCTCAAAAATTTTGAAGAAAGTCTGCCAATTGCACTCTCGCCCCATCACCCTCAATAACTGCTCAAACAACTTGACAAAGGCCCACGAGTTAGGGTGCAGCTGCGACGGTGCAACCCCAAGATAGCGAAGAATATTGCGTTGAAAGGATGTAAATGGCGGACGAATCCCGACGTTGCGAAGAACAGTGGCGTACATGGTGAATTTTAAGGTGGCCGGGATCATAGCCACGTGTTCCGTTGAAGAAGGACCTTCGACCGCCCATGCCTGGCCCGGTGCGCCAACCAGCCCGGCAAAAAACGACAACACCTCATCCCCAGGTTTAAATAGTGAAGGTACCCGACCTAGCACGGCCGATGAGATCCAGGAACGATCCTCCCCTAAAACGCCTCTCCAATCGGCTTCCCCTCTTCCATCGTCCGACTGGATAACCCGCTCCGAATGAGCCGAGGACGTGGAAGGTGGATCATGACTTTCCCCTTCTTGGAAGAATACAGGGTGAGCGGGCATCGCGACATCCGATCCCTCAGTCGGGGGCGTAGAAGTAAATCCACCCTCTGAAGTCGTCCTATCCGTAGACGTCCGAGAACTGGAGGATGGGTCCGTTGAAGAAGGTGGCGGGCTGCCGGTTACGTGGGCGGTTAGTTTCGTCCGCGCCATGACGAAAGATAACCTGCAAGAAGGGAGAATGAAAGTCAGACCATCGAAGACGACCTACGGAAAGGGGCGCCATGATCGACCCCGGGTCTGACACCCCCTCCTCGCCCATGTTAAGAAGTAAAGAAGTGCGATTTAAATTAAAAGCCCAAGAAGAAAGCTAGATACCTGGAGCGGGAAACGATTTCGTCGCACTAGCTATCACCAGAATAAGGCGATCGGAAGTTAGGTCGCGCCGGAGTTTGAAGTCGCTTATCGGAAAACACCGTGCCAGAGTAGCCAGAAGGTAGATCGCTCGTCGGAGAAAGAACTCGCCCTCAGAGCAGGAATTTCGGAAAAGAAACAAATTAACCTAAGGGGTGCCCCATATTTATAGGGAGGAAAAGCCTGAACGCGAAGGGGCACGTCTCTTCCCCTTCTAAATTGATGACCTTCCTCGAAAATTGAATCGTCATCATTAAGCGCCCCCCTTTTTGGGAAGCGTGAAGCATTATGATAGTCCCATCGAAGCGCCATGCTTGTCCTTTCAGATATCATGACTGTCAGAATACCACGTCGCTAGAAGGCGCGAGTATGCCCCACCGAAACGGGCACACGATCAGGTCGTCTCAGCGCAGGCGACCAAAGGATAGGCAGCCTGCCTCACCAAAAGAAATGTGACTCTTAGGCCTGAACCAGTTCTAATGAACGACTTCGGCCTGGGAGGCAACTGTTCTGGATTGGGCCGCAGCCCATGAAGAATATTGGACCGGGGCGAGCGGCCCAGTAAGCAACCAGCGTACAGACGTTAAGAAGATTGGGCCTGTGCGAGCGGCCCAATAGCGACCAGGCGTCACCTTATGCCCACGATGGGAAGATCTACGGCGGAGAGGAATTCTCGCATGATCCAATGGTCGCCTACAGCCCCCCAAGTACTATATAAAGAGTCCCTGACATCACATGAGAGGTACGTTTTTGACCAATACTATTATACTAAAGATCACCCCACTGACTTGGGCGTTGGAGTGCCATCGCAGGTACACCCCGAGGGAGCTCTGCACGCGACCAGCCTTCATACAGGAACGACCTCAATACCTGGCACCAAGCCCCAAAGACAGCACCAGCACAGATAGACTTACTTCAACAAGAGGACCGATCGCTCAGAGAAGAGTCTGGTTCAGGAACTGTGGTAATGGTAGAATTAATATATGTGGAAAATGTTGTTGAATGTGCAGAAAAGACGTTTAGCATTAGTTGTTTTGGGTATTTAGCATCGGTTATCCGACGATGCTAAATCCCCCGATGCTAAATGTGGGATATTTAGCATCGGTTATTTAACTGATGCTAAAAGTGACTTTTAACATCGGGTGTTCGAATAACCGATGTTAAATGTCCATTTCGTCACTGTTTTTGCTGTCTGAAAAATGACGTTTAGCATCGGATGTTTGAAAAACAACTGATGCTAAATGTCCTGAAAAATGACATTTAGCATCGGGTGTTTGAAACAACCGATGCTAAATGTCCTGGAAAAGACTTTTAGCATCGGTTGTTCAAAATAACCGATGCTAAATGTCATTTTTGATACAAAAAATGACATTTAGCATCGCTTGTTTGAAACAACCGATGCTAAATGTCATTTATTGATACATTTAGCATCGGTTGTTTGAAACAACTGATGCTAAATGTCATTATCTTGATAAAAAAATGACATTTAGCATCGCTTGTTTGAAACAACCGATGTTAAATGTCTAGTTTCTTTTTATATTTTGTTCATTTTTAATACTCCACCATAACACAATTTAGAATGCCTTTCCTACTTTACCAATTTTGCGAAAGCATGTAAAACAACCATAACACAAACAAAATACTTCAAATTCTATTGAAATTTAATATCATACAATACAAGTTATTAATCTTATAAGTTCTACAAGTTTCTTACACAAAATTCCATCAATCTTCCTCAGTTTGGAAACAGTATATTAAATAAAGAGAACATCTATAATAGAAATGAAGATATTGATTTGCATAATTGAATCAACTGGATCAACTGGATCTAATGGACTTCCAATAGAAAACGTAGCTTTACCCTGCAAATAGAAGAGACATAATATGACAGATAAGACTTAAGAGTTCCGTTTGGTTTATATGCCACAAGGTTAACTCACATAATGATGAGACTACCAACCTCGACAGTAACAGGCCTTGAGCTAACCTATTCCATCCCAGCAATCTTCATCTGATATTGGAACTGAACACAAAATAAATCTTTTAGCACAAATATGGTAGCAAATCATATATTCCTTTCTTTTTAATTCTTTCAAAGCAACAACTACAATAGAAATCAAAGAACAGTACCAACCCATAACACACTAATTAACTTTAACTTTCCCAAAAAGACCATTCCATAAGACGTAAGACTCAAAGAATCAGACATTATCACACCACCCTATCCACCATTATCAACAGTTTCCAGATTTCCCAGATTCTCATTAGTGACCTGCTAATCCAAAGAATATTGCTCAATCATGAAATGTAAAATGGAAGGGATAATAATCATGTGCGAAGTCTTATACTACACTGCAAATCTGCACCATCAATTCCTAATCATTATTCTCTTGACTTAAAATAAAGTTCAACTCAATGGTTTTCTCGCACAGATTCAGACAAACTGATGATAACACAGAATGGAGCTGAAAAAGGAAACCATATTCAGTTTAGGGTTGGCAATCAAATTTAGGGTTTTCAGTTTCAGACAAACAGATTCAGTCAGATTCAGACAAACAGATTCAGACAAACAGATTCAGTTTCAAACAAATTAGTTTTTCCCCAAATTCAGTTTAGGGTTTTCAATCAAATTTAGGGTTTTCAGTTTTCAATCAAACAATCAGAAGAAAGCCATACCTTCAGTCGCAGAGGTCGCAGGAAGAAGAGAAGAAGAAAACTTCAGTTCGCAGTGGCTTCAGTTAGCAGTGGCTTCAGTTCGCAGGAAGAGAGAAAGCTTCAGTTCGTGGCTTCAGTTCGCAGTGATTAAGAAGAGAAGAAGAAAACTTCAGTCGCAGAGACAGAACAGTGAGACAGAACTGAAGAAAGCCATACCTTCAGTCGCAGAGACAGAACGCTTCAGTTCACAGGAAGAAGAGAAGAAGAAAACTTCAGTTCGTAGTGGCTTCAATTCGCAGTGGCCTCAGTTCGCAGGAAGAGAGAAAGCTTCACTTCGTGGCGAGGGAGAGAAAGCTTCACAGTGATTAAGGGTTTTCGCGAGAGAGAAAGCTTCACAGTGACACAGAAGGCTTCTCTCTTCGCAGTGATTGGAGAGGGAAGATTTTCGCGAGAGAGAAAGCTTCACAGTGATTTTCGCGAGAGAGAGTGAAAGTGAGAGATCAGAGAGGCTGAGAGGATACACAGAGAGGAGAGCGACTAGAGAGGGAAGATGAGAGTGAGAGAGGCGCAGATTAGGGTTTCTAAAGTGGGATATATATATATATATATATATATATATATATATATATATATATATATATAAGTATTTAAGTAATTTAACTTCTAGCGGGGCGAGTTCGGGTTCGGGTTCGGGGTGGGTATCACATTCCCCGTCCCCGGCTCCGTCCCCGACTCAGCAAAGCGGGGAAAACCCATCCCCGAACCCGAACCCGTTTAAACTGGGTTTTCCCCGACAAAATCGGAGCGGGTATCCACGGGTCCGGGTTTTACTGCCATGCCTACAAAGAAGTAAAGTCTCAAATAAAAGGGGTAGTTCATGCACTAATTGTATCACAAATATTAATAATCATGTTGAATCATTGATACTCAAAGACACATGCCCCTAAAACAGTCTCTTTCTAAAGACGACACATTTGATTGAAGACTCTACTCTCTAGCTTATGATTTAAGGTTATCTCATCCACAAGGGTAACAACCTGGAGCGGTTAGTATTAGTAAAGTAGTTACTTCCTCATAAGGAGCAACTATAGTGTGGCAGGTGGCTAAACCTATATTGTTGTGAATGATTCAGGATATCGTCAACTTGTTATTCATTGATGTGTATGTTATCAAAAGAGAAGTTAGCTCAGTAATAGTAATTTTTTTCAAAATTAGATAAATAAATACCAAGAAGGCTATGAATATTATGAATGATATACACTCTTAAAGTAAATGAACCATTTATAATAGCTACAAACAGAGTTGAACCATTTTTATAACCCCAACAAGCTTTTTTTGTGTCTTGGAATCGCAAAGTGAATTTTTCATATTTTCAAAATCATCAGTAAGTAAATTTTTCATCTTTCTGGAAATACTTTTTTTTGTGTCTTGGAATCCTGCTGCTATTGGAAGTCCATTTGATCCATCCCAGCAATCTTCATCTGACACTGGAACTGAACACAAAATAAACCTTTTGGCACAAATATGGTAGAACAACTACATTTAACAAAACAAAAATACCAAAATCAACAAACCCCTATCAAAAATCATGAAACCAAATAGGGAAATCGCACAAGGATTAGATCAGCGAGAATCTGGAGATGAATTAAACTAAACCTAAATCAAGAAAGGGGGAATTATTCAAAAACTAAAATCAACATAGAAAAGTTGAGATTCACACTATGCGATGTTCAAGCCAGATTAGGGTTCACCTTACAAGAACTTCGATGCAAGCCAGAGAGGGGGGAGAGAGAGAGGTGCTCAACCTTCATATCCAAAAGAGCAAGCCATAGACACTCAAGGTTCTCACGAGAATCTGCTGAAGAAGAAGCCGTATCTCCAAAACGAGCGAGAGTGATTAAGCGAGAGTGGTTAAGCCGTATCTTCAAGGAAAACAACAGACTGAAGCCAAAGCCAAAGCCACTCCAGATGTTGAATCTGATATATAACCTGCACAAGAACTTTCTCCCCATAGTTTTGCTTAACTGCATGCATAAATTCATCTAGCAGCTCTGCATATTCCTAAAAACACAATGAACAATATCATGTTAATTAAAAGTATTGAAATTTCAACCCAATAATTGTTGCCAAATACTAAATTTGGTCTATATATAAGAGAAAAATACAACTTTAAGTTCAATGAATAAATGATGTATTTGGTCATGTTACCATACCTTCCCAGTTGCCCGCTTCTGTCTAAGGCCACTGTAAAACTCATCATTCAGCAAGGTCTGATTGTTTGTGCCAACATCAATGGTTATAGGCAAGCACTGAAATCATAGATCCATATAGTAATTCATCAATTAAACGATTACCTACGAGTAAGGGAACGGAGAAAAAGGAAAATTAAGCGCGTTTAGTAGTTTGTTCTTACCGATGAAGGTCGAACACCTCCTAATAAATTTTATTGTTGGCCTTAAGCCTCTTTAATGTATCCCCACAAAAGAAAGTGATACATTCATATAGCCATAGGTGGCAAAAAGACGCTTCTTTCATGTCTTTACATTGTACACTCTAGATCTAGAAGAAGCCTTGTTAAACGATACCTGGATAGTATAACAAATTTTTAATATAGTTGCTCAACTCCTTTTCTCCTTTTCCATCAAGTGGAAAAGTAAACTAATTGAATTGCAACCCCTTATTGTACAGATTACAACAATAATAAATGATAGAAATACATGATGCAAACTAAATGTAAATTAGGGATTAATGGATTTTTTGATGTTATGGTTTAGTACCTGGCAACCAAGATCTCCAAGTCCTAAAATACGCTTCACCAACAACTGTTGGAGTATAAACAACAGGAAGAAGTTCCTCAACATTATCAATGAGAAGCTTATAAAAAAGCCTCTCATTTCTCTCATTGCTACATACCTATGTAGAGGAACATCATATTGACAAAGATTAAAGTGCATCCACTGTAAAGTAGCATAAATTAAATGCTTCATTAGCACACAAATGAAATCTCAACTCAACATTATTAAATCTGTAAAGTAACATAACAATAACATGAAATCTAGCTACCTTTTTTTTTAACCGAAGAAAAATATAATAAAAAAAAGAGAGAAAAAACAGAAAAGACCAAGGGGGGCCAAACCAAAACCCAAGGCCAGGAAAAATCTTACAAAGCAATAAAAGAGAAACCGGGCCTAATTAAGGCCCCCAAAAACCAACTATCCAAAGGGAATAGACCAACAAAATCGGCCAAAATTGGCATAAAAACAACAAATTAGAAAGTGACAGAGATTGAGCTAGACTTAGACCGAAGGTTGTAACCAATAGTCTTTTTATGCTTCTGCTTTTGTTTCTTGGACACAACCGGTTCCAAGTACCTCTCAGCTGAGTCAGGAACCACCGGATCACCAACTTCATCTGGCGACGCACCCCACAGCCTACTTAAAATTTGCATGTCAGCTCTAACTGCGGGATTCGTAGCCTCTGATTCGACAATCATAACTTTGGTGTTTGGAAAGAACATAGATGCTTGAGAGTTGGAGACAACCTCATCATCCGAGATATCCGCCCAATTTTTCTTTATAGCAGGTGTCTCCACTGAGTGTGAATCACCAGAATCAAGCCTAGTCATGGGAGGCTTGGTGGAGCAGGCCTCACCAAGAACCAGGCCCCTAGCCATCTCTGCAGGTGTAAAAACATGGCTGTCAACGCCTTTGAATCGATTGGGATCAATGCCATCCCCCATCGAAACCAGACTATTGTCTTGTAATGCTGGGCCAGCGTCAGGTTCACCCTCGTTCTCCAATGACTTACCTTTATCATTCCGAGGGGGCTCGATAGGATTGCCCGTCTCCACGGTTCGCTTACAATTCTGAGGAGAATGACCAATACAACTACAAGAGGTGCAGAAAAGAGGTACACGCTCATATTCCACCCTGATGGGAAAGGCATAACCCTCCCTCTCTACTAACAATTGATCATGCAGCTTTTCAGAAAAATTAACATCAATAAGAACTCTAGCAAAATGACCAAAAGTCCTCTTCCTAGTGGCTTCATCCAAAGCAATAGGAGCACCTAGGCTACCACTGATCTCAAACAAAATCTTTGACCTCCAGTATTCCCGGGAAAGACAATGAAGCCTAACCCAACACTGGGCATTGGTTTGTTTTGCAGAGAGAGGGTCAAAATCTGGCCTCCAAGCAAATAGGCGCCAAACACCTGGCTGTAGAGATCGCGATCCAAGCGACTAAACACGCCTAAAGTCCTCATTGGTTACAAAAGAGAATTCAAAAAATCCCTTACCAAGAGAGACCAGAGACCAGTCAGAAGAAATCTTCCACACATTAGACAACTTCTCCTTTAAATCTTTAATCTGATAAGGTTTATCCCCTTTAGATAAAATTATTCTACCATGCAATAGGTTGACACATTCACCAATACTAGCCTGATATTCATCTTCAGAGATCTTAGCAGCAAGAACATCTCCTTTTAAATAAGGTTTCTGCTGCTTACTGTAATCAAAATCTATAAATGATCGAGGGGCTTGAGGTATACCTGTTAACGCCTCGGAGAAAGATTTCCGTTTCACACCACCCACAGATCGAACAGCATCAGAGGGCTGAGGAGCGATTGATGCATCCAATTGAACCTTGCTCACTAGTTGAGCACCATTGCTTGTAGCGACCACGTTTTTACCTTCTTGATCATCCACGTACGCAACCTGGAAACCGGAATCACGTGGATCAAGATCTAAAGGAGCAGCTTTGTGTTGAGCATCATGAATGTGGTTCCACGTGTTGTGTTGAGCATCATGAATGTGTTGAGCAGCTTTTTGAGCACTGACCCGCTGTGTTTGGATCGCAACTTTGTTGCACAGACAGGAGTGTATCGCATGTTGATCCACCTGCCAAGAAGAATAAGCTCCCACGTGCGAAGTAGCATTCACGCAGGGAAACATCAAGGAGTCCTGTTGCGGTGGATTCCTTGCCAAGATCTGGATCAAATCATCAGCGCATGCCATAGAGGCCTAAGCGGCGCTTGCGTGTAAACCCTAATTTATCCTTTGCAGCGATCTTTGTTGGACTTCGTAAAAGGGATGACTCTAGCTACCTGGAAACTGAGAAAGACCACGGTGTGATAAGCTGGTCTTCTGTGGCTCTATCCTCGCCGTAGAGGTCCTTTACACCACCACCGATAGTGTTTACGTAATCTTCCTCTTCTCCATTCCTCAACGTGTTCGACATTTTATCAACTTTTAGACTTTTCTACTTAGCGAACAACGATGATGGCGATCCAACAGATCCACAACCCTAACCATTCGAAGATGAAAACTTAGGGTTTCGAGCGAGCAAGCGACAACGAGGAGCAAGGCGGCGACGAGCAAGGCGACGGCGAGCAAAGCAACAACGACGATTCACTTAGGGTTTCAAGCAAAAGAAAACGAAAACGAAGGTCAGTGATTCAAACGAAGTGATTTCTGGACAGAAGCAAAGCAAAAGAAGACGAAAACGAAGGTCAGTGATTCAAACGAAAACGAAAACGAGCAAAGAAAAAGAAGACGAAAACGAAGGGATTTCTGGACAGAAAGCTTGAAGATTCTGAACAGTGAGCGAATATCGTTTCAATGATAAGTTTGTGGCAGATCCTTCGAAAATGGAGCGCCTATTGTTACAGTGAGGAGAGGAGCATCGCTTGTGTGAGGAAGAGAAGAGGTTTCGCGTAAGGGAGAAGGGTTTGTGTGAGGAAGAGAAGAGGTTTCGCGTAAACGGGCTGTGTTTTGTGCGAGAAATTAAAATTGGGTTTCGATTTTTAGCATCGGGTCTTTTAACAGCCGATGTTAAATGTACTTACTTTGTACATTTAGCATCGGTTGTTAAAATACCCGATGTTAAATGTCCAATTTATGTACATTTAGCATCGGCTGTTAAAAGAATCGATGCTAAAAGTCTAACGTGAACTTAAACTTTTGCTCGTAATTTCAAAAATGCCACTGGTTACACATTTAGCATCGATTGTTCAAACAACCGATGCTAAATAGTGCTTTCTAAAGTCAATTTTGTACTAGTGACCATAGGAGAGGAATGCAAAGCTAAGGCAGAGAGCAAGGCGGGTAGTACTACTACTACTCATCATTTTGGTGCCTTCTTCTTGATTGTGAATATATATCATATCATCATATCATATATATGGTGAGTTCTCAATCTGTTTATCTTTTCCAGCTTGCACTTGATGAAGTCCCTGTTTCTTGCCATCTATATATAGGCCTCGTGGGGTGGGATGTTGAATCTTCAACAGACATACTACATCCATACTCACGCCTCACGCGTATTTATTACTGAGATTAACAACAATATATTTATCTATTTACTTATTTATTTTTTCATACATGCATACTCAGGCGTATTTATTACTGAAATTGACAAGAATATATTTTATTTATTTACTTATTTATTTTTTGTTTGAAGAAATAAATGAAAGTGTGCATTTTAATTTATCCCTCAAAGATATGTTCGATAGTTAACCAAATTTTTTACCTTTTACTAGCAGAATAAATGTGCATATGCATGGGCGGGCTACACTCATTTGAGGGGGTCAATTGCACATCCACACCAATATCACGGTCGGCCATTGGACTGAGGAGTCTGTTGGTAGGTAGCCCAATCCAATTTTTTAGGGCCCAAAAAATGTGCAATAGCTTCACTAGCTCTTTAAGTGGCGCGGTGGTTAAAATTTTGGGTTTTTTTTTTTATACCCCCATCAGCTTCCATGTACCCCCACCCAAAAACGTTATTCCAAAAATACCCCTGACATAAATTACAAAAATTGACTTTTGGAAGATTCTCTGGTGGGGGACCACTTAATCTGGAAATCGGATTTACCTAAATGGAAGGTAAATCCGATTAGCTGTAAATACGATTTAATTCTGATTCTGAGGCAAAATATTTACAAATCGGATTTAGCTAAATCCGATGCGAAATCGGATTTAGCTAAATCCGCCTTTATTGTTTAAGAAATCGGATATACCTGGTGAAGCTATATCCGATTTGTAAAAATTAGAAAACGGATTTACCTTTAAAGTCACCTAAATCCGCTTTGTTTTTTTTATTTTTAAATATATACTTTATAACTGTTGTTCTATTTTGAAATAAATACAGTGAATACAGAGTCGCAGGTCGTTCCTTTTGTGGTAGACACTACAGAGGCATTCTGGACAGAGAGGGTATATTTTTGAAACCAATTTTCTTAATTAAAGTTTGGTAGATATTTAATTAATTAAGTACCCCCATTTATCTATTTATTCTATTTTGTAGATTTTTTCTACACGCCAGGATGTTGAAGAGTGGGCTAACGCAGTTGGGAGGCGTATTGGAGTTGTGGTTATCATCGTAAAATCTGACAAAGCTGGAGGTAAAAGGGGTTCTAGAGATAAGATTATATTTGGTTGTGAGAAGCAAGGGAATTGGTCTAATGATTCTAGAGTTTTCGGGTCTAAAAGAAGAAGCTGTCCGTTTACATTGAGAGCTACTTGTACAAAACGTCATGGGGGTTGGCGTGTTAGTGTTAGGTGTGGTCTTCACACACATCAGTTGCTTACTACCCCGGTTGGGTCGACAGCTTTTGGTCGTTTAACTAAGCCGCAGAAAGCTATTGTTAATGAGCACACTGATTTGAATGTTGCCCCGAAAGATTGTCTTACTGCTTTGAAGAACCATTATCCGGACAAAATTGTCTTACTACCATTGGAAAAAATTGAGTTTGGATTCTATGGATGATAAATTCTCGCAGGAAAAATCGACTGACTGTGATATTTCTTACCAAATAGAGATGATTTGGGCGAGATATAATCGTATGACTCCTGAGGAGAGATTTGTATTCAAGAAACAACTTAATGAGCTTGCATTCCCTACCACTTCTTCAATGGTTGCACCACCATTTAAAGTTAAAACAAAAGGTGCACCAAAGAAGAAGAAGCAGAAATT
Source organism: Astragalus membranaceus (assembly GCA_039519185.1). Taxonomy (NCBI): domain Eukaryota; kingdom Viridiplantae; phylum Streptophyta; class Magnoliopsida; order Fabales; family Fabaceae; genus Astragalus; species Astragalus membranaceus. Next base: position 91,599,329 of record CM076847.1, on the reverse strand, counting down.
ATATGATGTCAAGCGTGATCCTTCTGGATGGGAGCATGTGGATGAGAAGATGAAACTGACTCAAGAATCTGGAACTTCTTCCAAAAATTCATCACAGCGGTCTTCTTGTATAAAATCATCACAGCGGTGTTCAATCCTATCTCAGAGTGTTTCTAAGAAATTAACACATCAAGGTGACACAAAATTCAATTTGCCGTCGGTTCCTCATCACGTGCAACCATATGTGGAAAAAATTATTGATGTTGAACGGGATGGTAATTGTGGGTTCCGAGCAGTAGCGGTTGGTCTCGATCTTGGTGAGGATAGTTGGCCTATAATTAGGCAAGATTTAATCAAAGAAACAAAGGAGAGGGAGCAACTATATAGTTACATGTTTGGAAAGGACAGACTTGCTGTGCTTAGAAAAGCGTTATCCATTGAATACCCCGGTTTCCAGAAGGAGGATAAGTGGTTGAGTTTGCCTGAGATGGGGTACTTTATAGCTACTAAGTATAATGTGGCCCTAGTTCAATTGTCTTTGGATATGAATTTTACTTATCTTCCTTTGAGAGGTAGTTATTCTTCTTCCAAGTATAAAATCATATGTATTCTTAACGTCAGAGATATCCATTGGATGCATATTTCGATCTCCCCTGTCTGTCTGTTGCCTCCAGTTGCTTTGATGTGGTCTCACAATCGATCAGATGAATCTACTTCATGGCTGGATCCTTATACCGGTCGTTTTGCCCTTTGGCAGTCTACCGCTTTGAAGATGCCCTGTCTTCCTCCCACTTTTGTAGACTTAACCCATGATTCCGACGATTTACATTGACATTTATTGTATTTATTATTTACATTGACATTTTTTATAACTATCTATCCATATATACCAAATACAAATATTAAGTGTTTTAACTGTTTTTTTAAGTCGGATTTACCCTGGAAGAAGGTAAATCCGCTTCGTAATTTAGCAAAGCGGATGTACCCCCACAAAAGGTATATCCGATTTACTAAATTACGAAGCGGATTTACTTGCGTTGTAGATACATCCGATTCACTAAATTACGAAGCGGATTTACCTTTGAGGAGTAAATCCGATGCGAAATTTATAAACTCAATCGGATCCAGTTAAATCCGATTTTGAGCTGGTGAGATCGGATTTACCTAAAATTGGTTAGATCCGCTTTGCAATTTTGGATAGATCCGCTTTGATCAACGGTGCAGATTGCACCGACAATATCAACGGTTGATAATGGTTGACGAACTCTATAAATACCTATTCTTGTCAAACCTCATTCTTGTCACTCCAAAAAAATGAGCGGGATTCATCCCTTACTATATGAGCGACTATATGAGCGGGATTCATCCCTCACTATCATTCATCATCAGGGCATCATCACCAACAAAGATGATGGTGTCTGTTTCGAGGGGCGTGACACAATGCAGTGCAGGCTTAAACACAACATAACATTCGCTCAGTTAAAAGATAAACTGCTGGGTAAAGTGCAAGTGGAGGGCGACGAGCGAGAGATAACTCGTATAGTTTATCGGAAAAAGGATTGGGTTGATGGACGTGTGTTTTGCTCTACAATGGATATCAAGAACGACGGTGACGTCCAAGCAATGATGTCCATGCATGTTATGTTTAAGTGGCACGGTTATCTGCATTTGCACGTCGAAACGACACGGACCGTCGCTGAGATCCTTCGTCGTTTCACTCCACCAGCTCAGTAGTTTGTCGTTTTATCATTTTCACTGTCGCTCACTTATTTCAGGAAAATGTATCTTTTATATTTTATTGTTATTGTAGTTGGTTATGTTTTATCTTGTATCGCATGAAATCGAACTTATATCTTTTATCCACAAAAATAATAAACAAGAAATATTAATTAACAAAAAATACTAATAATCAAGTAATATAAAAATAGTTCAAACATAAAATCCCGCAAAACCCTCTAGTCACGCCTCGGTACCATATCCAGTAACTGCGTGAGGCGAGTGTACGTCTGAGTACCCATCCTAATGTCTCCCACCCTAAGCCCCCTCCGAATCTCCGCCTCCATAAGCTGATAAAGCTCGAGCAACTCTGGCTGTGCTGGTGGTACTGGCTGTGCTGGTGGTACCTATATCCGATGGGAAATCGGATTTAGGTATATACGATTGGAGAATCGGATTTACGTAATTCCGACTCACTTGTTTACGAAGCGGATGTGTGGATCGGATATAGCTACGTCCGATGCGTAATTCCGATGGGAAATCGGATGTATCTCTGAAGGTTAAATCCGATGATCTCTAAAAAAAATCTGGTCAAACGGATGAAAGTGATAAATGATAAATGTTTTGTAATTTTATCAAAATTTTAAGGGTATTTTGGTATTTTCATAGGGCTGATGGGGGTAGATGAGAGTTGATGGGGGTAAAAAAAAAAAACCCTAAAATTTTTTGTCATCCGTTTTGTTGCCCCACAAGTTGCTGGCTCAAATCCCAGCTACGCTTTTTGATATTTCGCTCCTTTTCTTTACGGCCTTATTTTTTTTTTGTAAACAAAGTTCCTTTTTTTTGGGAAATTGTTTCAAAGTTCCTTTTTTGTAACACCAAAAGTAATGGCAATTACTTTGACCATTAAGTGACTAATTTAATTGGTGTAATTGATTTTGGAACTTGACGGTTCCCTATGTTTATTAGTCTAATTGAACTATTTAATTTCTTTGATTGATATTACGGAATTATTGTTAATTGATTTCAGTGTATATAATCATACGTGTTGGTTTGTGACTTTTAAAAAAAAAATTATACGTGTTGGTTTGTGACTTGTAAAAAAAATGATTGAGTGTTTTGAATAAATAACAATTCTAGGATTTATTAGAGTTTATGGGTAAAGGTAGTTGATTAGAGGAGTTTTGTATTAGTAAAATAGAGTAAGAGCATAAAGGGGATTTCCTACCTTTTAAACCAATTTCCCTAGACCCAAAAATACCCTTCCCTCTTAAGTGTTCAGCTGAACCCAAACACATCCACACATTTCATTGAAACAATTTTTTTAAAGAAAGAAAGTAGAGGGAGAGAGTGAGAATAGCGAAGGGGAGAGCGAAGAGCAAGAGAGAAATTCCAACCCAACTAAGTTTTCACTTCTAAATGGATTGCCATGAGTTTGACACCCATTGCTTCTAATTGGAGTCCAAGCTCCTCTTCTTCCCATCATCTTCATCATCTTCATTTGGTTAGTGTTGTGAGAACAACTTGCTGAAACTATTAAAGTTACCATTTTTGGAGCTGAAAATCAAGTTGCATGTGGGTTCTAAGGGTCAAGGTTGAAGATTTTATACTTGCATGTTAGATTGGAGCATAGCTTGGGGGTTTTAGAAGAAGAAATCGAGTTCTTAGAGGTGGTGGATGCTGTTTTGAAGAGCTAGGAAGCTGTAGAGGACTTTGTTGGTGATTTGTGTGCTCTACCTTGTGTTTGGTGTGATTGCTTGAAGTTGCAAGTGAGTTCCTTGCCTATTTTATTATGTTGACTGAACTTGCATGTTAGGGTTTTGATTTCTATTGAGTTGAATGTTATATATGTGCACTTGATTGATTCAAATTGATTAGATGCTCAAAGTTGCTAAAATGTTAAGTTAATTGTTGTTTTTATGAATTTGCATGTGTCAATTGATTGTTGTGATTGCCTTGAAGTTTTGGTTCATTAAAATGTTTTTATGGTGCAGCCACAACAAGTTTTGTCATATCCCACACCCTGCTTGGTTTGATTAAAATCATGAGCAATATGTCTCAGCGCATTTATGGAGACCATGCCGCATAATATATTGTAGAATGGAGTGTTGTGCTGGACTTCCACGCGGTTAATACTTCTTTGGAACGTCTCCGCAATCTTAGCAATATGTAAATTCAGGTTACCGTTCATTGCCTCCCAACACTTGCACAAGTCTCCTCCACTAAACCCCAACGTCCTCTTCAACACCTAGTGGGCCGACTCAACCCTAAAATGAAACCAAAACAAAAGTAAACCCCGTAAGCGTATAATAGTCAAACAAATCAAAATATATTCATTGAAAGATAATTGCAATAAAAAAGACACACCTATTAGTCCATGCCAAAACGATTCTATATATGTTTATGAGGAATCAACCATGTCTCATTCAAGTAACTCATAAAGAAGGGTAAATCGACACATGACTGCTCCAATACATGCAACTGCTGTAAGTACTCAACCTCGTCAGGTGACCCAACAAGACTGTAACAAAGATCCATTACCGACAATTGTCTTCTTCACATACTCCTTACACTTTGCTAGGATGTTCTTGTTTATGTGAAACTCGCAAAGCAAATTCACAGATGACGAAAATACAAACTCAATGGCACTCATCAGTGCAAGATGTCTATCAGTCAAGAACACCTGAGGTAGTAGACCGTCTACCTCAAACAAATCTCTCAGCATATGAAATGCCCATATGAAATTTTCATAATGCTCATGTGACAAGTATGCAAATGCAATCGAGAATGTCAACTCGGTGGAAGTCACACCAACAATCTTCAAGAGAGGTAGTATGTATTTGTTGGTTTTTTTATGTGTTGTCCATAATCAGAACCCTAGGAAACAATGTGAATAACTTGATAAAACTAGAATGTGCCCATATGATGTCATTCACAACATCCATGTTCTCAATTTTTCTTCTCCAACACAAATACTTTTCAGATTCTATCAGTCTCAGAAGCTCTTGTATCTCTGTTCTAAGACCTCTCAATTTTGACCGGTACATGCGACGCTGCCTATATAGCTGGAACATAAAAGTCACATTTCCAATAAATCTCTCCTTCAATGCTGCCATACTGTCTCTTGGTGCAACCTTCAACTTGGTGTGTTCATCCACCATAGTCCGCTCCTCCTTCGTTAACCGCCCAAAGAATGAGGTGCCGATTAACGTTTTAAGTAGCTCATGATTGTGGAGTCCACACCTAACACTCACTATCCAACCCCCAACATCAGTCGAAGGTATAGCTCTCAGCTTGAAAGAACAATTGTGCTTCTTTGAGGACTTCACTCTACAACAACCTGTATCTTCACCGGCAAACTTCACACTCTTTTCGCAACCAAAAATAATTTTATCTCTCATCCCCCTTTTACCGGTTGCTCTATCTGATCTAATAATGATTACGACCACTTCGTTGGTTTTCCCAACCTCCCTAGCCGAACGTACAACATCGTCACGGATACGAAATATCTACAAAATAAATAAAAAAATAATTTTTGTAACAAATAATACATTAAAAACTCGTAAAATAATTAAGAAAATATACCTCGATCGTCGTGAATGCCTCTGATGTATCTACTGAGAACGGAACCAAAAGTTCATCCATAACCGTATTTGTTTCATTTAAAAAGATGAAATTAATTAGAATATTTTAAAAAACTAAATAAAATTACGGATTTATCAATTCCAAGGATAAATCCGTAATTGAATTTTACATTACAAATTTATCAATTCAAAAGGTAAATCTGTAATGTTATTTACATTACGGATGTATCAATTCAATAGATAAATCTGGAATGTAAAACATTACGGATTTACCTTTTGAATTGATAAATCCGTAATTAAATATTCAAATACGGATTTATGTATTTATTGATAAATTCGTAAGTTCCAAAAAGTTACTACGGATTTATCAATAAATTAGATAAATCCATTTAAAATGAAAAAAGATAAAAAAAAAAAAGTTAACTACGGATTTACCTTTAATTTCGTAAATCTGAAAAGTGAAAAGTTTTCTCCACTCCGTTGTAAATGTGGTAAAAGTGAGAGGGGTAAAATGGGGATAACTGATTTTGGTGGGGGTATAGTGCCCATTAGTGGCCGTATGAAAATCAATATCCTAAAAAAAAAACTCAACTGAAGTGAGAAAAGGGGAAACCTGATCTTGGAGGGCTTAACTCGACCCCAATAAGTAGTCCATTTGTCTGATTTTTAAGATGATTATATTTATTATATTGGATATGTTGAATTGTGATTGAGAATAGTAAAAACATCAGCAAGGAACTGCACATAAATTTGTCGCCCATTAAAAAAAGGCCAATGCTGTAAGTTACAAAAAACCTTACATGAATGTAGCATCAAGCATGGACACACAAGTATAAATGTGGCATAATGTAGTTAATCTTTAGCCACTATGTTTTTTTATAATACGTTTCTTTGTGCTAATTGGCATGCCCCCTTAGAAAAATTAATCGCAGGAAGATTACTAAGTTTTATATGTTGCAATAGTAGCAGTATTTGAAGTGCCAATTTCCCATTTTATTCCTTAAGATGATGGAAAATTGAGCAGCATGACTACTATGGTGTCCATTTCCAGAAGGTACCTAAATTAAATATGACTAATATAAATGGAAGAAAAGAAGCCCAACGTGACAAATATCAATTTCCTTGTGCAATTGATTAATACAGAAAGGAATCAGATTCCTAAAAATAAAGGAGGTTGTGGGTGGTGATGGTAGCGTAGAAGGGCTTTTGGAGTAGTCAAAAAGTCACATATCAATGTTCCTCCAAAGAAAGGAAAACAAAGTAGAAAAAAGGTTAAATATTATGCCACTTTTTTTATACTTTTGTTAGCATAAGAAGGATCAACTCAGATTTCCTTGATAGAAAAAAACAATCTAACCAAATATATCTGAAATTTCTCCCATTCTTTTTGATGGAAAACACAACACTGAAGGCAGAGAATCTAAAGCCAATTATTCTCAAAGCTGGTGTTCCTTTAGCTGTATCATTGGCTGGTTTGATCTATGCCTGGATCATGGCAAAGAAAAGTTTATCAAAAGTCTCTTCCTTTTCAGAAAATGAGGTTGACAAACCTGAAAACAATTCTCTTCAAGGATCTAAATATGAAGAAAGCTTTGAAAATGAAAACCGTACTTCTATAGAAGATGAAGAAGAATCTGCTACCCCCTTAGATAGCAGTGTTCTTAATAGCCTACGAAACCAGATTGAAGGCATGCAAATAAGGGAATTGGCCTTAACTTTACAGTTTGAGAAGTATTGTGAAATGAAAGAGCAAGAATCTCTTGTTATGGAAATGAAAAACATGTTATCATTGGAAACTGCTCATGTTGAATTCTTGGATAGAGAGATTTCATTCATAGAGAAAGAAGCTATGAGGTTGGAGAATTCTGTAGTCCAATATCTGAGGATTACTGAAAAGATTGAGTATTGGAAATCAGAGAATGAAATGCTTCAGAAGAAAGTTAAGAAGCTAGTTAGGAAATCAAAGGCACAATCTCACTTGATAAAGGACCAGACTTTGAAGATCAAAGAAGGAGAAGCAGAAATCTTGAGAAACCATGATGCTTTGCAAATAAAGGATAGTGTGATCAACAAGTTAGAGGATGAAATCAGAAAGCTACAAAGGGTTTTGGAACAATTGCAGGATGAGAAGAATGAACTTATGAGGAAGCTTGAGATAGTAGAATCATCTAAGGAAGAGTTACATAGAAAACCTCTTAAATATTATTTAAAAGTGGTGGAATCAGGAGATGTGAGGAAAGAAGATTACTATAAGCTTTTCAATGAATTGGAACAGGTTAAGAAGGAACATGCAACTGAAGTTGAAGAACTAATTCAATTGAGGAGGATTAATTCTTGCTTAAGGCAAGAGTTAATGAGGAATCATGAAGAACAAAAGGATCAGTATGATTCTGAGCATGAATTGCATTGTTCATTTTTGGAGCATCATAATGTTTCTTGCATTGGTTCTACTTCTTCTACTGCTCATGGTGATCCTGTTTTTTCTAAAAGGAGAAGGTTTCTTAGAAGGTTGAAAAAATGGGTGGAAGGTAGTGAAAAGGCAAGAGTGGAACCTGAGGCTAAAAGTAGTGATGAAATTAAGTGCTTTGATTTGCATTCTGTTTCATATGGATCAGAGAAACCTGAAGATCCTGCTACTCCAAGGTTTTGCTCTAGTGCTTGAGTCAAAATAATATACCATCTCTTCCTCAGCAAAAAGTCAACACATAAATAGACCAAGTCATTATCTCCATGTATTTAGTGATACTAGCCAATAAAGAGATTTGACGGTGATTTATAAGCAGTAGTACTGCATTCTGGCAAAAAAATGATGCTAATCATTTTTAAATTGCTGTGACTATCATTGTTGATTATTATATCTCTGCGACTTTGTTTAATGAGTAGTTTTCTTTAATTATGCATCAGTCTGTTCTAAATTTCAGAGTAAATGAAATTTGTAGTATATAACTAATCCCAAATCTGAGTTAAAAAAACTAATCCCAAATCAGAAAGTAAGCATGGATAGGGGTCTTAATAGCGCACACCAACTTAGAGGGGACTATAGCCTAATCTACATTAGGCCTAAGCCAGGTTAGACTTTTTATTAAATAGATAGGGTTAAGGCTTTTTGAGAAATCTATTTAGGTAAAAAAGTCAGACTTTGAATCCTCGGGAAAGACTTTAAACCTAACGCGCTGACCTATTTAAGTAAAGTTACAAATAGGGTTATGCTTTGGACACATGATTGGACTAAAGCTACAAATAGTAGCTTCTGCATGGCCGTGAGTTGAAAATGATTCTGCCATGTTTCTAAACACGTTTTTAGTTGTAGTGGTTTTAACTTTCTTTTCTTTACTTTATTATAAATGACATAATCTTTTTGGCCTATTAATCTATTAGGGTATGTTTGGGAGAGGGATTTAGGAGGGGAGAGATGAGGAGGGGAAGACTTAGAAAAGATTTGTCTATATTTTAATATGTATATGAGATTTTAAAAAAGTAAAAAAAGAACATGATAAATAATAATATAACAATTTTAGTCACACTTTATTTATGCTTCTTGACGTTTTATAGCTTACTTAATTTAGAATTGAAAAATAAGCCCTCCCCTCTCCTCCCCTCCCAAACATACCCTTAGTCTATTTAAAGATAAGTCATTATCTAAATGAGCTAATATGAAATATACATTTAAGTAGGCTAACAGGCCATACCAGACTCTCAAATATGCCAGGACATGCATAAAAAAAAATCTATGATAAGTAATGGGCCAAACTTTAGTCTTGAGTTTTTTGAATACAGAACATACTTATGTGAATGTCTATATGAGAGGTGATTTTTACGAGTTTTTTAACAGAAAGATACTTTTTTTTTGTTATTGTGTTATTGGTACGAAGTAGATTAGTCAATTACTTTTTACCACATCACTATGTTATCCACTCATGTGCTATCCACTATCAAGTACTTTTTACCAAATAAAGTCTTAATCTCAGAAAATATACTAAATAGTTGTAGTTGAAGTTCTAGATTTAAGGTTGGTTTTAAAGAGATGGGGAGATGAGAAGTGAGAGGGAAATGAAGAGAAGAAGATCCGAATCACGTTGGTTCACGCTGCTCTGGTTCACGCTGCTCTCTCTCTCTGTTTCACACTGCTCTCCCTCGCTCTCTGTTTCACGCTCAGTTGACGCTGCTCTCTTTCTCTCTCTGTTTCACGCTGGTTTGGGGAAGATGAGTTAGAGGAGTGGCAAATTCGCAACTGTAGCACAAAAAAAATACTAAAATAGTACACTTTTTAGATTATTTACCAAACTAGCACACATCCAATTTTTAGTCTAGAAGTTGCCCCCCCCCCCCCACCAAAACGGCTTCTGAACTAAATTTTTTTTTTTCATTTCTAGTTTAGAAGTCGCCCCCCTAGGGTGACTTCTGAACTGTGTTTTTTTATTTTTTTTTCTTTTTCTTCTATATTAATTTAAATAAATTTAATTTAATTAATTTAGAATTAATTTTCTAAATTAATTATAAATATTTTTGTGAAAAAAAAAATTATGCGCTAAATAGAAATATGAAACTAATTGTATTGATTTAATTAGTAGCACATTACAAAGTGCATAGTGCAACGTGCAGGTTCAACGGTCAAGATCTTGACGACACTAATAAACGGTTAAAAATTAATTTTGTTATTTCTAACATAAAATAATTAGATAATTAATGGTAAAAAAAATTAATTTACACTATAGAAGAAATACTTAAATAAACAACACAGTTTCCAGAAATACATCATTAGAAAATACAAAACGAAACGAGACGAAAACATAATACAAACTACTTAGATGGTCTGAAAACACGACGAATTGAGTGGCTTCTTGCTTCTCACCCTCCAACTGCACCTTATTAGCGCCCATTAGGGAAAACAACACGAATTATGGATTCAGTGGTTATACGGCTTTGGACGCACAACTCAATTGCACTCCGATGTTGAAACATCTGATGTCTGTCCATCATGCATCGAACGTCTTCCTCTTTCTTGACATCCATTAGGATCCATCGAACACGTCTATTTGCCGACATAATTGGGTAGCGATAAACAATACGAGTGACTTCTTGCTCCTCACCCTCCGGTTGCACCTTTTCCGTTAGTTTTTCATTGAGAGCGGCGAAGGTGATGTTGTTTTGAAGCGTGGAAAAAATGGTGTTTGGACCATCAAAATAGACACCTTCTTCATTGTAAAGGAGGTGGCCCTAACAGTAAAGTGTACAGGAAGTGGTCATTTTCTTTTGTTCTGTGTGAAAGAAGTGAAATGTAATGGGTCTATTTATAGGGAAAATATGAAACCCTAAAGAGTGTCGACAAAATCTAGGCCGTTAAATACTTACTTTTTTAAATGGCCCAGATTGCACCGACACTTTAAATTGCACTGACACTTTAAATGGTCCTGATTTTACTGACACTTTAAATGGCCCAGATTGCACCGACACTCCAAGGCCATATATTTTTTTGGTCAAAAAATTAAATTAAATATGATAAAAATTGTCCCCTAAATGGTATAAAAATCATTTTTTTAGACACATGGTGTATCTTTTTTTATACACGTGGTCAATTTTTTAAATGGCTAGGATCTTGCCGACACTTATAAACTTATATACTTTTTTTATGTGTTTTTTTATTTTTTTTTCTTTATAGTAATTTAATAAAATTATACTAATTAATTTAAGTAATTTAGAAAATTAATAATATTAATTCTAAATTAATTATAAAATGTGTGGTGAAAAAAATATTAATTATAAAGCATTTAAAAAAATAGGCTAAATTATAGTTTTGGTCCCCCTATTTTCAAAAATTCAGATATTTGGTCCCCCTATTTTAAAACTCAGACATTTGGTCTCCCAATTTTAAAAAATCAAAGACATTTAGTCCCAAGAGAAATTTTCAGTTTTTTATGGCTAATAATCAAAGACATTTGGTCCCTCAATTTTAAAAAATCAAAGACATTTGGTCCCCCAATTTTAAAAAATCAAAGACATTTGATCCCTCTTTGGACTAAATGTATTTGATTTTTTAAAATTGGGGGACCAAATGTCTGAGTTTTAAAATAGGGGGACCAAATGTCTGAATTTTTGATAATAGGGGGACCAAAACTATAATTTAGCCTAAAAAATATTATATTAAATTATATAATACAAATTATTACAAGAGTTGTACAATCAATCTGAAAGGAAAAGTTTTATTATTCTAGATGGTGCCCAGTCCCACATGGTCGTGGTCGACGGTGACGACGTGGACGCTGTGCTGGTATTTGTTCTTCAGTGGGGGTAGGGGCAGGGGCAGTTGGTTGTTCATCTTGGTGCCATGTTGATGCAGTATGTTTTCAATACATACTTTGAGGAGTTCCCCACCATTGCCAACTGAGTTGTCATGGCCTGATTTCAATGGCCCAGAACTGCAGCATTATCCATCTAAACGGAGAGATAAAAAGGGTCGTCCACAGTCTACCCGTATTCGTACAGAGATGGATCAAAGAGAAAGGGGTAGTCGCACCAAGAGATGCGGTATTTGTAGAAATGAGGGTCACAACAAAAATAACTGTCCAAAGTCCAAACCGCAATATAGAATAGCCAATTTCTATTAGCTTTTTGTAATGTGCTACTAATTAAATCAATACATTTAGTTCCATATTTCTATTTAGCGCATAATTTTTTTTCACAAAAATATTTATAATTAATTTAGAATTAAAAATATTAATTTTCTAAATTAATTAAATAAAATTTATTTAAATTAATATAGAAGAAAAATAAAAATAAAAAAACACAGTTCAGAAGTCACCCCGGGGGGAGGCGACTTCTGAACTGAAAAAGCAAACAAATTTGCAAAATCCAGTTCAGAAGTCGTTTCGTGTGGGGGCGACTTCTGAACTGGATTTTGGAAATTTTTTTGCTTTTTCAGTTCAGAAGTCGTTTCCTGTGGGGGCGACTTCTGAACTGAATTTTGGATGTGTGTTAGTTTGGTAAATAATCTAAAAATGGTGCTATTTTGGTAAATAAATTTTTTTCGTGATACAGACGCTTTTTTGCCAAGAGGAGTTACATTTTTTTTGGTGGAAAAAAGAGTTACAAATTAAAAAACGAGTAATGAAATGGAAAAGCCACATGGAAACACGTCATTTAATTGGACCACGTAAAGTATGTCATGTCAGCATTATGTTTGCCACTCAGTAGTAGTTAGGGACTATTATTACAAACGAAAAAATAAGTTGAGGACCAAAACACTTATTTCGTTAATTGAGGGACTAAACTTAGAATGACCCGATTTTGTAGGGACCAAAAACATATTTTACCCTTTATTTTATATATATATATATATATATATATATATATATATATAAAGTTATCTTTTTATTATATCTATTTATATCTAAAAATATACATAAAGTCATGTATGTGAGCTTCTCAGTCAATAATATTTTATTCACTCATACATAGGTGTGTCGGTTGTCCTCTTCTTTTCATCCATATATTTTCTATGTGATTTTTTTTGTCTATTTGGGCAATTTTTTTCTTCTCTATGAAATGCAATATTTCTCTTTTTCATCTTTGTTTTTTTTTCTATTTGCGTTTCTATTCCATTTTATATTTTTTGTTATGTTTTTATATATTTAAATTTTAATTTAATTTTTTATTAAAGTGTCTCAGCCGTGTCATATATTGATTTTCAAAATTTTTCCGTAACCCTGTATCGTGTCCTGTATCATATTCCGTATCCGGGCTTCATAGATCACACTTCTTTGTATTGATTAAAATTCATATGAAACACACTACTTATATAAGACCCACATGATTTAGTTAGACATATTTGAATTTCAACAAATAAAAAAATGTTTATTGAAAAAGAAGTGTTTGAGAACACTTTATACCGACGTCGAATCGGTGAGACTTCCGAATCATGGTTCAACCGCTATAATTGGTTCAAACTCGGAGATCAAACCGCTCAAATAAATGAATTGACGCCAGTGTCGGGTCATCGTTTAACCGGTTGAACCATTGAAGTTAGAAAGTTTCCATTATTATAGAAGTACAATAGAACTTATTAAGATTATGAGCATATAATGATAGATTTGTTCGTGAAATACCATTACCAATAATCCAATCAAATTTTCTAAAGGGAGTCAAGTCTGTGATCATTTATGTGTATGCTTCAAAATTGTGGACGGAATCAACCACGTTATCCACTCTCTCTTTGTTTTTTTCTCTCTTTCCTCCCAAACCAAACAATAAAGAGAAAAAAAAACATAAAAAACTAAATAAATTTGATTCTGGTCTCACTGTAAGTATCAAGCAACAAAGATCATGGAACTTTCACTTTTAAGCCACCATGGAACTCTCACCTCCATAACAAGTAACTAAATTCTCCCTACTTTCCTTCTCCTTGATCACTCTTGCTTTTATCTAACACAATTGATTTGGCCAACTCCACAGGAACACACAAAAGACTTGACAACAAAAATTCATATAGGTTACCACCACCATGCCACTGCAGCTGCTCACATTCTTCCTCCAATAAAGCTGCTGCAGAGCCAGTCACAGTGTCTTTACCGATTGAAGGAAGAAGAGCATTACTCACTTGTCTTCTCACAACTGGTTAGTTAATTCAAGAATCTCTTATATGTTTTGCCATAATTCCATTTCCACGTGGCTTGCTTGCTTAATTAATTAATTGATTGATTTTATGTTATGTCAGTTGCTGGAGTCTATGCATGTGATGTTGCTGGAGCTGTTAGCACTAGTAGAAGAGCTGTAGGTTCAAGTTCAAAAACAAAATTACAAAAAATGGTGATTATGAAAATCTGACTACTAATTGAAATTGTGTATTTTTATTTTATTTTCTGCAGCTACGAGGAGCCAAAGTTCCTGAAAGTGATTTCACAACCTTGTCCAATGGTCTCAAGTAAGCATATATATATGTGTTGATTACTTCTGAAATCACTTAGATCATCATGCATCTTTCTACCTTCAATTTTCTTATATGATTCAGATGACTAATTGGTAATGACTTATATAAACATAAAAATGTGTGATGAAAGTATGATCATCTTCAGGTACTATGATTTGAAGGTTGGGAATGGAGCTGAGGCAGTAAAAGGATCTCGTGTTGCAGTACGGTTGTGACCCACTTAAATATGGTTCACTCATTATTAGTGCTTTTGCTTCTTTATATTGTATACACAGCTCATTCATAACTCATAAGTGCTCCTAGATGATCTCCTTATTCAGAAAGGAAAAAATGCACCTGATTCATTCTAGCATGTGCATTTATATATAGTGATCTAACCAGTTTCTCATTTCCCCTCCCAAGTCCTGATTTTCATTTGCAAATGCAATTTATTGTTGATTAACTAATACTCAGAATCTAGAAATAACCATTATATCATATTGTAGGTTCACTATGTTGCTAAATGGAGGGGTATCACCTTTATGACTAGTAGACAAGGAATGGGGGTTGGAGGAGGAACGGTATGATCCATGTAACTCAAACAAAAATCTACTAACTCTTTAGTTCATTGTTCTTGAAAGTTTGCTTGTTGGTTAATGATAACATGCTTAAATTTTTGCAGCCCTATGGATTTGATGTAGGCGAATCAGAGAGAGGAAATGTCCTTAAAGGGTTGGATTTAGGAGTACAGGGCATGCGAGTAGGAGGTCAGGTGAGAAGTCATTCTAGGAACAAGCAGATCTCTGTGTTTTCTTACAAATTTCATTGAAATCTTGACAATCAGTAAATGGGAAGCTTCACTGGATCACTACTCAGGATAATAATGAGCAACTACATTGAATTGGAATTTATCCTATTCAAGCATATAATTGTCATATTTTTTTTTATAGAGACTGTTAATTGTCCCTCCTGAACTTGCATATGGAAGCAAGGGAGTCCAAGAAATCCCTCCAAATGCAACTATAGAGGTGAATTACTCTGATCTCTTTGTTATAATTCTGCTATGATCCAATTAAAGTGGACTTTATTCAATAGTCTACATTTTCACCGTTTGCAACTTTTGGACTGCAGGTGGATGTTGAATTGCTTTCCATCAAACAAACCCCATTTGGGTAAGTAATGGTTTTAGAAAATTTCTTTACTCCCATATTTTATGCACTTCTGTAGTTAATTTCAATGATTTTGGGTTCTGCAGGACTCCCGTAAAGATCGTTGAAGGTTAATGCAATGATTAATTATTCAGAGTGCTATGTTAGCCAATTATGACAAGACAATGATATCCTCCATCTCAGACGGTCATTGTTTTGCTGCCCTTGATGTGAATCAACCTATAATTAATCTGGCTTTGGACTGGCAAATAAGAAAAGAAACAGAGAAAAAGGTTGAGACTTAGATTGAAAATATTGATTTTGTATTCAAAATACAGAACTTGTGTTTGCAAGGACGAGCAATATATTCATGAGACGTGACTACAAAAAATATGAACAATTAAAAGAAGGGAGAAAAGAAGAAAACGGTATTTGCTATTTGCGTTCATTTTTTTTGTATGTCGGAAGTTGTAGTCTTTTGTTTTTGACAAAAATAATATAAAATTGTCAGAAGTGGGATTTGAACCCACGCCCTCTTACGAAGACCAGAACTTGAGTCTGGCGCCTTAGACCACTCGGCCATCCTGACAAGTTTGTGTGTTGTAGCCTTGCCTATTTACTTCTATTTGTTTTTAGGAGTTTTAGGAATCGTTGATAGAAAGGCCAAAATCCAGCTTCTTAACCTATTAGGATTTGCGAATAAGCATTTAAGGTAAATTTAAGGTAAGGAGGAGAATGGAATTATAAACAAAAGATACATAGTAGATATAGTGGGTTCTAAGGTTGACCACCTTGATTGATAGTCCATGTGGATCGATACTTGAAATTCAACTAAAACTCTAAGGATGATCGACACCGCTCTGTGGAAGAAGAAGCTCATTGTACTCATTTTCCTCACAACTGCGAATTTGGAATGATCCATGTAGGTTCAACAAAAAGAAGAGAACACGGATATAAAAGGAGTTTTAAGGCACTCATATTTGTTTGTCCTTGTTTTAGCCTAACCAACACCGATCATATCACTATCTTAGACGTGAGGACAAATAGGACTATGAGCTTCTTCTTTTGGCAAGCTGCGTCGAACATCATCTAAATTTCAGACAATTTTTCATTTTAAGTATCGGTCCATGTGAACCACCTATCAAGGTGGTCCAATGTAAAATTTTCAAGTGGATAGGTGACTAGAGGCGGATACACGTAATGTATGAGGGCATTTTCCCCCACCCAAAAAAATGATTTCATGTTCAAATACATGATAAACTATTATTCTCCCCATTAAAAAAATAGTTTTGCCCCCATTAATATCTTATTATCCAAACATATATAAGCTCAGTTCATTTTAGTACACAATTCCACGTAAAAAATAGGCTTTGTCTCTATCATACGATGGTTGAAAGATGTTTTTTGTAATGAGTTTTATGAAGAATGGGTTGCGCAATTACAAGAGATCAATAGTTGAATAATTAAAAAACTCAACTCATGATCCACAATAAATCACTTGATTACTTGTCCACCTTAGATGCCACCATCGACCATTTAGGTAAATGCGACAGTTTTTATTTTTATTTTTAAAAAAAATGGAATTGCAATCTTAATCTTTGATTAAATATCATAAAATTCTATGAACGCCATTCATGAATCCATCGACATATGAAATTCCTATACACCTAGCTAAACGTGAGAGCTGAAGACCGCAAGCCACAACTGAACTGTTATGTGCCATCAGAACACTATAAATAGTACTACAGTTTAATCCACTAGAGATAGATATACTAATATACATTCCTGCCAGTTCTCTCTTTACAATGAGATCCACATTTACCACTCCCGATGCAAATGCGAGAAGGGATGCGGATAACAATAAAAACATCAGACCACTCAAGTAGGTCTCAATGTTGGGTGAAAAAGAATGAGGTCTCGAATCTTGGGTTTAAATTAGAAATGTTGGGGGAACTTCATGAAGATCATTATATGCATAGAGAGAGCCACAATGCTTACAGGTAGTAACTTGGAGAGTATCCCTATCTCTGAGCTGCTAACACTCGACGACTGTCTTGCATTGATGTACTCGTCCTTGCTCGTAGTCACAGAGACATTTACAGGTAACGAACCTAGCAGCAATTTTAAATTTTAAGAGAGTGAAGGATAATATACACTCCTTGCAGGAAATAAGAGTTTCTGTGGCAAACTTACAGTCATAGTTAGTCCATCCAATTCGCTGATGAGCCAAGTCATAGACAACTATCTTATCTTTCAGGACAAGATCTGCAAAAGAAGAAAAAATAGCATTGATAAATTCAATTCTCGAATATAGATTTGATTTGCACAAAGTAGACATAGAAAGGCTAATTTATGGTTAGCATACTTGTTGATGATGCTTTCAAGTAAAAAAAAAAATCAACTATCAGAATTACGAAGACCGGATCATTGTATACATGAAATTTTGGGAAATTCGACTCTAGTGACAAATGGCAAACAAACATAAACTCAAATCTCTATATAAATCAATTTGAATGATCATAATGAGAGAATTCAATTTTCTGGATCATATTTTAGAGTTCCATTAGAGTGCTTACTGAAATCTGAAAATCAACTGTCAACTATTATTACAGTTTTTTTAGTAACAATCCAGAAATTGTAATGGGTTGTGTGAAATTTTGTAGTAACAAACCAGATATTTTTGAGGAAATGATGCCACACTAGCTGGTTTATAGAGAAGACTCTTTTAGAATTTTTTTTTTACTATTTATCAAAGTGCCAATTGCCCAATTTCAGAATCAAATTGGTGTCTTCTAATTTCTTCTAATTCCATGCAGAGTTTAGTCTGTTTAACTTTTTCATCATCTAACCTCCTAAAATTGTGACCTCGTTCGGCGACTTCTGGAACCCTAGGCACCACATTGCAACACCACCCTGTTAAAGAAGATTGGCACATCAGTGGCATACAATTCCAAATCCTTATATGGAAGACTATAACCAGCAGTGTAACAGACATACTTACAACGAAATTGTTCGTAAGGTATTGTGCTGGTTTTAAAACCATTGATGCTCCACCCACAAAATTTAAACTGACTGGAGGAAAAACATCATCTATACTGAATATGTAATAAACACAAAATTTAATGATATACTCTGAAATTCAAATAGGACAAACTTTTTTTCATCTGAAAGAGAATTAAAGATCTTCATAACAAATATTGTATTTGTAGTAACCTGGTTGAGACCAGATAACACTGGTATTCTTTTGAAATAATGGGACGGGCAGATTGTGACACAGCAGTAGTTATCTATACATCATTTGGAAATTAAACATTAGTATATCTTAAAGGTAAGGTCAATATCATTTCATGAAAATATAAGATAAATAAGCAAAAGGAAGAAGTTGTTTAAAAAGATTAGTAAAAAAAAAATATATGCGAAAAAGTATGTAAACCTCAATACGGTGTACAATTGCTGAAAGGTATGCAAGTCTCCATTAAATCATTTCCATATTTTTAACAGAAAATGACTATCTATAAGAATGCATGGTTCAAAATTAATCTACATCCAACATGATAAAACTTAACACTAGTCAAATAACACAGAAATATAAGAATCCAAACAAAGTCAATAGAGAAATGTAGTGATGTTAAGAAATAGACAAAACATGACAACCAAACCAAATAAGAAATTATCCTCATTACTCACCCACCGTGCACATATCCCCATCAGGGAAAAGACAAAAGAGAAAAATATCCGGCAAAGTTCAATGTTTCAAAGTCTTGGGCAGGGTATAAGAAAACTCACTGCATTGACAAGAGGATCGTAAGCTTCTGGAACAAGATATGCCAATGTTGTACCACAGTCAACTATAGTTCCTCGATTGTTAGATGTTGCAAATACAGCTGAATCAACTGAGAGAAGTTGCCCATTGACAGCAATATTCTGAAGATTTAAGTTGTAGTGAGGCCTAAGATTTAATTTTTCAAAAAAAAAAGGAACTAGTCAATTATACTGAAAAATATCTCAGACAGAAATGAAAATCATTTACCATGAACAAAAACAGCATAAGAAGCATCTTAAGAACCTGAATCATTGAGAGCAATATCACCTTTTACATTCAATTAAAAAACTCAGCTCATTTGATTAAGAATTTTAAAATGGTTTTTTGCGACCAGGTGGATTCAATTCAACTATACTCGCCAAGTGTGCGGTATGTGTCCAATCAATGCAAAGATGACTAGACATATATCCCTTCAAGACAATATCATCTATAGAAATCAGAAAATGTTTCTTCTCCACAAGAGACATGAAGTAAAACATATCAATACCTTCCAGATGTGCTACTTGGGTAACAAGAAACTATCCAAAATCAGGAATTCAAGACAGTAGTCAAAACGCAATACAACAGAATTCACCAAGTAGAATTGTCAATTGAGTTCAAACATTGACATAATTTTATTGTACCAAACAAAAATCATAAGCTTCGAGTAAGCAGCAAGCATAAAAAGATGATTAATCGGGAATCAGCTAACTTTCAAGTGATCAATTGGCAGTACTGATTTTCATTTTCTGTCATTCAATCTAGCATAATACAATACTAAACTCCAAAAGCCAAAATGATAATTTCACAACTACTAAACAAGTAATTCTTGTTTGCCAAACAACAATAATGCAAATATCTAATTCCATAAACTTCTTTCAAAATTGCCACACTCCACAAGCCCGGGAAAGAAAATGAGAAAAGAAGTGCAGAAGAGAACATACTGTGATGGGACAAGTGGACTATAAACAATACTTGGCGCCAAAATCTCACCAAGAACTAGTATGCCTCCTCCATTGCCATCTCCTTTCAAGCAATGTGAGAAAACTTTGGGTGTTATTCCTCGTGACGACAATTGTGATACAACAGATAGAGCACCAGGGCCAAACCCAAAAATTCCATCAACAGCTTTATCTGTCTTAGTCAAACCTCCAGACTGAGAGGTGCTACACCTATTGGCCAAACAACCATCCAATAAAGTTCATTCCAAATCAAAATCCATATTAAATAACATGGGAGTAAATGCAAAAACTACCAGCACAGAAGCAACAGACAAAAGAGTGAACAACATTAAGGTAAGTAAACTCCACTTATTTACCATCTCCCCCTTTTTATTAAAAAATTAACCTATTGACAAAACTTACACTGCATACCCTCCGGTTTTCAATTCTAGCAAGCATGTGCTACAGTTCTCTGACCCTCCTATCCAGGTCTACTTTCTTTCTATAAATTCCTAATCCCACATTGAGATTGTAATTGTCTACAATAAATAAGCATGCAGAAGGGCTCACCCAAAAACAATGGTAGACTGTTCCCGGATCATGTCAAAATACAATGCATCAGAAACATAATAACCGGAGGTACCACTGTCATCTCCATACTGAAAGGTGTAGCTGCACTGATTAACCTGAGGGTAGCATTGAGCAGCCGCACCTTGAACCCCAGAAGTGCATATGGGATCTGAGCAGGGAACCAGCACAGCCGTGGACGAGCCAACCGTGTCAAAGAAATTGAGCTCAATCTGTGTGTACAAATGCACAACACAAGCAAACAAAAAAAAACAGTAGGGGCATTAACTTAATTAAGCTCCAAATCATCAGAACCTTAATTCGCAAGTATAGTAAAAAAATTGAAAAATCTGACCCCAAGTCCACTAGATTGAGGGCAATTACTGCAGGTATTGCAATTAACCCACAAAATGTCACTTCCAGTGTCAATCTGAACGTTAAATTCCCTCGGTGGAGACCCCATCTTCACTTTGGTAAAATACAGCCTGAACAAGAAACCCAAGATTACTAATTGAAATACTATAATATTTTATTATTATTGGTATACAATAAATGCATAACATGCCAGAAAAGGAAAGAGCATGGGAATAAGAAAGGATGCAAGCAAGAAGAGAGCAGTAGCTGAGGGGGAATTATGAGAGAGAGAGAGAGAGAGAGAGAGAGAGAGAGTGGGGGGGAAAGGGGGGATTACCCGTACCCAATGGAGGATGGATCGGAGGTGCCTTGAACTGAGTAATCGACGACGCCGCCAACAACACCCCGCAAGAGACGAGCGTGGCGGGTTCTGTCGCGAGCCCTCAGTTCCTCCATCTCCATGCGGTGGCTCAGCGGAACGGCCCGTTCAAGATGGAGGTAACCGCCGCTGCACAACGCCGATACCACCACGCTGGCTATGCATGCCAACAGCGTCGGAATAATAAACCGCATTTTCTTCTCTTTTCTTTTCGTGTTTTGTCTAGTTGGAATAGCGAAGAATCGGTGCTTGCCTTTGTGTTTTGAAAGTGGAAATATATTGATAGGGGGAGAGAGGTGTTACGGTTTCTTTAGGACATGATTATATACACTAGTTGATGATTAGTGTTGATCAGCAGCTGAGCTGAGTTGAATTGATAGTGAGATTAAAAGTGGTTAATGCGACACTTTGTGACGCTGCTGATAAACCCCACACCCACAGTCCCACACCACACAAATTGCCTTTTTTTTTATTTTAAGTTTTTAAATTTAAATTTAAACTACCTTCGTACTACCGCCTCGACAATTTGGGGTTTAGCGGTTGGGACTAATCCTCTCTTAACCAATGGTCGGGGTTCAATCCCCACATTGAGTATGGAGCAGAGTTAAAACTATGGGTCAACTATCCTGCCCCTCGATGCACCTATAATTCAGCGAGGGAATTAGTCACTGCAGTCAGCGGTGGATACCCCGGGTAAAACAAAAAAAATACTACTGCCTCAACGTACAACATTCATCCCAACGCACCAGCCTCCCAAAACTTTCAAATAAAAGTGTACCAAAGATTCCTCATTTCCATTTGAGTCTATTGTTGCTTAAACATTCGCACATTACATTGTGTAACCTTCATGTATTTTTTTGGTTCCAAAACCTTCATGTGTAAAGATAACTGAATTTGTTCTCTAAAACAAATTATAACAGATTTTGGAAAACGTATAGGGAATGAATCACGAAAACAACAATAAAGATATATTGAAATCCTTACATCCATATGAAAAGAGACACTTCAACTCTTATGAGTTGTTTTTAATTCTTTATATTACATCTACCAAAACTTTATATAAATCAACTATATTATGGTGTGGTGGTTCACACCGAGATTATAACAATGTACTTGTCGACTACTTATCTTTTGCGATGTAGTCATGGGGCATTCATTGCATTTACATGAACTTCGATTGACAATTGCAAGTTGCAACAATGTTTATTGAGCATATTGAGATTAAAAAAGATAGGAAAGGACATGTGGGAACCGGGAACACATACATTGATTTGACTTATAAAACACGTCAAAAACCATCAAAATCGTGGTAGAAATGTTATCATAAAAGCTACAACATGTAGTGTCAAGTTGGACTTAAGTCTCACGTTGAGCTAGTCGCACTTTCAAACACTCATTTAATTAGGTATGTTGTTTTAATGCCTCACTTTTGCGTCCACCGAGAAGTTTTCATAGCACGGTGTTCGAACTCGGGTGGCAATTTCTACCCGTAAGTGGGAATCCCTGTGGGGATTGCCCCGTTTGGGGCCTTGTGGGCTGGAAATTTTCCCCTGTGGGGACGGGGACGGGGGAGAAAATCTCTCCGCAGTCAAAGTGGGGATAGGGACAGGGATCATACCCCCCGCCCCGCGGGGACTACGCCCCGAAATATATTACATAAATATTTTTGTTATAGATATATATTATATTATAAGTATTAATTTTTTAGTCTTTTTATACGTATTTCTAATTTAAAATATTTAATTGTTCTAACTTTTATACTTTTTAAATATTAAAATATAAAAGTAAGACTAACTTTTATATTTTTTGTATTAAAATGTTAAAGTTTTGTTTTTTAGTCTTACTTTTATATATTTATTCAATTTTATTATATTTTAATTTATATTTTTTCAAACTTTTAATAAATTTTCGGAGTCCCCGCGGGGACCGTGGGGATGGGGATGGAGGAGGAAAACTCTTCGAAGTGAAGATCGGGATGGGGACGGGGGACAAATTGAGAGGCGGGGACGGGGAGCGGGGGAGTACTCCCCGCCCCCGCCCCGCCTCATTGCCATCCCTAAACTCATGCACTCGAGACCAAACACATTCCAACTTCGCAAATAATTCCCAAAATTAAAATCAAAAATTAAGAAGTAGAAGATAATTTTTTTTCTCTTCAAAAAAGGTCCCTTGAAGCATGGAACCATAATCTATTAAATGGCTGCAATCTTATGCTCTTGGCACTCTTTCAATAAATTAATTGTAATAAAAAATAGTAGTAGTAAAAATCAAAACGTAATGTAATAACAAAAAGTAAGGTCAGTAAGAATGAAGATCATTCAAGTAGCAAACCGTAACTCTAAAAAATTTAAACTCTTTGGTTATAAAATTAATAAATATCATTATATAAAAAATTAACATAAACTTGAATCCATTTTAATATGTAACTTACACACATTTGAATGTCATTATTTCAACAATCCTCCACTAATAGCAAGCAAGTGGAAAAACATTTTTTTTTTGTAAACCCGTGTATCCACCGCACGGACAGCATATTTAAACTTTCTGATAAACAAATGGGGAAAAGCATATTTAAACTTTCTAAAAAACAAATGGGGCAAAGAAATGCATTTTCGTGATTAAATGTTAATATCACGAAAATTGAATTAACACGTAGTGAAATGAGACAACACCTTATGTCAGATAAGTGAGTTTCTCTTGAACTAAGTGGACTCAAGATGAGACCCCCACACCACAAACTTTTGCCTTTAAAATTGTGACAGCTCTGCAATAAATTATTTCCACAAAGTTGGGGCTCTTATATACCTTGGGTTGCTCATGAGTGCTCAAGAAGGATCTCCTAAGTCTTTCATGGAATGCAGCATTCACCTTCACAGTCGCGTAGGTAGATACATTAAGTGCGTCTCTATAGCACTGGTCAAGTCAAAGTGTGTTTCTATAGCACTAGTAATGTCAAAGGCTATGTATCTATTTAGAGCCCATGACTCAACCTTACGTAAAGCGCTACCACACACTATATGGGTGAAAAATGTAGCACATAAGAGTATTCATATGGCTTCATCTGCCCACAAAATGAGTGTCCACTATATTTTCCTCCACTCAAGGCTTTAAGTCCATCCCTCTCGACGTATCCAAAACATTATTGGGTAATCTTTTTGTAAATATTAGATTTTTTTTCACTTTTCACAAACTCAAGTGAAATAACGTCATTTTTATTGGTTTATAATCAGAAACCAAAACCTTACCCTTATTACAAAATTTTAATCAACTAGTTTAGTAAATAACTAAACTAGCCGTTGGGGTCCTTGATAGATGTTCAAACAGTCCTTAAAAGATAACAGCTAGAGTTTGTTAAAACTTGGTTAAAGTTTGTTAGTATAAAAACAGTTTGTTGATAACAAACTTCAACCAAGCTAACAAACTAACTAGCCGTTGAGATTATGTGTATATATAGATACATCACCCAGTATGTAAATAACTAATAGTTTTACAAAATAATAAAGTCTTTTATAGTTTATTTTTACTCTAAAGTCTTCTGCTTCCTTTCTTCTGTGCTTAGTTCTTTGCTACCTTCTGAGTGTCTGTGTGTTAGCATCTTCAACAAGTGGTTGAACCTCAAAACCTCACAAACAAGAAAAGAAACATAGCATAGAATTAGTAAAAATACTTTCAGTGACTGAAAGACACAGGAAGAAAAGAACCAGAGAGAGAGAGTGAGAATCTACCTTGTTCTCAAGGAGAGAACCGCAACTATTAGTCATCCTCAAGGCGTGAAGATCCAGGATATGCAAATACAAGAGAACTGAAGTTAAACAGTATTTCAGCATATCAGAGAAACCATCAACAGTACAAGAAAAGATCAGAGAAGAGATCTTTACCTTGCTTGAAGGCTTCAGAAACAGATCGTAGCAGATCTGTACCAGAAAAGTCACAACAACAGAATATTAGGGTTTCTGTGTATCAAAGTCAAAAAGATAACAGAAACACACAAGAAAGAAAGAATTCTACCTTCGTTTGTAGTCAATCTGGTGTGCGGTGAGTAGAAGAAGCATCGTACCACCCAGAAACAGAAGATCAAAGGAAGAATCAGTTTTATGAAACTAGGGTTTCGTAAAACACAAAGAAGATACAAGAAACTCAAGAGAGAAATGACATATACCTGATTTCTGTGTAGAACCGAAGCTTCGTGTGTGGATTCTGTGTTGATTTCTCAAAGAAATCAACAAGATCAAGAACACTGCTTCGTAGCAGAGGAGGAAAAGAAGAAATCGCCGCAGAGCAGCAAGAAGAGAGAGAGAGAGGTTCTTGAAAAATGAATTAGGGTTTCTGAAAAAATAGTTTTTATACAGATCCGGTTTTGACCCACTACCCGTTTCAAGATCCGCGTGTAGGAACAGTGGAGATCCACTGGGTTCCGCAAAAATTTTTTTGTCCAGCAATCCAGTTCATGTTTTTTTGGGCCTACCACCTTTGGGCTTGCTATTTGCACCACCCTCAATCTGATAATACCACCTGCAAGCAATCAAATTAACTTTTAAGTGAAATTTCAACATGGTATTGCAGAGCTGAAGATACTGGGCCAAAATCTCTATAACTCTTTTTCTTTCCTATACAGTGATTGTATAGGTGTTTTTTTTTCTACTTTTCTTTCTCAAAAACATACAGCAAGAAGGCTGTGTGTGTGTACTAATAAATCTGTTTTAAGTGAAAGTTACAGGTACTAAGCAAAGGAGCAAAACTCCAAACATGTCTAATGCTGGATTATCAACTCAGGTCCCTAAATTGAATGGCAAGAATTGGGACAGATGGAGTCTACAAATGGAAGCCATTTTTGGCTTCCATGATGTCCTAGAAATTGTCCAGGATGGAGTCCCAGAGCTAGCTGAGGAACCAACCCCTGAACAAAGGGCTGAACACAAAGAGAACACCAAGAAAGACTGGAAGGCCATTTATGTAACACCCCTTTTCTACCCGTTATTTATTATTATAAAACAAGAGTTTACAAAAATCTTTTTCTTTTATTTCAACAAGAGGAGCGTCACATTTTCGTCAAAACGCTAATAGCTCAATTACGTCATTTTCCGAAAAGCTAATACATAGCACTTAAATTCTCATTTATTCAAGCAGCGGAAAATCATTAAATCATCGATGAATCATAACAGTTAAACAGTCATAAGAAAACTAAGGTACATCCCTCCCCACTGAGTGCTACGTGTCAGAGCATGACGACCCGACTCCAAATAGTGAAGAGTACGAATACCTTCACTCGTGATCACCTGCAGTTACCACGTAGGGTAACATTCAACAGAGAAAGGGTGAGTTCAATCTGACCATATAATAGAACATGTGATAAGTCTCAGGCTAGAATTACAGGACTAGAACAACCATACTACAGTCATCACATAATCACTCGAAAGTCACTCATTAAGGCAATTCATCACTATGGCATGTAGATGTATGAGAATGCAATATATACATGTGGATCTATCATCACCGCAATAAGCCTTGAGGGCACATCACCGCTTTGGCCGAAGCCTACTCACCGCATGGCCGAAGCCTACATCACCGCTGAATGCACATGGATGCATGCGACACTATGAACATGCATCAATCACATTACATCATCATCATCAATTATATCACATCATCGCTAAAAATATCACATTAGTATTTATATCATCATCGCTAATCATCATCGCTAATCATCATCGCTAATCATCACCGCTAATCATCACCGCTAATCATCACCGCTAATTATATCACATCATCGCCAATTATATCACATCATCGCTAATCATGTTACTCACCCATTGGCCGCTAAGGGCATTTTTGTCAACAAAACTAGCCACTAAGGGCATCATCGTCAAAACACTCACACATTGGCCACCAAGGGCATTTTCGTCACTTTATTCATAAAATTTCATTATTCATCCGGGACAGCCACACGGGCGTCTATACAACAGCAACTAACATTGTTTTCCTCAGAATGATTCATTTTCCAAAATGATTGCGACTTGACAGTTTCTCAAAATGACAACTTTTAGGGTGGGAGTTAATCATCAACATTTTTTTCCAGAAAATACTTTACTGAGCCCCAAATTAGAATATTCAGATGGGCGTCGGAATAAGCTTTCCAAAACATTTTGAAACGCCTAAAACGGAGTCCCGAGTCAAAAGATATTCGAAAAACAAAATAGGGGAAAAACGGGAACACACAGGGGATCCGGCGCCCATGAGCAGGGCGCCTGGCAGGCAACAGGCAACACAGCGCCCAGGAGAGGGGATCCGGCGCCCAGGAGAGGGGATCCGGCGCCCAGAAAACTGTCGCCCAGCAACAACTTAGTGCAACAGCGCCCACACATAGGGACCTCAGCGCCCAGCACCAAGAAATCAAGAACAACATCACCCAAATTCATCAAAAACACCTCATATGCAATTACATCATTAAACCTCAATCCAACATCATGTGTGTGTGATCAAACAACAACCAATCCATCAAGAACATCATGAATGCAATCAAATCACCAATATCAAATCATCAACAACACATATATGATCATATCATTAATCTCAATCAACATGAATATAATCAAAAACACATAAACATCAAGAAATCACCAAGATCATAAGTCGCATATATTCATCAAGATAGCAAATGATTATGGGTCAACAATAATATGGATAGATCAAGGCTAAATCCTATCCTAAAACCCATCACATAATCTATTATAGAGAAAGATGATCCTCCCTTACCTTATGTTAGAAGAAGTAGGAGTTCTTGAGAGGAAATCACCACCAAAAATTCAGCAACAATGGAGCCCCCCCCCCCTTCTCTTCTTGATCCTCGCCCTTCCTTCTTCTTTCTTTCTTGAAGTTTTGCGTTTTCTCTCCTTTCCTTTGCTCTCCAAAACGGCTCACTCTCTCAACTCTCTCTTAGGGATTTTCGCCAATGCCAAGCCTCACACCCTAACCCCATTCACTTAGCCAAACTCGCCTATGTTGGGTATTGGGTCATGGGCTTATCCAACTCAAGCCCTATGTGCGCTCCAAGCCAACATCATGCCCTAAATAATAATATGCACCCACTCAATTATTTTCTGAATTTAATTAAATCACTAAATAAAATAAATCCCTAATAATTTAATTAAATAAATTAATTAAATTATTTGGGTGTTACAACTCTCCCCCACTTAGAATGTTTTCGTCCTCGAAAACTTAACCGCCTAAGCCAACACTCCTCCACTAATAAACCAACGATCCAACAAGCTGATCATTATTTCCTCGGTTACCGGCGATAAGTGATTGGGCGGCCGTCCCTCCTACTTACTCGGCCAGGTAACTCCGGAAATATCAACCAGACCTCTCCTCCCTCAGGTCCACCGGTAGGGTTTTTGAGCGCAATCATGCCGGTACCACATGATCACCCCAAAACTCTATTAGAGTTCCTTCCTAATATAACCTGCCAAAACTTCGCTGCGCTACTCTGATAAGCTGACCTGGGTTCTACCTCACTCATCTACCCTTACGGACACAGCGTATACCGACCATCACACCATCAATGCAAGACTCACAGAGTGCACACAATGCAATTCAACAACAATGGCCACCGGCCGACAACATAAATCGATGACAACGCGGGCCATTCGACGGTACCCACGACAACAAACAACATAATTTGGGCCACTCGACAGTACCCAAGGCAAAAATCGCAAAACATCAGCATACGACATGGCAACAACCACAACCTCAACAATTATGATAACAATCGGCAGCATCAGGACTAACAACTTAGTCACAACGGTGGGCGCTAAGGCGCCGCAAGCAAACAGCAAAACAGGCACATATACAAAATGTACGACCAAATACATGCACTAAACACTTTGTTCAGAGTTTTTCGACACAAGAAACAACACACGTCATAGAAATTGATTTTCCCTCTACAAGACTAGTCGTCAGCTTAAATAGTTTGAATAAAATATTCTTAAGAGTATACGGCAATAAAAGCTAACTCAAGGAAGTGCACAAACAGTGCCAATGCACATCTTAAATTTTTAAGGTTTTCAAAATCACGGGGCACAATTACAAAGAGTGCAACAGCTAGAGCAAAATCCGGGAAACTCGTTGTAGACGGTTACAGGTCATAGTTATTATTTTGCCAAAGGAAATTTTCCCATACCATTGTGAAAACCGAAATAGAGTAAAATATGTGGGGTAATACTAACAACATAAAATTCAGCCCACTTTTAATGTCATTTCACGTGGTAGCAAAAATAGGAGGCGACAATAGTTGCAGTTTTCAAACCAAAATTTTTATCATTCGCAACAGTCAAGACAGTAAGACCGTGTAGCACCATTGTGCAATCAAATACCGTATTAAAAACTTGATACGAGATCAACGTCCATTTACTAAAATGACTTTCAACACTAATATCAATATCTAACCGTAAAATCGTTCACTAGATGTTCAAAAACATTTCCAGTAGTCACTTTGCCTTTTAGGAAAACAGAACCACATAGCATAAATCAAGAGGCAACAACTAAGATCATGTCATAGATTTTCAAACGCACAAGATCACACCTCGAGGAAAACTGAGCAAATAGGGAAGAAAACGAAAGTAGGGATGACACAGCCTACTGCTAAAATCGTTAAGCTTGATTTACAAAAGACACCTCCACGTTGGAAATAAAGTCACAGCATTTGAACAAACACATTTTCACTTTTATTGGCTTAAGACGCCACAGCGGTTAATAGCGAGGCAATGACTTAAAAAAATTATTCCGCAAAGCAACTTTTCATTGTAATCAGTTTTCGAACCTTAAAACACACTACCGAGAAGTTCATAAAACATTTGGTATACAATGCCAATATGAAATCAAGAAGACGTTACGGTAAGAACCTTACACACGGCTAGCATCAAAATAATTTTAATATCAATATTGGTATCCGACATTAAATTTGTTTAACAAGATTTTCACAAGCAGTTCTCAGAAAATCTTTTTATTCTTAGGTTCTAAAACCACATAACACAACTCAAGAAGTAATAACCAAAACTTTGTCAAAAAAATTCAAGTGCAAAAAATACTAAACTGCAAGCATTATTATAAAACAATTGTGAAGGCTCTAAACTCACAGCATTGCATGACAAAACAATCAGAGACACAAGGTAAAGAAAGATAGGCTAACTGACACGCATAAGTCAATTTCTGGTGATAGCGAAGTTAACCCTTCAATAGAAAATAGTTATAAGTCAAGGAATGCAAGACTCAACATTTTTAAGCATGGATGCCATTACTGAGAGTGATAAAAACAACTTAACACAATTTAACAAAACAAGTTCGCAATCAATGAATATCATGAAGAACACGCAAGGTCCAATACTAAATCAAAACATTATTGGCACGTCATCGACGAAGTAGCAACTTAAATAATCAGCAAAACCATTTTACAATACGATTAGCCTTAGCATCAAGATTAAAACAGTTCAGGCAAATCAAAACACATGCGAGCACTAAGCAACGGGGCAAGTCTTTTAACAGCATGCAACAAGGAGGTCAAAGGAAAACATAACCAAAAACGAAACACAGAATCTACACACAGACATACGACAAAGGCACACAACACTAGTAGGGACTTCCCCCCCACTAGTTCACTTACCATTAGCAATTTTTGTTTTACTTTTACCTGCAGAAGCGTTCGTACAACACAAACAACCGTTAGATTCAAAAGACAACAGTTGGTCGTTAACCGACACAACGACTCGACGACTTGGCCGGACGGACCAACCATTGCTCTGATACCACTAATGTAACACCCCTTTTCTACCCGTTATTTATTATTATAAAACAAGAGTTTACAAAAATCTTTTTCTTTTATTTCAACAAGAGGAGCGTCACATTTTCGTCAAAACGCTAATAGCTCAATTACGTCATTTTCCGAAAAGCTAATACATAGCACTTAAATTCTCATTTATTCAAGCAGCGGAAAATCATTAAATCATCGATGAATCATAACAGTTAAACAGTCATAAGAAAACTAAGGTACATCCCTCCCCACTGAGTGCTACGTGTCAGAGCATGACGACCCGACTCCAAATAGTGAAGAGTACGAATACCTTCACTCGTGATCACCTGCAGTTACCACGTAGGGTAACATTCAACAGAGAAAGGGTGAGTTCAATCTGACCATATAATAGAACATGTGATAAGTCTCAGGCTAGAATTACAGGACTAGAACAACCATACTACAGTCATCACATAATCACTCGAAAGTCACTCATTAAGGCAATCCATCACTATGGCATGTAGATGTATGAGAATGCAATATATACATGTGGATCTATCATCACCGCAATAAGCCTTGAGGGCACATCACCGCTTTGGCCGAAGCCTACATCACCGCTGAATGCACATGGATGCATGCGACACTATGAACATGCATCAATCACATTACATCATCATCATCAATTATATCACATCATCGCTAAAAATATCACATTAGTATTTATATCATCATCGCTAATCATCATCGCTAATCATCATCGCTAATCATCACCGCTAATCATCACCGCTAATCATCACCGCTAATCATCATCGCTAATTATATCACATCATCGCCAATTATATCACATCATCGCCAATTATATCACATCATCGCTAATCATGTTACTCACCCATTGGCCGCTAAGGGCATTTTTGTCAACAAAACTAGCCACTAAGGGCATCATCGTCAAAACACTCACACATTGGCCACCAAAGGCATTTTCGTCACTTTATTCATAAAATTTCATTATTCATCCGGGACAGCCACACGGGCGTCCATACAACAGCAACTAACATTGTTTTCCTCAGAATGATTCATTTTCCAAAATGATTGCGACTTGAGAGTTTCTCAAAATGACAACTTTTAGGGTGGGAGTTAATCATCAACATTTTTTTCCAGAAAATACTTTACTGAGCCCCAAATTAGAATATTCAGATGGGCGTCGGAATAAGCTTTCCAAAACATTTTGAAACGCCTAAAACGGAGTCCCGAGTCAAAAGATATTCGAAAAACAAAATAGGGGAAAAACGGGAACACACAGGGGATCCGGCGCCCATGAGCAGGGCGCCTGGCAGGCAACAGGCAACACAGCGCCCAGGAGAGGGGATCCGGCGCCCAGAAAACTGGCGCCCAGCAACAACTTAGTGCAACAGCGCCCACACATAGGGACCCCAGCGCCCAGCACCAAGAAATCAAGAACAACATCACCCAAATTCATCAAAAACACCTCATATGCAATTACATCATTAAACTTCAATCCAACATCGTGTGTGTGTGATCAAACAACAACCAATCCATCAAGAACATCATGAATGCAATCAAATCACCAATATCAAATCATCAACAACACATATATGATCATATCATTAATCTCAATCAACATGAATATAATCAAAAACACATAAACATCAAGAAATCACCAAGATCATAAGTCGCATATATTCATCAAGATAGCAAATGATTATGGGTCAACAATAATATGGATAGATCTAGGCTAAATCCTATCCTAAAACCCATCACATAATCTATTATAGAGAAAGATGATCCCCCCTTACCTTATGTTAGAAGAAGTAGGAGTTCTTGAGAGGAAATCACCACCAAAAATTCAGCAACAATGGAGGCCCCCCCTTCTCTTCTTGATCCTCGCCCTTCCTTCTTCTTTCTTTCTTGAAGTTTTGCGTTTTCTCTCCTTTCCTTTGCTCTCCAAAACGGCTCACTCTCTCAACTCTCTCTTAGGGATTTTCGCCAATGTCAAGCCTCACACCCTAACCCCATTCACTTAGCCAAACTCGCCTATGTTGGGTATTGGGTCATGGGCTTATCCAACTCAAGCCCTATGTGCGCTCCAAGCCAACATCATGCCCTAAATAATAATATGCACCCACTCAATTATTTTCTGAATTTAATTAAATCACTAAATAAATTAAATCCCTAATAATTTAATTAAATTATTTGGGTGTTACAATTTACCTCATACACCAGGGGTGTGATGAGAGCAACTTTGACAGAATTAGAGGCATTAAAACCTCTAAGACTGCCTGGGACCTCCTTGACAAATATTACAATGGGGCTGCCCCAGTCAAGGAGGAAAAACTGCAATCCTTAAGGAAGCAGTATGAGAACTTAAACATGCAGGAAAATGAAAGCATCACTGACTTCTTTGGAAAACTAAAGAAGATAACAAATGCAATGAGCCTCAATGGAGAGACTCTATCTGAATTAACTGTTTGTAAAAAGGTTCTTATATCTCTAACAAGGAAGTTTGGCTTTATTGTAAACAGTATAGAAGATACTATCAAGCCAGCAGATTTGAAGATTGAAGACCTTCAATGCATGCTTGAGGCCAAAGAAATCAGGCTGAATCTCCTAAATGGTGAAGGAGAAGAGAAGCAAGCTCTGTTTGCTGCAAAGCCCAAAGGGAAGGGGAAGAAGGGCAGCAACAACAATCAGCCAGGCCAAAACAACTGGTCTAAAGGTAAGGGAGGAAAACCTAAAGGTAAGGGTGATTCCTCCAAGAAAAATTCTGGTTCTAATAAGAAAAAGGACAAATCCAAAGTCCAATGTTACAGATGTGATAACTATGGGCACTATGCCACTGAATGCCCCACTAGGAAAGACACTAAACCTAAAGAGTCTGAGGAAGAGGCAAATGTTGCCACTGAAGACTCTGACACAGAATATACGCCTGTTATGTTTAGTATGATTTCAGATTTAAATGATGAAACTGAACCTAGGGGAGAAACTACTATTACTGATGTCAAAATAGCAGAAAACTCAGATTATATTGCTTTAGTTATCACCAACAGTAATGGTGAAACCATTACAGAAATTTGGTACTTGGATTCTGCTTGTTCTAATCATCTTATAGGAAATAAAGATTGGTTAATTGATTTCAACCCTAATAAGAGGACAACCATTAAGTGTGCTAGTGACAGATCAATTGAGGCTGCAGGTATGGGAAACATTATGTTTACTAAAGAAGATGGGCAGGTGTTGCGCCCGAAAAAGTCCCCGGGGGAGAACCTTCCTCGTTCACAACTTTTTCTAAGACAATGAAGCCGCCACCAATATTTATTAAGGAAAATATTAGGAAAACCTTTTTTGGAAAGCGATTGGTCTTGCGAAACTAGAGAATAGGGTTCGGGGGTCGGTTACGCGCAGGGAAGGTGTTAGCACCCCACACGTCCTCTCTACTGAGAGGGAACCTTTAATTAAATGTGTGGTTTTAGTGTGTTGACTTGAAAATACTTAATTTTGCCTCTCTACTTCTTATTGAAAAATTCTTAATGAAAATCTTTATTTATTATGAAAAAGAAAAGGGGGAAGAATGGGTTTTTAGAAAAACGACGCTTGACGGGACAAGGCCCGCTCCTACGTATCTCCCGGTGCGATGGAGAATTCAAAGCTACGTAGTTCTTGTTTGTCCTGAAAAAGGTTTTTGTTTTTTTATCTTTTTAGTGAGTTTTCGAAATAGGGCAAGCATTTAGTGAATGATTAAACTAACCAAGGTTATGGGTAATCACCGCTAAGTACTCTTGAAAATGAGAGTCACTACCGCCGGTCAGACGAACAAAGGTTCTGATTGACTATTAGTAGCAACCCGTTTTTTATTTGCTCTTTTGAAAGTGGTTTTTGAAAGAGATTGATTGGCACGAATGATCAAACTAACAAAGGTTATGAGTGATCATCGCTTGTTGTTCTTTTGGGAAAAAGACATCGCCACCAATGGCTAGACGAACAAAGGTTCTGATTAGCCACTAGCGATGATGGGTTGAAAATGATTTTAGAAAGGAAAATATTTTTGTTCTGAAAATGATTTTGGTTTGCCAAAGTGATTCTTTTCTTTCATGAAAATAACTCTTTTCTTTTGCTATGCAAATGCTAAAATTTTGGTTGCGCTTGACGAAAATGTGACTCGCTCCTACGTATCCCAAATGGGAATCAAAGCGACGTAGTTCTAACGAGCCTGGAAAATGAAAGTCTTTTTACTTTGGTTTTGGAAAGTGAGGGGCGCTCATGATGATCAAACTAACAAAGGTTATGGGTGATCATCACTAACACTTGCTATGACTTTTGATGCTTAGGAAAATATCTTTTGAAATTGAAAGCATTCATGATAATCAAACTAACAAAGGTTATGGGTGATTATCACAAGTAGTTTATGCATATGAAAACATCCTTTTTTTTGAAATTTAGGCTCTTAGGACAACCAAACTAACAAAGGTTATGGGTGGTTGTCACTAGTCACCATTTTCATGCTAGGCCATTTAGAAAAGAAAGCAATGAATGCAAATCGAATCCTTAGGCAAATAACAATCTCATTTGAATTCTTGAGCAAATATTAGCCTAGACTACCACAACACATAAATAGGCAAAGAGGGAACTTGAATTGGGCATTAAGCAAAAATACAAGAGTGGGCAAGATTGAACCTAAATGCACATCTAGTGGAAGATGCTAGGCGAGAACCATACTCAAATATTTCTACAAAACGCAAGGGAATCTAAATGCACATCTAGTGGAAGATGCAATGTGAGGAATTGACCTATCTAAGTGTTGATGATATTCTTATATGAGAGTGGACAATGAAATTGTTAGCTTAAGGAAAAGAGTTGCCTCAATCATGATCATAGGCGAGCATAAGCAAGCAAATTATTTAGCAACCAAAGTATCAAAGAATGTTGAATCACTTTGGTCAATCCTCACACTTAAGATTAAGTGCACAAGTGCACAAGTGTGAATCACCTTGCCAATCATCAACAAAAACAAGTTTATTAAAGCAAACCCAAACCCTAATTTTTTTTATGTTAAAACCTAGGAGCATACATACCCTAAATCAACTATTATTCATCCCCAAATCATGAAATAAACAAAAAGCATTCAAGAACCCTAAACCTAGGCCCATGGCCGAATGTCATTATGCTTGAAATAGGTTTCTTATTTTGTGAAAATTATGCAAACATGAGTGAATATGCAAGGGAATGTGAGAAAACACAACAACAACTAGTAAATCACATTTTTATGAGAGTATGCGAAATCAACATGCCATAAAACCACATTTTCTTTCAAGGATTAAGATCAACACAAATCAACATTTATTAAAGGGTGAGAAGTACCATAAGCACCCAAGCCTCCCTAAGTGCTTGTCAAAGTGCTTATGACACCTCTCACCAACAACAATCAACAATATGAGAATATGAAGATGATAGGATGAATGCTTTTTATATTTTTGAGGAAATACTCAAAGATGATGCAAGGTTTTAAGGATTACCTTAGCTTTGAGCTAGAAAGTGAGATGAGAAGATGAAGCTAGACACAAATCAACAAAACTCCAATATCCTTTAAAGAAGTACCTACTTGATGATGATGCTTGGACTTTGAGTGGGAAATGGGGGAGTATGTGAAAGAGGGATGCAAATGAGGTGAGTTGTTTGTTAGGGTTTTTTGGTGTAGGAGAAATGGGAAGGTTTCTTTGAGATGAAAGAAAAAACAAGAGGAAGTGTGGGAAAGGAGAGGGGCTACGAATTTCTTGGCTCTTTTTGGGAGGAGAGGAGTGAGTTGTTCTTATTGAATTTCAAAGATCCAATGGGTTTAAAGTTGTGAGAGGGAAGTAAAGAAATTAGTGTGTATTTAGTGGTGTGGATAGAAGGAAGGTAAAAAATATGTTGTGTATTGAATGTTATTGGACTCAAAGGTGTGCTTGTCATGATGAAAGGCTTTTGTGATGTGCACTTGATGGGGGCTGAAGTGAGGGGTGGTGTGGAGCATGAGGATGGAGTGAGGGAGGTAAAGAAATTAGTGTGTATTTAGTGGTGTAGAGAGAAGGAAGGTAAAAATATGTTGTGTATTGAATGTTATTGGACTCAAATGTGTGCTTGTCATGATGAAAGGCTTTTGTGATGTGCACTTGATGGGGGCTTAAGTGAGGGGTGGTGTGGAGCATGAGGATGGAGTGAGGGAGGTAGTTTGCTTGCAAAACTAGTGCTTACTTTAGCCAAAAATGGATAAAAGCAAAAAGCACCTAAAAGGAATTAGCCCTAATTCTAAAAATACAATAAGCATCCAATATTATTTTGTTATTCATTTTTATATTTTGATTTCAGATTTCTATTTTTAATTATACATATTTTTGAGCCTTTTTGAAAGCGAGAGAAAAAAAACCGTTATAAATGACCAAAATACCCTTTTTGACTCTAAAACCCTAATTTGCCCGAAAAATGCGTTCCAACCCTAAAAATGATTTCAAGACCCTTGGAATGCCTTCTAGGATCCGAAATGCAGTGCGTAAGGCTCTTCGCTCTTCAATTTATTTATTTTTTGTGGAAAATTAGGGTTTTGACCTAAGCCGGACAAAATTGGGGTATGACAGCTGCCCCTCTTTATTTGGATTTTGACAAGGATTATGAGTTGGCCGAAACATATTCCGAGGCAAAATAGAAATAAAGAACTCAAAAACTACACCAATTTTGTCCACTTGGGGAAATCCGAATTTTCTTTTTCCTTTTTCTCTATTTTGCTTATCTTTGTTATTTTATTTTTTTCAGAAAGATAGACACTTTTGTGACGATGCAAAAATAGTAGATGAACACTGACGTGCAGACAGAAAAGGTAAAATGGACACTTACGGGCAGACAGAAAAAGTAAAACGGGCACTTGCGTGCAGAAAGCGGTAAAATGAGCACTTGCGTGTAGACAGAAAAGTAAAATGGGCACTTGCGTGCAAAAAGCGGTAAATTGCCCAGGCTGCCTAAAACCTGTAATCCTTAAACGAACTCTTGATGAATCCGAGTTTGCGCGTGGCTTTGAGGAGCACGCTCTTCCTGTTGGCCTTTTCGAGCGACCGGGGGGATCGTTATCAGCTCCGGAACTGATATACAGATCAATGCACGGCGTCCAATGTATCTTAGGCTGATACAACTATTCCGTTGAACCTCACATGGGGCTGCGGTCCATCGCGTTGCTCGTACACGATGTGAGACCTGGGCAGAAGGGAGCGATGATCTCTGGGCTCCAATCCGCAATGCGCGCCTGAGCGCTCTCCTTTCTTTTCTCTTTTTCTTTTCCTTTTTGTTTCTCTCTTTTCTTTTTTTCTTTTCTGAACTCCCAACTTGGGGGAGCATTTTCTGGAATCTGGGGGCGAGGGCTAACGCCGAAGTGCTCACCCTCTCTTTGTACCTGCAGCTGAAAATGAACAAATGCATGCAATGCAAAATGCCATGATTGCTGTTTTCTTTTTTCTTATGATGACTGTAAATGTAATGAATTTCTTTTTTCTTTTGTCTATGTCGGATGAATGCATGATTTTCTACTGTTCTTATATGCTTGATCAATGCAATGATTTTCCTTTTCTTCTCCTGTCTGTATGTAATGCATGATTTTCTTTTTCTTTTGTTTATGTCTGATGAGTGCATGATTTTCTCCTGTTCTTATATGTCTTTTTCTCTTTCTCTAGCTTCTCTTCTTTCTTTTTCTTTCTTTTCTTTTCTTTTTGTTGCTCTCTTGGCTCTTCTCTTTTATCTCTTTTGGCTTCTCTCTTTTTGCTCTTTTAAGAATCATGGGTATGCGAATGCAAAGCTTTGGTGTTTGATGACATGGAATGCTCATGTATTCTAATGGAATGACATGCAAAGGAAAACTTTCTCTTTTTGCTTTTTTTTTATGAAATGGGAATATTGCTATAAAATGATGAACAACATGAAATGATGAATGACATGGGATGTTCTAGCTTTCTTTTCTTCTATGAGATGCAAGTATTGATGTGATGCAACTGTATTGCTTGGATGTTTGATGGGATCATGAATTTTGGTTCTTTTTGTTTTATGGAATGCAAACATTACTATGATGTAGACGACACTGAATGTTTTTGTTTGTTTTCTTTTTTGGCATGGGGACCTTAGGATTCTTGAGTGATCAATCCAAGTGTCCTATCGCGATGACTATTTCAGATGTACATTCGACTTAGTCTCCTATTTATTGAAAATGATTTTGTATTTTGAAACTTGATTTGATGTCTGATGCAATGATGATGAATGCTTGGCTTGCTAGAAAGAAAGCAGTAAATGAACACTTGACGTGCTGATAAGGAAGCCGTAAATGAACACTTAGCGTGCTTTTAATGAACCACTTGGGACCTGAGGGCATTTGAATTCCGAACTGAAGGAGTGACTGAACTCTAAATTGAAAGAGCATTCGAACTCCGAACTGAAGGAGCGACTGGGAATGAGATTTTGAGACTGACAAGTCCAGGATGACTGACTTGAGAATTAGAATGAAGATTGACACTTGAAGTGCTGATTCTTAGAACTAGGCATGAGGATTAACATTTTGTGTTCGTCCGCATTTTGCTTAGCAATGCAATGAATGACACATGTAATGCAGACGTATGCCACGATTGATGTCTTGAATATTATGGAGTGCTTTTCTTCTTTTGTATTTACTTCTTCTATAAAATGCAAACATTAATATGATGCGATGCTCTGATGTTTGATGCAATGATTTTTGTCCCTTTCCTTTCATGGAAATGCAAATGCACTGTTTTAATATTTGAGGAGTGAATGACAAAGGAATGCTTGTGAAATGATGATGATGCAATGGTGCATGCAATGATTAGTATCTGGTGGAATGGTGAATGACATGGAATGCTTTTGTGTTGCCTTTGTGGTTTCTTTTCTTTGTTTTCTTTTGCTTTCTTTTCTTTTTCTATGAAATATCTGATGCAAAATGTGATGCTCTAATGATGAATGACATGCAATGATTTTGTTCTTTTCCTTTTTTATGAAGTGCGAACATTGATATGATGCCAATGCAATGAAAAGATTTTTGCTTTTTCTTCTTTACTATTTTCCTCTATGAAATGCAAGTATTAATATGGTGCAACTGACGTGGAACGTTTTTTCTTTTTGCTATGTGATGAATGCACAAAATGTGAAGATGTAAATGTAATGCTTCGATGCATATGCCATAATGAATAGATTGGAATGCCTAGGTGCATGAGGTAAACATTTTGTGAAGATGAGATGCGAGACTTTGAATGCAAGGAATTGAGATGACTACTGCCCGTTCTGTTGAAAAATTGAATTTGATTCAAACTCCGGTGTTCTCAAGGTTTTTATTTACAAACAACCTCACTTGTTTTCTCTTTCTTTCCATGATGACTGAATTTTAGATATCACGTGAACAACTTGTGCTCTCTCTTTTGAAGCATTGTCTAGTAAGCATGCATAGGAGTGCAAATGTGAATGAATGAGTCAGTTAACTTGGAATTGGTTTAGGGCATGGACTTTTATGGCAAGTGAAGGAATGACAGACATGGTTATTGCCGAAGCTTATGGGGGGTCAAGAGATACAAGATTGCCCCAATTCAGGTCTTTAACGAGTGAATAACTTGCCCCTGTTTAGTGGTGACAACAACTAGGGGTGTAGAAGATGATGAATTGGGAATGCTTCGGCTTTCGAAATGAAAGGTGGGGCAAAAGAGATTTTGTCTCAACCCATAAAGCTTGATGTTGCCCCAGTCATAACAGGGACAAATCCGTCCCAATCAGAATGACAAGGTCTTGTTTAGGATAGTGAGTTGAGAGATTGCCCCGGTGAGGTTTTTATGGGAATGAATGAGGTGAAGGAATGGGAATGCACTTGCCCCACTTTGGAATGACATTGACAACTGGAGTGACATGGGATGGGCATTGAACAGACTTTCCCAAGAATAGGGTGTGTGGGTGGTGAAGAGAATGCCCCAACTTTTGGGTCTGAGTGGTATTCTCAACGCAAATCTTTGGTTCTCTACTGATGTCTTGACTTTTGGTGCGAAAGAATCCTTACCTGGTGATCACTAAACCTTGTTTTAATGCATCTTGAATGTGTTTTGGAGTGCAAGTCCCTCTTTTTTATTTTGTCAGCTTTCTTTTTCTGACTGTTCGTTTTTGTTTCCTCAGTTCTCTTTTTTTCTGAGGGTTTATTCTTTCTTGATCAGCTTTCTTTTTTCTGATCGTTTGTTTTTCTTTTGAGCAAACACATTGTACATAGATAAGCTTGTTCGTCCTAAGATTAGAATTTGAGAGAACAAAAGCAACCGGTCATTGATCGGAATGGACTTTTCGGGATTGTGGTGTTTTGTGGAGGAAGGAGGGTTAGGCTTAATGAAGTGTTTGAGGCTAATGGGAGGATGAGTTTTGTTCGCCGTTGATTGACGGTTAATGGTCTATGAGGAAGAAGGTTATTGGGCTTGTTTGGGCTCTGTTAAAGCAAATTCGCGTCTCATGGTAGAATGACTAAGGGGTTTGATGTTGAGGCCAAAGAAAGTGTTTGAAGGTTTATGGAGCCAGGTGTTGGAATGATGAAGTGTTTGAAGGTTTATTTAGACAAGGATCTCTTGTATTTTGTGGTAACATGTACCAGCTCACCACTTACATTTCTTTTGTATCTTCTTTTGTTTTGGGATTTTCATTTTTGAATCCCCCTTTTTTTTTTTCTCTCTTTTTCCCTTTTTTTTCTTCTTTTTTTTGTTTTATGATTCTTTTCCTTCTTTGACTCGGGTGAGCTGATAAAAAGTGATGCACTGTTTTTTTTATTTGGGGTGATCCTTGCCTAGGGTGATCTTTGGATTTTGGTTTTTCTTGGCTCAAGGTGGGTAGGAAAGGGACCTTCTGGGATTTTGGGGTTTTTGAGGAGATGGCCAAACTTCATTTCAAATCCCGATTGCTTATCTTAACTTTAGAACAATAATTTATCTATCTTCATGTGTTTTCTCTTTTTTCCTTTTTTGTGCCCTAATTTTGCCTGGACCGCTCTTTGCGAGTTTTCAGTCCACCGGGCGCTCCTTTTTGCCTAGGCCGCCCTTTGCGGGTTTTCAACCTAGCGAGCTTGTTTTCTTGTTTATTATATTATCATTATTATTATTTTTTTTTTGAGAGACTTGCACTGAAGGAATGATATTAATCAAGGGGAATTAATGATCACAGACTTGCCCCAGCATGGAGGACTTAAAGCATTAGAATGAACCAAAAGTCAAATACGCACTGATGGGGAGAATATGCACTTTATGGGTGGACGGGGCGGGACTAGACTTGGACGGGAAACTGTGGTAAGGGAGGAAAACCGACGGACTCAAACAAGAGAATGTACTCATAGCATGCACGCTCATTAGAAGAATGATTCACAGAGAGTTAACATCAGCTAAAAATTTGTTTTTTCTTTGATACACTATTTCAGTCTTTTGTCATAGAATGGATGGGATGCAGTGCTTTTGAAAGAAATGCAAATGAGCTATTGTTTTGAAAAACTGAGTGCCTTGGAACACCTTGAGTTTGCAACCAAGTAAGGATAAACTTTTTCAAAAAGGATGATTGTTTCGCAAGAACGTCTCGCTTCTCATCACAACTCTTATTTTATGCAATGAATGAATGAACAAATTATGATATGCAAGTATGATGGAAATGCGTGGAGAATGACCACTCGAAGAGTGTGGCTTATTCTAAATAATTTCGTTATTTTTAATACAAGACAAAATATGGAATGCCAATGCGAATGATGCAAGAATGATGCCCCTTTTTTTTCAAAATGATTTTTGATTTTGATTTTTTTTATTTTTAGAGGCTAGACAAGGTACGAAATGCCAATGCCCCCTTTTTCATTTGAATGATGAAAGATGCAGGAATGATGCTTCTTTTTTTTTTAAATGATGATGATTTTTTTTAGAGGCAAGGCAAAGTATGAAATGCCAACGCCCCTTCCCCCTTTTTATTGTAAAAATGATGACGTGAGGCAACCAATTATCGTTACTCTGAGTAACTTGCATGAAACATTGAGTGGATCCTGACTCAATACTTCACGCAATATACTGAAATGCTTCGACATTTGGTTAACTCAAACTTATTCTCTTATTTGAAAACAAACCTCACTTGATAGGGTTAAAGTGCCCCGATATCGTAGAGTATCATCTTAAATTTGTAGTGCACAAACAAATTTGAGATATTACCCTTCGTCATTCGAAGGTGCGCTTTTACTCATTAAGCTTTTACATGAAGAGCTTTTCTATTTTTCTTTGTTTAGCTAAGATGCATGTATCGGAAACTTTTCATTTTTTTCATTTTTAGTTTTGGAACATGATTTGAAAATTATTTGGAGATGCAAATGATTTATTGGAAAAAAAGGTTTTACAAAAATGTGCTTGACGGGGTATGACCCGCTCCTACGTATCCCCATTGTAATGAGGAATCAAAGCTTACGTAGTTCTACTGGGTCTTTTTTTTTTGAAATAATGCTTATGCATGAATGCCATGTCTTGGATGAACTTGACGAGGATTTGTCGCATGATTATAAATGAAATGCTTATGCTATGCAGATGATAATTGTTTTTTTTGTTTTATCTTTATGTAATGAAAGGGAATGCAAGATGAATTGGAATTTTATGCAATGCAAATGATGCAATGATGCAATGATGCTTCTTTTTTGTGTTTTTGCAGAAAGAGGATATTTACAGGTGGTGATTTGAAAATATTCACACTATATGCCACCTCATATAGGCGTTTATTGAAAAGGAAAAGCATATCTTTTTTGATTTTCGAAAATTTTGAAGGAAAAATTGATTGAACTGAATGCAACAATGCAGCACACAATTTGGAAAGCCCTTGTGACCTAAAAAGGGGGTAGAACCTATGATCTAAGGCACTTTAGGGATAATCTTCTCATGTAGCTCTATTCACATCCTCACAAAGGCCATCAGAGTCACAGTCCCTCTTATGAAAATCCCCGTAAATGCAGCAAACTGCTAGATACGAAGCATCATAAAAGAGCACAACTCCGATTGAAACTTTCGCGAGCAGCCAAACGGACAAAGGTCCTGATGGGCTCCCACTACTCGAATCCACTCATCCTAAGGCATCCTAACAGACCTGGGTTATGGTCTCTTTCTCTAATCATATAGCCTCAAGGTACAAGTGTGTGTGTGCGAAGGGCATTTCCTTAAAAAACTACCCCACCTGCAAATAAAAATCCAGAACAGTCCAAACAATAGAAAGCAATAACATGTCGTCTACCCTAGGGTTCAATACCAATCAAATACAACTAATCTAGGGTGCCGACAACAATGCACTACTTACCTCAAGAAAGCGAGCAAAGAAGAAGGGGACATGACAAGAGAGGAGAAATATGCATGAGGGGACTAAGCATTTAAGCAAAAAAGTAACTATCCATTATTTTAAACAAAAGCAAACATAGAA
This sequence comes from Astragalus membranaceus, assembly GCA_039519185.1. NCBI lineage: Eukaryota > Viridiplantae > Streptophyta > Magnoliopsida > Fabales > Fabaceae > Astragalus > Astragalus membranaceus. The sequence goes on along the minus strand of CM076847.1, from coordinate 91,554,700 downwards.
GAAGAATGCATATGGATGCAACATGCTTATGAAAAAGAAGAAGAATAGAGGCAAAGCAAGATGTTCAAATCAATCACACAAACCACACACTTAATTAATTAGGCTTGACCCACTTTTGAAAAAAATGTTTTTTAGTCCCCAGTGAAGTCGCCAGCTGTTGCGCCCGAAAAAGTCCCCGAGGGAGAACCTTCCTCGTTCACAACTTTTTCTAAGACAATGAAGCCGCCACCAATATTTATTAAGGAAAATATTAGGAAAACCTTTTTTGGAAAGCGATTGGTCTTGCGAAACTAGAGAATAGGGTTCGGGGGTCGGTTACGCGCAGGGAAGGTGTTAGCACCCCACACGTCCTCTCTACTGAGAGGGAACCTTTAATTAAATGTGTGGTTTTAGTGTGTTGACTTGAAAATACTTAATTTTGCCTCTCTACTTCTTATTGAAAAATTCTTAATGAAAATCTTTATTTATTATGAAAAAGAAAAGGAGGAAGAATGGGTTTTTAGAAAAACGACGCTTGACGGGACAAGGCCCGCTCCTACGTATCTCCCGGTGCGATGGAGAATTCAAAGCTACGTAGTTCTTGTTTGTCCTGAAAAAGGTTTTTGTTTTTTTATCTTTTTAGTGAGTTTTCGAAATAGGGCAAGCATTTAGTGAATGATTAAACTAACCAAGGTTATGGGTAATCACCGCTAAGTACTCTTGAAAATGAGAGTCACTACCGCCGGTCAGACGAACAAAGGTTCTGATTGACTATTAGTAGCAACCCGTTTTTTATTTGCTCTTTTGAAAGTGGTTTTTGAAAGAGATTGATTGGCACGAATGATCAAACTAACAAATGTTATGAGTGATCATCGCTTGTTGTTCTTTTGGGAAAAAGACATCGCCACCAATGGCTAGACGAACAAAGGTTCTGATTAGCCACTAGCGATGATGGGTTGAAAATGATTTTAGAAAGGAAAATATTTTTGTTCTGAAAATGATTTTGGTTTGCCAAAGTGATTCTTTTCTTTCATGAAAATAACTCTTTTCTTTTGCTATGCAAATGCTAAAATTTTTATGGTTGCGCTTGACGAAAATGTGACTCGCTCCTACGTATCCCAAATGGGAATCAAAGCGACGTAGTTCTAACGAGTCTGGAAAATGAAAGTCTTTTTACTTTGGTTTTGGAAAGTGAGGGGCGCTCATGATGATCAAACTAACAAAGGTTATGGGTGATCATCACTAACACTTGCTATGACTTTTGATGCTTAGGAAAATATCTTTTGAAATTGAAAGCATTCATGATAATCAAACTAACAAAGGTTATGGGTGATTATCACAAGTAGTTTATGCATATGAAAACATCCTTTTTTTGAAATTTAGGCTCTTAGGACAACCAAACTAACAAAGGTTATGGGTGGTTGTCACTAGTCACCATTTTCATGCTAGGCCATTTAGAAAAGAAAGCAATGAATGCAAATCGAATCCTTAGGCAAATAACAATCTCATTTGAATTCTTGAGCAAATATTAGCCTAGCCTACCACAACACATAAATAGGCAAAGAGGGAACTTGAATTGGGCATTAAGCAAAAATACAAGAGTGGGCAAGATTGAACCTAAATGCACATCTAGTGGAAGATGCTAGGCGAGAACCATACTCAAATATTTCTACAAAACGCAAGGGAATCTAAATGCACATCTAGTGGAAGATGCAATGTGAGGAATTGACCTATCTAAGTGTTGATGATATTCTTATATGAGAGTGGACAATGAAATTGTTAGCTTAAGGAAAAGAGTTGCCTCAATCATGATCATAGGCGAGCATAAGCAAGCAAATTATTTAGCAACCAAAGTATCAAAGAATGTTGAATCACTTTGGTCAATCCTCACACTTAAGATTAAGTGCACAAGTGCACAAGTGTGAATCACCTTGCCAATCATCAACAAAAACAAGTTTATTAAAGCAAACCCAAACCCTAATTTTTTTTATGTTAAAACCTAGGAGCATACATACCCTAAATCAACTATTATTCATCCCCAAATCATGAAATAAACAAAAAGCATTCAAGAACCCTAAACCTAGGCCCATGGCCGAATGTCATTATGCTTGAAATAGGTTTCTTATTTTGTGAAAATTATGCAAACATGAGTGAATATGCAAGGGAATGTGAGAAAACACAACAACAACTAGTAAATCACATTTTTATGAGAGTATGCGAAATCAACATGCCATAAAACCACATTTTCTTTCAAGGATTAAGATCAACACAAATCAACATTTATTAAAGGGTGAGAAGTACCATAAGCACCCAAGCCTCCCTAAGTGCTTGTCAAAGTGCTTATGACACCTCTCACCAACAACAATCAACAATATGAGAATATGAAGATGATAGGATGAATGCTTTTTATATTTTTGAGGAAATACTCAAAGATGATGCAAGGTTTTAAGGATTACCTTAGCTTTGAGCTAGAAAGTGAGATGAGAAGATGAAGCTAGACACAAATCAACAAAACTCCAATATCCTTCAAAGAAGTACCTACTTGATGATGATGCTTGGACTTTGAGTGGGAAATGGGGGAGTATGTGAAAGAGGGATGCAAATGAGGTGAGTTGTTTGTTAGGGTTTTTTGGTGTAGGAGAAATGGGAAGGTTTCTTTGAGATGAAAGAAAAAACAAGAGGAAGTGTGGGAAAGGAGAGGGGCTACGAATTTCTTGGCTCTTTTTGGGAGGAGAGGAGTGAGTTGTTCTTATTGAATTTCAAAGATCCAATGGGTTTAAAGTTGTGAGAGAGAAGTAAAGAAATTAGTGTGTATTTAGTGGTGTGGATAGAAGGAAGGTAAAAAATATGTTGTGTATTGAATGTTATTGGACTCAAAGGTGTGCTTGTCATGATGAAAGGCTTTTGTGATGTGCACTTGATGGGGGCTGAAGTGAGGGGTGGTGTGGAGCATGAGGATGGAGTGAGGGAGGTAAAGAAATTAGTGTGTATTTAGTGGTGTAGAGAGAAGGAAGGTAAAAATATGTTGTGTATTGAATGTTATTGGACTCAAATGTGTGCTTGTCATGATGAAAGGCTTTTGTGATGTGCACTTGATGGGGGCTGAAGTGAGGGGTGGTGTGGAGCATGAGGATGGAGTGAGGGAGGTAGTTTGCTTGCAAAACTAGTGCTTACTTTAGCCAAAAATGGATAAAAGCAAAAAGCACCTAAAAGGAATTAGCCCTAATTCTAAAAATACAATAAGCATCCAATATTATTTTGTTATTCATTTTTATATTTTGATTTCAGATTTCTATTTTTAATTATACTTATTTTTGAGCCTTTTTGAAAGCGAGAGAAAAAAAACCGTTATAAATGACCAAAATACCCTTTTTGACTCTAAAACCCTAATTTGCCCGAAAAATGCGTTCCAACCCTAAAAATGATTTCAAGACCCTTGGAATGCCTTCTAGGATCCGAAATGCAGTGCGTAAGGCTCTTCGCTCTTCAATTTATTTATTTTTTGTGGAAAATTAGGGTTTTGACCTAAGCCGGACAAAATTGGGGTATGACAGCAGGTAGTATTAATTCATGATGTATACTATGTTCCTGGTATTAGATGTAATCTAATTAGCTTAGGACAATTGATAGAAAAAGGTTTCTCTGTCATTATGAATGACTTAAAACTGAAAGTTTTTGACAAACAAGATAGGTTGATCCTAACATCACCCTTAGCTAAGAATAGGACCTTCAAAACCAGTATTGGCACTGTACAAGCAGAATGATTGAGTGCCACCACTGATTCTGAAAGTATTCTATGGCATAGGAGGATGGGACACCTAAATTACAGGAGTCTAGTCAATCTTAGTGCTAAGAACTTGGTAAGTGGCTTACCTAAGATTGAGGCACCTAATAGTACTTGTACCACATGTCTGCTTGGCAAACAACCAAGGAAGATGTTCAAGACAGATTTGGAAAACAGGTCTAAACATCTTCTTCATGTTGTTTACACAGACATTTGTGGTCCTTTTGATGTGATTTCAAAAGGTGGTAACAAGTATTTTGTCTTTTGTAGATGAATTCTCAAGGAAGATGTGGATCTACCTAATCAAGACTAAGGATGAAGCCTTGTCAAGATTCAAGGAATTCAAAACAATGGCAGAAAAGCAGAGTGGACAGAACCTAAAAATTCTAAGATCTGATGGAGGAGGTGAATATACTTTAAAAGAATTTAAAGCATATTGCACAACTCAAGGTATTGTTCATGAGGTAACTTCTCTCTATACTCCACAACACAATGGAGTAGCAGAAAGGAGAAACGGAACTGTTTTAGACATGGCAAGGAGCATGGTTAAACTAAAACAGCTTCCTAAACATCTATGGGGTGAGGCAGTCACTACTGCTGTATATATACTTAATAGATGCCCTACTAAAAGGCTAGAGGACAAAGTACCTGAGAAGGTGTGGACTGGGGAGAAGCCTAGTGTGAGTCACCTAAGGGTCTTTGGGTCTCTATGCTATGTGCATGTGCCTGATGTTAAAAGGAAGAAACTAGAGGATAAAAGCAGGCCTTTGGTTCTAGTAGGCTATCACCCTACTGGTGCCTACAGGCTGTTTGACCCTATAAATGCTAAGTTAGAAATATCCAGGGATGTTACTATACTTGAAGATAGCAAATGGGATTGGGACAAGAATGAACCAACTGGCTCAGATTGTTCTAACATCCTAGAAGAAGGTACAACAGATGTACCAGAAGGATTTCACCATGAAAGTGATGGTGAAAGTGACTTAGGAGATCCTGTGTTGCCTGAGGCAGAACCTGCACATCCTGAGAATGAACCAGATTCACCAGAATCTGTTCAAAATCAGCCTGTACAGAACATCCTGCCTAGACAGGCAAGACTAAGGCAACCTCCTAGGAGACCGGCAGACTTTGACTTAGCAGGTGATAATGAAATAAATGATGAAGGGGACATTATCCATTTTGCAATGATGGCTGATTCAGAACCCCTAGACTATCTAGAGGCTCTAAAAAATAAAGAATGGAAGCAGGCTATGCTGGAAGAGCTGCATTCCATTGAGAAAAATAAGACTTGGACCTTAACTACTCTACCTAAAGGCAAGAAGGCCATTAGTGTAAAGTGGGTGTTTAAGGTGAAACTGGATCCTAATGGCAAGGTGGTCAAGTACAAGGCCAGGCTTGTAGCTAGAGGATATCAACAAAAGGAAGGGATTGATTACACTGAAGTGTTTTCCCCTGTGGCTAGGCATGAAACTATAAGGTTAGTTACTGCCTTGGCCTGCAGCAGGAACTGGGAACTGTTTCACATGGATGTGAAGTCAGCCTTTCTAAATGGACCCTTAGAGGAAACTGTGTACATAGCACAGCCTCCTGGGTTCATTGAAAAGGACAAGGAGACCTATGTGTTTCATCTACATAAGGCTCTCTATGGACTAAAACAGGCACCCAGGGCTTGGAATAAAAGGATAGACTCATTTTTTATTGAAAATGGGTTTAGTAGATGCACTACTGAGTATGGTGTGTATATCAAAGGTGATATACAGACCTATCTCCTAATTGTGTGTCTTTATGTAGATGACTTGTTACTAACTGGCAGTTGTGCAAAACAAATTGAAATTTTCAAACTAAGTATGAAAAATGAGTTTGAAATGACAGATTTAGGAAGACTGACCTATTTTTTAGGGTTGGAATTTCTAAGAGTTCAAGAAGGAATCATACTCCATGAGTTGAAGTATGCAAAGGAAATTCTGACCAGATTTGACTTACTAAATTGTAACTCAGCAGTTAATCCTGCTGAGGGAAATTTGAGTAAGAAAGAAGATAATGAAGGGGTTGATGTTGACCCCACTCACTACAGGCAAATTATTGGTTCCCTAAGATACCTATGTCATAGCAGGGCTGACATATTGTTTGCTACAGGGATGGCAAGCAGGTTCATGAACTGTCCTAAACAGATTCACCTGAATGCGGCTAAAAGGATACTCAGGTATATCAAAGGAACTCTAAATTTTGGTGTGTTTTTTCCTAACAATTTTTGTGCAGGCAGAAATATCCTGCAAGGATACTGTGACTCAGACTGGTGTGGGGAAAAAGTTGATAGGAGGAGCACTTCTGGCTATATCTTTCTATTTCAAGGAGCATCTATATCCTGGAGCTCCAAGAAACAGGCCATAGTGGCCTTATCATCATGTGAGGCAGAATATGTTTCTGCCTGTAATGCTGCAACACAGGCAGCATGGCTTGAGACACTAATGAAGGAGCTAAGGATAGACTTGACTGAGGTTCCCAGACTTTATATGGACAACAAGTCAGGTATCAATCTAGCTAAAAATCCTATATCTCATGGGAGGACAAAACACATTGAAACTAGATTTCACTATCTAAGAGACCAAGTGTCAAAGGGAAATCTAGTGGTGGACTACTGCTCTACAAAGGACCAAGTGGCAGACATTTTCACTAAAGCTTTAAAGGGGGATGTCTTTACTAACCTAAGAAGGCAACTAGGAGTTACTGCTTTCTAAACCAGAAGCAGTAACCTAAGAGCTATTGTCTGAGGGCTTGTCTCAGACCATTAATACTTTGTGACTAAAAACAGGGGTCTGTCCTGTTATTTAGAAGTTGCCTAGCTAAGGTTTGGGTTTGTGATTAAGGGAGGATATTGGTTTATAATCAGAAACCAAAACCTTACCCTTATTACAAAATTTTAATCAACTAGTTTAGTAAATAACTAAACTAGCCGTTGGGGTCCTTGATAGATGTTCAAACAGTCCTTAAAAGATAACAGCTAGAGTTTGTTAAAACTTGGTTAAAGTTTGTTAGTATAAAAACAGTTTGTTGATAACAAACTTCAACCAAGCTAACAAACTAACTAGCCGTTGAGATTATGTGTATATATAGATACATCACCCAGTATGTAAATAACTAATAGTTTTACAAAATAATAAAGTCTTTTACAGTTTATTTTTACTCTAAAGTCTTCTGCTTCCTTTCTTCTGTGCTCAGTTCTTTGCTACCTTCTGAGTGTCTGTGTGTTAGCACCTTCAACAAGTGGTTGAACCTCAAAACCTCACAAACAAGAAAAGAAACATAGCATAGAATTAGTAAAAATACTTTCAGTGACTGAAAGACACAGGAAGAAAAGAACCAGAGAGAGAGGGTGAGAATCTACCTTGTTCTCAAGGAGAGAATCGCAACTATTAGTCATCTTCAAGGCGTGAAGATCCAGGATATGCAAATACAAGAGAACTGAAGTTAAACAGTATTTCAGCATATCAGAGAAACCATCAACAGTACAAGAAAAGATCAGAGAAGAGATCTTTACCTTGCTTGAAGGCTTCAGAAACAGATCGTAGCAGATCTGTACCAGAAAAGTCACAACAACAGAATATTAGGGTTTCTGTGTATCAAAGTCAGAAAGATAACAGAAACACACAAGAAAGAAAGAATTCTACCTTCGTTTGTAGTCAATCTGGTGTGCGGTGAGTAGAAAAAGCATCGTACCACCTAGAAACAGAAGATCAAAGGAAGAATCAGTTTTATGAAACTAGGGTTTCGTAAAACACAAAGAAGATACAAGAAACTCAAGAGAGAAATGACATATACCTGATTTCTGTGTAGAACCGAAGCTTCGTGTGTGGATTCTGTGTTGATTTCTCAAAGAAATCAACAAGATCAAGAACACTGGTTCGTAGCAGAGGAGGAAAAGAAGAAATCGCCGCAGAGCAGCAAGAAGAGAGAGAGAGAGGTTCTTGAAAAATGAATTAGGGTTTCTGAAAAAACAGTTTTTATACAGATCCGGTTTTGACCCACTACCCGTTTCAAGATCCGCGTGTAGGAACAGTGGAGATCCACTGGGTTCTGCAAAAAAAATTTTGTCCAGCAATCCAGTTCATGTTTTTTTGGGCCTACCACCTTTGGGCTTGCTATTTGCACCACCCTCAATCTGATAATACCACCTGCAAGCAATCAAATTAACTTTTAAGTGAAATTTCAACAATTTTAACTAAAAAACGCTATCTTATTTTAAGTATCTCACAAACGCGGTATGGTAAGTATATTATTAGCCTCAACATTGCAGTTTGTGAATCACAGAGTGTTCACAACCGGATATTTTAGGTTCGGCCGGCCGATCAACTCAGCCCAATAAGAGGCCCAATACTCACAAAGCCCAAAAAACGCCTATATAAGGGGTCTTGCCCACACTATCCAGGTATGCCTAAATCCCTACTACAATACTAAAGGGAAACCTAACTTGGGAGTCGACGTGGCTTTGCAGGTACACCCCCCGATGGTACTCCACCTTTGATCGGCATGGTCCTCTTCACCAACGCTCAACCGATGTATCTCTCATAGTTCCAGATAGGAACACATGGTAATGGTAAAGGTCTCCCCCACAATGGTGTATTACTCACAAACTGCAATGTTGTAGCTTTGGTGTCCCTTCAATTAGGAGTGAGCATGGAGGGAAGACCCGCCCGAACCCGCCCAAACCGGAACAGCAAAATCATCATCGGTCGGGTTCGCTCGGGTTGGTGGTTTTAAACGGAAAACGCGTGGGTTGTAACGGTTGTGCACGGGCGGGTGCGGTTGCTGTGCAAACCAACCCGCCAAACCCGAACCCACCCGTATTTTTGTTACTTACCCTAGCGCATCTGACTCTCTCCCACTCTAAACCTAATTCCAATCCAAAATGCGCAACTCTCTCCTCTCCCACTCTCAGTTTCTCTCTCGCTCTCGCCTCTCAGCCCTCTCTGTCTCTGATCTCTCTTCTCTACCACTCTAATCTCTCAAATCGGAAAACCCTAAACAACCCTTCATTCAACTTCCACTCTCTGTTTCTCTCGCTCTCGCGTCTCTCTACCACTCTAATCTCTCAAATCGCAAAACCCTAAAACATTACAAGCCCTTCATTCATCTCGTCTCTCTCAATCTTACATTGTTCCTCATCCACCTCCTTCAGATCTTCACAGAGAGGTATTTCGTTTTACATTTTCTGTATTTCGTTTACGTTTTCTGGTTATCGTTTTACATTTTCTGGTTATTTCGTTTACATCCATCTCCTTTATGTATTTCGTTTTACATTTTCTGGTTATTTTACTTAACAATTTTTTTTTATGTTGCAGAGAGGTATTGAGCAAAGGGATTGCAAAAACAAGACAGTGAAGACACATATCTTCTCTTAAACAATTAACTCACTACAAGAAAAACAGGATTTTCCGGGGGGCAAAATCCGTCGGAAAAGCCATATTTCCGCCGCAAAATTGGACTTTGCGGCGGATTTTTGCCGCCGGTAGCCAGCTCGCAGCAAACGCTTTCCGGCGGATTTATTAAAAAAAAAAGTTTGGAATTTTCCGGCGGATTTTAAAAAAAGAAATTTTTTTTTTCCGAATTTTTTTTTTTTTAAAAAAATCCGACGCAAAAGCCAAAAATCCGCCGCAAAAGCCAAAAAAAAATTTTAAAAAACCGCCGGAAATGCCTAAAATCTGCCGGAAAATCCAAAAAAAAAATTTAAAAAATCTGGCGGTAAAAAGTTTGAATTTTTGAATTTGTTTTTCAATTTTTTCGAATTTTAATATTTAATTTGTATTTTAATAAAAAGTAAGAAAAAATGAAAATGAAGTAGAATATGAGAAAAAATGATATAGAAAAGATTGAAAATAAATAAATGAATGAGAATGTAGAAGTAGGAAGGAATAAGAATGAAAGAGAATATTAGAAGAGAATGATATAGGAGAGAATGTGAATAAAGAAGTAAGAAGAAATAAGAATTAAGGAGTGACTGAAAAAGAATGAAGAAGGAAGGAGAAATATAGAAGAGAGATATGTAGAGAAATTTATGGAGATGAGAGTATAAGAAATATAGAAGAGAGATATGTAGAGAAATATAGAAGAGAATGAGAATGAAATAAAGAGTGAAATGAGAGAATGAGAGGAGTGTAGGAGAAATTTGTGTTTATAGGCGAATTTTTTCCCTCCGAATTTTCCGGCGGATTTTTGAAATTACCGGCGGATTTTTTGAAATTTTTTTTGGCTTTTGCGACGGATTTTTTGGCATTTGCGGCGGATTTTTTTAAAAAAAAAAATATTTTTTGGCTTTTGCGGCGGATTTTAGAAATTGGTGGCGGATTTTTTAAATTTTTTTTTAAAAAAAATTAAAAAATTAAAAAAAAAATTTTTTTAAAAAATCCGCCGCAAATGCCAAAAAATCCGCCGGAAATTCCTAAAATCCGCCGGAATCTTTCCGGCGGATTAAATCCGCCGGAAAGTCCTGGCCGGAAAATCCCATTATTCTTGTAGTGACTCAAGGTATTCTGTTTCTCTCTATTTCCACCTCTTTTTAGGGTTTTCTAATTATCAGTTTGTCTATTTGTGTGCATGTGTTGCCTATGATAATATTTGGTATTTTAAGAGATATTATGTTGACATACTTCTGTATATATTGAATGTGAAGTTGGTTTCCTAATTATATTGATTATTTTTGAGTAATAGACATGTTGTTCGTAGGGTTTTTTTACTTAGATAATGTTTTTCAATTTCGGTTCCATTGTGAATTTGTATTTCTATTTTTAAATCTGAAGTTTCTATTTCCTAATTGCTATTTCTATTTGTGAAGTTTTGATTGTGTATCTGTTATTGTTATAATTTCTAGTTTCTAGTAATGGACCAGCCTCTTAACCAGTCTGCTGCCCTACCTACTCCTATTCCTACACAAAATCCCACTCAAGAACAAACACCTCAAAATCCAACTCAAACTACTGATCCAGCCGCTCTTCCGCCTCGAAATCCCAAAAAAAGGAGGAAAAATGCTAATGGTGATCGTAGGACATCCATGGTTTGGGACCACTTCACTAAATTACCAGCAAGTGAAGTCTTAGATCCAACCGCTAAGTGTAACTATTGTGGGATGAAGTATCTATGTGATAGTAAAATTCACGGCACCACAAACATGAAGGTTCACCTAGAACATTTTTGTAAGAAATATGCTTATTCAGCAGCACATGACCCCACCCAAATCGTGCTTACTTTTACCCAAGGTAGTAATGAATTGGTAGCCACTAGCCAAAGGTTTAATGTTGAGTATTGTAGAAAAGCTTTGGCAATTTTCATCATTGTTGATGAACAACCCTTTAGGGTAGTTGAAGGGGATGGTTTTAAGTATTATTCTAAGGCACTACAACCCCAATTCACAGTTCCTTCAAGGCACACAGTAGCTAGAGATTGTTTTCAGCTGTATTTGGAGGAAAAAGCCAAGTTAATATCCTTCTTTAGGTCTGATTGTAGTCGTGTTGCTCTCACAACAGATTGTTGGACATCTGTCCAGAACCTTAATTACCTCACACTCACTGCCCACTTCATAGACAATGAATGGAAGTACCAAAAGAGGATCATCAGTTTCAGTGTAGTACCCAATCATAAAGGTGAGACAATAGCTAAGCGCATTGAGGAGGTTTTAAGAAAATGGGGGCTTAAAAATTTATCTACAATTACAATGGACAATGCATCTTCAAATGATGTGGCAGCTGGGATTTTAAAAAGAAGGTTTAAGTTAATGAATGGGGTGGTGCAAGATGGTGATTTTTTCCATATGAGGTGTTGTGCTCACATCTTAAACCTTGTAGTCAATGATGGTTTAAGAGATATGGACTCTTCAATTTCAAAAATTAGGCATGCTGTTAGGTTTGTTAGATCCTCTCCACAACGACTTGCCAAATTTAAAGAGATTATAGAGCTTCTTGGGATTACTTCTAAAAAACTTGTATGTCTTGATGTTCCTACTAGATGGAACTCAACTTACATGATGTTGGAGGCTGCTGATAAGTTCCAAGCTGCATTTGGAAAGCTTGAATTTGAGGATGTAAGTTTTGGTGAATACTTTGGGAATGATGGTACCCCTAATAGTTTAGATTGGCAGACCGTTCAAAGATTTATAAGGTTTCTTAAGATTTTTTATGACGCTACTAAGGTATTTTCAGTTTCTTTGCATTCAAGCATTCATACTGCATTTCACTAGTTAGCCTCAATATATACTGAACTTAAGAGTGCCATGTCTGATTCTAATTCTGTTTTGAGTAACATGGGTAGGGAAATGAAGGTAAAATATGACAAGTATTGGGGTAATATTCTCAAGTTGAACCCACTTCTTTACTTTGGTGTCATTTTTGACCCCCGCTACAAGTGGAGTTATGTGGAGTGGTCTTTTGATGATATGTACAAATCTGACCCAACTTTACTTCTTGAATTGACAAATTTTGTAAAAAAAAGCCTTGTCTGACATGTTTGATTGGTATTCTAAAGCACATGAGCAAAAAAATAACACTACCCAAACAACACCTAGTCCTATTAACAGGGCTTCTGAATCATCTATTTCAGCTGGGAACATGGGAAGGGTTGGTGCATTTAAGAAGCATTTGGTTGAAAAGAATTCCATAGATAATAAAAATGAGCTTGAGAGGTACTTATTTGAGCCTAATTTGGACGGTGATGACAAGTTTGATGTTTTGATATGGTGGAAGCATAATTCATCCGGATTTCCTATATTGTCTACCATGGTTAAAGATATATTTGCCACTCCTATTTCCACGGTTGCTTCAGAGAGTGCTTTTAGCACCGGTGGTAGGGTTTTGGACCCTTTTAGAAGTTGCCTAAATCCAGAAATGGCAGAAGCACTCATTTGTGCTCAAAATTGGTTGAGGCCTTCTCTCTTTCAATTCAAGGACCTCAACCTAGAAGACCTTTATGAGTCATCTGAAGATGTAGTATCAGGTAAATATAAACAGTTGTTAAGTTCTGATTTTTATCAAGTATCAATTAATACAATCAAAGTGATTTTCTTTTATAATTTCCATTTTGTTATGTATCAAGAATTTACTCAAGCACAAAACAATTTTGGAGGAGTTGAACTGTTTGCTGCTAGTTCTTCATCTCAATCACAACCAAATATTGGTTGTTAAGGTATCTTATCCTCTCCTTCTTTAGATTTTAGACATTCAGTTTTGTGGATACTTATTTTAGACATTTAGTTTTGTGGATAATTTTGTTGCAATTTTGCTTGGTAATTCAGATCCAATGTTGCAATTTTGCTGCTGTAATTCAGATCCAAGTTTGTTGCTGTAATTCAGAATTTTGATGCATTTGTTGCAATTTTGCTTGGTAAGTACTTTATTAAGATACTTATTTTGATGCATTATGGATAATTTTGATACATTTGATACATTCTGGATAATTTTGTTGCAATTTTGATGCATTCTGCATAATTTTGCTGTAATTCAGATCCAAGTTTGCTGCTGTAATTCAGATCCAAGTTGCTGTGATTCTGGATAATTTTGCTGTAATTCAGATCCAAGTTTGCTGCTGTAATTCAGATCCAAGTTGTTGTGATTCTTGATAATTTTGATGCATTTGTTGCAATTTTGCTTGGTAAGTACTTAATTACACTACAAGAATAAGCCTATTTTGCCACCAATGTTTGCCACGGAGAACTGTTCGTCGCTAATTTGCAACGGATTTGCGACGAAGAGTGAGATTGGGCATTGGCGCTAAAAATCCCGCTCATAATTTGCGATGAAAAGGCATGTTGGTCACTAATTTGCGACGGAAGAGTATGTTGGTCGCTAATTTGCGACGGAGGGTTAGTCGCAAGCCCGTCGCAAATTAACAATAGCAATTCATTTACCCGTGCATTCTCGTTCTCTCCCTTAACCTCACTCTCGTATCACACTCTCCCCACTCTCGTTCTTTCCCTCACTCTCTCCTCACTTTCCTACTCTCTCCCTCTTCCCTCTCCCCTCTCTTTCCCTTTCACTCTGTCACTGCTCACGATTCCTCTTCCCTCTCACGGTCGTAGCCTCTCAGCGCGTTGCCCTCTCACTGCTCACTCCTCCTTATTCACGGTTCGTTCTCTCTCTCTTGGTTCGTTCTCTCTCTCTCACTTTATCTCTCTCAAAACAGTTTTGTTTGACAAATTTTCCTCAGTTGATAGGGTTTATGTATTTACGATTTTGTTGATTTTGTTAATTTAGGTTTTAGGGTTTGTTGATTAATTGTATTTAGGTTTTTGTGTTTCATTTTTGGGTTTAGGGTTTTGTTGGTTTCGTTACTTACGCTGAAGCGCCTCGCGAGAAATCTGATTTTGTTAATTTAGGTTTTAGGGTTTTGTTGGTTTCGTTACTTACGCTTAAGCTCTTTGTAACGTTATTTTTGTATTTGCTTTTTCATCAGAGAATTTCAAAGCAGCCATTGAACTTCTCGGCTATTGCAGGAGTTAAGAAGAAAGAAAATGTCAATAAAATTGTGGCAAAGGTGATTGGTGTTTCACTTATAAATTTGACTTTGATCTAAACCACATTATTTCTGCCGATGGCATTTCCCTTCAATGAGTTTCTTTATTTGTGATGTGTGTTCATTATTATGTGAAGTATGGTTTTGTAGATGGATGGAATAGTTTTTGTTGGAAATAACCATTTATCTAGAGTAGTATCAATCTTGACAACAAATTCAACAACCAATCAGAAAATGAATACTAAACCAGGATCAGGGTTGAACTTTTATTATATCCAGAGAATATGAAAAAAGAGAGCGCACATTATAAACCACTCTTATTTTCATTTTCAACTCTTCTATCACCTTTGGAATTATAATCATTAATCATGATCGAATTAGTATGGTGCTTGCACTGCCTAACATTCAGACATATTCATCATAAGTATAGATTTGTAGGTAGCTTAAGTTATAGATTCTGTTTTAGAAATAGTGGATTTGTTTTGCCTCTTCTATTTTTTTAATGCCTCTAGTATCTTGCTACAGCAAGCACTCAGACTGGCATCAAATAAGCTTTGCCTCTTGTAATTCTGAAACACAAGGTGCATTAGCTTTTGTGTTCTCATAACCTTAAATTTGTCATTACTGATTTGTGTGACTATCCCTATTGTAGGTATGATGCGAGTGCCAAAGGACACAGTCATAGATTGTACAAGGAAACAATCACATCAGAACCAGGTCCAAATCCTAAAATCAATGGATGTTTTTTGCTTCCCTCCGTCAACTTTCAATGTTCCACTTGCTTTCAATCTTGAAGAGTTTTTGAATGTAGCTGTAAGATCAAGTTAACTGTGTCTTTTGTCTCTTCCTTTATTTACCTGGGAAATCTCAATTAACTGTCTTTGAATACTAATTGCAGGAAAAAATTTCATCTAGCAACTCTGTTGTGGAAGTTGCTACTAGCAAGAGGCTTCCAAGTGATGCTATTCCTATTCTTGAGAAGCTTCAAAAGGTACTAGCACCCTTTTGTTTAGTGTTTGATAGGTGTCTATTCTAGGGAACGCCCTTATCTTTACTTTGATATTATTATAAAGTAATATTACTTTCACATTATGCAGAAGAAAGAACGAGCAATAAAACTAAAACAGAGGCAAGATAAGCTCTTGAAAGATGCTCAGAAATCTTATTGTTCTGGAAGTACACGCGCTTGTCGCACTCGAAGGACTATTAGTTACACTTTTGGTAAGATGTGCTATATTTTTAATTCTGCTGCACATGCCAACAGTATTCTAGCACCTGTAAATTTCAATGCACACGACAATGGTTCTCTTGCTGTCTTGCATATTAATGGAGTTTTCCTTGCCATGCTTTGTACTTTATTGTTCACTCGTTTGTGTTACTGACTGTGTTAGGAGAGTGGCTCATGTTCAGTGGAGCTTTGACTTTTGCTAAAAAAATTAGAATAAATCAAACATTATGATCTGAATATACCTTAGTATTTACTTGCATTATGATCCTGAGAGGTTGTTAGAGGTTGTTGATTCTGAGATTGTTGATATAATTGAGCTTTAGAAAACTAGACAATGGAAGGTGCAATTTCCATTATGATCTGAATATACCTTAGTATTTACTTGCAGCTTTGCCTGCAAACATGTAACTACTTGTGATTCTTCCAAGTTTCTGTCTTTGGTTTACTTGCAGCTTTGGCTTGTTCTATGATTACTTCAACTGCAACTTGTCAAATGCAATGCTTATCAACTTCTTTTATTTCTATTTATGTAGGCCATGTTATCATTTAAGTAATTTAATGGGCAGAAATTGAGGAGAGGAAATGAGATATTTGTGGTTAGATTTATGTCTTTTATGTTAGTTGAGTGCCCAGTATGGTGAGCTTATTATTAATATTTTCTTTCTTGTTTTTAATTCTATTGGTTCTGTGCATCAATAGTTCATATTTTCTTTTTAATTATGGAATTAGAAGTTATCAATGTGATTAAAGTTGTCTGCTTCTATCCTGGTTCTCTTGATTTCTAAAGAGTTTCTTCCTCCCTTTTATGGTTTAATTAATATATGCATATTGACTGTAGGAGTTTGGGCTCGAAGATGATATGGAAAAGAGACCTTCACATTTGGAAATGGTGACAGTTCAAGCTACTGCAAGAATGGTGGCTGGTGCTTTGACTCTAAGACTTTGATTTATTCTAATTTTGTTAATAGGTGTACTTTGACTTTAGTGGTTTAATGTTTGTGCTTGATCAAGTTATTATTTGCACATTGGCAACTGTTATGTGCTCCGATTATTTTAATGCAAGTCTTCTTCTTTGAATATATTAAATAGTAATTTGGAGGTATAATTTAATTTTTTTTTATTTTTTTTTTAAATTTGCGACGGACTTGCGACGGCTTTGCGACGAAAAGTTGTCAGATTTTGCGACGACTTTGCCACGGATATATGCGACGGCTTTGCGACGGGTTTGTGACGGACAATTTGCGACGGGGAGTTTCGTCGCAAAGCATTTGCGACGAGCTGTTTTGCCACGACTTTTCGTCCGTCGCAAATGTCGTCGCAAACGCAAACTTGCCACGGAAAAAGGTCCATTTGCGACGGAAATTGCCGTCGCAAATGAGCAATTTTCTTGTAGTGTTAAGATACTTATTTTGATGCATTATGGATAATTTTGATACATTTGATACATTATGGATAATTTAGCAACATTACAGTACTCTCATTCTTGATGCCTAGTAGTATTACAGTAATCCCATTCTTGATGCATTCTGTTTTGATACTTATTTTGTTTTTTTAAAGGTACTACACATTCGATGTGATGTGATGACTGATGAAGACCAAATCCAAGAAAAGAAGCATCTTGATGAACATTTACTTACTTTAGAGTTTAGACAGTTTTATTAAAAACATTTTGGATTATGGACTTAGACTTATAATATGGACTTATGGATTATGGACTTATAATTATGGACTTTCAGTTATTTTTTTGATTAACAGTGGTATTAGTATAGGTGAGAATATTGGAAATGGAAATCTATTGAGATTGAGATTGTATAATCTTCGCTTTCAGTTTTGTATAATCTTCACTTTCAGTTTTGTTTTTTGATTAACAGGGTATTGGTATAATCTTCACTTTAAGTTTTGTTTTTTGATTAACAGGGTATTGGTATAGTTGAGAAAATTGGTATAATCTTCACTTTAGTGTTTTATATGGGCCATTGGTCAAAAACTTTTCAATTAAACTTGCTTTTAAATTGGGCTCACAAATTTGACAAAAAAAACTGTATTTGGCTTAAAAAAAAATCAAGCTTTTCCCAGCAAAAAAATCCAAACAACAATCTAGCCCAATAGGCCCAACCCGTTTGGACCCAACCGACCCAAACCGAAACTGTGTCCACCCGCACCCGACGCAAACCGAACCTTCTGCGGGTTGAAATGGGCCTACATTTGGCCCACTCGGTTACTCTCACTTTTCAGATATTGAACCCGAACCCGCCCAATGCTCACCCCTACCTTCAATGTTGTGTATAACCGGAGCGGGTCAACCACTATGCTTCTTGACTAGCAAGTTCAAGAATAACAAATTTCATATTCCATTACGAATCTCAACCTGTACACGATTACTTTGATAATTTGTAAGATATTGCATCACCTTCTAAAATAAACATATATTCACTTGTACTCACATTTTATGTTCTAAATTTTCATCACAATACCCTTGTAATTGACTCTTTTAGAGTCAATTTATTTTTATTACATCCTCATAGATCTTGCGACCAATTTCTAACATCTACACATAAATTATTTTCTCATTTATTTAATCAACTTCTTCTATTTCCTAAGAAATTGGGTGTTATAATTATCAAAAAAAAATTGGGTGTTATTAAAATAAGACCAAACTTTGTTTCTTAGTAGTAATCGAAGCATAAGTAGTTTATTTTTATTTTTTAACTACACCCCACATATAATTAATAAAATAATTCCTCTTGAAAAATATTATTTACTATATAGAATCAATATTGCTCTCCTCACATACATGTCTGTGAACGTTAAGCATCAATTATATATGGTTCATACATACACTAATTCGGACTATATTTTTTGTCTAGAGGTCTTTGACTCGCTCCGGTGTCCCTGGGAAATGGGCACTGAATAATCCAAACTATAGTAATTCACCAACAAAACACCACTCTAAAATTTTTTTTGGCATCTAATATAACAAAACTTAGTAATTTTATATATTTATTTGAACATGAAACTTGACTCTATAAATCATGAAACTTTTATAGAAAATCAATACATATCCAAAATTATGTCTCTAATTTTATTTTAATTTTTTGTCATCACCAAATAGTCTAAAAAATTATGTTTCTAACACACAAAAGACTAAAGTCATGCATATACTTTTCATATAATTCCCTCTTAAGTTGTTCTACAATTTTCAAATAAAACCATAACAACATGTAGTTTCCTTTAAACTCTCGGTTTGGAACCACTATTAGCATATCAAAGCTTTACAATAAATTTGAAAATTTTACTAACACTTTATCAGCACTTCACGACAATCATGCGGAAATTTTTCATAATTTTTCACATGTAAAAAAACTAAATAATTGCATGCAACTAAAAACATAAGATCACATCCCTGACTTTAAAATTTATATGCGTAAATATTTTGAGTTCATGGCACTTACATCTACTCCAAGCTCATCTCTTGATCACAACCCGTATAAGAGTCATCTAATGACATCAAGAAAGCGGTAACAAAAAGGGCATGGATTTAAAAATCATTACAAACCAAGATGAGTTATTAATACATTAAATTTTTTTTTTAAAAAATCCGACTTGATCTATCCTTCGATGTGCTTCAACATTCCTTTGATGAAGGAACCGATGAACAATCCTTTATAGATTCTTCAAACCACTACGAGGGAGAAAAATCACAAACAAATATCAATATTTCCAATCATATATAAAAAAATATAATTAATTTGCTTCCAAAAAACGTCCCTTGAAGCATGGAACCATAATCTATTATATGGTTGTACTCCTCCATTCTCTTGTGCTCTTGGTAGCTATGAAGTCCCGATACTTCAAAAATGGTGACGTACCCGTGTCGAATACGTATCCGATACCGACACGCACCCGATACTTCCCGATACGTACCCAAAGAGTATCCAATAATTTTTTAATTCTTTTTAAAAAATATTTGACTCGATACTTTTTAGATACATCTTTGATACTTTCTTACCAACTAAGGATACTTCTCAGATACTTTTTCGATACCTCTTACCAACTAAACACATAATTTTCACTCATATATAATACACTTTAATACCTCAATAATAGAAGAAATAATATATTGTGATATGGGTGGGATTAATATACGTAACTATCTCTACTTGATATGATCACAAGTATTTATTTCTACAATGTGATATCATATATTGACTAATGATATGCGTATGTTTTATTGAGCAACTACGTACTAATATGAATATCTTAGTCTATAAAAAGTCATCTATTTCTTCCACTGACTATTCGAATTATACGATTTCGGGTGGTCTCAGTTACTTGTCCACCATTACTTTTTATGACTAATCACTCATACATAGATGTGTCGGTTGTCCTATTCCTTTCATCCATATATTTTTTGTGTGATTTTTTTATCTATTTGGACAATTTTTTTTACATATCTATAAAATGCAATATTTCAGTTTTTCATATTTGTTTTTTTCTATTTCTGTTTCTATTCTATTTTATTTTATTTTTCTGTTATGTTTTTATATATTTAAATTTTAATTTAATTTTTTATTAAAGTATCCCAACCGTGTCGTATCTTGATTTTCAAAATTTTCCCGTATCCCGTATCCGTATCGTATCGTGTCGTATCCCGTATTCAGACTTCATAGCTCGGTAGTCTTTCAATAAATTAATTGTAACAAAAAAATTTGAACTCCGTTTATAACAAAAAGTAACGTAAGTAAAAATGAAGATCATTCAAGTAGCAAATTGTAACTCTAAAAAAATTGAACTCTGTTTATAAAACTAATGAATATATAATAATTAGGCAGAAATACATGGGATGTCCTTTAAGTTATTTTTTTGTAATAAATTGGTTATTTATGTTTTTTTCGTACCAATTAATTATTTTAAGTTATTTAACGTTTTCACCGTTACTATTTTTTAATTTTTTGTCCAATTTTCGTCTGGCACTAACACAGTTAAAAAATGCTTATTTGTCGGTTAAGTGATGATGTGTCTATTATTAATGCTTATGTGGCTACGTGAAATATTCTCCATGTCATTTTTATTTAACAAATCAGCATTAAATAAAAAATAAAAAAAAAAGTTCATCTTCTTCCTTCAACCCCACAGTCCCTCTGATGCTCTATTCACCTTCCCTCTCATGCTCTCTTCACTGTCTCTTGTTTCTCTCTCTCTCTCTGGTTTTTCACTTTCTCTCTCCCCACGTTTTTTTTCTGCATTTTCATGAACTCTTGGAGTTTAGGGATTTCAATTCCTCTTCTCTCATAGTTGGATCTGAATCTTCTATTTTTTACATTTTATTTTCTTTTAGTTTGTTGTATCTGAAATAGATTTGTTTATCTGCAATGGAAGACGAATTGAACAGCGACTGTGGGTTAGAATTTCGAATCTGGAATTATCCTCAAGTTTTCCAACACTGAGAATAGGAAAGAGGGTTTCGGAATCATCCTCAGGCTTCTTAGAATTTGGAATCTGGAATTTGGAACAAACCCATGTTTTCCAACGCTGAGAATCACAATTGAAGGAAGTAATGCTTACAAGCTTTCCATCTTGATGATTTGTTCTGGTGTTGATCTTAAACTAGCGAATTGTGGAGGTCATGGCTATGTTGGGTTTTGGCATTATCTACCCCCAAACTTTCAGACTCGGTTATTATAAATTAAAGTGATATGTAACAAGTTAATAATCCATTCATTGTTTCAATACAGTGGATATATGGTTTTCAGACTCGATTATAACCTTGACCCAATGGATATCCAACGCTGAGAATGAATTTGGGTATCCGACTGTGGTGGAGAACACCGCCCCTCGGTTCTGGAACAAACCTGGGTTTGGGGAAGAAAGAATCTGGAATCAGAAATTTTAGATTTTTATTTTTATTTTTAATAAAATAAAATATTAAATACAAAATTATTAGTTAGATTAAAAAATACATATTAGACCTGCCACATAAACACTTAACTGCCACGTAGATTTTTTTAACAATGTTGAAAGGAAAATTAAAAAAAGACTAACGGTGTAAACGTTTTGTAACTTAAAGACTTAAATGGTACGAAAAAAATATAAATGACCAACTTGTTACAATTAAATAACTTAAATGACCTTTAGTGTAATTTAGCCTATAAAAAATTAACAAGACCGATACAGTGATCAACTAGTGTGAAGGAAACCGGATGCAAGTATGCTCAAGTGTAATGCTGATGTTGCATTGTTTGAGCTAGAAAACAAATATGGTATCACAATGTGCATAAGAGATGAAAGTGGCAACTTTATGGAAGGAAAGATTATGTGGTTGTAGGAGTCCCAGAACCTCAGAAAGTAGAAGCAATGGGTCTTTGGCAAGCGTTGAACTGGTTGAAGGATTTGGGTTTGAGTAGTGGCCATTGAGATGGATTGTGTCTCAATGGTTAATGAGGTAACCAAAGCAACATCCCACAATTCAGATTTTGGTGTTATCATTTCTCATTGTATTAATTTTATTTCTCAATATTCAAGCTATATGATTAACTATATTCGGAGGCAAGCGAATCTTGTTGCTCATACACTTGCAAGAGCATCAAGACTCTATGTAACAAACATTATTACTAGTAAAATGCCACAAATTTGTTTTGGTCAAAAAGAAATAAACATAAACTTGAATAAAATTTAGGCTAAATTGCTGTTTTGGCCCTTTATCTTTGGGGTTGCTGTCACTTTGGCCCTTTATCTTTTTATTTTCTCATTTTAGACCCTCGTCTTTTTTTTGTGTGTCATTTTGGCCCCTGCCGTTAGATTTTTCTAACGGACACCACACTGGCAGTTAACTGCTGACGTGGCGTCCAAATTG
The DNA here is from genome assembly GCA_039519185.1 of Astragalus membranaceus. NCBI lineage: Eukaryota > Viridiplantae > Streptophyta > Magnoliopsida > Fabales > Fabaceae > Astragalus > Astragalus membranaceus. The sequence continues at coordinate 91,532,362 of CM076847.1, read as the reverse complement.
TCCAATCTGACGTGTCTTTGAGGGACCAAATTGAAACAAATTAAAAACATAGGGGTCCAAACCGACACAAAAACTTAAAAACATCAAAAAAAAAAAACAGATCTTTCTTCTTCTTCACTAGCACCACCGTAACCCCCCACATCACCACCGTCACCACCCTCCTACCAAACGGCGACCACCCCCAAAACCCCAAACGACAACCATCTCACCATCACCGTCGCATCTCTCTCACTCTCCCTCTCACATTTTTCCTTATTTTCCTCTCCTCTCTGCGCATCTCTCCACCAAAGAAACAGATCTGGAAGAATAAGTTTCAGATCTGTGTTGCAATTCGTTCCTTTTCGTTTTCGTTCCTTTGTTGCAGTTCGCTCTTTTTCGTTTTCGTTCCTTTGTTGCAATCTTTCCACCAATTCGTTCATTTTCGTTCCTTCGTTCCTTTGTTGCAATTCGTTCCTTTTCGTTTTTGACAGATATGTGTTTCCATGGACCTTCAATCAAAAAATGAGTTTGATATTCAGAATCGTCGCGTCATCCTTTCAAAAAGCCCTAATTTTTTTTTGTCATTGGAGTACCTTCCACCGGCGACCACCGTGCCGGAGATCATCTCCGCCGCTTCTGGTGGTGGTGGCTTGCCGGAGAAGAAGATGAATACTGATTGATTATGTTTTGTGTTTGTGTCAATTTGGTCCCCTATGTTTTTAATTTGTTTCAATTTGGTCCCTCATTGGCCATGTCATTTAATGAAGACACGTCAGATTTGACAATTAGGACGCCACATCAGCAGTTAACTGCCGGCGTGGCGTTCGTTAGAAAAAACTAACGGCAGGGACCAAAATGACACAAAAAAAACATGAGGGGCTAAAACGAGAAAAAAAAATAAAGGGCCAAAGTGACAGCAACCCCAAAGATAAAGGGCCAAAACAGTAATTTAGCCTAAAATTTAATATGTAACTTACGCAACACCTGAATGTCGTTTTTCCAACATAACAATACTCTTACTTCAATAGAAATGACAAAACAATAAAGATAAAATAGAAATTTTATTGATCAATGAGTTTTTCTCATTCCTTACTCTTCTCTTATTTTTCTCTTATTTTTCTTCTCCACCAAACAAGAGAAACTCACTATCTCTTCCTTATTTCTCATTATCCTACCTCTCTCTTCCCTCTTTCTCCTTTACCAAACAACCATAAAGAGTATGGGAATACCGTTAGCAAACTTGGGGGTGCGGGAAGCAAGTTCAAATCATCTATAATTGTTGGGGTGGGCACAGGTACACTTCGACCCAATCCAACCCAACCCGCAACCCAATCCAACCCAACCCACAAAATACAGGTTGGTTCGGGTAACTCCGTTGGGTTGGTTTCAAAATAGGCAAACACTAGTGTATGGATTGGGTATTGAGTTTTAAAATTGAGAATCCACCAAACCCAACCCTAGTGTGTGTTTTGGCGGCGAGTCGATTTGACGTATGTCGACTCGATGTCCCATCTTAAAGACGAGACCCTTCGGTACTCGGGCTTTCGCGCCCTTTCCTTGGGTATAAGTATGGAACCCCTTCCCTAACTTGTTTTTTGATCTTCTTCTCGCGTAAGTGCTCGGACATACGTTCCGGACATACGTTCCACCATTCCGAGGTAGCTTTTAATGTCGGACGAACGAGAAGCTGTAGACCTCGATCTAAATCGGGAGGATCCTGAGAGTCAGGAATCTTGTGAAGACCATACTAGCATGAGCTCGGATAAGGAGGATACTAATACCAATGCAGAGAGCTTTGAAGAAGGCGATGATAAGGCGTTCGAAATGTTGTGGGGAGGATCTCGGTGGAAATGGCTGCCCCCGAGGTGAACCCAGTCTCCGACCCCGAGGTTCAACAGAGTGAGATTCCACAGGACGTCGGTACATCTACGAGGGTGAGTTTCCTGCTTGCGACGTCGGACCCCCTTGGCGATTGGGTAGCTCGGGATGACACTGAGCGCAAAAGCATTTACCTCCCCAACTTGAAGTTCCCTTCGTATGAGAGGATGTTGAGTGTCGGTGGTCAAGAGTGGAGAGCAGAGGGTGTCCCGACCGACTTGTCAGTGTGCTCTTCGCCTAAGGAATATTAGTTTTTCGTATACCCCATCACGTTGGATGTACTGCGGGTCCGACCTCCTTTTTTTTCCTTGAAAAAGAGGTATTGAGTTGGCTCCAGGTTTCCCCTTCTCAACTATACCCTAACTCGTGGGCATTTGTCCGAGTCTTTGAGATCGTCACGCAACTCCTAGGTCGACCTTGCTCTGTCGACCTATTCTTACGCTTTTCGAAGCAGTTCGCCAAGTTGAGAAGGGCGAAGACAGAGTGGAGCAGTATAGATGGGTTAGTCTGCAGAAGAGGAAAGGTTTCAAGTTCTCCGATGCCTACTCAGATTCGGTGAAAGAGTTCAAAGACGATTTCTTGTACGTCATCGGGACCAACAAAGCTGCAATGGATGAGGTAGTGTGCTACAACGTGGTTGGCAAGATTGATGCCACTTAGTTCCATTTTGATTGGTCTTATGACCATTATATTGTTAAGACCCACACCTACTTTCGAAAGGAAACTCGACCAGAAAACTTTGAAGGTTCTTAGATTGTGGACATCGAAGTACATCTTGGGATCGAGGATGAGTGACACCAAAGGCCTTGCCCAAGCTAACACCCAGACTGTGATGCATGTTATTATTGGTCGGAAAAATCTCTCCCTCTCTTTGCTTTATTACTGTATTCATCATTTTAAGATTTGTCTACTTCGTACTAATTTGTGGTGTTTCTATCTTTGCAGGTGAAATGACGTCGGCTAGAGTGCTGCAACAGCTTAAAGCCTTGGGTGACTCAGACGAGGACGACATCCAGATTGGAGCGAATGAGAGCACCCTTTGACAGAACTCGTCTCATACCTTAGTCTCAGTTGCCGACACTGGGGTGAGGGTAAGCCCTTCTCCGAACCTACACGAAGCTCAGCAGACCGGACATCGCCAATCTAATCCCGAAAAGCGTCCAACTGGTACCTAGCAGCAGGGGAATTCCCCCAAATCCAAGAAGTCTAAACCCTCTGGTTCCAAGCACAAGAAGTCGAAGTCCTCCGACCCCTCCAAAGGCACCTTCACCAGCCTATCACGGATCGATTATGAAGAGTTCCTTGCTGATCCTTACAGCCTAGTGGTGAAGCTTGGGCATCTCGGCACCAAGTTGGTGAAGTAGGTCAAAGCCGACTCTGAAATGCGGGGAAAAGGTAAGGAATTTTACACCTATTTGTATTAGGTTGGGGGGAGTTGGAGGATCGTCTAGAGAAACTTGACTGTTGTTGGGATAAAATTATTCCAAAGTTGCGGGAGGAGCGAGACCGGGTTTTGGGAGAACGTGGCGCAACTAAGAATGATTTGAAGCTTGCCCAAGATTCCCTAAAGCCTTCCGAGGAAGCCCGGGAGAAGGCGGAGTCCGAGTTGGAGATGACCAAGACGGATAAGACCGAGGATGAGGAGGCGAAGACCAAGGTCGAGAAGAGAGCATCTGAGCTGGAAGTTCAAGTTGGGGAATCGAAGTCGCTGGTGGAAAGAGCGGAAGACCTGGAGGTCCAGCTAAAGGCGGCGATGGTTGGTTTCCACAAGGCCATTTCTAAAAGGAAGGAAGTCTTCAAAATGGCGGAGCAGGTAGTAGAGGATTCCTTCAAAAATGCCATCGCATAAGTTCAATGCTTGAACCCCGGGCTCAACCTGGTTCTAGACGGCCTCAACAAGGATTGTGAGGTACAAGAAGGCAAGTTGGTTGTGTTCTCGAAAGACCGATCTACCTTCGAAGTCTGGGATGAGCCTAGCCTCTAGCCGCTTTCCGGCTTCATTCTATTGTATTTTTTTGCATTTTGTTTGTAAGGCCGGCTTCAGGATAACCCAAGGTCGGCCATTTTAACACCCAAACTTGATGTCCCGACCGAAATACGATTTATATTTTGTTTTTATTGCAATGTTGATTTCACGTTGGATGAACTACGAGTCCGACCTCCTTTTATTTTCCTTGAAAAAGAGGTATTGCGATGACTCCGGATTTCCCCTTCTCAACTATACCCTAACACGTGGGCATTTGTCTAAGTCTTTGAGATCGCCACGTAACTCCTAGGTCGACCTTGCTCTGTCGACCTATTATTTACGCTTTTCGAAGCAGTTTGCCAAGTTGAGAAGGGCAAAGACAGAGTGGAGCAGTATAGATGGGTTAGTCTGCGGAAGAGGAAAGTTTTCAAATTCTCTGATGCCTACTCTGATTCAGTGAAAGAGTTCAAAGACGACTTCCTGTACGTCATCGCGACCAACAAAGCTGCAATGGGTGAGGTAGTGTGCTACAACGTGGTTGGCAAGATTGATGCCACTCAGTTCCATTTTGATTGGTCTTATGACCATTATATTGTTAAGACCCACACCTACTTTCGAAAGGAAACTCAACTCGGCCTTCCTGACTAGAAAACTTTGAAGGTTCTTAGATTTTGGACGTCGAAGTACATCTTGGGATCGAGGCTGAGTGACACCAAAGGCCTTGCCCAAGCTAACACCCAGACTGTGATGCAGGCTATTATTGGTCGGGAAAATCTCTCCCTCTCTTTGCTTTATTACTGTATTCATCATTTTAACATTTGTTGACTTCGTACTAAAGTGTGGTGTTTCTGTCTTTGCAGGTGAAATGACGTCGCCCAGAGTGCTGCAACAGCTTAAAGCCTTGGTTGACTCAGACGGGTACGACATCCAGATTGAAGCGAATGAGAGCACCCTTCGACAGAACTCGTCTGATACCCTGGTCTCAGTTGCCGACACTGGGGTGAGGGTAAGCCCTTCTCCAAACCTACACAAAGCTCAACAGACCGAACATCGCCAATCTAATCCCGAAAAGCGTCCAACTGGTACCTAGCAGCAGGGGAATTCCCCCAAATCTAAGAAGTCTAAACCCTCTGATTCCAAGCACAGGAAGTCGAAGTCCTCCGACCCCTCCAAAGGCACCTTCACCAGCTTATCACGGGTCGATTGTGAAGAGTTCCTCGCTGATCCTTACAGCCTGGTGGTGAAGCTTGGGCATCTCGGCACCAAGTTGGTGAAGTAGTTCAATGCCGACTCCGAAATGCAGGGAAAAGGTAAGGAACTTTATGCCTATTTGTATTAGGCTGGGGGGAGTTGGAGGATCGTCCAGAGAAACTTGACTGCTGTTGGGATAAAATTATTCCAGAGTTGCGGAAGTAGCGAGACCGAGTTTTGGGAGAACGCGGCGCAACTCAGAATGATTTGAAGCTTGCCCAAGATGCCCTGAAGCCCTTCGAGGAAGCTCGGTAGAAGGCGGAGTCCGAGTTGGAGCTGACGAAGACGGATAAAACCGAGGCTGAAGAGGCGAAGACCAAGGTCGAGAAGAGAGCATCTGAGCTGGAAGTTCAAGTTGGGGAATCGAAGCCGCTGGTGGAAAGAGCAGAAGACCTGGAGGTCCAGCTAAAGGCAGCGATGGTTGGTTTCCACAAGGCCATTTCTAAGAGGAAGGAAGTCTTCAAAATGGCGGAGCAGGTAGTAGAGGATTCCTTCAGAAATGCCATCGCACAAGTTCAATGCTTGAACCCCGGGCTCAATCTGGTTCTAGACGGCCTCAACAACGATTGTGAGGTCCAAGAAGGCAAGTTGGTTGTGTTCTCGAAAGACCGATCTACCTTCAAAGTATGGGATGAGCCTAGCCTCTAGCTGCTTTCCGGCTTCATTCTATTGTATTTTTTTGCATTTTGTTTGTAAGGTGTCAGAATTTCAGCAAGTGTACTAAAACGTTGCAAGTAATAGAGAAAACGATAAGTACCGGTCGTATCCACAGGGATTGCGGGTTGTTAACAAATGCAAATTATAAATTCTCAGATGGGAAAATTGGAATAATTTTGGAATTTAGTAACGCGAAATAAAACGGTTGTTTAATAAAGCACGAAAAGCGATTAGGGATCGAATCCTCTCCCCTCACCTATCATATGAACCTTCAGTTAATTTCAAGTTATTTATTCAAGATATCAGATTCAATTCACTAAAGTAGGTTAAGGACAATCCCTTGCCTCAAAACCCCTTTTACCTAATTGAGATACCCTAATTCCTTAGGTGATTCATGCCAATAGGTAAAGCCTTAAACCCTAGAACTAGAGAATTCACAAACTTAATTTCATATTCCTATGCTCCTCAAGTAAGTGATCTAAAACCCCATATCAAGTATGCAAACCCATATCCCAATGGTGATCACAAACCCTAAATCATTAAAACTATCATATGTAGTAATAAAGCATTAAACATAGAGGTCTAGACATATGACAAACCAAACAAATAACTGAATTAACCATAGCAAAGTATTCAATAGATAGGTTTGGGGAGAATCATCTCTCCCTAATCAAAGAAGTTTAGTTACACATCATCCTAGGAGTAGAAACTAAGATAAGAGAGAAGATAAATGTAGAGTAAGACATTAGAACCTTCAACCCTTGTTCCCAAGTGATGAGAGATCTCCAAAATCGCACTCCTAAGCTGCTCCAATGCTCTGTTCCGCTCCCACGACGAAGTCCCTCAAAAATTCGCTGAAACTGCTTAACAGCCCTAGTTTTCGGTCAACCATCGTGTCGCGACACGAGCCCATCGCGACTCGAAATAAGACAGAATGTTCTCCTGCGAAAAGGCTTCGCTACATCGCGACGCGACGCCTCCTGGTCGCGACGCCAAAAATGTCAGAATTTCTCCTTCAGCTTCCTATTGCACCACTAGGAAAATGTCTGGTTCGCTAGTTGATGCTATGACAACTTGAAGGTCTTCCATTGCAATTGGCACCAGGAGTGAGAGAATTAGCTTACAAAATGAATCCTAATACATTAATCTAAACTAAGCTAATTCCCCGGCAATCAACAAAATTACAATCAAATCTCTGCAGTTTTGGTTCTAACAATGCACAACTTATTACATATGACAGAGAGTCAACACAACCCCAAACTTAGATTTTTGCTTGTCCTCAAGCAATTATTCAATTCAGGCTGTGGCTAATTTTTTTATTCAGCTGTCACACATTTCACACAACCATTAGTTACTCAGCACATCAAAAATCATCATCAACCTAATACAGTAGCAGGGACACTGAATTGGAAAATACAAGATCATAAGCAGGCAAGTATTCTCAAGTTCTCTCTTGCACACATCTCACCTCTGTTTCTCTCTTTGAGGTGTTTTGGGTGTTCACTCAATTCACAGTACCTGCATCATCGTTTCATAGGCTTGAAAAAGTTCTATACAAATCTATACACATGAATTGCACACACACTATTTGAGGACTTTCAAGGTTGTAACGGGGCTTAGGTAAGGGTGGATAAAATTTGGATAAGTAGGTTAAAACTTGGAGTTAGGCCTACTTCTCTCTTTGTCAATTTCAACAATTCACTTACTTACCCATTTTCCCCAAAGCATTCTACAAGAGAAGGAATTATTTATAATACTAAAGATTTTTTTTTTGATATATGTATATATATATTTTTTTTTTTCTTTTTCTTTGTTTTTCTTTATATGATCCTTTCTCTTGTATACCACCCCAAACTTAGAATGTTGCTATTCCATGAGCAACCCGAAACTTAAAATTTTTCCCACTCTCATACTTTTGTCTACCTAACTCCAAGTTAAGAAAAACTAGGCTATGATTTGCAGAAAAAATACAAAAGTAAACAATTAGGCTCATAGGGGCTAACAAAGGATAGACACATTTTTTTTAGGTGGCTTGAAAGGCTCAGGGTTCCAATTTTTTTTGCCTCAGTGTGTATGTAAATCACATGCAAGATAGTTAAGCACAAGTTCAAGTTCTGCAGAATAATGCAAGCAAGGAATATACACACAATGAATAGAATAAGTGTTTGGGCTCAAACCTCACAGCTGGGATGGTAGAGATGAAACTCTCGAAGGCCTGCCCACAGATGATTTCGATCTTCCTCAACTTTTGTCTTGACCACTGACACTACCTGATGATAAAAATTGACGTGCTAGTGAACAAGATAAACCGTAAAACATATAAAGCCAAACACCACAAATCCTCATCATTGAAGATGCTGTTAAAAGGTTACGGCCGTGGTGCCTCACAATCACTGTAAAAGTTGTGTCAATATAGTACAGACCAAAATGCAAAATAAAATCCAAAAGGGAATGAAAATAAAAACTCAAAACAAGTAATAATGATAAGGTGAGCCCCCTGCTCAAGGAGAGGAAGAGAGGTGCTCACCAATGGGTTGCCTCCCACTAAGCGCTTCTTTAACGTCACTAGCTTGACGTCTTTTAGACCCTTATGGGTCTCTTAGCATGAGAACCATTTGAGCCTCTTCTACCGCCTTACCACGGTATGGCTTGAGTCGTTGTCCATTTACCTTAAAAGATCTTTTGGACTCTGGCTCTTCCACTTCTATTGCTCCGTACGGTGTCACTTCTTTAACAAAAAAGGGGCCCGACCACTTGGATTTCAGTTTCCCAGGAAACAACTTGAGTCTCGAGTTAAACAACAACACTTGTTGTCCAGGGTAAAATTCCTTCCTTGAAATGTGTTTGTCGTGATACACCTTCATCTTTTCCTTGTAGATCTTGTTATTCTCATATGCATGCAGGCGCATCTCCTCTAACCCATGAAGTTGCAGGTTCCTCTTCTCTCCACTAGATGCGGGGTCAAAATTTAGGAATTTCAACGCCCAATATGCTTTATGTTCAAGCTCAACCGGCAAATGACATGATTTTCCATAAACCAATTGGTAGGGGGACATCCCTAAGTGTGTCTTATAGGCTGTCCTGTATGCCCACAGAGTATCATCTAGTTTCACTGCCCAGTCCTTCCTTGCGTTACCCACTGTCTTTCCTAGTATTCTTTTGATTTCTCTGTTTGATACCTCCACTTGACCATTGCACTGAGGGTGATAAGGGGTTGACACTTTATGCCTTACACCATACTTTGATAGTACATTGCTAAGCTGAGTGTTGCAAAAGTGACTACCCCCATCACTGATCAAGACTCTTGGAACGCCAAATCTTGAAAAGATGTTCTTCTTAACAAATTTTACCACAGTTTGGGAGTCATTGTTTGAAGTGGCAATAGCTTCCACCCATTTAGAATCATAGTCCACTGCCACCAAAATATATTGACACGAATGAGATGGTGGGAATGGTCCCATGAAGTCAATTCCCCAACAGTCAAACACTTCTACTTCAAGTGTAGGGGTCAATGGCATCTCCCCCCTACGTGAAATATTGCCAGTCCGCTGGCACTTGTCACAACTTTTTACATGATCTTGCGCATCCTTGAAGAGGGATGGCCAATAAAATCCAGATTGAAGTACCTTTGCAGCTGTGCGTTCTTCATTGTAGTGGCCTCCATATGGAGAATCATGACAATGCCATAGAATCTTTTGACTTTCACTTCCTGAAACACATCGTCTAAGAAGTCCATCCGTGCCAACCTTAAAGAGAAAGGGATCATCCCAAAGATAGTATTGGACATCACGGAGGAATTTCTGTTTTTGTTGCCATGTGAAGTCTTCAGGGACCGTTCCCTTGCCTTGTAATTTGCGATGTCGGCAAACCACTGTCTCTCTCCAATTGCAAACAGTTTCTCATCGGGGAACTCTTCAAGGATTTCTTTCTCCCGAGCAGTCACTTCTTTGTTTTCCAGCCTAGACAAATGGTCAGCGACCACGTTCTCGCTCCCCTTTTTGTCCTTTATCTCCAAGTCGAATTCCTGCAAAAGCAAAATCCATCTAAGGAGTCGAGGCTTAGACTCGCCCTTGGTTAGCAAATTTTTAATTGCAGCATGGTCAGTGAACACAATGACTTTAGACCCCACCAAATAGGAACAAAATTTTTTCAATGCAAATACTATAGCTAGCAACTCTTTTTCAGTTGTCGCATAATTCACCTGATTTTCATTTAAAACCTTGCTAGCATAATATATAGCATGAAAAAATTTCCCCGATCTCTGCCCCAACACTGCACCCACTGCATAATCACTAGCATCACACATTAATTCAAAGGGAATATCCCAATCAGGGGCTACAATGACTGGGGCCGAAATCAGTTTCTCCTTTAATACATTAAAAGCACACACACATTCATTATCAAAAACAAATTCATTCTCCTTGACAAGTAGATTGCATAAAGGTTTTGCAATCTTGGAGAAGTCTTTTATGAAACGTCGATAAAATCCGGCGTGTCCTAAAAAACTTCTCACTCCCTTCACATTCATAGGAGGAGGTAACTTTTCTATAATTTCGACGTTTGCTTGATCAACCTCAATGCCTTTTGACGAGATTTTATGGCCAAGAACAATTCCTTCTTGAACCATAAAGTGGCACTTTTCCCAATTCAAAACTAAATTGGTTTCGGTGCATCTCTTCAAAATTGCATCAAGGTTAGCCAAACAAGAATCATAGCAAGGTCCAAAAACAGAAAAGTCATCCATAAATACCTCAATAGCATTTTCCATCATATTAGAGAATATAGAAAGCATGCACATTTGAAAAGTAGCAGGGGCGTTACACAACCCGAAGGGCATCCTCCGATAAGCAAACACACCAAACGAGCATGTAAAGGCAGTCTTCTCTTGATCTCCAGGATCCACTGCTATCTGGTAGTATCCAGAGTATCCATCCAGAAAGCAATAGAAAGCTTGTCTAGCCAATCTTTCCAACATCTGATCCATGAATGGTAGAGGGAAGTGGTCCTTCCGTGTGGCTTGGTTCAATCTTCGGTAGTCAATACACATTCTCCACCCTATGACTGTGCGAGTAGGGATCAGCTCATTCTTCTCATTTTTAACCACGATCATACCACCTTTCTTGGGCACCACATGGACTGGACTCACCCACGAGCTGTCTGAAATGGGATAAATCATCCCGGCATCTAAGAGCTTCAATACTTCTTTCCTCACCACATCTTTCATGGTGGGGTTCAACCTTCGATGTGGTTGAATCACATGTTTGAAATCTTCCTCGAGCTTGATCTTATGCATGCAAAAAGCCGGACTAATCCCCTTAAGGTCAGAGATAGTCCAACCCTAGCGCAGATCTATTTCCTCTCAACACTCTCATCAGTTTTTCCTCTTCCAACTTGGTTAAAGAACTACTGATGATGGCTGGGTATTGATCATCGCTCCCAAGGAATACATACTTTAAATGAGAGGGGAGTTGTTTTAATTCGGGAGTTCCTTTTTCTAGGCTCTCCCCCCTAGTCAACTCTTCCCTTTTCTTGGAGACCCTTTCTACCTGGGAAACTTCAAGCTGACGAATGCAGTCTTCTACTTCACTACCAAGGTTTTCATCCAACCCCTCAATAGAGTTCACAATTACATTCTCTAAAGGAGGAGAGGGTAGATTATGTCTAAAGGTTTCTTGCACCGAGTCTTCAATCACATCCACCCTAAAACATTTCTCTTGGTCGTCCGGGTGTCGCATGGCTTCAAAGACATTGAAAGTTACCTCCTCATCTTGGAACCTTAACATTAGCTTACCTTGTTGTACATCTACCAGGGCTCGCCCAGTGGCCAAAAATGGTCTACCAAGGAGGATTGGAACCTCTGCATCTTCCTCCATTTCAAGAATCACAAAGTCAACGGGAAACAAGAATTTATCAACTCTTACCAGAACATCTTCCAAGATCCCATAAGAATGTTTGATTGATTTATCAGCGAGTTGCAGAGACATCCTAGTGGGTTTCACATCACCTCCCCCAAGCTTATTTAACATAGACAAGGGCATCAGGTTGATGCTTGCTCCCAAGTCACAGAGGGCCTTCCCTATTGTCAAGTTACCGATGGTGCAAGGTATGGTGAAACTTCCAGGATCTTTCAACTTGGGAGGAAGTTTTCTTTGAATAATGGGACTTCACTCTTCACTCAGAGCCACAGTTTCATCATCTTTGAACCTCCTCTTCTTAGTCAACAATTCCTTCTTAAACTTTGCATACATGGGCATTTGCTCTAAGGCTTCTGCAAAAGGAATGTTGATTTGGAGACTCGAGAAAATCTCCAAGAACTTAGTGAATTGTTCTTCTTTCTGATTCTTCTTGGGCACTTGAGGGTATAGCAATTTCATGTATGAAGGAATTTTCTTGGGCTTGTCGTCTACCTGCAATTTTTCATTGAGCAAACTTTCTTTTTGGTTAGACTTCACAACTCCCTCACTTTTTTTACTCAACTCATTTTCGACTCCTTCACTTTTCCTTTTTAAATCCTCCCTCAACACCTCAGTTTCACTACTCTCCTCTCTAGGTTTGAGTTTGGTTACCCCAACAGGGTTCAACTCTCTACCACTTCTCAATGAGATAGCATTGCAACTCTCATTCTTGGGGTTATCCACAGTGCTAGCAGGGAAACTGCCATTAGATTTCTCAGCAAGTTGCTTTGACAACTGACCAATCTGAATCTCCAAGTTCTTCATTGATTCTTCATGGTTCTTCCCCATGTTTTTCATAATTCGTTCTTGGGATTGGAACGTATCCTTGGTCATTTGCATGAATTGGGTCAAAGCATCTTCCAACCGAGAAGGGGTCTTTTGTTGATAGGCAGGTCCCTGAGACTGTTGTTGGGTTGAACCCGATGCTTCATTATTCTTCCAAGAGAAGTTGGGATGATTCCTCCACCCCGGATTGTAGGTGTTAGAATACGGATTCCCGCCTTGCTTTTGAAAGTTCCCCATAAAATTAGCCTGTTCAATAGTCTCTCCATTAGTCGCACAATCCCCCTCGTGGGATTCTCTACCACAATAGTTGCACCCACCTGTTTGCACTGCTTGAGCGGTTGCTTGAGTTTTTGAACCTACATCACAAGCTGCAGTTAGTTGCTTAGTGAGAGCCTCAATTTGCATAGACATCAACTTTTTTTGGGCTAACACAGCACTGGTTGAGTCCAATTCCAACACACCCTTTTTACTCACAGCTCCACGATCATTCTGGATCCTATACTCATTAGAAGCCATATCTTCCACCAGCTGTTTTACTTCCTCCTAAGTCTTAGTACCTAGAGATCCTCCAGCGGAGGCATCTAACATCATTCTGGTCTAAGGCCTCAGCCCATGGCAGAAAGTTTGCAGCTGCAGAAAATCATCAATACCATGCCCTGGGCATTTTTTAGCAATAATTTAAATCTTTCCCAGGAATCATATAGGGACTCAGAATCCCCTTGAACAAAGTTGGAAATTTCTGCCCTCTTTTTGATGAACTTGGAGATTGGGAAGAATCGTTCCAAAAATTTGTTCTCAAGTTCATTCCAAGTGTTGACAGTTCCTGCTGGGATAGTATTCAACCAATCATTTGCCCTGCCTGTTAGTGTGAATGGAAACAGGCACAATTTCTTGGCACTTTCATTAACTCCCTCAGGGTGTGTAGTTCCACATATCTCATAAAATTGGAAAAGGTGTTGGTTGGGGTCTTCTGCATCTGATCCTGAAAACTGCTTTGATTTTAAGGCAGTGAGCACAGAAGATTTGATGTCAAATTGGGCAACTCCCACTGGTTGGAAAGTGAATGCTTGAGCGCCCTGATTTCTCCTCCCGAAGTCACCGAGAGTGCGTCTTGGAGGTGGATTCTCAGCCATTTCTGCCTCTGCAGTTGAAAAATCTTCCGGAACAGAGGCTGAAGCTGAGTGTACCTGTGACTCTCTCTGGGCTTGTTGCTTAGCTAGCTTTGTTTTCTTTCGATTTGCTTTTGCTGTCTTTTCAATCTCTGGGTCAAATAACAATTCTCTCGCAGTTTTGTCTCGCATAAACAAATTTCTGAAATACTAAGCAAACCGTCAACAAGTCCAATAAAAATCACTGAGTACCAAAAATAAATAATTAAATAAATAAAAACAAAAAGTAAAACTAAAATTTAAGAATTAACTCCTTTGCCTTGTTGACAATGAAATCAACAATTCCTGGAAACGGCGCCAAAAACTTGTTAGAATTTCAGCAAGTGTACTGAAACGTTGCAAGTAAGAGAGAAAACGGTAAGTACCGGTCGTATCCACAGGGATTGCGCGTTGTTAACAAATGCAAATTATAAATTCTTAGATGGGAAAATTGGAATAATTTTGGAATTTAGTAACGCGAAATAAAACGATTATTTAATAAAGCAAGAAAAGCGATTAGGGATCGAATCCTCTACCCTCACATATCATATGAACCTTCAGTTAATTTCAAGTTATTTATTCAAGATATCAGATTCAATTCACTAAAGTAGGTTAAGGACAATTCATTGCCTCAAAACCCCTTTTACCTAATTGAGATACCCTAATTCCTTAGGTGATTCATGCCAATAGGTAAAGCCTTAAACCCTAGAACTAGAGAATTCACAAACTTAATTTCATATTCCTATGCTCCTCAAGTAAGTGATCTAAAACCCCATATCAAGTATGCAAACCCATATCCCTATAGTGATCACAAACCCTAAATCATTAAAACTATCATATGTAGTAATAAAGCATTAAACATAGAGGTCTAGACATATGACAAACCAAACAAATAACTGAATTAACCATAGCAAAGTGTTCAATAGATAGGTTTGGGGAGAATCATCTCTCCCTAATCAAAGAAGTTTAGTTACACATCATCCTAGGAGTAGAAACTAAGATAAGAGAGAAGATAAATGTAGAGTAAGACATTAGAACCTTCAACCCTTGTTCCCAAGTGATGAGAGGTGTCCAAAATCGCACTCCTAAGCTGCTCCAATGCTCTGTTCCGCTCCCAAGACGAAGTCCCTCAAAAATTCGCTGAAACTGCTTAAAAGCCCTAGTTTTCGGTCAACCATCGTGTCGCGACACGAGTCCATCGCGACGCGAAATAAGACAGAATGTTCTCCTGCGAAAAGGCTTCGCTACGTCGCGACGCGACGCCTTCTGGTCGCGACGCGAAAAATGTCAAAATGCCTCCTTCAGCTTCCTATTGCACCACTAGGCAAATGTCTGGTTCGCTAGTTGATGCTATGACAACTTGAAGGTCTTCCATTGCAATTGGCACCAGGAGTGAGAAAATTAGCTTACAAAATGAATCCCAATACATTGATCTAAACTAAGCTAATTCCCCGGCAATCAACAGAATTACAATCAAATCTCTGCAGTTTTGGTTCTAAAAATGCACAACTTATTACATATGACAAAGAGTCAACATAAGGTCGGCTTCAGGATAACCCAAGGTCGGCCATTTTAACACCCAAACTTGATGTCCCGACCGAAATCCGATTAATATATTTTTTTTATTGCAATGCTGATTGTAGTATTTCCTTTTACTGGTTTATATGTTGATTCTCTTTTACAAAGTGTCCTATGCCGTTGTAGGGGTTATCCCCCCCTCCCCAATCAGAGAGGTAGGAGGAGTTCCATCCCCAGCCAGTTTACGGGTCGCGGCCCAGATTTAGCTCGGCTGAAGAGGGGGCATGTCCGTAGAAGGTCGCGACTTAAGAACACAGGGGACTGAACCCCTCGTACCTCATCCAATCCAGCTTACGGGTCACAATCCAGATATAGCTCGGACCAGAGAGGGCGTGGCCATCCTGTTGGACTATATGATAACCTTAGAGGGGGGCGAGTAAGGTTATATGCTAAAAATGAAATCTTTTTCTTTATTTTAATTGTTTTTGAGAATTGAAGATGCTAGTTTAAATCAAATGCGGAAAAAGATTTAAACTATATGCAATTACTATGCAAGTTATAACAATAGGCAGAAACAGTTACAGAGATAGTGATATCTAAGAACAATAATATCAGATGCAATAACAATTAACAATTATAAGGAAAATGCAATGTAAAGATAAGGGAAAGAAGTACACTGATTTTTACGAGGTTCGGGATAAAAAGCCTACGTCCCCGGCCTCCGGCTTTGCAACATTCGGACTTGATAATAATCACTATAAGAGAAGAACTTCTTCAACGTCTTACAAGCAAGCAAATCCCCTATAGCTATCACACCAATCTCAATTTTCCCCAATTGAGAACCCAAGCTCCCTGCTAAGGATTTCACTACAATTCAATCTCCCTGATTGAATTGCCCAAGACAACTCCCAGGATTTCACAACAACCAAATATAGATGTTTACAACTGAGAACTAGGATCCAATCACTCAATCATATGACAATGATGTAGTTGAGAGAGATGAGAGATTTGGATCAACGTGATTCCCAACCTAACCAGTGATGAAGAACGTGAAGAGTGTGACGGTGAAAGTTCGCGTTATGTTCTTTTTAGGTTTTGTGGGTTGTTCTCTCTGATTGTTAAAAAAAGTGAGAAACCCTAAGCCTATTTATAGAGTTTGTAAAAAATATGACCGTTGGAACAATCCTTAACTCTATTGTAATAAGTAGACAATCGAATATTGTTGTCCTTTTAAACAAGGTAAAGAAATCGATTTAGGGCTTCTAAAAAATAAGTTGGAAATCGATTTCTTGCTTAAAAGAAGTGAGAAATCGATTTCTTGCTTAATGAAATGAGAGAGAAATCGAGTGCAAGCTTTAATGAACTAAGAGAGAAATCGATTGCTAGCTTCAAAAACAAGTTGTGATTCCAAAAACACAAGTAACAAATCGATTTCTTGCTTTAAAAGAATAGAAGAGAAATCAATTTTTGGCTTCCAAAACAAGTTTAAAAATCAATTTAGTGCTTAAAATATACAAAGTCATCAATCGATTTTTTTCTTTCCAAAACAAGTTCTTTTAAAAATAATCAAGCCACAAATCGATTCTTGGCTTTACACTAGGAAGTGAGAAATCGATTTCTAGCTCTAAAAGCAAGAGAGAAATTGATTTCTTGCTTTAAAGACCAAATCAAGAATCGATTCTTTACTTCAAAAACAATTTCTTTTAAAACACTAAGCCATGAATCTATTTTCTTTAAAAACAACAATTCATTATTTGTGCCTAACCTATTAGCTTTTATATAAAAGATTTTACCAAGCGTAGCCTAATTCTATTTTAACAAAGCAGTTCTATTTTAAAAGATCATCTCTCAACTACAAAAGTCATAAAGCTGAAGTGACGGGATCTTACATGCGTCCTATGGAAAGCAAAATAACACATAAGTCTTGAACGCTTGAGTAGCTTCTCCTCCGAGCTGCTACACTTTAAGATATCATGTCAAGCGCTTTGGTTCATGCCATGTGCTTTGGTTCATGCCTTGTACTTTGGTTCAACTATAACCATTAGTAAACAGATTGTAATTTGTTATCATACAAAACAAAGAGTGTTTGACCTTGGTTCAACACATCCTACGAGCCACGACGTCGAAATTGGGAAGCGTTCCCAGATGCCCCCGTACCAAACAACCATGTGATTTGGTTTGGGTTGGCTATTAAGCACACAAAGTTACACAGAAGTTGGGAAAACCCAACCCATTTATTGAATTTCAAATAGTTCCTTACATTCAAATGGAAATACATCTTTATTAATTGTGCTTAAACAGAAATATTGACATTCTGACAATTCAAACTCGCATCTCCGGCTCTCGTTCCTGTTTTCTGACCCGCTTCTTGCTGTCGACCTCCTTTGAGCCGTCATACTCTTCTTCCGACTTCAAGGAGAGGAAGTGACACTGTTTAGCCGATGCTAAGTCGACGTCGAGGGTGATCACTTCATTTTCCAGGGAGTAGAACTTCATCTTTAAGTGCACCGTTGACGCAACAGCTCCCAACCAACCTAGGGTAGGTCGGCCAATGATGCAGTTGTAAATCGATTTACAGGGTAGTACCGAAAATGGAGTCTTCACGATGCGAGATTTTCCTAACAGGTCCACCCCATTTGTCACCATCAAATCGAGGTACACGAAGTTACGCAGAAGTTGAGAAGACCCGACCCGTTTATTGTCTTTAAAATGTCAACTATTTTACTAGTAATCAATATTTGAACTTCAATCCAAAACATGAATCATATGTTTATCACTTCTCATTACCTTAATAATAAATAAGAATTAAATAAAATTCATAAGTTTTGGTTCTACTTATAAGCTCATTACGATGATGTTAAAATATTAATTTTGATGTTAATTTATTTTTCTTGATTCTCTAATATTATTGTTTTGCTTTTTTTCTTTACAAATAAACCAACTACCCAACCCAATTCAACCCATTTGAAGTCGGATTCGGTTGGTTTGACTTGTTTGAGTTCCTCGAAAATTTAGGCCTAATTATACAGCTCAACCCATAAGTATTTGCTTGTATATCACGCACGCCCACCCCTATATGCTTGTATATCACGTCGTGATTCACACTTCAATCTCAATTCACCTCCTTCTAATTTCATCTGCAACTGTGAATTCGGGAACTCTCTCTTCAGTCTTCCTTTTCACTTTCACTCTTCTCTGCTACTATGGCAGAACCTTCTACCACCGCCACCGCCACAGCCTCTCCTCCTGCGGCGACTAAGAGTTGGGCCGACGAAGCAGATGAAGAAACCAACCAATCGTCCAGCTCTGCCACATAAACCCTGTCGCTCAATGTCGACGAATTGTCTATCGACGACAACAAAAAGCCTCTCAAGTTATTAGACGATCTCGATGACTCCAACATCGAAGCGGTTCAATACGAATACCCCAATCTTCTCTTAACCCTCTCTAACAGGAATATAATAATTAGTTTTATGGGTTTATTTTATTTTATGCCATTTACTCTTTTGCTCTTCATAGTTGTATTTAGCTTGGCTTAGTGCCTCATTTGATATTCAATCAACATTTCACAAATATTATCTTCTCTCTAAAAAAACTCTCTAGTTCTCTCTACACCTTCTCTAATGTTCCGAATTCCATTCTAATAATTGGAGTTCCTGCTTTAGAGACTGGATTTTACCGGAGAAATCCCTAGAATCCATTTTCCTGTGTCAATTGGTATCAGAGCATCGACCTGGTCCTTGCTTTAATGGCTGCGAATTTTTTTGAGGTATCCCGTTCGGGCAAGGTATCCCGGTCATCATAGTCCTCTTTCTGTTGTTCTTCGTAGGGCGCTATTGGGCAAGGTATCCCGTTCGGGCAAGGTATCCCGGTCCTATTGATTGTTTTCCTTGTAGGCGTTATCGGGCAAGGTATCCCGTCGTAGGGCATTATTGAGAAAGGTATCCCGTTCGGCCAAGGTATCCCGGTCCTGTTGTTGTTGATGATGATTGTAAGGCAGTAGTGGCAATGTATCCTGATCCTGTTGTTGTTGTTGTTGTTGTTGTTGTTGCTTGTAGTTCTAGGACCGTACGTGAGGTCGCGACAATAGTGTTAGCTGAAGATTAGTTAAAGATTGTTTGTGCATGCGTGTTATGAAAGTTGTAACCACCATTGTTGATTGTTTCCTTGCTATGTGATAGTATTTGCCGTTTTAGTTTCGATCTTATGTTCCTTATATGGTTTGGACGCTCTTTCTCACATGTGCACTATTTTTTAGATTGAGTGTATGCACCGTCACATTGCACCGTTGCTTTGGACAGTCGTACACGGAATACGTAAGAGTAATTAGCAAAGTAAACCATCTGTCTCACATATATGTCAATGCTTCTACGATTGTGCAGCGGTGGAGACGACAAATACTATCACATCCGACAAATACTATCACATGATGCACATGGCGGAAACGACAAATACTATCACATTGCACCGTTGATGTGAGCTTCTACGATTGTGCAGCGGTGGAGACGTGATCACTACGGATCACCCAGCAACTTGCGGAATGATACTATACGTTGATGTTACTTTCTTTGTATTTAATTAATTAAAGGTTTATTGCTCTAAGCATGTGACATCGGAACTTGAGTTGTATTTTCAATATTATATTCCAAGTCACACTAGTTACTATATTAAAAGAAATGTTTTATCTAAGGCTTTAATGTTCTTATAAATAATGTTTATTTGATTTAAGGAGTTGGACGAAATTTTTACTTGCGAAAACCATTTCATAAAATGAATTGTTAGTTTTATTTTAAAAACAAATTTATTCATTTTTCGTAATTTTTCCCTTATAATTACTTTCGGGGTCGTACCCTATCTTCATCTGAGATGCGAAATACACCGATGACGATTCCACCACCGGAACCACCTGATTGGGGTGTGGAGTTCTTTCTTACAGTCTTAATCAATGGTTATTCAGATTTGGGTGCATTGGCAGCAATGGTGTCGCCACCGTCGCCAAGGCTCTACCCACCGCCGGAACCACCCGATTGGACCGTTGCTCCAACACTGGCACGCCACACGTTTCTCTCGCATACCACTTCAAAGCATTGTGCAGCAGCACAAAATCCATGTATTGTTTCCTTTAATTCGATGGCAACACAACACCAATTGTTCAGCAATAGCATTTTATCCTCTTGTTTTTGGTCTGATCAATCGCTCATTTGGGGATTGAGAGAATTGTTTAGGGAGTCTCTTATTGTGAATATTGGTTTATCTGATGGTGGAGCACCTGACTCTATTGTATACGCCCAAGCCAAATCCCTATTGCTACTGAAACCACCTGACAGGTTGGCCACTCTAACACCCTCACTCAATCTATTTCTGCTGCATGACACCTCAGAGTGTTTCACAACAACACAGCACCCGAGTCTCGTCCCCTATGTGTCAATCCCAATTACCCACCAGTTGTTTGAGCAAATGCCAGAATGTTTTACCATTACTCTTGAGCACACTCAGGTGTTTGAGGAAGTTCACAGAAGAGTGCCCATGTTATTACAACAATTATGTGTGCAAGACTTGGCAAGAACTGTGCAATGGTTAAAGTCAGAATCATTTTCACTATTTCAACAAACTCTTAAGATAACAATGGCAATTGAAAGGGAAGATGCTGGAAGGGAGGTGAAATTCCATGACCCAGTCAAACACCAAGAGAATGTCAACACTCCAATGCAGTGGCGGACCTGGCATGTAACCAGGGGGTTCAGTTGAACCCCCTGGAATTTTTTTTTTGCATTAAACACCCTATATAAATAGTCTAAATCTCCTAAAATTTTAATTTTGACACCCCTGAAAATTTGAAATTGTACTAGTAGACCAAGTTTTGCACCCATTTGACACCGGCCTTAAAAAATTTGACACCCCTGACCCCGGGGTCCTGGGTCCGCCACTGCTCCAATGGAATTATGTAAGGGAGGCAACCTAATAGATATGGTATTATCGAGAGGAGTTAAATACTTAGAAGATGAAGCAAGGGAAAATCTATTTTTTGGAAGTAGGAAGCATTTACCAGAGGCTTGCAATCCTGTCTTGTTTTATCTCCATTGGTATGTAGAATTCGATATGCACTCTGCTTTAATTTCACTAGCTTATTGGATCCTTGAATATTGTGGATTTGTGCTTTGCATTTGTTCCAATGGTGAGCATAGCAATTTTCATGGTTTAAATTCTTGGTTGATGGAGCATGACTGGAAATGTAATTTAAAGATATGGTTTGGTTTATGTTGTGGTAATTTGAGTTGGGATAAGTTGGCTGCAGTGAAAATTCCCATGTCCATTGATGATTGTGGGGCTCATGGAGGTACTTGTTGAAAATCCTTCATGTACCAATAATCAAATTGAATCTAAAGGCATCCTACTCAAAGCAGAATTAATCATTTTTGCTGGCACATTAAGTCAGGGCTGTACAAATAGGCTTTTAGTATTTCTAATCACCATTAGGTTTATCACCATGAATTTTTTATTAAAGGTTGTGATCTTGATTTGGTTTGGAATGATAACTTCACTAGATGCAAGAATAGTGAGCAAAGAGATGTAGCTTTTGAGTTGTTCAAAGACCAACCTAGAAGGGAAATTGGATATGGTAATAACACCTTTATAAGCATATTGATTTTGGATTCTTTGGGAATTTTGGATTTTGGGGCACATGTCCATTTGGTGGCTAGTTTTTCTTTCACTATGCATTTTAACTGTGGTTGCATTCTTGATGCTTTTGAGAGATTTGAAGCAGAATCTGCCCTCCTTAATCCCGTTACCTATAGTGCTGTGAATGAAGTTTTCTTACTGCTGAATAAAAAGGGGTTTGAAAGATCATTGCAAATTATCCATGTTGCATTAGTGTATGGTCATTTGATTGCTCAAAAGGAAAAGGGTTCACATGTTGCAGCTTACTTGATATCTAGTCCTGAAGGTTGGTTAAAAAGCATAGCAAGTTCTTCCCTTTTGTATTCCTTAGAGACTTGTGCTTTTCTTATTGAGGCTACTGCTGTTAAAAAGAGTGGTGGAGATGATGTGTAGCATGAGATGAACTTCAAACTTGTCCTCCAGAATCATGAAGATGACTTTCTCCTCGTGATTACGTTTGAATGTCAAAATTGTTATGTGGTGGCTGTTTATCACAGAAAAATGATTGACTGGGGCCGATTTCGTGTTCCTTCAAGACTACTCAAATGGAAGATTTTACCTCCAAAACATGGTACTTGGAAATATTCATCCTTGAGGACAAGGATGTTTGAAATGGGGAGTATTGTAACAGGAATATAATAATTAGTTTTATGGGTTTATTTTATTTTATGCCATTTACTCTTTTACCCTTGATGGTTGTATTTAGCTTGGCCTAGTGCCTCATTTGATAATCAACATTTCACAAATATTATCTTCTCTCTAAAAAAAACTCTCTAGTTCTCTCTACACCTTCTCTAATGTTCCGAATTCCATTCTAATCATTGGAGTTCCTGCTTTAGAGAGTGGATTTTACCGGAGAAATCCCTAGAATCCATTTTCCTGTCTCACCCTCTTTCTTGGCAAGAAATTGATACTTAGGGTTTTTGAATTTTTGTGCAGGTTACCACCGGTGACCCTCCTTACACCTCAGCCGCCACATTCGAAGAGCTTTCCCTCACGCCAGAGCTCTTGAAAGGTCTCTACGTAGAGATGAAGTTCCAGAAGCCCAGCAAAATTCAAGCGATAAGTTTGCCCATGATTCTGAACCCTCCACATAGGGGTTTGATCGCGCAAGCACATAACGGTTCTGGAAAAACCACTTGTTTCGTTCTAGGGATGTTAAGTCGCGTAGATCCGACTTCGCAGGCTCCTCAAGCTCTGTGCATTTGTCCTACTAGAGAGTTAGCTATTCAGGTGAGTTGCTATACTTTTATTTTATGAGATTATGTTTTTCTTGCTACTGTTGAAGAATGTGGTGTTATTGTTCATCTATGTGTTTGTGGCAGAACGTCGAGGTTCTAAGGAAAATGGGGAAGTACACAGGAATTAGTTCAGAATGTGCAGTTCCAATGAATAGCAGGGATACACTTCACATATCAAAACGGCCCCCAGTTATGGCTCAGGTGGTTATTGGGACTCCTGGTACGATTAAAAGTTGGATGACTTATAAGAAACTTGGGGTGAATAGATTGAAGATTCTAGTTTTTGATGAGGCTGATCAAATACTTGCCGAGGTAATTCTATAAATGTTCTTTAACTAGGCACACATTACACATACTATATTGGCATTCTTCATGTATCTACTATAGATTTATACAAATTCACCACATATGATTTTACCAATACCCCCATTCTATCTAAAAGACACCTCAAATTTTTGAGGGTAAAAATGTCATTACACTCTATTTCTTCTTTTTTTTCTCTTTATTCTTACACTCTCTTTCTTACTTTTCACTTTTCTCTTACACTCTCTTTCTTCCTTTTTTCTCTTTCTTCTTACACTCTCTTTCCTCATTTTCACTTTTCTTTTACACTCTCTTTCTTTCTTTTTTTTCTTTTTACTTTCCTTTTCCCATAAATAATTATTCTCTTTATCTTATCACTTCACTTTACTTCTTTTAACTAAATTTCTAAATTTATACAAACACTACTTTAATTAAATTTTTTGAAGACTACTACTATAAACCTACTATCTAAAAAACAAGAAGACTTAATGACTATTTAAATTAGTAATTATACAAATTCACCACATATGATTTTACCAATACCCCCATTCTATCTAAAAGACACCTCAAATTTTTAAAAGGAAAAATGTCATTACACTCTATTTCTTCTCTTTTTTTCTCTTTATTCTTACACTCTCTTTCTTACTTTTCACTTTTCTTTTACACTCTCTTTCTTCCTTTTTTCTCTTTCATCTTACACTCTCTTTCCTCATTTTCACTTTTCTTTTACATTCTCTTTCTTCCTTTTTTCTTCTTTTTACTTTCCTTTTCCCATAAATAATTATTCTCTTTATCTTATCACTTCACTCTAATTCTTTTAACTAAATTTCTAAATTTATACAAACACTACTTTAATTAAAATTTTTGAAGACTACTACTATAAACCTACTATCTAAAAAACAAGAAGACTTAATGACTATTTAAATTAGTAATTAATATTTAAAACAAATATCTCTTATTGATAATCTAATATCTAACTTTTATTATCTACTATAATCTACTAACAAACTCAAATAATCAATTGAAACTTTGAGATAACTGCAATGATATATAAAAACACACGGGATAACTACACAAATATATAAAAAGGCAAAGGATTAATATTTGTCATTGATAATTAAATTTTTGGAAGACTACTATAAACCTACTATCTAAAAAAGAATAATATTTAATGACTATTTAAACTACTGATTAATATTCAAAATAAATATTTCTTATTGATAATTTACTATCTCTCTTTTACTATTTACTATAATCTATTAATCAATTAAAATAATTAATTGAAATTACGAGATAACTGCACTGATATATAAAAAAACACGAGATTAATATTTGTCAATGATAATTAAATTTTTTGAAACCTACTACTACAAACCTATTATCTAAAAAATAAGCAGGCTTAATGATTATTTAAATTACTAATTAACATTTAAAACAATTATTTCTTATTGATAATCTACTATCTAACAAATTTACTATCCACTATAATCTACTATCAACTAAAATAATCAATTGAAACTACCAGATAACTGCACGGAATAAAAAACACGGGGATAAGTGCAGTGATATATAAAAAAAACACGGGATTAATATTTGCCATTGATAATTATAGTTTTTGAAAACTACTATCTAAAAAAACAAGAAGGCTTAATGACTATTTAAACTGATTAATATTTAAAACACACGCGACAAATATTTGTCACTAATACCTAAAAAAGGACAAATATTTGTTACTGATATATAAAAAAACACGGGATAAATATTTGTTATTGATAATCTACTATCTATCTTTCCCTATCTACAATAATCTACTAATCAACTCAAATAATCAATTGAAACTATGAGATAACTGCACTGATACATAAAAAAAACACTGGACAACTGCACTGATATATAAAAAAATACGGGGATAATTGCAATGATATATATAAAAACACGGGATAGTTGCACTGATATATAAAAAAACATGGGATAACAACACTGATATATAAAAAAACACTGCACTGATTTATAAGAACACATGAGATAAATGCACATATTGTTTTTAAATGATACTTTTACATTTTTAGTTTTAATATTTATCAATTTTTTATTTGAAACTCCTCTTTTATCTACTTTAAATTTTTCTTTATTTTCACGGGGTAATGTTCAGACTATTTAAATACTGTCTAAATTCATTCCTAAAAGGAACACGACAGCACCTGTCCGTATGCAAGTCATCCTCTATATTTTACAATTGATTTTAGATTAATAAGATTTCAAACTAATGTTTCTATTTGAGGTAATCGTATGAGGTAACGCAATCGGCCCGTGCGGATGCACGGGTATAGTACTAGTTTATTACTATTATTGGAGAACTAGTGACACGGTGATACCCCAGACCCAGTTAGATAATTAAATAGGCAGTGGATCGTCCCTTCTTGTGATGGACAAAGAGGAAGAGGTCACTATTAAACCACATATCTTTATATATAGTTCTACTTAGTAACATCTTTCTAGTAAACGTTAGGGTATGCATGGTACATAAGCCATACCATATTGTACCACACCATTTTTAAAATGTGGTTCCGGTGAACTGGTTTGAAAAAAACCGGTTTATGTGTGAAAACCGGTTTGCCGATTTGACGCCCAAAAATTATGCAGACGAGCATTCGGTGCACTAAAATTTGAAATGTTTGGAACATATTTACAAAGGTCAACGATTTTTCTTTCAGTGGTAGGTATTTTTCTGACGGTTATTTACATCCTCTACGAATCAATTCTGTCTTTTCTAGAGGAATCTCTGAAAACCATGTTTAGCTTTTTTTGTCAATCACAGAGCATAGTTGCTTATGCGTTGAACTTTCCCATTCAGAAATTTGCTCAAATATTTGCTCTACCATAGTTTCTAGAAGAATCTTCAGCGAACCGATTCTGCCCAATTCAGAAATTTCTACCGTAGTTGCTCCTACAATGCGTACATTTCCGCTACCACGTTGGGTGGTGGTGTATAGATTGGGCTTGACCTTTTGAATGCATCGTTGATTTTGAGTTTATCGTAGTGGATTATCATAGAAGCAAAAAAGAAAAAGGAAGTGCAATTCTTTTAGGGATCTAGGGATGAGAAGGAATTGTAGATGAGAGTGAGAAGAGAACAGCTACTTGCTGCGAGTGAGATGAGGGCTGGTATGGGCTGGTTATTTAAAAAAAACAGTATGGGCTTTTTTATAGTGGAGCAAGACAGCTTTTAGTGTGATTCAAGTTTACTAGTGTTTTTGCACACCCGTAATAAACGTGCCAGAGATCCCAGGAGTTGGTTAAAACTTCAGGGAATTGATATGGTTTACTGATTTTGTCACGTGTTTTTTCTTTTCTTTATTTTTTAGCAAGGCCTGATTGCTCAATATGATGTGCCTTAATTTACTCTATTACTGTAAACCGTGCTGTTGCAGGATGGGTTCAAAGATGATTCCCTGAAGATAATGAAGGAAATAGGAAAAATCAACTCTAACTGCCAGGTTTGTGGAACCCTCTCTCGCTTGGTGTGCTTGCGTGTATGACATTTCAATACATATGGGAAATTCTTGTAGACTTATTCTAAACAGGTTGTGCAGACTCTAAGCCAACATTATGTTACATTAAACAATATCTGTATTAAACTACCATAGCACCACTTTACTTTTTAAATGGTTTGTCGATTTATGATTGCTTTACTCTACACTTTATCCAAGTCTATGCAACAATCTCTCCATCCCATCCAATGGGACAGCTTGCACAACATCGTGCTCTATATGAGCATTTCCGAATTGTGCTCAACATGAGGGATGAATAGGGATTATTTGGCTGAGATCATTCATCTTTCATTTCTCTATTAATCTAACTATTAATCTAATTTGTTCAGTGATACAATTTCCTTTTCTAGATAGGAACTAGAATCATATATGATATAGAGATTGAATTTTCTTCTGCTTGATGCTACTGGATTGCCATAATTGAATTTGAAATTGTGCAGTTGGGAAATATAACAATTCCCAAGATACACTTGTTATTTGTACAGCAGAGGCATTGCATCTGCACTGGAATATTAGCTGCCGTGTATGTGATGCAAATGTTTGTGTCTGCTCTTATGTGATATAGTTTGGTTTTTCAGTTTTATTTCTTATCCGAGAAAATTTTGGTCGCCTTCTACTCTATATCTCCAGGTTCTTCTGTTTTCTGCTACATTTAATGACATAGTCAAGAATTTTGTTTCAAAAATCGTTAAGACGGATCATAATAAACTTTTTGTGAAGAAAGAAGAGCTATCTTTAGATGAAGTGAAGCAGTACAAAGTGCGTTGTCCAGATGAGCTCTCTAAGATTGAAGTGATAAAAGATTACATATTCGAAATAGGAGAGAATGTGGGTCAATCCATCATATTTGTGCGCACAAGAAATAGTGCAAAAATGTTGCACAAAGCTCTCGTTGATTTAGGCTACGAGGTTACTTCCATACAAGGTGCTCTTGATAATGAAGAGAGAGACAAGATTGTCAAGGAGTTCAGAGATGGTTTGACATCGGTTCTTATATCAACCGATATTCTTGCTCGTGGCTTTGATCAGCAACAGGTGCTGAATCGATTCCTCTCTCCCCCTCTCCCTGTGTATAGTCATTTGCTTTTCAATATCATGACATCCTTCCATTTCATACTTGTTCGGGTTAACTTGGTTATTAACTACGATCTTCCAGTGAAATACACCGCTCAGTATAGCCGTGAACCTGAGCCTGATTGTGAGGTGTATTTGCACAGGGTTGGTAGGGCTGGGCGATTTGGGCGCAAAGGTTAGTTCCTTAAATTGTCTGCTTGCTGTTGTATACTTATCATAAATTGTTATATTTTTATAGTAATTGAGGTTCTCTTAATTTTTTTATGTGGTGCTGGTGTTGCAATATCTAAGTTGAATTTCTGCATGTTTAACCAAGAGATTATTTATCTCTAATGAAGTGGTAGCTTTAGGCATGCTTTTTTTTTGTTCTTAGTACCGTCAACGTGAGGGAATGGGGAGGGGCGTTGCAGGGTTGAACCCGCACTCCCAACACCCACACAACACTAATGTTTTACCACTAGGTTGTGCTCTCGGGACAGCTTTAGGAATGATTTCCTTTATATCATAATTATAACCCCAAATATTCAGGTGGTATTATCGTCCTCAAAGGAACATTGTTGTTGCCACCATGTTTCATTGGTTCGAAAATTGATGAAAATTGATGCTGGTTTTATTATTACTCTGGTTGGACGACTAACATGTCAATCTTCTTCTAGGGCACACAATCACTTCATGTGCAATTTCTAATTTTTTTGCTTTGTCCTTTTATTTTGTCAAAAAATTCCACATTGGTTAAAGATATTACCGAAATAGTTGCTCTAATGACTTGGGCATGAGAGTTCAGTGCTAAGATCCCACATCGGCTAATAGGGGGTGTGTTAAGATCTCACATTGGCTACATGTATGGCCAAAATATTTCTTATAGGACTAGGGAAATCCCCCTGATCAGAGGTAGCATTTGGGATTTAATTAGGTCTAGATTTTAACTTGTTCTAAAAAAGGAAGTTGATTTGTAATTTCATTCCTAAGTAAGTTGTGCATGATATTTTCATTTGTAGTGCAAAATACCAAGTTTTTTTATGTTTTGTTTCATTTGATTGAATAGGGGCTGTATTTAACCTCATATGTGATGATAGAGATGAAAAGCTTATGTCGAAGATTGAAAACCATTTTGGCACCCATGTAACTGACGTATGCTACTTGATAATGGTACTTGGATAGTTGGGCTATGATGCTCCATGCAGTGTGATGCAGAACATTGATTCTGCAAAATTTGATCAATTTTGTATGCTTGTCGATAGAGTTATGATTCGGATGAACATATGCATCTTACTAATTTTGTTAATGTCAATGGGATGCAGGTGCACGAAAGAAGTGTTGAAGACTATAAACGTGCTCTTAAGGAGGCTGGTTTACTGATATGACGCGAATCTACAAAAGTTGAAGGATGACGACAGCTTTGTATTCGACTCTTGAATGTGCTTGGATATTGGCTGATCAATGAATCCTCCAATTATTTTACAATCGACACACACGAACCATCGTTTAAGTTTTGGGGATGAGAGTAGTTGTTCAGTATTTATTTTTGGTGCAACGCGGTGGATTTTGCTCGGTGGAGTTTTCTATTCCTTGTAATATTGTACCTCTGTGATTAATCCTGTGTATGGAAAATTCCTTTTTGCCTGTGTGATAATAATGACCCAAGACCTGCATTAGGGTGAATTGTGGACTCCTGGGCTGCCTTCAGCACCAGCAAATATTTACCCAACATAGGATGTCACCAACATTTTAAAAATTTCTAAAACTTTAAATGAGTTGCTCAAATTTTCGTCATCAAAAAATTGGGCACGGTTCTGTCTCAGCTGTTGCTACTCTTGTGGCAAGGGGCGCGAGCTGTGACAGAGGAACCTTAGTGGTCCCATGAACCGCTGAGATATTTGTGCTGATTTGAAGTGTTCCAATTGACAAATTGTAGATTGGATTGTCCAAATAATAAAATTGTGGGTGGGGTCAATTCATGTTTTAATTGGTTAGGTTTGATTTTCAAAACACTAGTTTGACTATATGGTAGTGGTGGGTACACGTTGGCTCTAGTGGTGGAGTCATTTTGTTTGTTCTAAATAGTTCCAATTTTCAATCCAGAATAACTTGACAAGTCCAAACATTTGCGTTGTGCAAATTATAAAACAGAAAAGCATGAAACCGAAGCCAACAGCGATTTTGATAAAAGTAAAAACCCAAATAGAATTGTATATTTTTGTCTATTGTTTTTTTATTGATATAAAGTTCTTTTTTGGTGAAATTGATAAGTTTAGCTTGATGACTAAATTACTTACCATCAAATATTCAACCAAAAATATGGTGTCAAAAAAATGTTCAACAGAAAAAACTTACGATCAAATATGCATTTGAAAAACGTTGTCCCAATCAAATGGCGTAACTTTAATTAGACCGGATTAAATTCAACCTAACCAGAGCTGCACTTTAGTTCAATCCATTCTAACATTGAATGGTAATTTTTTTTTGAAACTTTCGTAAATACGCATTTCATAGTTTTTTTTTCCTCCGTTTCCTGTTGTATAGGTATAAAATGTAGTGTTTACGGTAAAAAAAACAGGTATAAATGTAGTGTGTAAATAATGAGTGTGATTGAGCAATTCATATTTCTCCTCACGATAATGGTTAGGAATACTCTCTTTTACATACTCACTCCAGCGTTCACTCTATGAGTGGTTAAAATTCACGTGGTCCAACTAAATTGATAGGTCTCATTTCCAAAATAGAGGGACCCACATGAATTTTAACCAATCATAGAGTAAGTGTTGGAGAGAGTGTGTTTTTTTGATTAACTAGATGAATTGGTAAATAAACACAACGCACACACACACACTACCACTGCTCATAGCAGGGTTCAAACTCGAGAGCCGACGTCCCTATGTCACTGAAATTGTCAAGAAAAACAACAGTCAGCGACGAAGAGAGTGTGTAAAAGAGTGTGTTGCTAGCACTTCTCTTCTCCGCATAGTAATAAACTAATTTTGATACATTTTATCTTAACTAGTTTTTTACCCGTGCGTATAATTTGCTATGAAATTATAAATATGTTGAAAGTTCAAAAAAGTTAAAAAAAATTGGTATCGCCATATAATATTAATAATGGAGTAAAAATGAGGAAAAAAGAAAATGAGATTTAATATAAAATATGCACTCCAGTTGGCGCTCCCGTTGGCACTCCAGTTGTCGCTTCCGTTGCCACAATCGTAGCCGCTCCCATGCAGCTCACGAAAAAAAAAGCAATTATTTTTAGAAAAAATAATTTTGAAATTTTTGCTAGCAGTATCGCTTTTTTGACAATTAGTAGTAGTTAAATTAATTGGTTTTAGTAGTTTGAGTAGATTATAGTAAATTAAAAAAAGTAATTTTTAAAAGAAAAAAATTACAGATTTTTAAAAAAAACTACTGATTTTTTTTTTTTAAAAAAAAGAATTTTTAAAAAAATTAGTGATTTAAAAAAATAATTACTGATTTTTAAAAAAGAAAGATTAAAAAAAGAATTTTAAAAAGAAAACAAATATAAAAAAAAAATTTAAAAATTACTGATTTAAAAAAAATTAATTACTGAAATAAAAAAAATGAGGAAAGTTCCAAAAATACAAAAAAAATCGGTATCTTCTTATAATATTAATAATGGAGTAAAAATAAGAAAAAGAGAAAATGATATTTAATCTAAAATATGCTCCCCCGTTGGCGCTTCGTTGGCACTCCCGTTGCCGCTTCCGTTGGTGCTCTCGTTGGTGCTCCCGATGGAGCTCTCGTTGCCGCTCCCGTCTCACGATAAAAAAGCAAAAGAGATTTAACTATTGATATTAGGAAATATAATTTTGAAATTTTTGCTAGCGGTATCGCTTTTTTTGACAATTGGTTGTAGTTAAATTAATTGGTTTTAGTAGTCTGAGTAGATTATAGTAAATAGTAAATTTTAAAAAAATAATTTTAAAAGAAAAAAATAAAAATGACTGATTTTTAAACAAATTAGTGATTTTTTTAACAAATGTTTTTAAAGAAATTAGTGATTTAAAAAAAATATTACTGATTTTTAAAAGAAAGATTAAATAAAAGAATTTTGAAAAGAAAAAAATAAAAAAAAATTTAAAAAAATTATTGATTTCAAAAAAAGTTAATTACTAATTTAAAAAAAAAGACTGTGCATGTCAGTGCGTCAGAAATTTGTTTTTTTTATAGAAAAAGCTGCAAAAAGCTGATTATTTTTATCTTTTTGTGGCACATTTACAATTTTGCCATCATTTTTTGACAAATGGAAAAATTCTAATATGTCTGAAATTGCCATTTTATGAATCTCTCGAGAACATTTTAATATAGAAACGTTTATCTTATATCTCAGATGTTTTACCAAAAAATAAATCAGCATAGCCAAAAATTTACAAAAATTGACAAAAAATGATTTTGTAGAACTAATTTTGCTTGAAAGTGAGTTGAATCTAACGTGGTTTTTGTTTGGATACGTTTATGCCAAAAGTGATTTTAACAATTTTTGTTGTTTAGGGTCCATTTGTTATTGATTAAAAAATACGTGATTTTTATGTTAAATAATTTAGATATTAGTTTTTATAGATTTTTAAGAACAAGTTGTTTTGTGTTTTGTAACCCAATGAAAATCACTCTTTTTTTTAAAAAAATCATACTATGAAAAATGATTTTTATGAGAAGCTACTCAAAACAATTTCCCATTTTAATCAGTTTTTAGAAAACTTCCAAAACAGATTATTTCTTCAAAAAGAAAAAGTGATTATTCTTCAAAAAAACTTTGCAGGCTGGGCTACTGCACAGGGCCTCAGCCCACTATCATTTTTTTAGGGAACAAAAAAAAGTAGTATAGTTTGGCCTTTCATGGTTCCAAAAAATTGAGTTTTCGGTGATTCATTTGATAAAAATATAATTAGGGACACAATTTTTAAGAATTGAACAGGGCCTTCAAATTGTTTGAGACGACTCTGTTAGGAAACAAGAATAAACTGGATGTCTATCTCATTTACAGCACTGTCAGTTGTAGCTTAGCTAACTGACTCAATAACGAACAAAAACAGAAAACTAACAATTGGGCCACTAATGAATACAAACAGGTGATACTTCATACTACCCCAAGCTACTTAGTAGACACCCCCTCACTCTCAAAATCCCCAAAATAACCCTCATTCAAAATACCAAATACCTTCCCTTTCCCTCTCACTCTCACACACACCCCCTCCATTCCATCTCTTCTTCAACCTCCGAACCCTACCCTTCTTTTCTCCCTCAATTTCACACTCTTCTCCCTCAATCTCACACTCATCTTCTCCCACATTGCTTCGCTGTCGCATTTACGGTCTCACAAGTAACCATTTCCTTCGTTTTTGCATTATGCTTTTTTTCCTGGTTTTCGCATGGTTCGGAGGAGAACCACTGAACGGGTTCGACCCATAACCTCTGAACCATGTGAAGTTTGTTGTCTGATCTGTTGTTTTTGCATGGTTCGACGCAGAACCTTCGATTTGGTTCGACGCAACGTGGTCCGAACGGGTTCGACGCAGAATGTAACGCCCCAAAAATAATTGATTAATTTATTTAATTAATTTAATAGGATTTGTGTGGTAGAAATAATAATATTATATGTTATTAATAGTTAGTCCATTAGGGGTTAGTAATAGTGATTTTAAGTGATTGGCCCATGAGTAATTCGAATAAGTGATGAAAAAGCCCATAAGACCAAATAAAAATATAAAAGGGCTAGGTTAGGGTTTTGTTGTCATTAGAAGGAAAAAGAAAAAAATAAGGATTGAGAAGAGAGAGCTAGGAGGGGGCGGCGCTAGCACAAGAGAAAGAAGGAGAGAAAACGTGAATCAAGAGGAGAGAGAAGAAGCTAGGGTTCGAATCATCCATCAAGCTAGGGTTGTGTATTCATCTAAGGCTAAGGTAAGGGTGAGGTTCATGCTTTATAAGGGTTGGTATGAAGGGTTGTATGTGGGTTAGGGTTTGGTAGTCATCATATGTGTATCATGTTTATTATGTGTTTGATAAAATGCTTTGAATGCTATATTGGTCGATTTTGTCATGTAATTGATGTTCCCATGCCCTAATACTATGTTTGATGATTGCATGTGGGGGTTAGGGTATGATGATTTATCACATGTATGATTATATGTTTGTGTTGCCTTGTTGAACCAATTGTTGATGATTGAACCTATTTGTTGATGTTTGAGATCACTTGTTGATGTTTGAATATGTTTGTGGAGGTTGGAAATCAATTTGGGGTTTTTAATTCGCAAAGAAAACTGGGTATAGGTTCGGTTATACAGTAACTGGGAATAATCTAGTGGTCCAAAAATTACGTGGTTTACCTTTTCAGAAACTAGACTTAATGCTTGTTAATTTGGCACTAGTTTGGTTGCATTTGGAGTTGTATAGCTCGAGTTATAGGCGTCACAAGTTAGGTTAAAATTCTGGAAACAATCTGGATATAGGTTTGGTATTTCATGTATAACGTTTTCGTTTGAACTCCTTTTTGAATGATTCTTGATTCATTGAAAACAACACTCAATTTGTTTCGGGTTAGGCTCAAGTCCCATGTCATTTGACTGAGTTTTGATAATTTTAGAGGTGTCACAAGCTAGGTCATGGTGGCTGTCCTGTTTTCTGAACCTTGTTGCTTATTTACTAAAACTGTACGAATTGGACCATTATTTTGCAAAATAAAAATTATAATTAGGAACTATACATTCTTAGCATTCCATAGAGGGGTCCTTTGCTAAGTTTCGATGTCGTTTGATAGGTTAATTAATTCACCGAAGTAGAGGTAGGTTGCTGAAAATCATGTTGTTGTTGCTGTTTACTGAAAATCATGTTGCTGTTGCTGTAAATTAATGTTGCTGTTTACTGAAAATCATGTTGCTGTTGCTGTAAATTAATGTTGCTGTTTACTGAAAATCATGTTGCTGTTGCTGAAAATCATATGTGTTGTTTCTATTTTGTGGGCTATTCCTATTTTGGGGTGGTTGTTGGCTGTCTCTATTTTTGTGGGTGGTTGTTGGTGCCCTTAGCGCCCTGTTGTCTTGTTGATTTTGTTGTTGTCGGCCGGTGGCCATTGTTGGATTGCCTCATTAGGCATGAAGTTGTTGTTGTAGGCCGGTGGTCATTGTTGAATTGTTGATGTTGCGTGTCGGCGCATTAGAGCCTATGTCTGTTGTCGTTGCGTGTCGGCGCCTTAGCGCCTATAGTTGTTGCTTGTTGTTGGTGCCCTAGCGCCTATAGTTGCTATTTGTTGTGGGTGCCTTAGCGCCTATTGTTGTGGCTGAGCCGTTGGCTTGGATGATGTTGTTTTGTTGATGTTGTTGTCGTTGTTGTCGTGTTGTTGATTATGTTGTTAAATGTCGTTGTTGATTTTGTTGTGGGTACCGCCGAATGGCCCACCTTGTTTTGTTGTGGGTACCGCCTAATGACCCACATTGTTTGTTGAGGGTATCGCCGTATGGCCCAAACTGTTGATGAATTTTATGTTGTAGGCCTATGGCCAGTGTTGAGTCGTGTGTCGTTGTTGTGCTATGATATGATCTTGTTGTTGATTGTCTGGGTTGCATCATTGTGTCGCATGCATACCATGTGCATATAGGGCAGATGGCCCTGGAGCTTGTCTCCACCTTGTTGGATTGCCTCTTTTGGCATGGATTTGTTGGAAGCCTCTATTTACGGACTGGATTTTGGTACCATCATGCATTATAGGGCAGACGACCCTCTGATGAGCATCCTGCATTCATACCGCATGATTGAAGTCACTGACTGCTGTGACGTGTTGTTTATTGAATATTGACTGTTGTGATGATATATGCTTGTTGTGCTGATGTTGACTATTATGATGATAATGACTGTTATGTCCATGCTGTTGTTGACCTGTTGACTGTTGTGACGATAATTGTCTGCTGTGATTATCTGACATTCTGACCTTTATATACGGTCTTTCATGCGATTCTTTATACTGTTTGATATCTCACCCCTTCTGTTTGAATGTTACCCCTATGTTGGTAACGTGCAGGTGATCTCGAATGAAGACCATAGTTCTTTGTTAGTTCGATGTCGTCGCTCTGATACGTAGCACTCGGGGGGATGAACACTATTTATATTGTTTATGTTATTTTGTAGATTTTGATGTTATAAATCTTACATGGTCACTACGTTTGTTTTAATTGAATGATAAGCCCCATTTTAGTGCAGTTTTTAGAGACACTTTTGAGTCATTTTTAGAGCAGTTATTATCAATTATATAAATTATTAATTTAAATTGCTCTTTATTTTGCAGAAAGATATTAAAAGGCCAACTTAAAGCCACTCAAATCATCAATAAGGAGGGGTCACAACCAAAATGAACATAAAGCTATGTGGGCCAATTCCAACACATAAATAACTAAATGGGCCATGAGGAAAAGAAGATAAAGCCCATATTAAAGGGAAACTACTTTCCCCACACCCCCTCCTACTCTTTCACACCCCCTAACTTCTAAAAACCCTAAACTACCCTCAACTTAAAAAAAAAAAACCCTCACACCCTCACACCCCTCACACCCCTCACACCCCTCACTCCTCTCACTTTCCCTTTCCCTTTCATTCGAACCATTCCTCTCCTCCTCTCATTCGAACCCTTCCCTTTCACTCTCCCTCTCACTCAACTTCTCACAACTCACTCAATCTCACCCAATCTCCCACTCAATCTTCTCCACAAACACCCTCAAGACCACCTGGGTTTTGTTCGCGTCCTCTCACTCTCTCTAATCGTTCCATTTTCATTCAGGTAACCCTCTCTCCCTTCTGTCCATTTAAGTTTTTTTTTTCTGTGCATCTGCTGTGTTCGCATGACCTCATGCGAACACGTGAAAACGAAGGTGTTCGAATGAGGTCATGCGAACACCGTTCGAATGAGGCCATGCGAACACCCGTTCGAATGGGGTTGTTCGAACACGTGCGAATGCTTCTGTTCGAACAGGTGCGAATGATGTTGTTCGAACAGGTGTGACAGTATTGTTTCTGTTATTTTGCTGATTATGTTGCTTAATTGGTTTAATGGTTGTTGTTTCAGATATGGTGAGGCATCGTGGCGGTAGTTCGCAACAGCCGGAGCGTAGGCCACCCCCGACGGCTTCCGAACGCAAACGGAGGCAAGATGGAGCTGAACCTTCCCGGAGGGGTAGGCGTAGGGACGTCCCTCCTCCCCCACCGGAGGTTGATGATATTGTCCGGGATGTTGAGCGTGATGCTCAATTTCCGGCATATGAGCTGGCCGGCCCTTCTGGTCATGCACATGAGGAGGGAGGTGCTCAACATGAGGAGGATGTTGAGCCTCAGGAGCCTGCTGCTGCTCCTAGGGCTACATTCCCATTCCCTGGTGGACCTGTTGATGGTTCTGTCTTGCCCACATACGGGTCTCATATTTTGACTGAGTTCTATGCTGGCCGGGTAAGTTATTGTTATATAATAGCGTGTTGTCAATTTTGTTTCTTATTTTGTTGAACATATTGGCTTATTGTGCCGGTGTCATTTGTCAATGCAGGTTCGGCCGGACATAACTACGATTCCACATGGACCGGTTAACCTTGTGGTCCATGCTAGGATCAGGGAGACTCTTATCCTATCGGAGTTGTTCCCTCTCATAGGACTTGGTTTTCCCCTCACTCACAAGGGGCTGCTGAACGCATTCATAGAGCGTTGGCAGCCGGATACATCATCATTCCACCTTCCTGTGGGTGAGATGTCTATCACCCTTGATGATGTATCCCAGCTGCTACACATCCCCATCA
Source organism: Astragalus membranaceus (assembly GCA_039519185.1). Classification (NCBI taxonomy): domain Eukaryota; kingdom Viridiplantae; phylum Streptophyta; class Magnoliopsida; order Fabales; family Fabaceae; genus Astragalus; species Astragalus membranaceus. The sequence goes on along the minus strand of CM076847.1, from coordinate 91,494,617 downwards.
CGGGCCAGTTCTATGACATGCCTGACTGGACTTCGTGGCAGGGAGAGCAGATGCTGATTGACTATTTGGGGGCCACCCCCCAAGATGCCGCTGAACAGACTTCTGCGCGAGGGTTGTCAGTTGGTCTTGTATGGCTGAGGGATCATGTCTACCACCCAGCCATAGCTGAGCAGAGGTGGCATCATGCTGCTAGGGCCTATTTGCTCTATCTTTTGGGCTGCACATTGTTCGCAGACAAGTCAGGAAGCAAGGTTAAGCTTGGCTACCTAGGTATGCTTCTTGATTTGAACAATGTTGGAGACTACTGCTGGGGGGCAATGGCCCTTGCCCATATGTATGATCAGCTGAAGGATGCTTCAAGAAAGAAGACGAAGAAGATGGCTGGTCATATGGCTCTACTACAGGTATAAAACTTACTTTTTTTTTATAAGTTTGCTTTAGGTTTACTTTCAGATTTATAATCAACCAATGATATGTTCATTACAGGGTTGGATTTTTGAGCACTTCCAGACTGCCAATTTTACATCTTGGGTGGTGCACCCAGAATATGTTGAGAGTATGCCACGGGCGAAGAAATGGCTGTGTAGGGATGGCCCCGGGGCCATCAAGTCACACACCATCAGACTGTGCCTTGACCGGCTACACCATGAGGAGGTCACCTGGGACCCCTACACAGGCCATAGGCAGGAGAGACCCTTTGAGGAGCTGGGCAGGTTCAGAGGGTTCATCCGGAGTGCTGGCTGTATGGTGAGCCATTTGCCGGATAGAGTGGTCAGACAGTTTGGCCAGGTACAGCACATCCCGGAGGAGCCCAGACCTGCAAATCGGGCCGTCTGTACTCTCACGGAGTGTGATGAGAGGTGGACACAGTTCCAGGACCACTTGGTGGCGCGGGGGCCTCCCTGTGTGCCGTACTCCTCAAACACGGTGCCGGGCTACTTTCCATGGTTTTCTAGGGTCTCACATCCCTTTGCCTTCCCTGAAAATTATGTAGAGCTTGTGGATGAGCCGGATGTCAGTGTGGTACGTGTTTTTTATGTTAATTACAGTAATAAGTTTCTTCTACTTATTTAAATCTACTTATTTAAATAATGTTATGTTATTTGTTTGACAGATGCTGCCAGAGCTCCTGGATATGGTGGATGAGATGGATGGGACCATCAATGATAATGTCCCAGAGCCAACCAGGAGCGTCTTTCAGCGCATCAAGAGGTTGCTCAACCCCTTCCGTAGGATTAGGAGGAGGATCGTCAATGTGTATCAGAGGAGGGGGCGCAACACCCAGTAGGGGGGGATATTTGTATAATTTAACTGTTTGGAACTTTTGTATAATTTAACTACTTTTGATATTATTAAGTATTTTTGTGATGTCATCTACTTAATTTGGCGCAAATTTATTGCCTTTTTATTACAAACCATAACCATACATGAAATACGAAAGACATGAAATACGAAAGACATAAAACCAACATAAGCAAACAACTAACTAAGAAACTAGTGTTTCAGTCGTCCCTGTTCCAGAAGATAAATGATCTCTTCTGGAGTGCGTATTGTGTCCACGTACAACTCTAAGACTTGTCGCCCCATCGGAAGTGTAGCATGATATTCCATCATGGTCCCAACGTCGTCATCGTTGCGGATCTCCATAACTGTAAAATAGCCAGTCCCGTAATCAAGCCGGTTGTACTTTCGGTAACGTATACGCGCCACGTCTTTACGCCACGCTCCCTCTGGACGAATCTTCCTCTCAGCCTTTTCCTTCAGTTGGGCGAAGGTGATGTCCTTACTCATCCTGCAGAATACATGGTTAGGACAACGAAACACAACACCATGTTCGTCGGTGGTGACAGTCCCATGGTGATGAAGGGCAGTTAGGAATTTGGTGGATGAGTACTGGGTTGAGCACAATTGCCATTCCATTTCAGCTTGGTTGTAGCTGTCAAGAGGGAGAGTAGGTTTTGGTGAAGAAGCAGATTAGGGTTTGGTGAAGAAGGTCTGAGGATGTGAACCCCCTTTTATAATAGGCATGGTGAAATGTCAGCCGTTGATTTCATTTTTAGATCACAAATCTGAGCCGTTTAAATTCTATCCGTTCAGACACATTTTCCAAAGGGATTGACATCCACTCCTTTATCTGACACACATTTGACTGATTGTAAGCCGTTGATCAAAACTGTCGGTGGAATCTGAGACGTCCAATATCTGTCGCTCTGCAACACTGGTTCGAATAGCCTCATGCGAACATGTTCGCATGACCACATTCGAACCTGTTCGCATGACCCCATTCGAACAGGTGAAAAACACCCAAGAGGGTGTGTCCCCATATTTAACACACGCGAATGGCCTCGTGCGAACCTGTTCGAAGGCCCGTGTTCGAACAGGTGAAAATTCATGAAAAAAAAGAGGTTTGGCCTGGCCTTTTGGTCATTTCACACCCTTATGGGGTGTGTTTCGAGTAGGAGGGGGTGTGGGAAAAGCAAACGCCTATTAAAATTAGATCAAAACCTACCTTGGAGAGAAAGAAAAAGGAGTGTGTCGTGAACTTTGGCAACACCCTTGCTTGGCACGTAAACCGATGCGGCAAAAATATAAAAGAGAGAGTTGCATTATAAAAAGGAGGCAGCAAATGTGATTAAAGTAAAAAGGCCGTACACTACATACAAAAAGTGCCGCAACAGTAAACAAAGAAGAAAAAGAACGTGAACAACACAACAACACAAAGGGAATTATTTTTTGCAAATTGAAGGAAGAATTGACGGCAACATCAGAGAGAAAGGCACGCACGCACAGACATACGAGAGGAAACAGTAGCGCCGGCAACGTACGGAGAGAGTGAGGAGCAAGTTTTGGGTACCGTTCTTGACACCGTGAGAGAGCTATGGAGCAGAAAAAGGAGACAGAAAATTCAAGATAAAGATTTTCTCTAATCCGGGTTATTTTTATCTCTGTAATTTATGATTCCTAATTTTATTTCATTGTTCTTGAACACTATGGATAGCTAAATCCCCTTCTAGGGTCTAGGTGGATCTTGTTTGATTAGAGACCTTTTTATGTTTTAATTTATACTTTGAGTCCCCAATTTTTGTTCCAATTAATATTATCCTATTGCTTTATCACATAATTAGGATTGACAACCCTTTGCATGTTCATAATCAATTAGTTGATCAGCGACCGTACTGCAATTAGTTGGTGGACCTATAGGATAATTGAGACTATAATTAATGAATGACCAAACTTTAATTTAGTCTTCCAATCATTCAACCTTTTTGTACCTTATGCTTTCCTTCAATTTATATTCTAGCATGACCAAACTAGGGTTAATTTAGGGAAAAGAATATTAATCGCGAATGACCAAACGAGTTAATAGCTTTAGTAAAGGGATTGGTAATTGAATAAAATAAGGGGATTCAGGTAGAATTAGACATAGAGGAATCGAAGCTTGCAAGTGAAACCATGACCCTAGGCTTCTCTCCATTGGTTAAACTTCACATTTTAATTCTTGCTATTTATTTCTTTTTATTTTAGTTTCTATAACAACCAAACATTCGTTCGTCTAAATAATAATTAATCTTAAGTAGTTTGGTACTTGTTAATTAATCCCTGTGGAGACGATATCTTTTATATTACTTCTGCGAGAGAGTACACTTGCTCTAAGTGTGTTTTTAACGCAACATTGAACCCTTATGATTTTCCGCTGCGTGAATGAGTAAGAGTTGATTTGTTTTTAAGACTAAAAATGCTGTTTGCCGATTCATCCGAGTGATGAGTGTTATGTATCCGTTTAAGGTTTTTTTTTAAGTCGAAAAGTGTGACATCCGTTTCATTGTTGAAAACTCTGATTTTACGCTAATAAATTACCGGGTAGAAATGGGTGTTACACAGAACGTCCGAACTATACTGTTTTACACTGTTTTAGAATTTTCTGAATTCTAACAGTTTGTTTAATTTTTTTTAGTATGGAAAATACAAGGGGTGGTGGTAGTTCTAGTCAGAGACATGATGATGATGAGAGAGTTCGTCCTACGGCGTCCGTCTGCAACAGGAATTCTCAGAATAATCCACGTGCATGTAGACGCGGATGTGGACGCGGAAAAACCATCCCACCGCATGAATATGAGCGTGATGCTGGAGACTTTATAGCTGCTGAGTTGGCTGACTCATTTGGTGACCCCATTTATACTGCTGCCCCAGCTCCAGCTGCTGATACTGGTGAGCCGTCTGGTGGACCTGCTTGATGAGATGGAGCAGGTGCTGGATGGTAGGATTCCACGGCAGACCCGTACGTGCAAGGAGCATACTTGAGAGGCTGAAGATATTGGCGAGGCCATTCACACGAGGGCTGAAGAAGTATGGCTATGTCTACCAACGGAGAAAAAGGCAGACACAATAGTTGTATTTTTTTTTGTTTTTTATGAACACATTTGACTCCGTAAGACATATTTGTTTATATATATGAGTATCGTATTATTTATAGGCGTTGTTTGTTGAAAATTAGGCAATTCAGAAGTTGTTAAAAATATGTCGCTTAGTTAATTTCAGGACTCGTTAAGATTATAATAAAAGATGTCTGTCGTACAACAGTTCGCTGCCAAAACTCCGAACCAGTTCGGTGCCAAAAATTCAAACTGGTTCGGTGCCAAAAATCCGAACCAGTTCAAAACCCTAAAAGGGGTGTGCCTGTGCGTTGAAATTAAAAATAATATACTCGGTACTTATGGTCCGAACGGGTTCGGTACTTCTGGTCCGAACCATCGTAAATACAGGAAAAAAAATAAGCGCGCCCAAGGTTCATTAATGGCAATTTGGTCTTTTCCCAACACCGGAGACAACGACAATTTTCCAAAATATTTGGGACGACGACAACTTTCCAAAGTATTTGAGACGCGACAATTTTCTTTTCAAAAACAGCAACATTTAACGGTTAAGCCAACGACTAACAATTTCTAGAAAAATAGATCACTTTGCCTCAAAGTAGAATATTCAGCTAGGCCTCTGAATAAGCTTTCCAAAACATTTTGAAACGTCTCAATCGGACTCCCGAGTCAAAAGATATTGCAAAAACAAAATAGTTCGAAGTTGCTGAAAATCAGCAGGAAACGGCGCCCATGGCTCCCAGCGCCAGCGAACAACAGGATGGCGCCCAGGGACCCCCAAAACCCAGTTTTTCACGAATTAAAACCCCAAAACTGATTTCCAATCGTTAACAAATATTCTCAAACATCAATAATTGATTTTCAAATATCAATAATAGATTCTAAACACCAATAAATGGATTCAATCATCAACGATTAGATTCAATCAACAAATAGAGTTTCCAACACCAATTTAATTTCTTATGATCATGGCAAAGCACAACAACCATCTCTAGGGTATATGAACATCAATTACACAAACATGATTACTCAACAAGGTATCGTAACATATGATCACACAAACATAATTCAACAAACAACATAACATATATAGTCACACATATAATGATTCATCAAACAACACAAGTATACGGTCACACATATAGCAATTCATCAAACAACACAAGTATATGGTCACACATATAGCAATTCATCAAACAACACAAGTATATGGTCACACATGTGATACATCATCAAACCCTAACCCCCATACATACAACAATTCATAGAACCCATTAGATAGATAGAATCCCACCCTTACCTTAGATTTGCCGAATACGGGATCCCCTTGCACGAAAACCCCAAAGAACCACAGCAACTAGAGATCCTCTCCTCTTTCTCCTTGTGCGTCGTCCCTCTCTTCTCTCTTCTCTTCACAATCTCTCCTCTTTTTCTCCAAAAAACGCAAAATGATCTAAACCCTAACCAATGCTCTCACTTAGGCACCTATGTCATTGGGCTTTTGGATCACAGGCCCCCTTTCACTAATCCATTTAGTTACTAAACACCACTCCCCGATTTAAATAAAACACCATATTATTATTTCTACGACATGAATCCCATTAAATTAATTAAATAAATTAATCAATTATTTTTGGGGCGTTACAACTCTCCCCCACTTAAAAGAATTTCGTCCTCGAAATTTAACTACCGACGCGAACGCTCCCCCCACTAACCAACTAACGTCACCTCAACGACTAGTGCTATCTAATATGCTGATCATTATTTCTTTGATTACCGGCGGTAAGTGATTGGGCGGCCGTCCCTCCTACTTGTTCAGCCAGGTAATTCAAGAAATAACGACCAGACCCATTCTCTAGTGGTTCCGTAAGGATCCCGCTGCGCTACTCCGATAAACTAACTTATATTCCAACTCGCTCATCTACCCTCCTGGACAACAAAACATATCAACGCACACTAATAGTCTGCTAATGGTTTGGTTTCTATGACAACATCACAACAAGTTTACAGAGTGCATAACGATTGCAAAACAAGCCACATAATCAGAATTTATAGGTACAGATTATATACATGGAAGTCATGAAACAATTCACAAAAACAGAAAGTTCACAATATTGTATGTCGAGGGAAATTAGACGCATAGAACAAAACAAGGTTAAACAATTAACACAAGAATGTAGTTAACATTTAAAACCGCATTACACCTAGTCAAATTAAATTAAATGGCCACATGAATATCCGACAGTAAAAGTTAACTCAGTACCAGTGTTCAAAAATTCAAACAGCACAACAGTCACACAATTGGCGTATCACTAAATGTGATACCCCTTTATCCCAAAAACATTTATAAGTGGAGGTGCGAAAAACGAGAAAAATTGTTTTTCAAACAAAATCAACAATTTATTTCTGGAAATAGTTTTTTTTTGCAAGTAAAAGATGTCATTTCGTAACCAGGAAAGCTCGCCATATACGCATTGAGACCGTTGAGCAATTAGAACAAACAAAAAAAAATATTTGCGATAATAATAACACAAAAATACAACCCACAATTAAAATCATTACCGCTAATTGTAAGCATCATGAAATACAAGAAAATAATAATTGTATCACTTAGTTAAGATTATTATAATTTTCAAGCATCATCACATTAAGGGTATAGCACCTAGGAACAATTAGGGAAACAACTCCACAAAACACTTAGACTAGAGTCTCAACACAAGAAATAAAACACGTTTTAGAAACCGACTTTATCCAGACTAAACTTTTAATGTAGCCACTTTAAGCAATTTCGTATGAGAGTATAGGACAACAAAGTTAATTTAATAGGAGTGAACCAATAGTGTCAATGCACCCCTTTAAACCTAAGGTTTCCAAAGCCACGTAACACAATAAAGATAAATAATAAAGTTAACAACAAGGACCAAATCATAAAAATTCAGACCGTACATAGTGAGAGTCGAAAATCACATTACATAAAGTTGTTCAAAGACATAAGTACGTTAACACACTTGATTTTATATAAAAAAGGGTTAAATATGATTTTAGTCCCTACAAAATCGGCTCCTTCTAAGTTTAGTCCCTACATTAACGAAATAGGCGTTTTGGTCCTCATCTTATTTTCCCGTTTTCAATTTTAGTCCCTCGTGACTTTTAATAGCGCTTCAAAACTTTTAATAGCACTTTTTTGACCTTTTATAAGCGCTATTAAAAGTTTTGAAGCGCTATTAAAAGTCACGAGGGACTAAAATTGAAAACGAAAAAATAAGATGAGGCCCAAAACGCCTATTTCGTTAATGTAGGGACTAAACTTAAAAGGAGCCGATTGTGTAGGGACTAAAAACATATTTTACCCTATAAAAAAATAGTATAGGATCTAAACTATGCATTTTCCGAAAACTAAGCATTTCCCCAAACAAGGAGAGAAATCAGAATCAAGTTCAATGATATTAGTCATCAATCATAAAATTGTTTAATAGACGTTCAAAAGCAATCTCAGAAATCACTTTTTTTTTATTACAAGCCACATAGCACAAATCCAGAAGCAACAATCAAAAAAAATTTGTCATAAAATTCAAGCGCACAATATCAAACTCCACGTAGCATGGAAATTATAAAATAATTCATGAAGGCCCTAAACTCACAACACTGCATGTCAAAAACAATCAGGGACACAGAGTGAGAAAGATTAAACAACTAACATGCGTAAGTTGGTTTTTCGGTGATAGCAAACCCAGCCCCTCAATAAAAAAAACAATTATAAGTCAAGGAAGCAAAACTTAACATATTTAAGCAGGGACGTCATTACTTAGGGTGATCAAAGCATTATCGCATGTTATAGTGAAGTAACAACTCAAAATAATCAACAAAACAATTTTACAACACATTTAGTCTCAAACATCAAAACACACTACAAGGAGTTTATATATATAAGACTTAGTGTCGATCAACTAAGACAATTTGAACAGATTAAGACATATGTGAGTATCAAACAACAAAGTAAATCATTAGAAACACACAAGCACAGCAAGTACACATTTGAATCTTGGATCGCCAAATCACGGTGTAAATCATTGGGGATCATACTAATGAAGTCAAGGTTCACACAACAAGGAGGTTAACAACGAGAACCAAACACAGAAAACATAGAGTTCACACATAGAACACAATACAGCACACCATACCAGTAGGGGTATCTCCCCCACTAGTTCCCTTACCATCAGCAACTTTCGGTTTACCTTTACCTGCGGAAGCATCACTACAACACAAACAATGGTTAGAGCTAAAAGACAACAGTTGGTCGTTAACCGACACAACGACTCGACAACTTGGCCGGACGGACCAACCATTGCTCTGATACCACTAATGTAACACCCCTTTTCTACCCGGTAATTATTATTAAAATATCAGAGTTTCAAAAACATTTTTCTTTTCACTACACCCACAAGGGATGTCACGTTTACACCAATTTTCATCACACGCCAATAACAACATTTATTCATTAAGGTAGTACGAATACATAGCACAATATAACTGGGACGAACCCAAAACACCTGTTCAGCCAACAATGACTTTGTTCACCATGCAGCGGAAATAAAAGTAAAATTCGAATAAAACAATTATAACATCTTTGCAAAACCCCAAAACCGAACGGTAACCACAATAACTAAAACTAGTGTTCATCCCCCGAGTGCTACGTATCAGAGCGACGACACAAGACTCGACTAGCGAAGGTAAATACGCCTTCACTCGTGATCACCTGCACGTTACCAACATAGGGGTAACATTCAAACAGAAGGGGTGAGATATCACACTATATAATGAATCGTATGAAAAATAGTATATACTCAGGTCACGGCATCAAAATTATCATGGCACGACAATCACGTCACGACAGTTAATATTATCTCAATCAGTATCATCAACAACACAACAACAGCGACAACAACAACAATAGCCACACCAATGACAATAACGACAACATATAGCAACAGCAGCAACAACACACAACAACGACAATAACATCAATTACAATCACCAATAATCATCACCCATAAACGTCACCAATAATCATCACCCATAAACGTCACCAATAGTCATCACCAAAACATCACCAAAACATCACCAAAATCATCACCAAGAGTCATCACCTAAATCATGTATAAATGAATGAATGCAACCCACACCAAAGGGCATATGCATGTGGTACTAATCACCAAAAGTTTTGCCTGTAAATAGAGGCGTCACCAAAATTGAGAGCTTTCACACCTGGCTCACCAATTTAGAAAAATTGAGCTTTCACACCCAGTTCACTAGTTTTAGAAAAAATTGAGCTTTCACACCCAGCTCCAAGACCAAAGGCCTTCACCGAAATAAATGCGTATGCTGTATGCGACACCATGAATGCACACAGACAATCATCAAAAATTAGTCACAATGTGACACACCAAAAATCAATCACCGAATATCACCAAAATTGGCCTTTCACACCTAGCCCAACGACACCGAAAGACCAAACTACCCGAAACAACGGAACACCAAGATTTGGAGCCTTCACACCTAGCTCCAGCAACACCAAGACACCGAGATGACAACAGTTTTTCCAAAACATTTGAGACGCGATGATTTTTCCCAACACCGGAGACAACGACAATTTTCCAAAATATTTGGGACGACGACAACTTTCCAAAGTATTTGAGACGCGACAATTTTCTTTTCAAAAACAGCAATATTTAACGGTTAAGCCAACGACTAACAATTTCTAGAAAAATAGATCACTTTGCCTCAAAGTAGAATATTCAGCTAGGCCTCTAAATAAGCTTTCCAAAACATTTTGAAACGTCTCAATCGGACTCCCGAGTCAAAAGATATTGCAAAAACAAAATAGTTCGAAGTTGCTGAAAATCACGCCAGCGAACAACAGGATGGCGCCCAGGAAGGCGCCCAGGACAGCAGCAACGGCGCCCATGGCGCCCAGGGACCCCCAAAATCCAGTTTTTCACGAATTAAAACCCCAAAACTGATTTCCAATCGTTAACAAATATTCTCAAACATCAACAAATATTCTCAAACATCAATAATTGATTTTCAAATATCAATAATAGATTCTAAACACCAATAAATGGATTCAATCATCAACGATTAGATTCAATCAACAAATAGAGTTTCCAACACCAATTTAATTTCTTATGATCATGGCAAAGCACAACAACCATCTCTAGGGTATATGAACATCAATTACACAAACATGATTACTCAACAAGGTATCGTAACATATGATCACACAAACATAATTCAACAAACAACATAACATATATAGTCACACATATAATGATTCATCAAACAACACAAGTATACGGTCACACATATAGCAATTCATCAAACAACACACGTATATGGTCACACACATAGCAATTCATCAAACAACACAAGTATATGGTCACACATGTGATACATCATCAAACCCTAACCCCCATACATACAACAATTCATAGAACCCATTAGATAGATAAAATCCCACCCTTACCTTAGATTTTTCGAATACGGGATCCCCTTGCACGAAAACCCCAAAGAACCACAGCAACTAGAGATCCTCTCCTCTTTCTCCTTGTGCGCCGTCCCTCTCTTCTCTCTTCTCTTCGCAATCTCTCCTCTTTTTCTCCAAAAAACGCAAAATGATCTAAACCCTAACTAATGCTCTCACTTAGGCGCCTATGTCATTGGGCTTTTGGATCACGGGCCCCCTTTCACTAATCCACTTAGTTACTAAACACCACTCCCTGATTTAAATAAAACACCATATTATTATTTCTACCACACGAATCCCATTAAATTAATTAATCAATTATTTTTTGGGCGTTACACATTTGTGTAGGCCTCTCCATATATCTGCTGACTAAGCAAACTGCAAACATCAAGTCTGGGTGTGTGGCTATCAAATACATGAGACTTCTCACCCTTTGCTTGTAAGTAGTGGCATCTACCTCTCCACCATCTCCTTCATTAGATAGCTTGTAACCTGGCATTATAGGTCTCTTTACAGAATTCATATTCTGCATAGTGATGAATCCCCATCACATGATGTTTTTCACTGCGAAAAAGGGGAATTTTACTTGATAATTTGATGAATGAATGGAAATTGTTAGGAGAAAATTAATGAGTTGTTCTATTTGAGATTTAATTGCTTTGCAGTGTTTATGCTGGGTTTTGTGGTGTTTTTGTGCCCAGGGACTAGGTGAAGAGAGGAACAAAGAAATGCAAGCAAGCAGACTCAAAAATACAAGGAAGTGAGCATTGTGCTGCAATTGCGCTGCAGTTGCGCACGGAGCGCAAGCGGAGCGCAAACGAAGCGCAAACGGAGCGCAGAATCACAGGAGTTCCTGCCAAATTGCGCTGCAGTTGCGCGTGAGGCGCAACTGAGGCGCAAAAACTGCACTGTAGCGTCCTCCATCTGCGCGTAAGTGGCGCTGGAAGCGCGAGTGCAGCGCAAAATACTGGAAACACGTTAAAACAAGGGACAGGCGTGTTTTTTGGGGACTTTTGGACGTTTGGGAAACCCTAGCACGCGAAGAGAGCTCCTTCCAGCTGACGGCAAGTGAAGAATCAAGACTTGGGAACAAAAATTGAGAATTCTAATGCATTCATCTTCTCCTTCAACTTGTAATTCTCCCTTTTTCTCTCCTTTTATCATGTGTAACTAAACCTCAATGTTAGGGATGGATAAATTTTAATGTAGTGCTATTGTTGCTGATTTAAATTGATGTTCTTCATGTTCTTTCATCTTTTGTGAATTGATTTTCTGGGCTTAAACATTTCTATGATTGGAAAGTTGTAGAACTTATCTTTATTCAATGATCAAATGGGAATTTTGTCGTTAGAATGTTTGAATTTCAATTCCTTCAATTTGTAGCTTAGGAATAATCTATGAATTGATGTATGTTGCGAATCCTCGTTGTTATTGCTTGTTGTTAGTAGATGTGCTTAAGGAATTAGGACTTTTATTAATTAACAAAGGACTATTCACCTAAGGGATTAGGGCTTGGTTAGGATTGTGGATTCAATAGCAAATGAGAGTGAGATTATCTTTTGGAATTAAATCAGTGACAATAGCATGAAATTGAAAGGCATTCATCCCTAGCATCTTCTCATCATATTCTCCCCCAAACGTTCCGTCTCTCGTAATAAAAACCCAAAAATATTTAATTGCTTTACCTTCGAGCTTCATAGCTCAACAATTATCAAACAAACCCCTTTCAATTTGGTTTCTATTAGCTGTTGTTAACGTCTTAGTAAATTAACTTCGATCCTTGAGGACGATATTCGGTTCTTACCGATTTTATTACTTGAACGATTTGGTACACTTGCCAATATCTTAACAAGTTTTTGGCGCCGTTGCCGGGGATCGAAATTACATTTACTAGTAATTCGAAGGCAACAACTAATTTGAACCCGTACATACTTTAGTTTGTTTTTAGTTTTCTTATTTCTTTTTAGTTTATACATATTGTTTTTATCTTGTTACCACTTTTACTCCCTTGATTCTATGAAAGCCAGGTGAATATTTTGTAAATCGTGGAGTCCATACTACCACAACTTTGTTGTTGTTGTTGTGGAGGACCACATTTAACTGGTAATTGTGAGACACACCCATATTGTGATATTTGTGGAAAGGATCTTGTGTACTGCTCTTGTGAGCCAGAATGGGTACTCATTACTGGGTGTCATCCTTGGTTGGCTCAACCTAAAATTCTTGAGGAGCCAGAGTGGATAGTTATTGACAAATCATATCCCTGGTTAGCGGATGACTGGTTAGCAGATGAACAACCACTTATTCAAAATTCAGAACAAGAAGAAAATGGCTTACTAATAGAAGAATCATGGGAGAAAAACAAAGATGGGGAAGAAAAAAGAATTGAACGTGAGGATCCTCTTGTTTGGAAGGAAGCTAAAAATTCTCAATCTTGGGAAGGTGTGGAAATCCAACAAGAAATCACCCAAAAAATCAGTTTTCCTACTCATCCTTTGAGAAGCAAGGAATATGGGAGTGAAGAGCTTGATCGATATTTAGACTCTTTCTATGCTTTGTTCATCATCCTTCACCTTGAGAGGGTATGGAAGCATATGAATTTGTAGCTCAAGTTCATGAATTTTCTGCCTCATAAACGGAAGAAGAAGGATGATGTGTTCTTCGTGTCATATATTCCACCTTGAGAGTGTGGAATTGCAACGTCAAGCTATAGACGATAAACAAGCGCTTCTTGGGAGGCAACCCAAGTTTCTCAATCCTTATCTTTTTAATTTTTCGCATTATTTTTCCTAGATTAGGTGCTTTAGGATGCATTTAGTCACAATCAGTGTTTCTGCAGCCAGACAGGAGCGGATGGAAGTAGGGATGAGAAACATGTACAGAGCTATGTGCATGGTGCAGCGGGGAGAGCAGTTGGATCCTGAGGCGGACACCTTTCAGGCGCCTCCTCCAGACTCTGGACGCGGTTGAGTAGTCTACTCACCGCCAGGTTACTTTTTATCTGTCCCTTCTCTTTTGCTTTATTTGATTGTGCACCTTGTGTTTCCTTTAGTAGTTGTAGTTTCGTAGGTTTATTTTTAATTTTATTTTTGTTTTAGTCTTAGTCTTTGTAAATAGGTCTTCCCCTAAATTAATCAGTGAGGACACTGCTATGTTTAAGTGGGGGGGGGGGGGAGGACCTATTGTCAGTGTTAGTATCAGGAAAAAATGCAGTCATGTGGTGAATTTCCTGCTAAAAAAAAAAGAAAAGAGACAGTTGAGCAAACTTAGTGATGATTCGGGAGAACTGAGCGAATAATACCCCTGTGGTGATCAAATTAGTACAATCTTGTTTCCACACTTAAAACACTAACCAGTGGAACTTAGTGATCCTAGAGATGTGGGCAGCTAAGCTAGTGTGGTGGACCATGGGAGTCGCCAAGTTTTTACTAAAAATTTAGGGTAGTTGTAGAAGCTAAGTTGGGGGTGCATCAGTTGTACTAAGGCTGGGCATGAGGATTGTAGGATGATCAGTGCATTGGGTGTGTGTGTGCAGCACTGTAACGTCTACCCGTAACGCTGTAGTGTATGCCGTGAGTGTGTTAATGTGTGTGTGCAGCACTGTGGCGTCTACCCGTAACGCTATAGTGTATGCCGTGTGTGTCGGGGTACGTGTGTGCAGCACTGTAGCGTCTACCCGTAACGCTAAAGTGTATGCCGTGTTGTGTTGTTTAAACTGATAATTGCTACAATGTCCCAAAGCAAATGTTGATCAAATCCAAACACCAATGTAATGAAAGGGGTTGCAGCCCAAAAACAAATGTGCGTAGTTGTGTTGTGTGTGTTCAACGCCGTAGCGTCTGAAATGTGTGTGTGGTATTAGTCAGTGCACTGGTCTAATCTGAAATGCCTATTTAAGACCCTTTGTTGTGCTTGAAGCCCCTTGATCCTTATGTGGAAACGTTAATCTACCCTATATTTTGAACCATCTTTGGCATTCTCGGAAGGAAACCCTCTAGTTTTAGGTGAATACATTTTGAAACTAGCTCTGGTCCAACTGAGTTAAGTGTCACACACGCACTATTGAGCAAGATTATGCTAGTAAGAGTACCACGTGTGGGTTGGACATTGAGTGACCAGTCTGAAAGTTGCTGCTCAACTTGTCTTTTGGTTGTTCGTGATTGTCTTGTTTAGAAAGGAATTCACCATTGATTGCATGTTATCTGATGTTGATATTGTCTTGTCTTGTCTTTGCTTGAGGACAAGCAAATGTCCAAGTTGGGGGTTGTGATGAATCCCCATCACATGATGTTTTTCACTGCGAAAAAGGGGAATTTTACTTGATAATTTGATGAATGAATGGAAATTGTTAGGAGAAAATTAATGAGTTGTTCTATTTGAGATTTAATTGCTTTGCAGTGTTTATGCTGGGTTTTGTGGTGTTTTTATGCCCAGGGACTGGTGAAGAGAGGAACGAAGAAATGCAAGCAAGCAGACTCAAAAATACAAGTAAATGAGCATTGCGCTGCAGTTGCGCACGGAGCGCAAGCGGAGCGCAAACGGAGCGCAAACGGAGCGCAAACGGAGCGCAGAATCACAGGAGTTTCTGCCAAATTGCGCTGCAGTTGCGCGTGAGGCGCAACTGAGGCGCAAAAACTGCATTGTAGCGTCCTCCATCTGCGCGTAAGTGGCGCTGGAAGCGCGAGTGCAGCGCAAAATACTGGAAACACGTTAAAACAAGGGATAGACGCGTTTTTTGGGGACTTTTGGACGTTTGGGAAACCCTAGCACGCGAAGAGAGCTCCTTCCAGCTGACGGCAAGTGAAGAATCAAGACTTGGGAACAAAAATTGAGAATTCTAATGCATTCATCTTCTCCTTCAACTTGTAATTCTCCCTTTTTCTCCCCTTTTATCATGTGTAACTAAACCTCAATGTTAGGGATGGATAAATTTTAATGTAGTGCTATTGTTGCTGATTTAAATTGATGTTCTTCATGTTCTTTCATCTTTTGTGAATTGATTTTCTGGGCTTAAACATTTCTATGATTGGAAAGTTGTAGAACTTATCTTTATTCAATGATCAAATGGGAATTTTGTCGTTAGAATGTTTGAATTTCAATTCCTTCAATTTGTAGCTTAGGAATAATCTATGAATTGATGTATGTTGCGAATCCTCGTTGTTATTGCTTGTTGTTAGTAGATGTGCTTAAGGAATTAGGACTTTTATTAATTAACAAAGGACTATTCACCTAAGGGATTAGGGCTTGGTTAGGATTGTGGATTCAATAGCAAATGAGAGTGAGATTATCTTTTGGAATTAAATCAGTGACAATAGCATGAAATTGAAAGGCATTCATCCCTAGCATCTTCTCATCATATTCTCCCCCAAACGTTCCGTCTCTCGTAATAAAAACCCAAAAATATTTAATTGCTTTACCTTCGAGCTTCATAGCTCAACAATTATCAAACAAACCCCTTTCAATTTGGTTTCTATTAGCTGTTGTTAACGTCTTAGTAAATTAACTTCGATCCTTGAGGACGATATTCGGTTCTTACCGATTTTATTACTTGAACGATTTGGTACACTTGCCAATATCTTAACACATAGCAACCTGTCCACCACCTCCTTAGCATACTTGGAGTGATTTATGAATATTTTATCACCTCTTTGGATGGCTTCAACTCCCAGGAAGTAGGTCATCCTCCCAAAATCAGTCAAGTCAAACTCTCTTTGCATTGAAGCCTTAACGCTTGTAATCATGCTGGTACTAGGGCTGGACAAGTTTTTCAAAACCGAACCGTACCCAAGCAAACCGGAAAGAAATACAATGTCCGGGTGATTATTCACAGGTTGACGGGTCTTCGGATGAATTATTATATATTAAATATTAGTAAAGGATATCCAAGTTGTTGTGAACGTTGGATGTTCCATCACAAGGATTGTAAAAAATAAACGGAGGAGATTTTAACATATTGTGCTTCTTTTTGAGAAGTGTGAAAACTGAAAAGGCCATTAAATACTACAGGATGAAAATATGATAAGATCTTCGATTAAAAAATTAAAACATGTGGTGCTTGTTGCCCACCCACATCTTCTTCTTTGCTGCACCTTTTGTTTTTCACTCCAGCGATAGTTAAAAGAGAGAGAGACGACCGAGAAGGAAAAGATACACCACCGCAAAGATAGTTTATAAACTGAAACAACCCACCCGCTAGAACCGTCAAACCCGCCAGAACCACTACTAAAGCGATCAAACATGGATGCCATTTTAAGATTTTCGGTTTTCCTTGGATGGATGATTTTCAAACTGAATCCGATGTAACCGACCATTTGTCCACCCCTAGCTGGTACAATTACATGTATACACCAAAACATCAACATATAGACTCACTATAATGATGTTATATATCTCCATGTTTTGTTTTGACAAAGAGGGTGTGTTCTGAGTGACATTTTTCAAAGCCCTCCTTCTCAAAATAAGCTTCTACTTTGCTGTACCAAGCACATGGATCCTGCTTGAGCCCATAAAAGGTCTTTATCATCTTGTAAACCTTGTTTTCATCTCTGTTCTTCACATAGCAAGTGGCTGGCCAATGTATACAGTTTTAGCGATCTCACCACGTAGGAAGACACTTTTGACCTCAAGTTGATACAATCCCATATTTTGTGTAATGAATTCCACTTTTCTAAGAACACCCTTTGCTACTAGTCTGGCTTTATGCTTTTGAATTTCTCCATGTTCTTGTACTTGGTTTTATAAATCCACTTCACTCCTATTACTTTAGCTCCCTTTGGAAAAGTGGCCAATTCCCAAGTCTCATTCTTTTCTATGGATCCCATTTTCAGTTTCATGGCATTCTGCCATTTAGTTTCCTTTACAGCTTTGTCAAAACAGACAGGGTGTTCTGTTTGAGTGAAGACAACTAGATTTTGCTTAGTGATATCACATAGTCCCTTGGGTATGCAGGTTTCCTTTTGATCTCCCTTATGGTAAATCTTCAGATTCATTATGTTCTTGATGATTTTCATCTTCCAATTCTGAGTTTGAGTTAGAGGCAAGGGCATATGATGTTGCATCACTAAGTTGCTCAATTCTGTCATTCCCCCCCCCCTTCATTGTGACCTACACCTTCTCTGTTGGCACTGTCACCCTAAATCAATCAGTTCCACATTCTCCAAATTTGGTTTGTCATTCCATGGTCATTTCTCATTTTCATTAAAAATCACATCTCTCCTCACAATGATCTTCTTGGTGTTGGGATCAAATAGCCTATAGGCTTTTAATTCCTCACTAACACCTAGCAGTACACACTTAACACTTTTGTCATCCAACTTCATTCTTTGATTGTCCAGAATATGCACATGTCCTATACAACCAAAGATCTTGAAGTGATTGACAGTTGGTTTTATGCTACTTTAAGCTTCTATAGGGGTCACATCTTTCACAACAATTGTTGGACTCCTATTCTGCACATAAATTGCCCAATTCATTGCATCAGATCAAAACTGCTTCGGCATTTGTTTCTCTACAAGGAGGCTTCGTACCATGTTCATGATGGACCTGTTCTTTCTCGCAGCCACATCATTTTGCTGTGGTGTGCACGAGGAAGTTAGCTGCCTTTTGATGTCTTCCTTGATGTAACATTCATTGAATTACTCTTGGAGGTAAACTCCCCACACCTATTAGTTCTGAGGCAAGCAATGGTGTTTCCACTTTCTTTTTCAATCACTGCCTTCAATTTCTTAAAGATTTCAAATGCTTCTGATTTCTCAACCAAGAAGAATACCCATGTTTTCCTGCTAACATTATCAATGAAGGTTAGGAAGTACCTCTTGTGGCTGTGAGACTCAAGTTTGATGGGACCACAGAGGTCAATATACTGCAGCTTTGCAGTGGCTCTCCATGTGCTGCTCTTGAGGAAACTTTCTGTGTTGCTTGCCAATCAGACAATTTGTGCATACTTTGGAGTTGTCTTCCAATCTAGGTAGGCCTTTCACCATTCCTTTCCGAGTAAAGAGTTTGAGTCCCTTGAAATTGAGGATTCCATATCTTGAGTGCCATAGTTGAGTCAAGTCATCTTTTGTAACCTTTAAACAACTTGGGGGCATAACAAAAGCCTTAGTCTTAAACATTCTATTTATTGACACTACAGAATGTATGATTAACCCCTTCTTTGGATGATAGATGTTACATGTATTCAAATACTATAAATAACCCCTTTTCTTGTAGTTGCCCTATACTTCGCAAACTATTTTTCAAATGTGGAATGAAGAAAACTCCTGTAATCATTTGCATAATGCCTTCAATTTCTAGTTTGATATTCCCTTTTCCTTCTACCATTATCTTAGAGTCATCTCCCAATTTTACAGACACTTTATAATTCTCATCAAGATCATAAAACCAATCCTTATTACCACCCATGTGGTTACTATAGCTAGAGTCAAGAAACCATACCTCTTCACTGCAAGATTTGGCCTCTTGAATGTGTGTTGACTTTTCTGGGGTACGAGTCATCCGGAGTAAGAATTCTTCTTCTTCCTCATGTTATGAATAATTTGCTTTCTCATCCCAATTGGGACATTCTCGCTGATAGTGTCCCATTTTATGAAAATTATAGCACTAATTGACTCTTTGTTGAGTGATTGCCTTCCCTTGCCATGACCTCCTCTAGATCCTCCAGGCCTCTTCCACACATTCTTGCAGAATTGGTGACTTCCAAGGCTTGTTTTTCCTCTTTTTGACCTTGCATACGCGGATCATGCACTAAGAGGCTACTCTGAAGTTCATCCCCACGTGGGCCAAATTGACGGCTCTAACCGTGATCTTACCCGACTCGAGGGATTAGTCTCTACTAGTCCTAGGATCAAATCCAGCATTGAAAATGCAATGACTAATTTTTGAGAGAGTTTTTTCGCCCACGGTAGTCTTACTAAACTCGAGAAATTAGTTTCTATCGTTGTTGCGCATAGTTTAAAAAAAATGAGCTACAAAAATAGAACTTATCTTGCATCAGAAAAAAAAATCGGTGGCGGTGTGAAAGAAGAGATGGGCATGGCGACGTGTCTTCGGCTTCGCCTTGGGAAGTGTGCCGCTCTCAATTCGCGCTCCCTCCTCCACCTGCAGACCTTGCCAGTTTCCGCCGCGCGATGCTGTTCTTCTTCTTCGTCGTCACCGTCTTCTTCCGGTAAGCCTAAGCCGGATAAGAAGAAGCTCGTGGATCGTCTTTCGGCCGTAATCGATGCCGTGAACGATAGCAAACTACCTCCCGAGCTTCGCGGCCAGCGCAACAATGTCAGGTACCATACATATACACAATTAACTCTCTTCTTGCAATCAAATTTCGATCAAAATTCATGAGAATTATGTTTATTCGTTATTGCATATTTATATCTATCTGCAGTTCGATAGAATTCAAGTCCATAAAGAAAATACCAAATCATAAATATTTCCAAATCGTAATTTTATTTGAAATTATTATCTTGTATCCTTAAACGTTCCCAGGCTACTCTGTTAGCATTTGCCAATTAGGAATATGAAACAAAATGAAAGAAATAAGAACTTAGAATTTTGCGGGCGTGTATCTAAGAAATAGATTTGAAACCAGGTAAACTTTATTTGTACCAAATGCACTACTGGTTTTCATATCTTCTGTTCTGTACTGTACCATATCTTAGTCCGATTCGAGATAGTTGGTAGATGAAGTCCTTGATCAATAATGGTCCGATCCGAGGTGGGGTGTGGTGCCTGCAAAGACACTCCGACGTTCAAGTTAGGGAGGTTGTCAAGTACAGATAGATATTAGGGTGAGATTGCTTACCATTAATGAAGCATTGAATGCTTATTTATAGAGTTTGGTGGTGTTAGACCTGATGGATCTGGACCGTCCGATCCTGCGTTGTGATCTTGGCCATTGATGAATGGATCTGTTTTCTTGAATGGGCCTTTTGTGAATGGGCCATAGAGGTGTAGCTAGTAAGTGCCCTATCCATAACAGTTGCCCCCCCAAGTCTGGTCGCCTGAAGGGAGATATTGACTTGTAAATCAGACCGATCTTGTGTTTTACCGGGTCTCATGTTGATGCCGAGCCTTTTTTGAAGATCCTGCTCCCAAATCCAATCTTTGCGGATCTGGGCTTACTTTGGTGAATATTGTCCCCAGATCCGATCGTGGCAGATCCGGGGCCGTTTTTGCTTGACTAGATTCAGGCCACTGCTTTGAGTGACTTAAAGTGATTGTTGAAACGATGGCGCGCTTCGTTTCTCGTGCTTGGTATTAAATGATTTTTGATTGGGCACGTTTTTCGATGGCTGCTGGTAATGATAATGCTTCGTTTTTTGCGCACGTGGTTTAAGATGACTGATTGGACGTGTCGATTTGACCCAGGCCCATTCAGTGACCTTTGACCCACTATTAATAGGGGTTCAGTCTCTTCCTTTTCTGTTTGTTTTCCAAATTTGCTCTGATTACCGACCCGACGATCTGAGTTCCGATCCTTAATATTCCCAGTTAGAAGACCGTGGTGAGAGTAGGTCAGACTGCAATTCTAACTAAATTACTACACCTAAAGATCCAGAGAGCAGAGATGGATGGCTGCAAAAGTATTACTACACCTCTACCTGCTACAGTTAAACTCTCTAAAGCTGGTGCTGATTTCTTTGAAGATCCAGCACTTTACAGGAGCATTGTAGGTGCTCTACAATATGTTACAATCACCAGACCTGAGCTAGGTTACTCTGTGAATAAGGTGTGCCAATTTATGTCTCAACCTCTGGTTTCCCATTGGTCTGCAGTAAAGAGAATTCTAAGGTATCTTAAAGGTACAAGTGACTATGGCTTGGTGTTTAAACCAGCTAGTTCTACTGCTCCTATTCATCTCAGGGCCTACTGTGATGCTGATTGGGCATCCGATATGGATGACAGACGCTCAACTTCTGGTGCTTGTGTATTTTTGGGACCTAACCTCATCTCTTGGTGGTCTAAAAAGCAAACTCTTGTTGCCAAATCTTCTGCTGAAGCAGAATATCGCAGCCTTGCTCTTGCTGCCTCTGAAATTCTGTGGGTTCAATCATTGCTTCGAGAATTGTGTTTGCCTATTCCTACTCCTGTCATCTACTGTGATAATCAAAGTACAGTTGCACTTAGCTAAAACCCTGTGTTGCATTCAAGGACAAAGTACAGTTTCAAATTGCAAATATTCTCACTAAATCTCTGGCTCGTCCTCAGTTTTATTTCCTTAGAGACAAACTCAGAGTGTTAAACACCACTGAGTTTGTGGGGGGAGTAATAGAGAATATGATGAGTTCTACTCCTATTACACATTAATAGCCTAGACTTAATTTTCAGCTGTATCTCAAGATATGAAAGGCCAGCACTAACTCAAGATATGAAAGGCCAGCTTTAAGTTTATAGAATAAGAAATGCCAGTCTTAATGTAGAATTTGAATGACCAGCTCTTCTTGTATAAATAGAGCATCATGCTCCATTTCAAATCAATCAAAAACTGATTCACATTATACAAATTTCTGAATCTATTAATGACGATTCCGAGGACGGGTATCCCGGTTACCTCGGCTATCGTTCCGGTTATCGTTCCGATTATCCTTCTCGCCGCGGGGTTTAGATGGTCCGGGCCTGGCAACCGTTCTTCCGGCCTTGAGGCCTTCTTCGTGATCGATGAAGCATTGGGACTTTTGGAGGAACTCCTACAAGGTGCTGGGTTCGAAAGTCCCGATATGAGTTTGAAATAAACTTCCTTCCTGGAGACCGGTTGTCATGAAGTAAAGTCGGAACTCGTCGTTTAAATTTTGAACTTGGGAAGCTTCTTTGTTAAATCTCTCTATGTAATCTCTTAGAGGTCCGTCCTCCGTTTGAACAATGGATGCTAATATTTTCTTGTGTTTAGGCTTACTTCTTGAATGGGCGAACTGGGCCGAGAAGAGCTTGAATTTTGAACTTGGGAAGCTTCTTTGTTAAATCTCTCTATGTAATCTCTTAGAGGTCCGTCCTCCGTTTGAACAATGGATGCTAATATTTTCTTGTGTTTGGGCTTACTTCTTGACTGGGCGAACTGGGCCGAGAAGAGCTTCGCTAATTGATCCCAAGAAGAGATGGAATTGGTTTGAGGGATCTCAACCAATCCGAAGCTACCTTCTCCAAGGTTAGAGGGAATATCCGGCATTTCATTTCCATAGGAACATTCCGATATTGCATTATGGTGTCAAAATAGTCTAGGTGCCGGTCAGGGTCGTCTGTTCCATTGTGTAGCTTCAATCCCTCTGGTGGTTTCTCAAGATGCCTAGGTACTGGAAAGTAGTCGATCTTCTCAGTGAAAGGACCTTTGCGCTTCGCCGTTTTCTCACGAGCAGGAGATCGGCGGTAATTGTACGGATCGAGAGTTTTTCTAGACCGGTGGTGAGGTCGGTCCTGTCTTGGTGATCTTTCTCGGCTTCGGGAACGTCGTCTTGGGGAGGAAGACGCCAGAGATGAGCGGTCTTGGGGTGAATACGCGGGGTTTTCTTCGTTTTCTGTTCGGCTTGGGGGACAACGGGAACCATTCCCCCCCAACCGACGAGGTGGAGATCGATGATAATGCCTTCTCTGAGCGGGAGATCGGTGATGCCTCAGTGCGGGTTTCTTCTCTCGGGAGAATTGTGCTGAGGTGAGATCTGATCCGGGATATTTCTAGCCCGGAGCTCAGCTACCTCGGCTTCGAGCTCAGTAAATCGGGACCGCCCGAGGAGATGGATGAGCTGTTGAACAGTATCGATCGGGACCAGGACCGCCTGAGGAGGAGGGGGGAAGCGATTTCTCCCCGAGCTCCCAGGGACCATAGCCCCCCCAGACCCTGAGCTTGGAAGGTCTTCTACGTACCCTTCCGGGGTACCTTGTGATACGACCTGCTGTAAAACGGGTTCCAGGCTCGGCCGCATGGCCGGTCCCACAATGAGACTTTGGGTCCTCGGACGAAGTTGAGGAGGCATTGCCGATCAAGGAAATGGGAGAGGAACTAGAGAAAGAGATGCTCCCACTGTGGTCGCCAATGTTCTGCACTGTATCTCCAATTCTGTTAGTCCGATCCGAGATAGTTGGTAGATGAAGTCCTTGATCAATAATGGTCCGATCCGAGGTGGGGTGTGGTATCTGCAAAGACACTCCGACGTTCAAGTTAGGGAGGTTGTCAAGTACAAATAGATATTAGGGTGAGATTGCTTACCATTAATGAAGCATTGAATGCTTATTTATAGAGTTTGGTGGTGTTTGACCTGATGAATCTCGACCGTCCGATCCTGCGTTGTGATCTTGGCCATTGATGAATGGATCTGTTTTCTTGAATGGGCCTTTTGTGAATGGGCCATAGAGGTGTAGCTAGTAAATGCACTATCCATAAAATCTTCCAATGGTTGAAATTGCTATAAGGTCAAGGAATCTGTGAAAAAGAGGCACAGTGCGATTGATAGGCATTTTGTTGATGCATAACATAATAACATGTACACGTGTTGAAACTTGATAACAACAGGAGTACAGAACATAACACTAGAAAAAAATAGATATATCACCAAAACCTACCATAGTTGAAAACACATTAGAATTGGTCTTGAATCCAATATTTTTGATGACTTCGTGTTGGTGTTGGCTTTGTGTTCATCCGGTGTTGTATAACAACGTAAATTGGATGTTAGACAGGTCAGAAACTGACTTGATCAACGTTGTTGAGCAAAGAATATGGCATTCTATGGAAGAAGGGCAATTTGAGAATTTGCCTGGGAAAGGCAAGCCGCTTAAGCTTGACACAAATCCTCATGCGGATCCAGCTGAAGACACCTTATACAGAATCCTGTCAAAAAATGGATGTGCACCAGAGTGGGTTGAGCTTAACAAAGAGATAAGATCTAGAATATCTGAATGGAGGATGTCCTTGAAGAAAGCTTGGGCAAATAAATGCAGTGGAGATCACTCTAAATGGGCTGAAAGTTCAGAGGCTTTGAAGTCGCAGTTACGAGAAATCAACAATAAGGTGAGCTAGGTCATTTTGCCATCTTAATGTTTGCTGGGAATTGGATAACTAATTCGGTTCTTGCATTGCAAATTTTGAATTCTGTTTTTGATGTTTATTATGATGAACATTTAAAAAGTTTCACCTTTTTGACAGGTTTTTCGGTATAACCTCATTGTGCCTTTTGGTAGGCAAATGTTTGGCCTTAAATGGGAGAAGGAGCTAGGTAATTTAGAAGATGTTACTTAAGTTTGAGCCAATTGGTTCAGTATTTTAGAATATCATAATCTGTTATTTTCCTGAAGGGTGATCATGATTCATGCCACGTTACTAATCAACTGGCTCTGGTTGATTGCAATTTGCATTTGTTTACTAGCCATGGCTTGACTAAAGTGGTTATGATCCCTCTTTCAGGCTTAGTAAGTTAGTGTGGCTGTACTTGTATGGTTTATTACCTCTGATCAGTATTAGTGTATTACTACTTCCCACCCCTTTCCATGTACAACAGGGGAAAAAATTGAGAAAATGCATGAGAACAAAGCAATCCTTGGCAAGTTGTCATGAAGACTGTACTATATGATCTATGCCTTGTGTTGATTGAAATGCTATATTTTGTTCAAGGCAATTAATTATTGTTTCAGTTAACAGAATATTTGTTGTAACTACTAGATGACTGGGTTGAATATGAGAGCTCTTTCAATGGTAGTGTGATTCTGTAGAATGAATTTGGCATTGATCTCCAGGCCATGATCATGTAGAAATTCACATTTCAAAAATGTATAATAAGAACATGGATTTTTGTTAACTTTTGTTTGATATTTAATCTCAATTGTTAATTTGTATTTTTGCCATAGTCAAGTTAGTAAGTTAATAATTAAACATATACTTTGTCGCCCTACTGATTGTTGTATTGACAATTTTTAGCGACATGGAGACGTTAGCTCCCGGGTTTGAACCTGGATGTGTTCGTTGGATACTGTGTGCGCGCGATGTTTATTTGTGTATTTTTGCCATAGTCAAGTTAGTAAGTTAATAATTAAACATATACTTTGTCGCCCTACTGATTGTTGTATTGACAATTTTTAGTGACATGAAGACGTTAGCTCCCGGGTTTGAACCTGGATGTGTTCGTTGGATACTGTGTGCGCGCGATGTTTATTTGTTATTTTGTCAAAGCCGACAAAAGAGAAGTGTAGGAATCTCGTTAAAAATTCTAATGAAACCTCTTATTAAAGATTGGTTTGTTTTAATGTCTCTCTTTCTATTTCCTTTTAGTGATTCAATATTCACTATATACGAAGCATTGCCTTCACTTTTTTCACATTATTCGCGTTTCTTTAACAAGATCAAGGATTTTTTTTTTTCATAAACAAAAGGGAATTTATTTCATAATCAACGATACTTTCCTTGTATGGTTATACTTTCCAGGGGGAAAGTGCCTATTGATCTTGGTCATATAGCTACCCACAATTTAAGCCTTTTTCTTCCTCAATTAACGCAAAACTTCCTACTTATCTTCTACTTTATAGTGTAACAAAAAAATCTTCTACTTTATCGATTCAGTTACATTTATTATGTCCCCCGTTTCATTCATGCAAGCAAGGCTGAATGCTTGTTAAAAGAAAAAGGAAGTCTGGCCTCATTATTCAATTTTTCACATATGATTCCATTTTGTTTTTCCCTAAAAATCCTGAATTTAACTTCTAAATTAAGTCAGTAAAAAAAAACTTCTAGATTAAGTTTTACATTTTGAGTTTAACAATTATACATTGATATTGTACAAGTTGTGGTGATTCTTGTGCTGTTGGGAGTTGTATCCGTGATGAGTTTGGTAATTTCATATGTGGCTAAGTGTAAAGCCATTATGTGGGTTTATAGTTTGTTTTATAGACAATTTAGTAAAGTGGGGGAAATGTTAGTTTTTGGGGTTTGAACAAATGTTATACAATGCTAGTATCTTCTTTTCCATTTGATTTCGGGGGTATCTTCTTTTCCATTGATTTCTTACATTCGTAATCTGCTCGACACAACTGATGTCTTTGTATGTCATCATATCTATAGGGAGCAAACGAGGTGGCTGCTGGGTTTGCTAAATTTGGTCTCAGTCTCAGACTTCAGGCTTGTAGTAGGATTTTCCATTGTATTCCAAATTTTGTTGTTGAAGCCTTTATGACAATAAGGGAACTTATTTTCCTAGGGGTTTCTAGTTTATTTTCTGTCGGGAGACCTTACGAAAAAAAATATTGTACAAAAAAATTGACAGACCTATTTCACCGTGATGCTATGTTGTAACATCATGTCCTAAAAGTAAACCATACAAATATCTATATAATAATACTAGTTTTATGACCCGTGCTCTGCACGGGCTTGCCCTTAATATTATAACTCCGTGAATAAATCTAATGAAGAATATTTAGAGCAACACAAATAAATCACAAACACCGAAATTTGTTGTCTAAAAGAAATTAACATAGAAAGTTACAAAACATGTTAATAAAATTAGAGGATATAGAATACTAATCATAACATATGAAAATGTGATATGTAAACTCAACAGGTATTTCCAGTCTGATAGAGAATCTCTCTGTGAAATTTGTATTTCTTCAAAATCGGTAAATCCACGCAGCATTCCTTGGTGTGAGACAATAAAACTTTTAATATGCAAATTTCCTTGATACAGATTTCTAAATTGGTCAATTATCACAACACCGACATCATCACCATTAGGGTAGACCATTTGACAAAAATCCAAAGGTACATGCTGTATTTGAATGTTAGAATAAAATTAACAAATAATAGTGAACAAATTGAATAAGTAATTTAAAACAAAAAACAATCAACATACCAAACAAATAGTAGAGACATCACACAATGTTAACCTTTTATAAATAGTAGAGACATCACACGATGTTAAACTTTTATTGTAAATGTGGTTGAAGTTCTGACGGGATAACCCATAATTAGAAAGAAAAGAAGACAACACAATTAGAAAGTGAAACATGTAGGTATCATGTAAGGTTAGAAGAAAACCATCAATGAAATAGGAGGAGTTCTACAAAGTTGAAAGAAGATGATGGTTCTATTGTAAATGTGGTTGAAGTTCCCATGGGAGTAAATGTTGCAACACGGTACTCAGTTATAAAAGAAATATAAAAATATAAACATCAATTTAAATATGCTTCTAATACCTGTTGTGCGAAATGACCAAAATAAAGAAGAAAACACAAACAGAAAATGAAACACGTGGGTATCATGTAGGGTTGGATGAAAACTACAAATAAAATAGGAACACCTATACAAAAACTGAAAGAAGGCGATAAATGTTCTATTGTAAATGTAGCTGAAGTTCCCGTAGTTTAACCCATAATTGGAAAGAAAAGAAGACAACACAAATAAAAAGTTAAA
This sequence comes from Astragalus membranaceus, assembly GCA_039519185.1. Classification (NCBI taxonomy): domain Eukaryota; kingdom Viridiplantae; phylum Streptophyta; class Magnoliopsida; order Fabales; family Fabaceae; genus Astragalus; species Astragalus membranaceus. Next base: position 91,466,341 of record CM076847.1, on the reverse strand, counting down.
CACATGTGTATCGACTCAGTGAAGATATTGAAATTACCTAGAATGTGTAAAAAAACATCAAACAAACAACAACCGTAACATTGAAGAACAAAATAAATTATCCGTTGAAGATGACATTATTTTCATCATCTTCACCGTTCGGAGCACATACTTCTGCTTATTCATCATTATCATTTGGAGTTTAAATTCATTACCAAAATTACCCTATTGGTAAGTTTAAATTTCTTAGTATATATTGAGAATTTAAATTCATTACCTAAGTTACCCTATTTTTGTCATCTTCATCCACGAATTACCATATTTAAAGTTTAAAATAATTACGTAAATTTCTCTATTGCCTATGCGGCTTTTGTCATCTTTACGTATTTTTATTCAAATTATACGAAGTTTAAATTCATTACATAAATTACCTCTGATGCCATTGAATTGCTTAGAAAAGTCTATAATTGTATATGTTAAAAATTAAATATATATTTAGAACTAATTGAAGGACTTTTTTAACAAAAAAAATGTGAAGGACCTTTTTGGTATACCATATATTAAATATTTTAGATTTTAGATTTTAATACTTTGTCACAAATAGTTGAATCAACTATATTTAAATATTTAGAGCATCTTTAGTGGATTCTTTAAATGAGTGGTTTAATTATAAACTCATGCGAGTTCTTAGAGTGGGATACAACAATCCCGCTTGACTCATAAGAACTCTAAGAATTTTACTCTAATGGCTTATTCTCAAAAATCCAATTTGGATCCTAGAAGTTTTTTTGGTAACATTAAAGTCTAGGTGAGTCGGGATCCCGGGGCTCACTGAGGACAGGGCAGGTCTCACAACTTTTTGAGCGCTTATAAATATACTTTCAGATCATCCATCAAAGAGGTCCTCACAACGGCTGTGAGAGTTGAACCCACATCCTTGTGGGGAATGACCAACTCCTTACCAACTGAGCCAACATTCGTTGGCAGATCCTAGAAGTGATCACACTTTTAAAAATGTTTTATTTATTTTTTATTTTATTTTAACTTATTAAATTATTTATTTTAAGGTTGTTTCTAGAGTGACAGATCAATTAAGTCCATCACCAACGTAATTACCAAATTGACCGTAAGATCTAATATAAAAAACTATAAACGATTCTGATTACATACCGACTGATACAATCTCAACCATCGACAGTATTTTATATTATATCATGCCGTATATTTGATTGGTACACTTAGTTGGTCTTTCACTTTAGAAGGCACCTTATTTTAAATATAATACATAAATTGTTAAATCATTTATTTTAAACTAAATATAATTTAATGTATTAAATTTTTATTTTAAAAATTAATGTAAATGAATATGATTATTTTTAAGCCTTTTCACGCCATGTTTGCACGGATTCGCACAATTTTGTATTTTAAATACAGAGTTTTTATGCCTATTGATTTCCTCGGTCAAAAAATAAAAGATTTCCTAGGGATAGTGTTTTTTTGGGTGACCTCCTAGAGATAGTTTTTCCATCATCATTAATATCACAATTAATTTCACTTGGCTTTTTTCCTACGGACACAACACCTTCTAGGCTCTTCTCGACTCTTCTCACTTTCCAAAGACGCTGCTTCTCTTTTCAATGCCAGAAATTTCCATTTCATCTCCTACCTTACTTTGTTTCCATTTCCTCTCCCACTCTGTGTTCATGATCTACCTTGTCTCGCACTTGGTTCATTATTTTCACCGACACTCATCTACTCATCCCTAAGCGTCTGGAATGCGGAAATGAAGTCCTTTTACTGTCGTTTCTTGTTACCCAATTCTGAGTGATGTTGCCTTCGAGGATGGCAACTTTGAACAAAAAGTGTGCCAGGAAGAGTACTTCTTGAGCATCCTTTTTCAAAAAACTTCGCGTATTTGAACATTTAAAATTTTACTACAAGAAGAAGATTATCTGGAAGATTGAAGAACAATCACTACAAGAATTTCGGCGATTTCCGACGGACAAAATCCGCCGGTAATGGCCAAAATCCGCCGGAAATTGGACATTACCGGCGGAAATTACCGGCAGAAAATCCGCCGGTAATTCGTCCGCATGTAACGGCTACCGGCGGATGTTCCGCCGGTAATTTCCGGCGGATTTTCCGCCGGTAATCACCCAAAATCCGCCGGTAATTATTTTCTTTAAATTTTTTTTTTTTAAAAATCCGTCGGTAATTCTGAAAAATCCGCCGGTAATTAATTATTTTTAAAAAAAATATTTTTTAAATTAGTTAATTTAAAAAATTAATATTATTTAATTTTTTTAATTTATATCTTTTTTAAATTCGTTTATTTTAATTTATTTCTTATTTAAATTATTTCTTTTTTAAAAATTCGTTTATTTAAAAAATTTATATTATTTTAATTATTTGAGAAAAATGAAGTGTATGTGAGGGGATTTGAGAAGAGATTGAATGAGAAGGAAGAAGAAAGAGGAAATAAAGATTTGAGAAGAGATTGAGAAAAATAAAGTGTATAAATGTGTGAAGATTTTGAGAAGAGATTGAGAAAAATGAAGTGTATGTATGTGAGAAGATTTGAGAAGAGATTGAATGAGAAGGAAGAAGAAAGAGGAAATAAAGATTTGAGAGAAAGAAGAAAGAGAGATATGTAGAGAAATAAAGATTGAAGAGTATGAGAAAGAAATAAAGAGTGAAATGAGAGAATGAGAAGAGTGTAGGAGAAAGTTTTATTTATAGGAGAAGTGAGAAGTGAGAAGTGAGAAGGAAGAATAAATTTTGTTTTTTTTCTGTTTACCGGCGGATTTTTGTTGTTTACCGGCGGATTTTTTGACAGGTTATTACCGGCGGATTTATGATGCGTACCGGCGGATTATAATTTTTAAATTTAAATATTACCGGCGGATTGTGATGTTTACCGGCGGATTTTTGTTGCTTACCGGCGGATTTTTGATGCTTACCGGCGGATTTTTTTTAAAAAAATTTCGTGTGGAAATGGTCAGCCGGTAATAGCACCGAAACCGCCGGTAATGGCTAAAATCCGCCGGTAATTTACTGGGGGATTTTTTCCGCCGGTAATGGCTAAAATCCGCCGGTAATTTTCCGGTGGTCGAAATCCGCCGGAAATGCACGAATTTCTGGTAGTGAATATCTCTTTTTATTTCGTTTGCAGATAACAGCCCCTAAATTGTTCCCGTATTCAACCCATTTGCGCGAAGAACAAAGATGGAAGCAAAGCTGAACAGATCTGGAAACAAAAATGGAAACAAATCGACAGATAGAGAGAGTGAGAGAAGAAGATCTGAGGGAGGGATTTGGGATATTAGGGATATTAGGGATTTGAGAGAGTGAGAGAAGAAGATCTGAGAAGATGAACGAAAATATGATGTTTTATTGATTTTAATGATTTAAGTTTTTTTTGTTATTTGTTTATTTATGTTTTGTTTTTTTAAAAATTCAAAAACGAATTTGCTTATGTGTTAGCCAATTAAATAATACATATTTTACCATGTCATTTAATGAATTTAAGACGCCACGTCAGCAGTTAACGGACAGCGAGGCGTCCGTTAGAAAAAACTAACGGCAGGGACCAAAATGAAACAAAAATGAAAGATAAAGGACCAAAACGAATCAAAAAAAGATAAAAAAACAAAGTGAAACCTAAAACAAAGATAAATGACCAAAAATGATATTTAGCCTTATTAAAAATAAGGTCAAAGTGCTCCCAGGGTCCCTTATCTTTATTTAAAGTAACAAATTAGTCCTTTATGTTTTTTTTGTCCCAAATAAGTCATTTATCTTTCAAATTTTTGACACATTAATCCTTTTCCTTTAATAGTGCTGATTTATGTGTAAAAAAAAAGGATTTATGTGTTAAAAATTTGAAACATAAAGGACTGATTTGGGACAGAAAATGATTTATGTGTCAAAAATTTAAAACATAAAGGACTGATTTGGGACAAAAAAACGATAAAGGACCAAATCGTTACTTTAAATAAAAATAAGGGACCCTGGGAACACTTTAGCCTAAAAATAAACACGACATTTGCATCGGTGATTAAAAATGAAATGAAAACCTAGAATGTGAATAGTATTCTCGATCTTGCAACTATCTTATTTCTAATTTTATTTTGAAATTCAAAACGAAAAATAGGAACCAACAACAAAGTTAAAAACAGCTCCCATATTAAAAAAAACCATTTCTAGAACACTCAAGGGTCATCTTCACCAAAAGACCAAAAGAGATTTTTCTACTCAACCTCTCAACCTCATCTCACTCTCCTTTTACTCACTCATTCTCCACCTCCGTTCTGCATCATCTCCCCATGTCCCCCACACACACACACACTTCATCTCTCTCCCTTCACTTCATCTACCTTGGATGGGCACAGATCCATCACCTCCCATTAAGCTTCATCTTTCACCCTCATCTCTCTCGGCCTTGATACCCACACCACACCTTTCTCTCTCAATCCACACATCTCTCTCTCTCTCTCTATGGTTCATCATATTTTTCCAGATCCACTCCTTTCAACCCAGATCTGTACATGCATATGATATGGGTAAGTTTCTTTCACTGTTTTCATGTCTCTCTGTTTCCTTCATCTCTCTTTGGCCAAAGTTTTCATTTTTTTCCTGGATTGGGCTGATTTTTGGATCAGAAGTGTGGGAAGATGCTGGAGTTTGAAGGATTTTTGGTTCATGAAGCGCTATTAAATGAGATCGAGGATTTTTTTTGTAATTTTTTGATGAAGGATTTTTTTATGTATCTTCTCCCTCGGATGTTCAACATTCCGGTTTTTAAACCTGAAAATTAAACTTTTTGTTGTATGAATTCTGTTTGTTATATGAATTCTAAGTGCTCTCAATATTGTAATTTTTATTTCTTTGAAAGATTCTATTAGTTTAAATTCAATTTTTTTATAGATTTTTTTTTATTAATTCTGAGTTATGTAGCAACTGTTTTGGTGATTTTGATTTCATATATTGTTTGTTGAGGCACTCCGGCAATGTAATTGTATTTTTTGTGTTAAAATTTTTTTACCAAACGGCTGAGTAGTTGCGAGAAGTACAAATAAAGAAGAAATGGAAGAAAAGTCAACAAAAGTAGGCGAATGAAGGGTTCTGATTGGGTGCGGTAATGGGGAAGTTTTCGCGCGAATAACCGGCTGCAGAGTGACTGCAGCGACGGTATTCGCTATAGATATAAGATATGGTTGTACATCTGTGTAAAAATGTTTAATTAGACAATCAGTCAGTGACTTGGAATTAAATTCTTGTATTTTCTGGGCATACAATTGATACACATTTTAATTTGTCATGTAATATTGTTAATTGAAAAATGAATAATCCATTAATGTAAATTAAATTCAAATATACATTCTTTTCTTTTGTAAAGAAATATTCATTCCTAAACATAGCGAAACTACAATATACTCTCATTCTCATAGAATGGTATCATATTATGTTGGTATTCTTTCATACTCCCTCTGGACCTATTTATAAGCAAAAAGTCATTTTTTAGGTTCATTGGAAAACTGATCTATCTGAACAATATTATAGTTTAGATACATCTGTTTTCGATGTTGTCAAACACTCATTTAATATGCCAAAAGAGAGAGTGTGTGTTTAAGATAAGAAAATTCAATAATGATGTGGAGTAAAAACATAACCCCATGTTTTTTTTCCAACGTGAGGAATCCACTCTTGGGATCTGAGACATTCATTTTATAATAGGTAATGCTAGTTGTTAATTGTTAGAAGGGTGGGGAAAATGTTAGTTTCCAGGATTTTGACACTGAACCACTTTTTATACTCCTTTGGTATCCTTTAATTTGACAACTGAGTTACCTACTTGAGAGCAATGTTTTTAAAACCAGACCGGAGATCGAACCGGCGAGACCTCCGGTTCATGGTTCAATCGATTCAACCATGGTTGAACCGGATAAGTAATTTATTAAATAAAAAATATTAAATATTAGGCTTAATTACAGTTTTGGTCCCCCTATTATGACCAATTCTCGATTTTGGTCCCTGAACTTTTAATTTGACGATTTTGGTCCCCCTATTTTCCCAATTTGTAAACTCAAGGTCCCCCACCCCAATTTTGACTGACTTATCCTACGTGGCAGCCCACGTGGACTGCCACGTAGGCACCCCCCCCCCACCCCACCCCCACCCCCCACCACCGACCCCACCCCAACCCACCACCGACCCCACCCCACCCAACCCACCCCAACCCACCACCGACCCCACCCCACCCCAACCCAACCCACCACCGAGAGCGACGCGACAGGGAGAGGAGAGGATCGCAAATCTGTGAGAGTGAGAGAGAGAGAGAGATCTTCGCGCAGAGAGGGAGAGAGAGAGAGAGAGAGAGAGAGAGAGAGAGAGAGAGAGAGAGAGAGAGAGAGGGGAGGGAGAGCGACACATGAGGGGAGGGAGAGATTTGTGAAGGGAGGCGACGAAGGAGGGGGAGGGAGAGCGATGAGGAGGGGAGGGAGAGCGAGAGCGACGGGGAGGGGGAGCGAGAGCGACGGGGAGGGGAGGGAGAGCGACGGGGAGGGGAAGATGAACAGTGGAGGGGGGTGGGGGTGGGGGGGTGCGCCTACGTGGCAGTCTACGTGGACTGCCACGTAGGATGACTGAGTCAAACTGAGTTTCAATTTTGACTTATTTAAGAGGGGGACTATGAGTTTTCAAATTGAGAAAATAGGGGGACCAAAATCGTCAAATTAAAACTTGAGGGACCAAAATCGTGAATTGGTGAAAATAGGGGGACCAAAACTGTAATTAAGCCTAAATATTAAATTTTGGAGAAAAAAGTAAATTTAAAAATAAAAAATTGCATTTCGGGCGGTTCAACCCGGTTCAACCCGGTTCGGTTCCCGGTTCTTTCCCGGTTCAAAGCGGTTCTTGACGGTTCTATCCGGTTTTTCCCCGGTTCTTTGGTCTGCGGTTCAAATGGGGTTGAACCAACCGGCCAGGGGTCCGGTTCCCGGTTCAACCGGTTGAACCGGCCGGTCAGGTCCGGTTTTTAAAACCTTGCTTGAGAGTCGTTTAATTTAGAAGACCATTTCATTAGAGTTACAATTTAATTTAAGAGACCATTTCGAAAAAGAGAAATTAAACTAAAACATAAAATTAAAATGTGTAGCTAAAAGCATAATTAGCCCCTTTTTACCTCCTTTTTTGAGAAGCCGACGGAGCACTAATTTGTTACCGTGTTATTGATGTGCGGTATCCACCGGATTTGTCGGTGACTATTTACGTTGGGGAATTTGATTGGCCATGTGTGCCAGGCTTTGTCGGTCCGTATCTAGGACATTGGTTCAGCTAGAAGAGACCCCTACTATCTCATCCAAGTGCTCTTGGGTAGATTTCCATTTTAATAAAACATGTCATAGGTTTTCCATTTTTCTATATTCGTATTAATAAGTATATTTCAAAAAATCTAACTATTCTAAGCGGCTTGTCAATGTTGGCGCCAACTTCCTTTTTTTTCTTTCTTTTTGCTTTTTTACCTCACTTTTTTTGTTTTTTTCTTTTTTTATATTACGTCACTTTTTTTATTTTCTTCCTTTTTTGGTTTCAGTTTTTTTTTTATTTTATGTTTTAAAGTTTTGCATTTTTTTCTTTTTTATATTTTAATGAGTACTTTATAGTCTCGAAAATTTTTAAATGTTTAAATATGCAAATTTTGTTGTTGAATAATCGATTCGATGAAAAAAAGATTTAATTTCATGCAAAATACGTAAAGTGATATACTAAACAGTGTGCTTTAGTGTACTTGATGGTGTAAAAAAATTATTTTGTAACAAAATGCGTAAAGTGAAATGTTAAGCAGTATATTTTGGGGTACTTTAGGATTCAGAAAAAAATGTAACTCTTCAAATACCAGAAGTTTCTTCGTAATTAATAACCGGTTTGGTAAAAAATAATCATAACTTTGTGACAAAATACGTAAAGTGCGATGCTGACACTGTATTTTGGGGTACTTTAGGGTCTCGAAAAAAATTTAAATGTTCAAATACGCGAAGTTCGTTTCTCAATAACCTGTTTGATGAAAAACAAAAAACTTATGTGACAAAATACGTAAAGTTTGATGCTGGGCATTGTGTTTTGAGCAAGGTTGTCAAACTCGAGAGTCTACATAGACTCGTGGAGAGTCCGTAGACTCGTGGAGAATCCGTAGACTCGACTCGTAAACTTGACTCGTAGACTCGTAAGAGTCTATGAAATATAAAAATAAAATTAAAAACCTATAAATAAAACACTTAATGTATTATATATATTTAAGAGTATGAATAAAATTTAAAATTAGCAAGTCAAAATTAATTTTGTACTTTTTTCCGAGAAATATTGTATATAAATTGTTTTTTTAGTAAGAAAATAAAAATGAAAATGAAAATGAGACATATAAAATGTGGAAGGCATTCCATAAAAAAAAATTTAGTAACAAAATAAAAATGAAAATAAGACATGTGGGTATTCTCACGGGTGGTTACTTAATTTTCTCATGTCTTTTCACTTCATATATATTCCCCATAATTTAGTAATCTAGAAAAAAGAAGAAAGTGTAGTGTTGTCATATGTTGTTCATTTTTTTCAAGTTTGAAGCTTCATAGCAACGAAAATGGCATCCCCACCTCTAAGAAGTCAAAGCCCAAGCATAATAAAGAAAAAGAATCAAGGTGTATGATACATGGGTCCTTAAAAAGATGAGAGAAACAATATCCTTCACAGCATTTTGGTATTTTCTAGCAATTGTAAGTAGACTCGCGGACTCGGTCTCTAACCCGCGAGTCTGAACGAGCTTACCCGATTCTATGCGAGTTTACCCAATTTTACAACAATTTCGATTCTACATGGAATTTGACTCGGTTTGGGGGGAGTAAACTCGTAGACTCGTGCGAGTTAGCTCGCGAGTTTGACAACAATGGTTTTGAGGTGCTTTAGGATGCAGAAAAAATTTTACATGTCCAAATTGGTGTTTTTTTACATGTCCAAATTGCTGTTTTCTTCTTTATTTTGAAAATTTCGCACCAATGAGTATTAGAAGCATACTTAAATTGGTGTTTAGTTTTAAATCAAACTCGGCATGATAGCTACGCACGTGTTCCACTTTCTAATTGTGTTGTCTTTTTTTCTCTTAATTATGAGTTAAGTTTTTATATTTCTAATGAATATAGATAACGTTATTAAAAAAATTTAGACTTTTTGTATAGGGTTCAATTCCAATGTCTTTGTTAAAGTTTTTTATTTTATTTTGTAATATTTTTATTTAATTTATATTTATAATTTAACATTTTTCGTGGGAACTTCAGTCTCATTTACAATAGAACTCCCAAACATTTTCTTTCAACTTTGTATAGGTGCTTTTATTTTAATGGTGATTTTTATTCGACCTGCATGATGTATTGATGTACTCCATCCGGATTTATTTATAAACAAAAATAACTACCTTTACACATATTAAGGATATCCAAAAAAATATTAAGGATAATAGTTTTATGCATTTAGTTTTCTATGATTAATGGAAAACATAAATAGATTTACTAAACTATCGCTAATCAATAGTCACTTTCTCACAACATTAATGAGTTGAATTAATGTATTTCCATACATTGATACTAGCTCACCCCATGCATCGCACGGGAAATGACACTAGTTTATATAATTCAAAATAGATAACATAAAAAATAACATATATTTTTTTCTCGCAAAAAAACACATTAACGACCTTTTCTTTCAAAGTTGTAACTTGTAATACAGCATGTCTTTCTTTCTCTCTTTTATATTTCTTCTTTTCACTAATTCTTGAATCTGATACAAATTATTATACACTCTTCAAATAATTATTTAATAAATTATCCATTGTAACATAAAATAAGTAGTTTAGGAAAAAAAATTATTCATTATAATTGTAACATCAAATAAGCAGTTTAGGAAACAGACATGCCATATTTCAATGGTAAATAAGTACATATTTAAATTTCAAGTATCTTAATTATCTATATGATAATTTCAAAAATGAACTTTTTGATTTTACCATAGACAAGGAAATGTGGCAACCTACAATATTATTATTTTTTGTTTATTATGTTATTCATGCGCAATATCTACCAACTTTGTCGGTAACTAATCTACATTGGGGAATCTGGCTAACCATGTGTTTCCGAATAGAATGATTTTGATCGTGTGATAGCAGAAGGTGTAGGGATTGTAGTTGTTGAAAAAAGAAAAGAATTAACCTCTCTTTTTTGGAAAAATTTACACCTCAAGAAAAGCTGAATTAAACAAAAGTCGCGGGCTAAGTAGATTAGAGACGGAGATGCGAATACAAAATACTTTCATTCTTGTGTTCAACAAAGGAGAAGGTAGAATCAGATTGTGGGTTTGGAGAAAGATGGGGTTTTTCTTGAGGAGGTGGAGGATGTGAAGGAAGAAGTTAAGAGATTTTTGGAAGACAACTATGTGGAATTTGACTCTAATAGACCAATCCTCTGTGGTCTGGTTTTTTGTATGATTAACGGTAATGACAATGCTCAACTCATAGCGCATTTTACAGGAGAAGAGATCAAAGAAGAAGTGAGGGGGTGTGATGGTGACAAAAGTCCCGGTCCCGATGGGTTTAATCTCGCCTTTATTAAAGATTGTTGGGAGGTGTTAAAAGGAGATATCCATAGCCTACCTCAATGAGTTCCAGGTCACTTCAATTTTGCCAAAAGCTATTACAACTTCTTTTCTTGCTTTAATCCCCCCAAAAGGTTAATCCTCAAGGGCTTAGAGAATATAGACCTATTTGTCTGATAGGATGTCTTTACAAGATTCTTGCTAAGCTTTTGGCCTCAAAGTTGAAGAAAGTGTTACCAACGGTTATTTCCAAGTGCCAATTAGCTTTCCTTCCGGGGCGTCAGATTTTGGACGGGGTGGTAGTGGTGAATGAGATAGTGGACCTTGCGAAAAGAAGGAAATATGACAGCCTGTTGTTCAAAGTGGATTTTGAGAAAGCATACAAATCTATCTCATGGGGATTCTTGGTGTATATGATGCATTGTATGGGCTTTGATGAGGTGTGGATTACGTGGATCAGATCTTGTCTCGAGAATTCATCTATGTTTGTGCTTGTGAACGGGAGCCCAACAAATGATTTTCCGATTCACAAGGGTTTAAAACAAGGAGATCCTCTATCGCTCATTCTCTTCCTTATTGTAGCGGAAGGCTTGGCTGGTTTGGTTCATAAAGTGGTAGCCGTTGGTTGCTTCAAAGGTTTTGAGGTGAGTACCACACTTAGTTATTGTGTTTTCTAATTTATTTTTTTTAGATTAATTGTATTTTCTAATTTGTTGATGACACTATTCTGTTGGGTAATGGTTCTTGGGAAAATATGTGGAGAGTTAAAACTATTTTTAGAAGTTTCGAGATAGTCTCGGGGTTGAAAGTTAACTTCCATAAGAGTTCCTTAATTGGTATCAACTTGAGTGATTTTTTCATGATTTCAACATCATATTTTTTATTGTGATTCGGGCTCTATTCCCTTCAAATTTTTGAGCATCCCGATAGCTGCTAATACTCGCCGGATGAACACCTAGAAGCCGACTGTAGATATGATGCATAAAAGACTATCTTCTTGGAGTATTCGGTTTCTATCTACTAATTGGTGGTATGGTAACCGTTATAAATTCCGTGTTGAATAGTATCCCTCTGTACTTTTTCTCCTTTCTTAAGGCTCCTAAAGGGATTATTTCTTGAGATGATAAAGATTCAACAAAACTTCCTTTGGGGTGGTAATTCGGAGGAAAGAATCTTTGTTGGGTGGCGTGGGATAAGGTTTGTTTACCAAGAAGGAGGGTGGGATCAGAATAAAAAATTTGGAGTTGTTCAATATTTCTTTGATGACAAATGGAAGTGGAGGTGTCTCATTGACTCTTCAGCTGTTTGGAGAGACTTGTTGGTAGTTAGATATGGTGCTTCCAAACGTCTGAATCTATTTCTCATCTCTTCTATATTGTTGCACAACTCTTCTGGTTTGGCATGATATTAATTCTTGGTTGGGCATTTTAGTGGCTTCCCATTTGTTGGGTAATGAACACTACACATTTTACAGTGGCCTGGTTAATAGGAAGAAATCCAAGAGAATTAACAACCTAATTTGGTTGGCTACCATGTGGTGTGTTTGGTTGTCTAGGAATATTCAAGGGGAGAATCCGTGTTGTGACTAGCATAGTCAACCATATTAAATGCCTCTCTTAGGAGTGGTTTATATGTAAAGCAAGTAAAACTTCCAATTTCTCTATCAAAGATTGGTGGGTTAACTCAATCTTGTGTCCGACTAGTTTATAAATCCTTTCCGTTTTATTGAGTTGGAGTAGCACAAGTAGTTCTATTTTTTATTTTAGTATGGACCATTGCTGGCTATCCACGGAGTGTCCCAACACTTTTAATGAAAGACTAATTTCTGTTCGTGCTTAAGATCATATTTCGCACTGGCCAACACCGAGTTTGTCCACTGCGGGAATCGAACCCGAGAGCACCGGGTCGACCCCCGTGTCCCAAGGTAGATTAAGTCATTGGGCTAGCGGTGTTGGTTCGCTGGTACTCCTATTTAATACATTTTTTTATTATAAAAAAATAGACTAGGATTATTTTCCATGTTTTTGACACGGTAATTATCTGTATTAGTGATGTTATACATTTATAAATTAGTGATTTTTCTCCAGTAAAAATAAAAAAGAAACATAAAAAAACAAATTTTGATGTGATCTAAGAAGTGAATTGGAGTCATCATCGGTGACCTTATTATAATAATAAAATGAAAATTAACGTGACATATGTCTGTGGTTCTGTAGTGGTAGCTAGGTGATGCCATAACACTGGAAGTGGGGCCACCAATGTAAGATGGACGGTGGAGAAGGTGCCACGTGGAGAGAGAATCCCTAATCGTGGATGAATTTGAGAGAAACAACTATTAGAAGAGGTGTGATGCTGATGCGTAGCCGACCCAACCTTGTGTGCTTGTGCCACTGCCACTGCCACTGCCAGCCAACGTTGAGACGCAAACTAAGATCCAAACTTGCGTACGCGTCAACCACTTCACCCTCCCCTTTTCATCCAACGCCTATTATCCCTCTTCAGCCTCCACTTTTAATCGCAACCCTCCATTTCCACCCCCAATTAATTCTTCAATTCTTCTCTCCTTTGTCCTCATAGTCTTAGCTTCTTCTGCCTTCTTGAATTCTTTCATAGTCTTGAAACCCCGTTTACTCTCTCTCTTTCTCTCTCTCTCTCTGATATTCCGCCACTATGGTTTTGAGAAGTGATTCCCAATACCATTGATGCACATTACATTACATTATTTTTCCTCACTTTTGACAATGGTATATACAGATATGTAAATTAAATTTCTTCTGTTCTTGATTATTTATATGATTTGAATTAAATTTCCATATATTTTGTTATCAATGGATTTTGAGCAGGAGACAATGCTGGTGCCGCCATGGCTGAAGCCACTTCTCAATACTCCTTTTTTCAATGTGTGTCCAATTCACGGTGATGCTGCAAGGAGCGAGTGTAACATGTTCTGTTTAGACTGCAATGGAGATGCATTTTGCTTCTATTGTCGTTCTTCAAGACACAAAGATCACCAAGTCATTCAAGTACTACAATTCTTATGCACATTTTGGATATGATTGAAATTGAGTTTTATTATATGATCTAATAATTCATTTATATTTACATAATTGGTTAGATAAGGCGATCTTCATATCACGATGTAGTGAGGGTAGCTGAAATTCAGAAAGTATTGAACATTAGTGGAGTGCAGACATATGTTATCAACAGTGCTAGAGTTCTGTTTCTGAATGAGAGGCCTCAACCAAAATCTGGGAAAGCAGTTTCTCACATTTGTGAGATTTGTCGTAGAAGCCTCTTGGACCCTGTTCGTTTCTGTTCTTTGGGTTGTAAGGTCAGAAACTAATTATTTCTTTAATTTCTTCCTCATAATTAAATTCATTATTATTCATATATATCATTGTCACAATGTGCACATATATCATATCATATGGGTATAACACCCACCACCCCTACATTCATCACCTACATTATTATTTTGAAAGCCCATCAGCACCATAAATTATTTTATTCCCTCTTCCAATTATCGTCATGTGTATATCTAATCTTGCATATTGACATTTCAACACATTTATAACAATCGACGATTATTAATATTGAAATGATAATATATATTTGGAACATGGCATAATGTATAGAATAATCAATGCATCATGTGATTGGTCTAATTTGATATATACGCATTAATTAATTATTGTGTTGGCAATGACTGAATTAGCTTGTAGGAATAAAGAGAAATGGAGATGCAAGCTTTGTTTTAGATGCTAATTATAACAACAATGAGGAAGGATCAGCAATGTCTTCAAGACAACAACAAGAAGAAGAGGAATTGCGTGAAGGCCCACAACAAGGCATGTATCAGGCCACGCCTCTTCCACCTGCAAGGAGAAGAAAAGGAATTCCTCATAGGGCTCCTTTTGCTTCATAATCATTATTTGGTACATACTCAATATTAATTCAATTAACCCCTCTTTGGGGGAATCTCCTTAGTAGTATAATTTATATTTTTTTTTTTCATTAAAGAAAAAAGAATGACAGGCTTTGGTGGAGGATTTAGTTGTCAATATTGTCTATGAAGTTGGAAAAGCAAAAGAAAGGAAAGGGTATATACGAAAGTTCCTTCTTTTGTGGTATGGGTCCCAAAACAACAAATTCTGCCCAATAATGCATATTTGTTTAATACTTGAATTGAGAGTGTACATGTCCTTAAGCAATCATAAAGCATGACTTTGTGGACTCCGATTTATAATTTTCAACGGGCCACCATTCACATGGATCGTTTACATTAACTTAATTACATCTTTTAAAGTTGTTCATGTTCATTATTATCATATATTCCTCATCCATTAATAAACACATATTTCACATGATTGTTCATGAATATGGCACAATCTAATTGCTATTTTTTCCTTCATAAATAAGAGTTTATTGATAAGGTTTAACCAAAGCGCAAATACAAGCATTTTGTAAGTCATAAATCATAATTGCACTTAAGACCCTAATACTCCGACTACTCTGTATAAAGATCACAATGGTAATTACTCTAAAATTAACACACCTAATTTTATCGCTACCACTTGAAGAGCTCAAGTGATTAGGTCATTTGTTTTCTCCTATTCTCATTCTAGCTAGCAATGTCGTACCTTCTATCTATTCATTTTCCAATACCTACTTTCTTCTATTCTTCCATCGATTATTTGTCAGGGAAATTATGGAAATGGAAAGGGTAACAAATGTTATGTCTTTATAGTATTACGCAGTGTCCTTTTCAATACTTTAATTAAATCAAATGAGCCAAGGCAATTAGGTAGAGCAGATATATGAATTGATGGCTACTCAAAAGTTTTCAATTCTCAGAACGCGCGTCATCCAAATTTAACCATGGAGTAGTTACGTGAAGATATTTTAAGTTTTAATGACATACCACTATTCTTCAACTAGTTCGGACTCAATTGTCCTGTTTGAGTTTGATTATAACTTAATTTTAACCATGATTAAACAACATTATCATCCAATGAAGTAAAGAAAATACAGTTTTAGAAAAAAGCAAAACATTATGACCGGTTAAGCGGGTCCCAGTTGACCTATAAGCAACGAAGTCATACATGGATACTGAAAATTCCTAGGTTAAACCAGGTTATAGTTGATAAACAATTTTATAGCATATAACTTAATAGATAAATTAGCATTGTGATTTTAACGTGGATGACAAAATTAACTATTCAACAAACTTATAAATGTAAAACAACATAAATGCGCATTCTTAATTAATGACTAAAAGTGTGTGTGAGGGAGGGAAGGAGAGAGAGAGAGAGAGAGTTCATTTAATGAAGGATAAACGGGGATTCTAATGAAACTAAAAAAGATTTAAATGAAAGAAAAATGAAATGTTATAAGCTCAAATGTTATTTCAAGTAGCGTATGAAAAATGCTATAAGTTAGTGAAAAAAAAACTTTATAAGTTAGTTTTGCCAAAAAATAAATAGAGTTTACCCACTATAAGATATTCAGTATATGCTAGCGAATTGGCCGACCTTATCAAATAGAGACTTAAGCATTTCTCCCTTATAGGCTTCATGCTTGAGGGGTTGTGAACTATCATAGGTCTTTTACACATCTCGATCGGTTCACTTAAACATTTTGTACTTATAAGCAATGTAATCAAAATCGGGCCGGACAAGCCAGTTCAATCAAGAATCGAACCCTATTGCGGTCCAAGTGACTCCATAACCGCTCTGGCCAAGAACCAGACACAAAATAGGAAAAGAGGTGGAATCGACTAAAACAAGTGGGTAAACGGTTCACCAAAATAATGAAATTTTATTTTTTATTTTAAAAAAACAAAGTGACGTCCATTTTGGTAGGAAGGGCAAAACGGGTCGGGCCGCTCCAACCCGCCCCGCTTTGCCTAAAGTCCGCTAAAATAGGGGCGGGGCAGGGAGGGTCGAGCTCAACATACCAGCCCGCCCCGCCTAGTTTTTTTTTGCAATTTTTTTGAACAAAATTTTCACCTATTTTTAACATTTCAATTAGATTTTTCACCTCCTTTTTAAAACAGTTTTTTTATAAAGCCTTTTTTAACAGAAATAAAAATATAAAACAATAATAACATTTGAATTACTAGGATTAACTATATATCAATTGTTTGAGAAGTGAAAAGTGAAACCTAAAATGAACAAAACGGGTTGGGCTTGGGGTGCGCAGTGCGCTGGATTCTAATTTTGGGCCCTAATTTTTTTTTTATAAAATGGACTGGTCTGCCTGACTCTGATGTTTTTTTTTGAAAAAAAAAACAGGCTTGCGGGCCGACCCGCCCCGTTTTTGTCTTAAGCCCCGCGGTTTTCTCCTGTTGGCGGGGCGGGCTCAGTGGGTTAGCGGTCACAATATCCCAACCCAGCCCGCCATTTTGACGGGTTGGCGGACCAGCCCAGCGGGTCAAACCCGTTTTTCCATCCCTACTTTTTGGTTTGGGTCGTCGTTTCTTCTTCTTCTTCCTAAAAACACATAAGCAGTATGCAAAAACAAAAATGCACACCAGTGCTGCTCCAACGAAACGTGCTACAATTGTGATGCTCCTATGCGTCGCGTTGCGCCTATGCCGCCTTGTTGCACCTTATCTACTATAAAAGTCTTAGCAATGTCTGATTCACATGTTACAAAAAATGAAAAAAATGTTTCTTTATTCCTTTGATTTTTTTAATTAAGAATTTTATAAATAGGATTTAGCTTGAGGAAGGGTTGCAAAGGGACACCAAATCATTTGCTACCCAAAGCTAGAAAAAAGAAACACCAAATGAAGAACCGGTTCTTCCCCAAAAGAGACAAGAATACACCTGATTAGGCTCAGAGCAGATTGTGGTTCAATTGAGGTTGAACCAATCGCTAGATTGACCAGTTCCCAGTTCTCACAAGACTGCGGTAAATGCTAGTTGTTTAACCTTGTCGGGCAGAGTCATAGCATTTTTCGAGACTAATATTATTTTAGCTTACAACTTACATTGTTTTATTTTTCCTCCTATTTTTACCCCGATTATTTTAATTAAATTCATTATTTATCATTTATTTAATGAATATTCTTTTCATTTTTAAACTTTGATTAAAATATTCATTTATGTCATTTTATATTTATAAGTTAATTTAACCACTAATTTTACCAAACACTTTAAATTCAATCCACCAACTCATTCATTATTAGTTATTCGCCACAAGCTAGTTTATGTGCTATCATTTATTTTTCTTTATCAAATATGACATTATTAGAGTACCAATGATGTAGGGCATAGAAGTAATGTAGACCAAGGGCGAACCTGTGTACGTTTCAGGGGTCAACTAACCTTGATAAATAAATAAATTCATTTATACCCTCATGAAATTTTTATTTTGACCCAATCAATTTAAAAGTTTGCACCTAAACTCTTAAATTTAATTTAATATGAGAATGTTTTAATCAATTTATATGGGATGAATAATTGTTCAGTACTTATAATATAGGCAGAATAACACTTTTGGTCCTTTATCTTTGCTCCAAATTTCACTTTGGTCCTTTATCTTTTTTTTGGTCCGTTTTGGTCCTTTATCTTTCATTTTCGTTTCACTTTGATCCTTTATCTTTTTTTTGATCCGTTTTGGTCCTTTATCTTTCATTTCGTTTCATTTTGGTCCCTCACGTTATTATTTAATTCAATTAAAACATTAAAACAATTAAAACAATTAATTAAATTAAAACAATTAAAAAAAATAAAACATAACCCCCCCCCCCACCGTCCACCACCATCCACCACCACCCACCACCGTCAACCACCACCCACCACCACCACCTCCCAAACCCAGATCTGCGCATCTTCACTGTTCTCCTCCCCCCACCGTCGCCCCTCCCCCACCACCGTTAACCCCTCCCCCCCTCACTCTCTCTCTCTCTCTGCACATCTTCATTTGCGTTGGGATTGCAACCTTAAGAACAGAATCGAAACCCATAACATGAAGAACAGAATCGAAATCCATACCATGAAGAAACGAAATGGTATCTTAGAAACGAAACGAAATCAGAATTGTTTGCGTTGCGTTGCGTTGCGAAACGAAATCAGATCTGTTTGCGTTGCGTTGCGAAACGAAATCGAAACCCATCTGCGCATCTTCATTTGCGTTGCATTTTCCAGACATTTTCCATCTGCTCATCTTCATTTGCGAAACGAAATCGAAACCCATCTGCGCATCTTCATTTGCGTTGCATTTTCCAGACATTTTCCATCTGCGCATCTTCATTTGCGAAACGAAATCGAAACCCATCTGCGCATCGAAACCCATTTTCGTTATTACAATTTCGTTTGCATTTTCTAGATCTGTTTGCTTTTCCAGATCGACTTCTCTTTCCATTGCTGTAGTGGAAAAACGAGGGGGGAGGAGAATAGTGAAGATGCGCAGATCTGGGTTTGGGAGGTGGTGGTGGTGGGTGGTGGTTGACGGTGGTGGGTGGTGGTGGATGGTGGTGGACGGTGGGAGGGGGGGTTTATGTTTTATTTTTTTAATTGTTTTAATTGAATTAATTGTTTTAATTGTTTTAATGTTTTAATTGAATTAAATAATAACGTGAGGGACCAAAATGAAACGAAATGAAAGATAAAGGACCAAAACGGATCAAAAAAAAGATAAAGGACCAAAGTGAAACGAAAATGAAAGTTAAAGGACCAAATCGGACCAAAAAAAAGATAAAGGACCAAAGTGAAATTTGGAGCAAAGATAAAGGACTAAAAGTGCTATTTAGCCTCTAATATATGAGATGTATCACAAAGGAGATCGATAGTCTCATTATTAGGCATGATGCGACCCATGGTTAGTAGCCACACGCGATGGAGGATGTGCGCGGTGCGGTTCTGCTAAGTGCCAAGGACCGTGGCGGTGACGTCTTCTGTTTTCGTTTTTTTCTTCTGTGCTTTTCCATTCGTATCAGAAAAAATCAACATGACCTCAGTTTGGAAGAATCCCATTCAGCCTCAACTTTCTAATGTCCCCAAAGTTGTGAGAAAGATCTCTATCACGTGAGGTGGCAGTAACACCAATTTTTTTTTTCATACCGTGATTACTGGATCGGGATCAACCGTAATTGATTCACATCATCAACTCACAATGCAACCAAAAGTTGACTACTGCAACTACAATTAAAATCATGTGTAATCAATATGCCTCGTTGTCTAATCTACTTGTATGCAATCACTAACTCTATGACCATATCAATTTAATTAGACCATAGTACAGAGTGTCGAAGCAACCTAGGTGGGTTGTTGAAATTTTGAGGTATAAGCACTCAAATAATCATCCACTAGTAATTAATGGCGGTTGAGTAAGACAGAAATTGGTAAGTAGTTGTACTCACTGTTCATCTTATGTTGGATTAGTTATTACAGGTAAGGTGTGTGGAAAATTCTGCAATGTGTTGGCTGCCTAATTGCTTGAGGTTGTGGTTAAATATGAAAACAATGTTACATCTAGACAAGAGTCTGCACATTGTAGGGAAGTAAGTGATCGTTGGTTTGGATTTCTTTATCAAAAGGGCTGGTTCTGTTTGGTGGCAATGAAAATGAAGGATAAGATACTATACTACACACACCTTTCTCCATAATCAAAAACACTAATCCATCTTTGTGTAAACAAGCACTCATGTGGAAAGTATAATATTAATCTCTATATCCTTATTTTGCAACCAAAAAACTTGTTGTTAGAGCACCTTTAATCGGTCCTAAAATACCACCTAAAATTTAAGAAACTTATAAACAACTCACCTTTTAATTCAATAGTTGTTACATAAATTTTTTTAGAATAATAATGTATTGTACGAAAACGAAAAGCAAGAAAGCATGAAAAGCAAGTCCATCGGGTGTATTTTTGTTGGGTGGAAGTGATATCTATTCGTTTCGTATTATATATCACTTTGGTTTTTTTATTAGATCCCACAATTGTCGTCACATCTCATATCACTACAAAAAAACGTAGAATAAGCGACGGAAATTAGCGACGAAAATCAAAGTCGTCGCTAATAATTACGTAGCGAGGGAAATTAGCGACGGAAACCAAATCCGTCGCTAAACATGGCGTAGGCGCGCTTTTTTTTTAAAAAAAATTGCAAATCCGTGGCTAATTTTCAAATCCATCGCTAACGGTCTGTCGCTAATGCTGACGTGACCGTTGCACAGACCTTGGAATGCGTGAAATTCCAAATCCGTCGCTAATTCAAATTTCTGTCGCAACCCCCTGGCATGACCGTTGAGCAGACCTTGGAATGCGTGAAATAGCCAATCCGTCGCTAATTGCTGGATCCGCCGCTACGGATCTGTCGCTAAAGTCACTAAATTTTTTAACACCGAAACCCTCTTCTTCTTCTTTTTCTTTTCTTTTTTCTTCTCTTCTCTAACTCATTTCTCTCCCCCTCCCTCACGAAACCACTGCCACCACCACCAATACCTCTCCATTTTCACCACCACCATCATCGTTCCCCTTTTCTCTCACTCACGAACATGAACCATTGAATAGGTCTCTCTCTAACCCTCTAACCGTCAATACCTCTCCATTTTCTCCCGTTTTCTCTCTGTTTTCACCACAATATGGGGTAAGTTTTTGTTCTGAGTTGTTCCCATGTTCATTGTACTCATTGTAATTATTTTTTTGTTCTAATTTTTCTTTGTTCTGTTTGCACTTAGGACTTTTTGGGAGTGACCGAACGCATTCTGATTTGGTGGAGCTGTTTCTCTTGCCAGAGTTGTTTCTGTTTCTCTTGCCGGAGCTGTTTTTGGTATAGTAATTTTGATTTTCGAGCTGCAAATTTGGTGGAAAATCAGGTATTTCAGCTGCCAAACTTTTAATTATTAGGAATAAGAGTTGAATTGCTCTTGCTTGTCATGATTTTTTGTGGTTTATTTGTTTTTGTTCTTCTAAATTAATGGGAAAAACATTGTATTTTTATTCTTAAGGGTAAATTTTTTGATGAATTTTATATTGTTAAGCTTGAAAAATTCTGAATAAGTGTTTTGTTGTTTTGATGTTTGATTAACCCTAGGTTAGACAACTATATTAGAAGTTGTTATTGTGTGCTGTTGATGGAAAGGGTGAGGTGCTGTCCCTCACCCCCATATTTTGCTTGAAATCATCTCCATTGAGATAATTGAGAGACTATACTAACAATTTTAAGGTTGGGAGTTAGAAATAACTTCCTTCACTACTTATATGGAAAAAGGGTTTTGTTTGTTCTGTCCTTAACCCCCATATTCGACTCGAAATCATCTCCATCGAGATCATATCGATGCCACTAACTTGATAGGTTATATATTAGGTTTAGTTGTTGGAATCTAACGCGTTTTTTTAAATGCGTGTAGATAAATTGGAATCAGTTGAATCGTAGTTGGGTGTATGATCGGTTATATCCGGGAAGAGCATTTTTGAAGGAAACTTTTGTAAATGGGGTTGAAGAGTTTATTAGGGTAGCGTGGCGACACGATAAGGCTAAAAAGGAAGGGGGATTAGATGCCCATGCCTTAAATGCGACGGTATACCTATTTGACCTGATGATGAAATTAGGGTGCATTTGTATCGTATCGGGTTTAGGCCTAATTATTGGATTTGGGTGGACCATGGAGAACGACTTCCAAATTTTGACTTAGGGGCTTCTTTAAGCAGTTCTAGTTTTCATGTTCCATCTAATGAACAATTTGAGTCGATGGAAAGCATGATTTGTGATGGTCTCGGAGTGAATGTGCCATTTGATGAGCCTCAATATGACGATCATGATAAACTTCCAAATGAAGAAGCACAAAGATTTTATTGTTTGTTAAAAGAGTCAAACACACCGTTGTTTGATGGCTCGCCAGAGTCAAAATTATCTATGTGTGTGAAGCTTTTATCTCTCAAGTCCATGAGCAATATTTCTGAGTTGGGTTTAGATTTTGTGACTCAAATGATGTTGGACGGCACACCTAATAAGGATAGTTTGCCAAAAAGTTTTTATGAAGAAAAGATGTTAGTTTCGAAGCTGGGATTGGAATGTAAGAAGATTGATTGTTGTGACGATGGGCACATGTTGTTTTACGACAACGAATTTGGTAAAACCGATGGTGCGTTGCAGGCTTGTAGATTTTGTGGAAAGCCGAGGTATAAAGTTCGTAAAGGGGAAAAACGTAATTATAAACCCATTCCTGTAAAGTCGATGTTCTATTTGCCTATAGTTCCAAGGTTGCAGAGAATGTTTGCATCGCCTAAAATTGCAAAGAAAATGACGTGGCATTATGAGAATAGGAATACCTCAGACATTTTACGCCACCCATCTGAGGGTGAGGCGTGAAAACACTTTGATCGAGTGCATTCAGATTTTTCCTCTGACCCACAGAATGTTCAACTGGTTTGTGCTCTGATGGATTTACTCCATATATCCAAGCATCAGCATCGCCCTATTCTTGTTGGCCAGTTATTGTTACCCCTTACAATCTTCCTCCTGAGATGTGCATGACTAAACCATATATGTTTTTGACTTGCTTGATACCTGGTCCATCCAATCCAAAAGCTAACATTGATATCTTTTTGGAACCTCTAATTGATGATCTCAAGAGATTGTGGCAGGGTGTTGGGACATATGATGCAGCACGAAAGAAAATTTTTATGATGAGAGCGGCATTGATGTGGACAATTAATGACTTCCCGGCTTATGGTATGTTGTCAGGTTGGGGGACTCACGGTAAATTAGCATGCCCCCACTGCATGGAACACAAAAGCGTTTACGTTGAAATACGGGGGAAAGAGTTCTTGGTTTGACTCGCATCGTAGATTCTTACCGCCAGATCATGTATTTAGAAAGAACAAAAGGGCATTCAAGAAAGGGGTAGTTGAAACAGATGTCCCACCGCCTTTGTTGACATCGGGTGAAATTTGGAGTAGAGTTATGAATTTACCACAAGCCACGGAGGTAGGTGTGCTCTCCCGATTGGATGGTTATGGACGAGTGCATAACTAGACAAAAAGAAGCATATTTTGGAATCTCCCATATTGGAAAGATAATCTATTGAGACACAATCTCGATGTTATGCACATTGAGAAAAATTTCTTTGACAACATATGGTTCACCGTGATGAATGTGAAAAGATAGAACCAAAGGCAATAATAAGGCTAGAATGGATTCTGCTCTTTACTGTAGCAAAAGTCGTTCCAATTTGAATTTGGTGCCAATGGCTAATGGCAATATGTCAAAACCCAAAGCCAAATATTGTCTTACACCCGATGAAGCAAAATATGTTTGTCGATGGTTGAAAGGATTGAGGATGCCAGATGGCTATTCTTCTAATCTTGCAAGATATGAACACCGGGAAGATGTATGGGATGAAAAGTCATGATTGTCATGTATTCATGGAGTGTTTGCTTCCAATTGCTTTTAGTTCATTGCCAAAGTGTGTTTTGGAACCACTTACTGAAGTGAGTCAATTTTTTAAAAACATGTGCTCTTCAACATTAAGAAAAGATGATCTTATTAAGATGGAGGAGAATATTCCTTTCATTATCTCTAAGTTGGAGAGAATACTTCCTCCTGGTTTCTTTGATTCCATGGAGCATCTTCCGGTTCACCTTGCCTATGAAGCAAGGCTTGGTGGATCAGTTCATTATAGGTGGATGTATCCATTTGAGAGGTAATTATCAATTTCAACATTTTATTAAAGTGCATATTTAGTATGACTATTTATTTAATCAACTCCCCTTCCTCCATATATTTAGATTGTTGGGTGATTATAAACGATCAGTGAAGAATAAAGCTAGAGTCGAAAGATCGATCTGCACAGCTTACTTACATCGTGAAACAATTTATTTCTATTCTCATTATTTCAACAACTTTATGTTGTCAAGAAATCATAGAAACGAAATAGAGGTTGAAGAAGAAAGACACGCCCTCACTATATCTGTGTTTAGCAAACCTGGGCGCCCCTCGGGAAAGAAGTCAACTTAGTGGTTATCAGATATGGAGTATAAATCAACACATATTCATGTCTTGATCAATTGCACTGAAGTTAAACCATATCTTGAGTAAGTGTGCTTCAATTCAGTTTTCAATACATAGACATTTAGAGTATGAAGCTAAATCATGCCTTGGCCAATTTTCATTCTAAAGAGTATGGATAATTCTTTTTCAGTGCATTCTTACAAGTTGAGGGTCTACGCACTGAAGATTCTTCTATTCGTATAGATGAAAGTTTTCCATCTTGGTTTAATGATAGAGTAAGTAAATAAAATTAATGCTTTAATGTCTAACGTTCAAAGTAGATATGAAAGATGACTTATTTTTTCCATATGTGATTACTTAGGTTTATGAAGCGGAACCAACTCCCCTAATCCAACATTTGAGGAACTTAGCTGATGGTCCTTTTCGTGAAGTTAGTGAGTGGCACACGTACCTCGTTAACGGTTATAAGTTTGACACCCAATCATGGAGTGAGGGAAAACAAACAATTAATAGTGGGGTATATGTAAAAGGGATTGCAGAAGGAGGTGAAGATGAGTACTACGGGGTGACCCAACACATATATGAACTTGAATACAAATATTTAGACTATCAAAAGAAAATTGTTTTGTTTTATTGTAGTTGGTTTGATCCATCGGTTAGAGGAACGAAATTGAATCCAAAATGTAATATCGTGGACATTCGAATGGATAGAAGGTATAAAGCCTATGATCCGTTTATCATGCCTGAAAATGTGAGGTGGGTATATTATGTTCCATATCCATCAACTCGTGAAGGATATTGTGTTGCAATTAAGACAAAACCACGGGGTCGCATTGAAGCCACTGATGTGGGGGATGAGGTTCCTTATCAAGTGGATGAAATGTCGGGCATCAATGAGGTAATTGAAGTTGAACCAGTTGATACCTCATGTGATGATCGACTCCACATTGAAGAAGTTGAACCAGTATTAGAAGAAGAAATTGGAGTATATGAAGAAGATGAAGAAGATGAAGATGAGACTGAAGATGTAGAAGATGAAGACTTTTTTTAATCTTATTAGTATCACATAGATAGTTTGATTAGTTTTAATCTCTGCATGTTGTTGATTGTTCATCTAATTTTAATTATTAATATATATCACATTTCTTTTATCAGTATTGTTCGTTGTTGTTGTATTTAAATTTATTTATTAATATATATCATAATATATTTTTCTTGCGTTTCGTTTTTCATAGATATGCATCCAGGAGGAAGTTCTGACCCGCCGAGAGATGTTAGGGGGAAGAACACAGGTGAACCTAGAAGGCGGCGTCGAGTTCGTGAGGTTGTACTTAATGCAGGGGATACATTTTTGGGGATGCCCCAGACCACCACTACTGCTGGAGGAGCTGGGACTTCACGTTCTACTGCAGCTGCTCCACCTGCTGGTCATTCTCCCTCCGGCCCCATTTGGTATCCTATAAACCCATCTGGAACACCAGCATCTTATGGGTATTTTCCACCTCTGCAGAATCCTATGGGCACACCGGGAGGGTATATGGGCCCACCTCTGCAGCATCCTATGGGCACACCAGCAGGGTATATGGGCCCACCTCTACAGCATCCTATGGGCACACCAATCGGGTTATCTATGCCTACATCTGAGGTACATACTCATCAGTCCCTACAGGATGATCATTCTGACCCCCATGGTCATACTGATTTAGAGCCATTATCATCTGGGTCAGAGGATGAGCAGGTGGTTGTCGACCCTGATGGTCGACGTCGCAAAGTCATATATCCCTTTGGCGATGTGTAAGTATTGTTTGACTTTTTTTTAATTTAAATTAATTGTTTGACGTGTATATATGTTTGTTAATCATGCAACGACTTAATTATGCAGGTTTGTTAGATCGAAGACTGCTTCATCAGCGATCACTCATGTCATTAAGAAACTCTATTTTGAAGAGTACCATGAAAAGGTGACAAAAATCGATAAGAGGAAAAAGAAAGATTTTGTAGACTTGTTTAGGGTAAGTATCAATTATGTCATTACCTATATTGATAATTTTAATATATTGTTTAATGTTTAATATAATTACTAATACATATTTTGATTATGTTTAATATAGACCAAAGTGACTTGGAGACCGGAAGATGATGAATTGGTGCATAAAGTTTTTTGGACTAGATTGGCAAAGCAATTGGCGGACTTGCTCTAAAAGTTGCGCCGTAAAAATGAAAGGCCGAGGTATATCCCTCAAGAAGTCTGGGATCAATACCAGGAAGTTTGGAGAAGAGAGAAATTCAAAAGAAATGCTGGAAAAGCGAAGGAAAATCGAAATTCAGAAAAGGGTGGCTCGCTTCACACTTGTGGCTCCGTCAACCAAGCTCAGCATGCTATGAGATTGGTAAGTTATTTTAAAAATATTTGTACTATTTTAGTTTAGTTAGGGCGATTAGTTACCAATATTTGAGAAATTGTTTCATTTTTACAGAGTAAGAAGGCCGGACGCCCTCTTACTATTGCTCAGCTGTATAGGGCCACACATGTCAGGAAGGATACCCAGACTTATGTTGATGAGCGCTCGAGGACCACTCAGGTAAATATACAACTTGATTTGTATTATATATATAATGTTTTCTTAAAATGGAGCGCTTATTATGCTATGTTTTGTGGTTATGCAAAACAGGAGAAACATGCTGAGACGATGTTTGAGCCGACTCAGGGGAGTTGGAACCCTGAGTCACTTGGTCCACTGTCTCCTGAGATCATGGCTTTGGCAAACCACAATTGGGAGAAGTTGGTAGGAGGGATGTATAAGAAACGTATGTATTGTAAGGGGGCCCCTGGCTCCAAATTTGAGATTTGAGGATGATCAGTTTGACACCAGCGGACCCTCCTCTAGTAGTCGACCTCCTCGTCCTTCAGTTGAGACAGAGCAACTCAGATAGCAGATGGAGGAGATGCGTGCTCAGCACCAGCAGGAGATACAAGAGATGCATGCTCAGTGATAACTCTATTTTATATAGAGTTATTCATACAATTAAGCTTGAATTATTGCTTATTTTCAAGAACATTTATATATATTTATAGCTTATTTATCAAGGAACAACATTCTAAATATTCAAATGGATAAAGGGCAATGATCTAGGAAAAATACACAAATCTTGTTAGGTTTGATGTTTTTGTTCAGTGCAGCTACTGCAGGAGTGGAAACACTGCCAACACCAGGAGTGGAAACACTAGGAGTGGAAACACTGCAAACACCTGCTAAAATTCTGCAGTTAATACCAAAACATCCAAAGACCATTTCAATGCTTCCACACTTGATTAGTGACGTCATGCCTAGTCACCTGGAGCTGAGCCACTTGCTGAAGTCGGCGATACACATAAAAATCAAGTTGCAAGACTCAAACTTATCTAAAAGACATGTGGCACTTCTCCAATGGACCTCTTCTTTTGTTATGCATGCAAGCGACCAAAACTGTGCAGCTTGCTTGATTGGTTGTCAACAAACTGACCATGTTCGTCTCCTCAGCTGATCTTTCGCGCCAAAGGAAACCCCTTGCAAGAGGAAAGCTTTCAAGCCTATAAATAGAAGCCAAATCCTTCACAAGAAAAAGAATCCTATCTACAATCATCTTTCACATCTTTATATCTTTTATCTTTCAGTTTAGTTTAGGTTTAGTTTATTTTCATTTTAAGTTTCTAAGGAGAGGAAGGTGAGGAAGTGCTTGACAACCATTCCCTTCACTTCTACTTTGAAGAAATTCGTGTAAGAAATCTTTATTGTACTTCAACTTGGGAACTTAATGCAAAAGATCTTCTATTCAAGTAATCTCTACTCTTTTAAGTTCTTTTGCCTTATTATTCATTTACTTATGTTCTTTGCATATTCTTTGCTTTATAACATGAGTAACATGAGCTAAATTCCCTTAAGTTGAGATGTTCTAACCTTGTAATGAACTTCTAAATATGTTATTATGGTTTATATAGTGTAAACACTTTAAACTCTTGCATAATACTTCTTTCAACTTA
This sequence comes from Astragalus membranaceus, assembly GCA_039519185.1. Lineage (NCBI taxonomy): Eukaryota > Viridiplantae > Streptophyta > Magnoliopsida > Fabales > Fabaceae > Astragalus > Astragalus membranaceus. Next base: position 91,437,743 of record CM076847.1, on the reverse strand, counting down.
TTCTGGAATTGATCACTTTAGAATAGGTAAAAACTTGTAGCAGCAGACATGGGCTACATTTATGAACTCAAGAGTTAATAAGGACAAGTATTTAATAAAGGAAACTTTGTTAAATATATGCTAAAACCTAGACATAGGATAGCATAGTTCTTAGGATAATAAAATTACAAGAGTGAACCTATTTAGCAACTTGGATCATTGTTAGGAGGCAAGGGAGGAATTGACAAACCTTTCTTTACTGTAGAAAACAAAGATCATAAGAGCTTGTAATGAAACTCTGAAGAGAAGTGCTGAAAGGCACAAACTGATGCACCTACATCCAGTGTTCCCACACTACATACTCCATTAAAACATTTAGAAGTAAAGAACTTGGTGAAAACATCTCAACTGCTTTTTCCAACTGATTTCTCACACATTTTTATTTCTTATTATTATTTTACTTACTTTGAAAACTCCAAACCAAAAATACTGAATAGTGTAGACACACTAAGTGTACACTTTGAACTACAAAAATTTACAATACATAATCCCTGTGGGTTCGACCTTTCTTATCACTTTATTACTTGTGTGACTATGTATACTTGCATATAATAAACCACACCAAGTTTTTGGCGCCGTTGCCGGGGATTATAGTAAAATTTTGTTGTTTAGATTGTTAATTTAGTGTTTTATTAGTACTACTGGTATTCTGTTTTCTGTGCAGAAACACTTAGTGCAGAAACACTCAGTGTGGAAACACTAGTTTATGCCCAGAGATAGACCACCAGAATTTGATTGTGATCCAGAAATTGAGAGAAGATTTAGGAGATTGCTAAGACAACAAAGACAAAGACAACAAGACTGCAGAACAATGTCTCACCACAGTGAAGATGCCTCGGTAAGAGGAGGACCTAATTCACATCAACAAACTGAAGGTGAACCAGATCACAGACAACAATTCATTCAAATGGGACCAATAGGTATGATTAATGATAGAGATAGACCTATGAGAGACTATGCTCAATATGACCAGTAGCACATACAAACTAGTATTGCTAGACCTCAAATTGATGCTGTTCATTTTGAATTTAAACCTATGATGTTTCAAATGTTGCAAACAATTGGTCAATTTGGTGGATCTCCACATGAAGATCCCCATGAACATTTAAAACAATTCATAGAAGTTTGTAGTAACTTTATCATTCCTGGCATTAGTGAGGATGCATTTAGGCTTAAGTTATTTCCATACTCTTTGAAAGATAGGGCAAAATCATGGCTAAATTCTATGGAGCCCAATTCTATTCATACATGGAATGAATTAGCTGAAAAATTCTTAAGCAAATATTTTCCTCCTATTAAAAATGCTAGGATGAGACATGATATTACATCTTTTAAGCAAAAAGAATTTGAATCATTGTTTGAAGCATGGGAAAGATGGAAAGAACTTTTAAGAAAATGTCCACATCATGGTTTACCTGTCATTATACAAATGGAAACTTTTTACAATGGTCTAGAACCACAAACCAGAGTGATGCTTGATGCATCAGCTGGTGGTGTTCTTTTGAATATGTCTTATAATGAAGCATGTGATCTTATTGACAAAATTGCTACAAATGGTTCAAGTTGGCCTACTGAGAGGGTAAGTGCTCAAAAGAGAACCTCTGGAGTACATGAGATTAATGATATTTCAGCCCTATCTGCTCAAGTAGCCACTTTAACCAATCTGATCAAACAGTGCACTAGTGCACCTACATCTAGTGTAGCAACACCTAAAGAAAACACTGCAGCAACTATAGAACAAGCCCCTCCAGGAACTACAAGTTGTGTGTATTGTGGAGGAGGCCATCTATATGAAGAATGTCCTAGCAACCCTGTCTCTGTCAATTATGTAGGTTACAATAAAAATAACAACCCTTACTCTAATACCTACAATCCAGGATGGAAGAAACACCCAAATTTTAGGTGGAACAATTCTAATGCACCTGCACAAAGTGCACCTGCACCAAGTACTCCTCCTGGATTCCTACCTCAAAGCCAACAAAGATCAAACCCACCTGCCAGTGCCAACTCTCTAGAAGAATTGCTTAGATCATTCATTAGTGAAACTAGAACTGCTAGGCAAGCTCATGATATATCAATTAAGAACCTAGAGAACCAAGTAGGGCAATTAGCAACTGCTTTGCAGCAAAGACCAGTAGGTACTTTGCCATCAAACACAGAAGCTTCACCCTCACAAAGGCAAGGTAAGGAACAAGTTAAAGCCATATCTTTGAGAAGTGGCAAGGATCTAATAGAACCATATGAGCTTGAAGGTACAGAGAAGGGAGAAAAAAATAAAAATGAAAAAAATTCTCAAGATGCAGAAACACCTGGTGTTCCTACATCTCCTACTCCAAGGTTAGTACCAGAATACCCTCCTCCTCCTTTTCCTCAAAGATTGAAAAAAATACATGAGGAGAAGCAATTCAGTAAATTTTTAGATGTTTTAAAACAATTGCATATCAATGTTCGCTTGGTAGAGGCACTTCAACAAATGCCAAACTATGCTAAATTCATGAAAGATGTGCTTTCTAAAAGAAGAAGATTAGGGGAATTTGAAACTGTTGTCATGTCAAAAGAATGTAGTCTGATTTTACAAAATAAAATTCCAAGGAAGCTAAAGGATCCAGGTAGCTTTACAATCCCTTTTTCAATAGGTAAGTACTATACAGGAAGAGCATTATGTGATTTAGGTGCAAGCATCAATTTGATGCCCAAATCTATCTTCACAAAGCTAGGGATTGGAAATGCAAAACCTACCACATTGACACTATCTTTGGCAGATAGATCAATTGCATATCCAGAAGGAATTATTGAGGATATATTGGTGCAAGTTGACAAATTTGTGTTTCCTGCAAATTTTGTTATACTTGATTTTATTGCAGATGAAGAAGTGCCAGTCATACTTGGAAGACCATTCTTGGCAACAGGGAAAACACTAATAGGTGTGCAAAGAGGAGAGCTAACCATGAGAGTGAATGATCAAGAAGTAAAATTTAATGTCTTGAATGCTTTGAAGTATCCTGCAGAGGAGAGTGAAGAGTGCTCATCAATCTCACTTGATCATTTGGTAGAGAAGCAGTTCCACAAGCAGTATGATCACCTTGCCAATGCACTAGCACCTGATGTTTCTGCATTGCCTGCTGAGAAATTTATTGAAGAAAGCATATTGCCCAAGGAACAAGCTACACCTAAGGTATGGGTTAGAACTTATGAATCTCTTAATTTAGAAGATCCCAACCTTAAAGAAAATGTACCTTCTATTGAACAACCTCCTAAGCTAGAATTAAAAGAACTACCTAAGCATTTAAAATATGTTTTTCTAGATGAGGATAATACCCTTCCTGTAATCATAGCTTCTGATCTATCTTTAGAACAAGAGCTTGATTTAATTAACACCTTGAGAAAACATAGAAGAGCTATAGGTTGGCAAATGTCTGACATTAAAGGGATTAGCCCGTCAACATGCATGCATAGGATAATTTTAGAAGAAAATTCTAAAAATAGCATAGAAGGGCAAAGAAGATTAAATCCAGTAATGAAAGAGGTTGTTAAGAAGGAAATAATTAAATGGCTAGATGCTGGTATTATCTACCCTATCTCAGATAGTGCATGGGTTAGTCCTGTGCAATGTGTTCCTAAAAAGGGTGGAGTCACAGTTGTAGCCAATAAAAATAATGAATTAATCCCTACTAGAACTGTAACAGGGTGGAGAATCTGTATGGATTACAGAAAACTCAATAAGGCCACAAAGAAAGATCATTTCCCCTTACCCTTTATAGATCAAATGTTAGATAGGTTAGCAGGAAAGGAATTCTATTGTTCCTTAGATGGTTATTCAAGATACAATCAAATAGCAATTGAACCTAAGGATCAACAGAAAACCACCTTTACTTGTCCTTATGGCACTTTTGCCTTTAGAAGGATGCCTTTTGGACTTTGTAATGCTCCTGCTACCTTTCAAAGATGCATGATGTCAATCTTTTCTGACTTCATTGAGCAATCAATGGAAGTCTTCATGGATGACTTTTCTGTTTTTGGAGAAACATTCTCATTGTGTCTTTCAAACTTAGAAGAAATTCTTCAAAGGTGTGAAGACACTAACTTAGTGCTTAATTGGGAAAAATGTCATTTCATGGTAAAAGAAGGCATTGTGCTTGGTCATAAAATATCTAAAAAAGGTCTTGAAGTGGATAGGGCAAAGATAGAGGTAATTGAGAAACTACCACCTCCATCAACAATCAAAGGGATTAGGAGTTTTTTAGGTCATGCAGGATTCTATAGGAGATTTATCAAAGACTTTTCAAAAATTTCAAAACCATTGTGTATGCTTTTGCAACATGATGTACCTTTTAAATTTGATGAATCTTGTGTAGAAGCTTTTCAAAAACTAAAAAATGCCTTAATTACAGCACCAGTTGTAGTCACTCCAGATTGGAGTAAGCCTTTTGAACTCATGTGTGATGCTAGTGACTTTGCAGTAGGAGCAGTCCTAGGGCAAAGATATAACAAAGTGTTTCATACCATACACTATGCTAGCAAAACACTACTTGAGGCTCAAATGAACTACACTGTGACAGAGAAGGAACTATTAGCAGTGGTTTTTGCTTTTGAAAAATTTAGATCATACTTGGTAGGCACCAAAGTAATTGTGTACACTGACCATTCTGCCATCAAGTATCTAATTTCTAAAAAAGATGCAAAACCTAGGCTAATAAGATGGGTTCTATTACTTCAAAAATTTGATCTTGAAATAAGAGATAAGAAAGGAGTAGAGAACCAAGTGGCTGATCACCTCTCTAGACTTGAAAGTAATAATGCAGGTACAATTGAAGAAATCAAGGAAAGTTTCCCTGATGAGAAATTACTAGCACTTACCATGAATACAGCCAGTGTTTCTGCACTCTGTGGCCACACCTCATGTTTCAACACCATGGTATGCAGACATAATAAACTTCCTTGTAAGCAAAATTGTACCATGTGACATGAACTATCAACAGAAAAGAAGGTTCTTCCACATAGTAAAACAATACTATTGGGATGACCCCTACCTATTCAAGATATGTCCTGATCAAATCATGAGAAAATGCATTCCTGAAGAAGAACAGCAAGCAGTGCTCCTGCATTGTCATGCTGCACCATATGGAGGTCACTTTGGAAGCCAAAGAACAGCAGCTAAGGTACTTCAATCAGGTTATTTCTGGCCTACTCTATTTAAAGATGCTTATTATATGGTCAAAACCTGTGATAAATGTCAAAGAAGTGGTAATATATCTAATAGACATGAAATGCCTAGGACTAATATTTTAGAAATAGAACTTTTTGATGTTTGGGGCATGGATTTCATGGGTCCTTTTCCACCTTCTTTTGGCAATGAATACATCTTAGTGGCTGTAGACTATGTGTCTAAATGGATTGAGGCTGTAGCACTGCCAAATAATGATGCTAAATCTGTTAGCAAATTTCTCCAAAGAAATATTTTTTCAAGATTTGGTACTCCAAGAGCAATCATCAATGATGAAGGCTCACATTTTTGCAACAAACTTATTGAAAATCTTCTTGCAAAATATGGAGTAAAACATAAGATTGCTACTGCCTATCACCCACAAACAAGTGGACAAGCTGAACTTTCAAATAGGGAAATAAAAAGAATGCTTGAGAAAATGGTTGGACCAAACAGAAAAGATTGGTCCTTACACTTAGATGAAGCATTATGGGCATATAGGACTGCATTTAAAACTCCATTAGGAATGTCCCCCTATAAGTTAGTTTATGGCAAGCCATGTCATCTCCCTGTTGAATTACAAAACAAGTCATATTGGGCTATCAAAAAGTTGAATTTTGATCTCAAAAAGGCAGGAGAGAAAAGGTTTCTTGAGCTAAATGAATTAGAAGAATTTAGGCATTTCTCCTATGAGAATGCAGAAATTTATAAAGCTAAAACCAAAGTATGGCATGACAAGAAAATCCAAAGGAGAGAACTTAAAGAAGGAGGAATGGTTCTGTTGTACAATTCTAGGTTGAAACTCTTCCCTGGAAAACTGAGATCAAGATGGTCAGGACCATTCAAATTAGTTAAAATCTACCCCCATGGTGCAGTTGATCTATATGATGCAACCACTGATACCATTTTCAAAGTAAATGGACAAAGAGTGAAAATGTACTATGGAGAGCATGTAGAGAGAGACAAGATCACCATTTACTTTACAAAACCTTAGACCAAGGTACAAGTCAGGCTGTAAGACTCTTAAAACAAGCGCTTGAGGGAGGCAACCCATCATTATATAGTTAAATTTATTATTTTGTGCAATTTCATGTTTTGTTATTTTGCAGGAAAAACAGGACAACAGAGTAGCCAGTGTTCCCACACTAGGTGTTTCCACACTTAATGCAGCCACACTGCCTACTCTGGTGTTAGAATAATTTAGAAGAAAACTGTCACTTGACAAATCATCAACTTAGTGGAATCATCTCTGATCAAGGGTTAGAAAGTGGCGTGTTAAGTCTAAGTTTCCACGTGTTGGCTTGTATGTTAGGCCACACAACTTAACGGCTATAACCCTCAACTACCAAATCCCACTAACCCTTTCACATACCCTAAAAATTTCAATTTCTTTCATCCCTCTCACAAAACCGATTAAAAATCCTCTCCACTCTCCACTCACAAACAGTTATTTTTTCTCAAACGCTCAAAATCATCAATGGCTAAGAAACAAGCTGCCTCTAAAAAAACTGGGAAAGGATCCGGTGTGGAAACTCAGACGAAAAAGGGAAAATCAGGAGTACTAGCATCAATGGAAGCAATCCCTGGATGTGAGCACTTTTGGAACATGAAGTTTCTGCCTGAGCGTGGTTTCAACTTCGCAAAAGCTCATCATTCATTCCTCTCCACTGTCAACAACATGCATTGGGAAAGATTTGTTCAAACTCGAGCCTACTACTTGGAGCAATTGGTGCGAGAATTCTACTCAGGAATTCAGAATAACAGAGGAGGTACTGCATTTTTCTCCAAGGTTAGAGGTAAGAAAGTTTTCTTTGACCCTGCTAGAATCAATAAGCACTATGATCTCACGTACACTGGTAATGCATTTGAAGTAAAATTAGAGACTTATGGAAAGAAGCAAATGACTAAAATCAAAGAAAGAGTAGCAATAGAAGGATCTCAGTGGGAGAAATTCACTAACACTGAATTCAAACTTAAAACTGGTGAATTGATACCTGAGCTTGGTAGTTGGCATTTATTCATTGATACATCAATTCTCCCTACTTCACACACTTCTACATTATCTAAAGATAGGTTGATTCTTATTGATTCAATCCTATGTGAGGATAATGTAGACATAGGGAAATTGATAGCTAAAGAAATTGTAGAATGTCAAGCCAAGGAATCTGGATTCTTATATTTCCCATGCTTAATCACTGAATTGTGTCAAAAGCAAGGAGTTGTTACTTCTGATCTAGAAAAAGTCTACAGAAAAACCCCTCCTAGTGGTCTGTCTGCTGAAGTTAAGGATAGAATGAGGTCAGTGAAAATTAAAAGTACTGTAGAGCAGGAAGTGTCTGAACACTTGGTGCAGAAACTCCAAGCTATCTGGAAATTTCAAAGAGAACAACATGAATGGTTGAAATTAAAGTTGGATGATCCTGAAGCAGAAATAGAATCCCCAATTTTTCCTAATTGGGTGATTGATGAAAATGAAGAAGTGGAAAAAGAAACTGATAAGAAAGAGAGGAAAGTAAAAAGAAAGAGAGATATTGAGAAAGAAAAGAAGGGAAAGAAACCAAGAGTGGAGGAAGAAATTGAAGAAGTGAGTGATGAAGATACTGAAGAAGATGAAGAGGCAAGGCAGGCTGTGAAGGATATTGAAAAAGATGAAGAGGAGGATGAATCTGAGTCACTGGAAGTTAGTGACAGTGATGATGATGGCAGTGATGATATGGAAGCTAGTGCTAGAAGAAAGTATGAAATAAGAAAAAAAATCTACAAATGAAGCCCAACCACCATCACAACAGCAATCAAACACCCCCTCACCACCATCACAAACCAACATTCCATCCCCCACCACCCACCATACCCCCAGTCACAATTCAACACCAAAATCACCCACACCTCCACCAGAAAATACTCCCCAATCTGAAAATCCAAAACAAGATGCACAAGTAGAAACAACCATCCCATCCCAGAAATCTCCCACCCCAAGCACAGAACCTATTGAGCCAACTAACATTGTTTCTGAGAAAGTTCAAATGCAGGTACTCATTGAAGAACCTGAGAAAGAGAAAGGCAAAGCAAGTTCAGAATTGAAGATGCAGGCAGATACTGTCAAGGAGTCTGTTAGTGTTCCCACACCAACTGCAGAAGCTTCAAAATCAACAGTCATGGCAACTAGTCCTGCAGCAACAATCTTTGCAGTTCTGAAGGCCTTAGCAGAGAAGAAGCAGATGATGGGATACACAAGGAGAACAATGAAGCCTGCTCCAACAAAGAAGAAATGGACAATGAGCTCACTCTATGGTGCACAGGGTACAGGGATACAAGCTGGTGAGAAGGAAGTATCTGAGGAAGCTACACCAAAAGAAGGAGAGAAAGAAGCTGAAAAGGTACCAGAGCAACATCAAGAGGGAATTGAGCAGCAATCTGAGAAAACTCCAGTGCAGAGTGGTGTACCTGCACCTGAAGTCCAAACACTGGCTACACCAGATGTTCCTGCAGAAGCTACACCTGAAGAGGCAGAAATGCCTGAGGCTGCTGTAGATGATCCTGGTGTGCCTACCTCTGATATGGCCACTACAAAGAAATCAAAGAAGACAAAACCCAAGCAAAGCCCTGCTCTGAGAGCCAGCCCCAGATTCCAGAAGAAAGAGTAAAAAGATACATTTTAATGTTGTTTCCAGTATTTATAATATGCTTTAGTAGTATACTCTATGTGCTAAATACTATGTGTTAACTTACTACTATGTGTTAAAAACTTTTGTTTGTTTCTCCCAACATTAGTACTCCCCTGTTTCCTAAACTTAGAGCAGTGGGGACACTGCTCATATTTAAGTTGGGGGGGAGAGTGGAGAATAGTATGTATTTTGTGTATGCACTATATTTGCAGCATGTTTTGAACTTAGTACTAATATATATGTATGATTATAGAAATATGTTTGAATAAGTATTTATAGCATGTAAGTATAAAGTGTTAGTATGTTTTAAGTTTTAGATGTACTTAACAGAGCATGATAATTTGTGTTAACATGGTGAATTAAGTGCATCAACTTGTTTTTAGATTTAAATAATTATGAAACATGATCAATTCATATTTTTCTCAAACAAAATTGAAGAAGTGTGTCAATGAGTCAATTTTTAAATGATGAAAAAGTCTTGTTTTCTAGAAATGATCAGTTTTATAAAAACTTTGACACAACAAAATTGAGTTTTGAAAAGAACCATGCTAGATCAAGAGCTTTCTAAAGCCAAGGAAATTTTGGAAATTTGAGGTCAAAATTAGATTTTTATTAAAAATTTAGAAGAGCATAAAGACTTAAGTTTGGGGGAAATTCCATGAATACAAAGGCCAAAGTGTGACAGCTTGAAGAGTGCAAACCACAAGTGTCAAAACCACTCAAAAATATCAAAAATATCCCAAAAAAGAGCTACACTTACCCGAGTCATATAAACTGAACCTGTCCCTTAAGTGCAATTTGGTTTGAAATATATGAACAAAGTTCAAAAGAGAAAAAGAAAAACAAACCAAGAAAAAGAAGAAAATGCATGTGGAGGTCAGTGAGGAGGGCAGTGTACGCTACCAAAAATACTCAAAGAGTTTCAAGTGTGGCAACATTTAGTGTGCCAACACCATATACATCAAAAGGCACCTACACTCAAAATAAAGTGAGCCTACAAATCCAAAAATGATGTTTTTGCACTCAGTACTGCATTACATCATCAAAAAATCAAAAACACCAAAAATAGAAATAAGGTATTGGCTCAGCAAATTGGAACACCAAAAGCCCTTTGTTGTGCTTAAGAGTCCCCTAAATACTTGAAAAAAATTGTTAGTCTCAGCCATATTTTGAAAAATCTCTAAGAGTGACCAAAAGAGTTCCAACTTTTTCAAAAAGCTAAGGAAAAACTCTTTGTTCAGTTATGGAACCAATTAGAAACTCAATGGGCCACACACTCACACAAATGAGTTTTTATAACTCTGAATGTTTTAAAGCAAGGGCATGGAAGAAAAAGCACCAAAAGAGAAAGGCTCATTACAATACACTTCAAACACTTCTTGAAAAACATGAGTTGAGATGTCTTCATAATTATATAAGTCTTGTATTTTGTTTCTTGTCGTTGCTTGAGGACAAGCAACAATTTAAGTTTGGGGGTGTGATAACTCTATTTTATATAGAGTTATTCATACAATTAAGCTTGAGTTATTGCTTATTTTCAAGAACATTTATATATATTTATAGCTTATTTATCAAGGAACAACATTCTAAATATTCAAATGGATAAAGGGCAATGATCTAGGCAAAATACACAAATCTTGTTAGGTTTGATGTTTTTGTTCAGTGCAGCTACTGCAGGAGTGGAAACACTGCAAACACCTGCTAAAATTCTGCAGTTAATACCAAAACATCCAAAGACCATTTCAATGCTTCCACACTTGATTAGTGACGTCATGCCTAGTCACCTGGAGCTGAGCCACTTGCTGAAGTCGGCGATACACATAAAAATCAAGTTGCAAGACTCAAACTTATCTAAAAGACATGTGGCACTTCTCCAATGGACCTCTTCTTTTGTTATGCATGCAAGCGACCAAAACTGTGCAGCTTGCTTGATTGGTTGTCAACAAACTGACCATGTTCGTCTCCTTAGCTGATCTTTCGCGCCAAAGGAAACCCCTTGCAAGAGGAAAGCTTTCAAGCCTATAAATAGAAGCCAAATCCTTCACAAGAAAAAGAATCCTATCTACAATCATCTTTCACATCTTTAAATCTTTTATCTTTCAGTTTAGTTTAGGTTTAGTTTATTTTCATTTTAAGTTTCTAAGGAGAGGAAGGTGAGGAAGTGCTTGACAACCATTCCCTTCACTTCTACTTTGAAGAAATTCGTGTAAGAAATCTTTATTGTACTTCAACTTGGGAACTTAATGCAAAAGATCTTCTATTCAAGTAATCTCTACTCTTTTAAGTTCTTTTGCCTTATTATTCATTTACTTATGTTCTTTGCATATTATTTGCTTTATAACATGAGTAACATGAGCTAAATTCCCTTAAGTTGAGATGTTCTAACCTTGTAATGAACTTCTAAATATGTTATTATGGTTTATGTAGTGTAAACACTTTAAACTCTTGCATAATACTTCTTTCAACTTATTCTGTAATTGATCACTTTAGAATAGGTAAAAACTTGTAGCAGCAGACATGGGCTACATTTATGAACTCAATAGTTAATAAGGACAAGTATTTAATAAAGGAAACTTTGTTAAATATATGCTAAAACCTAGACATAGGATAGCATAGTTCTTAGGATAATAAAATTACAAGAGTGAACCTATTTAGCAACTTGGATCATTGTTAGGAGGCAAGGGAGGAATTGACAAACCTTTCTTTACTGTAGAAAACAAAGATCATAAGAGCTTGTAATGAAATTCTGAAGAGAAGTGCTGAAAGGCACAAACTGATGCACCTACATCCAGTGTTCCCACACTACATACTCCATTAAAACATTTAGAAGTAAAGAACTTGGTGAAAACATCTCAACTACTTTTTCCAACTGATTTCTCACACATTTTTATTTCTTATTATTATTTTACTTACTTTGAAAACTCCAAACCAAAAATACTGAATAGTGTAGACACACTAAGTGTACACTTTGAACTACAAAAATTTACAATACATAATCCCCGTGGGTTCGACCTTTCTTATCACTTTATTACTTGTGTGACTATGTATACTTGCATAGTCGGACTATGAAAGATATGCAGACAGACTTCTATAGGTTTGCACGTAATCAAGAGAAGCTGTCGAAGTACTATAAGAGCATGAAGCCAGATGCGTCTGAGTCTGAGGAGTCCGAGTCGGATGATGGCACATATTAGTATTATGTTGTTATTTGCTGGTTTGGAATATTATGTTATTGCTGTTTTGGACAAGTTTAGGATTTGGAATGTTATTGCTGGTTTGAAGTTGTTTAGGATTTGGATATTTGGTATTGTTTGTTAGTTTGGAAATATTTGGTACTAGTTTGGATTGATTTTATTTGGGTATTCTCAAAATTGTGCTGCATTTGATATAGTTATTAAAAAAACATGTTTTCAAATTTGGACACGTGGCATAAAAATAAAGCAGTTTTTTTATAAAAAAAATTAAATTAGCGACAGATTTGCCCTCACTAAAATCCGTCGCTAATATTTAGACACGTGTCCTTCTGAATTAGCGACGGATTGGGTCTCACTAATTTCCCTTGCTAATTAGCGACGGAATTTCCCTCGCTAAAATCCCTCGCTAAAATTCTGCCGCTAAAATAAAACTTCCGTCGCTAAAGATTAGCGAGGCCCTTTTTAGCGACGGAATAATTCCCTCGCTAATACACTTTAGCGACGGATTTTTGAGGTTTAGAGACGGAAATTTCCGTCGCCTATCCTGTTTTTTTTTTTGTAGTGTATCCTCTCTCACTTTTACACCATCAATAAGAGACAAAAATAATATTTAAATGCTATAAAATTGTCTTTCAATTTTCTTTATGAAACTGACAAAATTTTGGTGTTCAATCTCGTCCACAAAAATAAATATAAAAAAAGTCTTTGACATTTTTAAACATCGGACACGCCGTTAATTTCTGTTGAAATTCAATTGTTTTGAGTGCTGACATGTCACGTTAGTTTGCTAACGTGGCTGTTAGGGTTGCTTATGTGACCATCTACATGTGTCAAATTTTAAGAGACCCATTTAAGTCCCTTACATTTCTTAAGTTTGGGCCAATTTGGTCCCTTGTGCCTAACATATATTAAACTCAACTTCTTCCAATTTGAATCCCAACCCTCATTGTTGAAGCTCTAATCTGAATCTACAGGAGCACTATAGAACCATCAGCTTCAATGTCGTCGATTCTTGCACAAATTTCATGATGAGCCATGTTGGGTTCTCTTCATTCATGATGAGCCACCCATTTTGACGATGCTAGAGAAGTTGAGGTTATTTAATGAGTGGGATGACGTCTCATAAAATGGTGTTGGGATTCAGCAAGGGTACACTTCCACATGTTTAAAAAAAAGGCTCGAGGAAGTGAAGGTCGGGAGAAACATGTGGACACTCACAGACTGCTGATCCAAATCAATACATTTATGAGGTGAGCAGGTATTAGACAAATGTAGGGGTCAACTTAACATTACATAGTTGCACTTGCCAAGTATGGCGGTTGACTAGCATGCCTTGTGCTCATGTCGTTGCAGTGATAACAACTAAGAATCAAAATCTTGAAGAAGATTATGCGCGTCAATATTGGCTGGTGATGGATGCAATCAATGGAACTTATGAACACTACGTCCCATCCTACCAGTGAACAATCAAGGATATTGGGTTATCACTGATCATCCTAGACCGGACCCCCCAAAGTTGAAAAGACCAATTGGTAGACCCAAGAAGGATTGGAGAAAGGATGCAGTGTTAGAAGATATGTCGGGTAGTCAGGAAAAAGTTAAAAGAGGTATGAGGTCATGTGCAACAACGAGTAACCAAGAAATAGACAGACCAAGAAAGCACCAACTCAAGAATATATGTTTACACATGTATTCGGTTTACGAAGTATTCTGTGAAATTATGTTGATGTTAACTAGAGATGCTCTGAAAGTATATGCAGTTAAATATAGTTAAACTTTAGTTATGTTGTTGTTAAGAATGTAGACATGTAGTTAAGTATTTTTAAAATATAGTTATGAAATTATGTTGCTGTAGTATTTGTTTACTGCGTGACATTAATCACATAAATTGGCATTCTATTTACTGCATAATTTTTTTGTATGAATAGCCATTTTGTATTGTTGTTGCATTATGTTTACTCCATGAAATCAAGTTATGAATTGGCATAGAATATGTATGGAATTGGCATTTTGCATGAGTTGGCATTCTACGTGAATTGGACATTCAAATGGGATAGAATTGACATCCTGAATGAATTGGCATAGAATTGACATATATAGGGACTTAGTTGGGCCATGAAAATTAATGTCATGGACTTAGTTGGCCTAATAAACTATTGACAAGGACTTATGTGAGTACTTTACTAAAATCTAAGAGACTTATTTGTCACTTATATTTTGAATGATTTTATGCTTCAGGGATCCCAAGAAGTTGGTATTATGCCTTCTCTAGAAGAACCACTCGTTAAGAACACGTCGTGTTAGACCTTTTGTTCGTCTAAAATATGTGCTTAATGAATGAGAAACTAGGAGGCCAAATGCCTATTTTTAGTTGGGCCGTGGAAGTCCCATAACTGGATGAAGAGGACCCAACGTGGCTCACCATAAAATTTGCGTAAAAACCGACAAAATTGAAGCTGTTGGTGCTAGACTGCTCTCGTAGAATGGGTTTGGAGCTTCAAAAAGGGGGGTTAGGAACTTAAATGGGTCCCTTCAAATCCGACTCACTTATATGGCCACATAATCGACCCTAACGGTCGCCATGTTAGCAAACTAACATGACATGTCAAGACTCAAACGACTAAATTTCAACGGAAACTAACAGAGGGACTAACATGTCTCCTGTTTGCAAATGTCAGAGACTTGTTTTGATACTAATTATTTGCGGAGACCAAATTGAGCACCCAATTTTTTTGTCAAAAACGAAATTGGGTATTCACTCCACATTAAACTTATGGAACCTAACATTTGGAACACTAAAATAATATATTATTGTTAAGGAACCCATAAAAAACTCTCATTAGAGATGATCTTAGACAGCTATTTTTTCAGCCATCTTTTAAAAGGTTAACAAGATGTATTTTTGGGTATATTATTCAAGGATTGCTTTTTAGTTACATGTTTCTTTTGTCACTAAGACCTTGATGGCAAGTTCAATAAGTCATTGTGGCAAGCTTGTCTCGGTCAATAAGATATTTGTGGATGAGTTATGGAAGTGATTCACTCAGATTTTATGTAGATACATGCGTATCATATGATCTTGTTGCCAATTTTCTAGAGGACAAGATTTCATAGGATGAAACTTGTACTCTTTCTCCTCAGTCCCTCTTTCCAAGAATATCTATGTTGGACAAGATACATATGCCATCATTATAGCGTTCACCAGATTCATCCAATCTCCAAGCTAATTTTGATCAATAATGTTATTCAGCCAAAAATTCCAGCCAAATTTAGCCAAAAATACAAAATATGTATGATACCTCCAGAAATACGGTGGTGGGACCAGCTATCATTTCATTGAAAAATAAAACAAATGTTTAGATATTTTTTACAAAAAATCATCACTCCCTCACACTCTCTCCTCCCTCGCACTCATCCCTTGCGGTCTCTCCTCCCTCGCATTGCTCTCCCCTTCAATCTCTCATCGTCTCCTTCAATCTCGCTCAGCCGCCGTAAATACCACACTCAAAAACACGCTTCTTCTTCTCGCACCACCGTCAATCTTGCACTCTCTTGCATCTCTCACAAGCATTACAGTTCAAAATCACTGTTCTTCTTCTCCGTCAGTCTCGCACCATAGTCAATCTCGCACTTTCTCTGTCAAATGCTTAGGTTTATAACAAAATCATCAGTCCCTCGCATTCTCTCCTCCCTCGCATTGCTCTCCCTTTCAGAAACCATCCAAGAATAACTTCTCGTTCTCGAATTCTTCGTCCACGCTTTTGCTCTCGTTGGAGATCTAGAGTTTGATTTTCATTTTCATAAAACATTCTCTCTCGATCTCACCTTTTCAGTTTGATTTTCATTTTTCGTTTTCCCCGTTTCTTCTGGATTTCACTTCCTTCTATTGATTTCATTTTGTTTTTTGTTTTCTAAATTTTGCAGATTGTAGTCATCTAAACTTGAAAAACTGAGAAGAAAATTTGAACAACCACAATGTTGTCAATCACAAAACAGAGAAGAGAACAACAACAACACCATCGTGCAAAGAACTTCGGGTGAGGTATAATCTCTACCAAATTGCACACCACGTGTTTGATAAAATGTAGGTTTAGATGGATTTGCACCACCATGTACGTATATTTCAAGAGGATGGTCAAAGATGGATTTGCTTTCTATGATTTGGTTTAATTTTCTTATCTTTGATATTTATAGTGATAGCAAAATGAGCAAAACACTAAAGCCAAAAGTTTTGACAAATAAAATGCTTTTTGTTGTTTGTAATAGAGTGAGTGAGTTTCTATTAGAACATACTTAACCTCAAGTTGTGATGATGGGAATATACAGGAGAAGTGTTATTTGTCTTTAGGCTATTGTGATGGAAAACAATACTTTATATAAATTTTAATTACTAGAATCTAATTTTGACTATGCAATTGCAATATGACATATTGACTTTATATATTGATTTTGCTATGAAAATCTTGATATTAAACTTCTGGTCTAATAATTCACAGGTCAGATAAGATCGACACGACAACAACGATAGAGAAACGGACTAGACAGATAAGCTGGATCAAACTTATACTTGAGTGCCTTGTTGTGCACCACCACCTTTAAGTGTGTTTTCTTCCTTTGGTCGTGAAATATATGTGTTTGCTTCTCAGGTGTGATGTTTACAACACAATACCCGATCTTGAAATTTCTCCAAACCTAACTGATCTTTTCTGGATTAAAATGTTTTTCCATCTCTACAATCAGGTATCCTTATATTTATGTTAAAAATAAAGTTTAGTTCTATATTTTTTGGGACCTTTTTGTTTTCTGCAGACTCAAATTGATGTCAAAATAATGAAACTTTAACAATTTTTTGATGTTATAATTGCAGCTTGCTACTAACACTAACACAAAGTTATGGACCAGATAAGGGCATGAAAGTTTACTTGTTGTTGCTGTGAAAATTACCCTTTACAGTGAGATTTTTTATGGTCATGGCATTGCTTGACAGTTGACACTCAAAACTGTTGATGTTCCCAGGTACACCAAATTTTGTCTTTGTTTTCTCGTACCTAATTTTTAGATTGTGGTGATTGGAACTTGAAACCTCAAGGTTTACATAATGACAGAACCAGTTAGCATAAAACTCTGCATAGTAAAAAATGCAAACAAAAAGTTTTAGCTCTATGGTAAATATTTGTGATACTGCACGACCTATTGTGCTTCATTGGTTAACAACCACAGTTCTGTAAAGCAAATAAGCAATTGATATAATTCTAAATATCAATGATATAAATGTGTTGAATGGAAAGGTTGTAGAGCTTGGAAAAGAGTTACAACTTCCACAAATTGCTATTGCTAACCAGGTGCATCCATGTATTTTTTATTTGGATTATACCTTTGAAATTTTGATGTAGTGAGTTAGATATATCTTTGAGTTGTGTGCACGTGTAGGTAACATATCAATAAGGCACAAAAATTAAAAATGAAACTAGAGTTTTGCAATCCATTCTCTATCAGAAATCAAAGAATTCTGTATGCTTTGTGTTATGGGCAATTAGTGGACTGAATAAAACCAGCAACATGAGGTTACGACACATGTGTGATATGTTCTATTGATTTCATTTGTTTTTTATATACTCAGCTCCCTTGGTCTCTGATTTAGGTGTCTTTAACTATGGAAGTTGTTAACTTCAACTTGGAAACCCGTTGACATAACGAAGTCTTCATGTTTCCCACATTATCTAATTTGAGAATTATGTTAAGCTATTATTAATGTTTGATTTCCTCAAGGTTCCCTAGAAACCATTCTCAATGGAGAGGAACCGCGGCGAGTATTGTTTGAAGGTGTTATTTTAATTATAAATGTATTTGATGCTTATTTTTTGGAATTTCTTGTTGCTGCTTGAATCTATTGCAATTCACAAATGGTTCTTTTGGTTTCTTTTCTAAGTTTGTCAAACTGTGGTTGCCTAAGAGATTCTTAACAATTATTCATTCTTGCTTTTTAACTTACAGGTAAGTGCAATGAAAATTGCTAAATTGAAGAAATTGCCTAAGAGAAAGGTTTGAGAATGATGTTGTATTTAGTGCAAATATGGAAGCAAGAGAGGTAGCATATATAGCTTATAAAGGAATGATGATTGAACTTGGTGCTACACTAGGTGCTTGTTGATTTTGTTGTGTGTCATCGAGAGGCATCTCATGTGCTAACAATACATAGTGAGAGAGTTGTGGCAACAGCTGAATCACTTGTTTTTTTCTTTGATTTTAATCTGTGTGCTATAGTAAGCATCTTACGAGAATTTGAAATCCCTTCTTGTGTTGGCACTAAATATATATCTAACTTTTGGTTCTAGTTATTGTAAATGATGTAAATGCTCCAAAGTTGATGTAAATTATGTAAATGCTCAGATGTAGATTTTTTTATGCACCTTTTATAGACAGTGTGAAGTTTTCTTTCAAAGATTTCTCTAATTATTAAAGTTTGTAAGACTCATCATGAATTTACAAGAGGGTACTTTATGAGTGCTTTGTGAGCCTTATATGTAAACTGTAACGCCCCAATCTTATTTAAATGTTTAATTAATTGTTTGGGTGATTTATTTGGTTAGATTTATTTGATAGATTTAATTATATAAATTAAGTGGTAAAAATAAGATAATAATAAATAAGTGTGTTTAGGCCTTGTTAGTAATTAGATTTAATAAAATAAGAGGACTGGATGAAAAGGGCTTAAGTGATTTAATTAAAATAGCCCATGGCCCATAACATTAGACCTAGGCGCTATAAGAGAGCTCACCTAGGGTTTTGATTAGGCATTCACGAAATCCCTAAGAAAAACTAGAAGAGAGGCGAGACTGAAGGAGAGAAAAAGAAAGGGGCTAGGAATTGTTGGTGTCTTGGAGGGTCGCTGAAGCCGTGTGTTCTTCAATATCAAAAGGTTAGGGGGCTCTCCTTTCTTAATTAATAGCCTATTGAATTAACAATTATAGTAGTCAGGTCGTAGAGATGAATTGCTAATTAAATTGTTATATTGTGATGATTGAATACTTGAATTTGTTGATGATTTGCGAACGGGTGTGCGTGCCTAGGTGGTCCATAATGGCTTGCTGAAACTGATAAAACATAAAAGAATTGTGTCTTGTTACGACCTTGTATGCTAAGTGTTAGATTGCTGCCCTATGCGACCTAATTAACCATGTGAACATGCGACCTAGCCATGTGATATGCGACCTAACCATGTGAACATGCGACCTACCCTGTGACATGCGACCTGCACCTTGTGCGACCTGAACCTTGGTGTTAGCCTAAAATACTTTTGGAAAATTGTTGTCTTCAATTATTATAGAAAACTGTTCGTATTTTGGTGAGCAGAGGGCTTCGGCCTTATTATAACTTGATTGGCGAGCAGAAGGCTTCGGCCTTATTATACGGTGCTTTTTATGTTGCTGTTACTATTAATTAAATGCTGGTGTTGCGGTTAATCTTAAAGGTGCTATTTCCTAATTTTAAAAGTGAGCCGAAATACTTATTGGTAAGCGGGATATTTATTAAATGTCGTTGAGTAGAATATTTTGTTGAGCGGAATACTTAATAATTATTGGTGGGCTGAACTACTTATTGGTGAGCTGAATTACTTATTGGTGAGCTAAATAATTACTGGTGAGCTGAATTGATGTTGGTGTGTGTGATAACCGTGGCTATGGTGTTTTGTGTGTGTATGTTGCATGGTCCTCGAGTCTCATGGTCATGTGCATATTTTGGTGAGCAGAAGGCTTCGGCCTTATTATTATTATTTATTGGTGAGCAGAAGGCTTCGGCCTTAATATTATTTTATTGGTGAGCAGAAGCCTTCGGCCTTATTTGGTGAGTGCCCTCAAGGCAAGATAATTGGTGTTAATGGATCCACATGCATATGCCCTAGGAGTTGGGTTGCATCACATGCAGTGCATATACCTTCGGTGTTGTCGGTGATTGATATAAACTAATGGTGTGCTATTTCAGCTGTGTATTGGTGTTGTTAGCTGCTTGATCTATATGTTGTTGATCCTATATGTTATTACTTATGAAATGAGACTCACCCTACTGCTTTTATGTTGCTTCTCATGTCGGCAACGTGCAGGTGATAGCGGGTGAAGGTGATCTAGTACCTTCTCTCCAGTGGGTCGAGTCAGCTCTGATACGTAGCACCGGGGTGGGGCGTTTTTAGCTTACTGGTTTATTTTAATTGATGTTGAACTCTATTATCGGGATGTAATTTGATATGGTGAATTTTGGTGATTATTCCGCCGCGATGTTTTTTTAAACTTTATATTGACTGTGGTGCTATGTATTACGCACCCCATGACCTTATATATTATTTTTCAGAGATATAATACGTTGGTGTTTTAAATGTGACACCCTCTCGTGGTTGCATTAAAACGGTTTTTGCGAACTCTGATTTTTAAATTAACTAAATAATAGTTATTAGTAAAGGGGGTGTTACATAAACTCAATGTATAGGGTGATTAAATGTTATTTAATTTGTCAATTTCGATGAGACGCCAGATAAGAGAATTCTGAACCCTGATATGAAGGAAAGTAGCAATGCGTTTAGCTCATGTCCTTGCATTTGAGTAGCCAAGACCTTTAGCCAAGATGTCTACACAATTCACCAATATTTATAACACAATAACCAACTCACGTTAGTCCAAAAGCATTAGGGAATATGACTGTGTATTCACATGGGACACCAGATAAGAGCATTCTGAACCCTGATATAAAGGAAAGTAGCATTGGGTTTAGCTCATGTCCTTTCATTTAAGTAGCCAAGACCTTTAACCAAGATGTCTACGCAATTCACCAATATTTATATAACAATAACCAACCCACGTTAGTCTAAAAGCATCAGGGAATATGACTGTGTATTTATTGGGACATTAGATAAGGGCGTTCTAAAAGCCTCATGTTGTTTCATGGTGAATGGCACAAGGCAAAAGTGTAAAAAAATAGGTTGGTTATTTCTAAATAAAAGATGGTTAATTGTGTGGCTAAGGTGGTCAATTGATTCAAACTGACAAATTAGACTTTTATTTGACCATCCTATGCCTTGTGATTCCATTTAAGGGTCTTATGGCACTTATATAGTTCCCTAGTGTTGTTTCAAGGTGAATGGCACAAGGTAAAAGTGTGAAAAAAACAAGTTGGTTATTTCTCAAAAAAAGATGGTTAATTGCGTGGATGAGGTGGTCAATTGATTCAAACTGACAAATTAGGCTTTTATTTGACCACCCAATGCCTTGTGCTTCTGTTTAAGGGTCCTATGGCACTCATATAGTTCCCTGGTGTTGTTTCATGGTGAATGTCACAAGCAAAAATAGATAAACACGAGTTGGTCATTTCTTAGAAAAAGATGGTTAATTGCTTAGGTGAGGTGGTCAACTGATTCAAAGTGCCAATTTAGGCTTTTATTTGACTACCCTATGTCTTTGGCTTCTGTTTAAGGGTCCTATGGCACTCATATAGTGCCCTCATGTTGTCTCATGGTGGACGGCACAAGGTAAAAGTGAAAAAAACAGGTTGGTCATTTCTCAAAAAAAGATGGTTAATTGCGTGGGTGAAGTGGTTAACTTGTTCAAACTGACAAATTAGGCTTGTATTTGACCAACTTATGCCTTGTACAACTCAACACGATACTACTAGTGGAGATTATACAATTTTATTAAGTTACATGGCTGAACTGCAGTCCAACCACAATTTAACATAAATTGTATCTTAATTCAACAACTAACATAAAATTAACAACACAACAGAACCTAATCATCAACTTAACAACTTAATAGACACATTGATGAACTTAACAAATTAGTCTGGTCAACAACTTAACAACTAAAACTTCCATAACCAATCATAATCTAAACTAGTTTAAATACATTGATGAATTCATTGTCATATACAGTTACAACTTTCAGCACTGTTGCTTCGAGCATAAAATAGTTGTCATGCATCAATGATGAATTCTTTGCCTCGAAACAGGTTGGTCATTTATCACAAAAAGTTGGTTAATTGTAAGGGGGCGTGGTTAACCGATTCAAATTGACAAGTTAGATGACACTTAACTACCCTATGCTTTGTGCTTATATTTAGGGGTCCCAAGGCACTTATGTAATACCCTCTTGTAGTTACGTGGTGAGTTTCACAAGGAAAAAATGAACGAAACAGGTTGGTCATTTATCACAAAAAGTTGGTTAATTGTATAGGGGAAGTGGTTTACTGATTCAAATTGACAAGTTAGATGACACTTAACTACCCTATGCTTTGTGCTTATGTTTAGGGGTCCCAAGGCACTCATGTAATACCCTCTTGTAGTTACGTGGTGAGTTTCACAAGGAAAAAATGAACGAAACAGGTTGGTCATTTATCACAAAAAGTTGGTTAATTGTATGGGGGAATTGGTTTACTGATTCAAATTGACAAGTTAGATGACACTTAACTACCCTATGATTTGTGCTTATATTTAGGGGTCCCAAGGCACTCATGTGATAACCTCTTGTAGTTACATGGTGAGTTTCACAAGAAAAAAATGAACGAAACAGGTTGGTCATTTGTCACAAAAGGTTGGTGAATTGTGTTGGGGAAGTGGTTAACTGATTCAAAGTGACAAATTAGATGACACTTAACCACCATATGCTTTGTGCTGACAGTTACGGGTCCTAAGGCACTCATGTAGTTCCCTCTTTTTGTTGCATGATGAGCTTCACAAGGAAAAGAAGAACGAAACAACTTGGTCATTTATCACAAAAAGTTGGTTAATTGGGTAGGGGAGGTGATTAACTCATTAAGCTGACAAATTATATGAACCTTAACCACCCTATGCATTTTGCTTACATTTAGGGGGTCTCAAGACACTTATGTAGTACCCCTCTTGGAGTTACATGGTGAGTTTCACAAAGAAAAGAGGAACGAAACAAGTTGGTCATTTATCACAAAAAGTTGGTTAGTTGTATGGGGGACGTGGTTAACCGATTCAAATTGACAAGTTAGATGACATTTAACTACCCTATGCTTTGTGCTTATATTTAGGGGTCCCAAGACACTCATGTAATACCCTCTTATAGGTACGTGGTGGTTTCACAAGGAAATAATGAACGAAACTGGTTGGTCATTTATCACACAAAGTTGGTTAATTGTATGGGGGAAGTGGTTTACTGATTCAAATTGACAAGTTAGATGACACTTAACAACCCCATGCTTTGTACTCAAATTTAGGGGTCGCAAGGCACTCATGTGATACCCTCTTGTAGTTACATGGTGAGTTTCACAAGAAAAAAATGAACGAAACAGGTTGGTCATTTGTCACAAAAAGTTGGTGAATTGTGTTGGGGAAGTGGTTAACTGATTCAAAGTGACAAATTAGATAACACTTAACCACCATATGCTTTATGCTGACAGTTACGGGTCCTAAGGCACTCATGTAGTTCCCTCTTTTAGTTGCATGATGAGCTTCACAAGGAAAAGAAGAACAAAACAACTTGGTCATTTATCACAAAAGTTGGTTAATTGGGTGGGGGAGGTGGTTAACTCATTAAGCTGACAAATTAACCAACTTTATACTTACATTTACTTACAAAATGTATTGAATCCTATGCATTTTACTCATTAATCCTATGCATTTTACTTACATTTACTTACATTTGTAAGTAAATGCATAGGATCCAATAGAATCCTTTTTTATATAGATTTGTGTCAGTTGAATAACGGCAATATGTATAAGAAAAGACTCTTAATTACAACATTTGTTTACCTGCAGAAACACTAAAGTACAAATTAGTAGCTGCAAATTGCAACCTTAGAGGCCAAAATAAATTAGTGAGTAATAAAACAAATTGGTAGTGAGTGACAAAACATAGTAAGTAGACTGCATGCACTTTGTTTAAAGTATTTGCAGTTGAATAGCACATGGAATGATTGCTAGAATAATCATCTGAATGCAAATCTAAAAGAAATCACTTGATAGAAGCTATGAAGTCTGGATACGGGATACGACACGATACGGATACGGGGATACGGGAAAATTTTGAAAATCAAGATACGACACGGCTGAGATACTTTAATAAAAAATTAAATTAAAATTTAAATATATAAAAACATAACAAAAAATAAAATAGAATAGAAATACAAATAGAAAAAAACAAAGATGAAAAACTGAAATATTGCATTTTATAGATATGAAAAAAAACTGCCCAAATAGATAAAAAAAATCACACAAAATATATGGATGAAAGGAAGAGGACAACCGACACACCTATGTATGAGTGACTAGTCATAAAAAGTAATGGTGGATAAGTAACTGAGACCACCCGAAATCGTATAATACGAATAGTCAGTGGCAGAAATAGATGACTTTTTATAGACTAATATATTCATATTAGTACGTAATTGGTCAATAAAACATAAGCGTATCATTAGTCAATATATATTCATCACATTGTAGAAATAAATACTTGTGATCTTATCAAGTAGAGATAGTTACGTATATTTATACCACTCATATCACAATGTGATATTTCTTCTATTATTGTATTACGAAAAAACATATAATTTTGTCTTTTAGTTATTGAGGTATTAAAGTGTATCATATATGAGTGACAATCATGTGCTTAGTTGGTAAGAAGTATCGAAAAAGTATCTGAGAAGTATCCTTAGTTGGTAAGAAGTATCAAAGATGTATCTGAAAAGTATCGAGTCAAATATTTTTTAAAAAAAATTAAAAAATTATTAGATACTCTTTGGGTACGTATCGGGAAGTATCGGGTGCGTATCGGTATCGGATACGTATCCGACACGGGTACGTCTCCATTTTTGAAGTATCGGAGCTTCATAGGATAGAAGCCAACAGAATCGAATTTCGTCCTCAAATTTAAAATGCCAATTAAGGTTCCATTTAAAATTCCAAATCCCATCACAACTAGTACTAAAAAAATCTCATTTTTAGTGCCACATGAAGAGAACAAAATGTGACCCAAAAATATGCCAAAAGTAATACTTAAAGATGACTATATACAAAGTGCCATTTATGAAGAATGATACTTGCTAATTCAGCCCAAAAGATGAGGAAGCATTAATTGTGGGATATGAAGATGGAAAATTTTAAAATGTAATGGGCTAACTCTATTAAACAGATGGGTGAAGTTTTTGAAAGGTTAAACTCAAAGTGCTTGCATCAATTGGAAAAAAGAATTGAACATAAACATATATGCAAACATCATTTGTTCTCAAATTTATCACAATAACTTCTAATGATATGATAATAAAAGAACTAAAATGTAATTAGGGACCTTATATAATGTCATCTCACAAGCAAGGGATTCCTCGAACTAAAATCCTTAATATGTCTTCAATTTAGCAATTTTCAGTGTACTTACCTTTGGACCTTTCTTGGAGACTAATGCTTTCCATGTTCCTGTAAGTTAAAAAGCAAGAATGAATAATTGTTAAGAATCTCTTAGGCAACCACAATTTGGCAAACTTAGAAAAGAAACCAAAAGAACCATTTTTGAATTGCAATAGATTCAAGCAGCAACAAGAAATTCCAAAAAATAAGCATCAAATACATTCATAAATAAAAGAACAAAAAACAAATCAGAAAGAACTTACAAGAGGCCTAAACCACCACGTCAAAGGTGAGTCCCAGTGCCGTCAACGGTGACTGCCAACATTGTTGCGCCTCGTTACGTGCGACCTACATCTTATTCTTCTTCCATGCCCGCCTTCAATCTCAGACCAAATAGCATACCATAATTAATTTGTAACTAAACTAACATTAAGTTTTAAAAACTAGAGTAAGAATGGACTTTTATTTAAAACTAAACAGTAGTATTATTCAGTCACTCTCATAAATAAATGAAAATCAAGTTTAAGCAAATTAGACATGCATTAAATAAAAAGTATACCAAACTCTGTCTACTACTACAATCATGAACTATAAGTGATTCTAAAGAGTGAAAATGCTCTAAAAGTTTCAATAGAACCCCATCAACCACGCTTCTACAAGTTCTGAGCTCAACTTGTTGGACAGTTTTCAAATAGTAGACCAAATTATACATTACAAACCAAATTTAGAAGAAATCAATTATAACTACCCTCTGAGCAAGTATGCATGAATGTTACATTCAATTTATATACTCTTTCAAAAAATTGAAGTTGCATTAGTCACATACTCATATGAGCGTATAAACTAATAACAACCTGCTTTTGTGTTCATTACTATTAACTAGTAATTACTCTAACCTTTCATCCAAACTATTTCATTTTCTTTAAAAACAAAGTCAAGAGAATGGGGTTCTTATTCTCACCAATCAAAGCATTAAACCATTATAAGCCTATTACTTTCACTAATGACCAGTAGTGGCACAACACCAAACTATGTATTCTTCACACAACATGAGTAAAATCCTATTGTAGACATAAAACATTGGGACATAAAACCAAATCATGAGTAAAATCCTATCAGATTTCAGATTTCAAGTTTCAGATTTCAAAATTCCTCAACCAATCATTGGGACATAAAACCAAATCATACAAATAAACCCAAATAAAAGAGATGCAAATGAAACTCAAAATGAAAGAACAAGAACCAAAGAGGAATAGAGAAGAGACCGGTGCCTGGGGTGTTCTCGTGGTTTTGTAGTTTGGAAGAGAGGAAGGAGAAACCGAGGTAGAGGGATCAGTAAGGCAGATGAAGAGAAGAAGAATGGCGGAGATGAAGTTGCAGAACCCTAACGCTTGTGAGGGATGCGAGACTGACTGTGCGAGGGATGACTGATTTTTTTGTTTTTAAAAAATTAAACAATTGTTTTAATTTTCAATTAAATGAAACTGGGTCCCAACACCGTATTTACACGTATTCCGTACATGGCTCTATTTGGCTGACAAAATTTGGCTGAATAACATTATTGAATTTTGATTTTCCCCCAAGATATATGTAGTGAAGATATACATCGCTTATTTTTTTTTTTTGTCAAAATACATGGCTTAATTACTTTGAATAGTACCAAAATCAAAGTATAGAATCGCACCAAAAAAAAAATCAAAGTATAGAATATTATAATAGCTACAAGTAGTTGTCCTTAACATGTAACCTTCTCTCTCATCATCGTTCTTGGCATCGATGATGAGAGAGAAGCTCCCACTTCTCTCTAGAATCATCTTCTCTCCTCCCAACCCTAGGGTTAGTGGAGGCTTTCCCCTCCACCATGGAGGCTATCCCCTTCTTCTTGGAGGCTCTTCTCCTCCCCACCAATTGGGGTTTGCTGCTGAGTTTCTACCTTCCCTCCGCCACATTTTCCCCATCCCCACCATAACCCCTCCTCACCAAATCCTCGTACCCCTTCCACCTTTCATCACCTCAAACCCACCATCCACTCTCCCACACCCCCTTTCCATCGACCATAGAAGCTTGGCGCCACCACAACAGCTCAGACCTTCCTTCCCAAACCCTTCGCGAGCTTGCTGCCCCTAAACCTTCCGACGACCCCATCGCCACCTACCCATGGAACGGTCCTCCATTTGCTGCTAGGATCTAGCTCTCTCACTGGCGATCTGCTCCTTCCACCTCGGACCTGCACCTTGCTCATGACGGTGTCGTTGTGACCCCCACCAAAGCCACCTCCATCGAAGGGTAACAATGTGTTGGTGAGTTCTCCCAATCCTAAGGTTTTTGTTTTGTTTTTGGTGATTCCTCACCCCATGGACTTGGCTCCGATCAGGCCACCTCGAAAGCCACCATGGTTGTATCATGAGTTTCTGGTCTTGCTTGTCATGGTCTTTATTTTGAAATCTCTATGGGAAGGCTGTTTTTTGTTTTGGGGTTTAGACTTTTTTTGCCTAAAGATGCATATCTAGTGTTCGTTAAAAGTCCTCATAGAGTTTCTGGCTGCCTAAGCACTTGGTTGTGGACTTTGGTGCATTATATGGTGATTGTTAAGACCTTTGGAGGTGACAACTCTTCCGACGACCCCTCCAGCTACCAGCTTGCCTTGTTTTTTCAGGACAAGGGTGCTGAAGCTACTGTTACTTTGGATGTTTGGTCGTTGTGATCGGGTTGGTTGTGTCCTTATGGTCTCCAAACAGTCTAAATGTAATGGCTTCATTGATCATATTTCATGTGTAGTAGTCTAATCTATCTAATCTAATATCTATTTAATCAAATAACCCACAACTGAAAATACCAATTTGGCCACTTTAAAACATTGACACCTAGATTATTTGAGGATAAAGAGTCATTTTCATCTAATTCATTTATTTTTCCCCCTCTTGCTATCTCTTTTAAATTTTAATTTTAATTTCAATTTCAATTTTTCCTCTCTTCCTATTTTCCCCTTTTTACTCTCTCTTTTCCATTCTCTCTTTTCTCCTTTTCCTCTTCTCTCTCTCACCGTCTCTCTCTCTCTCTCTCTCTCTCTCTCTCCATTTTCTCTTTTCTCATCTTCTCTTCTATTTTTCCCTTTCTTTCACTTCATCTCTTTCATTTCAATTTTCGGTTTCCTATCTTCTTCTCAAAACCCATCTTCTTCATCTTTTTCTTGCTCCTCTCTCAATACCCGAATTCAAATTTTTGTCATGTCTTCCCTTTCCGAAGTTTCAAAAACGGGAGGAGAGTGAAAGACGAGAACGAGAGAGAAAAATGGGAACGGGAGAGAAAGAGCATCAACTTCCTTCCCCCCTAACCCAAAAAAGCTGCTGAACAATGAGAGAAAGAAGAGACAGAGCAGCAATTTTTTCCTTCCTCGCATTAAAGAGAAAGAGAGGAGAACCGACAGGGAGAAAGACGAACGGGAGAAGGCACCAGACCCTAACCTTTGTTTTCCACATCACCATTTCTCCAACTTTTTTTCTGTTTAAACACATTACAACTCTACTTTCTAACACTTTTTGGCTTCCTTTTTGCAGATCTAACAATGACATTGGCCACAAAGACTAAGAGATTCCAACTGAAAAACGTACCTCAACCTGTTACAACTTTTTGGTAAGGGTTTACACATTTTCAGAACATATTTTTGTTAAGGGTTTACACTTTGTTTGTTAAGTTTTTAGATTCATTACCTCAAGCTCTAAACTTTAGTTTCAAAACCCTTTAGGTTTTAATTAATCAGCATTTTTACTAATTTATACTTAGAAAGATGACAATCGAGTAGTTTAAACCCTTTAGGTGTTAATTAGTCAGCATTTTTACATGAATATTTGTTTTTGTGTTATTTGAAATGCTGATGGAGCTTTTATTTGCAATATTTCTGCTACTTGCAGTTTAAGTTTCCCATCTCACATTAGTAGATTTTTGGCCATCTCCAAATGCACCTTTAGGTAGATATTTTTTGGCAAAGTTACATTGTAAGTCATACTTATTTTCCATTTCTTTTGGATGCTTAATTATCACCTATCTTCAAAATAAAGTTGTATACATGATGTATGTTTTTAGTGTTCCAAGCTTCAAAGGCCTCTTCAAATGAAAGTCATTGAAAGGGTTTTATGACTTTTAGAACAAAGTTCAATCAAGTGTTCAAAGTAGTTTAGTCCGAACCAATTCTTTTGGAAAGGTCTTTCCCGTAGCTTAATGCTTTTTAGCAATGTTTCATTGAAAGTCATGTTTATTTACCAACTATTTTGTTACCTCTTCATTCATTTATATCAACAATTAAGGTTGAATATTTTGCTCTTTCTTGGGTTTGTCATTAGAGTTGCACTTACCTTTGATTATTTCCCTAACAAATTGCCAAGTTGTTACGGTCCCTCTAATCCAATACTTTTAATTTCGGCCATGATGAATAAATATGCAGAAAAGTAGTACAGGGTTCAACAGAGTTGTTAGGATTATGTAAATAGGCTATCCATATAAGCCTTTATGTACCTTTTGTGAATAAATATTTTGGTATTTTGTATGACCAAACTAATTTGCATGATCAGACTAATTCAATTTGTATGACCAAACTAATTCTGCATTTGGGTTTTCCCCAATTTTATAAACAATGAAGTATTTCTGTTTTCCCCAGTTTTATAATTGTTTATTTTAACAAATACTCTAGCTTTGTTAACTACTTTTTATTCTGCAGTTATGTTTTTAAGCTTTCAACCTTTGACGCTTTTGAATCTTCACTTTTCTTCTTTACATTTACAAAGGTTGGAGACTTAACAATGCCATGCTTAGTAAATAAGTACATTTTAGACTAATATACAATACAATATTGTATAATTTGTGCCTTGGATGATTTGATTTGTCTAAACTTAGAAGGGTTAGGAATATTGTTTATATAACAAGGAAAATTGGTGGGTAGTTTAATGGCTATAATCCTCTCTTTAGTATTTAGGGGTTAAATGGTTCTTCATAGCATTGGCTTGATGCATGCCTAACTTATTTTTGTAACCAACAAAAATAGAAAATAGAGGCATATCCAATATCTGATGTTAAGTCAAGTCATTCTAATTTGTTGGATAATATTGCATCAGATAGAGGCATCTTTTTAAGCAAGAAGACATGTAAGATTTTCCATTCTCATCTCATGACCTTAACTTTCTCTTCAAATTAACATGTGTATTCTGTTTATCACCAGTCCTTTATTATTGAATGCTGATTAGATATCTTGAATGTGTTGCTAATTTCTCCAATGTGTACAATTTTTTTTACTATTAGTGAGTTTAATGGGGTGCCTTTATGCCGTAAGCCTCAACTTCCAACCGTGAAAACTGAGCATATAACGCTTTCTTTACCTGCCATTGATGGATAAGCTATTGAGACAATAGCATAATTGATGGAGACAGCTTAGATTGGGTAAGTTACTTAGTTTTAATCCTTCATTGAAATACCATGTCTTAAATTCATAATCTTAAGTTTATGATTAGATAGCATCAATTTTCATGGAAGAAAATCAGTTTCCTACCAAAATATGCAACATGTTGTCATCAAAAGACATTTGCTGCATAAACCAATAATGACTTAGAAGTACTTCAAGAATAATACATTCTATGATGCCACTTTTGTTAATTACATTGGTTGATTTTTTCCCACTTTTTCAGAGATTTGATAAGGAAAAGCAGCAGAGATTGATGATTTTTTGCCACTTGCAAGGTATTTTGTATGTTCATGATCACATCTTTTTAATGTTGTAATTAATTCAAGGTCACATTGGTCATTTTACTGCTTTTACATTTTACCATTTTACTATTGTAATTTTCTGATTTCAGTTTAGCAATATAGTGAAGCAGTGATATATAAACTGTTTTGTAATTCATCACTTAATACAATTTGATTCAGTTACAGATCCAACGAGATTCAGTTTAGCACTTCTGTTTTCACTTCTCTTCTTCCTCGAGCCATTCTTTCTCTCTGTCTATTTAATCAAATAACCCACAACTGAAAATACCAATTTGGCCACTTTAAAACATTGACACCTAGATTATTTGAGGATAAAGAGTCATTTTCATCTAATTCATTTATTTTTCCCCCTCTTGCTATCTCTTTTAAATTTTAATTTTAATTTCAATTTCAATTTTTCCTCTCTTCCTATTTTCCCCTTTTTACTCTCTCTTTTCCATTCTCTCTTTTCTCCTTTTCCTCTTCTCTCTCTCACCGTCTCTCTCTCTCTCTCTCTCTCTCTCTCCATTTTCTCTTTTCTCATCTTCTCTTCTATTTTTCCCTTTCTTTCACTTCATCTCTTTCATTTCAATTTTCGGTTTCCTATCTTCTTCTCAAAACCCATCTTCTTCATCTTTTTCTTGCTCCTCTCTCAATACCCGAATTCAAATTTTTGTCATGTCTTCCCTTTCCGAAGTTTCAAAAACGGGAGGAGAGTGAAAGACGAGAACGAGAGAGAAAAATGGGAACGGGAGAGAAAGAGCATCAACTTCCTTCCCCCCTAACCCAAAAAAGCTGCTGAACAATGAGAGAAAGAAGAGACAGAGCAGCAATTTTTTCCTTCCTCGCATTAAAGAGAAAGAGAGGAGAACCGACAGGGAGAAAGACGAACGGGAGAAGGCACCAGACCCTAACCTTTGTTTTCCACATCACCATTTCTCCAACTTTTTTTCTGTTTAAACACATTACAACTCTACTTTCTAACACTTTTTGGCTTCCTTTTTGCAGATCTAACAATGACATTGGCCACAAAGACTAAGAGATTCCAACTGAAAAACGTACCTCAACCTGTTACAACTTTTTGGTAAGGGTTTACACATTTTCAGAACATATTTTTGTTAAGGGTTTACACTTTGTTTGTTAAGTTTTTAGATTCATTACCTCAAGCTCTAAACTTTAGTTTCAAAACCCTTTAGGTTTTAATTAATCAGCATTTTTACTAATTTATACTTAGAAAGATGACAATCGAGTAGTTTAAACCCTTTAGGTGTTAATTAGTCAGCATTTTTACATGAATATTTGTTTTTGTGTTATTTGAAATGCTGATGGAGCTTTTATTTGCAATATTTCTGCTACTTGCAGTTTAAGTTTCCCATCTCACATTAGTAGATTTTTGGCCATCTCCAAATGCACCTTTAGGTAGATATTTTTTGGCAAAGTTACATTGTAAGTCATACTTATTTTCCATTTCTTTTGGATGCTTAATTATCACCTATCTTCAAAATAAAGTTGTATACATGATGTATGTTTTTAGTGTTCCAAGCTTCAAAGGCCTCTTCAAATGAAAGTCATTGAAAGGGTTTTATGACTTTTAGAACAAAGTTCAATCAAGTGTTCAAAGTAGTTTAGTCCGAACCAATTCTTTTGGAAAGGTCTTTCCCGTAGCTTAATGCTTTTTAGCAATGTTTCATTGAAAGTCATGTTTATTTACCAACTATTTTGTTACCTCTTCATTCATTTATATCAACAATTAAGGTTGAATATTTTGCTCTTTCTTGGGTTTGTCATTAGAGTTGCACTTACCTTTGATTATTTCCCTAACAAATTGCCAAGTTGTTACGGTCCCTCTAATCCAATACTTTTAATTTCGGCCATGATGAATAAATATGCAGAAAAGTAGTACAGGGTTCAACAGAGTTGTTAGGATTATGTAAATAGGCTATCCATATAAGCCTTTATGTACCTTTTGTGAATAAATATTTTGGTATTTTGTATGACCAAACTAATTTGCATGATCAGACTAATTCAATTTGTATGACCAAACTAATTCTGCATTTGGGTTTTCCCCAATTTTATAAACAATGAAGTATTTCTGTTTTCCCCAGTTTTATAATTGTTTATTTTAACAAATACTCTAGCTTTGTTAACTACTTTTTATTCTGCAGTTATGTTTTTAAGCTTTCAACCTTTGACGCTTTTGAATCTTCACTTTTCTTCTTTACATTTACAAAGGTTGGAGACTTAACAATGCCATGCTTAGTAAATAAGTACATTTTAGACTAATATACAATACAATATTGTATAATTTGTGCCTTGGATGATTTGATTTGTCTAAACTTAGAAGGGTTAGGAATATTGTTTATATAACAAGGAAAATTGGTGGGTAGTTTAATGGCTATAATCCTCTCTTTAGTATTTAGGGGTTAAATGGTTCTTCATAGCATTGGCTTGATGCATGCCTAACTTATTTTTGTAACCAACAAAAATAGAAAATAGAGGCATATCCAATATCTGATGTTAAGTCAAGTCATTCTAATTTGTTGGATAATATTGCATCAGATAGAGGCATCTTTTTAAGCAAGAAGACATGTAAGATTTTCCATTCTCATCTCATGACCTTAACTTTCTCTTCAAATTAACATGTGTATTCTGTTTATCACCAGTCCTTTATTATTGAATGCTGATTAGATATCTTGAATGTGTTGCTAATTTCTCCAATGTGTACAATTTTTTTTACTATTAGTGAGTTTAATGGGGTGCCTTTATGCCGTAAGCCTCAACTTCCAACCGTGAAAACTGAGCATATAACGCTTTCTTTACCTGCCATTGATGGATAAGCTATTGAGACAATAGCATAATTGATGGAGACAGCTTAGATTGGGTAAGTTACTTAGTTTTAATCCTTCATTGAAATACCATGTCTTAAATTCATAATCTTAAGTTTATGATTAGATAGCATCAATTTTCATGGAAGAAAATCAGTTTCCTACCAAAATATGCAACATGTTGTCATCAAAAGACATTTGCTGCATAAACCAATAATGACTTAGAAGTACTTCAAGAATAATACATTCTATGATGCCACTTTTGTTAATTACATTGGTTGATTTTTTCCCACTTTTTCAGAGATTTGATAAGGAAAAGCAGCAGAGATTGATGATTTTTTGCCACTTGCAAGGTATTTTGTATGTTCATGATCACATCTTTTTAATGTTGTAATTAATTCAAGGTCACATTGGTCATTTTACTGCTTTTACATTTTACCATTTTACTATTGTAATTTTCTGATTTCAGTTTAGCAATATAGTGAAGCAGTGATATATAAACTGTTTTGTAATTCATCACTTAATACAATTTGATTCAGTTACAGATCCAACGAGATTCAGTTTAGCACTTCTGTTTTCACTTCTCTTCTTCCTCGAGCCATTCTTTCTCTCTGTCTGTGTGTGGCAACAATGGAGTTTTACCATTAACTCCAACATTTAATGCCCAAATAATAATGGACATCCCTTATATATCCCAATACTGCCTCATTGAAGTCTACCTCAATGAATTTTTATGCCATATGATGTTTACATCTGTGACAGTAAAGGTAACAACTTCTTTGGCATGTAAAAATTTGTAGCTTTGAACTGATTTTGTATGAAAAAAGAGAGTGGATCTATCGGTTCAAGTTGGCTTTGTCTCTATTCCTGAACTTCTTTATTATAAATGTTGTGGTTTCTTTTGGAATGTACTATTAGCATTTCATAATATCTTCTGATGCCATTTTTCATTTATTTGAGGGTGAGAAAAGTTATTTTATTGGACTTAAGCATGTTACATGTATTATATTTGTGTTTTCTAAATAGACTTGAGGTATGGATCATCAAAAAATATATTTTTGTTCTAATTATAGCCTCTTCCTTAGTTAGTTGATGTTTGATGAAATTACATCCAAGGTTTTAGTTGAAGATGATCTAATTAATGAAGGTAATTGCATGATCCCTCTAATTCTCTGTCCCTTTTATATAGCGGGATTTAACTTGCTCCTTTGTTGCCTTATTTTATCACTTTTATGTTCCATATTCCTCTCCTTTTCCTCTTCTCCTAGCTTGCAAAATCGTTTTTTCGTTTCGTTTTGACGGCAACCACGGTTTCAAATTTTATGTTGCCTCATGGGAGTACTGAGTTATGGAGTACTGATTTATGCGAGAAGATCGAAACAAATCAAAGAATTTTTCAGGTGACGGATCCGGTGCCGGGTGGTGAGAGAGAGACGCATACGCTAACAGCAACAAGAGGTGAGAGGAAATTTATCTTTTTTTTCTTTATGTGTGAGCCTCTCTGATTGTAGCATTTTGTCCTCTTTTCCATTTTTAATCCCTAAACTAATCATTTATGTGTTGGAAAGAAACAAGCTTTTTCAAGAGATTAAGGAGGAACCAAGTTGGTGAAAGAACAAAGTGCACACCCTTCTTTTTATGAGTAGGAAGCAAAAAGGTGAACACTTACTATTTTTTGGTCTCTTTTTTTCTAATTTTTGGGATATTTATTGTTTTTTCATTTTCGTTTTTCATAATTGGTTTTTATGGTCACTGAATCCGTAAAAAAAAATGTTTTTTTTTCTATATTTCATTGCTGCAAATTAGTGTGTAGAAAAAAGAAGACTTGGTTTTTCTATTGATTAATCTTAGTGGCTTCTGAGTAGTTGGTGAGGTAGAAATTTATGTCCTTACATTTTATTTTCAGCTTGCTCAAGATATGTAATTTGAACAGGTACTCTAGAGTGGTTGGTGTGTTTAAAAGCAAAGGTGTTGGGAGGTGAATATATAAAAGAAAAATGTATTCCATTGAGCAATCCCTGGGACACTTAGTTCCTGTGTGTACCTCAGATGTTGATCTCATTGCTCAAGTAGTTGGTGCTTATTTGAATGGCCATGCTATTGTTTATGCCAAAAAATCAGGTAATTTAGCATGTTTTACCTAGAATAGAACATGTATAAACAAACTTCATTCCAAGCACAGATAGAAACCAAGGTTTTTTAAATTCAAACTTTGGTAATTTTCCCTTGGGGGCTATTGTGCTCTGAGCAAAATGCAGAAGAGTTTTACTACTGCTCTAATAAATATTGTTTTCTGAGTGTTTCCTATTACTTATTATTGTAAGTATGAAGAACTAAATCAAAAAACAACACTAAACAATGTGTCAGAAACTTACAGGTGATGATCTGTCTTTCAAGAATGACTTGAATTTCAGGCTGTGAGAAAGGAGCTTCATGGCAGGCACCTTTGATATACAGTTTTACACTCACGTTTATACCTTGAATGTCCTTGCTCTTAAACTTTTTAATATGATCTAAACCATTATCTGGAATCGCCACATTGTCCACATCAAAACCCTAAATCGGTTCTTTAATCGGAGCACTCACGGTGGAGACAAAGATGCTATGCTCAAATGTAGTTGTTTTATGTAGTTGTTTGTTATTGGCCTTTATAACAATGCTCAAATGTTAAACGATATTAGTTTGGACATTTTCCATGTATGTAGAAATGTTGTCACTTGGGGTCAAAAACATTATAATCTTTTGTCTGTATGAATGTTCGCCATCAATTTCAGATTTGTTTGGCAGGATTACTTGGGAGCTGCAGGATCATATTCAATTGTACTATCTAATGGAGTACAGTGACACATATTTACAGCCTTGCAAAGGAATGGAAAGAGCTACAGACTAAGATGGACTAACTATCGTAGGTCAGTTTAAAGAGAGGGTAGTTCAGCAAACAGGAGGAAGAGGCAATCCTACAATCCTGACCATTCACCACACGTGTTAGGCAACAAATAAGCAATTAGTGTTAATCTACTTTTGCTTTTTCAATTTTTAAGAATATCAATGTTATCTTGAAGATGAGGTATTTATTGTTTTGACTACTTATGGTTTATAATTTTACATTCTCTAAATTTTTAATTGTACCCAAAGGAAAAACAACAGATTGATGGGAAGTAAGCTTAAATTTGTTGTTAATTAGGTTGACCTTTAACACAAATCTTCCATTTATAAAATATATACCGAAAGTAATTAAGTAACCGTTATTGATTTAATATAACATAGAAAAATAATCTTAATTGTACTTGATTTCCATTTGAAGACTATAATTGCATTTTGGTTCTAGAACTACTCATACGATGATGATGTAAGAAAAAATGTACACTCTCCTCTAGCTAGAGAGAAACAAAGGACCGTTGTAGTTGATTTCTTTCTGAAGCTAGCAAGAAGAATAGGAAGAAAGTTCACTCTCTCTTTAGCATTCAGACAAAGAAAAGCAATGTCAAGTGGGTTTACTTTCATCACTTCATCTTATGCATTCCTCCTCATCTTCTTTTGCTTGACTTTATTCGTTAATTTTGAAATGTTGGATTTGTCGTCATCTTATTACTCTTATTCGTTAATTTTGAAACACCTTTACAAAAAGTCTCTTTATTATATCATTGATAAAAAAATATTGATTTCATTTGGACAAAATTAAAAAATAAATGTTGTACAAGTTTTATTTGATTTCATATTCTGACAATAAAATTATATTGACTCCCACTTATTTTTAGAGACATACTTTTACTTTTAGTTTGTAGTCTTTACATTGTAGAAATCGGTCTAATTAAAAATCATACCACGTAACGTGATTAACCCGTACGGATGCACGGGTATGTTACTAGTTTCTCTAATAATAGTTGTTGACACTAGTCTGTGGTTTGGGAATCCTTTAATATGTTTTTTTTTACAAGAATCCTTTAATATGTTTGGTTTGGCTCGATCCAATATAGTCCTAATCCTAATAACAAACAAATATAAGTTTATTCTTAATTTTTTGGTTGATAGACTCCAAAAAATATCCTTTGGAAGACCCAAACATTTTTGATTTATTTTAAAATAAAATTGTTGACTTGATGATCCTAATAAACAAATCTAAATTCATTTTCCTCGTAATAAGTCTTGGTACATTCGATTTTCTATTGACTTTTGAATCAGCAGCACATAGTTTTTCCCATGATGATGTCCGGTTGTTATGATTCTTATGAAAAAAAGCAATTAAAAATGAAAATATTATTCAATATTAACTTGAATAAATTTAAAGTGTGATCTTGCACATGTTATGCCAACCCGAAATATTGCACATACCTCGTGAAATATGTACATAATTTTTAAACAATCAAAACTTACAATGATGCTTAAAGTGTAGTTGTGTTAAAGTCATTGCCATATTCAAATAAAATCCTTCATAATTTCTTTGGTGCCAAAGACGAGAAAATCAATTGCACAATTTCTAAAATTTTACAAGATTCAAATGGGTGTAGTGTAGGGTTTTATTAACATGAATTATAATCTCAGTAATAATAAATAATAGGCTTTAAAGTTTGATAAAATATACGTGTAGCTCCATTCAGGAAAAAACATACACCTGTCATTTTTCAATTCAAAGATTCAAAATCTACCCAATAGACCAAAAGTGAGGAAAGAAAAATAGAAATTATGGAATCTCTCTTGTTTTCTTTTTTAATTTTTGTTTTAGCTCATTTCGTTCACAAAAAAATATATAAATGAGAATGACATTACACAATGTCCACCAGACCACCACTCATTATCTATCTCCAATAGATTCTACGACAACCTGAGATTTTACAAACTGCAAACAACATGGTACTCAAATGTCTAACCTTGCATGTCCCTCATCACCCCACCACTCCACTTTCCTACAAAATTCAAAGACCCTTTTACTCTTCTACTCATCTTTCCTTTCCATCAAAACTGAAAAAGTCCTTTCAAACCCCATGCAATCCTTTAACTAAAAATCTTCCGATGAAATGTTCCACCTCTTCTATCCCTATGACATCACCAGATTTCAAGTTTGAGCCTGATCCTACACTAACAAATGAAGATCTCAAGCCAACTTCACCTAACCAAAGAACATTTTCTGGTTTAGAAATAGCTAGTCTTTGGGTAGGACTTGTTGTTGGTGTCCCTTCTTATTACCTAGCTGGTAGCTTAGTTGACCTTGGTATGGCTTGGTGGCAAGGTATTGCAACTGTTGTTATAGCAAACATGATTCTCTTAGTACCTCTTGTTCTCACTGGCCATCCAGGTACTCGTTATGGTATCTCATTCCCAGTTCTTGCTAGATCTTCTTTTGGTATTCATGGTGCTCATATTCCTACCCTTTTAAGAGCCTTAGTTGGTTGTGGTTGGTATGGTATTGAATCTTGGATTGGTGGAGAAGCAATCTTTCTTTTGCTTCCAAAATCATTGAAAGAAATTACTTCATTGTCTCAGTCTTTACCTTGGCTTGGTACTTCCCCTCTTGAATTTGCATGTTTTATGGTCTTTTGGGTAGCTCAATTGGCTATTGTTTGGAGGGGTATTGATGGAATTAGACAGCTTGAGAAGTACTCAGCTCCAATTCTAATTTTCCTTACTTCATGTCTTCTTGTTTGGTCTTATGTTAATGCTGGTGGCTTTACTTACATGCTTTCTTTATCTTCTAGGCTCTCCACTTCAGAATTTTTAGCTGTTTTTTTCCCTTCTCTTACTGCTAATATAAGCTTTTGGGCTACTGTTGCTCTTAATATCCCTGATTTTACTAGATATGCTAAGAGCCAGAAAGATCAAGTAATTGGTCAAATTGGTCTTCCTATCTTTATGGGGGCATTCACATTTGTTGGTTTAGCAGTCACTTCATCTACAAAAGTGATATTTGGTGAAGTTATTTCTAATCCAATTCAACTTCTTGGTCAAATTGGTGGCCTTGCAACTACTATCCTTGCAATAATTGGTATAAGTCTTGCCACTATTACCACTAATATTGCTGCTAATGTTGTAGCACCAGCAAATGCTCTTGTTAATCTCAACCCTGCATGGTTCACATTTAGAAGAGGGGCTTTTTTAACTGCATTACTTGGAATTGCATTTCAACCTTGGAGGCTTCTTAAGTCAAGTGAGAGCTTTCTTTATACTTGGCTTGTTGGATATTCTGCTTTGATGGGTCCCATTGGAGGGATTGTTCTGGCTGATTACTATCTTGTACAAAAAACAAACTTGAGTATAAATGATTTGTACTCAAGGAGTCCTTATGGTGCTTATCATTATTTCGGGGGATTTAATGTAGCAGCTATTGTGGCTTTAGTTATTGGAATTTTACCAGTAATTCCTGGTTTCTTGCAAAAAGTTGGAATTGTAAGTTCAATTCCTGATGCTTTTGTAGTGATCTACAACAATGCATGGTTTATTAGTTTCTTTTCTTCAGGATTGTTGTATTGGGTTCTATCAAGTTTAAGAAGGAAGCCTGATAATTTTGCTGGTTTAGACCCTCTTTTGGCAGCTTCAAAGTAATTCGTGGATCCTCTCACCCAATGTTTGTTGTATAAACAAATGTTCCAAGACACTTTTCTTTTGATGAAAGAGTTCCAAAATGTATGGTATTTGAATTGAATTGTAAGAGATCTCTTTAATCCTTTTAACGAGAGTTGTTTTAGTAATAATTATGTGGGTTATTACATTAAAAGACCAATCTCTGTTAATCCATTGGAATATAAAGATTTAGTCCATTGGACTAATCAAGTGTTAGGCCCATCTGTTTTTGGTGTTCTAATCCAATGAGAATTATAGAAATGAAACGAGTTTTCATGTATAAAGGTGTGTCTCAAGGTTGATGGTGTTATATGTATAAACAAGTTTTCATCGGTGGGTTCTATGGTTCTGTTGGGCATTCTAATATTGTCCATACAGAAATAATGGGTTTGCTTCATGGCATTAATTTTTGTTGGGAGATGGGAATCACTAATCTAATTTGCTACTCAGATTCCTTGCACGTTCTTCATTTGATCGAAGACAGGAATCAAGACTACATGTGTCGTTGGGTAATGAAATTACTATTAGAAATCTGACTCAAATGAATTGATATTGAGATTCATCATATCTTGCGTGAAGGGAATCAATGTGTTGACTTTTTGGCCAAGTTAGGTTTTGTCCTCTTCTCTGTTGGAGTTATCGAGTTTCTTGATAGCAAATGTCCGGGGTATCCTCTGTAAGGAACTACTCTAGTTTCTTTTTGTTTTAGTTTTCTCTTTGTCTTTGTAACCAAAAAAAGATAGAGTTAGAAGGTGGAATATGTAACGCCCCAAAATAATTGATTAATTTATTTAATTAATTATTTTAGTTATTAAGTGATAGTAATATAATAGTACATTTTTGTTGTGTGTTATAATATAATTTATGTCATATTATATGTGTTATATGATTATGTATTGTTAATTGTGTGGGGATTGGTGTTACTAAAATATTAGCATAATTATATATATATTATTTTATGTTATATTATGTGTATTTTATGAGGGGGTTAGTATTAGTGAGAAGGGAGGTGTAAGGAGAAAATGGGCTTGGGTAGTTGCATTAGACCAAGTCCATGATGAGTAATTGAGTATATAAGGAGGGATTAGGTCTAGGGTTGGGCATACCTTAGAGATTAGCAAAATTTGGAGAACTAGGAGAGGAGAGGAGTGCGACGGCTAGGGAGGAAAAAGAAGAGAGAAGGCGTGACTTCCAAGCAAGAGAAAGAGAGAGAAGGAAGGCGCACAAGGAGAGAGATCTCTAGGGCAAGGATTTTCGTGATCATCTAAGGGTAAGGTAAGGGTGGGGTTCTATCTACCTAATAGGTCCTATGAAGCGGTCATATGTGGGGGTTAGGGTTTTGACTTGTGAATTACAATATATGCTCATGTTATCTTTCTATATAATCTGAATCACTATGTGAACATATGATATCGATGTCTTGATGATGATTTTGCATGCATATGAATTCCTATGTGTTACATGACCTTGTTGATTTAATTGTCATATGAATGATGTCCCCATGCCCTAAAAGTGATTCTATGCCTCGCCATGATTTTAAAGTAATTGAATTGATACGCTGAAAGTGGAGCCCTAGGCGCCCAGTGCCTGTCCCCGTTTCCTGTTTCGTTTGCTTTTGGTACAGGTTCAGTAAATCTGTGATCGTGAGTGTTCTATTTGTCTAAAAATTATGTGGTTTGTTTTTCTGGAAACTAGACACAATTTTCTACAAATTAGGCGCTGAGTTTACTCAATTTGGATAAGTATAATGGGAGAATTCTTGGTTGCAAATTGGGTCAAAAATCTGGGACGGTTTGGGATATGTGTTCAGTTTTTGTCTAATTGTGAATGCCCTGATCCTCCGAATTTCGTGGGGTTTGTTTTGTTGGAAAATAGACTTAATTTCCTACTGAATAGGCACTGATTTCGCTAAATTTCGTTGAGAATTGAGGGAGGAGATTTGATTTCAAAATGACTAATAATTCTGTCCGAATTTTGTGGGGTTTGTTGCTCCAATTAAGTTGTCAATTATTAATTGTTAATTTGCTAAATTAGTTGGTTGATAATTGTTGGTTGTTGGGAGCCTAATTTTGGCTGCCCGTGTTGGCGCCCTTTGCGCCCTCTATCATGTCGTTTCGTTGTGGTCGTTGTATGTTGTTGTTAAAGATGTTATTGTTAATGATATTGATGTTAACCATGTTAGTCGATTGTTACATATGTTGGATTGCTTATATATATGAACATGGATTATGTCGTTGCTGTTGATGTTGTTAAATGTTGTTGTTGCTGTTGGCGTCCCGTCTTATGTCGTTGTTGTGATTTGGTGTTGTAGGCCTATGGCCAGTGTTGTGTATTGCGTCGTTGTCATGATTTTATGTCGTAGGCCTATGGCCAGTGTGGTGATTTACGTTGTTGTTGTGCCGATATGTGATTGTGTTGACATGTTGTGCATACCCGTTGCGTCGCATGCATATCATGTGGATTAGGTTTCGGCCAGCGTTGTGGATTAGGCTTTGGCCAGCGTTGTGGATTAGGCTTCGGCCAGCGTTATGATTTAGGCTTCGGCCAGCATTGTGGATTAGGCTTCGGCCAGCGTTGTCGATTAGGCTTCGGCCAGCGTTGTGATTTAGGCTTCGGCCAGCGTTGTGGATTAGGCTTCGGCCAGCGTTGTGGATTAGGCTTCGGCCAGCGTTGTGATTTAGGCCTATGGCCAGCGTTGTGACTCGGTACCGCATGCATGTGCATTCCATACTGCATGATTGACTACTGAAATTATGTGACTATTGTGACGAGATGAATGTGATGACCTGACCGGATGCATATTGCTTTTTCATACGATTTATTAGATAGTGTGATATCTCACCCCTTCTGTTTGAATGTTACCCCTATGTTGGTAACGTGCAGGTAATAGCGAATGAAGGCGGAGTACCTTCATATAGTCGGGTCGGTGTCGTCGCTCTGATACGTAGCACTCGGGGGGATGAACGCTCATTTATATTCCTTATGTCGTTACATTTGTTGAACTTAAGTTTATGGCCGTTATGACTATTCATGTTGTGAACCTTTTGGAATTTTATCGTTAAGTTGAACCCTTGATTTTCCGCTGCATGTTAAATGAAAGTCAGTTATTTTTGAAGTATGATTTCGTTGGCGAATTTCAGTTGAAAACTGTAGCACTCAAAATGATTTTTGAAACTCTGATTTATTTAGTAATTTGCCGGGTAGATTTTGGGTGTTACAGAATACGTAGTAGTATTGAATGAGAAGTTGGTAGCTAGGTGTAATTAAGTAGTTGAAAAGCGCACATTAAATGTAAAAATGTGTAAAACTTTGCTTTATTCTCTATATAAGGGGAGCCTCTCATTTGTAAATTAACCTTAAAGAGCAGAACACCCCCTGATTTTAAAATAGTCTCGTCTAGAATTGTTCTACTCTTCATTTTCCTCCAAAAGTTTCCTAAAAGTCTTCTTTCCATGTTAAAAACAAATGGATTTGGACCTCCATGTTAGCAATGGTGAAACATATAGAAGAGAAGAGAAGAGAGTGGAAGAACAAGAGAGCAAATAGATTAGAAAACCCTATAGG
Organism: Astragalus membranaceus; assembly: GCA_039519185.1. NCBI lineage: Eukaryota > Viridiplantae > Streptophyta > Magnoliopsida > Fabales > Fabaceae > Astragalus > Astragalus membranaceus. The sequence continues at coordinate 91,393,614 of CM076847.1, read as the reverse complement.
GGTTGCAAGCAGGTGGCAAATGTTCTGATTAACAATAGAGTCGTAAGGGTATATATACACATACAAGATGTTAAAAGACTAAACTACCCCTAACATAGCTACAACAAAACTTTGTAACAATATCCGAAACGCTGTAACTTATACTATAATACTCTATAAGTATCATAATAACTATATAACTAGTATGCTAACTCTAATTATTATCTCCGCTCAAACTCATGATGCATTTAGAGAGAGCGTTGAGAGTTTGTCAACTTGGAGGTGTGAACGTTTGATGAAATGTATTTTCGTGAACAAGTCAACAAGTTGCAGGGAGGAAGAAACAATCTCAATGTGTTGTGTGCAGTGGCGGATCCATGATCCGGAATCAGGGGGTTCAAAATTTTTAAAAGCATGAATCGCTAAAAATATAATTAAAAGCAACTTTAATATATTCAAATAAATAAATTATATAACTCATAATTGGCCTAGTGATGTGTTTGTGTGAAGTATTTGGGAGCAATTGGAAACAAAATTAGGGGTCGTAATACAAAATTATAATTTCAGGGGTTCAGAATGGGGGGGCGGGGAGGTCAAGTGAACCCCCTCACTAAGCCTAGGTCCGCCACTCGTTGTGCGTTCATGAAAAAACGAGTTGTGAACAATTTGAGTGACACTCTTATTATCACAATACATAGGAGTCGGTTCAAAGAAAGGGACACCCATATCGGCAGGAAGCCAATATAGCAAAAAATCACTAAAGTGGTCGTTGCCATAGTACGATAGTCTGTGTAAAAGAACGAAAGAAAATATCTTCCTTCTTGCACTTCCAAGAGATGAGAAAATTTCCTAAAAAAATACAAAAACTTGTAGTACACTTGCGATCCGGGTTACTAGCCCAATCAGCATGCATTCAGAGTAAGTAAAGACACAATTCCAAAGAAGAAAATGAAAAAAAAAAAAAAGAAGACTTTTTAATTGGTTGTCTCAAAATACCAAAGTATGCGAAAGACAACTTCCCAATGCAATGTGGTGGGGGAAACAACATATTGACTAACAACATGCATTATATAAGCAATATGAGTCTGATAATGGTCGGATACACCAAATGGTCAACCAAAGTACATATAAAATGAGATTTGGTAGAGAGAGACACCATTAGAAAGAGCATAAGTCACATTATGCTCAAAGAGGCTATATGCTGTTTGAGTATCGAAAAGACGAACTTGATCAAAAATATTGGCAAATGTACCGGATCGAGAAAGAAGACAACCTCTAGAAAAATAGGCAAATACAATTCTTAAAAAATAGTGAAGAGTGAAATTTGATGTCATGATTAAATAAATGGCTTAATTACAGTTTTGGTCTTCCTATTTTCACCAACTCACGATTTTGGTCCCCAAAGTTTTTTTTCACGAATTTAGTCCCCCTATTTTCCCAATTTGTAAAATCATGGTCCCCCACTAATTTGGTCCAAATTAATGCTGACTTGTAACTCACTTATCCTACATGGAGTGACACGTAGGCATGCCTAGTTGGCATTTAAATTCAAATTTATTACACTACAAGAATTACTAGATTTACCTACCACATATTTCCGAGGGAATATTTTTGGTCGCTAATACATTCGTTTCCGACGGAATTTCCCTCGCTACGGGTTTAGTGCATTTCCCGCTTACATTTCCGACGGAATTTAAATCCCTCGCTACTTTCCGAGGGAAGTTTCGGTCGGAAATGAATAAATATCCGTGGGAAATTGTTTTTCACTTAAAAGTAAATCATTATCCCACCACTTCATATTCGCAATGCTTCTTCTGTTCCTCTCTCTCGCTACCCGTTCTTCTCTCTCGCTACCCTCTCTCTCGCTACCTGTTCCTCTCTACTCGCTACCACCACCACCGGCCACCACCGCTCTCACCTTCGCATCGCCGGCCACCATCACTCTCAGCTTCGCATCGTCGTCCCACCGCTCCCGTCGCACAACAAGGCTCCTTCTCCTCCTCCCGTCGCATCGTCGTCGCTCTCACCTCCTCCCGTCGCACGACCCACCGCTCCTTCTCCTCCTCTTCTTCTTCTATGGTAACTACTCGATTCTACTTCTTCTCTATTTTTTCCTAATCAGAACCCTAATTTTTGATTTACTAAAAACCCTAATCTCATCTTCCTAATTTTACAGCTTCAATCTGAACCCTCCCCAATTCAGTCTGTGCGTATTTCTCTGGACTCTCTCCACTGCGCGAAGGTAATGGTATTTTACAGCTTCTTCTAATTTCTTTGTTTCTCTGTTCTGTGTTCTGTTTCTCTGTTCTGATTTTGAGTAGTTTTTGTTTTCTAAGTATTAGATATGTTGCCTGCAATTTATATCTCTAAATTGCCCTTTAATTGGTTATAATTTGGTTATAATTTGTTTCTATTCTGATATGGTTATAATTTGTTTCTGTTCTGATTTGGTTATAATTGCCCTTTTTGTTTCTGTTCTGATATGGTTATAATTTGCCCTTTAATTGGTTATGTTTTCTATCTCTAAATTTATTCCTATTATTGATGGCATTAGTTTGCGGCCATCAGTCATCAACCAGAAAAAAGAAGCGAAAAAAACCGAAGGAAGGAAACAATAATTGATATTACGTGGATGTTTTGTTTTCATTGCATTCATACTGGTTCCCTTAGTTGCATGGACTGGATTTTGTTAACACTTGCACACTTCCTTAGATGTTACTTTCTGCTGTAATAATAGGTATCAAGGAATCTGATACTGGTTTAGCTGCACCAAGCCAGTGGGATCTTGTTTCTGATAAGCAAATGATGCAGGAGGAGCAGCCTCTCCAGGCGGGTCTTTGTTTCCCTTTTTTGTAGATTTTCTTAAAAATGTTTAGTATTTATAGCATTGCTAATGATGGTTATTAACTGAACAGGTGGCAAGATGCACCAAAATTATAAATCCAAACTCTGAAGATGCCAAATATGCTATCAATGTGAAACAGATTGCAAAGGTGCCTATATATTATAGCAATCTTTTCATTTTCCCTTTACTTACCAGATAGATAATTGTTTGCAAATGTTCGACATAGCTTGCTAATCAATTATTGAATATGCTGTGTAAAATGCCAAAGTTTTTTTTTTCATTTTGAAGTTCGGTCTAATTTACCTTCTGCTTGATGACAGTTTGTTGTTGGGCTAGGAGACAAGGTTTCCCCCACTGACATAGAGGAAGGAATGCGCGTTGGGTATGTATCCAACAAGTAACTCTAATGCTAAAATATTACCCATGGAAAAAAGAACATTATTTCCTTGTTGTCTACTCGTTTTTTGACCTTTATTTTATCACTGCAGCGTTGATAGAAATAAAAATCAGATTCTGATTCCGTTGCCTCCAAAAATTGATTCAAGGGTGTTACCATGATTCAGTTGAAGAGAAGCCAGATGTGACATATAATTATGTTGGGGGTTGTAAGGAACAGATTGAAAAGATGCGTGAAGTAAGTTTTTTAGATGTCCTCTTTTACATAACAAAGAAAATAAATCTTCCGTGCTATGGGAAGTGGGTTTTGTTTTGTTTTTGTGGTTGTTGTTTTAGTTTGTTGGAATGGAGGGTCCTTTGTGGTTATTTGTTGAAATGGGTAATAAATGATGTGTGATGTTTTGGTTACTTGTTTTCTTCATTTGTAAGTCAACGGTAGTCAATGAGACATGTGAGATTGAGAATATAGTACTACTATTTATGTTTTTGAGTTTGGCACTGTCAGCTATTTTATATTGAGAAAAAGGGAACTGGTAATTAACTTGGGAATTTAATGTTTTTTTTCTTGTTATTTACATCATGCAGGCAATTGGCACAGTCAGGGGCTCGTGTTGTTATGGCAGTGAGGAACACAAAGGCGGGTCATGATTTGATCATGAAGTGGCAGATTGAGTCTGGAGGATTGGGTATTGCACTCAATGTTGAGGTAACTCTCATGAACCAACTATACCAAAAACTAAGCCAGTTGAGTAGAAACTCAATGTTTCTAATATACACCTCACTCAACAGCCCTTTGGACTTGAAGTGTAGACAATCCACACCTATCTTGTGCTGAAAATCAATTAATTTTGTTAAAAGAATGGGGGGTGTTCTAGCTATTGGGTGAAAATACATGAATGATTTTATATTATATTGCTAACTTTATCTTTTTATTTCCATTAGTATTACTCATTATTTTGTAAGGAACATCAAACTAGCATTTTGAGAACAGGCTGTGTTAAATTTTAAACAATCCAACGTTTTGTGGTAGTGTGTATTTGGATTGGCTGATATTAGAAAAGCTTTTTTAATTGCAAAATAAGCTCAAGCATGATTCGGTTTTACGCCGCTCAATGAATTTTATTTTGGGTGGGTTGTTAAGGTGATGCAGGTGGATCTTCTCTCATTGGATTCTGTTGCGAGGTTTGCTGAAGCTTGGAATGCACGCTCAGCTCCCTTGCATGTTTTCATTAACAATGCTGGCATTTTTTCCATTGGAGGTTGGTATTTCCAATGAAAAGTGTTTGTAATTAATTTGTGTCTATCTTTATTGTCTATCATTCTGAATCTGCGAGAACACCAAGTGTTGACCCTCTCTGTTTGTGGTTTTGGATCCCTAATTGATTTATAGTCAAATTATTGTTTTTGATTTATGTATTGTACTAATTTACTAAAGTTTTTTCTTTTCCTAGATTGCTTTGCCTCCTCTTTCCCCCATTCTGAATCTTAGATTGCTTTGCCTCCTCTTTCCCCCTTTTTTTGTAGATGCATCATGTTGGCTTTGTTGATGCTGAAGATATGAATGTCACATCTGGCAAAAGGAAATATTCTAGTTTGGTGGGGTACTCAAGCAGCAAGTTGGCACAGGTAAACTTCCCCTGATGAAGTCTTAACAATTATGAATAAACAATTTTTTTGTAACATTGATATGCATGATACTAAGATAACATTCATTCCAACTGTGTATTTTGGCAAATCACTCTAACAAGAAGTTATCCATTGATGGAACTTAATAACTATTTATGTTTCCTGCTTATGGTTTCTTTTGCTTTAGAGGAATTTAAATTACTAATGGTCTAATACAGCACAGGAGACTGAAAATATATATATTGTAGTGTTTGAACATTTTGCTGTTCTCTTTCATTGTATATGTTTCAATTGTGAAGTTTCATTTTAATTTTACTGCTTGGCATTTTTGGTAATGTGGATGTTTCATGTGCAAGTGCCTTTTTCTACAGATGCCATGCCTTCAATTCTTTGATAAAGTGGAAAGCTGGAAGTGGTTCTTTTGACATTGCCAATGCAACTCAAGAGTTGTCATACTTGGAAACTGCCAAATTTTCCTAGAGGTTTTCCTTAATGCTAATATACTATTGTTTAATTTCTTTGTAAAATGTTGGCTCAATAATATTGGAGTTATGAATGGTTGATTGTTGATATAGTTTCAATTGTCATCAGCATGTAATGAAAAATATTTGTGGTGCTTGAATAGATGACTGTTGGGATATAGTTTTTTTTTTGCTGTGAATTAATATTTCCGAGGGATTTGCGAGGGATATTTCCGACGGAGTTTCCGAGGGATTTGCGAGGGATATTTCCGACGGAGTTTCCGAGGGATTTGCGACGGAAGCGTTTCCGAGGGAATTTTCCGTCGGAAATCGTTTGCGAGGACCGTTTATCCCACGGAATTTTGTCCGTCGGAAATTCCGTCGGAAACGTGAATTAGCGACCGATTTTCCTGCTTTTCCGAGGGATTTTTCCCTCGGAAATCACCGAAATTCTTGTAGTGTTACTTTATTAGGGAATCGAAGGAAAGAAACTTTTCATCTTCTTCTTCCCTGATACGTTCATCTTCTGGCACTAACCTAAACCCTAAAACCATCAACTCCAGAATTGTCCCTTCAAAGTCACGATCCAGAGCCTGAAATCGCCCAGAATCTATTCCTCTCCTTTCGCGACTTGAAACTATGTCTCAGTATTCATTTTTGTCACCTAGGTCTTCTTTGAGAAGAAGACTCATTCGCCACTATGGAGAGGAAGCTCCATTGACTACTTCTTGGACAAAAGAGAACCCTGGACGAAGGTTCTATGGATGTGGATTATTTGAGGTACGATTTCTATACCCTTACATTGTTCTTTGTTTTTGATCTCTGTTTTAATCTTCTACCTTTGATTTTTCAGAAATTTGGTGAAAAACAATGTTGTTTCTTTGACTAGTATGATGAAGAGATGACTGCTAGAGCTAAGGAGTTAATTTGGTCCTTCATGAAGAAGGTTGATGACTTGAAGAACAAAGTTGCTGAATTGAAAAACAATGTTACTCAACTGAAGAAAAATGAGACTGAATTTTAGTGTATGGTTGTAATGAATGGCTTTGTGCCATCTATGTTTATGTTTATGTTAGTTGTTGTAATGAATGGAATCATAATGAAATCAAGTGTTCTATTATTATGCAAAAAAATTTCATGGATTATGCAGATTTTTTTCATTTCCATTTGGAAGAGATCAGATTTTCTGGTTTAAAGTGAAAGAGCAGTTATAATGAAAGAGCATTTATTTAAAGCTAGCATTTTAAACCAGTAGCATTTTAAACCAGTCACCTGCATATACCAGTAGCATGCTATGGGGATTTTTGGCTCTGGATCGTGACTTTGAAGGGACAATTCTGGAGTTGATGGTTTTAGGGTTTAGGTTGGTGCCAGAAGATGAACGTATCAGGGAAGAAGAAGATGAAAAGTTTCTTTCCTTCGATTCCCTAATAAAGTAACAAATTTGAATTTAAATGCCAACTAGGCATGCCTACGTGTCACGCCACGTAGAATAAGTGAGTTACAAGTCAGCATTAATTTTGACCAAATTAGTGGGGGGACTATGATTTTACAAATTGGGAAAATAGAGGGACTAAATTCGTGAAAAAAACTTGAGAACCAAAATCGTGAGTTGGTGAAAATAGGGGGACCAAAACTGTAATTAAACCTAAATAAATTAAAGGACGAATGCAATTTTACTTCTTTCATAAAAATAAAAATAAAAAGCTGGAGGGAGTACGTAAAAGCCCACGTTCTATTAGGATATTTTTTGATGGATATTTTTTCTCTTCTAATAGGACCCGTGGAAATGGAAATTGGGCATTTTTCTGTTCTAATAGGACCCGTGGAAAGTGAGCTTTTAAGTTATTTTTCATTTTTGGGATTTTTTTTTTGTACCCCCATCATCTCCCAGCTACCCCCACCGACCCTGCGAAAAGACGCAATTGCCCTTAACAAAATTTAAAAATCCTGAACGTATCCTGATTTCATTTTTTTTTTTTGGAAATCTGATTTACCTAAATCCGATTTCCACAAAAAATTTTAAAAAATTTAAATCGGATTTAGGTAAATCCGATTTCCACTAAAAATTTTAAAAAATTTAAATCGGATTTATTTAAGATGGGTAGATCCGCTTTTAAAAATAACAAATCGGATTTACCTTAAGTGGGGGTAAATCCGATTTGTTATTTTTAAAAGCAGATCTACCCCATCATATAAGGTAAATCCGCTTTTAAAAATAACCAAAGCAGATTTACCTTATGTGGGGGTAAATCCGCTTTGTTAACCCAATTAATAAATAAATAAATCAGTTAAAATTTTAAAAACAAATTTCGACCATCTTTTGGTTCTGTTTAGTGTGTAGTTCGTTAACACGTGACGATATTGTACGTCGGGAGAATAATTTAGGCTAAAAAATCAGTTTTCGGGCAACCTACTCAAATTGTAATGAAACCACATTCTTTAAATCCGAAAAATATCAAGGATCAATACTCCTAAAGAAGTGACTTCTTTCAGGACTGGGGACCTCAAAATCCCAAATTCCATCGTTTACTATTTTTTATTAATTTTTTAAATTTTTCATAATCTCCAAAAAATCTGAAAAAATTTGCATAACTTTATTTTGGTTTTATTAGATTTTTAGTGGTGTTTTCATAATTTTTGGATTAGTTTTGGCTGTTTAACGGATTTTTAGTAGTATTTTATAACCTTTTTTAAAAAAATTAAATAAAAAACAATTTTTTTAATAACAAAATCGGATTTACCTTAGGTGGGATAAATCCGATTTCCTTTTTTTAGGGAAATCGGATTTACCTTAGGTGGGATAAATCCGATTTTCTCTTTTTTTAGGGAAATCGGATTTATGTACCCACTAGGTAAATCCGATTTCCAAAATAACAAAGCGGATTTACCTCTAGCTAAGGTAAATCCGCTTTGTTATTTTTGAAATCGGATTTACCTATTGGGCACCCCCATATGAGGTAAATCCGACTTTAAAAATAACAAAGCGGATTTACCTCAAATGGAGGTAAATCCGAGCGAATTAAAAATTGGGCAGGAGTATTTTCGGGTTTCACTTTTATGTGGGGGTAAATAGGGAGATGATGGGGGTACATAAAAAAAAAACCCTCATTTTTTCTCCACCATCGTTTAACTGGCAAACTCATAGACAGTAGTATCTAACTTAAAAATCCACAAACAAAAACCATGCCATGTTCACTCACTCTCTCATCTTTCTCCCTCTTCCACAAACAAAAAACCACAAACAACACCACTCCTTTCACTCTCCCTCAAAAATCTTATCCACCTCACCGTCTCTCCGTCAAATCCTCAATCAACAAAAACCCTGAACCCAGCACCAAATCCAGTTCCTGGGTCAGTCCAGATTGGCTGACTTCTCTATCAAGATCCCTGAGCACAGGAAAGGACGATTCTGGCATTCCTATTGCAAGTGCAAAGCTTGAGGATGTTTCTGAACTTTTAGGAGGTGCTCTTTTTCTCCCTTTGTTTAAATGGATGAAAGAGTACGGTCCCATTTATCGCTTAGCTGCTGGTCCCAGAAACTTTGTGGTTGTTAGTGACCCTGCCATTGCCAAACATGTGCTCAAGAATTATGGAAAGTATGCTAAGGGTCTCGTTGCTGAGGTGTCAGAGTTTCTCTTTGGGTCTGGTTTTGCAATTGCTGAAGGTCCACTCTGGACGGTAATCTTCAATTCTTCAACATTATTCCAATTATTCTGGCTTATATGTTTATGAGTTTGCTTTTAGAATGAAAATAAATAAATAAATCAACTTGTTCTAGCAATGTGGGGTTCCGGGCTGTTTTGCTTGTGCTTTCGACTCCTCATCTTGAAAATAATATATAATTAGTAGTCATAAAGTTTTTAATATTTCTAATGTTTTGTCAAATCAAATCCCTTATGTTAGTTACTAATGTTTTGTCAATATATAAGTTCCTAATGTTTTGCAATTCCATTATGTTAGTTCCTAACCTTTTGTCAATAAACTAATGGGACAACCATGACACAATGTTAGAGACCACTTAATATTTTCATTTCATTTACTTGAAAGACAAAATAGGAGAGAAAGTGCAGGTTAGGCACGAAATTGGTGATTTTCTCTTGTTAGTGTTTAGCAATGAGATGCAATACTTCAATGCGATCTTTATCCCCCTCTCTTTATTTCTTGATAGCTGGTTCACTTGGAGTATACAATTCTTTTATTTGTTTATAGTTAGTTGAATTGGTACTAGTTGTGCTTCTTGTCATGATTTTATAGGTTATTTAAGGCAACCGGCTCTTTGTGACAACTATTTTCTGATATGTATCAGGCAAGGCGCAGGGCTGTGGTTCCATCTCTTCACAAACGGTACTTGTCTATTATAGTGGATAGGGTATTTTGTACATGTGCTGAGAGATTAGTGGAGAAGCTACAATCTGATGCACTCAAAGGAACTGCTGTTAACATGGAGGACAAGTTTTCTCAATTGACTCTTGATGTTATCGGTTTATCTGTATTCAACTACAACTTTGATGCACTGAATACTGACACTCCTGTTATTGAGGCTGTTTACACTGCATTAAAAGAGGCGGAGGCTCGGTCAACTGACCTTTTGCCATATTGGAAGGCCAGTTCTTTATCATCTTTTGGTTTATGATGTGGAATATGGATTTTGTTTCTGTGTTCATTGTGCCTTTTCTTCTTGTTCTTTGTTGCTGCAGATTAATTTTCTTTGTAAGATAATCCCAAGACAAATAAAGGCTGAAAAGGCGGTTAGTGTTATCAGGGAAACTGTGGAAGAACTTATAAAAAAATGTAAAGAAATTGTTGAATCAGAGGGGGAAAGAATTGATGTTGATGAATATGTAAATGACACTGATCCTAGTATTCTCAGGTTCTTGCTTGCCAGCAGAGAAGAGGTATGCTGTATTTCTATTGTTGTATAATGTGCTTTATCGAGGTTTTATAGTTTACTTTCAGTTTCTTTTCTTCTCTGTTCTTCATGTTGTATATTTTTACTTGATGGTTCTACATGTCAGGTTTCCAGTGTACAATTAAGGGATGATCTTTTGTCGATGTTAGTTGCTGGTCATGAGACCACTGGTTCAGTGTTGACTTGGACACTTTATCTTCTAAGTAAGGTACCATTTTACTTTTCTTCATTCTATTTGTTTTCCTTCTAAAATGATATTGCTTCCATAGTTTCAACTTTCAACACGCCTCTTTTATGATATTACTTCAAACCTCTTCCCAATAGTGTTAATGAGTTTCTGTTGCATATTTTTTATAAGGTAACATGGAAAATGATCGTGCACGTTATCCTAATATATTGTTTTGGATTTCCCTTTTGAACCTTTTAATTAATAATTAATCATCTCACCCCATTACAGCTTTTTTCCCTTTAGTCCTCAAAGCTAATATAGGTGTTAATATAGAAAGTTGGAAAATGTAAAATCTGTATAACCTGGTTCAAAAGCATTGTTCAATACCCTCAGATATAACCTTCTAATTTCTTACAGCTTTGAGAATGATTCAAAGGGTTCATGGACACTTCTCCATTCTTAATTTTAGCTTATATACTTCTCTATTTATTTGCTTTTACGTATGATTCTTAGTATTGTGAGCAAAATCAAAACAAAAGCTCCATTATGGTCTTTCCCCTGTGAATTATAAGATCTATTTATGCAGGATTCTTCCGCATTGGCTAAAGCACAGGAAGAGGTAGACAAAGTTTTACAGGGAAGGCGTCCTGCCTATGAAGATATTAAGGATCTTAAGTTCTTGACACGCTGTATTATTGAATCACTCCGGCTCTATCCACATCCCCCTGTAGGTTGCTACACAATAATTTTCAGTATGAATGGCTTTTAAAGATGCAACTATTGTTTATTATCTTTGGTGAATGACAAGTCTAAACCTATGTTTACGTTAGGCTTGTTCTGAATATAAGTTAGCATGGTAATATAGAAAATTGTTCTGATGGTTTTATATAACTCCATGCATCCTTTAGGTATTGATAAGAAGAGCTAAAGTTCCTGATGAGCTTCCGGGTGCTTACAAACTCAATGCAGGTCAAGATATAATGATTTCTGTGTACAACATACATCATTCTTCTGAGGTATTACTTCGTTTCTTATGTGGAACAAGCTTTCTTTTTGGATCAAATACAGCTTCTCTGTTTGAACATAGAAAGCCTGGATATATTTCTTAATATTATGTTTTTCTTTGTATTTTTCACTTGAATATTTTAAATTGGTTAGAAACTATTCAATTCTGTTTCAAAATGAATCTTCTTTTTTCTCGTGGATCCCTTTTTATTTTAAAGTCGGAAAAAAACAAAAAATAAAGAAAAAGTATAGTCTGGAGGACAAAATAAGTTTGAATGTAGAGAGCATTAAAATGTTATCCTCTGGTTTTAAATATAAAAATACTATATCACTAAAAACAATTTGCTTAGCAGTTGTTTTCTCTAAATTTGGCATTACACAAACATTATGTGCCCTCCTATATGCATTTGCCGAGATGATTGAGAAATAATGTGGTACACATTGATTCATCTTGTTGTTGATGTGTTTTGTTTTTCCTTATTATTTTGTTAGATTAAATCGGCTATACAAGGTGTTGCAAATGTTATTTCTCGTTTTAAACTCACTACTTTGATCTATTGTATAAATTTGGCAAGGTTTGGGATAGGGCTGAAGAATTTTTGCCAGAAAGATTTGATTTGGATGGTCCAGTGCCAAATGAAACAAATACAGATTTCAGGTAGCTAGTTACATGCACCTTACTTGCAGTTGCTGGTGGCTCTTCTTTTCGCTTCTCCCTCTTTGATAGAGGGAGAAGGGGCGTCAATATATCTGTTACTTCTCCTATGGAGTATTTTTGTTTGAATATCATAGTCTACTCAGATTTAGATGAATCAAAACATGTTGCAGATTCATTCCATTCAGTGGAGGGCCCCGCAAGTGTGTTGGTGATCAGTTTGCTTTATTGGAAGCTACAGTTGCTCTTGCAATCTTTCTACAGCACATGAACTTTGAGTTGGTCCCTGATCAGAATATTAGCATGACTACAGGAGCAACAATACACACAACAAATGTAATGTGTTTTCTACAAGTGCCTTGTTTGTTCTCAGTTATTCACTTGCACCAATTTTCTAAGCTTTGCAAGTCTCAATGTTTTCAAAAGGAGAGTGAGTAAAAGGAAATGCTAAATTGATGGAAATGGCTGAAAATCTTCTACTTTTCTCACTTTATTATCCTGATTTTCAAATACTTAAACTAATAAACTAAGGAAAAGAAATGCTTCACCGACAACTAACTACTAGTAAATTTTGCTGTGACCTAATAGGAATTTGTTTTTGCAGGGCTTGTACATGAAACTGAGCAAACGGTCGAATTGAAATAGTTAACAATCGCTTCATCTTCACATTAGCTGTAAAATTTGTTGTCTATTACTATCAGCTTATCAAATTCTCTTAAGGATATTGTTTTTCTCAATTTTTTCTATTTGGTATACCACAAGTATCCAGTAAATATGTATTTGCTAGAAATTATAGTCAACAGTCTATTATTCATTTATTCATATATTCTTCATGTTGTAAAAGAGTTTAACTGAATTACAAAGTGAAATACTAGTGGGACTAGTTATTTGTAGTTATACACCGGAGTTACCTTGTCATTTCTACTAGTTTGCAAGTTTATCCAATTTCCTCACCGGACAAATTGAAAAATAATTAAAGCAACGCTGCAAACATAATTTGCAACTCATGTTTGCAAGTTTATCCAAGTTCTACAAATTGAAAAATAATTAAAAGATTCATAGTCAAATTAAAGCAATGCTGCAAACATGAGTTGCAAATGCGATAAGAATAAAACTTCATCTTTTATTAATGTAAAACAGTGAGGGGGAGAGAATCTATTTTTGAGGGGTATTAATGTAACTTTCTACATTCGGGGCGGGTTCGGGGACGGGTTTGGGACGGGACCTATATCCCCATTACCCGTCCCATCCCCGTTTTTCAATTTCAGAGAAAACCCAAACCCAAGCCCAGTCAAAGCGGGGAAAACCCGTCAAATCGGGGTGGGTTTGGTTCGGTTCCCGCAGGTATGGGTTTCGTTGCCATGCCTAGCAGACATGTTCCCAGTTGCAGAACCGTTCTCTTAAATTGTGAGATGTCATGACTCTCCACCTCTATTTATTAAAATAGAGTACGTTTTCATGCGAGCCATTTTTTTTACATCCCTTAAAATTGACGATTTTTTTATTATTTTGTACTAGTACTTTCAAATTAAAATTATTGTTTTTTATTTATGTAGTTGAGCTTCGAAAATTCCTGCCATGTAAATTAAGCTGGAAAGCAGGAGGATGATGGTTGTGGGCTACTAAAACTAATCCAAACACACTAGATCTAAGGTGTACCCGCAAAAAAGAAATACACCAGTGTTCACTTGCTTAAACCGTTACCTTGGATTGCACTTCATTATGGGCATGTCATGTTCACCTGCTTAACTCGTAGGCCCCTCCCCTCCTCTTCCTTTCACTTCATGAAGATCACTATTAGGGGTGGACACCGGTCGGGCTTGGGCGGATTCGGGCCCAAAAGCACTGATCCGAAACAATCCACGGTTGAGATACTTAGGCCCAATCTTGACCGTTAGATCTTACGATTTGCGCGGGTTCGGTTTGACGGTTTGGCGGTTTTAACGGGTGGTTTTTGACGGGTTAAATGGAAGAGAAGAAGAGAATTTTTTGAGAAGTTTTCCATGGCCACTGTAGCGATTTTCAGAGGTTGAAGAAGAGAGGTTGAAGAAAGAGTGAAATTTTTTGTCTATTTGTATTTGGAAGAAAGAGAATTGTTCGATAAAAAATAGTAAAAATAGTAATTCAGAAAAAGTACTACTGTCACGCACTGAGCCGCAGAAAAAGTGAATCTCTCTGCAAATTCTCTCTTTTTGTTGAGTAGTCACGTGACTCTACCTTTTAAGTTTTACTGTGGCACCTTGATAGCGGTCGGATTCGGGTTTACATGGTTCTGTCTATCAAGTCCGATTTCGACCAATTGTACCCATTTGTAGCCGAATTTTTCACCCGTGAATCCGATTAACCGACCCAGCTTGTCCGAATACATGTAATTATTTCCGGGTTACTCGGTTTTCGGGCGGGTACAGTAATTCTGTCCACCCCTAATCACTATATAGCAATTGTAATTAGGGAGAAACTGATTTTTTTTAGTTGAAAGGGAGAAACTGAATTGAACAAACTAATTTAAAATTAAAAGCTTTTTATTTATACTAAATACTACTAGTTAGATTTAGGAGGAACAAAAGTCCTCTATTATTGACCTTTTGGGGAGTATTGGTGATAAGTGACCGGTAAGTACCGTAGCCAAACTAACTATTAAATTAGGCCTATATTTCTTATAAAACCCCTTACTCACCGTACACCTCTAACCTTCAAATATTCTAAAAATACCTTCACGTGAAATGCGCTCTCAAACTCTCCCCACATTGTATTTTGTCTTGGTACGGTACTTTAGTTCCAAACGAGAACCGTTCGGAACTAAAGTACCGAACTTGAATTGCTTTGTATTTTCCTTCAAAAGTGGATGTTGTACATAAAGCTAATGTGGATATGATCCTCTAGATTAACAGCTCACGGGTTTCTTCTGAAGAAGGCACGTGGAAATAGATTTGGAGCTGCTTTGCTAACTCTAATACTTTTTTATTTCTTTCATTTTACGGTGTCAAGATGATGGCTTTTTTGTTGATTAGAATGTCAGACATCTTGATTTGTGGACTTTGGAAGCCATATATTTGCTAGTTGCTACGAAGACCGATGGAAAAATATTGAAGGAATAATAAGACCTTTTTTTTTACAAAAGGAATAATAATGCCTATACATGCTTTTTATTGATTTTAAAAAGGTGTATCATAGAGTTACACAAGTTCGGAACTTTGGTTCCGTACCAGTTCGGTTACAAAGTTTCGAACCTTTTAAAAATTCAAAAGTGGGGTGTCTTTCAAGACATAAGACCCGGTACATTGGTTTCGAATGGGTACGGATCCAAAGTTCTGAACCTGCGTAATCCCATAAAAAATGTACGCGTGTATTTTATTAATGACATTTTGGTCTTTTCACAAAGTTTGGAGAGTGTCCAGTGAGTAGTTAGGGGGTTGCATGATGAGCCTTAAATTAATCCAATGCAAACCTACTACCACATAAATCTGGCTTTAGGGAGAAAAACGTGGACATTCTATAACGTGTTTTGATGGAAAGAGAAACGTGAACATTCTTCTCTCATTAACAAACAGCTGCTTTCTCATTTCCTTTGGGGCCAGTTGGTGATTAACCTTGGATCCATCCGATGCGACCTCAAAGCAAACCCGAAAAGACAAAATTTACATAAATGTACATATATAACACCATAATAATTACTAGTACTAGTACTATATTTATTCTTTTAATTCTATTCAACATTTAGCAATTTATACGAAGCAGACGCAAATGGAAAT
The DNA here is from genome assembly GCA_039519185.1 of Astragalus membranaceus. Taxonomy (NCBI): domain Eukaryota; kingdom Viridiplantae; phylum Streptophyta; class Magnoliopsida; order Fabales; family Fabaceae; genus Astragalus; species Astragalus membranaceus. The sequence goes on along the minus strand of CM076847.1, from coordinate 91,377,814 downwards.
ACGTCAGCAATAGTATTATTTTTAGGAAGAAAGGCGCAATATCATACCTTCTCCTTGTGTCAAAATATTCCCAACACAATGCCCAAACAAGAAAGAAATCGTGATGCGGTCGAGGCAAGTCTTTTCTTTGTCCATTCTTGTAGTCTATGTATCCTATTTTAGGCAATATAATATGCACATATTCTTCTTTTAATTGAATGCCGATTCTTGAATCTCAAATTATCCCTACAATCATTCTTTCTTTCTAAACAGGCTGTTTATTTTTGTTTGCTACTAGTACTATTACTTTTGAGTTGGTGGTTGCAGTTAGTAATACGCTGCAACCGCTCCCATCGGAAAAGTAACAATTTAGGTTCTTGGCCAACCACCAAGCGACACGTCAGCAAAAAGAATTGTTCGCTGACTTCTTATCCATTATTAAATTAAATAAAAAAGAAAAGGAGGTTTGGGTCGTAGTAGTAGCTGTTTCTTTCTTTCAGTTTCACTCCACACTGCATGTAATGTAATGTAACAATAATACAATTGGGATTATGCTTCCTTTATTTTGGGTTGTTATCTTTCTGTTTCTCTCTCCCGCAAATACGACGCGCGATGATTTTGAAGGAACAATAAAATAACACCCTTCGCAACAATGACCGCTTAGCTAACGCTCTTTCTCTCTCAACCAGTTGGTGATAGTTGTTGCGGAGAAGATGATGAATATGGTGATTTTTTCAATAACAATTGTTGAGAATGATTGAGAAAGAACAAGCCATATCACACATTCATTCATACACAGTGTGTGAAGAGGAAGTGTAAAGAGAAAAATAATGTTTAGACTGAACAAGCATAGGTCTACGAAATCAGGGGACAGAATCGACTTCAGAATTTCTCATCTCAAGGCACTCCAGGTTCCTCTCTTGACTTTTGCCTTGTTCTTCGTTATTGTTTCGCTATACATTGATCAATGTTAACTACTATCTGTGTTTCCACATTGCTTAATCTGCCTTCGGAATTGTTAATTGATCCACGATGATCCTTCTCTCATGTAACTGAATATCTAAGATCCTAATTAAGAAATAACAAGCACTGATATACCAAAAAATTAATTATATGAAGCGTTTAATTTGATGATTTGGAAATTAGGCACAAAAAACTGTGAGCGGATTATAATTTACAAGGAGTGGTGGGTTTATAGTTTACAAGGAGTGGTGAATTTCAATGGAAAGAACGTGTTTGAATGTTTTATGAAATTGAAGGTTCGGATCATGGTGTTTTCTATGAGTAGCTGCATTAGCATTGTGGTTTCTGTTCTCATGGAATGCAGAACAAAGATTCATGCATGTTCTGTCACGAGAATTTAGATTTAATAGAACTAAATTATAAAATGACTTCAGTGGAGTTCTAAAATGATTAAGATGGGAAGGTACTATCATAATGTCACAAGGTTTCGTGGCAGGAGTTTTTTTCTTTGAGACCTGCATAATCAAATTTCCTGTTTGAAATGATCATATTCAGTTTGAGGCAATAAAAAGAAAGTACTGGTTGTGTCAATAGCAAATGCTAATTCAAATGTTAGCAGGTACCCAAGGGGTGGGACAAGCTGTTTGTCTCTTGTGTCTCTGTAGAAAATGGTAAGACAATTGCAAAATCAAGCAAAGTGGTGGTGCGTAATGGAAGTTGTCAGTGGTCTGATACTTTTTCTGAATCTATATGGATTTCAAGATTTAATTCTTCTAAGGAAATTGATGATTGTCTCCTCAAGCTTATTGTTGCAACGGTACTATCACTATTGCTGCCACTTTTACTATTATGGGCACCTTTTGCTGTTCCTTTATCATAACCAGCTTTATTAGTTTGAATTTTCTCTGTTTGGATTATCAAATTAATAATATCACTTTGCAGGGATCATCAAGATCCGGCATCCTGGGAGAGGCGGCTCTTAATATGACCAGTTATATGAGTTCAGATGCTGCTATTCCACTTTCAATCCCGCTGAATAAGTGCAACCATGGGACTGTTTTGCATGTGAGTCAGACATCTGAAGTTGTTTCTTATATATTGTGACAGTCTGCATACTTCTCTTGTGATTTCCTAGATAGTTAAGTGGCATTTTGAATTTGATTCCAAGTTGACTTCTATCAAAATGAGGGAATATAAGACTGGAAATCTGGAATATATTGCTGGCTAAAATTTAATTAAGAAAATAAAAAATTTGATGCTAAAAAATATATAGAATGGTCTTCTGCACACATTTCCTTTATTTATGAACTATGTTAGAGTGATGTTTCCATTTAGCTTAATGAAGTGCTCTTGGACAAATCATAATATGTCTAAATAGTAGTATGTGTTGTGTGTAGATACATAGATACATACATAAGTATGTAGTAGATATATACGAGTGTACACATTTCCTTCTTATTTTATCCTCTAAGATGAGAGTTCTGGTCTCACCTTATATGAGTTGGATCTTTGGGACATGTATTCACCAACATCACACAACATGATGATGGCATAGTTTTTCGCTTATTTTCTCAACTTAATTTCATTCAATTTTACCTAAAATGGTGGAGTGGTGAATCACGACCTGTAAATATACTATGATCGCATATCATACGTATGGCTCTTCCCTTCTTCCTCTTATAAGATAGCTGCCAGATTATTCTTTTTGAATAATTATATTTGTTACAGAATTACCCTACTTTGTTGGGAACCCATTTTATATAATTCATCTCTGCTCATTCTAGCAGTATTCACTGTGTGATTCTCTTCTCCCAATATTGAGGCAAACTATGGGCTCTTATTACCAATATTGCTATCGCTGCATAATGTCATTGAACTTAGAGTTGGGAATTCAGTAGTTATGCATTTTGCAGGTAACAGTGCAGTGCCTAACACCAAGAACGAAACTCAGGTTTGTATACAAGGTTGGTCTTTTATATTATAATGTCTATTATTTTATTAAACATTGATCTTACAATTTTTCAGGGAGCAAGAATCAAGCGAAACAAACTCCCATTCGAAGGCTATGAATGAATATAATCATGATTTGGCTGTCAAGTCAAATGGATCTGATTGTTCATATGCACAGAGTGTTGAAACTTCCTTTGTTGATGATGTGGTCTCTACCTTATCAACCGGAGAAGTTGAGACCCCGGTAAAATTGCAACATTTTCACTATATTTTAGTCCCTATTAACATTTGAATTGAATTAGATTGGTGTTAAATAGTGAATCACAAAACATATTCAATTTAATTAAAACAATTCTGTTTTTTATTCAGTTTTTAATTTGTTGTGGTTATCAAATTTCAGTTTGGTTTTTTAGATTTATATTGATTACATCCATCATTGAGACCCTTACCCCTTTAAGTATGCAGACATTACTATTTTTGACATATTTTTGCATGGATATGGTAGCTGCATTTCATCCTAATGGGTACTTAAAAGTCATTCATTGTACAAAGTTGTCTTCAATCGGAGTCTAGGAAAGTGAAACAAAGGGATTTCCTTTTGCAGAGCTATCAGCTTGCTTATCTCAATGTTTGAATACTGTAATTTCCTTTTGGCCTATCTTATCATAATGCTGCCACGTTGCACCTTGACTGCAGGCAGCAAGTCTTTCCGGATCCGTATCAAATTGCAGTTATAACTCCGTCGAGAGTCCCACAGGAACGGGGAATTTCTCTCTATGCATCAGTGATGGGCAGAGCCCGACGGGAAGACAGGATTCAACCAGTTCCCAGAAAAGTGTATCCCATCAAGATTACCCTGTTAATAACTCTCCTCATTCGAATCATTCATCATTTAGTTCCCAGAATATGCAAGACATTGGTGCATCTGCTTCTAAGATGACCAATGCGTCAAATAACAGTCCGGAAACTGCAGAAGACACAAGTGAAGAGCTACGGGCAGAAGCAAAGATGTGGGAAATCAACGCCAGAAAACTAATGGGCGATTTGGAAATGTTGAGGACAAACTTCTCAGATCAATCCATAAAGCTGGAAGGCCTGGAAATAGACCTTTCAGCAGCATGTGTAGAACGTGATAGTTTGAACAAAGAAGTTGAGCAGTTAAAATTGTCATTGGGGCAGCCAATAGAGAGACAGAAAGCATTGGAGGACTCACTATCTCAAGGTGAGTGCATTCCAGAAATTGGAAATGCTATAAAAGATGAATTGAAGTTTCAGAAAGAATCCAATGCCAACTTGTCTTTGCAACTAAAGAAGTGCCAAGACTCAAATGTTGAGCTTGTTTCTGTTCTCCAGGAGCTGGAAGAGACCATAGAACATCAGAAAGTTGAGATAGAAAACCTTTCATCACTACCCTCAAAATTCAGTATTCTGGAGAAATCTTTCCAAGTAAGTGTAGAGGGAAAGAGGAGCTTAATGCAACAAATAGAGCAGTTAGAGGAATCAAAGAAAAAGCTACAGGTTAAGGTGCAAGAGCTGGAAGAAGCGTTGGAGGCTAAAATGCGAGACATTGAGCATGCAAAGATTCCAAACAACAAAACACTTTCAGATATTGAAACGGAATATGAAAGCAAATTTTCTGCTAAAGAGAAAGAAATTTCAAGTTTAAAAGCAAGATTGTTTGAATCTGTCCCAGAAACTTGTAATGCGGAGGCTGTGTCTGAGAATGTAAGTGATGCAGATCTTTTGAAAGAAATTGATGTACTGAAAGAGAAAATTCAGGAACTTGAGATGGACTGCAATGAGTTGACAGATGAAAACCTTGAGCTTTTATTCAAGCTAAAAGAAGCAAAAAACAATTCAAAAGATGGAGGTCCACCTGAAGATCTTTTGTCAAACAAACTCAAAGATCAATCTTTTACTATCTTTGAGTCTGAAGGAAACAACAATTTATTTCAAATATTCCACTCAGAAGACATGCTCCAGGGTGAAAACGCCAAGAAGATTAGTAATGATGGTGATATTTCAATTCGAGAGCTCGAGGCTTCCAAATCTGCAAGAGAAGTCAGAATCATAAACGAACTAACTAATAAAACATCTGGGATGGAAAATCTTGAGGCTAACCTATTATGTAAAGAAAAGGAGATTGGGGTTCTGCAGAAGCTCCAAAATGTGTTGGAAGCCAAGGTTTATCATCTTGAACAAGAGAAACTTCAACTAGAGGAACACATGGAGGATGTGACAAAAGAAAGAACACATGAAATGGAGCTCCACAGATCAGATATAGAACACGAAAATGAACATTTGTCAGTGTGTGTTTCTGTTTTAGAAGCTCAAGTTAGAGATCTGACAAACGTACAAGAGTCCTGTTTATCTGAATTGGAGAACGCTAGAGCTCAAGCTAAAAGGCTCCGAGCAAAGATTATGGAGATGCAATCTGAGATGGATTCTTCCCTAGAAGATTTGAAACAACAGCTAAAGGCTACACAATTTCATTGGTCAGAAGCACAAGAGGAATGTGAACATCTAAGAGAAGAAAATCAGCAGTTACAAATTACCATTGAAAATCTTGCAGAGGAATGCAATTCATTTGAGAATCTAAATAGAGATTTGAGGCAGAAAATGTTGAAATTAGAGGAGTACTGCTCCCTTTTGGAAGCCCGGCTGAGGGAATCAAATGAAAGATTTGCTGATTGTTCTGGAAGACTGGAACTCTTAGAAAAGAAATATGCTTTAATGCTGGAAGATGTTGCATCAAAAGAAAATAATCTAACTTCAGATATGGATGATATTTTGGATGAAAACAGGAAATATATGGAGCAGGATCAAAGCTTATTGAATCAGATGCAAATGGAGAAGATGGTGGAAATACAGAATCTTAAACTAGAAGTTGAGAACCTTAGCCTGAAACTTTCAGCAGCCTATGATGAAAAGGAGAGAACTGCTTCCAATGCTTTGCTTGAAGTATCCGCATTACATGCTGATAAAGCCAAACTGGAATCTGCTTTTGAAGAAGTTCAATCTAAAGTGCTTTTGTCTAAGACCGAAGTTAACATGATTGAGACTCGATATGAACAAAAGCTGAAAGACCTAACAACCGAGCTTGCCGATTTCAAAGTAAAAATGGAAATGCTGACGGCTGAAAATGAAAAGTTATCAAAGCTGGTGGAGGACTACAGATTAAGAGAACTGAAATTCAAAAGCACTATAAATTCCCTTGAATTAAAACTTACAGTCACTGAATGTGAAAGACAACAATACATGGATGAATCTGGAAATTTAAAGGTTCAGTTGCAGCAGACACGTCAATTTGAAAATAAGATCATGGCTCTCAAAAGTGAGCTCAACACATCCAATACTGAGAAAGATAGACTGGAAGCATCTTTGCGCATGACATCTGAACTATGTGAAGATCTGAAGGCAGAGAAGAAATCATTTAAACAACAGATATCAAGCTTGGAGAAGGCTGCATCAGAATTGGAGCACTGCGAGAGAACTAGAGCATCCCTTGAAGAAAGGCTTATGCAGTTGGAAAATGACTTAAAGGCAAGAGAAACAAGATGCGTCCAGGATACTGAGCTGAGCCACATCAAAAGAATAAACAGCCAGCATCAACAAGACATACAACAGCTTGAGCAGGAAAAAGCCGAGTTTCAGAGAAAAGCTCAATCCCTTGAAGAATTGAAACTGATTAAGGAACAAAAGCGAAATCAAGTTTCGAGGTTAAACAGGAAACCTGTTCACGATGACCATAAGGCCTCAAAAGTTAGTATATATTTTTCATTATTTACATGATAGCATTGTGATGACATGACTAATAATTTTTTTCGATGATTTAGCAGAATCCTGTGGTGAAGAACAGCCAATACCGCAGTAATAGGAAAAGGCCGTCCTTAAAGAATGACAGAGAAATTCTGAAAGATCAACAGGACCCTTATTACAGCAGCAAACATCAGAGTGAGGTGTGATATGTTACAAAGTATATTTTATGACTTCAATTGTGTGGCTCAAAGTGATAATACCAAAAAGTTGCAATCTCACTGTAAATTCATTGTTTCTGTTTTATGTCTCCGTTTTCTTCGTAGTTGGAAACTGAACACGGGCTTCTTGATGAGAGTGCTCACACTGTTGAAGTAGAACCAGTATCAAAGACTCAATTGCTTGTGACTGAACAAGCAAAAGAAGCCAAAAACATTTATGAAGTTCAACCTAACAGGTAAGAGGAACAATTGTGCCTTCAAAGCAAAAGAGAAAAAGCTTTTAGTTTGTTTATACCACCCCTTATTGTTTCTGTTATTAGTTTGAAACTTTGTTTTGAAATATGCAGCAGTAACACCAATAACAAAAACCTTTATCCACTAGTGGTTATTTTGAACCACTCAAACAGAATAATTCCTGTTTTAAAAGACAAGATGATTGAAACTAGAATATACTTATACATCGATAGTTATAAAGAATAGGACAAAATTATAACTTATTAGATATCTGTCTGACCAGAATGTATAGGGGTTAAGCCACTGAGCTATGGGGTATTTGGCTCACAACAGTCGTCAGGTAAAAACACAACATAAAGTTCAAGAAGTAAAAGAAAAATTGAATCACAGAAGATGATACCAAGCTTTTGATAAACTATCACTTAAGGTGTGTTTGGGAGTTAGGAGGGGAGGACATAAGACTAATAGTGTAAATTCTTTAGTGATTGGGAGAAAAATTATCCTCCTAAACTCACCCCCAAAACCCTCTCCTAGTTTACTTTTGGAGTCCTTCCAAAATCCTCCAAATTTCGGAGGTTTTGGAGCGGCTTCAAAAATAAACTAGGAGAGGAGTTTGAGGGGGTTTAGGAGGATAATTTCTCTCTCCATCACTAAAAAATTTACACTATTAGTCTCATGCCCTCCCCTCCAAACTCTCAAACACACCCTTAGTATGGTTTATATTGTCCCGGTAGGAAAACTTACCCAAAAGGAATTTTTTAGTGCCTTAATAAAGGAGTTTTGGGGAGTGATTGAACGGGATGAAAGGATGAGTACCATTTTATCTCTTTTCTCCTATAAATAAAGAACAAAAATGACTTTTTACAAAGTAAAAATAAAAAAGGAGGAAAGTCAAATGAATAAGAAATTAAAAGTGGAAAAAATGAACAGTGACGTTTTTATCTCTCCTCGATGTCCAAGATCATACTACAAAATCATGTAAAATTACTAGATAAATGATTTTGTGTTTTTAATATGAAAACAAAGGATCCAGATTTCACTTGATTACCTGCTGAGGCTTATGTTTTATTCTCTTTAGCAATTGTTTTGATTCAGAACCAAGTTCAAAACAGTTGAAGTACATATGCAGTAGTTCAGTTAGGGATGGATGTTTGAAGATAGGTACCTTGTTCAAAGAAGTTGTGGTTACTTACTCTGCTGCTAATTTGGAAACCAATTTTAAGGCAGCAAGGCATATCCGTATCACACCTTTGGTTTAGACCGAACTATAAAGCGGGATTGCAGGAATTTGAAACATCAGAAGGGATTAACCTGCTTAATGTTTTTAGGCCATGCCTTGTTGCTCTATTAAGTCATTTTCGTTAATAAAATTCCTTGTATATTTTATCCTGCAGGTCGTCATATCAAGACCGAGACAACCAGGCAAGTAGCCCACTAAAATCAAAGGCCGAAGGTGAACTAGTGACAAAAGAAAAGTTTGAACGTACAAAATCAATGCTAGAGGCAGAGTTGATAGATATTCGGGAGCGCTACTTCCACATGAGCCTTAAATATGCAGAGGTAGAAGCTGAGCGTGAAGAACTTGTAATGAAGCTCAAGGTGGCCAAGAGCAAAAAAGGATGGCTTTCATGAGCAGCATAATGATCTTTTTTATGCTGACAATCTCAGGTACCCTGTATCACGAATTTGAAGTGCCAAGGAGTTTTCAATATGTTGTATACATCCTTTTACAGATTCAAAACTCTATGGCACTTATAAGAATACTATATAACAATACATTAACGGTCATTGTAAATATCAGAAATTTTGAAGTTAGAACTAAACTCAGAAAGTGATATTATGATTGTCTTAGACTATTAGGCGATACTTGCTCTCTCATGTACGCTGCTTTCTTTCTTGATATGGATAATACGGTGAAATATTATTGGACATGAGATTAAAAGTAATTTAAGCTATCAATATGTAATTATTAGACTTAGAAAAAACTTGGTAATTATTTATCTAAACATACTGTTACGAGTAAGACAAGATTTATTTATAATTTATTAAGTAATAAATTTTTAAGACTTATTTTAATTATTTTCATCTTAATTTTATAGCAGAAATTAGAGCTGCAAAAGACGAATCCAGTGAGTGCTGATCCAATCAGAATCATGACATCATAGTGGGTTGATTATGTTTAACCCAAAATTCCCCTGCAACAAAGGCCTAGCTAGTATTAACAAACTGGGAATAACTAAAAACACTCCCTTTTTTTTCTAGCATAAACAAATCCCCTCTAGAAATATATTTCAGGAGGGTTCAGATCATCTCCAGTTACTAGACAGTTTCAGTAGGAGAGAGATAGACACATAAAATAAAATAATATTATTTTAAAAATAATATTAAATAATATTATTTTTAAAATAATATTATTTTATTTTATGTGTCTATCTCTCTCCTACTGGAACTGTCCAGTAAATGGAGAGGATCTCAATCCATTTCGGGACGGCATAATTTTTTCAGATTTATTTGAAAATAAATTTCGAGACAAAAAAATGTTACACTTTCCAAAAACTCTAAATATGCATCCGAGGAGTCTTGGCGCCAAGTCTCCCGCCAGCCCCCACCCTCCCTTTTTCCATTTTTTTTTCTTTTATCATTTTTCCTTTTTCTTCGTTTTCTTTATATTTTTAGGTAATTTTGAGTCTAAAAAAAATTTAAATTATTTAAATATGCGAAGTTTGTTCATTCATAACTAGATTGGTGAAAAGAAAAATTAATTTCGTGACAAATTACGTAAAGTGTGACGCTAGACAGTGTATTTTAGGGTATTTTAAGATATGGAAAAAAATTTAATTGTTTAAATACGTGAAGTTTGTTCCTACATAATCGAATTCGTCAAAAAGAAAATTAATTTCGTGACAAATTGTGTGAAGTGTGACGTTAGACAATATGGTTTGGGGTACTTTAAGATCCGGAAAAAAAATTAATTGTTTAAATACGCAAAGTTTGTTACTCAATAATTAATTTTATTAAAAATAATAATAATTTTGTAATAAAATATGATCCTAAGTAGTGTGTTTTTGGTGCTTTAATTAGGATTCAAAAAAAATTAGATATACAAATACATGGAGTTCGTTCCTCAACAATTGGTTTGGTCATAGCAAAAATTAATTTTTTGGTGTGTTTACCTTAGCGTTCGACAAAATTTTTAATAGTTCAAATACGCAAAGTTTCTTTAAAAAAATAATTTCGTGACAAAATACGTAAAGTACGATGCTAAGTAGTGTGTTTGTGGGTACTTTTGCGTTCGGAAAATATTACTGTTCAAATACTAAAAGTTTGTTACTCGATAACTGATTTAAAAATCAATTTATTTTTTACTTCTTCTCTTTATATTCTTTAGGACCATATTTTTCTGGATTTTAAAAAAATAATTTAAAGATGCTTCGGAAAAAAAGAATTTAAATACCATATTCCTTCAACGTTGTATAGTTGCTTCCATTTTATGGGTGATTCTCATCCAACCCTGCATGATACCCACGTTTTTTACTTTCTGATTGTGTTGTCTTCTTTTCTTTCTAATTATGAGTTAAATTTTTATATTTACATTTGATGAATATAAATTATGTTATTAAATTTTTTTAGACTTTTTCTTCTTATTGCTTATAAATGTTTAATTTTAATGTGTTTGTTAATTAAAAATGATAGTTTTAATTATGATTTACATTGTCACGTACTTCTACAATATATAATTAATTTTATCCTCATTCATACAATGTTATAATATTTATGTGTTAAATGAAGCTTTTATTCCCCCCACCCTTTTTTTTTTCTTTTTCTTTTTCATATTTTCATTTTCACCCCCATTTTTTTTCATATTTTCATTTTTAAAAGTACATTAAAATTTAGGTGAAGTTTGTGCTAAGTAGTGAAGATGAAAATACATAAATTATATATTGTAACATTCAAATATGCAAAGTTTGTGTCTCTGTAATTGATTTGGTTAGGTTAAAAAAATATAATTTCGTGACAAAATATGTAAGTGTGATGTTACATAGTGTGTTTTGAGATAATTTAGTGTTGGAAAAAAAATTAACCGTTTAAATGCTCAACGTTCAGTCTTCAATATAGAAAAAAAATTAACTGTTTGAATGCGCAGAATTTCGTGACAAAATACGTAAAGTACGATGCTAAGTAGTGTGTTTGTGGGTACTTTTGCGTTCAGAAAATATTACTGTTCAAATACTAAAAGTTTGTTACTCGATAACTGATTTAAAAATTAATTTATTTTTTACTTCTTCTCTTTATATTCTTTAGGACCATATTTTTCTGGATTTTAAAAAAGAATTTAAAGATGCTTCGGAAAAAAAGAATTTAAAGACCATATTCCTTCAACGTTGTATAGTTGCTTCTATTTTATGGGTGATTCTCATCCAACCCTGCATGATACCCACGTTTTTTACTTTCTGATTGTGTTGTCTTCTTTTCTTTCTAATTATGAGTTAAATTTTTATATTTACATTTGATGAATATGAATTATGTTATTAAATTTTTTTAGACTTTTTCTTCTTATTGCTTATAAATGTTTAATTTTAATGTGTTTGTTAATTAAAAATGATATTTTTAATTATGATTTACATTGTCACGTACTTCTACAATATATAATTAATTTTATCCTCATTCATACAATGTTATAATATTTATGTGTTAAATGAAGCTTTTATTCCCCCCACCCTTTTTTTTTCTTTTTCTTTTTCATATTTTCATTTTCACCCCCATTTTTTTTCATATTTTCATTTTTAAAAGTACATTAAAATTTAGGTGAAGTTTGTGCTAAGTAGTGAAGATGAAAATACATAAATTATATATTGTAACATTCAAATATGCAAAGTTTGTGTCTCTGTAATTGATTTGGTTAGGTGAAAAAAATATAATTTCGAGACAAAATATGTAAAGTGTGATGCTAAATAGTGTGTTTTGAGATACTTTAGTGTTGGAAAAAAATTAACCGTTTAAATGCTCAACGTTCAGTCTTCAATATAGAAAAAAAATTAACTGTTTGAATGTGCAGAATTTGTTTTGGTGAAAAAAATAATCAAAACAAAATATGTAAAGTCTGACGCTAAGTAGTGTGTTTTTTATACTTTAGTGTTCACAAAAAAAATTAACCGTTCTAATGCTCAACGCTCAGTGCTCAATATCAAAAAAAATTAATTGTTTGAATGCGCAAAATTTGTTTTGGTGAAAACAAAGTCAAAACAAAATATGTAAAGTTCAATGCTAAGTAGTGTGTTTTTTTATACTTTAGTGTTCGTAAAAAAATCATCTATTCAAATATGTTATGTAGTGTGTTGTTCTGTGAGATCTTATGTAATGTGATAATGCGTTAAACTAAAGTTATTTGATTATCATTTTTTGTCTATATTTTAATGGATCAATTTTATTTGTGTGTCGATTTTAAAAAAAATTAACTGTTTGAATTATAAATTACTCTGCAACCTTATTTCCATGGACTATTACTTATGTTTGAATTATAAATTTTCGTTAATTTGTGTGCTGATTTTTAATTTATTCATCAAATTTTAATATCACAACAATTAAGTACTCGCTAAAGCTTTGGCCCCATACATCGCAGGGCCCTGGCGCTAGTTAATACTATATTTGGTACCCCTTCTGAAATTGAAGAGAGCATTGAGCGGGGAATAAACTCTTTTCAAACAACGGTTGGATGACGAGTTTGATCACAACTATAATAAAAACAGCAAGTGTAGTTAAAAAGGAGAAGACACGTGAGAGTAGAATTGCAAAAGTGTTTGTCATATGTGGAACCATGGAGGTGAGCAAGAGCATATCCTATGGAAGATGCTGAATTAGGAACCACCATTTCACTCTTTATAACTTTAATTTATGTTCCCTTTAACCAAAAAGTCACCTCCCAACACCACACAACCTACTTAAGTCATCTTTCTCTTCTATTGCCATCATGACCAACAAGCCACTCCTATAACACCCAATTCAAGCTACAATTTTTAATCCTCTCTCAACTCCACTCCATCCCAAACATGTAACATGTAAAACCCTTTCCCCCATAGTACCACTTCCTTGAGAAATTTGGTAGTGGGGGTGGTGGAAAAGTGGATGGTGTGTGTGTTTTTAATGGTATCCTTTATTAACATCTATGTGTTTCCATGTTCCTTTTCTTTCAAGGCTAAGCAAAGAACGAGTTAAATATTGCTGGGAATGAATCTTCATTCTTGAGGAGGATTTCTCTTGGAAAGGGCAACTTCAATCCTTTGGCATTTTTCAATTCCTTCATCTCACTTCACTCTCTGATTTGGGCTATTGATGGAGATTTCATAATGGCAACATCCTTACTATGTATTATGTATTGTGCTCTCTTCTTTTCTTGCAGTCCTTGTTTGCGTTTGTCATGTGGTTTCAATTGCAACCTTTGTTTTGTATAATCATGTTCATGCCTACTATACTAGACTACATAGTAGGTATTCAATAAATGTACGTTTGTATAGGCCTATATGGCCAAAATGTATTGTTATTTTTAATGATATGTGTATCTAAACCTCTAATTCTGATTATGTTATTTTGCTTTTGTTTTTGCATCTTTCATCATTACCTTATTACAGTACAGCAATATACCATCATTTTATTGTACACATCACATTAAGTCGGGACTCGCCCATAGGGTAAGGCTACTAAAGTCCTAATTTTAGGTCCACCATAAAAAAAGATCGTCATTAATTTGTATAAAGTAAAAAGTAAAAGGACAATCTATATTGCCAAAAGTCTAACTTAAAATTTTCTCACTCGAAAAAAGGTTTCAACTAATATTCGCTTTAAGGCTCAACTAAAAAAAAGGCCTCACTCACATATCCACTATCTAGTGTGGTAATCGTGTTGTCAGTGGCGGACCCACCTATAGCTGAGGGGGTTCAGTTGAATCCCCTGAAAAAAAAATTGCACTTACCACCCTATATAAATAACCCAAACCCCCTAAAATTTTTTTTGAACCCCCTAAAAATTTTAAATTGCACTAGTAGATCAAATTTTGCACCCATTTGACACTGACCTTAAAAAATTTGACACCCTTACCCCAGGGTCCTGGGCCCACCACTGTGTGTTGTGCAACCTCTTTGGAAACAGCTAGCATCATCCCTTCTTCCCATTTCCCAAGTGATCCATATTAGTGCTTCATGTTTCTAACTTTCTCCTCTATGCTCAGCAGAAGATAACTTGTAGATTTTCTGTTTATTTTTAAAGGTTGGGACCATTTGTCCTTTTCTTTTTCCTCATCAATATATAATGAATTTTTTTCTCAAGTGAGTTTTGTGTTTGATAGTAAGCGACATATGCTTAGGATATTCAAAAGGATATCATCAACGTTGGGTGCTTGGTCAAGTTCTGTTGGCAGCTGCAAGTTCTGCACTAGCTATTGGCTGATAACGATACAAAACACAAATTATATTTCATTAGTCATTAGTCAATCACAAGGGAAAGGGAAAGTGGTCCAAGTGATTTCAGTGTCCTTGCAGTTGCGTCCAAAATTTGAATCTAGTTAAATGCACTCGCCTAAAATCCAAGATTAACATGGTGCTTCCTAAGCAATTTTAAATGTCTAATATTTAGTCCTTCTAGTTTGACACTTCAATTTCCAACTGAATGACTCCGTTTAGACTTTAGAGATGCTGAATGCTTACTGCAAAATTAAGAATTTGGGTAAAAGTTCATATTCAATTTTCTTGCCGAATTTTATCTTGTACACCTAGTTGTGTAAAAAATAGGCGAAATATCTCCCGAGGTCCCTTAACTTATTTTCAGATAACGAATAGGTCTCTTAACTTTTTTTTGTAACAATTAGGTCCCTTAAGTTTTAAAAACGTTGTTGACTCGTTGCCCTTTTTAACGTTTTGGTTTTAACTCCATTAACAACTGATTATGTGGCTATTTGAATGTTGTTTGACTGCTGACTTGGCATGCCATAGGATAATTTCATTATTTTATAATTTTTTTAATTAAAAATTAAAGAAAAATATGAATTGTCTTTTTTGTCCTTGTCTTCTCCCTTCCTCTTCATTCTTCTTCCAACAACGCGTCTTCTTCACCCAGCAACCAAACCCTTCTTCGATTTTCAGAAACAAAACTCATCTTCTTCCCTTCAACCCAACAAGCATCTTCACCCAGCAATCAAACTATCCTATTTACCTTTGATAGCAATGAAATTAATACCCAAATCAGAAATTGATGCCCAAATCAGAAACCCATGAAATTGAAATAGGATCTGGGTGCGACTATCCATGAATGCTTCTTCAGAAACCAGCCCCACTTTGCCATGAGACCATCAATAAAGGGCGGAGTCAGGCTGCATTGCCAATGATTGGTAAGCTAAGAAGTTAGGCTAATTCGGCCCCTAACGTGGGTTGGTGAATTAGCCCACCCATAAAATAAATGAACATAAATAGTTTAAAAAAAGAAAGGGTAAAATATGTTTTTGGTCCCTACAAAATTGAATCCTTCTAAGTTTAGTCCCTACATTAACGAAATAGGCGTTTTGGTCCCCAACTTATTTTACCATTTTCATTATTAGTCCCTGGCATTAAATGATGCTGACTAGGCTAACGTTTTTCTGATGTGTCAATTACAAGTGCCTTTTTTAACCATGTGGTTTTCTTTTTTATTTTATCTGTTTTATTAATTTTTTTCACAAAAACAAATGTCTTCTTCTTCCCTGCTACACTGTACAACGCACACAGAAAAAGAACCTATGGCTTCTTCATCATTTTCGTTTTTCTTCCCTACACCACAACCAACCCCAAAACTTTGTACACCTGCACAAAATCATCTTGAGTCTGATTCTAATATCGATTTAACCGATTACAACCTCGCCTCCATGAAGATCAGTGAAGTTCTGAGAAAGGGAAAAATCTAGAAAAGTAGAAGAAGGGAAAAAATCAACAGATCTGAGAAATGAAGAAGAAGAAGAAGAAGAAGAAGAAGAAGAAGAAGAAAAAGAGATGGGGAGATGAGAAATGAGAAGGAAATGAAGAGAAGAAGATCTGAGATTAACGTTCCGCGTCACGTTCGAACTGCGCCACCGCAACACCACCTCTGTCGTCACGTTCCGCGCCACCGCTTTCCTCTCTCAACGACGGTAGCTGGTGTGATGATGTTGTGAATTTCTGGGTTCCCCTCTCGTTCCTCCCTCTCTCTCTCGTTCCTCTTGTTGGTTTATAATCAGAAACCAAAACCTACCCTTTATTACAAAATTTAACAGCAAAGTTTAGTTCAAACTAAACTAGCCATTAAGAGAGCAGTATCTGTTTTAACAAGCCTTAACAGCTAAGTGAATCTGTTAAGTTAGTTAAAGTTTGTTAGGATTAACAAACTTCCCTAACAAACTTTAACTAACTTAACAACTTCAGCATATGGCCGTTGCTTTTAGTGTATATATAGTAGCTATGTACAACACTGTATTAACAACAGTTTTTACAAATAATAAAACTTTACATGCATTTATTCAATACCCAAAAGTCTTCTGTTTTTTCCTTTCTCTGCATACAGCATCTTCATCTTGTTTTTCTGAGAGTTCATGTGAGTCAAGTTGCTTCAACAAGTGGTTGAAATCAGCCTCACAAAACAGAGAGAAAAACGTGTTAGTTTTTTGTTTTCAGTGATTGAAAACACAGAAAAAGAAAACAGAGAGAGAGGGGGTTGAGAATCTACCTTGTTCTCAAGGAGAGAACCACAAACTGTTGGTGATCTTCAAGGCGTGAAGATCCAGAACATGCAAACACAGAAAAAACAGAAGTTAAAAGGTGTTTAGCATATCAGAAACTTCAAACAGCAACAAAGGAAAAATCAAAGAGTGATTTTACCTTATTTGAAGACCTAAGAAATAGATCCAACCAGATCTGTACCAGTACAACCATAAAACTGTGTATTAGGGTTCTGTGGAACAAAACCTAGAAAGATAACAAACAAAGATCAAGGAAGAAGATCTACCTTTGTTAGTAGCCATCCTGATGTGCGGTGTCAAGAAGAAGCAGCATCTCACCCAGAAACAGAAGATCAAAAACAAAGTCAATTTCTGAAACTAGGGTTTCACGAAACAGTGAAGGAAAATCAAGAAACCAAAGGAGAGAAGGAGTATACCTGTTCTTCGCTATCAACCGAAGCTTCATTGAGTTTTTCTGGGTTGATTCTTCAAAGAAATCAACGTGAATCAGAAACCCTAGTTGGGTTCTGAGAGAAAAGACGAAGAGAGATTTCAGAGCAGCAAGAAAGAGAGAGAGAAATTCTTTGTAAAAATGAATTAGGGTTTTTACTTTAGGCTTTTATAGTTCATCCACTAAACCGGGTAGGAGGATCCGCGTGCAGCAACAGTGCTGCTCCATTGGGTTCCGCACGGGTTTTTTTGGATCCAGAAAGGAGAAAGCAATTTTTTGTTGGGCCTTCCGCAACTGGACTTTGTTGTTTGCACCCCTGTAGTTTCTTATACAACCTGCAAGCATCAAAATAATTATTGAGTCAATAATTCTACATGGTATCTCAGAGCTAAAGAAACTGGGACAATTCTCTTATACTCCTACTATCTCTACTGTCTTTTAAATCCTTTCTGGTTCTTTTCCCTATACAGAGACTGTATAGGTGTTTTAGTTTTTCTATCCATTAAAAACATACAGCAAGAAGGCTGTGTGTGTGTGTGTGTGTGTGTGTGTGTGTTCTAATAAGTCTGTTCTTTGTGTTCTTAGAAGTTACAGGTACTAACTGAGGAGCAATTTCAACATGTCAAATGTTGGGTTGTCTACTCAGGTCCCTAAATTGAATGGCAAAAACTGGGACAGGTGGAGTTTGCAAATGGAAGCCATTTTTGGCTTCCATGATGTCCTAGAAATTGTTCAGGAAGGGGTTCCAGAATTAGCTGAGGAACCAACCCCTGAACAAAGGGCTGAACACAAAGAAAATACCAAGAAGGACTGGAAAGCCATTTATCTCATACACCAGGGGTGTGATGAGAGTAGCTTTGACAGAATTAGAGGCATCAAAACCTCTAAAACTGCCTGGGACCTCCTTGAGAAATACTATAGTGAGGCTGCCCCAGTCAAGGAGGAAAAACTGCAATCATTAAGAAAGCAGTACGAAAACTTAAACATGCAGGAAAATGAAAGCATTACTGATTTCTTTGGAAAACTAAAGAAAATCACAAATACAATGAGTCTCAATGGAGAGACACTATATGAACTAACTGTCTGTAAAAAGGTCATTAGATTCCTAACAAGGAAATTTGGTTTTATTGTAAACATCATTGAAAACACCATCAAGCCTGAAGATCTTAAAGTTGAAGACCTCCAATGCAGGCTTGAAGCCAAAGAGATTAGGTTGAATCTCTTGACTGGTGAAGGTGAAGAAGAGCAAGCTCTGTTTGCTGCAAAATCCAAGGGGAAATGGAAAAAGGGCAGCAACAACAACCAATCAGGCCAAAACAACTGGTCCAAAGATAAGGGAGGAAAACCTAAAAGTAAGAGTGATTCCTCCAAGAAAAACTCTGGTTCTAATAAGAAAAAAGACAAATCTAAAGTCCAATGCTATAGATGTGATAACTATGGGAACTATGCCACTGAATGCCCTACTAGGAAAGATACTAAACCTAAAGAGTCTGAAGAAGAGGGAAATGTGGCCACAGAAGACTTTGACACACTTGTTATGTTTAGTTTGATTTCAGATCTAAATGATGTAACTGAACCTAGGGTAGAAACTATTGTTACTAATGTTAAAGTAGAAGAAAATTCAGAATATATTGCCCTAGTTGTCACCAACAGTAATGGTGAAACTATTACAGAAATTTGGTACTTGGATTCTGCCTGTTCTAATCATCTTACAGGGAATAAAGAATGGTTAGTTGACTTCAACCCAAATAAGAAGACAACTATTAAATGTGTTAGTGACAGATCAATTGAGACTGCAGGTATGGGAAACATCATGTTTACTAAAGAAGATGGGCAGGTATATTAATTCATGATGTATATTATGTACCTGGTATTAGATGTAATTTAATCAGCTTGGGACAATTGATAGAAAAAGGTTTTTCTGTCATAATGAAGGACTTAAAACTGAAAGTTTTTGATAAACAAGATAGGCTGATCCTAACATCACCCTTAGCCAAGAACAGGACCTTCAAAACAAGTATTGGCACCACACAAGCAGAATGCTTGAGTTCCACCACTGATTTTGAAAGTGTTCTATGGCATTGGAGGATGGGACACCTAAACTATAGGAGTCTAGTCAATCTTAGTACTAAGAATCTAGTAAGTGGTTTACCTAAGATTGAGGCACCTAATAGTGCTTGTACCACATGCCTGCTTGGCAAACAACCAAGGAAGATGTTTAAGACAGATTTAGAAAACAGGTCTAAACATCTTCTTCATGTTGTTTACACAGACATTTGTGGTCCCTTTGATGTGATTTCTAAAGGTGGTAACAAGTATTTTCTGTCTTTTGTAGATGAATTCTCAAGGAAGATGTGGATCTACCTAATTAAGACTAAGGATGAAGCCTTGTCAAAATTCAGAGAATTCAAAACAATGGCAGAAAAGCAGAGTGGTCAGAATCTGAAGATACTGAGATCTGATGGAGGAGGTGAATATACCTCAAGAGAATTTGAGGCATATTGCACAACTCAAGGTATTGTTCATGAGGTAACTTCTCCTTATACCCCACAACACAATGGGGTAGCAGAAAGGAGAACCAGAACTGTTTTGGACATGGCAAGGAGCATAGTAAAACTAAAACAGCTTCCTAAACATCTATGGGGTGAGGCAGTCACTACTGCTGTCTATATAATTAATAGATGCCCTACTAAAAGGCTAGATGCCTAGTGTGAGTCACCTAAGGGTCTTTGGGTCTCTATGCTATGCACATGTGCCTGATGTTAAAAGGAAGAAACTGGAAGATAAAAGTAGGCATTTGGTTCTAGTAGGATATCACCCTACCGGTGCCTATAGACTGTTTGATCCAACAAATGGTAAGTTAGAAATATCTAGGGATGTTACTATACTTGAAGATAGCAAGTGGGATTGGGATAAGAATGAGCCAACTAGCTCAGATTGTCCTAACATCCTAGAAGAGGGTACAACAGTACCAGAAGGTTTTCACCATGAGAGTGATGGTGAAAGTGACTTAGAAGACCCTGTTCTGCCTAAGGCAGAACCTGTACAGCTTGAAAATGAACCAGATTCACCAGAATCAGTTCATAATCAACCTGTACAGAATGCCCTGCCCAGACAGGCAAGACTAAGACAACCTCCTAGGAGATTGGCAGACTATGACTTAGCAGGTGATAATGAAATAAATAATGAAGGTGACATCATTCACTTTGCAATGATGACTGACTCAACCTCTAGACTACCTAGAGGCTCTAAACAATAAATAATGGAAGCAAGCTATGTTGGAAGAGCTGCATTCCATTGAGAAAAATAAGACTTGGACCTTAACTACATTACCTAAAGGCAAGAAGGCCATTAGTGTAAAGTGGGTGTTTAAGGTAAAATTGGATCCTAATGGCAAGGTGGTTAAGTATAAGGCCAGGCTTGTAGCAAGAGGATTTGAACAAAAAGAGGGAATTGATTACACTTAATTGTTTTCCCCTGTGGCTAGGCATGAGACTATAAGGTTAGTTACTGCCCTGGCTTGCAGCAGAAATTGGGAACTGTTTCACATGGATGTGAAGTCAGCTTTCCTAAATGGACCCTTAGAGGAAACTGTGTACATAGCACAGCCTCCTGGGTTCATTGAAAAAGGCAAGGAGACTTATGTGTTTCATCTACATAAAGCTCTCTATGGGCTAAAACAGGCACCCAGGGCCTAGAATAAAAGAATAGACTCTTTTTTTATTAAAAATGGGTTTACTAGATGCACTACTGAGTATGGTGTGTATATCAAAGGTGATATACAAACCTATCTCCTAATTGTGTGTCTCTATGTGGATGATTTGCTATTAACTGGTAGTTGTGCAAGATTGAGAATTTCGAACTAAGTATGAAAAATGAGTTTGAAATGACAGATTTGGGAAGGCTAGCCTATTTTTTGGGTTTGGAATTCCTAAGAGTTCAAGAAGGAATCATACTTCATCAGGTGAAGTATGCTAAAGAGATTCTGACCAGGTTTGACTTACTAAACTGTAACTCAGCAACTAATCCTTCTGAGGGAACTTTAAGTAAGAAAGAAGACAATGAAGGGGTTGATGTTGACCCTACTCACTACAGGCAAATAATTGGTTCTTTAATATACCTATGTCACAGCAGGCCTGACATACTCTTTGCTACAGGGATGGGAAGCAGATTCATGAACTGTCCTAAGCGGATTCACTTGAATGCTGCTAAATGGATACTTAGGTGTATTAAAGGAACTTTAAATTTTGGTGTGTTTTTTCCTAACAACTTCTGTGCAGGTAAAAATATCCTACAAGGCTACTGTGATTCAGACTGGTGTGGGGACAAAGTTGATAGGAGGAGCACTTCTGGCTACATTTTTCTATTTCAGGGAGCATCTATATCTTGGAGCTCCAAGAAACAGGCCATAGTGGCCTTATCATCATGTGAGGCAGAATATGTTTCTGCCTGTAATGCTGCAACACAAGCAGCATGGCTTGAGACACTAATGAAAGAGCTAAGGATAGACTTGACTGAGGTTCCTAAACTCTATATGCACAACAAGTCAGCTATCAATCTAGCTAAAAATCCTATATCTCATGGGAGGACAAAACACATTGAAACTAGATTTCATTATCTAAGAGACCAGGTGTCTATGGAAAATCTAATGGTGGACTACTGCTCTACAAAGGACCAAGTGGCAGACATATTCACTAAAGCTTTAAAAGGGGATGTCTTTACTAACCTACGAAGGCAACTAGGTGTTACTGCTTTCTAAACCTAGAAGCAGTAACTTAACAGCTATTGTCTGAGGGCTTGTCTCAGACCATTTTATGTTTTGTGACCAGAACATGGGTTTGTCCTGTTATTTAGGAGTTGCCTAGCTAGGTTTGGGTTTGTGATTAAGGGAGGATGTTGGTTTATAATCAGAAACCAAAACCTACCCTTTATTACAAAATTTAACAACAAAATTTAGTTCAAACTAAACTAGCCACTAAGAGGGCAGTATCTGTTTTAACAGTCCTTAACAGCTAAGTGAATCTGTTAAGTTAGTTAAAGTTTGTTAGGATTAACAAACTTCCCTAACAAACTTAAACTAACTTAACAACTTCAGCATATAGCCGTTGCTTTTAGTGTATATATAGTAGCTATGTACAGCACTGTATTAACAACAGTTTTTACAAATAATAAAACTTTACATGCATTTATTCAATACCCAAAAGTCTTCTGTTTTTCCCTTTCTCTGCATACAACATCTTCATTTTGTTTTTCTGAGAGTTCATGTGAGTCAAGTTGCTTCAACAAGTGGTTGAAATCAGCCTCACAAAACAGAGAGAAAAGCAACGTGTTAGTTTTTTGTTTTTAGTGACTGAAAACAGAGAGAGAGAGAGAGGGTTGAGAATCTAACTTGTTCTCAAGGAGAGAACCACAAACTGTTGGTGATCTTCAAGGCGTGAAGATCCAGAACATGCAAACAGAGAAAAAACAGAAGTTAAAAGGTGTTTAGCATATCAGAAACTTCAAACAACAACAAAGGAAAAATCAAAGAGTGATTTTACCTTATTTGAAGACCAAAGAAATAGATCTGTCCCAGTACAACCATAAAACCGTGTATTAGGGTTCTGTGGAACAAATCCTAGAAAGATAATAGAAACAAAGATCAAGGAAAAAGATCTACCTTTGTTCGTAGCCATCTTGATGTGCGGTGAAGAAGCAGCATTTCACCTAGAAACAGAAGATCAAAAACAAAGTCAGTTTCTGAAACTAGGGTTTCACGAAACAGTGGAGAAAAATCAAGAAACCAAAGGAGAGAAGGAAGTATACCTGTTCTCCGCTATCAACCGAAGCTTCGTTGAGTTTTTCTGGGTTGATTTGTTCAAAGAAATCAACGTGAATCAGAAACCCTAGCTGGGTTCTGAGAGAAAAGACGAAGAGAGATTTCAGAGCAGCAAGAAAGAGAGAGATGTAGCGACCGAAAAATCCGGAGGAGGGATCCTTCGTTGCTTTTGAACAATGGAGCCGCCATCAATATTTATTTTTAGGAAAACATTGAAAAAACCTTTGTTTTTTGGGTTCGGGGGTCGATTAAGTGCGGGGAAGGTACTAGCACCCCGCAACATCCTAAAAAGGTTACCTTTTAATTTAATGTGTAGAAAAATTAGTTTAAAGAAAACACATTTGATTTACCCTTTTTGTTATTTGCAAAAAAAACGGAAAAGAAGACCTAATAAAAATTTTAGTTTTTTTTGCGCTCGACGGGAGTGGGCCCCCGCTCCTACGTATCTCCGGGTGCGATGGAGAAATCAAAGCTACGTAGTTCTTGGGTAGAAAATACTTGCGTGTTGGTATTTTTTATTTTTTTATTTTTTTGAAAAGGTTTGGGAAAACTAGAGGCCGCTCATGGTGACCAAACAGATAAATCCAGAGTGGTCGTCATTAATGGCTTATTCGGAAAAGAAGGTATTTATAGCGTTCAAACAAGCAAGGCCCAGAGTGACCGCTATAGACAACCTATTTTTTGCGCGAATTCGATATTTCGAAAGAAAGAAAAACAGAACGGTTCGGAAGCATCACGTTGTGAATAAAAGCGGAGTAGGTGATAAAAGGGGGGTGCGAATAATAGAGGAGTGGTATTAAAGGGGAGGTGTGAATAGCGTTTTGACGCTAGAAAAAAAAGGTCACCGGGGGTGCAAATAGCGTTTTGACGCTTTTAAAAAAGGTTGCTGGGGGTGCAAATAGCGTTTTGACGCTTTTAAAAAAAAGGTTGCTGAGGTGCAAATAGCGTTTTGACGCTAAAAACGATTGATTGGTTTATTTTTACTTCTTGCTATTTGACTCTAGAATACGTGATTCTCGAAGCGCTTTTTTTTCTAAAAAAACGAACCTAGACTAAACAAGTGGTATTTTGAAAACGGATTATGGAGAAAAATTCTTTTGTTTTTTTTGTTGTCATAGTTATTATTTAAAAAAAAGGGGGGGGCCTTTTTACTTTTTTTTTTGAAAAAAGATTTTTGCTATTATATATATTTTTTTAAAAGGTTTATTCCAAATCCGAAAATTAGTAACCATTTTTTTAAAAAAAAACAACATTTTTTTTATCACTTTTATTTAATCCGAAAATTAGAATAATTTATTAAAAAAAAGCACAACATTTTTTTTATTTTTTTTTAAGACCGAAAATATTAGTACCTAAATAAAAAGGAACACATTTTTTTTAACACCCTTTTTTTTAGGTTTATTTTAAATCCGAAAAATTAGTAACCATTTTTTTAAAAAAAACAACATTTTTTTTATCACTTTTATTTAATCCGAAAATTTGTAATTATTTATTAAAAAAAACAACATTTTTAATGTTATTATTTTAAGAGAAACTTCATTTTTATAAAACAGAATATCTTATTGTAAATGATTTTTTTTGAAAATAACCAATCTAATGCCTAAAATTCGAAAAAAAAACAGCAAAAAATAAAAACAACAAGAATAAAAAGTATGACAGCAACCAAAATAAAAACAGTAAGAGAAAAAAAAATATTACAACAATGAAGAAGCAGCAACAATATATACAATAACAATAATTACAGCAACTGCAAGACTAAAAAAAAGCAACAAATTCGAAATTACAATACCTTAAAAACCCGAAATGTTGAAAAACTTTCCTTGGATCTCCTCAACAATAACAGAATGTAAACTAAAAAATAAAAATTGTTTGTGAAAGGAGAAAAATAAGAACAGTGAACAAGCCTCAACTGTTTTTTTCAAAAAAAGGAAAACCTAACCTCTCTTTTCTTTCTCTCTAAAAAAAACTCTTCTTTTTTCGAAAATCTTTTTCTCCTTCTTCGAAAATCTCTCCCTTTAGTCCATGGCAAGAACCCTATTTATACTAAAAGATGGAATGCCTCCTTCGTTTTTGTACTGCTTTGTACAGTAGCTTGTCACTGTAGCTTGACATTTCGTGATGACTGAGAAGGATATGATGACCTAAGGTTTTGTGGAGAGTAGTTGGTGACAGAGAAAAAAAAACTTGTGAGAGGAGGGGAGAGTGAGATATGCGAAGGTATGGGGTTGACAGAGAAGGGAAATGATGGCTTGTGTGTGAGAGAGAAGAATGGGGGAAGGGGTAAGGAGAGAGGGAGGAGGCGTGGGGGAGTGGAAAAGAGAGAGAGAGAAAGGGAGTGTTTGGGGAAGGGAAATGTGGGGAAGTGGGATAATGGGGAAGTGGGATTGAGGAAAAAGAGGAAAGGTGGAGTGTGGAAGGGAGAAAGGTGGGGTTTGACCATGGGATAATAGGGGGGTGGCCGAATTTTTTGAGGGTTTTGGGGATGAATGTGGATGGATTTTTGGGTTAAGGGGGAGAGTGAATGTGGATGGCTTTTAGGGTAAAGGGGGAAGTCGAATTAGGGTTAGGAGGAGGGGAATTAGGGTTTTGTGATGAGTTGAGTTATGGGTTATGGGTTGGATATGGGTCATGGGTTGGGTGGAGGAGTGGGCTAGGCGAATTGGGCTAGCTATTTTGCTGGGTTGGGCTTCCACGACAGCACCTTATTTTTAATAGACCCCCCCCCCCACTTCCTTCTTGGCTTATTTTTATTTCTTCACTTCTAATTATTATTTTTTCCAAAAATTAAAACTTGTAGCAAACTAAAATAAAATAAAACATGGCATGAAAAATTAAATAATTATTTTATTAAAAATAAATAAAATTTCTCTTTTTTTTTGGATAGGACAAAATTAGGGTATTACAGCTGCCCCTCTTTATTTATATTTTGCTAGGAAATCGGAGGGATTCCGAATTTCTCGAGGAAAATAGAAATGAAGATAGAAAAGACGCTAATTTTGCCCAGACTGAGGTACTTTGGTTTTTTTTTTGTTTTGAAAAATTTATGAAAACTGGGTTGATTTAGACCGAAAGTAAATAGGGAGCACCGGGGCTCTAGGGGATCGCTAGGGATCTGAAGGAGCACTGGGGCTCTGAAGGTCTAGCTCAAAATCAATGCTTGGCGCATCGACCTGAGTTCGACTGAGGGACCGTCGGGGTCTGAAGGGCATGCCTAAGCCTGAGGGACCGATGGGTCTGAAGGAGCGCAACTAGCTTATGGTACTAGTAATACGGTCTGGGGGTGGCCTTTTTCGAGCGGCCATTAGGGTTAATCAGGTCTGGAACTGATATAACCACGAAGGACGTGCACTGTGTTTTTTAGGCGGGCACAGCTAGTCTGAAGGGCCTGGGGCCGGATGATCCGTCGGTTGCTCGATTAACGCGACGTGCGATCTGGATTGAAGGACCATTGTTGGTCTGAAGGAGCGCCTGGGCTCTGAAGGACCGCTGGGGGTCTGAAGAATTGGTGCTAACGACACCAAATAAAATTATCTTAACAGACACTTGCAATGAATGATGCATGCGTGCATGTAGTTGATGACATGATGGATGAAATGTGGAATGATTTTTTTTTTTTTTTTTTTTTACTTTTGTTCTTGGCCTTTTTTTTTCTTTTTTTCATTTTCTTTTCTTGCTCTTTTGTTCTTTTTGCTCTTTAGCTCTTTATTGACTTTGCTGGCATCATCAAACTCGCATGACTCTTGACGTGGGATACGAGGGTTGCCTCAAGCAGTGGTGCCAAAGTGCGGGTTATTTAAGATTTGCTGCAGTGATTATGCATTTGTCCCTTTTGCAACTTTATGAGAGATCATCTCTTTTTTGTGATTTTTAGAAATTTCGCAATGAATATAATGCCTTCGATTATGCACATGTTTCGCAAATCAATATCATCTACCATAAAACATCTTTCCAAAGTAAATAGGGAGGTGAGAGAATGAAGAAAGAGTTTAATATTCAAATGGAAACCGAGTGTGCCGAAGGTCACACTGGCTGAAAATTACATTGAGAGTTTAAACTAAAAAGAAAGAAGAAAAAGAAGAAAAAAAAAAGCAAATCTTTTGATTGTTTGTATCTTGGAGGTAACAATGCCAATCATCCATACACATGCCCTTGAGCATCCATCACCCAACTTTCGGAGGACTGCCTTTGCATTTGTTCCAAGTCCAACTCATTGACCCTAATTTTTGCCTGGACTGCTCTTTAGAGTTTTCAATCCACCAGGTCGCTCTAATTTTTGCCTAGGCCGCCCTTTCGGGTTTTCAACCTAGCGAGCTCATTTTTGCTTGGCTCATTTTTCTCTTTTTTTTTCATACATTTCTTTAGGCATAGTACTTCTTAACTGCATCCGAGTTCACTGGGAGTGGGAGGTCTTCACCGTCCATTTTTGTGAGAATTAAGGCTCCTCCAGAGAATGCCTTTTTTACCACATAAGGCCCTTCGTAATTTGGGGTCCATTTTCCACGGGAATCCTTTTGGATAGGCACAATTTTCTTGAGCACTAGATCTCCTTCTTGAAACTGCCGGGGT
This sequence comes from Astragalus membranaceus, assembly GCA_039519185.1. Lineage (NCBI taxonomy): Eukaryota > Viridiplantae > Streptophyta > Magnoliopsida > Fabales > Fabaceae > Astragalus > Astragalus membranaceus. The sequence continues at coordinate 91,350,164 of CM076847.1, read as the reverse complement.
CGAACTTTCTTGTCATAAGCTTTCTTCATTCTTTGTTGGTACAACTACCCATGACACAAAGCAACTACCCTCTTTTCTTCTATGAGGTTCAACTGATCCAGACGAGCTTGAACCCATTCTGCTTCCTCCAATTTTGTTTCCATTAGCACTCGCAGGGAGGGTATTTCCACCTCGATGGGAAGAACTGCTTCCATCCCATATACTAGTGAGAATGGTGTTGCCCCTGTTGACGTGCGGATAGAGGTCCGATATCCATGCAGAGCGAAAGGTAACATTTCATGCCAGTCCTTGAAGGTCACTACCATCTTTTGCACGATCTTCTTTATGTTCTTATTTGCAGCTTCGACTGCCCCATTCATCTTTGGACGGTACGGGGAGGAATTATGATGTTGGATTTTGAAGTCGTCACACAACTCTTTCATCATCTTGTTGTTCAGATTGGTCCCATTGTCTGTGATGATTTTATTTGGCAGACCGTATCGGCAGATCAAATCTCTTTTTATGAACTTGACAACTACCGATTTGGTTACACTGGCATAAGAAGCGGCCTCGACCCATTTGGTGAAATAATCGATAGCGACAAGAATGAAGCGGTGCCCGTTTGATGCCTTAGGTTCGATGGGACCAATGACGTCCATTCCCCACATTGAGAATGGCCATGGTGCTGTCAGGACGTTCAAAGAAGCAGGCGGCACATGGATATTATCAGCGTAGATTTGACACTTGTGGCATTTTCTCACGTAGTTAAAGCAGTCGGTCTCCATTGACAACCAGTAGTAGCCGGCCCTTAGGATTTTTCTTGCCATGGTGTGCCCGCTAGAATGGGTTCCGAACGAGCCTTCATGGACGTCTTTCATAATTCTTTCTGCTTCTTCTTTTGCAACACATCTGAGGAGGATCATGTCGTGATTCCTTTTGTAAAGCACCTCCCCGTTTAGGAAGAAACCCATTGATAACCTCCTAAGTGTTCTCTTATCATTCTCAGTGGCACCGGAAGGGTATTCTCTATTTGTGATATAGTGTTTGATATCATAATACCAAGGCTTACTATCAGGCTCTTCCTCGATTGCCACACAATGATGCGCCGGTAGGTCTCGATGCTGGATTCGGATGAATGTCAGACTTTTGTTGTTATTGATATTGAACATTGATGACAAAGTCGCCAAAGCGTCAGCCAACTGGTTTTCTTCGCGAGGGAGATGGTGGAAAGTGATCTCCTCGAACCGTTCAATCATCTTTTGGATGTGATCACGATAAGGAATCAATTTGGGATCCCTGGTTTCCCAGTCACCTTTTATCTGATGGATGACTAGCGCTGAGTCCCCATATACATCGAGTCTTTTGACTTTCCATTCAAGGGCTGCTTTGATGCCTAGGACACACGCTTCATATTCTGCAATGTTATTGGTGCAATAGAAGCTCAGTCTAGCAGTAAATGGTATGAAGCGGTTATCGGGAGAAATCAACACAGCTCCAATCCCGTGCCCATACAAATTAGAAGCGCCATCGAATGACATCCTCCACCTTTCATCGTCTGGAGATTTTCCTTCTCCGAACAAAGCCATTATATCCTCGTCCGGAAAATCATACTGCATTGATTGGTAATCCTCAATGGGCTGATGCGCCAAGTATTCCGCTAAGGCACTACCTTTGATTGCTTTCTGAGTGACGTACAAAAGGTCGTATTCGGATAGTAGCATTTGCCAGCGGGCGATTCTTCCTGTGAGTGCAGGTTTTTCAAAAATGTACTTGATGGGATCCATTTTCGATACCAACCAAGTCGTGTGGCTCAACATGTACTGCCTCAGGCGACGTGCAGCCCAGGCCAAAGCGCAACATGTTTTTTCCAACAATGAATATCTTGTCTCGCACTCGATGAACTTCTTGCTGAGGTAATAGATGGCATGTTCTCTCCTTCCAGACTCATCATGTTGCCCCAGTACGCAACCCATTGAGTTGTCTAGCACTGTTAAGTATAGAATGAGGGGTCTGCCCTGCACCGGTGGCATCAGAATCGGTGGATTTTGGAGGTACCTCTTGATCTTTTCAAAGGCCTCCTGGCACTTATCGTTCCACTTCGTTTCTTGGTTCTTGCACAGCAATTTGAAGATTGGCTCGCAGGTCGATGTCAATTGGGATATGAATCTGGAGATGTAGTTCAACCTTCCTAGGAACCCACGAACTTCCCTTTCGGTTTTAGGCGCTGGCATTTCAAGAATTGCTCGTACCTTGTCTGGATCTACCTCTATACCCTTCTGACTGACTATGAACCCCAACAACTTTCCTGATCTTACACCGAAAGTGCATTTGGCGGGGTTTAATCTGAGTTTGAACTTCCTTAGGCGTTCAAATAGCTTTCGCAGATTGACGATATGTTCCTCTTCAGTCTTGGATTTTGCGATCATGTCATCCACATAGACCTCTATTTCTTTGTGCATCATGTCGTGGAACAACGCTACCATCGCCCTCTGGTACGTTGCCCCAGCATTCTTCAAACCGAATGGCATTACTTTGTAGCAAAAGGTGCCCCAAAGAGTGATGAAGGTGGTTTTCTCCATGTCTTCTGGGGCCATCTTGATTTGATTATATCCGGAGTATCCATCCATGAAGGAGAAAAGGGAATGCTGAGCTGTGCTATCCACCAGGACATCAATGTGAGGCAAAGGGAAGTCATCTTTTGGGCTGGCTCTGTTCAAATCTCGATAGTCGACGCACATCCGAACCTTCCCATCTTTCTTTGGGACCGGTACAATATTGGCTACCCATTGAGGGTACTTTGCTACCGCCAAAAATCCTGCATCGAACTGTTTCTTGACCTCATCTCGGATTTTTAGTGACATTTCTGGTTTCATTCTTCTTAACTTCTGCTTTATCGGCGAGCATTCAGGTTTTACTGGTAACTTATGCTCGACTATGTTGGGGTCCAGTCCCGGCATGTCTTGGTATGTCCATGCAAAGATGTCAACATAGTCGATCAAAAGTCTAATCAATTTCTCTCGCTCACTGTCTTTTAAGGTGGTGCCAATCTTGACTTCCTTTTCATCCTCTTCCGTGCCCAAGTTGATTGTTTCGGTTGATTCCTCGTGGGGTCCGATTATTTTTTTCTTCCTGTTCCATCATTCTCATTAACTCTGGAGGTGTTTCCCAGTTATCTTCAATATCTTCCTCAGTTTGATAAATGGGGTGCTCAAAGTCCCAGTATGAATTATTGGCGTCGTTATTTTCAACGGTGTTTTTTTCAAATCTGCATTAGTATAAATTGACGGATTGAAAAACGAGCCAAAATAAAACGCAAGTGCAAAAGAAAACTGAAATTTATTGGAGAATCTGAAATAACATTTTATTGATATTGATATTGAAAGGAAACATGTGTGCCCGAATGAAATGTCCTAAGGCCTTGGGCAGAGCCATAGGATTGCATTACAGAAACATTACTTTGAACTAAAAACTACAGGAAAATCGACGATCTCCCAATTCTTGAGCTTTTTGCTTGCTGGACAACGGCGCACAAGACTGACACTGCCATTTTCAGCGCTTGAATCATCTTCAATAGCTGCAACCTGGTTAGGATCTAGCATTCCTGCGCTCTGAAAGCTTTGCTTTATGTTGCAGATGACAATCTTCTTCATATTTGGCTCCCGACCCTCAAGTTTGGCCAACCTCTGCTCCTTTTTTCCTGCGGCGATCCTTCCTTTGTCAGTACGACTAGGCCGGTACCCTATCCCACATCTGTCCTTGTTTTCACGCAGCTGTATGGGTGTTAGGATCCCTTGTTCAGTCTTCCCTAAACCACTTCCAGCTTGATAACCCTTGCTTGTCATGACTTTAGCAATCATCAATGCAGCTTTGGACAGCTTTGGTTTTAATGATGGGGCCCCTTCCCCCACAAAGGTAGCATTTGCAATTTCTAGTGCTTGGAAGGCGGTCTCGAAAGATTCTTCTGCAGCCTCAACATAACGTATAGGAAACGGCTTATTGACTAGCAACTCTTCTTCTCCTGAAACGACCACCAATTTGTTGTTGACTATGAACTTGAGCTTTTGGTGTAGAGAAGAGGGCACAGCCCCTGCCGTATGGATCCATGGTCTTCCCAGAAGACAACTGTAAGAAGGATTGATGTCCATCACTTGGAAACTCACTATGAAGACTTCTGAACCTACCTGTACAGGTAACTCCATCTCTCCGATAACCTCTCTTTTAGACCCATCGAATGCCCTGACCAGTGTAGAACTGGGCTTCATGTATGAACAGTCTACGTCTAGCTTGTTCATGGTTGATTTGGGTAGTACATTCAGGGACGATCCGTTATCGATGAGTACTCGAGCTAGAGAGTATTCTCCACATTTCACGGAGATATGCAAAGCCTTGTTGTGCCCTCTTCCCTCGACGGGGATCTCATCATCTGTGAAGGTGAGGTAATTGTTTGCAACGATATTTCCGACGATCCCGTCAAACTGACCAACTGTGATGTCGGGAGTGACATGGGCTTCATTCAGCACCTTCATTAGTGTTGTTCGGTGGGTTTCCGAATTGAGTAATAGCGATAGCAGGGATATCTTAGCGGGAGTCTGATTCAGCTGATCCACTACCTTGTACTCGCTCTGCCTCATAATCTTTAGAAACTCACTGGCTTCTTGCTCAGATAGTGCCTTCTTGCCCGTATTTTTGTCAGATGGCTCTACTTCTTTGTCTTTGCCTTTATCGATCTTTCCTCTTTCATTTGATTCTCCTCCTCTGGGTCTTTCAGGGGCATAGATGCGCCCGCTCCGAGTCATTCCGCTGCTTTCCGAGACATTTGTGACATCAGGATTGCTCTGAGGACCTTCCACTTGGACTTTCGCATTGTAGTTCCAGGGGACTGCTTTGGTGTCGTTGTAGGGGAAGGGAGCTGGCACTTGGATAGTGATTGGTTTAGGCATACCCAGGGACGACTTGGAGTCCTTAGTATAGTGGATCTCTAGCGGCTTCCGAGTATCCTTGTTCTGGCCATTGCTTGATAGGATAGTTGACACCTGGTCCTCCCTCTTTTGAAAGCCCACTTGTATTACATGTCGGTCCAACAGGTCCTGAAGCACTTGTTTAAACGCCTCACAATTCCCAATGCAGTGATGGTCATTGCATGGATTCTTTCCAGTGCATTCTCTCTCAATAATCCCAAAGGAACACAGGTTAGCATGAATCACTTCCAGGGGTGTCTGGATGCATTCTACCCTCCTGATTAGGGACGGTTCTGCAGAATCTTCAATTGCATTAGTTGAGGGCATCCCATGTCCTGGTAATGGGTTGGTAGCCACATTAGGACCATTTTCCTTGAAGTTCAACCAGCCCGAGGCGATTAGATCTTGGACGACATACTTCAATGCTTTGCAATTTTCTATGGAATGGCCGACCATTCCCGAATGAAATTCGCATGTGGTGTTTGGGTCGAAGCCTCTAGGAAAAGGGGGCTGGATCTGTCTCATTGGGCGGGTGGTGATTAAATTATGGCTGAGCAGGTGGCGGAATAGGTCGGAGTATGACATTGGGATTGGATCAAAGTTGACGAACTTTCCGACTGAGTAGTTTTGTGTTTTATGGCCTTGGTGATTTTGGGTAGGTGGGGTAGATAGTGTTTGTGCTGAGAACGGATTGGTGTGAGAGGGATTGGAGTAGGAAGTTTTTCCGGTTCCTGTGATGGCATTGGCTTCTCCTTCTTTCTTTTTAGGAAATCCGGAGAAGGGCTTTCTCTGGTTAGTGTTTCCGGGGGAGGTATAAGCGATTTTCCCATTCCTCATTCCATTCTCTAGCCTTTCTCCAATAACGACCATGTCCGAGAAACTTGACGATACACTCCCGATCAGTTTTTCATAGAAGGGTGAAGGAAGAGTTTCCATGAACATAGATACCATTTCCCTTTCAAAAAGAGGCGGTGCTACCTGTGCTACTAGTCCTCTCCAACGCTGAGCATATTCCTTGATGGACTCATTATCCCTTTTAGTCATGTTTTGTAGCTGAGTCCTATCAGGAGCCATATCAGTGTTGTACTTATACTGCTTAAGAAAAGCATCAGCGAGATCCTTCCAACACCGAATATGAGTGGGTGTCAACTGCATATACCAATTTGAAGCTGCCCCAGCTAAGCTGTCTTGGAAGTAGTGGATAAGCAGCTTATCGTCGTTTGCGAATGCAGCCATCTTCCTGCAATACATAGTTAGGTGGCTTGCCGGACATGTTGCTCCTCTGTATTTATCAAAATCTGGCACTTTAAACTTAGGGGGAATGACCACGTTTGGAACGAGACATAAATCTTGTGCATTTCTTGCACCAATACTGAATCCTTCAACCGCTCTCAACCTTTCTTCCAGCATTTGCAGCTTGCCTTGGGCTTGAGGGTTCTCCATAGAGTAGTCGTGAGGAAGCCCACTCATACCATAGTAAGGATGCATCATCGGAACTATGGCTGGGTTCACATTTGGGGTATGTGAATGAGTGGGATTCCTGAGGTTGGCACCCTGAGCTTGAGCGTTAACTATCGGCGGTGGAGGGAAGCCAAGTGGGAGTCCTTGTGGTATGACGACGGGGGTCGGGTTTTGACCTTGTGGTGTCCCCGGATTACCATCGTGACCCGTTGGTGTAAGCTGTTGTTGGCCCGCGATTCCTGAGGGACTAGCATCGACTGTCGGAGGTGTGTAACCTTGTGGAAGTCCGTAAGGAGGCCATATGTAACCTTGGCCATTAGGCCCAGTATGGTGCACTGTATGCGGGATCCCGAGTCCATTGGGAGGAGGAGGGTTGGTAACTTGATTTTCTGTGTTCCCAGCGGAGACATCTTCACTTGTGTCTTGGCCCTTCAAAGCTTGTAGAACCTTCAAGATTTCAGCCATTTGTTCTTTCATCCCATCTATTTCTGCCCTAAGCTCTTGATTGCCTAGGTTCTGAGGTGGATTGCCTTGATCCGGGATATCTTGAGGCGGATTGTCCTGATTTTCTTCCATGTTTCTGGCCTGAGAACGAGTCCAGTAGCGATGTTGACGCACCAGCTTGTCTTTTACTCTCTGTTGGTGGGACACATGGTATGAGTATATGTATGAGTATATGAATGGATGAAAATGCGAATGATGCATGTGTGCATGAGTCTTATTGTTTTAGGTCGGGAATTGCAAGCGCATCCTGATTTGTCATAAGTACACAGATCAAAGTTCCACAATATTTTCAAGGTAAAGGAATCAGCACGTGAGACAAACAAACTTCATTGATGGAGGAAAGTACAACATTTTGGAAATAAAACTTTGGAAAAGGAAAGTACAATGTTCTTTAAATTTCACTCAAATACATATGGCTTTCATTTTTCCACTCCTCTCTCTTTTCCTACTAGTAGTGCTGCCAGCCTTCTCCCGGAGTTCGGCAATCAGAATCTCGCAAAACTCCATGAATTCGGAAACTTGGACCGGGGTGTTAAACGGGTGCATTGCCGCGTTAGCCTCCTTTAGACGTTTGGGGATTCCTACGATAGCTTGATCGGCCAGCCATGCCAACTTTGAGAATCTGTCTTTCCAGTATAAGCTTTCGTTCTTCAACTCTATGAAGACTTCATGGTTTTCTATCTTGCTGACCAACTCCTCAAAGCGGTTCTCCCAATAGATGCTTTCTGTCTTCAGCTGGTGGTAGACCTCCTCTTGATATCTGATATGGTCGTTCAGCTCATCAGATTTTTCATGCTCCCTTCTTAAGGCTTGCTGGTATTCTCGGAGTATCTCTTCAATGGTATCTTTATCCTGCTTGATACTTTTCACTTGCTCTTCAAACTCGGCTGCCATCATCCGGGACTCTCTCTTTGATACCATTAGTAGGCTCTGTGCGGTCTTTTCAGCCATCATTGATTCTTCCCATAACCTTTTCCATTTGTATGTATCATCGATGGCTTGGTCCATTTTCAGGTTGCAACGTTTTATTTCCTCTTTCGCCCCTCTTAGGTACCTTTGAACCTCTAGTTTGTTCTTTTGTTCGATCTTGAGCTGCTTGCGGCTGTCTTCAATGGCTACTGACTTACTTGCATTCTCTTCCTCCAATTTCTGGTTCTTTAGGAGCACTTTCTCTAACTCTGCCTGTAAGCCCTTCTTTTCTACCTCGGCCTTTGACAATGCCATTTTAAGCTTATCTAAATCTTCGACAGTGGGAAGGGTAGGTTCAGGTATTTCTTCCTCAACCCGTAGTGCACTTTGGTAAGGCAATCGGGTGTCTTGGATCCTCTTTTGGAGCCATTGACGAAAGGTGGTTTCCTTATCGCCGCTCTTCTTAGTAAGCTCTTGTCCCTTGCGGACGACCATATTCCACGCTTGAGAAATCTTCCGGAGCATGTCAACCTCTTTTGGGCTTCCCTCATGGAGGTAAAAAGGGATTAACATTTCTTCGGTGGGCGGATTTCGCATGGGGTACCCCAGCTGTCTTAGAGTTAGAGAGGGGTTGTAATTTATGCATCCTCTTGTTCCCATGAGTGGGACATTTTGGAAGCTTCCACATTGAAAAACCACTTCAGGCCTATCTTTCCACCATGATGGGTGCCAACGAACCTTATATTCATGAAGGCCCCCCAGCACTTGCAACCATTCACTAGTGTTCATTGTTTTCACATCACACCCTCTGGCGTCTTCAATTGGGCCTTCTACTCTGACTTTGTTAACGAAAGCATGGGTGAGAAGCCAAACATACAAGGCGTGCAAGCAACAAGATATCCTTTTTCCCCTTAGCTCACTATAATGAGTGAAAGTACAGTAAGTGTCTGCAAGCATGGCTGGAATCGAATCTTTGAAGGATAAGAAGACGCCAATAGCTGTTGTGTCCACATATCTTTCAAGGCGTGGAAATAGGACAATGCCAAAGATAGTCAAAGCTAACACCTGCTTAAAAGGACCCCAATTTCTAGCGTCGGCGAAGAATTTCATTTGGCCTTCCAGATACTCTTGTGGGAATCCTGCAATGCCATTTCGATTTTTCTTCCGGAGCTTCAAGTTCTCTTTGCTGGTTTGTAACATTGAGGCGAGTTTCTCATCTGTGTAATATTGTCCCTGATACTGGTAGGGTCCATTGTCTTGTTGGGGAAAGCCGAAGATCTGTGTATATTCTTCCAGGGTAGGTGCCATCTGGAAATTTTTGAAGGTGAAGCATCTTAATGAAGAGTCGTAGAACTGGCTCAAAGCGGCAATGGCATCCGTTTGTACGTCCAATTGTAGTAACATAATAATCTTCCCATACACTCTATCAAAAGACCTGCGTTCGATGGGCGGCAATCGACCAGCACATTCCCTTAGACTTGTCAGATTAGGCTGCTTCACTATAGGGTAGTTCAGAGTTTGGATTGCTTCACAGTTTGATCCCATATTGCCTTGCTTATGACAAAACTTTCGAACCTCTTACAATTCCCGGCAAACCTAAATGAGATGAATAGCATGCAATGTGAGGATTTTTTTTGTATTTTTTGTGAAATAATGATGATGAATGATGAATTAAAGAAAGACGTTACATGCGTTAATAAAAGCATATTTTGGTGATTCAAAATTTGAGAAACATTTAACCATGTCACATAAAATATGTAAAGGGCAAAAGAATAAATGGTTTTCATTATTTGATTTTTGAAAGATAAAAAGTTTTTGCGATGATGCAACAGGTAGGTGAATTGCTTTTGTGTCCTAAACAGGTTATGTCTTACATATAGGTCACGGTCTAGGGTCACTTATGTGATCAACCTCTCAGGTAGTTCTATTCACTTCCTCACAAAGGTTTCCAGAGCTAAAATCCCTTTCACGATATGACCCACAACGATAGCGAGCTACCTGGTGTGGGATGCCGCGAAAGAGCATACTCTGGTTGAGATTTTCATGAGAGTCAGACAGATAAATCCAGAATGACTGTCACTAATCATCTCCGCTCGTCCTAAGTTTATTTTTCAGACCCGGGTATAGGGCCCCACTCAGAAGTGTGTGAATAAATAGGTGTAGGTGATGTGTGTGATATAAGCAACCTAAACTACCCAAACTGCAAAAGAGCAAACAGATAGCGATATAAAAGTCTTCTACCCTAAGGTTTGCAAGAAAACAAATAGCAGTATAAAAGTCTTCTACCCTAAGGTTCAATATGCGAATATAAAGACTAAGGGTAAATAAAGTACTAAACTAATAATTTACACATTTAACTAAATTAGGCTTGACCCTCTAAAAAAAAGTCCCCAGTGGAGTCGCCAGCTGTAGCGACCGAAAAATCCGGAGGAGGGATCCTTCGTTGCTTTTGAACAATGGAGCCGCCATCAATATTTATTTTTAGGAAAACATTGAAAAAACCTTTGTTTTTTGGGTTCGGGGGTCGATTAAGTGCGGGGAAGGTACTAGCACCCCGCAACATCCTAAAAAGGTTACCTTTTAATTTAATGTGTAGAAAAATTAGTTTAAAGAAAACACATTTGATTTACCCTTTTTGTTATTTGCAAAAAAACGGAAAAGAAGACCTAATAAAAATTTTAGTTTTTTTTGCGCTCGACGGGAGTGGGCCCCCGCTCCTACGTATCTCCGGGTGCGATGGAGAAATCAAAGCTACGTAGTTCTTGGGTAGAAAATACTTGCGTGTTGGTATTTTTTATTTTTATTTTTTTGAAAAGGTTTGGGAAAACTAGAGGCCGCTCATGGTGACCAAACAGATAAATCCAGAGTGGTCGTCATTAATGGCTTATTCGGAAAAGAAGGTATTTATAGCGTTCAAACAAGCAAGGCCCAGAGTGACCGCTATAGACAACCTATTTTTTGCGCGAATTCGATATTTCGAAAGAAAGAAAAACAGAACGGTTCGGAAGCATCACGTTGTGAATAAAAGCGGAGTAGGTGATAAAAGGGGGGTGCGAATAATAGAAGAGTGGTATTAAAGGGGAGGTGTGAATAGCGTTTTGACGCTAGAAAAAAAAGGTCACCGGGGGTGCAAATAGCGTTTTGACGCTTTTAAAAAAGGTTGCTGGGGGTGCAAATAGCGTTTTGACGCTTTTAAAAAAAAAGGTTGCTGAGGTGCAAATAGCGTTTTGACGCTAAAAACGATTGATTGGTTTATTTTTACTTCTTGCTATTTGACTCTAGAATACGTGATTCTCGAAGCGCTTTTTTTTCTAAAAAAACGAACCTAGACTAAACAAGTGGTATTTTGAAAACGGATTATGGAGAAAAATTCTTTTGTTTTTTTTGTTGTCATAGTTATTATTTAAAAAAAAGGGGGGGGCCTTTTTACTTTTTTTTTTGAAAAAAGATTTTTGCTATTATATTTTTTTTTTAAAAGGTTTATTCCAAATCCGAAAATTAGTAACCATTTTTTTAAAAAAAACAACATTTTTTTTTATCACTTTTATTTAATCCGAAAATTAGAATAATTTATTAAAAAAAAGCACAACATTTTTTTTATTTTTTTTTAAGACCGAAAATATTAGTACCTAAATAAAAAGGAACACATTTTTTTAACACCCTTTTTTTTAGGTTTATTTTAAATCCGAAAAATTAGTAACCATTTTTTTAAAAAAAACAACATTTTTTTTATCACTTTTATTTAATCCGAAAATTTGTAATTATTTATTAAAAAAAACAACATTTTTAATGTTATTATTTTAAGAGAAACTTCATTTTTATAAAACAGAATATCTTATTGTAAATGATTTTTTTTGAAAATAACCAATCTAATGCCTAAAATTCGAAAAAAAAACAGCAAAAAATAAAAACAACAAGAATAAAAAGTATGACAGCAACCAAAATAAAAACAGTAAGAGAAAAAAAAATATTACAACAATGAAGAAGCAGCAACAATATATACAATAACAATAATTACAGCAACTGCAAGACTAAAAAAAAGCAACAAATTCGAAATTACAATACCTTAAAAACCCGAAATGTTGAAAAACTTTCCTTGGATCTCCTCAACAATAACAGAATGTAAACTAAAAAATAAAAATTGTTTGTGAAAGGAGAAAAATAAGAACAGTGAACAAGCCTCAACTGTTTTTTTCAAAAAAAGGAAAACCTAACCTCTCTTTTCTTTCTCTCTAAAAAAAACTCTTCTTTTTTCGAAAATCTTTTTCTCCTTCTTCGAAAATCTCTCCCTTTAGTCCATGGCAAGAACCCTATTTATACTAAAAGATGGAATGCCCCCTTCGTTTTTGTACTGCTTTGTACAGTAGCTTGTCACTGTAGCTTGACATTTCGTGATGACTGAGAAGGATATGATGACCTAAGGTTTTGTGGAGAGTAGTTGGTGACAGAGAAAAAAAAACTTGTGAGAGGAGGGGAGAGTGAGATATGCGAAGGTATGGGGTTGACAGAGAAGGGAAATGATGGCTTGTGTGTGAGAGAGAAGAATGGGGGAAGGGGTAAGGAGAGAGGGAGGAGGCGTGGGGGGAGTGAAAAAGAGAGAGAGAGAGAAAGGGAGTGTTTGGGGAAGGGAAATGTGGGGAAGTGGGATAATGGGGAAGTGGGATTGAGGAAAAAGAGGAAAGGTGGAGTGTGGAAGGGAGAAAGGTGGGGTTTGACCATGGGATAATAGGGGGGTGGCCGAATTTTTTGAGGGTTTTGGGGATGAATGTGGATGGATTTTTGGGTTAAGGGGGAGAGTGAATGTGGATGGCTTTTAGGGTAAAGGGGGAAGTCGAATTAGGGTTAGGAGGAGGGGAATTAGGGTTTTGTGATGAGTTGGGTTATGGGTTGGATATGGGTCATGGGTTGGGTGGAGGAGTGGGCTAGACGAATTGGGCTAGCTATTTTGCTGGGTTGGGCTTCCATGACAGCACCTTATTTTTAATAGACCCCCCCCACTTCCTTCTTGGCTTATTTTTATTTCTTCACTTCTAATTATTATTTTTTCCATAAATTAAAACTTGTAGCAAACTAAAATAAAATAAAACATGGCATGAAAAATAAAATAATTATTTTATTAAAAATAAATAAAATTTCTCTTTTTTTTTGGATAGGACAAAATTAGGGTATTACAAGAGAGAAATTCTTTGAACAAATGAATTAGGACTTTTACTTTCGGCTTTTATAGTTCATCCACTAAACCGGGTAGGAGGATCCGCGTGCAGCAACAGTGCTGCTCCATTGGGTTCCACACGGGTTTTTTTGGATCCCGAAAGGAGAAAGCAATTTTTTGTTGGGCCTTCCGCAACCGGACTTTGCTGTTTGCACCCCTGTAGTTGCTTATACAACCTGCAAGCATCAAAATCAATATTGAGTCAATAATTCTACACCTCTCTTATCGTGTTCCTCTCTCATTGCGTTCCTCGCTCAATGACGGCAGCTAGTGAATTTCTATTCTTCATTTTTGCTCTGCTTGAATTTGTGAATCTGGGTGAATTTCTAGATTCGTTGGTTTTCTGTATTCATGTGAATCTCGGTGAATTTCTGAATTTCTGGATTCATGTGAATTTCTGATGATGTTGAATCGCTATTGATTGAAAGATGATGATATTGTTGAAGCGTTGATTAAAAGGTTTGGGGGAGATGTCAATGTGGTATGCTCATGGTGGATTTTAATAGGGGAGGTGTGAGGGAGGTGTTATGTACGCCGATGATGTTAAATGTTGGGAGGTTTGGTTTTAATTTTAATGGAGGTTTGGTTTTAATAGGGAAGATGACTTAGGAGTTAAAAAAATTAATAAAACAAAAAAGCCACATGGAAATCCACATGGCGCCACATCAATTAAAATGTCACCTATACGATGCCACGTCAGCATTCTGTTTGCCCACTCAGCATGATTTAACACTAGAGACTAATAATGAAAACGGCAAAATAATTTGGGGATCAAAACGCCTATTTCGTTAATGTAAGGACTAAACTTAAATGGACCCAATTTTGTAGGGACCAAAAACATATTTTACCCAAAAAGAAATGTAAGCTAAAAAGTGGTTGGCCCACCCAACCTTTCCCCGCTCGCTTGTGGCTTGCTAGGTTGGTAGGCTAGGCAGGCCTTCTTATAAAGTGTGGTGGGCCGACAGACACCAACTCAGCCTACCCTTTTTAGCAGGCCAACCTATAGGGTCCAAGTCGGTTTGTCGCCCCTAACCAAAATGAATTTTAAGACTTTTTTAAAAGAAAACTTTAAGGTGCAATCTTTTCAGTGTAACTAGTAGATGACCCATGCATCCGCACGGGCTTAACGCGCTATGTGGCATAATTATAATCAAACAAAAATAACCATCTGAAATTAGATTGATGTTTGGTTACTTGTAAAATATAAAGATTTGAACAGTTTTTTTTGATATAATGGATAATAAATAATGGGGATAAAAAGTAGTTGCATGTGGAATAAATAATATTTGTAAACAAATAATACGCATATAATTGTTGAGTAATGGTTCTAGATATGAAAGTTGCAAACATAAAAATGTTTCAAATAGCACAAAAAATTGAGCATTTGCGAACCAAAAGAACTTAATCTATGAAAAAGTCGTAAGTAAAAGGCTCTTGTGAAATAAAAGTTTTATCCGTAGGGCTAGATCAAGTTGTCATCCCGAAAACTGTTCTGCTGTCTTTGACCTGGGAACCAAAACACTTCACAAAAGTATTACCCTGAAAAATAATATTGTGAGCAAATATTAGAAACTCTTAAAAGAAGAGAAATTTAAAATCCAATGCGTATATTATCATATTGGTAAACTCATACTTCACAAATTCATTGTTAAAAGTATGATTAAATCATATTGGTAAACTCATACTTCACAAATTCATTGTTAAAAGTATGATTTTACCAAGTATGAGACCAATTATTGCTGAACCAAGAAATGACCATAATCGAACTATATGATACCAGAAAGAGTAAACATTAATGAATCTGTGTAATTCGATTAGAATAGAATTGCATTATGAGACGACTATGAGACATATGTAAGGATTAAGCGGTAACAATGAGATGAAAAAATTAATATATGATAAATGCGAAAGTATTTGGCACTTACGTATAGTTATAAGTTGTGAAAGACTTACATGCTAATACCCTCCCAAATACATGCTTCTTGGTCAAATCTGCTATTAACTGGTCCAACTTAATTTTGAAAACTCTGGATATCAGATCTGGCCGATCATTAGCAGTTAGATTCAAAGGTTTTAGCACTCTTTGGATCTCAGGCCAATTTGGATTGCAAGTGAAGGTGATAAATAAGTCAGGAAAGCCAACAGACCCACAAATGGCCATACCATCATAATATAATTGATCCATATAACGTTTACCCCCAACAAAGGTTGAGGGTAAAACAATTCTTTTCCCTTGGGCCGAGCCTCGTGTGTCTGGTTGTGTTGTAGATTTAGTCAAGTTGCTCTATTTATCCACCCTCAATTTTGGTTGGTTATACCTGAGGAAGTTTAATCTGTCAGACTCCAACATGCTGTATCCATCGACCAAAAATTGTTGAAATAATCTTCTTGATCGTAAAAGAGTAGGTGCTTCAACTTGTCTGGACATGATCCTAAAAGTAAGCCACTCTCTAATTGTAAGATGATTTCTCTTTTTTTGAATGTAGGGACCCATGTCTCTATGAAGGACATCTTACCTATAACCGTCTTCCCCATAAGGAAAGAGAAGGGGATATTGGTAGCCTAGATAGCTGGTATGGAGTTCATCAATCCTTTTCAAATTCCCACTACAGTTTTCCATAATGATATCCCTTGGAAAAGGAGTATCAACATCGCCAACTATAAGTGCAGCAACTTCACTAACAGATGGGAGATTGTAAATTCTTCCATCAGTAGACCTCTCTGATATAAGTCTTAATTTAAGGTTTGGAACATTGAGCCCCCGCATTCTGTCTCTTGTCATTCTAAAAGACTTTCCATGAGTATTGTGTCGGTCAAGCATGACTTTCAATTGTTGGACTATGTGAAGATCAATATTTGAGTTTTTTTTGCACAAATGGAAATGAATTAAGGAATTTGGTTGTAAATAACTATTTCCTTTTACTAAAAGCTGAATTTCAAGTAGTGGGAGTTTGTACCTGAAATGTGCAGTTCTATGTTTCACCTCGTTCTCAGTATCATAAATATATAATTGTGCAAACTTAGGAGTATTTCCTGGTGTTGGTAAGAGGCTACCAATTCGGTGAGATATTTGTCCTTGAATACGCAATGTTGGAGGTGCTCTACCATTATTAAAAGTTCTATCTAGTTTTGCCCCCGGAGATGTAAAGGCAAACATCAAGTTGTAAGCCCGAATATTTTCTTGATAGTTCTTGCTCTCGTTTGAGACGTTGTTGAACAATAGATGAGAAAGATAATCGGGTGGCATATTCAAAAGAGGTAGTTGAATCTTGCCTTTAGGATAACAGAGTGAAAAATTTGGATTTGCCGCCTGTCTATACTTATCACTGCGTTCTTGGTACCAGAATTGAGCCCCACACCATTGACACTGGAAGTGTTGATGACCAATATCAAAGTACTCTGAAAAGTTAGGCATTCTCAAATCAAAAACAATTCCCTTTATTTAAAAGAGTGAGGAGAATTGAAATACAACTGTCATACGAAATGAAATTTTTACCAACCTTGAATGAGAAATGTAGATTGAGGAGCTACATAATTGTCAGCAACAAAGTCATCATCTGAGTTGTTACCAAGTTCTGCATCAAATCCTGTTTGTTTGAAGTAGCAATTAGTTTTAGATTCAAAAAATAAGGTTATATAAAAAAATGGTATTATTATAGTGTAATAGAGTACGCTGGAAGTTGTCTTTGTTGGTTGTTGAGTCATCATCTGAATCTTCGGCAACCGTAGAAGGTATGTGTTGAGTGGTCGTTGTCGAAGATGATGCACCTTGTGTTTCAAATGGTACGTTTGAATTCACATATCCAAATCTATTCATAAGATTTATTTCGAAAGCAGCAGTGTCAACAATGTTTCTTTTCCTTTTTGATTGAATGGTAGCTGGCTCATTTCGGATAGTTACATTTGATGTAGGAAAGATGGTTGAACTGGAAGGTCTAAAACCCTGGGTTGTTTGATTAATAGTTGCACTTGTTATATCATTCAGTGGAGTTCTTTGTGGAATTTTTGTTGTTGGAGTTGCAAATTCTGAAGAAGAACTACCGATGTTTGTATTTATGTTTGAATTAGGCAACTTATATTTGAATTAGGCAACTGAGGTCCCAGGTTAGTGACATTTGAAACTTTCGAAGTTGTTGTTGAGAAAGGTGTAATTGGACTTGATGTTGAGGTAGGCATTAAATTGTGGGGTGGAGTTCTTCTATAACTTACTCTAGAAAGCCCTTTGAGAATTTTCCTTCCGTCATTTCTTGCACTTGAAGAAGGCTGATTTTGTCTGTTGTCCTTGGTATCCGTTCCTATAAAATATGAGGAGAAACAAATATTGTTAAAGAAAGTCATGGGGTCTGTATATCAAATAATGTCTTATGTAATCCAGAAGGCAGTTGGTTTGATAAAATTTATAGTTATCAATCTGTGTACATGAATTTTAAAGGGACTGCAAAAAGTATGATGAATCTGATGCATAAATAAAGGACTATAGGTTGGTAGGCTAGGCAGGCCTTCTTATAGTGTGGTGGGCCGACATACACCAACTCAGCCTACCCTTTTTAGCAGGCCAACCTATAGGGTCCAAGCCGGTTTGTCGCCCCTGACCAAAATGAATTTTAAGGCTTTTTTAAAAGAAAACTTTAAGGTGCAATCTTTTCAGTATAATATAATTTATTTAAGGTATTATATTTTTGGCTCCGACTAAAGTGGACTAGTAGGATAAGTCCATGTAGGACAAAATTTGATAATAGACCCTCATCACTATACCTTTTTTTTCTAGCTCCCACTCTTCGTTGCTTCATATTATATTCCAAAGGGAAATCCTTCTTGTTATGAAACGAAAACGGCAGTGTCAAAGGAGTTTCAATCATTCACGCCGCACAATGTATTTTTATGAAAATGAAAACAAAAGTAAAATAGTGCATTTCCCACAATTCTTACAAAATGCTATTATTCGTATCGGATATCATTGTTGCATTCCAAAATATGGTATAATAGTCACAGTATCTTGCATTGATGTGTCCTTTATAAAAACTTCATCATAATACAAAGCAACTATATTAACTTCATAAACTTTATATTTCATTCTTTAGTTAGCTATAATTCAATAATTCGTAATTCAATGTTCTTATTTTAAAAGAATCTGCTTAACGACATTGCATCACTTGTTAGAAAGTTTGGGTTTAGCAACTTGTTGCTATGCAA
The DNA here is from genome assembly GCA_039519185.1 of Astragalus membranaceus. NCBI lineage: Eukaryota > Viridiplantae > Streptophyta > Magnoliopsida > Fabales > Fabaceae > Astragalus > Astragalus membranaceus. The sequence goes on along the minus strand of CM076847.1, from coordinate 91,331,948 downwards.
TCATTCTGGTGGCCGAACAAGTTGAAGCTTATTAATGTGAGATATACCCAAAAAAGACACCAGGGTTGGTATGGGGGATAGATATCTCCCAAAAAAGGCACCAAGGTTGGTATGGGATGTTGGGGATAAACACGTGAAAGGGACAAGAAAGGAAGTGGCGGCGCTAGAGGGACAAGAGGAATGATTAGGACAATATAATATTAGGTAAAAGCTGCACTGAATTTCATAAAAATAGGTTACGGATTACATGCTCCTGACGTCTATATTTATATACAATGAAACAGGCCCAGACCCATAATTTCGACTGGCCCATTTCGACTAGGTTTCTAACTACACCTATTATTATTACAAGCAATAGAATTACAAGGCATATCTCAATATTCCCTCCTAATTCACATTGCTGAGTGACATCATCTCAAGCATTGTTCTCAATTCTTCGAATCTTCCCTTTTGCAATGGCTTGGTCATTGCATCAGCTACTTGAAGTTCCGAACAGCAATCTGGGTAAGTGTCGAATCCTTCTAGTCTTACTGATCTCTGCCTTTCCCTTTGCGACCTTCTTAAAGGTTCGACAGCAATGGGTTCTTCTGGCTCTTCAGTTTCGACCTCTTCATTCTGATCATCTTGATCAGAGACTTCGTCGAAGTCCATCATTGTAGTTTTCTCACAGCCTTCTTCCCAGTTCCAATGTTTCGACTCATCTACTACGACATCTCTGCTTTTCACTATTTTCTTCTGCACAGGATCATACAGTTTGTATGCTCCTGTCGAATGATAGCCAACAAGAATCATTTGTTGTGCTCTATCATCCAGCTTGCTTCTTAGTTGCTCAGGGACATGTCTATAGCATACTGAGCCAATTATTCTGAGATGCTTGACACTTGGCTTTCTTCTTAGCCAAGCTTCTTCAGGTGTCTTTCCAGTCAATCTCTTTGTGGGGCATTTGTTCAGAATGTATACTGCTGTGGCTACAAGTTCTCCCCATAAACTGTGAGGTAGTTTCTTCTCCTTCAACATGCTTCTTACCATATTGAGGATGGTCCTGTTTTTCCTCTCAGCAGTACCGTTATGCTGAGGCGTGTAAGGTGCAGTGACTTCATGCACAATTCCTTCTTTCTCACAGAATTCGACAAATCCATGAGAATTGTACTCACCACCTCCATCGCTTCTAAGGGTTTTGATTGCACATTCACTCTACTTTTCAATCATTACCTTAAACTTCTTGAATATTTCTAGTACTTTACTCTTCCTTTTGATCAAATACACCCAGGACATTCTAGTGTATTCGTCAATGAAAGTGACAAAGTACTTGTTCCCTCCTAAGGAACATACTTCGAAAGGACCACAGACATCAGAAAATATCACCTCTAGCTTCTTCTCTGCTCTGCTAGGTACTTCTGATTTAAACGAGTTTCTTGGTTGCTTCGACTTGCAACAACTCTCGCAAACTTCGACAGGTACTTTTACTGCAGGTAACCCATGAACCATCTTCTTTTCATGTAGTTGACTCAAGCTCTTGAAGTTGAGGTGGCCAAATCTTCTGTGCCACTTCCAGTGCTCCTCTTCGACAGTACTCTTGAGGCATGTTCTTCGACTACTTGCAATTTGATCTTGAAGGTTCTGTTACTCTGCATTAACACCTTCAGGATCAACTTCTTGGTCGAATCAAACAGGCTGAGACTGTTATCACCCATTTCGACGGTGAATTTCTTCTCGATCATCTGCCCAATGCTTAGCAGATTGCTCTTCATAGCCGGTACATAAGTTTGTTGGGGATAAACACGTGAAAGGGACAAGAAAGGAAGTGGCGGCGCTAGAGGGACAAGAGGAATGATTAGGGCAATATAATATTAGGTAAAAGCTGCACTGAATTTCATAAAAATAGGTTACGGATTACATGCTACTGACGTCTATATTTATATACAATGAAACAGGCCCAGGCCCATAATTTCGACTGGCCCATTCGACTGGCCCATTTCGACTAGGTTTCTAACTACACCTATTATTATTACAAGCAATAGAATTACAAGGCATATCTCAATATGGGATGGAAAAATTTCTATAAAGGGAATAAATTCAAGTCATGTAATAAGATCAAATTTCAATTTAGTATCTATTTCAACATTTGTCTATCATTTTTAAAGTTTTCAACCCTAGCGTTGTTGGGGCTCTCTCTTTTTCCGCCACACCTTTCTTCCTCACAGTCACCTCTCTCTTTCTCGTTGTCATTGTCTTTCGCTTTTTCTCATTTTTCTGGTAGATTTGGGAAGTTATTGTCCAAAACCTCTATTCTTGGTTGATTCCGTTCACCACAACCACCACCCACTAGGTGGAGAAATTGTGACTAGTTTGGTGCCGAGTAGTGAGTTCGAGGGTGTTGAGATTGGATGAGTGAGTCAACTTAGGGGTGGTTCATGGGGACTTGTTAATGAGGTCAGGGTTTGGAAATGGAGGTGAGGTTGGCGTATGCAGCGGGTGGGATAAAGGTGAATTGGTGGTGGTCAACGAAGGAAATTTGGAGACTAGTTGGCGAGAGAAGCGAGGGGGTGGAGATGGTGTTGTCTTGGGGAGTGTGGAAATGAGTTGTGACAGAATTTTGATCTGAGGGGAGCGTTTTAGGAAGGGAGTTGCAAGAATATGAAAAGCAAGAATGAATCAAATAAAACTCTAAACAACAAATTTAAAACCCTCATAATATGTAAATAGCTTCTTGCAATTAATTTGTGCCTAAGTACACAATTTACTCGCGAGAATCCTATTACCACCTTATGTCTGCAGCGATAATTAGGACCTACAACCTAAGCTATGATACCAACTTTGTCACGACCCAAAAACTCTAATCGTGGTCGGTGCACAGACTTAGACTCTTAGCCTGACAAGCCTAAGAAAACAACTCTTTACCAATAAGTAGTTTAAAGAAGTAATATTTAGTTTCATAAATCTACCGAAATTTTTGCAGTCTTTTATATTTCAAACGTTCCCAAAATACTAGTCATTCAATTCTGCCAAATTTTAAAATAACATAAATTTCTGATGAGTTTAAAGACAACATACATTCCCCAAAGAAAAGCTTTACTAGACTTTCCTATAGCTGCAGATTATATCAAAATACAAAGAATCACAAATGTAGTGCCGCCAATCTAGAAGGCCTACCAAAAGATGAACACCGAACACTTAAACCTGCTAGCAGCTCTTAGAGCATCTTTAATAGGAGTGAACTAAATAGGTAAACTAAAGTGATTTTTGTGGGCCCAAATTGCCACGTAGGATTTAAGTAATTTTTAGTTGACTTAAGTGATTTTTACTCCAATCAGAGTCATTTACAAGAAACCATATATGGTCCCACTTATTTATATTTTCTTGATTTTAACTTTATGTATATGGGTTTTCTTGAAAGAAGAAAGAAAAAATATTGTTGTTTTAAGTTTTAGTTGCCGTAGTGAGATAGTGGACGCCAAGTAAAAGTTTAGTTTACTTTGTGCCACATAGGAAACCTTTAGTGCATGTTCCATATACTTTGCGCATCTTAGAGTTTGTTTCTCGCTAAACAACTAGCGCTAAAGGTGCTCTTACTCAAGTGCTTAGGAATCTGAAAAAAAAAAAAAAATATAAAGAAAGGGTAAGTCACAAAGACTACCATCATAGAATTATGCTTAGGTAACAATCATAGTAACCTTTAAAAATTTAAAATCAAAATATCAATTCAAATGAATCACACGTGAGAGAATCAAAAGACGACTTCATCTCGTTAATAACCCTCTCCACCTAAGGGTGGCCTCCCCTTGTGGGCGGCTTCATCTAATGGATAGCCTTTTCCCCTTTCAACTCCATTGAATCATGATTACGGGGGGAAGTATATCTTTTTGATATCCCTCTCCCTAAGAGTGGCCTCCCCTTATGAGAGGCTCCATAACGGATAGCTCTCTCCACCCGAGATCATATAACTAGGTGCACCTAAACCGTCAATTCGCTAACAGTTACAGGTTCTAATATCAATTTACGTCATTTGCATACGCGTACCATTGTAAAAGAACCAAGTTAAATACCGACATCAATAGTCTTAAAACGATAATTTCAAAGAAGCTAAAATAGTTTTTCTAATGGCGGGTTTCCCATTTATAAATAATTAATAACTTGAAATTATCAAAAGGTATAAACTAACGACATTTAAAATAATTTAACTATGTGACGATACCGTCATCCACTCACAATTATGGATAATCAACTATTTAGCTCTCTAACACCCTTCTGGAGAAGTAAGCAAAGCAATAACAGACAAATATGAAAATCAATAATATTCTCAAGGTTTTAGAAGGTTATTCAACAACTCTACTAACCATCCACTACAAAAAACTCGGCGATTAGTGTTGTGCGAAAAGTAGATGTGCAAGTATACACAATCGCAACAAGTAATATAATGATATGTAAAGTTCGTTCCCACATGGATTGGAATTAATCTAAGAAGTTTAAGTGATTAGAAACTTAGTAAAAAGAGTTGAGTAACAAATAAAAGTAAGGAGTTATAAACATAATGATTTGTGGTAAAGCAGTAGTGAATTAACAGTATTTAAGGGTGAGTTGGATAGCTCAGTTGTATGTAAATTCCCAAGAGTAGTGTTCTATAATATTTAGACGTTGTAGCGTTAAGCGCTGTAGCGCTTCAGAATCCGTAGACGCTGTAGCGCCTTGGTGGCGTGCCTTTCAGTCACTATCGGCAAACAGCCCACAAAACCGTGGCAAACGCTTGTAGCCACGGTTAGCGTAACAGTGGGAACTAAGGGCGTCGCGAAATTTTAGCCACGGCCAAAAGTAGCGTTAGCCACGCCCAAACAAACCGTGGTAACAGCCACTTAGCTACGGTTATGGTTTGGTTTAACATGGCCAAACCGCGGCTAAATCCTCGTTCCAAACTTTCAACATTCACAATTAGCCACGGTTACAACCGTGGCTAGATTGGAGGGAAGCGCGCGGGAATTTAGTCAATATTAATTACCCACGGTTTAACCATGGCTAACTCAATTTTTTTTTTTGATAAATTATGCTTCGTAGTAAAACGAAAATTATTCTTCCTGTTAAAACAAAGCTTATTTGTTAATGGCAACTTACTGTTCCATTGACCATATGTAATAAGTAAATAAAAAAGCAAAATTAATAAAGATGTGGTGGAATAAATTTTTGCATATATAGCTAATTAATTACTTAAGATGAAATTCTAACATCCATTAAAAAGTAATATTCAACATATAGTTACCAAAAAACCACAACTACAAAAATACCCAATCAACAAGTAATTAGAGATTCTAATAGATATTTTAAATATCTAGACTAAGATGAGGATGAACCTAGGTTGAACATCGATAATTCTTCTCCAAATTTATGTTGTCTAGCAGACGCTTCTTTCACTTGGCTCACTGATTCAACATTTGGTTGAACAAGCTTTTCCCCATGCATGTTCCAAAATGTGTACTTGCATGGAAAACCCTTTTCAAGGAGATGACTGAACACTTCAACTCTATTACGAGGAAAAAATCGACATGTATTACAAGGACATAATATTTGTCCATTGATTGATGCATTTGAAAAGGCAAAGTCCAAAAATTGGACTACCCCATCTAAGAAGTCTTTTGATTTTATTGGCTTATCAATCCAACTCTTATCAATCATAATTGCATAATCTGTTTGCAAATTGAAATGAAATTATTCAAGCATTTGAGATAGCAAATGACAATAATATAACATAAAAGATAAACACATAAAAGATAAGTTACAAAATGCATCTGCAAGTTCAAATCAATAACAGACACAAACTTTCTTATGAGAGTTTCAGTTTCTAGCTGAAGACAACTTTCCATTAGCCAAACAAACAAGACTACAAGATAAACATCTAAAAGATAAGTTACAAAATGCATCTGCAAGTTCAAATCAATAACATCATTGAAGTTTCAATAGTTACCTAAATTCAGAATCTTAACTCTCACTTTTTGGGTCCATGTTATTTTAAATTAATTCATCTATCTATTTCTGATTACTTGACAGTAAATTTAATTAGTAGGTAACGACTGAAGTGAAGTAGTATATTTCATCACTTTAAATTTAATTAATGTCGTAGGTAATGACTGAAGTCAAGTCTCTAATCATATCTTTTTAACAAACCCTTTCACATAAAATAAGACATTCATAGTATTAGTTGATAAAGGAAAAATAAAATAAAGGCTTCATCTAGAGGTTTTAATTACCATATATATGATTTACTTTTGTCATAAAAATGGTTATAATTGTCATTGGAGCAAAGAAATATGTTTAAAAATGATACAGTAGGTTCCCACATTCTCCAAGTTGACACCCTTTTCAGCCTGCAAGTAAGTAGTTAGAGTTAATTTACTTTTATGCAAGTAATGGTTTTCTGCCGTATATTCTAAATCCAATGTATTGTTATGCTGATAATAATTAAATAGGCTAAAGAATTAGCTACAGCTTCTGCAGCAAGCAAGGGACAACCTGCCCAAACTGATAATGATGCGGTGAGCATTATATTGCTACTTTTATTAATGGCTAAAGTGCTCTCGGGGTCCCTTATCTTTATTTAAAGTAACGATTTGGTCCTTTATCTTTTTTTTGTCCCAAATCAGTCCTTTATGTTTTAAATTTTTGACACATAAATCCTTTTCTGTCCCAAATCAGTCCTTTATGTTTCAAATTTTTGACACATAAATCATTTTTTTGACACATAAATCAGCACTGTTAACGGAAAAAGATTTATGTGTCAAAAATTTGAAAGATAAAGGACTTATTTGGGACAAAAAAAACATAAAGGACTAATTCGTTACTTTAAATAAAGATAAGGGACCCCGGGAGCACTTTAGCCTTTATTAATTGATTACATTTTGACACAATACATCAAACTAATTAAGCCGATCCTATTATTTGAGATTGAATTTACTCAGTTTTATCATTTAGCAACATGTTACCTTGATAGCAGAAAAATGTTAAATGATTAATAAAAAGCATATTAGCAACATGCTCTTCTAGTCTTTTCTTTCATTCGCAATTTATTATACGACTACATACAACAAATAGGAACAATACATAATTACTTCGGGAGAAAAAACACCATATATAGTTAATTAACCGGATGCATTAGAATGTATCAAGGACCTCAAAGAAGTGAAGGAAATTTGAACTTGAAGAGCCAAACCTCAAAGACGATACTCGTAATTGGAGAAATCGATGAAACCGCCACTGCGTTTGAAATAGACCTTGACGAGAACCACACTTTTGTCCTCGCCGCAACTGAGTTCAACGAAACCGCCGCGAGCCAACAAGATGATGCAACTGTGAATGCAGCAATCAAGACAACAACAAGAAAGAATGAAAAAAAAAATAAAGAAAACATAATCAAGAAAGAAGTAAAAGACACAACTAAAGAAAAATAAAGAAATTGATGTTTCACCTTGAGAGAGGAACTGATGAAGCAGCTTGCACCTAGAGGGGAACGAAGGGACCAAACAGTGAGGAGCAGATTGAAATCTATTGAGCCAAGAAGTGAAATTCAGCCAGAAATATCAGATTATCAGATATAACAAATTCAAAAAGAAATATTCAGCGAGAAATCGATTGAAACTCAGTGAACACAAATGGGAACTGACTGATGATGTATCAAGCATATAAATCTAATTGAATGCAGCAAAAATCAAATTGAAAGCAACAAAAATCAAATTGAAAGTGTTGTAACTTTATGTACCTGAAACAATAATAATGCAACAAACCCAGCCAGCCAAACAGAAAATAATTGCAACCCAAAATGCAAACAACAGAATGTCAACTTCCTTATTCACACACACACATTAACGAATTAGAGACAGAACCATATGAACAGAAATTGAGAATGCGAAATATCAGAGAACTCAGAAATTACTCAAACCGAATTGCAAGAAAATAAACCCAGAAACATTCAAACCGAAACAGTAAATGCAAGAAAGCATTAAAATCAAGAAAGAAGAAAGAAGAAAACATAAAGAAAGAAAGAAACTAATTGGTACCTACGATGAGAAGGAAGTTGCGAGAGAGAGCTTTTACCTTCTGGTTTCACCGAGAGAGAGCTTTCACGGTTTCCCTTCTGGTTCACTTCTTCATGGTTTCCCTTCTAGTTTCCCTTCTTGGGGATTTCGTTGGTTCACTTCTTCGATCAGGAGATTGATTCACTTTTTGGGGGTTTTCGTTGTGAAGAGAGGTTGGAATCGTGGCGGCTAGGTTTTGGTACACTGAAATCGTGGAGGCTGGGTGAAGTGAAATCGAAGTGAAGGTGAAGTGAAATCGATTGAAATTCACCGAGTTATCAGATTGGAGGCTAGGTTTTGGTACACTGAAATTTATTGAAATTCAGCGATTGAAATCGAAGTGAAGGTGAAGTGAAATTCGATTGAAGGTGAAGAAGGTCTAGAGAAGTATCAGATTCAGCGATTATCAGATTGGAGGCTAGGTTTGAGCACAGTGAAACGATTATCAGCCAGCGAATTAAGAGGGAGAATGAAATTTTTTTCTAAAGCTTCCCGGTTATTTAGCCACGGGTGTAGCATGGCTAACATAACTTTTAGCCACGTGCAAACTAGTTGTGCCTAAATTAGTGTGGCTAACAGCCGCTATTTTGGTAGTGTAAGGAACCAACAAGATCCCTAAATATCTACCCCAAACCTTGAAATTAATTTTTTCATCACAAAACCAATGTGTCAAAGATGTATTCTTGAATAATGAGTAGTGAGTATACCTCAAATAGCACTAACAAGCAACCTTCAAGGTGTGGGTAGCTTTCTCCTATTTTAGAGCAAAAAGTCAAAAACATTAACCCCAAAATTTTACCCAAACACACTCAAGAGATAAATGAGATAACTTTCCTTAAAATATGACTCAAATATGTAAGATTTAGGGTGAGATTGGGTCACTTGAAGCGAGGAGAAGAAGAAGAAAAATGGAGGATAAGAGAAATGGTGGAAGAGAAGAAGAAAGGGGGGAGAGAGTTGTAGAGAAGGAAATAGTGGGGATAGGGTTCTGTTTTGTTTTTAAAAGGGTGTGGTGTGGTGTGTTTTTTTTCCTTGTTACTGAAACTGTGTGTTTCATTCTTCCCGCCTTAAAAAAACCCGTCCTCGAATTTAACTACGACTACTAACTTTGGGTCTCAAATAAGTGTGGATAATTTCCACGCATGACTTCTTTGGTTTCCAAAGTTGTGTCTTCACCCGATGACCCTTTCCAAAGAAATTCCAGTGAAACAATATCCTTTAAGCGTAAATGCCTCACCTGCTTATCAGTTATCGCTACTAGATGTTTGGTGTAAGATAAATGCGCATCTAACTGCACATCTTCATGACTAATCCACATGAGAAAGTTCATAAAGGTACTTTCAAAGCATAGAAATGTGAAAAATGTGTGAACTCCAGAGAGATATGGTGGAAGCACCAAGAGGTAAGATACAAGTTTGACTCTCTCCAAAATCTCAATTATCCACATCATGAACACACTGTCGATATCCAAACCACAAGACACCATCTGAATCAATTGAATATTCTGAAGTTTTACCATTTCATACACCATCTATCACATTCACCAAATGTGTGTCTTGAATTTGAGCCTTCGTGATATCGCCAACCAAGGTGGATCAAATTTGCGTGTGAGCTAGTAATGCACTTGAATGATCAACGTTTATCTGAACTTTGTTTTCAACAAGTCCTTGAAAATATTTAACTATAGGTCTTTTTATTTCTATTATGTGAGCATAACTACCCATAGATTTCCTACTCAAAGCGTCTACTACTACATTTGCCTTTCCAGGGTGATATAGGATCGTGCAATCATAATCTGTCAATAATTCCATCCATCTCCTTTGCCTTAAATTCAAATCTCGCTATTGAAAGATATACTTAAGGCTCTTGTGATTGGTATATATCTCACATGTTTCCCTATGTAAACAATGCCTTCAAATCTTAAGAGCAAAAATGACTGCTCATGTGTGTGGGATTTTTCTACTCATGCCCTTTGAGTTGTCTTGATGCATAAGCGATAACCTTGCCATGTTGCATGAGCACACAACCAAGGCCAATTCTAGAGGCATCCCAATAAACTGCATAACCTACACCACCTATTGGCAATGCCAAAACTGGAGCTGAAGTCAAGCATTCCATTAATTTTTGAAAGCTTTCCTCACTTTCATCTGTCCACTGAAACTCAACTTTCTATTGGTTCAGTCTAGTCAATGGGAAGGCAAGTTTAGAGAAATCCATCACAAAACGACGGTATTATCCAGCTAAACCAAGGAAACTTCGAATCTCCTTCACTGTGGTGGGTCTAAGCCAACTTTGTACTGCTTCCAGCTTACTTGGGTCGACACTTATTCCATCCTTCGACACCACATGCCCACGGAATGTCATGCTATCAGGCCAAAATTCACACTTGGAGAATTTGGCATACAATTACTAACCTTTGATGTTGTGCATGCTCCTCTTTGCTCTTCGAATACATGCACCAGTAACTCATCAATGAAAACATTCACAATATGATCCAAGAATGATTTAAAAATAAAAGCTGTAGGGGCATTAGTGAGTCCGAAAGACATAACCAAGAATTCGTAATGTCCATTTCGTGTGCGAAAAGTTGTTTTTGGTATATCTCCCTTCTTAATCTTTAGCTGGTGATACCCAGACCGCAAATCAATCTTAGAAAAGCATTGAGCTTCCTGAAGTTGATCAAACAACTCATTAATGCGGGGTAACATATTCTTATTCTTTATAGTGACTTTATTTAGTTGTGTATAGTCTACACACAACCGCATGTATCCATCTTTTTACAAATAATATCGGCGCTCCATAAGGAGAAGAACTTGGGCGGACAAAGCCCTTATCATGAAGATCTTGTAGCTGCTCCTGTAACTCCTTAAGTTTTGCTGGTGTCATTCGACAAGGAGGAATAGATATTGGTTGAGTGTCGGAAACCAAGTCTATATGAAAAGCAAAAATGAACCAAATAAAACTCTAGACAACAACTTTGGAACCATCATAAGATGTAAATAGCTTCTTGCAAGTAGGTTGTGCCCGAGTACACAATTTACTCGTGAGAATCCTATTACCACCTTATGTCTACAGTGATTAGGACCTACAACCTAAGCTTTGATACCAACTTTGGCACAACCCAAAAACTCTAATCGTGACCGGCGCACAAACTTAGACTCTTATCAATAAATAGTTTAAAGAAGTAATATTTACTTTCATAAATCCGCCAAAATTTCGGCAGAGTCTCCTTTATATTTCAAACATTCCCAAAATACCAGTCATTCAATTTACAACAATGAATCACCTGCCAGATTTTAAAATAACATACTAAATCTCTGATGAGTTTAAAGACGATATACATTCCCCAAAGAAAAGTTTTACTAGAGTTTCTTATAGTTGCAGATTATATCAAAATACAAAGAATCACAAATGTAGTGCCGCCAATCTAGGAGGCCTACCAAAAGATGAACACCGAACACTTAAACCTGCTAGCAGCTTTCAATCAACTGCTTAGGAATTTGAAAAATAAAGATAAAGAAAGGGTAAGTCACATACTTAGTGAGGGAACAACAATCTCCATCAACCGGGAGGGAAATCATGCAAGACACGAGTGTTTTAACAGAACTCGTAGAAGTATGCTTAGGTAACTATCATAGTAACCTTGAAAAATGTAAAATCAAAATATCAATCCAAATGAATCACACGTGAGAGAATCAAGAGATGGCTTCATCTCGTTGATAGCCCTCTCCACCTATGGGTGGCCTCCCCTCAGGGGCGGCTTCATCTAACGGATAGCTCTTTCCTCTTTCAATTCTATCGAATCATGATTACGGGGGCAACTACATCTCGTTGATAGCCCTCTCCCCTAAGAGTGACATCTTCTTAGGGGCGGCTCCATCTAACGGATAACCCTCTCTACTTGAGGTCATATAACTAGGTGCACCTAAACCCTCAATTGACGCAAAACATCTCTAAATCATTATTATATCATCTGCATACGCTTACAAATGAAAAATAACCAAGTAAGTTAAATACCGACATCAATAGTCTTAAAAGGATAATTTCAAAGAAGCTAAAATAGTTTTCCAAGGGAGTGTTTCCCATTTATAAATAATTAATAACTTTAAATTATCAACACGTATAAAATAACGATATTGAAAATAATTTAAATTTGTGATGATGACCGTCATCCACTCACAATTATGGAGAATCAGCTATTTAGCTCTCCAACACCTTATGGAGAAGCAAGAAAAGCAATAACAGACAAACCTGAAAATCAATAATATTCCCAAGGTTTTTTGAAGGTTATTCAAGAGCTCTACTAACGATAAGGAACCAACAACATCCCTAAACATCTACCCTAAACCTTGAAACTAATTTTTTTTAATTATAAAACGAATGTGTCAAAGACGTATTCTTGAATAATGAGTAGTGAGTATACCTCAAATAGCACTAACGAGCAACCTTCAAGGTGTGGGTATCTTTCTCGTCTTTACACTACAAGAAAAACAGGATTTTGCGGGGGGCAAAATCCGCCGGAAAAGCCATATTTCCGCCGCAAAATTGGACTTTGCGGCGGACTTTTTCCGCCTGTAGCCAGGTCGCAGCAAACGCTTTCCGGCGGAAAATCCGCTGGAAAAGCATTTTCCGGAGGATTTTTAAAAAAAAAAAAAATTTGGCATTTTCCGGCGGATTTTTTGGCATTTGCGGCGGAGTTTAATTTTTTTTTTTTTAAAGAATTTTTTTTTTTAATCCGCCGCAAATGCCAAAAAGCCGCCACAAAAGCCAATTTTTTTTTTAAAAAACCGCCGGAAATGCCTAAAATCCGCCGCAAAATCCAAAAAAAAATTAAAAAAATCCGGCGGTAAAAAATTTGAATTTTTGATTTTTTTTTTCAATTTTTTCGAATTTTAATGTTTAATTTGTATTTTAATAAAAAGTAAGAAAAAATGAAAATGAAGTAGAATATGAGAAAAAATGATATAAAAAAGAATGAAAATAAATAAATGAATGAGTAGGTAGAAGTAGGAAGGAATAAGAATGAAAGAGAATATTAGAAGAGAACGATATAGGAGAGAATGTGAATAAAGAAATAAGAATTAAGGAGTGGATGAAAAAGAATGAAGAAGAAAGGAGAAATATAGAAGAGATATGTAGAGAAATTTATGGAGATGAGAATATAAGAAATATAGAAGACAGATATGTAGAGAAATATAGAAGAGAATGAGAATGAAATAAAGAGTGAAATGAGAGAATGAGAGGAGTGCAGGAGAAATTTTTATTTATAGGCGGATTTTTTTCCTCCGAATTTTCCGGCTGATATTTGAAATTTTCGGCGGATTTTTTGAAATTTTTTTTGGCTTTTGCGGCGGATTTTTGGCATTTCCAGCGGATTGTTTAAAAAAAAAAGTTTCGAATTTTTTTTTTTGCCTTTTGCGGCAGATTTTTGGCATTTGCGGCGGATTTTTTTTTTAAAAAAAAAATTTCGCCGGAAATACCTCAAAATCCGCCGGAAAAGTTTGCGGCGGATAAAATCCGCCGGAAACTTTCTGGCGGATAAAACGGAAATTCCTCAAATCCGACGGAAAGTTTCCGGCGGATAAAAATCCGCCGGAAAGTCCTGGCCGGAAAATCCCATTATTCTTGTAGTGTTAAGAGCAAAAACCCTAGCGCCAAAATTTTACCCAAAAGTACTAAGAGAGAAATGAGATGACTTTCCTTAAAATATGGCTCAAATGTGTAAGATTTGGGGTGAGATTTGGTCACTTGAAGTGAGGAGAAGAAGAGGAAAAATGAAGGATAATAGAAATGGTGGAAGAGAAGCGGAAAGAGGAGAGAGAGTCGCAGTGAAAGAAATAGTGGGGGGTGGGGTTCTGTTTTGTTTTTAAAAGGGTGTGGTGTGGTGTTGTGTTTTTTTTCCTTATTACTGAAACTGTGCATTGTGGTGTCGTGTTTCTTTTTTCACATTGTTTTTGCTTTACGTTGCATTTTCGTGTAATTTCTTGCTTGAGTCTAGTTTCTGCTTAATTTAGGATCTATTACAACAATTTTGGTGAAGTTTGTTTGAGATTTAAGCACTTTAGCGCCAATACATGATTTCGCTATCTACTTTTGAAAATCGCGCCATCTTTAAGTTGTAAACACTTTTAGACAAATCTATTCCATAACCTGATTCTTTGTTCAATTTCGTTCAACTTGGTGTTGTTTTGATTGAGTTGCCATTGAAGGCCCTTCAAGGTTGAAGAATCTTCATCCTCAACCTAAGATGCCAGATCACCACACTAGACGAAAATCTTAGAAAAAGACCACTTTGATTAAGATTTGAAAGATAAAAGACTAAAGTTGGAAAAAAAAGATAAAAGACCAAACTGAAACTTTGGTTAAAGATAAATGACCAAATATGTAATTTAGTCTATAAACAATTTTCTTTTGACAGGGGTAGCTTATAAACAATTAAAACCGATATGTACAAAAATAAATATATTCTTTCGTAATAAGTAGTCACTATTTGTTTTATTTGGCATAGAAAGGATCTTAATTACTAATCAATTTCAATTTAAAATTACAAATAATTTCAATTTGAGAATTATTCGTAGTAAACGATACGATGATGAGGTATTTTGCTAATTAAAAGATAAACGATAAATAGTTAATTTGAGAAAGAGGAAATATGCATAAATAAAAATACTTTATTATATTTACAATAGTTAATAAGAGTTTATTAGTATGTACCAATAATGTAAAGATTTTTACACATGTAATCTAACAAAAATGTAAAGATTTTTACACAAATGGTAAGAGTGATTTTCAAGATGAGGGATGAGCGCGATAAAATTCAAACATTTTTATATGATATTAATTTCCTTTTTTGACAAAATATGAAGTATTAATTTCTAATTGGTCGACGTTGTAAAATATATAGACATGGTCGATACACATCAACCAAATCTAATAATTATTTAAGTTTAATTAGTATGCACCATCAACGTAAAAATATTTACACAATCCACCAATCAAAAGTCATAATATGTGTGACTTTAAAATTAATTGGGATGAAGTCATAATATGTGTTATTTCCTGATTGACAGATGGTGTAAAAAGTCAGTTACACTGGTTTTTATTACCGAGAATATATATAAATTAAATTTTAATTATTTTTATTACTATTTTTAATATTTTATTTTGTCAAAATTTCTTTTAATGTTTTATAATCTCAAAATTTCAAGCCTGGCGTCACGGCCACATCCGATCCGTCCCTCCTTCTCATTTTCTGAGCTAGTCAGTTATACTACCAGTAACTCAGTGAGTCAAACTCGTGGACCCCTCGTCTTCTACCTCCCAATCGCTCTCCTCAATCCAAATCACTGAAACTATCTCCAAAACCCTACACACTCACCTTCGCCTCTCTCCAATTCCTATGTCCTTTTCTTCAATTTACCTCCCAATCACTCGCACCACATAATTACTCACTTCCGCTCCTTCTCCCGTAGATTCGCTACCCCTACGATCCATGGACGGCGCCGAGCAACATCTGGAAACGGCAAATGCGTTTCAGGAGTCCGAAAACGACACCTGCAAGATGCAGCAGCAGGAGAGGCGAGGGGAGTTGGTGAACGGCTACTTCGTTTACACTCGACGAAAGAGAACTCGACATTCTGAAAACGATGAAGCCAAAAGGTTAAAAACTGAAAATGCAGGAATTAAGGTGGAAAACCGGGTGTTATTCCAGAAAGGCGGTTCCGACGAGGCGGTGCAGAACGATGTCGTTTTATGGACGTCCAAACGGCAACGGCGACCGTCGTTTAAGCTTAAGGTTGAATCAGAAGATGCTTCTGCTGCTAGTGCTATTTCCACTGCTAGCGTTGAGAAAGCGAAAGCGAAAGCCAAGAACGTAGTGGTCAACTCGAAGCCTTTGACTTGCAAGGAGCTCTTTGATACTGGTTTTCTAGATGGTGTTCCAGTTGTTTACGTGGGTTGTAAGAAGGTTAGTTCTTCTTCATTTATTTCCTTAGTTAGTACTACTAACATTGCATTTTTCATTTTGTTTTTTATGTCGTGGATTATATTATGCTACGTGCCTGAACCATATATGTCATGTTAATTTTGTACTTATTGACTGAGAAATTGAGTTACCCATTCTGAGATGCTCTAATTAAAGTAACTAATATTAATACGATTTAGTTTTTATCCATTGCTAAAAATTCTTTATATTATTGTCTGATCTAATTCACTTATATTTAAACAAGTCATTCTCGCTGCTTATTATAATAATGAATAAGGTCAACGTTTTTCTAATGAGATTTTATCGCATAATTGAATAAATTGAATGATATGACAATCCCACGTAATTGAATGATATCGTAAGTTTTCAGATAAGCTTTTAAAAAAAGGCTTGACTCAATGTAGCATTATTTCAAATTATTATCGGCCATATCACTGGTGGTGACTAGTGGATAAGCTAGCATACTGGCCAGTGGCCTCTGAGTTTAATACTGATGGTTGTGATTGTAGGCTTCGGAATCGGGATTGCAGGGTGTAATTGCAGGTGGGGGGATATTGTGCTCGTGTTGTTTATGCAATGGACGCAGAGTGAGTAGCTATTGTCATTTTTGTCTTTGGGTCATGGTTACCCAGAAAAACCCACTACCCAGTGGTTTCTTTGGTTCGAGACTGCTCTTTCATCTGTAGTTCCTTTTTCCTTCTGCCTATGTAGGTTATTCCCCCTTCCCAATTCGAGATTCATGCGTGCAAAACATATAAGAGGGCAACACAATATATTTGCTTTGAAAATGGGAAGAGCCTGCTTGAACTATTGGGAGCATGCAGGACAGTTCCCTCACATGCTTTGGAGGCGACCATTCAAAATTTTGTTTCTTCGCCGCCTGAAGAAAAATATTTCACTTGCAGAAGTTGCAGAGGTAAGGGCTTTGCTTTTGTTATTTACAATAGTTATTTTTTTGGTACGAGTAGTTATGTTTTTTGTTGTCAAGTTTGTCATGATGATCATAGTTTTTGGTGCACCACCACCACCACCACAGGGTGTTTCCCTACTTCAACCGTGGAAAGAATAGGGCTCATATGCCATTCTTGCGTGGAATCAAGGAAATCTGAAGACAGTTCTATTCGTGCAGTTGGTAAAAGAGTCAGGTACATATTTCTTCTACTTCTAGGTTTTACAACTAACCGTAGGGGTTTTAAGTGAGTTAGGAGTCCTTAAGAATGAGCTTACTAAAGATAATACAAGAGAACAAACTCATTTACTCGATACCTTAAGGTTTTGGGTAATGGTGCTGCAATGTCATATTCACTCTATGTGGCCTGTGGTTTTGGCCCATTGTCGTGATCCCCTTGTTCATGAGCTCCCTCAAACCATTAACAAATTGTATCAGAACTGAAGGTTCCAGTGTCACGTATTTGGAGGCAACCGTTTGTATGGGTATTAGTTTTGACCATGTTTGTGGAGCCACACATGATGAGACACTTCGACTTTTTGTTGAGAATTCTGGAGACCTGTTTGTACTTAAAGAAGGCTTTTACCTAAGAGGGAGGATACTTATGTGATGACCCACACTTGAGGGGGAATGTTGAGTCATATACTCAATTCTTTAAAAGTTTAAGGTTTAGGCAACAATGTTATGTCATGTTCACTCTTTGTGGTCCGTTTCTTTGTATTCACGCAGACTCTCCCTTGCTCTGGGGCTCCCCTGAAACCCAATGCTAACTAGCTTTCTTTCTTGAGATTTTGAAAAGCCATGATTTGTGATTATTTATTCACTTACGAAGTAGTGTTTTGAGTTTTAGTAATAATCTGTGAAATATTATATAACAAATGGCTTTTGAAGGATATAAGCTAATGTTTTTATCCGACTTAGTATTTGTATAGCTGTTTATCTTACATTTGCTTACATCATTATAGGCATTATAACAGAAATGCAAAAAAACTACTACCAGGGAATGATAAAGGAAAATAATTTTCCTTGTAAAATGGCAGATTTTAATTCTTGACTTTCTTGAATTGATTTGGTTTTACAAAACTGCTGGCTTGCTTACTTTACTAGTTACCAATCTATTGAATTACATTGTTTTACTAGAAAGGTTATTTGTAAAATAATTTTTTCCTATCATTGAAAAGTATTTTCTAAAAAATCATGTTTAAGCTGCAAAGATAAGTTTTTGAGCCCTTTCCCACTTTCTGACTTTTTTTTCCTGTCATCACTGTGTTACAATATTTCAGGACTCCTCGACCAATATTTAGTCCATCTAGTATTTCTGAAATGTGTATCTCTTCACAAACTAAGAGACATCAGAAGAGAACAAAGTGAGTTTTTATATCTATTCCATTTATCCTGTATATGATTCGAATTTTGTTAACTTTTGCACAACAATTCTGCATAGACCAATACTCCGTAGTTACATACTTACATGGTCTCAAACTTAATGTATTTCATAAAAGGATTTTCTTTTATTGGTTATATTAACATACATGTTCTCAACTATGTTATTAAGGTCAACAAAACGGGTTAGCAGGTCGAACTCTTCCAAGAAGAGTGCTCCCATGCCTACCTTATTCCGGAAGAAAAGTTTGTGCAGCATGGAAACAAAGTTTGTACCTTTCGTTATTTTTTAGCATCCTTATATAGTGAGGATGGCATACTTGTATGTTAATTTGTTTACAACCATGTCTCTTTTCTTCTCTTTATTTGAATCAGTTGTTATTACTAGGTCATTAAAACTGTCACTAAAATTGAAGATTGCTCCAATTACTTCAAATTCAAAGTGTTCACTTCTTCAAACTGAGAGTCAGTGGAGGATGATTAAAAAGTTAGTTTTTTTCTCCCCATTCTTCCTGTGTGTTTATATATCTGGCTCTATCTTTTTTTCCCTTTTCTTTAGTCTTAATAATTATTTGAATATTTGTTCATCCAATATGTTCTGCTTTAGGCATCAGCTATTTCATAAATTAATTTTTGAAGAAGATGGATTGCCTGATGGAGCTGAAGTAGCTTATTATGCACGCGGGCAGGTTGTTTCTGTGTGTATTTCATATAGAAGTTATTATATGTGTATCACTCTGTTAACTGATATATTCCGATTGGCAGAAATTGCTCGAGGGTATCAAAAAGCAATCCGGAATTATTTGTCGATGCTGCAACGCTGAGGTATTTATACTCTCTTTTCAATTATATGTTTGTGGGCACATATAAGGAATTTGTAAGTAGTACAGTGATAAGGAACATGATCAAAAAAGGGAAATTCTTATTAGATGAATGAACAAACGACAGGCCTCAGGCCAAGCTCAGGCCTAACACTTTCAACGCAGGCCAAACCCAGGCCTTGTAAAGCCTAGCTTAGTAGCTCGGCCCAGCCTATTCCCACGCCTAATCTCAGCCTAACTAAGTCTATTAACTAACCTATCAAGCCCCACCCCCACCCCCAAGCATGCACCTTATCCTCGAGATGAAGGATTATGTAAAACCAGAAACTCCAGCCTCCAAAAACTCTTGCAACCCGTAGCCTGTCAACCATAAAACTTCCACCTGGATCCCATTGTTGACAAGATGAAACCAACTCCTATTTTAAGTGTTGAACAATAGCTTAGAAGGGACAACATAAAAAAGGAATCAGCCAAATATCATTCTGTTGGACTTGCCTGCTTCCCAGTAATATGGGTCCAGACGTTAGCCCAATGTGTGAAATTGGGATACTGACCCAATCTGCTCCCTTTCCTCTGGGTTGAAGAGGATTCCACTCGCACCACACCATCAATCGGGTTCAGTGGTTTTGGCAATGGTAGTTGGGTTGGGTTAGCATGCATGTAGGACACAGTCCGTTGAGATTGGTTTGTGAGTAAACAAAGAGAGAGTTAGGAGAGAAATGGGATACTTCTCTTTGGTTAGCAAAAAAAGCGAAAAGCGACACAAAATGAGTGGGGCCCACAACTTTTTTCATTTCTTTGCTCTTATAGATATTGTTGTTCATGTGTAAAATAAGGGAAAATTACACATTAGTACACTACTTTTTACTAGGGGTATTTTTGTCCATAAATAAAAAGATTATCATTTCTCTCCTCCTCACAATCTGTAAAGATTATCGTTTCTCTCCTCAGTATACTTTCTAACACTATCTACCCAACTAATGAAAGAGAAAGAGAACTTCATACTTCCTTTTCTTCTCTTTCTCTTATACCAAACAATTAAATAAATCTACTCTATTTCTCACATCTCTTTCTCTCTTCTAACCTTCTCTTCCCAACCAAACAGAGAATTAGTGACCCATCTCCAGCAATCATGCTTGATGACATCCTGACACTCTGTAGTTTCGAAAATTCTTTCCTCCCCTCTGGTGGTGGAAGCATTGGGGGATCGGCCGGTGCCATTTTCAACTTTAATATTATGGCCCACTGCCCACCCCAAATTTTATTTAAAATATAAAAAGATCCCCATTTTTTACAATTTTCTCACTTCTTATTACACACCGTCGTTGTTCTCTCCTCCCTATTGCTTATTTTCTCCCCCTCTCCTATTTTTTTCGCTCCACTGTAACGCCTTGCAGCCTCCTCCTCCCGGTTGTCGGTTTCTCTTCACTTCATCGGTATTGTGTAAAAACTACCAAGAACCCAGCTTGTGCTTTCTCTATTTTTTGACATGGTTTCTTCTTTTTGTTTTTCAGTTTTCTTGGATGTGATCTGGCTTGATAAAATTTTATAAGTAGGAGACATCGTTCACCTTTCAAGGCAGTTTTGTAGGGTTGAGTTAGGCCCAACTCAAATTCTAAGATGGTATTATAGCCTATCTAAAATCTGTTGGGCCACCCACTATCTGGCTACTTGGGTCACACTCTAGTTGTCTAGTCCCGGGCGTGAGAGAGTGTGTTGAGAGTCCTACATCAGATGTGATATGGCCTGAAAAAGTGTTTATAAGTGGGAGACATTCCTCACCTTACACGCCGGTTTTGTAGGGTTGACTTAGGCACAACTCAAATTCTAAGACTCCCCTTCCAAGAAGATCACCAATGTGCATCCTTTTCGTCAAAGATTGGAGTCATTTTCATCCAAATTCTCCCCCACAATCGAAGCTCTGATACCAATTGATAAGAATAAGATCAGATAATGGAAATCTTTATTGAACGAATGAACAACCTCAGGTATTCGAGAGTCTTAAACTCTCTCAATTGACTAATCTCACTAATTGCCCACTTCCCATCTCAACCCATATCCTATTTATAGGCCGTGTGCCTAATTTATTTCTTCTAACTAGCCAAGTCTCTTGACTGACTAACCTGCTTTCAATTTCAAATGTTGTGCAGATCAGCCCCTCACAGTTTGAGGTTCATGCAGGGTGGGCTTCTCGCAGGAAACCGTGAGTTTTCTTTCTTGTTTTCTATGCCCTAGGTTTTTTTGAATTGTTTATTGAGAAGCTTGTTAAATTGTTTATTGGTTGTACCTATGGGTTTTCATGGCATGAATTGATTTTGAGCAGCTATGCATACATCTACACGTCAAATGGGGTGTCTCTCCATGAGTTGGCGATATTCCTCTCAAAAGATCGCAAATGCACTGCGAAGTATAGTGATGATGCATGCATTGTTTGTTGGGATGGTGGAAATCTGTTGCTCTGTAATGGATGCCCTAGGGCATTTCATAAAGGTCAGATTTAAATTATTTATCACCTTCTATTGTGGTAAGAAGTTACATCACCTGTATTGAAGTCAAGGATATGAGATGCAACAGTTTCTGATGACTGTATCCCCTGGGATGCTAATATAGGAAAAAAACTCCTTTAAAATGAGCTTAAATGCACAAGTGAGTGAGAGTGTACAACTCTTGAGTTTTAGTGAGATAAAATCACATTGTGCTTTAAACTAAGGAAACTGAAGAAGGAACAAAACGAAAATGATTGTTTATCTATTCTTTGCCTTCTTTAACATCTTTTTGCTTCCTTTACTGAATTCCTTATTAGTAGTTATGTGGCCTACTATGTTTTTCTTATCTAAACGCTTACAAGTTAGCATAATCTCATTTGTCTAATATAGTTAATTGATTGGATTTTTTTATCCAGTAGAGTTTATAATCTAGCCATGCTTTCTGGCGGTTTGAATATAAACTTCTATAATAGTAACACCTTTTCTGTCTTGCTTAACGTCTTAAGCTTCAATTTCATATAGAAATAGATGAAATTTTTAAGTCGTTGATGCCTAATTTTTTTTCCTTCATGATTTACTGAATTGGAAGCATCAGTTAGGTATAATATTTGCTAGCGAGCTTAAATGTCCTATGTTTGGAAATGCACAGAATGTGCATCTGTATCAAGTACTCCACCTGGTGAGTGGTACTGTCAAATTTGTCAACACACGTTCCTTGGAGAAAGATCTGTGGCACTCAATGATGATGCTGTGGCAGCTGGAAGGGTTGAAGGAGTTGATCCTATAGAACAGATTGCCAAGAGATGCATTCGCATGGTGAAAGACATTGAAGCTGAGATTAGTGGATGTGCTTTATGCAGGTGATAATTACATTTTATAGGTTAGAATTAAAAGCCAATGCATGGACTTGGCTTTCCTCTAAATGTACTTCTTGAAATCAGCAAGTGTTCCCACACTTTTGCTTCAGTATTCAAGTTTATTCATAGACTAATGTATTTGTTTCATGATTTTTCCACTTTATATATTATTATTAACAGAAAATTTTGTTCATGTAGGGGTTTTGACTTCAGCAGATCAGGATTTGGTCCACGCACAATAATAATATGTGATCAGGTAACCATTATCTCAATTATTATTTCAACAATGCAGAGAAGACCCCAGTAACATTTAGAATTAAATTCCCTTGTTTGAAGAAGGCTATGATCAGATTGACAATGATTTATGCATGTATGATCAGATTCACGCCGTTTCCTTAACCCCCCTTCCCCTCCTTGTTTGTTGTAGTGTGAAAAGGAATATCACGTGGGCTGCTTAAGAGATCATAAAATGGCATATTTGAAGGTACTAGCATTGTGGTAATGTCTTCATAACACACATAAGTTCGGACACTGACCTCACCTTTGTCCATTGGACATAATTGTATGACAGGAGTTGCCAGAAGGGGACTGGTTCTGTTGCAATGATTGCACAAGAATACATTCTACTTTGGAGAACCTCCTGGTTAGGGTGGCTGAGAGACTCCCTGAATCTCTTTTGGACATTGTAAGGAAAAAGCAAGAGGAAAGATGTCTAGAACCCCTTAATGAGATTGATTTAAGATGGAGACTTATAAATGGAAAAGTTGCTTCTCCTGAAACTAGGCCGTTGCTTTTGGAGGCCGTGTCAATATTCAATGTAAGTTCTGCCTGTCCTTATATTGCTTCATTTTCATCATCATAATTTCGTTCTGTGGGGTGGTTGAAAAAGTGATAATCCTGGTTTGTTCCCCAACAAATGGTAGAGCTGCTTTCCATTTTTGTTATTAATAATGGTGGTTTTTTCTGAATTGATTCTTATTTATTGTATGCCTTATGATTGTATCTTTTGATTTAACATTCATTAAGAAAGATATAAATAAAACCAATTTAGGACAGTGTTGAAAAGTTTTGCCCAACATAAATGCATGTTACAGTTACAAATAATTCCAATCTAATAGCCGGGATAAACTTTCAGTTGAAATGGCCTTTTCACTTGTTGTACTACATATCTTTCTATCTACGTGTGTGCACGACTGCACGCAAACAGACCCTTCATTTATACACAGCATCTATATGAAGTGCCTGCCTAAACTTGTGTGCATTTTATAGTTTTGCATGGGGTATTTCTTGTGTGTTACAATGTATATCTCTGTCGTAGTGCATTTCTGTTTTTCTTTGGGAGACTCTTTTTGAGTTTTTCCTAAGATCGCTTTAATACAAGACCCTGTGGTATGTGTTTCAGGAATCCTTTGATCCTATAGTTGATGCAGTAACTAGACGTGACCTTATTCCTGCCATGGTTTATGGGTAAGAAATTCCTATTACAACATTTGTATGCTTTACACATTTATCTTCAATTTACTTTTTTCTTGTCACAACACAACTAACTTATCATTCAAATTCAAATACAAATACAGAAGGAATTTGCAGACTCAGGATTATGGAGGAATGTATTGTGCATTATTAATGGTCAAGTAAGAAGTGATTTCCTCCTTTTAAATTTTTTATTTCATATTTCTCTTACGGCATTGTTTACATTTTGTTTTCTTGACGTTGAAGTTCATCGGTGGTATCTGCTGGCATGCTTCGGATTTTTGGGAGAGAGATTGCAGAACTCCCTTTAATTGCAACAAGATACAAGAACCGTGGAAAGGTACAGTTTACTACTGTAGTTGTGTAACTTGATTGACCTTTCTAGTAACCTTATGTCTCACATGCCCCTAACCCATTATCTTTTAAATTTTTTGCTGTTTTTATTTCATGGGGATTTAAAGTAGCCTTGGTAAGGCTGGGGAAGGTGTAAGTGATATGGACAACATATTTAGTAAGCTACAAGGTCTGCATCTGCACGTGTTTCATTAGCAGGATCGGTGTTTAATGTTTCACTAAGTTGGTTGTTCTGCCGAGTTCCCTTAGGATATGTTTAGCATGTGTTTTTCTTAATGTTTTCAGTTCTTGATAATTTTGATATATTGCTGTTACGATGACTTGAATATCGGAATAAACTTGGTTATTGCTAGTTTGCGATCACTTATGCCTGTGTCTTGGTAGTGAACTATTTATCTTTATAATGATCTACCCTATTAGGGCTACTTCCAAACACTGTTTTCGTGCATTGAGAGGCTGCTGGCCTTCTTGAATGTGAAGAACCTTGTGCTACCAGCTGCTGAAGAAGCAGAATCCATATGGACCGGTAAATTTGGGTTTAGCAAGATGAAACCTGAGCAGGTATACTCTTGCTTCTCAACAACTATTTACAAGCTAGAAGCTTGGTTAACATTTTACCCATTTTTACTTTTACACTCGTGTGGCTTTAAATTTAGCTAGCTGCATTATTTATTATTAAAAGACCCATCTATCCCGACTCCAAAACTGATCGAGCTTACCCTTTGCTGCAGCTTACCAACTATAGAAAGAACTACCAACAGATGATGGCATTCAAAGGGACAGTTATGCTTCATAAAACGGTGCCTCAATGTCGGGTCATTAGTACTCAATCATGAAAGATCTATATAAAAAAGTCAATCATAAAAGGGGAAAATCCCTTAGCTTTCTCATTTTTTATGTTTTATTATTTGAAGCCATTACCGAGTTTCGAGAGCATAGCTTGGTGGTAAAACACACGTAAGTGCTATGTGGATGCAAGGAGCGATCTTTGAATCTGTTACGCTCCACTTTCTTCTTCCTCATCCTCCACCCCCTGCCATTTGTACTAAGGACAAAAAAATTGTAGCCATTCATGAAACCATCACCACATTTGTTGAACATTTATGATGTCATTTTCCTATTTTAGGTTTTCGTTACCCTTTCAAGCATATTCAGAGTTCTCTGTCTTGGGATTTTTACCAACAAAAAAAAAGTGCTCAATCTTGGACCTGTGCTTTGCAATCTAGTAGACTAGGACAGTACTATTTTATATAAATGAGATGTCGGAAGAGCTTACTTGGGTCTACTTATAAAATAACCACTTGTATTAAATGTCTGAAATAACTTACAAAAATAGCCTATGATATGCGCACAAGTCCTTTTCAGTTTATTTTCGTAAGTTTCTAAAGATAACTAGTAGAAATATCCCATACAAAGTCTTATGTTAAATGTTGACTAAATATGTGATTCAACTATTCACCAAATGCTTTAGGGGTGAAAATATATTGGTCGAGTATATTTTGCACAAATATGTCTAGCATATTTCAAAAATTCAAGGCTCAAGTCTCGAATGTTCTATCACCAGCCCTAGTCCCGTGTGATCATGGGATTGGCCTGTTGGGGTATTGAGCTCACAAACACCATTGATACATACACACAGTCAGAGAATCACGCACAGAGAGAGAAGAGAATGAATCATAAACTGAATTGTATAAACCTGTGTAACTGAGTAACAGAATTACACTGAAATAGTATCAGCTAATTAGCACACTAGCTATCAAATTGAGATGTAATGTAAATGTGCCTCTAATGAAAATGAAATTACACAGTAAAAGTAGTGTTGACCATGAGATATAGTCAACACCATCCCTTAGCTCATGGTATCAACAATACCAAGATCATTCTCCAGCTTCACGAACTGGTCTGTCTTGATGGCTTTAGTCAATATATCAACTACTTGTAGCTGGGTTCTGCAGTGCACCACCTCAATGATGCCATTCTGAACCTGATTTCTCAAGAAATGAAACTTAGTTTCAATGTGCTTGCTTCTCCCATGCAGCACTGGGTTCTTGGCAAGGCTTATTGCTGATTTGTTGTCGATCAGCAGTTTCACAGGCTTCACAAAATCAATTTCTAATTCCTTCAACAAATTTCCGAACCAAATAGCTTGGCAGGCAGCAACTGCTCCAGCTATGTATTTAGCTTCACATGAAGATAATGCAACCACTGGTTGCTTCTTGGAACACCAAGCAATTGGGGCTCCTAAGAACATAAACAAGTAGCCAGTTGTACTCCTCCAATCCACCCTATCCACCCTATCACCACACCGGTCAGCAACCGAATAACACAATAGTTCAGCAGTATTATTAACGGCAGCAGTAGCAGGAAAACATACTCCATACTTCAGTGTTCCCTTGATGTATTTCAGAATTCTCACAGCAGCTTGATAATGAACCATCTTGGGCTTACTCATAAACCTACTAATCACTCCCACAGAATAGCAGATATCAGGCCTGGTATTACAGAGATACCTCAAAGACCCTACCAGCTGTTTGAACACAGTTTCATCAACATTCTCACCATCAACATCAGTGCCTAATTTCTGGTTAACTTCAGCAGGTGTGATTGCAGACTTGCAATCATACATTTCAAAAAATTTCAGTACTTCCACAGCATATTTTGCTTGATGCAATACAATGCCCTTGCTTGTATATAGGAATTCCATCCCTAGAAAATATGTCACCTTGCCAAGATCAGTCATTTCAAACCTTCTCATCAGAGTGTTCTTGAACCTATCTATCTCAGTGGTGCTGCTGCCAGTGAGCAGCATGTCATCCACATAAAGGCACACCAGTATCATGCTACCCTTATCTGTGTACTTCACATACACTCCATACTCTACTTCACACTTCTTGAAGCCCTGTTGTTGAAAGAAAGCATCTATCTTATGTTCCAAGCTTTAGGAGCTTGTTTGAGCCCATACAAGGCTTTGTGCAACTTAATCACCTTCTCTTCTTTGTTCTTAACCTCAAAGCCTGGAGGCTGTGTCACATACACTTCCTCTTGCAATGGACCATTGAGGAATGCGGATTTCACATCCATGTGATATAGGGACTAGTTTCTGTTAGCTGCTAGAGCAATCACTAATTTAATTGTTTCATGCCTAGCAACCGGTGCAAATACTTCAAAGTAATCTAGGCCATGCTTTTGTAAGAAGCCTCTAGCCACCAATCTTGCCTTGTGCTTAGCAATTGAGCCATCAGGATTTAATTTCACCTTAAACACCCATTTCACACTTATTGCTCTTTTATCCTTGGGAAGTGTAGTCCACTCCCAAGTGTCATTCCTTTCAATTGCCTTTAACTCTTCTTTCATTGCTTTCTTCCAAACTTCTTCCTTGAGTGCCTGCTCTACACTCACTGGCTCTGCATCTACTAGCAGAGCAAAGTGAATGATTTCACCTTCACTGTCAATATCTACATCTGGAGTTAGCTCATACTCTGCCAGTCTTCTTGGTAGGTGTCTGTTTCTCTGAGCTCTTGGTGCCTGCACAGGCTCCTCAACAATTTCAGCATCTGATTCACTCTCATTATGCTGGTCATTATTCTCAGGTGTTGTCTCATTATCAGCAGGATCTGCTGCATCATCAATTCCAATTTCCAGTGTATTTGCTGCACTAGAAGTTGGTTGAGACATGTTCCAGTCCCAAGTTTCTGTTTCCTTCACTAAGACATCCCTGCTGGTCTCTATCTTATTGGTCTCAGGACAATAGAGCTTGTAAGCTCCAGTTGAGTGATACCCTACCAATATCATGATTTTACTCTTATCATCAAGCTTTCTTCTTGTAGCATCAGGCACATGCTTAAAACACAGTGCTCCAAATACCTTGAGATGGCTGACACTCTGCTTTTTTCCAGTCCATTTCTCAAGTGGAACCACTTTCTTCAACCTTTTAGTTGGACACCTATTCAATATGTATGCAGCAGTAGCAATAGCCTCACCCCCATAGTATGTGAGGTAAGTTCTTCTCTTTCAGCATACTCCTTGCCATGTCAAGCAAGGTCCTATTCCTTCTTTCAGCAAGGCCATTGTGTTGTGGTGTATACGGGTCTGTCACTTCATGTTCAATTCCACGTTCTTCACAGAATTCTTTAAACTCATTTGAGTTGAACTCACCACCACCATCAGTTCTGAGTATCTTGAGTTGCTGGCCACACTGTTTCTCAGCCTTCACCTTAAACTTCTTAAACTCAGCAAACACCTCATGCTTGAATTTAATTAGGGCAACCCACAACATTCTTGTAAACTCATCTACAAAGGATACGGAGTACCTGTTTCCACCAAGAGAAGGCAAATGGCCCACACACATCTGAGTATACCACTCCTAAAGCATGAGTTGCTCTAGGTGGCAATTCAGCAGTGAATGGTAACCTAGATTGCTTGCTCTTCAAGCACACATCACAGGATTTCTCTGGTGTCACTGTCCTAGGAATTCCCAGCACCAAATTCTTGGAATTCAGATGACCTAAACTTTTAAAGTTTAGGTGTCCCGGCCTCTTATGCCACAACAAACTCTCACTCTCTGCATCTGTAGCACTGAGACATTGTGCCTCGCTTGCTTGAATATTCACCTTAAATTCCCTGTTCTTTCCCAGAATTGATCTCAACACCACATTCATTTGCTGATCAAACAGTTTCAGCTTCCCATCGCACATGGTAACTGAAAAACCCTTCTCTAAAAGCTGACCAACACTCATAAGGTTACATTTCATTCCAGGCACATACCACACATTCTCTACAATCACAGACTTGCCATCTTCTCTGACCACTTGTATATTTCCCATACCTTCTGCAGATAAGGTTCTTTCATCAGCAAGTCTAATCCTTGTTCTCTTACTAGGATCAAAGTTGATTAACCAATCTTTGTTGTTAGTCATATGATTTGAACAGCCCGTATCCATGTAGCATATTTCTGTAATTGTACCATCTTCAGCAATGGTCACCATCAGCAAAACTGGTTCATCATCAGAATCTTCCTTAGCAATGTTTGCTTCCTCCTTCTTATTCTCTTTATTGGACCAACATTCATCAGCAAAATGTCCAAATTTATAACAATTAAAACACTGAATCTTCCTTTTGTCAAAATTACTGTTCTTCTTATTAAACTTCTTATTGTTCTTGGAACCTTGATTAGAGGATTCTGATTTATCATTACCATTGCCACTGTTCTTCTTGTTATTCTTATCAAGCCAAGTTTGTTTGAGTTTTCCACTTGTTTTCCTTCCGCTTAGAGTTATTATTATTTCCTTTCTTAGCAACCTGCACCTTAAGTACTTGTTCAGTCTCCTTCTCAGCTCCTCTCTCTATTACACGGAATTCATGTGCCTCTAAGTTACCTTGTAGTTCATCAATTTTCATAGTGCTAGTATCCTTAGATTGTTCTATTGCAACCATGATAAAATCGAATTGAGGAGTTAGAGAACGAAGTACCTTCTCAACAATCACTTGCTCAGTGATTGTTTCACCACATGTTTTCATCTCGTTAGTAACAGCGACGACGCGCGAGATGTAGTCTGCGATCTTCTCATTGTTCTTCATTTGCAGGTTCTCGTATTGCTTTCTTAGTGACTGTAGCTTCACCTTCTTCACCGTTGCGTCGCCACCGTAACACCGCACCAGAATATCCCACGCTGCCTTCGATGTAGTCGCCATTGCGATCTTCTCAAACACCTTCATGCCAACACATTATGAATGTAGAACAGAGCTTTCTGATCTTTCTTCCTTGTGTCTCGTTGTGCATTCCTCTGTGCTTCAGTTGCATTCTCTCCTACCGGAACATAGCCATCGTTGACGAGCTCAAGCACATCTTGAGCACCGAACAACACTTTCATTTGGATCGACCACCGATTCCAGTTCTTGCCGTCGAACACTGACAATTTCATGTTGAAACCTCCGCTTACACCGTTCATCGTCTCTCTCTGTGCTATAATCACTCAATCTCACAATCACTCGTGTTTCCCAACCCTAGGAATCAGAAATCGTGATTCCTTTCGATTTCGAACTTTAAATCGATGCGAATTGCAGGAACGAAATCACACACACTCTCACCGTCACTCGTGTTTCCCAAGCTCTCACAAAACGAAGCTTTGATACCAATTTGTTGGGGTATTGAGCTCACAACCACCATTGATACATACACACAGTCAGAGAATCAAGCACAGAGAGAGAGAGAGAGAGAGAGAGAGAGAGAGAGAGAGAGAGAGAGAGAGAGAGAGAGAGAGAGAGAAGAGGATGAATCAAAAACTGAATTGTATAAACTTGTGTAACTGAGTAACAGAATTACACTGTGAAATAGTATCGGCTAATTAGCACACTAGCTGTCAAATTGAGATGTAATGTAAATGTACCTCTAATGAAAATGAAATTACACATAGTAAAAGTAAACTTAACTGTAGCAGTAACTAAATAAAAATAACCACAGTAAAAGTAGTGTTGACCATGAGATATAGTCAACATGGCCAAATTCAGATTTTCCTAAATTATCGAGTAATATTTATAAGTAAAAAGAACAATGAAAATCAAAATCCATACATAATAATAAGTTAAAATATAGAGAGTGTATTGAGTTAATGAAGCTAAGTCAAGAGATAAACAAATACATGTGCTTATGCCTGTTATTTTGTTTATCTAATAAACACGTGTATTGATCTAATGCGTGTTAAAAAATAATATTCAATCATATATTTGGAAGAGTTAAGCAAATTAAAAGAAAAACTTATATGATTAAGGAAAGTAATTTGTACATGAAAATATAAATTTAAATAAAGTTATTTTCATTCTCTTCAAGTTTTGTATTCCACCAACGTCAACTACTATTGTTGATAAACATTGCACATTATCCCCAACAAAGGCGAATGAGTTGAGTGGAACAGAAACTCTACCAACAATATTTAAATTGATTTAGTTGATATTTTTTGTTAAGAAAAATGTGATTTTAAAAAATATAAGGAGCAGAAAGGTAAATATAAATTGTTTCTACAGCATAAATCGAGTATTTGTTTAAATGGTAAAACTAGTAAAAGAAGTAGGCTAAAGCCTATGACCCAAGTGGGGGATAACTAATTTTTTTTAAAAAGACATTGAGGATTTAAAAAACAAAAAATGGCGGGTAGTTATTAGGTAGAAAGTGTTTGCTTGTTGGTATGTTGTGTGAGTAGGAGGGACTGATCACCCCAATAACTCATCACCAATGAAAAAGGCGACAATAACTCTTTGTTATTATCATTAGTTTGGATGTGAACTAATTTTCTTTTGATTAGTTAAGGAGCGTGTTCATTTTAAGTTTATTTTATTTTACTTATTTAACTTGTTTAGTTGTTCTCAATGTGTTGCTTGATTATGAAATGGCATGTACTACACATATGAAATTAATATTTAATTTATCCTATATAAAAAGGATTTTTAAAGTTAGTGATTTATTTTTTATTTTTTTGAGCTTGTGTTTAAACCAAAAGTTTAGATTTAAATTTTATCCATAAAATATTTTTTCTTAAAAAATAAGTGTAAGAAGAAATTGAAATTGATTTTATCTTTGTGATTTGATAGTGGCCAAAGTAAATTGATCAAATAGATATTTTAGATTAAAAGAAATATGGTTCTAAAAAAATAAGGAAAAGAAGTATAACTATGAATTAATTTTTTTAAGTGGTAAAATTAGTAAAGGAAACATAATAAAGCTCATGACCAAAATAAGGGCCATAAGAAAAATATGTGTTAATAGTAAATGACTAATACACCAATTTAAAAAGAAACAAATAAAAAGTATTTTTTAGAATAAATGAGAAAAATTAAAATATAAAAAAAGAAAAAATTGTGTAAAAAAATAAAGAAAGAAAAATAATTAGTTAAATGAAGGAGGGGGGTGGTGGGTAGTCCAGCTGAAGGACTACCCTCGCTTATAAGATAAGATATGTTGTTTTAAGACTTGACCGAGCTTATTTGAAAGTCTGGTTTGACTTATTAGTTTATTGAAAGTCTTTGTGACTTATTAGCTTATTTAAAAGATTAATAGGCTAAAGGATAAAATTATTGCATGATAAATTATAAAAAATGAAACTAATTTTACCAATGATAAAGTTGAGATAAGTTTTCTAAGATTGTGATTATATTGTTTATTCAAGTCTTGTATGTAGGTCAATATACTTAAATATTTAAAAGTGTAAATAAATATTTAATTTAACACACTATAAATTTATAATAATAATAATAAATTATAACAATAAAAATATATTATTATTTATACTTATTTAAATGTCAATTTGACTACAAAGAAAAACAAAAAATTTATAGGTTAATCTGTTAAGCTAAAAGATTCTTTTTGATGGGCTTTGCCTTATTTTTTACCAACAAGCCTCAACCTTGTTTAGATAAAAGGTTTGAGCCTCATATAGGCTAAATCGTATGCCCCTATCGAGCGAACGTCTAACTTATTTACACCCTTAATCTAACTTTGCCATGACTTACAATCTTACCAGCCACCTCGAGAACAAAACATTGTGGCTGGCAAATACCTGCATAATGAGCTTCTCTGGTGGCGTCTGTTCACAAAGTGGAGGGATTGGCTTTGAAGAGGTGACGGAAGAGAAAAAAAATGAAGTTTTAGTTTTATGCTTAATGACCAGAGGTGGCCAAGAAAGAGGAAAAGGATGGCGGCCATCTAGGGAGAGGGGGAGAAAGAAATTGAGAGAGAGGGGTGTGGTGCAGCCGATGGAATTTAGGGTTTTTTGAATGGAAGGGTTAGATTAAAAGGAGAATAAAATTAAAAACTAAAAAGAATGTCATGTACCATTGAATCAAGGGTTTAATTGGTTTACTCCGCTATGTAAAAAAAATTTATACCATCAACTAATCAAAAATCATCGTATGAGTGTCATTTAAAGTAGTTAAGATAAAGTTAAATATTTTTCTGACGCGCTATTTCGTGATTGACTAACATTGTCAAATATCTCTTACACTAATTTTCGGGGTTTGGATTCAGGACCTCATTCTTACACTCCTTTGGTGCACTCCTTCGATATACCTTGGTTCGCCAACTGAGCTACATACTTTGGATAGAAATACGTGGAGTT
Organism: Astragalus membranaceus; assembly: GCA_039519185.1. Lineage (NCBI taxonomy): Eukaryota > Viridiplantae > Streptophyta > Magnoliopsida > Fabales > Fabaceae > Astragalus > Astragalus membranaceus. The sequence continues at coordinate 91,298,477 of CM076847.1, read as the reverse complement.
GAAGACCTTAATAAATTTTTGGCTTAAATATAGTTTTGGCCATTTCAAATATAGTGAAATTTGGTTTTAGTCTATACAAAATTTTAAATTCATACTTTCTAATTTTCATCTTTCTATTAGCTTCACCGTTAGTTAAATATTGATGTAACAAACTTCTGATTAAGCTTCGACTTGTCATTATTTTTTTATTCTTTTTTTAAAAGCATAGTAGGATAAATTCTCAAATTAAAATTAGGGTTCATCTCTTCGTCTTCGTCTTCACAATATCCTTCATCTTCATTTCTAGATTTTTTCTAAACAATGTTTAATCCACCACCCTTTTTATGTTATGTTTGCGTTTAAAACAGTTTCAGATTGTTCCACCACCATGATTCTCGAATTCAACCTCTCAATGCTTCAAAGTTCAAATTCGCGCAAAATTTCCGGCCTTTGAAAAAATCATCAATATTTTTAACCACAATATTGTCCGCATCGAGGTAAACAACTGCAAATTCATATTAACTACATAAACAACCAAACATCCACAGTAACAACCTAAATAGAAATTTTCAAGTTCCGTCCTTATTTCTAAAACCAGAGATGAAATATTCAAAAGACAAAAAGTGTTACTTTTCTTGTAGTTGGTCATGTTAAATATTTTCATATTTGTGTAAACACCCCAAAATCTCTTTGGACGTACACTCACAAGCATTCTTCACGGCCCGTTCGTATCCGCACGTCGTCATTTCACTTTTTTTTTCTGCAAAATTACTTCCCCTTAACTTATTTTCAGATTTTAAACTAGTCTTTTATGTTTTTTTTTTCGAATTGGTCTCTTATGTTTTAAAACTAAAGCATTATTACTTTTTTTTAATGTTTTTTCTATTACAAAAGTGACTAGTTTAAAATCTAAAAATTAGTTAGGCAAAATATCTCTCAAGGTCCCTTAACTTATTTTTAGATAACGAATAGGTCATTTAACTTTTTTTTTGTAACGATTAGATCCCTTAAGCTTTAAAAACGTTGCGCCTTGCACTTTTTCGAAATTTCCGTTTAACTCTGTTAAAAAAAGCTTAGGTGACTGGCGGAGCTGGCCTGAATGTTGATGTGGCTAAACGGTGATGATGTGGCCGGTCCACTAGGATTTTAATTAAAAATTAATTTTTTATTCAAAACTAAAAAACCAAAAATCTTAAAATCCTTGAGACAATGATGAATGTAAGCAAGTTTCAATTTCACCACTGTAGCACAAAAAAAATAAATAGCACATTTTTTAGATTATTTACCAAACTAGCACACATCCAATTTTTAGTATAGAAGTCGCCCCCCACCAAAACGACTTCTGAACTAAAAATTTTAATTTTTTTTTTCATTTCTAGTTCAGAAGTCGCCCCCCAGGTGACTTCTGAACTGTGTTTTTTTATTTTTTTTGTTTTATTATATATTAAAATATAAATACATAAATAAACTATAAATAAATTTATAAAAATGATTATACCTATTTATAATTTAATTACGTTAATATTTACGAAAAAAAATTAAGAGATTAAAAATTGGAACATAATATAATATAGAAAAAAGACTGAAATAAACAACAAAATTTGCAGAAATACAAGAATAGAAAATAAAAAACGAAACGAGAGGAAAACATGATTGAAACTAATTCCACCAAACATTTAACGCTAGAGGGAAAACCCGACAGATGATCTCATCGGTGGAAATTTTGGTTTCGACGCACAATTCGATAGGACTCCGAGTATGAGGTTGAAACATCTCATGGTGCTGAAACATCTCTCGAACGTCGTCGTCGCTCTTGATAGTCATTACGCCCCACCGAATATGATTACGCTTGCCGATCCGGGGAAAGCGATAAACGATACGAGTGATTGTTTGCTCCTCACCCTCCAGCTGCGCCTTTTCCGTTAGTTTTTCATTCAGTTCGGCTAAGGTGATGTTGTTCTTAAGCCTGGAATAAATGGTGTTTGGACCACTAAAATACACACCATCTTCTTCCCTGTACATAACATGGGCCTGACAGTGAAGTGTACAGTAGTGGTTGATGACTCTTTCCGGTATGATTTGTTGTGGTGGGGGTGGTCGCAGAAGATGAATGATTTCTTCCAGAGTGCGTATTGTGTCCACGTACAGCTCCAAGATACTACGTCCCATTGGAATGTTAGCATGAGCTTCCATCATTGCGCGAACGTCGTCGTCGCTTCGGATCTCCATGACAGAATACCCGTATGTCCCGTCATCTCCACAATTGTACTTTCTGTAACGGATACGCTCCACGTCTTTACGCCACCCTCCCTCTGGCCGTATCTTCCTCTCAGCCTTCTCCTTGAGTTGGGCGAATGTGAAGTCCTTATTCATCCTACAGAAGATATGATTAGGACAACGAAAGACAACACCATGTTCATCAGTGGTTACAGTTCCACTGTGATGAAGGGCGGTTAAGAATTTGTCATTTGAGTACTGGGTTGGGCACAACTGCCATTCCATTTCAGCGGGTTGGGCGACGGTGTTTGGGAAGAACCCGAGAAGAGAAGATGAATCAGAAATATAGGTTAAGGGTAAACTGTTGGTGTGAATTTGAGTGTAATGTGAGAATGTATTTATAATAGGGGTGATCGTATGTAAGCCGTTGATTTTGGAATATCTTAACTGTTGATTTTAGGGTTTAGTGTCAGCAAAATCTAGGCCGTTAAATAGTGTCGGCAAAATCTAGGCCGTTAAATAGTGTCGGCAAAATCTAAACCGTTAAATAGTGTCGGCAAAATCTAGACCATTAAAGAAATTAAGAGCTTTGAACTCTGCACAATGCACACTTTAATAGTACACTATGCACAATGCACACTGTAATAGTGCACCCTGCACTATGCATGCACTATGCACTCTGCACAATGCACACTTTACAACGTGCAATCTGCACAAAGCATTATTAAAGACAAAAGAGTAAATTATTGATCCAAATGTAATAAATGTCACATAAGATTAAAACCTTAAAATTAATAACTTAGTTAATTTAAAATTACAATAATTGATAAATTAAACTAAAGACAGTTCCACACTGAAAATTTAAAAAGACAGTACAGAAAAAATTAACGAAGAATATGAGGCCCACTTCCACACTGTCGAGGTTTGGGGACACGCCGTGGACGTTGATGCCGATGTGGTGGTTGCTGTTCTTCCTCAGTAGGGGCAGGGGGCGGTGGCTCTAGAAAATATTGGGGAACTGATGAAGAACTAGCACCGCCGGCTTGCTCTTGAATTTGACGAAGCAACGCCACAGATTGCGTAGAGCCGGGTTGTACCCCAAAGCACTCATAGAACATATCGGGGTCCCTTTCGGTCGTAGAATGTCGATATGTATCTTGAAAAGGAGTATGTTCTACTGACTGGTTGTATGGTTTGTTAAATGCCGATGTTGGTGTGTGGGGGATAGAGTGGCGGTGAGGCACATCTTCTTGGAATGTTGGTGTGTGGGAGATAGAGTGGCGGTGAGGCACATCTTCTTGGGTCCTCTGTTGAGTTGGTGGTGCACGTCGATGTCGATTATGGTTACGTTCTCGACGTTCGGTTTGAGTAGTTGGGGGAGCTGGCATGTCTTGTTCATCTTCTTCATCCACATCACCAACATTTGCAAGACCACGTGGATCCCTTAGATGTTGGTCGGCTGAAATGTTTGGCCTTGATTTTTTTAGAAACCAGCGCATATATTTATCTGACTGCGTCGGTTTAGCAAAGCACGGTCGACCCACAACACATCGATTTTGTCTATCATTCCATAAATCAATTGACTGTCTGTGATATACAGCCCAATTGACATCAGTCTGTCCCTGCATGGTGATGTTGTGCATGTGGCTGATATCTTTTGGTGCTAATGGTATGTCTTGGACGAGGCCAAATTGCAAGGTCACTATATCCGCATGGTACCATTCTACCATATGGAAACAGACCATAGCCGTGTTTGTAGTCCATATGCTGTAGTGCCGAAATGCTATTTCTGGCAAATTGAATTCCCGATATGGCAACCACTCAAACTCTTCATGTGTCATGCGGTCTATTGTTGATCTGTACAAAACAAGGCTTGATGGACACTTAGTGTGGCTAAGTGGCGTGCGAACCCATCTAGTAAAAAAAATAAATTGTTAACATAAAGAAGAAATATAATTGTTAGTATTCATAAGTTGTGTCAAATTTTTACCTCTTTGCTAGTGGCCATTCATAAGGACTGTTGCAGTCTGGTGCTAGGAACGACATGCGGTACCAGACCCAAGACTGTAACAAAAGAGTACATCCACCCATTGTGCGTGAGGAGCATGTATCTGTCTTACACAACATTCTGTATAAGTTCGTTAGACATGCTGACCCCCAGCTGTAACTTGAAATTTCCTCAAAATTTTTCAATAGGGGTAGGTATTTTATGTTGACTCTGTTTGATGATTTGTCTGGGAGTATGTATCCCCCGATCAACTGCAATAGGTACGCCCTACAATATTGTCTTCGCACTTTGTCGGAAGCGCCCTCTGGAACATTATTAAATTCATGTTGTAGCCAAGTGAACTTAATTTGGTTGCCTACAATGCCATTTGCTGGGATAGGCTTACCCAAAAGTTATTTGCATACTCGATCCCAATTTTGTTCACAACTTCCAGTAACGACATGTCCATCAACGGGAAGCCCCAATTGCAACGCCACGTCTTGGAGAGTTATTGTGCACTCCCCTAATGGAAGATGAAAAGTGTGTGTTTCTGGTCTCCAGCGTTCGACCATTGCTGCCACCAAAGCTGGATTTATTTTGAATGCGCCAATTGAAGCAATGTCACGAAACCCAGCTCTTTCTATCAATGGTAATATAGAGGCATCTGATTCGGGAAGCTTGAATGCGTGATGAACTTCCATTGGGTCATCGAGAAGCATGGAAATGTGAGGTTCTTCATTTAGTAAGGAAGACATTTTTAAGCAAGCTTGAATGAAGAAATTGGCCTGGAGGAGCTGATGAATGAAGAGGAGCTGATGAATGAAGAGAAGGGTTGTGTCTTAAGAAATAAAGAAAGAAATGATGGGGAGAAAGAAAGAAAAACAAAAAAGAAAGAAAGCCAGAAATGATGGGAAGGAAATGATAGGATGGAAATGATGGGAATACTCTACTTTCGGTGCCATTATGTCTTCTTTCTTTTTAAAAATGATGGGAAGGAAATGATGGGTGCCATTTTGTCTTCTTTGAATACTTTGACCAATGCACACTGCACAATACACTCTGCACAGTACTGGACACTGCACTCTGCACTAAGGACGCTGCACAATGTACTCTGCACAGTTCACGATACTGCACACTGCACAATGCACATTGAACAATGCAAGTGTATAAAAAAAAGATACACCATGTGTCTAAAAAAATGATTTAAATGGGACAATTTTTATCATATTTAATTTAATTTTTTGACCGAAAAAAATATATGGCATTGTAGTGTCGGTGCAATATGGGCCATTTAAAGTGTCGGTGCAATCTGGACCATTTAAAGTGTCGGCAAGATCTTGACCGTTTATTAGTGTCGGCAAGATCTTGACCGTTTATTAGTATCGGTACTATTCACTATTTAGTCTCGGCAAGATCTTGATCGTTAATTTAGTGTCGGCAAGATCTTGACCGTTAATTAGTGTCGACACTATTCACTATTCAATAATCACGCTGCACTATTCACTATTCACTAGCTTGACCGTTAATTAGTGTCGACAATATTCACTATTTAGTGTCGGCAAGATCTTGACCGTTTATTAGTATCGGTACTATTCACTATTTAGTGTCGGCAAGATCTTGACCGTTAATTTAGTGTCGGCAAGATCTTGACCGTTAATTAGTGTCGACACTATTCACTATTCACGCTTCACTATTCACTACTCACTATGCATGGTGCAATTTGGGCCATTAAAATTTGTTGGCAAGATCTGGGCCTCCATTTTTTTCCCGTTGGAAACACCCCACCATCTATAAATAGGGACTCTTAGCTTGTAACTCACCACACCAACACCCCCAATCCTCTTCTGACTCTCTTGCCCCCCCTTGCACACAAAAATGGCTCCAATGTTTATCACAGTTTTTTACAATGGTGTCGTTGAAAACACAAACACAGAGGGTGTTGTTTTTAGGTGCGATAACACATGTCTTCTCAAACTAAAGTCTAAATTCACATTAGATCAACTTAGACAAGCCATTGAGAGAAAAATCTCTTCTGACCATTCAAAAATGGTTTCTAGTCTTATCTACCGTTACCCCATAACTCTCACAACTGGCCACAAATTTTACGGCGATTTGCATCTAACTTCTAATGATGACGTCGATCTTATGTTAGAACAATTCTAGACATGTAAACACTTAGGTGTGTCTACACCAGAAGTATATGCAGATTTGGTTGATGCTCCTTCAAACTACACACAAACCCAGCCAACTCAGGCGATTCCATCTTCTTCACAATCCACCATACCTTATTCTCAACAAACAGAAACCCCATACCCTGACTTCACTCCATCTACTTACCATCAATTTAATCCTTCATCATCTCAGAGTCACATGCCTTATGAAGAACCAGCTCAAACACCTCACCATGAATCCATTCCATTAGCCTCACAAAACCATTTTGACCTAAACACCACCCCACCTATTAGTATACTTCATGGTGTGCATAACGAAGAAGTTGGCGACTTTAGCGAAAATGAGGATGATATTCTTCAGCGTGAAGACGTTGAGGAACCAATTGTAGCAACTCCCCACAATACCATTGCATTCCAAGAGGCTGTCCCACATTTTGTAAACATCACAGCTGACAACACGGAAGCTGATGATGCCGAGTATGGCCATTCCATGGACAGGAACCGCGAGTTAGCCAATGAAAACCCCAACCAACTCCAAAAGGGAATGAAATTTGCCACAAAAGAGTTAGCCCAACACCTCATCCAGACATATCACCTTCACAAATCACTTGATTTTAGAGTCAATGCATCTAATACAACTAGATGGATTGTTTGTTGTGTGCACGAAAACTGTTTGTGGAGGTGTCACTACAACAAAAATGGCAACCGGCGGCGGTTATTCTGCGGCGGTTTTGGCAAAACCGCCGCCGGTGTAAATATTGCGGCGGTTTACGAGGCGGTTAATGTAAGCGCTTCAGTAAGTAACTATACTGCAGCGGTTTTGAGAAATTCTGAGGCGGTTTTTTAAAAAGATAAGTAAAGGGATTCAAGCGGCGGCGGTTATAGTCATACTGAGGCGGTTTTGTTTGTAAAAAACATTCCCCTTTTTTTTTGATCAAAGAGCTTATTTTATTTTAATTTAAAAAAAATTAAATTAACAAAACCCTCATTCTCTCTCTCTCAGCGCTTCAGTTCTCTCTCACGAGCAACACTCTCACGCAGCCAGCAACCCTTTTCCTCTTTTTCTTCTTCCTCTTCCTCTTTTTCTTCAGTTCTCCGCCACACCCAGCCAGCAACCCTCAGGTGCGTCTTCTTTCTACCTCTCTCTCTCTATCTCATTCTCTCTTTCTTTCGGGTTTGAACGGTTTTGAGTTTGAATCGTTTTTGTAGTAACAATTGATTCTCTAAATTAGGGTTTTGATTTTTTGTAGTGGGTTTAATTTCTGGAAGTGGTTTATTGTAACTTGATAACTTTGGTATTGTATATTGAATTGAATCGTCCCGTGGCTGAATTTTGTAATTTCATTTTTTTTTGTGAATACTGAATAATGTTTCTGAGGAGAATTGAATCTCTGCAAAAGTTTTTGCCTAAACTATTTTAGAAGTAGGGTTAAGAAAGCTTTAGATTAATTAATTAATTTTGGTTTGTGACTAATAGGCATTGCACAATTAGGATACTGATAAAAGTTTTGGTTTTGGAATGGAGAATGAGATTAGAGTTGTGATTTGTGATTTCAAAGGGATACAGCTCTCATTCTCACAATCGTTACTACAATTTTGATGATTTTAAAGGGATAATGAGATGATTGTGCAATGCCTATTAGCCACAAAAAGCATTAATTAAATGATTAAATCAGTTAGATGATTGTTTCTGAGGATAATGGTTTGTGAGGATGATGCTTTTTAACCCTTTTTCAAACCAGAAACAATTCAGTTTGTGAGGATGTTGCTTTTTGTGGTTAACTTTGGTTTGAGGATAAGAAATCATCTCATTCTCCACTTTCACTAATTCAGTTAGATGGTTTTAATGTTGACACATCTTTTGACAAATTGTTTTTGAAATACCTTCTAGTTCGGTTAGATGTGTTATGAAGTTTCTTTGTGGGTAAGAACGATTTGTTGAATGAATTCAGTTCAGTCTAGCTTACAAGAACGTAAGAAAAATTCAATGCTATAACGCTAAAATTCAGTTTTCATGCATTTACTTAATAAGCAGAATTTTTGAGATGTGCTTCCATGTCTTTTTTAGGTACATTTTGGTTTCAAACTCAAATGGGTAACTTTTATTGAGTAAAAGTTATGCTTAAAATACTTATTGGTATCTTGCTGTTCAGAGAATTACTGTTAACATAAACATTCTGTCTATGACTAATTTGCAGTTCATTTCTCTCGCTCTCTCTCGCCTCCGTTACACCCACACCAGGTTCGTCTCTCTCTCTCACTCTCTCTCGTTTAGATTAATTAATTAATTTTGGTTTGTGGCTATAAAGAATCGTAATGCAACCACGACCACATTTTAGAATATCATGATATCTGTTTCACTTTCAAGTGAATTATTAGTTCAAAAGAGACAAAATAGTAGCTTATGTTTTCAACTAACTGGTCAGATGTTTTTGTTTTCTTCTTTTATTCCCAAATATGATATGATTTTCTCAGCAAGTTATCAACCTGTAACAATCTCCAGCTTTTGAATATTACTTATCTTCACTCTTTACTCTTCACCCTAAAGGTGAATAATTCAATTTCAAAGCTATGTGTATGAGGAATGCTATTGTGCCATATGTTTACTGAACTTGTTTTTCTTATTTGCACTGCCATGTGTTAATGACTTGTCTAATTAGCTAGGTTCAATGCTAGAGGAATGGTATAAACAATATATATGAAACCTTGATTGACAAAAAATGTACTAGACATGTACTTGATAGAGGACTATAAAAATCCTGCACTATTTGGTACTGGCTTTAGGGTGTTTTGAGTGTGACTATCTACTTCAAAGATACTATGGGGAGTATACTAACACTTGTTTTAGTATTGTTTTTCCTCTCTAGGTACCGAGTAATTATATATAGTATTAATACTTGCTTTAGTAGTAGTGCACATATTTTGATTTCTAAATATAATTGTTCAGCTATCATTGAAGTTTGAATGGATTTCTAAAACAACAGGCAGCTGAAATTTGTCACCATTCAACTTAATTACATTCTCACTTGAAACTACATTATGTTTTAATTTCATACTCTCTTACATCTAAATATGGTTTTGCAGGAATGGCCAAGAAAAAGAGGTTTACTCCTAGAACTCAATCTGCACCTGCTGAAGTTCAAGATAATTCTCAGAGTGATCCTCTAGATGATTTTGACCCATCCTTTCGATTTGAAAATGCCCTAGACGATGAAGATGGAAGTTTTTTACCCACTGACCAGAAAAAGCCCAATAAATGGTGGCCAGTTAAAGTCATTGGTATACAATTTACTTCTTATTAGTTTGAATTAATTAATAATTTCTAATGAGTTATAATTTTTGATTTTGATTTTTTGTTTTACTTTATTTTCAGTTGGGGATGGAGAACCACAGTGACTGACTATAATAGGCTGCAGTCGGAATTACAAGCGAGTAATGCAAGAGTTCAAGCTTTAGAGGCAAAAGTTGGTAAAGTTCGAACAATAGAGGAGCAAGTAGCTTTTCTAATGCAGCAAGTTGGTGGTCAATTTCCAGCTAGATCTAATCAGGTATTTGAGCTTTTCTGATTTTTTATGTATGTTGAGGACAAGAAAACACTATCAATTATTTGTTAGTGCTTCTAGGAATGCTTTGGCTTTCTTTATAACTGTTAAATCTACTGTGAAAGGCATCGTTTGCCACAGCCTCAAATTTAGATGCCTCTGGAGCAATCTTGTGTAGATATACAAAAGGATCATCAAACTCCTGTTGTGAAGGGTAGTATACAGGACACTCTGGAATATTATTGGTCCATTGAAAATCATCAAATTTTCCAACATTGTTGGAAACAAGTCTGGCTGCTGGCTTAGACATTGAATTATTAAGCTTTGTTTTCTTTGTTCTTCTATATCTAAAAACTTTAGGAGAAGCCATTTAGATGATTGTTTCATATAAATAAACTGGCATGTAATTAGTAGGTATGGTATCCGTTAGATTGTTAGTAGGTATGGTATTCTGGTGTGAAGAGTTTATGTGTGAAGAGTTTATGTTTATGCTATTTGTTATAAGCATCTAGTACAATTTCTTATTTCTTACTTTTGTTCCTTTTTGCCCTTTCTCTGCTTTTCAGGTTGCAGATTTACGTTCGCCTGCTGAAGCAATACCCTTTTCATCTGCCAGTCATGTACCTGCACATCGTGGACCTACATCTAGTTTTTAGTTTTCGGATTAGTTATTATTAATGTTCTTATTTTGGGGAGCTCTTACATTCCTAAGCACAGTACCTTTTAATCTTTTGGAGCAACAGTACTTTTGATATATTTTGGAGCAACGGTACTTATGATATATTTTGAAGCAACGGTCCTTTTGATATTATATGTTGTGTTATTTTACTTTAGAAGTATGAATGAACTTTTTGTCATTGTTTGTGTATGTTTAAATTGTTTGATGCATTCTTGGCATTTTTCGTTTATATTTTTAAATAATTTAAGAAAAAATTGTTATAAATAACCAAAAAAATATTAGCCTTTAGAAAAAGACTTGTTTTTTCTCTCAGCTTTAAAAACACCGCAGCAAAAAGCCTCAAAGTCGGCGCGAAATTATAACCCAACCGCCGCAAAAAACCTCAAAACCGCCGCGAAACTCTACATTTTTCTCTAACACAGAAGCTATTTAGGGGCGGTTGCTAACCGCTGCAACTGTCCAACCGCCGCAAAAAACCTAAAAACCGCCGCAAAACTCTACATATTTTCCTAACTCAACAGCTATTTAGGGGCGGTTTATAACCGCCGCAACCGTCCAACCGCCGCTCATAACCGCCGCCAGTTACTCCTCCAGGCGGTTATACCAGCGGTTACTAAAACCGCCGCTGTAATTCCTCGCGGCGGAGAATACTGTGGCGGATTTGAAACCGCCGGGAGGTGCATTCTGCGGCGGTTAAAACCGCCGCAGAATGCTTTTTGAACCGCCGCCGCTTGTCTGTATTGTTGTAGTGTGTGTCATCAGACTCGGTAAAAGGTCTGGCATATGGGAGATTACACAATTGGAAGAGCCACATACATGTACAACAGGGACTCTTTCTCAAGATCACCGCCAGCTGACTGCAGCCCTCATGTGTGACAGCATGCTTCAACTGGTAAAGTCGGATCCGACAATATCCGTGTCCGTGGTGATAGCACACATAAGGGCGAGGTACACGTACCAAAGTTCCTACAGAAAGGCTTGGATTGCAAAACAAAAAGCAATCGAGAGGATCTATGGTAATTGGGAGGAGTCTTACAATAAAGTAACAAGGTGGCTCCGTTCTTTTTCTCACTACATCCCAAACAGTGTGTACGACTGGGAGTACAAACCAGTCTATGAGAATGGCCAAGAAGTTGATAGCAAGGGTGTCTTCCACCGCATCTTCTAGAGTTTTGGGCCGTGCATCAAAGGCTTCAATTTTCGAAAGCTAGTTGTCTCTGTCGATGGAACACGGTTGTACGGTAGGTACAAAGGATGTCTTCTGTTGGCAATTGCACAAGATGGAAGAAGCAGCTGCTTCCCAATAGCATATGCAGTTGTGGAGGGTGAGACAGCTGATGCTTGGTACTTCTTTCTATCCCGTTTAAGAGCGTGGGTGACACCCCAGGAGGGTCTCTGTTTGATATCGGATAGACACGAGTCTATCAAAAGTGTTGTTAGGCAGGTAGACAGCAGTTGGAAGAACGTGTTTTGTATTCGCCACATAGCACAGAACTTCATGAGACACTTCAAGAACACTTCTGCCAGGAAAGCTGTGGTCAATATGGGTGAGTATTATTTTATTATAAAAAAAACCCTAATATTTTTTTCATAACTTCTTTACCAACATTATGTTTTTGTGCTTCAGCATACTCAATGACACAAATCCGTCAATCACTACAAAGTCAAGATTGGTGATGAAGTGGGTCCTGATGGGGTGGCTTGGGTTGAGGACATAAACCCCGAACAATGGAAGCAGTGGTGCGATGGAGGTTACCGTTGGGGGCACATGACAACAAACCTTGCCGAGTGCATCAACAAATCCCTATACATTCTTTGATAGCGGCCTCATATTTTAGGCTGAACGAGACTTTTGTCAAAAGGGGAACCTAGGCACAGGCAATGTTGGAATCAGGAACTATTGATAACTCATATCACTAGTGGAAATTTGACATTAAAAAGCATCATTTAGCATCGGTTGTTTGAGCAACCGATGCTAAAAGTAGGCGCGGTGGCAATTTTGCAATTAAACTGAAGTTTTTAGTTTTCGCGCCTACATTTAGCGTCGGGTGTTTAAACAACCGATGCTAAATGTGTTTGCTTTAGACATTTAGCATCGGGTGTTTAAACAACCGATGCTAAATGTCTAAAGCAAACACATTTAGCATCGGTTGTTTAAACACCCGACGCTAAATGTGTGTATCTTAACACATTTAGCATCGGTTGTTAAAACAACCGATGCTAAAAGTCCCTTTTTATTTTTCCATTTTCCATCGCATACATTCATCTCTCGCGAACCTAGCTCTTTCTCAACCTCTTCCATTCTCGCAAACATCGCTGAACCCTCTTCCTCTTCCTCTCGCCGTCAACACTCTCCACTCTCTTCCACAACCACCACCCACTACCGCCACTCTCGCCTCCTTGTCGCCGGCCAGAATCACTCCCTTTCCTCCTCACTTCAACCCCTTCTCGCAAACATCGCTGAACCCTCTTCCTCTTCCTCTCGCCGTCAACACTCTCCACTCTCTTCCACAACCACCACCCACTACCGCCACTCTCGCCTCCTTGTCGCCGGCCAGAACCGCTCCCTCTCCTCCTCACTTCAACCCCTTCGTGCGACCCACCGAGCCAAAAACCCATAACCCATCGCTCCTCTTCCACTGCTGCCGTCGCTCCTCTTCCACTGCTGGCCAAGAGTTCTACTACTTCTTCTTCATCTGTGGTAAGTATTGTACTTCTATTTTACTGTATCCTAATCAAAACCCTAATTTTTGACTTACTGAAAACCCTAACATCCTCTTCCTAAATTTACAGCTTCAGTGGGATTTTTGGGCTTCCAGTGGGATTTGTTGCTGACTATATTGGCGCAACTGTTGGTGCAGGAGATTGCTTTTCCAAACAAGAAGGTCTGATCGTCATTCAGAATACGAGTAAGAGCAAATTACTGTTTGCTGTTTGTTGTATGAGGTTTGTTTGCTGTTTGCTGTTTGTAGTGAAAATTACTGTTTGTTGTTTCAGCTTAGCTAAGATTCCTGAATTGTTGTTTGTTTGATCCAGATCTTGCTGTTTACTGTTTCAGCTTAGCTAAGATTACTGAAAATTACTGTTTGTTACTGAATTACTGTTTGTTATTCATTGTTTATTATTCATTACTGAATTATTGTTTGTTACTGAATTACTGAATTACTAAAAATTGCTGAATTACTGAATGACTGAATTATTAGTTGCCTTAAACTATCACATTGCTGTTTGTAGTGAAAATTACTGTTTGTTGTTTCAGCTTAGCTAAGACTAGTAACAATTTGGACTCAATTTGTTGCGTGTTGTTTCATCCGCACGGGTCGACCACGTTGCGTGTTACAATTTGGACTCAATTTTAAATTCAAAGTCTGAAAATTCAATGTAGTAAAAAGATGTTAAAAATATAATTAAATGAAGATTGTAAAGAAAACTAATGGCCTATAACAATGAAGACTAATAGCCTATGAATACTCACATTAAGTCGGAATTCAATATGGATTCTCAAGAGATAGAACTTGACATCATATAGGATTGAAGATGTCCTCCTTCTTAAGAATTGAAAGAGTGGTGCATACTATACAAACTACTAAGCAGTCTTATTTTCAGGTTCCATCCATCGTAAAACTACCTCATACATAATACTAAACTAAAAAATATGCTACTTTAAAATGAATCAAAAAAAAGAAAATAATACTTTAAATGATGCCTTGAGTCTAAAATAAATTCATAATTTGACCATAAAAAAATTGTATAGTATATCCAATCAAATTTTTTTTCCAGTATACCATAAATAAGAAAAGGGATGTAATCCTTATATTACAAAAGGCATTCAAGAAGAGTAGACCAATGCACCCATCCAGAGTAATTAATAATCAATAACAGTAATAACACTTTTTTTTTACATACAAAAAAAAAAGACTCTCCAAGTATGATCAGCAACGATTCTAACTTGACATTCCTTCACAACCTGCAAGATATAATGAAGGCTATTGTGTAAAGACAGTGTAAAGGAAATATCACTAAAGCATGCTATAGTAGCATCTATGTGTAAAGGAATGTTTTAAGTGAAGAAATTTTCACAGGCATATTTCCTCAAATTTGTTAAAACATGTTCTATTAAAGTTAAAAGTAGGAAATTTGATTAGGTCTGCTATTGGAAAAATGCCAATTGAGTGATCAGAACCATAAGTTGCTTAAGGTAAAGAACCTACATTACGTTATATTGATCATAATTTGCATTACCTTAGCCTGCATTACCTTATTTCACAATCAGGATTAGGGAGGGAGGGAGCATCAATAATCACCAAGTTAGAAAAACACTAAAATCATTTTGCAAAAGCATTGTATGATGATCCAATGTTGCTTTTAATGCTACTGTCGATAGTTGATTTAAGGACTCGTGTCACGGAAAGAATATCTGAAATGCCTGAACCACTTGATTTAAGGAGGAGATTATTAAAGGCAATATCTTACCATAAATCTGCAATACTCAATTGAAAATCTGCAAAGAAGGCTCACAATTGAATTTCTGTGAACCATCAGTTGAAAGTAATTATCATGTACCAAATATTTAGAAATATCAATAGCAATACTGAAGACACACAATCTATAAACTATCACATTGCTGAATTACTGAATAACTGAATTATTAGTTGCCTTAAACTATCACATTGCTGATCTTAACTATCACATTGCTGATCTTAGTCCATTTTATTAATACTTGGTCTATTTTTTTGTGGAGCGTAGTCATGAATCGTAGTTGGATGCAAAGTAATCGTCTGAGTGATGAGTATGCGAAAGGAGTCGAAGAATTTATAAGTTTTGCTCAAGCAAATTTTCGCAAAAATGATGTTGCCAAAACTGATGTTCCTGAAACTGATATAACTTATTCCTGCCCTTGTTGTAATTGTGTGAATCGGGCCCCACAACGACCAAGTGTAATACGGGACCATCTCTTTGTTTATGGGATCTGTCCGAGTTATACCACATGGATGTGGCATGGTGAATCAACCGGCAACCCAAGTGTGTCCAAAAGTGAGAAAGTCGATGAAGATATGGATGATCGAATGGAGGATATGATACGTGACATTGGTCCTGAATCTTTTAAGCGAGCACATGAATATGATAATTTGTGCAAAGACAAAGATCAACCTTTGTATTTGGGTTGCACAAAATACACCCGGTTGTCTGCGTCGTTAAAATTGATCAATCTGAAGGCGATAAATGGGTGGACTGATAAGGGATTCACCGAATTGCTTGAGCTGTTGGAAGACATGCTTCCCATAGGTAACACATTGCCAAAACGAACGTACGATGCAAAGAAGATATTGTGTCCGATGGGTGTGGGGTATCAGAAAATACATGCATGTCCCAATGACTGCATATTGTATCGGAAAGACTTTGAGAAGTTGCATAACTGTCCTACGTGTGGTTGGTCGCGCTACAAAGTGAAGTCGGGTGAATCTAATTGTGACGACAACAACACAAAGGGTTCCCCTGCGAAGGTTTTATGGTATCTTCCAATAATACCCAGGTTCAAACGCTTGTTTGCTAATGCAAATGACGCGAAGAGCATTAGATGGCATGCAGATGAGAGGAAATGTGATGGGCAGCTTCGCCATCCGGCTGATTCTTTGCAATGGAAGAAAATTGATAATTTGTATTCAGATTTTGGCACTGAGTCAAGAAATCTTAGGCTCGCACTTGCTTCAGATGGGATGAATCCATATGGTAACTTAAGTACGAATCATAACTCGTGGCCTGTTCTCCTTTTAATTTACAACCTATCTCCATGGTTGTGCATGAAGCGCAAATATGTGATGCTATCCATGATGATTTCTGGCCCGAGACAACCTGGTAATGACATAGATGTTTACCTTAGTCCATTAATTGAAGACTTGAGAAAAATGTGGGATGAAGGCGTGGATGTGTTTGACGGGTATTCTAATGAAACTTTCAAGCTGCGAGCCATGTTATTTTGCACGATCAATGACTTTCCTGCATACGGAAACTTGTCTGGGTATAGTGTCAAAGGGCATAAAGGTTGTCCTATTTGTGCAGAAGACACGTGTCACCATCAACTCAAATATGGAAGGAAGACTGTCTACCTTGGACATCGGAAATTTCTCAAACCTAATCACAGATATCGTAAGTTGAAAAAAGCTTTTAATGGGTGCTCGGAAAATGACATTGCTCTGAATGCCTTGACTGGAGAAGAAGTCTATCAAGTGGTTAAAGACATCAAAGTTGTATTCGGCAAAAAGCAGAAGCAGCCTAAGGAAAAAAGCAAGTGGAAGAAGAGGTCGGTGTTCTTTGATCTTCCGTATTGGTCCAATCTTGATGTAAGGCATTGTCTTGATGTTATGCACGTCGAGAAAAACGTTTGTGATAGTGTCATCGGGACGCTTCTCAACGTTCAAGGGACAAAGGATGGCATAAATTCTCGTCTAGATTTGCGTGAGATGGGCATAAGAGAACAATTACATCCAGTGGAACGAGGTAAAGGCACATATTTACCTCCAGCATGTTATACCTTATCAAGAAAAGAGAAAATGAGCTTTTGCGAGTCTCTACGGGGAATCAAAGTCCCACATGGTTACTCGTCAAATGTAAAGCGACTTGTTTCAATGAAAGATCTCAAATTAGTTGGCTTGAAGTCTCACGACTGTCATGTCTTGATGCAACAACTGCTACCTGTGGCAATTCGTGGCATCTTACCGAAAGATGTCCGATATACCATAACTAGGTTGTGCTTATTCTTCAATAGTATATGTCAATAGTATATGTGCTAAAGTCATCGATCCTCAAAAATTGGACGCGTTGGAAAATGAGGCTGCTATTATCTTGTGTCAATTGGAGATGTTTTTTCCTCCCTCATTCTTTGATATCATGGTTCATTTAATTGTTCATCTGGTTAGGGAGATTAGATTATGCGGACCTGTTTATTTAAGGTGGATGTACCCAATCGAGCGATACATGAAGATCTTGAAAGGATATGTGAAGAACCAATATCGTCCTGAAGCATCCATTGTCGAAAGGTACGTCACAGAAGAAGCGATTGAGTTTTGTTCTGACTACTTGTCAGAAGCAAAATCTGTGGGACTACCAAAGTCTCGTTATGCAGGGAGAGGTCAAGGTAAAGGTACACATGGTATAACCACTAAATGCATGGGCCGAGCTGAAGTGCTTCAAGCACATTTGTATGTTTTGAATAATACAGATGAGGTATTACCTTACTTGTCTCTCCATAAAGAGATAGTAAAGGCCAAAAACCCTCGAATGAAAGAAATATTGTTATTGAACGAGCATAACAACACATTCATAGATTGGTTTAAATCAGAGATTAAGAAAGATGTGAGTGCCTCTGAGACTTTGAGATGGTTAGCACATGACCCTCACTTTAATGTCGTATGTTGGAGCGGGTACGACATAAATAAGTTTTCCTTTTACACAAAGTCTAAAGATGACAAAAGCACCATGCAAAACAGTGGAGTTATGGTCATGGCTTCCTCGATGCACTTCTCTAGTTCAAATGATACAAAACCTGTACTCGCATCCATTGCTTACTTTGGTGTCATTGAAGAGATTTGGGTGCTTGATTACTGTAAATTTAAAGTGCCTCTTTTTAAATGTAAGTGGGTTAACAACAATAGTGGTGTGCGTACTGACGAAATGGGATTTACACTAGTGGACCTTGACAAGGTAAGTTATAATGATGAACCCTTCATCATGGCTGACCAAGCAAAACAAGTTTTCTATGTCAAAGATCCTTCTAACAAAAAGTGGTCAGTTGTCCTACAAGGAAAAATAGGCAGTGATGAAAATGAAGATTCAAGTCTTGCAATTTCGGAAACACCTTGTTTGTTAACACAAGTGCCGACTTCAGTTGATGACAATGAAGTTGACAATGAACATGCCACTCGCAATGATCATAATGAAGGAATTTTATACGAAGGAGTTTAGATTTGTTTTTTTTTTAAACCTATGAAATTGTAATTTTGAACTTAGTAACAATGATGGTTTGTTTCTATTATTTCCTTTTGAGCATGTGATAGATTTTGTTTGGTATCAAGTTGTATCTAATCTACTTATTTTCTGTTGGTATTATTCTTTTTTTATTTGATTAAAGGGGGGAGAAAGAGATATTGTATGTTGTAATGAATTCAATCAAACTATATACTAAATTTGGGGATAAATTCTGTATTCAACTTGATTTGTCACTAAGTACTAAGTGAATACAATGATGGCAGAAGCCAATTTGTAGAAAGAAAACAATTACAATATTGAAATGAAAATACTAGGAGAAGAAGAATCTGCAGTAGCAACCAAGTGAAGAGAATAGCCATCATACTTATTCAATGCCCAATCATTCCCAAATTTGATACTTTATAGAAAGGGAAGTATTTTCTATTACGTTTTCCCTCTCTCATGCTCTTTTCAGCAACCAATTCTGTTATACCAATTCTTAATCATAGCATAGATTGATATGTGTTGTTTACTTCTCTTATTGGTATCAAGCTCATATTGGTTTTAGTATATGAATGATATAATTTGTTTCCTTTGTTTAAACAGCTATCATGGATGATTTCAGTGATCCTCCAAAAAAGAATACCAGACGTCCAACATCATTAAAAAAGTTCACTTCTAGGTGCCCAGATGGTCAAAAATTCAGAGTGGATATTGATAGTAAAGGAGATCTTATTGGTCCGTATGCTAACAAATTCAAGACCTATTTAGGGGTGGTTGCACGAACAAAGATAAGCATATTGCCAATGAAGTGGAGTGATGTTGATGACGAGACAAAAAAGATTGCTTGGGATGATGTACTGCTAACATTTGATGTTCCCGAGAGTAATGAATTCAAGAAGACTTGGATGTCTCATATCAATCTTTGTTGGAGACAGTTCAAGACATCTCTCACCAGAATATATGTCTTTGGTAGTGGGGATACAGATGGTCAAAAAAATCCATGTCACAAGTACAACAACATATCTCTCGAGACATGGGCCGCATTTTATAACAGTCGCATTACTGAGGAGTTTGTGGTATTGTTTTAACTATAACTATTTTAGTTTCTTAAACATTAACGATATGTTGTAAATATGGTGGTGTTTGTCCTTTGTAACAGGCTAAGAGAGAAGCTGCCAAGAATATTCAAAAAAATAATAAATATAACCACACAATGGGGCCAGGTGGTTATAAAAAGTTGAAGAAGGCTTTGAAAGAAGAACAAATCAAAAAAATCCAGGAGGAGTCTGGTGATCCTGATTTGGAGGTGGAGCCTACATCTCCAGAGCGTCATGAGCTGTGGAAGGCTGGCCGCAAAAGCAAGTCTGGATCTTATGTATCCGAGTCGTCAGCATCAGTTGGATCTAAGATTGTAAGTAAAATGTTGTGTGGAAGCTGTGGAACTTAGTATGTTTTGTTTAATTTGTTAAATTATAACATGTGAACATGCTTTTGTTGCAGGATGAACTTGCGGTTATGAGTAGCCAAGGATCTTTCGTTCCTCAAGGAAAGAATGATATTTTGACTGTTGCCATTGGAACACCTGAGCATCCCGGTCGTGTTCGGGGAGCTGGAAAAGGTGTCGGGATAAAGAGATACTTTGGAGGTGTGGCACGTTTTTCCTCGAGTAGCTCACAAGTTGACAAAGCGGAGTTGATGAAAGAAATTATGGAGGATGTGGAAGTGATGGTGCAAGACCGAGTTCGCAAAGCGTTGGCAGAGGTATATGTTTATATTACTAGATTTGTTTTATTATTTGAATCAATTCATAAATACTAACTTAATTTATATGTATGTTTTAATTATTCAGCACACCATCTCATGTGGAGGAATTCAAAATGCGGGTGTTCAGGTTCCCTCTCCCATGACAACTGTTGGATCTAAGGCTAGCTACTCACCATCTCATGTGGAGGAGGAGGCCAATATCGATTGGATGAAAGAGATGCTTGTGACAGGGTATGCTGATAAGAGACATGCTAGGATATGGTTGCAGCATGAAGATCATGAGTGCTTTGTCTCCTTCAAAGAGATCACGGACATGATTTCTGGTGAAGAGTGGCTTGAATTGAGCCATTTGGCCATATGGTGCACGTAAGTAGTAAAGTCTATTCCATTATATAAATTTCTCACATTTTACATATATTAATCGATCTGATAGTTTTTCTTACTTGCCACTAGATATTTGCATCGTCAATGTGTTGAAAGAGGTATTGATGACTTATATGGATTTGTGTGTCCTTACAAGCTTAACGTGAAGGATATACCCATGAATGTTGTCCTTCAAAACCTTCAAGACAAATTGATGACCACCAATAAGGGAGTATATATTGCTCCATTTTGCCATAGGTAACAGCAACATTGTTCCTTGTTTTGATTACTAGTTGTTTTGTTGGTGAATGGTGAAATGCATGTTAGTCTTCTGATTCTGATTTTCTTGTGTCATTCTGAGTTTATTGTGTGTAACATGCATTTCTTTGTGTGTTGCTTAATTTTAAGTTTATCGATGTTGCAGCGGACATTGGCAACTAGTTGTCTTAATCCCATCTCAAAATACTGTGGTCTGGATGTGTTCCTTATGCCGCAAACCAAACAAAACAATCAAAGAAATGTTTAGCAAGTAAGTTTGTATTTTTTATCTTGGTTTAGATTATAGTATTTGAACTTAAGTTGGGTTGAAATTTTATAAATACTTTTATATTATGTTATTAGAGCTGTCAAAGGTTATTCTACATCTGCCCCCACGTGGTTGTACCCTAAAGTAAGTAATTTAAAATATGGAGTTGATTTAATTTGGAGTGAATTCATATATGATATATATATATATATATATATATATATATATATATATATATATATATATATTTGGTTAACTTTGTTAATTCATTTGTGTGTAGATGCCAACACAACGGAATGGTTTTCATTGTGGATATATGTGATGAATTTTATGCTGACCATTGTGAATGCTAGTGTTGTTGATAATTGGGAGCAGGTATAAATTTTTGGTTAAAATTATACTTTACACATCTATTTAGAATTATAGAATGATTGAATATAATTTGTTTGAGTAATTTTTAAACTTGTAGGTATTTGATGACTCAAAGGCATACACCGAAGAGGAGCTTCTTAAGGTTCGTCAGCTTTGGGCAGAATTCTATATGAAGATTCGTACGGAGCAAAAAGATACATTGTTTAGCATTGTTTAAACTTGTTCAATTTATTCTCTATTTCTAGTCTTTGTGAATTGATAGTATTAGAATTGTGAACAAATTTTTTATTTGGTCTGGTTTTCTATTTCTATTTCTAGTTTAGATGAAATGTGAACAAATTTTTTATATGGTCTGGTCTTCTGTTAATGTAAACACTGAGGTATTAGAATTGTACTAGATGAAATGTGAAGCTGGTTTTGTGTAATGTATTAGAATTGTGACTGCATATTGTATTAGAACTGTATGTGAGCTGGTTTTGTGTAAAATGAGGTATTAGAAATGTGAAGCTGGTTTTGTGTATGTCTGTGATGCAATCTCCAGGTTTAGAACTGCACTGAGGTATTAGAAATGTGAAGCTGGTTTTGTGTAATCTGCAGGTTTTCTTTTAACGTGAATAGTAACGGTATGATAAAAAACGAAGGAAACTAAAATGTGTAAAATGACATTTAGCATCGGTTGTTTGAATAACCGATGCTAAATGTCATTTTTAATGACGTTTAGAGACATTTAGCGTCGGTTGTTTGAAACAACCGATGCTAAAAGTCCATCAGTGAGACATTTAGCGTCGGTTGTTTGAAACAACCGATGCTAAATGTCCATCAGTGAGACATTTAGCGTCGGTTGTTTCAAACAACCGACGCTAAATGTCTCAAAGGGGACTTTTAGCATCGGTTGTTTCAAACAACCGATGCTAAATGTCTCACTGATGGACATTTAGCATCGGGTTCTCAGATAACCGATGCTAAATGTCACATTAAAAACCATTTCAAAGGTCTAAAAGTGACATTTAGCGTCGGTTGTTTGAAACAACTGATGCTAAAAGTCCCCTTTGAGACATTTAGCGTCGGTTGTTTGAAACAACCGACGCTAAATGTCTCACTGATGGACATTTAGCATCGGTTGTTTCAAACAACCGACGCTAAATGTCTCACTGATGGACATTTAGCATCGGTTGTTTCAAACAACCGACGCTAAATGTCTTTTTTAGACCTTTGAAATGGTTTTTAATGTGACATTTAGCATCAGTTATCTGAGAACCCGATGCTAAAAGTGACATATAGCGTCGGTTAAATAACCGATGCTAAATGTATGACATTTAGCATCGGTCGATTTAGCGTCGGGCGATAACCGACGCTAAATGTCCAATTTAACCGACGCTAAATGTCTTTTTTCCACTAGTGTATTTATATGAGTTATTTATGCTCTTATCACTTAAATAAACACAAGTTCTCAAGTAATATTCGTGCTTTATTAGGTAAATATTAGTTATTTAGAGGAAAGAAGGGTTAGGAGCTTGTTTGTTATCATTTGACACATTTGGTGCCTTTTTGAGTATTTTAATGTTTCTGCTAAGTGCTGCAGCGGTAAGCACTATAGCGCTATATGACGGTTGGCCACTTGGATATTTATGAAGCCACTTGCTGCTTGATGAGTCATCATTCTGATCTTCTTCTTCTCAGCCTGACATTGAAGCCTCCAAGTGGATTCAATAAGACACTTGGCGCCTCCTAATTGAAGCTTATTTGATAGTTGGTGATGATTGTAATCATTGCCCTTTTTGTAAAGCTACTTTATGAGATTAGGATAATATCTAACACTTCTCCTTCCACAAGATAGATTTCGAAATAAGGAGAGTTTTTGGAGAGAAAAACTTGACACCCTTCTCCTCCATTAATCCTCCACTTCATGCTTTTATTTCTCAAGAGAAGATCATCATTTCCAGTGCTGTGAAGCTGTGCTGTAGCGTCAGTAACCCGTCACATGAGAAGAAGGCCACTACGTGCATTTTTTGCAACCTTGCTTCTTCTTTTCATTTTCGGCAATATAAGCTTTTTGGTTTGTATTGTGTTGATGATGCTCATCATGAGCTAAACACTTAGTAGTTGGATTGTTTTAAGCTTTGTAATGACTCTTTAGTATTGTTAATATAACGTTATGATGTTTGTGTTTCAATCCTTGTATTTTAATGCTTTCAAACTCGTTTTGGGATTGATCAACTGAAATGAGTAGATTCATGGGTACAGACATGGTCCATGATTCGAACTCAAGGATTGATATGAATGAAAGGTTGTTTAAAGACATTTAGACAACTTGTGCTTAACTCTAGACATAGGGGAGCAATAGTTCATAAGGTGAATACTGTGGGTTCTTCATTATACAGGGGTGGACTTATTTAGAACCTAGACATAAGAGTCTTGTAACAAAACCCTGGCGTTAGTGACCGAAAGGCACAACAGCATATGCTACAGCGCTTAACGCTACAGCGTCTAACGTTATAGCGCTTCACTACTGAGAAATTATTTAGCAAAGAGCAATCCAACTCACTTTATCAACTCTTGAACTTTCTTTACTTGTTTATTTACATTTATGTTACTCACAATACTTGTTGACAACTTGTTATTGTTACTTGTTTTTCTCACTAGCTAAATTACAAATTTAAATATAGAAGTAAACTCAACAATCTCCGTGGGAACGATCTTTACTTATCACTCTATTACTTGTTGCGATTGTGTACACTTGCACAACTACTTTTCGCACAACAAGTTTTTGGCGCCGTTGCCGGGGATTGTGAAAATTAATTTATATTGTTTAGTTAGTAAGTTTAGTTAGTTTAGATTATTTTATTTAGCATGTTCTGTTTTTCCTGCAAATTTTTTTATTATTGTGTTTTGTGTTTGTAGTGTGTTTCTCTTTGTTGTTATTTGTGTTTAGTGTTTGTAAAAAAAAAATCCACTTTATGCCATGGACCATTTGAATTTTTACTCCATGCAAGCAAGGAATGCTCAACAACATTGTTTCAACTATGACTTCCATGGGGATGAACATGAAAGGGGCTGTTATGAGACAAATTTCATGCCCATGACAGCCCAAAATATGGATTATGGCATAGAAAATGGTTTGTGTAAGCAAGATTCATATTCTCAAGCTCAAACCGAAGGATTACTTGAGGACAGCTCTGATCTAAAAGAACTCTTAGCTCAATTTCTTGAGGATAGCAAAGTGGATAAAGACAACTTTCAAGTGTCATGCAAAAATATAGAGGCTCACTTTAAGACTATACTGGAGCATCTAAAAGAAGAGAGTTGTATTGAAGAGGTGGTTGAGCAAAAGAAAGAAAAAAGTGTAGAGTTTGAAGATGAATGTTATCATTTGGGCAACTCTGATTTTAAAGAAATTTTTGCTCAGTCCATTGAATCTACTGAGTAGGTTGAGCAAGAGGAAGAAAAAGAGAGTGTAGAGTGTGAACTTGAATGTGGTCATTTGGAAAAAAGTGGAAGAAAAACAAAAAAAATTGTGTAGTTGTAGAAAAAGAAAAATTCAAAAATAGTGGCAAGGAAGAGAAACCAAGGTTGAGGTATGAAAAGAGTCATGTGACAATTGAGACTCAACCCTTGGTAATTGAAGAAAACAGCCCTCCGCAAAATGAGCTTCAATTTTTTCAAGAGAGGGGGAATTCCTATCCCAAATGCTTATTGGTTGGGGCATGGGAACGCTGCTTCCCTATACCAAATACATGAGATTTCTGATCAAAAAGAGAAGGCGGGAGGATGATATTTTCTTCTTGTCCTATTATCCACCCTAACAAGGGTTTTGAATGTCAAGTCTAGCTAAGGACTCTTAAACTAAGCGCTACTGGGAGGCAACCCAAAGTTCTTAAACTAACAATTTTGTGTTTTTAATTTTTCTTTTGTGCAGGAGTGAATTTTGTGAAGTGAGAATAGAAGCCACCAAAGGAGAAACCCTGGGACCAAGTTGGCAGATGACCTTCCACAAGAAGTTCCAGTTAGCGCAGTAGCGGCTGATGCTACAGGGCATTAAGCCCAGTCCCCGCACAAACTTGCATCTGAGGAGAATACTCTTGATCTTTCTACAGAGAGGGAAGCGGCAGAAAAGCTGGTTGAGATGAAAGCTTACAAGGAAGCAGAGGTCCCCAGAATGAGGCTACAGCGCCTAGCGCTGTAGCGGCAGGAAAGAAAAAAATCCAGTAGCAGAGCCACCACAGTGCCCACCAGAGCAAGCAATAGGCTCAAATCTGGGTTAGCAAACAAGTACTCTAACCCTTCTTTTAAAAAAATGTTGTTTGTTTGTTTTCAATAAATTTGTTAGGTGCTATAGTGTTTGTTCTTGCATCTAACAGTATGTTTAGAGTTTTATTTATGTTGTTTTTAATTCTGTTGAGTTTTAGTCATAGGCCTCTCCCATTAGAATTGCATGAGAAGTGGAGACATTGCTAGGTCTTAAGTTGGGGGGAGGACCTTAAATGTGTTTAATGTTATATGTGAAATGTTAATGTTATGTGTTTAATGTTATGTTTGTTGAATGAAAAGCATGATCAGTTGCAATTCCTTGTTTTTCAATAATAGGATATGTTTCTTCCTGGGCTAAATTTAATGATGATTATGTGTTGTGAGTAGAGTAGCCTTGTTTGAACAATGACTAGTCTTATTGTTGCTTCTACACAAAACTCCAGGCTTAGCAAGGAACCTAGTTAACTAGGAATGATAAGGTTTAGTCAAGTTTTTACTAAAAATTGAGAGTAGCATTTGAAGATAAGTTTGGGGGTGCATCGGTTATATTAAGGCTATGGATGACGATTATAGGATGGTCAGTGCAATAGGACCCAAAGTCTACAAATGGTCATGTAAAAAGCTGCAATTGCCTGAAACAAATGCTAAACTGTTCCAAAAACGCATATAAAAAAAAGAAGAAAAAGAAAAGAAAAATAAAATAAAATAAAAGATAGAAATGCAAATAAGGAGCTCAGTAATGAGGGCATTGCAGCTCAATCTGTTCATCAAGTAACCAGTGCTATAGCATCTAACGCTATAGCGCTGAGAAATCACCAAATCAATAGTTAGTGCACTGGCCAAAGATCTGAAATGCCTAATTAAGCCCTTTGTTGTGCTTTGAAGCCCTTCAAGTCTTTTGTGAAGTTGTTAGTCTACTCTCCTTTTTGAAAAATTCTTTGGCTAAACCAAAAGAAGGCCACTCTTTCCAAGGCTAGGAGAAATGTTGAAACTAGCTAGAAGCTAAACTAAGTCTAGTAGTCACACACTCACAATTGAGCAGTAATAATTCTAGATGTTGTGAAAAACAATGGTGTGTGTGTGTGTGTGAGAGAAAGTGAATCTGAAAGTTTGGCCCACTAAAAACATTTTTGAAAAATTGTTAGGGATGCAACTGACATTGTCTTTCTATGCTGTTATTGTTCTATTTTAAGTTTGTTTGTTTGTCTTTATAAAGTGTCATTCCTTGAGGACAAGCAATGGTTTAAGTTTGGGGGTGTGATAACTCATATCTATAAGAGTTATTTATGCTTTCTAGACTTAAACAAATGCGAGTTCTGAAGTAATAATAATTTTTTTAGAGAAAGATATTGTTGTTGTCTTGTTTGTGCAGTTAGTCTATGTAATTGTTTCTTTGTTGTTGTGTTGTTTGTTCTTTGTCAAGCGTCATTACTTGAGGACAAGCAATGGTTTAAGTTTGGGGGTGTGATAACTCATATTTATATGAGTTATTTATGCTCTTATCACTTAAATCAACACAAGTTCTCAAGTAATATTCGTGCTTTATTAGGTAAATAGTAGTTATTTAGAGGAAAGAAGGGTTAGGAGCTTGTTTGTTATCATTTGACACATTTGGTGCCTTTTTGAGTATTTTAATGTTTCTGCTAAGTGCCGCAACGGTAAGCACTATAGCGCTATATGACGGTTGGCCACTTGGATATTTATGAAGCCACTTGCTGCTTGATGAGTCATCATTCTGATCTTCTTCTTCTCAGCCTGACCTTGAAGCCTCCAAGTGGATTCAATAAGACACTTGGCGCCTCCTAATTGAAGCTTATTTGATAGTTGGTGATGATTGTAATCATTGCCCTTTTTGTAAAGCTACTTTATGAGATTAGGATAATATCTAACACTTCTCCTTCCACAAGATAGATTTCGAAATAAGGAGAGTTTTTGGAGAGGAAAACTTGACACCCTTCTCCTCCATTAATCCTCCACTTCAAGCTTTTATTTCTCAAGAGAAGATCATCATTTCCAGCGCTGTGAAGCAGTGATGTAGCGTCAGCAACCCGTCACATGAGAAGGAGGCCACTACGTGCATATTTTTTGCAACCTTGCTTCTTCTTTTCATTTTCGGTAATATAAGCTTTTTTGTTTGTATTGTGTTGATGATGCTCATCATGAGCTAAACACTTAGTAGTTGGATTGTTTTAAGCTTTGTAATGACTCTTTAGTATTGTTAATATTACGTTATGATGTTTGTTTCAATCCTTGTATTTTAATGCTTTCAAACTTGTTTTGGGATTGATCAACTGAAACGAGTAGATTCGTGGGTACAGACATGGTCCATGATTCGAACTCAAGGATTGATATGAATGAAAGGTTGTTTAAAGACATTTAGACAACTTGTGCTTAACTCTAGACATAGGGGAGCAATAGTTCATAAGGTGAATACTGTGGGTTCTTCATTATACAGGGGTGGACTTATTTAGAACCTAGACATAGGAGTCTTGTAACAAAACTCTGGCGTCAGTGACCGAAAGGCACAATAGCATATGCTACAGCGCTTAACGCTACAGCGTCTAACGTTATAGCGCTTCATTACTGAGAAATTATTTAGCAAAGAGCAATCAAACTCACTTTATCAACTCTTGAACTTTCTTTACTTGTTTATTTACATTTATGTTACTCACAATACTTGTTGACAACTTGTTATTGTTACTTGTTTTTCTCACTAGCTAAATTACAAATTTAAATATAGAAGTAAACTCAACAATCTCCGTGGGAACGATCTTTACTTATCACTCTATTACTTGTTGCGATTGTGTACACTTGCACAACTACTTTTCACACAAAAACTATGTACTCTGAAAAATTGATGGAAAAAATAGATCACAACCGAGCTGTCTCGAACACGCACAACGTGGCAATTCACGATCGTGCCCAAAAATTGTTAAGAGTGGAAGAAATTATACGACCACAAAGTGGGAGACCTGCGGGCACATTCGTGGTTAACTTCGGAGACAGGACTTGTGAGTGTGGGAATTTTCAGGCACTGCACTATCCTTGTTCCCATGTGATCGCGGCATGTTCAAAATTTAATTACGAGCACATGGAATTCGTGCAACCACAGTACAAAATGCAGTATGTTTTCAATACATACTTTGAGGAGTTCCCACCATTTCCATCTGAGTTGTCATGGCCTGATTTCAATGGCCCAGAACTGCAGCATGATCCATCTAAACAGAAAGATAAAAATGGTCGTCCACAGTGTAACACCCCGATAAATTCTAACATATAGAATCATCGAAATGCACTAAATGGCATACATCAGAGGAACTTCCTGTTATTGAAATATTGAACACAACTAAAACTTTCGATAATACATACTAATGGTTCTCAGAACCTCATAAACTTCCTAAAAATGCTTAAGTTTCAAAACTTAAGACTTGTACAAAATCCTGGTGTTCAATACTCAAAACATAAAGTAGCGGAAACGATTTTACAACTTAAACAATGAAAGTTATACAACCGATAACAAAAGTACTACAAAGGGGCAAGGGCCTAAAACATGAAACATAGATTCCCGGACTCCTCGGGTCACGTCGGCTAACCGTGAACCTTCGCCTTTGCTTTCCTTTGCTTCTCTGAAAAACCACAATACATAAAGGGTGAGATAAACATTATCTCAGTGAGTCCTATCGAGACCCCTGACCAACTCTAACGGTTTATTATACTTGAATCTGAACTCGTGGACCTAAAAAGCGACCACGTGAATACATGATGTTTCCTCGTAACTCGTAGCCTTAATAAGCGACTACGTATCATATTGTATCATGAACTTAGCACAACCCGAGATATAATGCTAGACAATCTTGATTGCCCAATATCTACGGAAACCCCAATCCGAAATTCTATCCGAATAATGCTAGGGTCCTAACTTTGGATTCATGACTCCCCTCAACTAGGTATGCTAATAACTGGAGGATCGTCATCCTCGATATACACAAGGGATACCGTCTACCTTTCCCCGAGGGAAAGTAACTTGAATTGTGTTTACATGAATTGAGAGTTTTTATGTCTTTATAGACTTACAATCAATTAGCTTACATGACATGATGAACTCTAGGTTCGTTATCTTAACATGATTGGACTCAAGGTCCGTTAACATTTCTTGACTTAAGTTCTCTCGCGTTCTCTAAGTACGGTTTTCCGTTACGTTCATAACACACAAGTTTTCTATCAAACATGATTAATTCCATGATATCAATCTTTACGTTGTTGGGGACACATGGGGAATGGATTAGAAGAGGATTGGAATCATTTGGAATGGATAAAAAGGTACTTTGACTTTGGGGACCAGAAAGTCTCACACGATCCGTGCGCTAGGCGCACGACCCGTGCATTATTTGAACAAAATGGTAAAAAGTTTCAGAAGGATCCGCACGACCCGTGCGACTAGGCGCACGATCCGTGTGTGTTTAAAAATTCCATTCGTGTAGCATCAGATGGGGGCACACGACCCGTGCACAGAGGCACACGATCCGTGCGTCTCCATCAGTTTTCCAGAAAACAGACTTTTCATGAGTAAGTACCATTCCATTCCGATTCCCTATTCCCTTCCGATCGAGACCCAAACTTAACACACAGTATACATAGTATATCACAGCAGATAATCAATTCAATCTAGTACGTTCCAAACAAGCAACATGCAATTTCTCATTTCAGTTTATGATTTTGGAAAGTAGTTTTGAATCTGATTTCTTCTTGAGACCCCACATGACATGGTAGTGATTTTCGAAGGTATGAAAACTCAGAACGCACACAAAACCCCTAAGCGAGTTATAGAACTCACCCGAAGTGATGAAAATCACTCAAACGACGAATCTCACAGCTAACACGTTCGAATAGCCTCACGAACCGTCTCCGAACTCGTTCCAAAACTGAACCCGAACTCCCCAAGGATCTAAGACTCGAACTCAGCAACCTGATCCTTCTCTTAGCTGTTCTATTTCGTGGTACAGGTGCTGAATTTGGTTTCACAGTTGTTCAAGCCAACATGCATGACTGAAACCCTCACTTCTACAAAGATGGAGCTCTAGTACTTAGAAATGGTGAAAAGGGATTGGGGGTTGTGATGGTGATGGTGTTTATATCAGGAGATAGAGGAGGAAGATCTGATTTGGGTGATGGAATTATATGGGACATGCACTCAGGAAATCTGGTTCTCCTCTCCTCTCCCTCTCTTCTTCCTCGCGCCCCTCTCCTTCTCTTTCTCTCTTGTTTCAGTTTTTTTTTTTTGCAATCTGCTCAAAATGGAGTGAAGTGTGTTTTTGCTGTTTGGGTTTCAGCTGGGGGTTTTAAGTGAGTTGGGAAAAGACTCATTTACCCTTCAGCTGTTACCCCCCTCCTAAGGCTCCCTATTAGTTCTAGGTGGTCTAACTCATTTTAACTTAGAATTTAAACACATGACTTTAACACTTAAACCAACAAATAATTCACTCATCAAACATAAAATATTCGATAAAAAGAAAATTATAATTTACTTCTCACTAATATTCAATAATCGAAATTAGTTAATTACGGGGTGTTACACACAGTCTGCCCGTATTCGTACAGAGATGGATCAAAGAGAAAGGGGTAGTCGCACCAAGAGATGTGGTATTTGTAGAAATGAGAGTCACAACAAAAATAACTGTCCAAACCGCAATCTAGACTAGTTCAACGTTGTTGTAATCCACTTTTCAATCAATGTAATCCGTGTTTTTTTAGTGTTCTTTACGATTATAATACATGTTCAAATTAAATCTGTATGTCATATTTCATAACTCAACACAATAGTTTTATACCTCTTCTACACGGGAGATATTTTTTTTAAATAAAAAAATAAAAATATATGATTAAAAGTGGTCAAAACATAGTAAAAAACTAATTTTTTGCACTACAAAACAAACAGTTTTTTTAGTGTTCTTTACGATTATAATACATATTCAAAGTAAATCTGTATGTCATATTTCATAACTCAACACGTTAGTTTTTTACCTCTTCTACACGGTAGATATTTTTTTTAAATAAAACAATACAAATATATGATTAAAAGTGGTCAAAACATAATAAAAAACTAATTTTTTGCACTACAAAACAAAAAGTTTTTTTAGTGTTCTTTACGATTATAATACATGTTCAAATTAAACAGGTAATAATACCAACGGATACTTTTTTAACGGGTCAATTTTTTTTTAACTTTTTCCAACGAATGCTTTTTTGAAAAAACTGAAATTAAAGAAGTAAATATGTTTTAACTTTATTCATTATTACTAAATACATTAATGTTGCCGATGCTTTTGGACGCACGAGATCTTGCCGACACTTTTAAATACATTAATGTGTTCAAATTTTTTTTTCACAAAAATATTTATAATTAATTTAGAATTAACAATATTAATTTTCTAAATTAATTAAATTAAATTTATTTAAATTAATATAAAAGAAAAATAAAAAATAAAAAAACACAGTTCAGAAGTCACCCTGGGGGCGACTTCTGAACTAGAAATGAAAAAAAAAATTAAAATTTTTAGTTCAAAAGTCGTTTTGGTGGGAGACGACTTCTACACTAAAAATTGAATGTGTACTGGTTTGATAAATAATCTAAAAAATGTACTATTTTAGTATTTATTTTTTTTTGCTACAGGTGAAATTGCCTTAGCAAGTTTGCCAATAGAGTTTAGGCGCCAAAGTAAGGTAACTTTTTAGGGAAAAATAAATAATACAATTAGGTAATTTCCGACAATGTTGCTCTGGCCAAAGCAAACGAAATTGGTTAATAGGGTCCCACATTCACCTATAACCTACATGTGCCTATTTTTTTAAAAAAAATATGTTTGCTCATTATTGGTTAGTGGAAGGAAAATCAAGAGGAGAACAGAAGAGAGAGAGAGAGTGCAGATCAAGAGAGAGGAAAAGGCTGAAAGTGAGATGGAGGTTTCGTGAGAAGAGTGAGAGAGTGGCGTTGGAGCATGGTTGAGAGAGATTAGGATCGAGAGAGAAGATGGGTGAGGGAAAGAGATGTTACGAATGGGGAGAGAGAGATTTCGAGAACAAGAGGGAGTGGCTGAGAGAGATGGAGGCGGAAGCTCTGATGGGCTTCCGATGCGGTGGTGGTGAGGTGGTTCGCGGCGAAGACCAGTGGTGGCTCTGTTTTCTGATTTGATTTTTTGTTTTTATCTTTTCAAATGCCTCTCATATTTTTTATTTTTGAAATGCCTCTGTTACTTCTCCTTTTTAATTTTTGAAATGCCTCTCATATTTTTTATTTTTACTTTTTCCTATATCTATGGTATATTTATCTTATTGGTCATTAAGGTTCTGACTTGTGTCATGTGTTTAGCATAAAAGATTTATGCTGAAAGTAAATTAATCAACATTTTGAAAGTAATTAATTTGTTTTAGTTTCAAATCATCACGACACACATGAGTTTTTATTTAAGTTCAAAGTTGGTTCTAACTTCTATATTATAAGACATTGAGTATAGAAGCTTTAATTGGTTTTTATTTAAGTTCAAATATCTTATTTATGGCCTAAAAGCTACCAACACAAGAGGTTTACCTGAATAATGTTTGTTTATCCTTATTCAGAAAACAAATTGATATGTTTTTTTGACAGCAACAGATTGAAATATATATATATATATATATATATATATATATATATTTGAAAACATGTCCTCTTCTCTCTTGCTTATAGGTGTGATTTTTTGTTCTCTTTCACTCCTCAATCCTTCTTTTTTTATGCTTTGCTCTCAATAGATAACCTGTCTTCCAATCTTTCCCTTTCTGCTCAGTTTTTTGTGATGTAGGTTTGTTTTATGTAGTGTTTCTATTTAAATCAGCAATATTTTTATTTTAATCTAATTCGGATTTTGGGTTATTTTAATTGGGGTTTTTATGATCGTAGGTTTGAAAAGTTGTTCCATCGTAAGGTATTTGTTGATACAAGTTAGCCATTGGATGATGTTCCTCTTATTTTGTTGGCCATGTACAGATCCTTTGAACTCTCATTGAATCCAACTAGATGCTGTAGGAGTGATTTTTATTTGCAAAAGATCATAAACAAGCAATGCATACACACGATTCTCTTGAATTCTATATCACCTTTTAATCCAGTCTTATCACAATGCAAGCAATGCATGGCATAGCACTGATGAACAACTTGGCTTGAAATTTCAACACCATCTAAATTTAATTTGAGATACCACCACGGCTTCCTCTAGAGGTCCACCACACTATATCTATACCTATATATAAAGAGGATTCCAAAAAAACTGTCTTTTTGGTGTCATATTTTACTCCCCATTTTACCCTTGAAAAGCCATAAGAACATTATTAACTTGCCCTTATTACGTAGTTAAAAAGGACAAACCGTAAGGGGGTTGAGATTTGAGAACCTGGGAGGGAGAGGCTGGAGATAGAGTTTTGGAGGACGACGGAGACGGGCTTCATCCTGTGCCAACGACGATGGAGGATATGTCGACGACATGGTTGGCAGTGGCGGAGAAGATGAATGTGTTGTCGGTGGTGGCGCTGGCCGTTGAGGGAGTAATATTTCTGATTTCAGCTACTGTGCAGTCATGAGATGAAGATGAAGCTGATAAATAATTTTAAAACAATAATTTATTTATTTATTTAAAATGTTGAAATAAAAATAAGAAATTTTTATGTTTAAATGCCACCTTGGCATGCCAGCGTGATAAGTGGATGACAACTCAGCGCCAATTTTGACCAAATTAGAGGGGGGGCTATGATTTTACAAATTGGGAAAATAGGGTGACTAAAATCGTGAAATAAAATCTTAGGGACTAAAATCGTGAAATAAAATCTTGAGGGACTAAAATCGTGAGTTCGTGAAAATAGATGCTATGGTTAGACTAAATTGTATATGTATTTTAATTTTAATATGAAAAACATAATAAAAAACTAAAAGAAAGACCAACATTAAAGGCATCACCATGTTCATCAAAATATGGTGTTCCATGAGGGTTTTTGATTTGTGCAAGCATGAGGGTTTTCGATTTTTATGTTGTGCATAGTATATTACGAATTCTCGTATTAGTCGTGATAGAACATGTAAACCTAGATCACACATACTCTATGATTTAAAAGAAAATTTATATGGCTAGCATAAAAAGATGTTACAGTGCGTCTTGGGAAATGTACATATTGAGTTTAGGCGTAACGCTTAAGTAGCATCAAATATTTGGCTTATGTATTTTATGCATGTTTTTTAAAGACTACTTCATCTCTTCATGCGCGCTTTCATGAGCCTTTTGACCTTGCTGAGCCAAGCTCGACCTTTAGATCAGGAGGGTGTGCATAGCGGTTTGCAACGATGAGTTTTATGGGTCTTTCACTACAAAAAAAACATGAATTAGCGACGGATTTTAGCGACGGATTGGAAATCCGTCGCTAAAATCAAAATTAGCGACGGAAATGCACAAAATTAGCGACGGATTGAAAACAAGGTATTTAGCGACGGAAATTGGCTAAATTAGCGACGGATTTAACATGGCGCGAAAATTGAAAAAAAAAATTGAATTAGCAACGGAAATCTGTCACTAAATCCGTCGCTAATCTTTGGAAAATTGTGCCACTGACCGTTGCAGTTGATTTGACACGTGACCAGAGTTAGCGATGGAAATCCGTCGCTAAATTCGTCGCTAACTGTTAATTTTTTTTTATAAACCCGAATTCTTTCTTTCCTCTTTCATTTCTTCCTCTTCCTCTTTCATTTCTTCCTCTTCTCCGTTTTTTTCCTCTTCCTCTTTCATTTCTTCCTCTTCCTCTTTCATTTCTTCTTACCACCACCACCATCATCTTCTCCCTTCAACACCACACCACCACCACCACCACCACACTATCCTCTTTCATTTCTTTCTCTTCCTCTTTCATTTCTTTTCCTTCTCCATTTTCCTCTTCCTCTTTCATTTCTTCTTACCACCACCATCATCATCTTTTCCCTTCAACACCACACCACCACCACCACCACCACACCATCCTCTTTCATTTCTTCCTCTTCCTCTTTCATTTCTTTTCCTTCTCCATTTTCCTCTTCCTCTTTCATTTCTTCTTACCACCACCATCATCATCTTCTCCCTTCAACACCACACCACCACCATCACCACCACACCATCCTCTTTCATTTCTTTTCCTTCTCCATTTTCCTCTTCCTCTTTCATTTTTTCTTACCACCACCACCATTATCTTCTCCCTTCAACACCACACCACCACCACACCATTTTTTCTTCCCTTATCTCCCCAACCCCTAATCTCTCTCTCTCTCTCTCTCTCTCTCTCTCTCTCTCTCTCTCTCTATCTGAGAATAGCTTTTTTTTTTAAAAAAAATGAGGTTAGCGACGGATTTTAGCGACGGAAATCCGTCGCTAACTTTGGTCAGTGTCAGTGTCAGTGTCAAATCAACTACAACGGTCAGTGGCACAGTGTTTTTAGCGACGGATTTTAGGGACAGATTTTCCGTCGCTTATTTTAGCGACAAATTTTATTCCCTCGCTAACCATTAGCGACCAGCTTTTTAGCGACGGAATTGGTCCGTCGCTAACAGTCATTAGCGAGGGAAAAATAGGCATTAGCGAGGGAAAAATCCGTCGCTAATACGCTGTTTTTTTGTAGTGTTTGGAGTGAAACCCATTTAGACTGAGTTAACCCAGTTCGGAACAAACATTAAACTATTGTAAGTATCTACTCACTGTCTTTCCATTTTCAAGTATCTACTCACTCTCTTTCCATTTTAGTTGGAATGATTAATAATATCTCAGTTTTGAAATATTTTTGTAACAACAAATGAACTAAGGTTAGAGGTTAGAAATTAAATAAAAGAATGGATATATAATAAAATAGGACTGTACATAAGTATCTACCATAGAGTAATATGAAAAGCCGAGAGTGCCCGTCTTTCCGCTTGTGTTAATAAAATGTGGTAGTAGGTGTCATACCCCAATTTTGTCCGGCTTAGGTCCAAACCCTAATTTTCCACACAAAAATAATAATAATAAAATGTATTGCATTTTGGACCCTAGAAACCATCCCAGAGTTTTTGAAATCATTTTTAGGGTTAGAATGCACTTTTTGGGAAATTAGGGTTTTTAGGGTCAAAAAGGGCGTTTTGGTCATTTATCACTGAAGGTCTATGACTTTTAGTAGCTGAGAGATGAGTGTTTCAAAACATGCATGGTGCATCAAAATAGTTTTGAAAAATATTTCTAAGAATATTTTGGTTGAGGGCTTGAAATTAAAATCCTATATTTTTACAAAGATAATGGATTATGGTAATAGATTATGTGCCTGAATGTTTTCAGAGCACATAATCGATTACTCTCCTATCTTTACTAAAGCAAATAATCGATTGTTTCCTTATTTACAACAATAAATCGATTATCCTAATCAATTAGGAAGCAAATAATCGATTAGCCTTCATTTGCACATCACACATAATCGATTATGAAGCAAATGGAAGTTTCCATATTTATCAAATAAATCGATTACTCCCTTCTTGTAACTAAGCATATAATCGATTACCACCTTTTTAGGAAGGTTGATAATCGATTATACACTTGTTTTTCCTTCACACATAATCGATTATCCACTCAAAAATCAATGAGCCAATAATCGATTACATCTCCCAAGTTATTTCCAACATAATCGATTACTCTGTTTCCTAAAATAGATCAAATCTGATTTCCTATAAATAGGAAGCTCATTTTTCATTTCAAAACACACGGATTTCACACATTTTCACCACAATTTCAACTTCTCTCTACGCATTCTTCACGAGATCAGAGAAAAAACCCATTTTTCTCGAAATCTCTCACATTTTTAGAAAAACTCTTCCACGCTTTATTTTTTTCGCTCTACTCGTTCCGTTGGTCCGTCTGAGCTGGTCTTCTACAAAAGTTAGCGGGAATTGCGTTCTTCAAGTCGTAGTATCTGCCTTCATCAGAGGTATTTCTGTTTTTCTATTTGTTAATATTTAATCATTGTGATCCATGCCAAAATTGCCCTATGTGATTTAATCTAGCTATAGTGTCATTGTTGATGATGAACCACATGATTCCCACTTATGCCTAGTGCATCATTCTCTAAGTGGTGAAGATGGTCTCAGATGATTCAACCTTCCCCTTTCAAACTCTTTCAAAAAAACATCTTTCATTAGAACTACGTCGCTTTGATTCCCGTTTGGGATACGTAGGAGCGAGCCACGTTCTCGTCAAGCGCAACAAATAAAAATTCTTTTCATCCCCATAAACAAATTATTTTCATAAAAACAAACAAAAAGAATCATTTTCCAACCCATTGTTGCTAATAGCTCATCAGAGCCTCTGTTCGTTTAGCTATTGGTGACAATGTCTTTTTCTCATAAGAATAATAAACGATGGTCCATCATAACCTTTGTTAGTTTGATCATTGTGCAAATCAATCTTTTTCGAAAATCACTTTCAAAAAGATAATAAAAACGAGTTGTTATCAATAGTCCATCAGAACCTTTGTTCGTTTGACTAGCGGTACAACTCTCTCTTTTTTGAGTATTTAGTAGTGATTCATCATAGCCTCTGCTAGTTTAATCATTTGCTAATGCTCGTCCTATTTCAAAAAAAACTCACTAAAAAAGATAAAAAACAAAAACTTTTCAAAAAGAACCAAGAACTACGTAGCTTTGAATTCTCCATCGCACCAGGAGATACGTAGGAGCGGGCCATGTCCCGTCAAGCACTTTTTTCTAAAAACCCTTTTTTCCCCTTTCTCACCTAAAATAAAATTTTCATTAAAGATTTCCCATTCATCTCCAAATAGGTAATAAATAGGCAAATCTAGGTATTTTTCAAATCAAACGTTAAAACCACACATTTAATTAGAGGTTCCCTTTCGGTAGAAAGGACGTGCGCGGTGCTAACACCTTCCTCGCGCGTAATCGACCCCCGAACCTATATCTCTAGTTTTCAAAAGACCATCCGCCTTGTCCAAAAGACCTTTTTTCAATGTTTTAGTCTTAAAATTAAAATATTGGTGGCGGCTCCAAAATTTTCC
Source organism: Astragalus membranaceus (assembly GCA_039519185.1). Classification (NCBI taxonomy): domain Eukaryota; kingdom Viridiplantae; phylum Streptophyta; class Magnoliopsida; order Fabales; family Fabaceae; genus Astragalus; species Astragalus membranaceus. The sequence continues at coordinate 91,259,587 of CM076847.1, read as the reverse complement.
ACGTTGTACATTGAGAAACCCAAACCGGGGATTTTTCGGGGTGCAACAGCTGGCGACTCTGCTGGGGAATTTTTTTTAAAAGACGAGGGTCAAGCCTAACTAATTAAAATGTGTGGTTTAATGTATTGTTAATTTGATTAAAACCCTGTTTGCCTTTCTTTCTTATCTTTTATTCCCTTTCTTTTATCGCTTATGCCCATGCATTTTTTCAATCCCCATGTTCCCTTCTTCTTTGCTCCTTTTCTCCAAAGGTAAGTTCATGCATCTCTTCCCCATTCTATCCTGTTCCCTCTTCTTCGCTCCCTTTCTTGAGGTAAGTAGTGCATTGTTGTTGGCACCCTAGATTAGTTGTATTTAATTGGTATTAAACCCTAGGGTAGACGACATGTTATTGCTTTCTATTGTCTGGATTGTCTGGATTTTCATTTGCAGGTGGGGTAGTTTTTAAGGAAATGCCCTTCGCACACACCACTTGTACCCCGAGATTATATGATTAGAGGAAGAGACCATAACCCAGGTCTGTTAGGACACCATAGGATGAGTGGATTCGAGTAGTGGGAGCCCATCAGGACCTCTGTCCGTTTGGCTACTCGCGAAAGTTTCAATCAGAGTTGTGCTCTTCCATGATACCTTGTACCTAGCAGTTTGCTGCATTTACAAGGAATTTCGTGAAAGAGACAGTGGCTCTGATGACCTTTGTGAGGGTGTGAATAGAGCCACATGAGAAGATTACCCCTAAAATGACTTAGATCATAGGTTTCTTTCCTTTTAGGTCACAAGGGCTTTCCAAATTGTGTGTTGCATTGTTGCATTCAGTTCAATCAATTTTTCCTTCAGAATTTTTGAAAATCAAAAAAAATATGCTTTCCCTTTTCAATAAATACCTATATGAGGTGGCATATAGTGTGAAAATTTTCAAATCACCACCTGTAAATATCCTCTTTCTACAAAAACACAAAAAAAAAAAAAGAGCACCCTTGCATCATCGCATCATTGCATCATTACATCATTTGCATTACATAAAATTCCAATTTTGGAAAAGATCATTCATCTTGCATTCCCTTTCATCACATAAAGATAAAACAAAAACAATTATCATCTGCATAGCATAAGCATTTAATCATGCAAAAAAAATCCTCGTCAAGTTCATCCAAGACGAGGCATTCAAGCATAAGCATTATTTCAAAAAAAGACACAGTAGAACTACGTAAGCTTTGATTCCTCATTACAATGGGGATACGTAGGAACGGGCCATACCCCGTCAAGCACATTTTTCTAAAACCTTTTTCCAATAAATCATTTGCATCATACTTGCATTCATTCATTACCTAAAATAAGAGTTGTGATGAGAAGCGAGACGTTCTTGCAAAACAATCATCCTTTTTGAAAAAGTTTATCAACGTGTTCCAAAGCACTCAGTTTTTCAAATCAATAGCTCATTTGCATTTCTTTCAAAAGCACTGCATCCCATCCATTCTATGACAAAAGACTGAAATAGTGTGTCAAAGAAAAGTTTTTAACTGATGTTAACTCTCTGTGAAGCATTCTTCTAATGAGCATGCATGCTATGAGTACATTCTCTTGTTTGAGTCCGTTGGTTTTCCTCCCTTACCACAGTTTCCCGTCCAAGTCTAAGTCCCGCCCCGTCCACCCATAAATTACATATTCTCCCCATCAGTGCGTATTTGACTTTTGGTTCAAGTCCTCCATGCTGGGGCAAGTCTGTGATCATTAATTCCCCTTTGTTAATATCATACTCCTTCAGTGCAAGTCTCTCAAAAATAATAATAATAAACAAGAAAACAAGCTCGCTAGGTTGAAAACCCGCAAAGGGCGGCCTAGGCAAAAAGGAGCGCCCGGTGGACTGAAAACTCGCAAAGAGCGGTCCAGGCAAAAATTAGGGCACAAAAAAGGAAAAAAGAGCAAACACATTGTTCTAAAGTTAAGTCTTATAGAAATAAGCAATCGGGATTTGAAATGAAGTTTGGCCATCTCCTCAAAAATCCCAAAATCCCAGAAAGTCCTTTTCCTACCCACCTTGAGCCAAGAAAAACCAAAATCCAAAAATCACCCTAGACAAGGATCACCCCAAATAAATAAAAAAAACAAAAAAAAACAGTGCATCACTTTTATCAGCTCACTCGAGTCAAAAAAAAAAAAAAAATCAAAAAAGGGGGGCTTCAAAAATGAAAATCCCAAAACAAAATACAAAAGAAATGTAAGTGGTGAGCTGGTACATGTTACCACAAAATACATGAGGTCCTTGTCTAAATAAACCTTCAAACACTTCTTCATTCCAACACCTGGTTCCATAAACCTTCAAACACTTCCTTTGGCCTCAACATCAAACCCCTTAGTCATTCTACCATTTGCTTTAACAGAGCCCAAACAAGCCCAATAACCGTCTTCCTCATAGACCATTAACCGTCAATCAACGCCGAACAAAACTCATCCTCCCTTTAGCCTCAAACACTTCATTAAGCCTAACCCTCATTCCTCCACAAAACACCACAATCCCGAAAAGTCCATTCTGATCAATGACCGATTGCTTTTGTTCACTCAAATTCTAATCTTAGGACGAACAAGCTTATCTATGTACAATGTGTTTGCTCAAAAGAAAAACAAACGATCAGAAAAAAGAAAGCTGATCAAGAAAGAATGAACCCTAAAAAAAAAAAAAGAGAACGGAGGAAACAAAAACAAACGGTCAGAAAAAAGAAAGCTGACAAAATAAAAAAGGAGGGACTTGCACTCCAAAACACGTTCAAGATGCATTAAAACAAGGTTTAGTGATCACCAGATAAGGTTTCTTTCACACCAAAAGTCAAGACATCAGTAGAGAACCAAAAATTTACACTGAGAATACCACTCAGACCCAAAAGTTGGGGCATTCTCTTCACCACCCACACACCCTAGTCTTGGGAAAGTCTGTTCAATGCCCATCCCATGTCACTCCAGTTGTCAATGTCATTCCAAAGTGGGGCAAGTGCATTCCCATTCCTTCACCTCATTCATTCCCATAAAAAACCTCACAAGACCTTGTCATTCTGATTGGGGCAGCTTTGTCTTTGTTATGACTGGGGCAACATCAAATTCTGTGGGTTGAAGCAAAACCCCTTTCATTCCAGCTTTCATCCCAAGAGCCGAAGCGTTCCCAATTCATCATCTTCTACGCCCCTAGTTGTTGTCACCACTAGACAGGGGCAAACTATTCACTCATCAAAGACCTGAATTGGGGCAATCTTGTATCTCTTGATCCCTCACAAGCTTCGACAATAGCCATGTCGGTCATTCCTTCACTTGCCATAAAAGTCCAGGCCCTAAACCAATCCCAAGTTAACGGACTCACTCATTCACATTTGCACCCCTATGCATGCTTACTAGATAATGCTTCAAAGAGAGAGAAGACAAGTTAGTCAGGCGATATTTAAGATTCAGTCGTCATTGGAAGGAAGAGAAAACAAGTGAGCTTGTTTGTAAATAAAATCTTGAGAACACCGGAGTTTGAATCAAATTCCATTTTTTCTCAACAAAATGGTCAATAATCATCTCAATTCCTTGCATTCAAAGTCTTGCATCTCATCATCACAAAAATATTTAATCATTCATATCCTATTTTTCGCCTCATGCATTTAGGCATTCCATTTTGCATCGTGCCAACATCATCATTGCATGAAGGGCAACAAAAAAAGAAGCAACAGATAAAAGCAAAAAAATCTTCCATCTCATTCCATCAAGCATCAAAGCATTTGCATCATAAAAGCAGAAACACGTCATCCCGTGTCATAACATTTGCATCCAAGCATTTCATTCACATCATATTCACATTCGCATTTCATGCATTCATCGCATGTCATCAAAAATGCCTATGTTTCCCAATCAACCATTTCATATCAGGCATCAAAGTATTGCAGTTGCATCCTCACATAGCAAAAAGAGCAAATGAAAAAACAGTTGATCAAAAAAAGAAAGCTGATCAAGAAAAAACAAATCAAAAGGAAAACCTCAAGAATGTTTTACCACATTCATCATCACACCAAAATCATGCATTGCATGCACATGCATAACATGCACTCATAACATGCACTCATTGCATGCACATGCATAACCTGCACTCATACTCCATGCACCATTCCTTGCATCAACTGACGTATGCAGGTACCTCAATCCAATACAGCAGCCTCGGTCATTTCAAATCAACCAATCAGCAGAATTTGTGAGCCCTCTGTGCTCCTCCTGAGCCCTCTGTGCTCATCCTCCCGAGCCCTCTGTGCTCATCCTCCTGAGCCCTATGTGCTCCTCCTGAGCCCTCTGTGCTCATCCTGAGCCCTCTGTGCTCCTCCTCCTGAGCCCTCTGTGCTCCTCCTGAGCCCTCTGTGCTCATCCTGAGCCCTCTGTGCTCCTCCTGAGCCCTCTGTGCTCATCCTGAGCCCCCTGTGCTCCTCCTGAGCCCTCTGTGCTCCTCCTCCTGAGCCCTCTGTGCTCATCCTCCTGAGCCCTCTGTGCTCCTCCTGAGCCCCCTGTGCTCCTCCTGAGCCCTCTGTGCTCATCCTGAGCCCTCTGTGCTCCTCCTGAGCCCTCTGTGCTCCTCCTCCTGAGCCCTCTGTGCTCCTCCTGAGCCCTCTGTGCTCCTCCTGAGCCCTCTGTGCTCATCCTCCTGAGCCCTCTGTGCTCATCCTCCTGAGCCCTCTGTGCTCATCCTGAGCCCTCTGTGCTCCTCCTCCTGAGCCCTCTGTGCTCCTCCTGAGCCCTCTGTGCTCCTCCTGAGCCCTCTGTGCTCATCCTCCTGAGCCCTCTGTGCTCATCCTGAGCCCTCTGTGCTCCTCCTGAGCCCTCTGTGCTCCTCCTCCTGAGCCCTCTGTGCTCCTCCTGAGCCCTTTGTGCTCATCCTCCTGAGCCCTCTGTGCTCATCCTGAGCCCTCGGTGCTCATCCTGAGCCCTCTGTGCTCCTCCTCCTGAGCCCTCTGTGCTCCTCCTGAGCCCTCTGCGCTCCTCCTGAGCCCTCTGTGCTCATCCTCCTGAGCCCTCTGTGCTCATCCTGAGCCCTCTGTGCTCCTCCTGAGCCCTCTGTGCTCCTCCTCCTGAACCCTCTGTGCTCCTCCTAAGCCCTCTGTGCTCCTCCTGAGCCCTCTGTGCTCATCCTGAGCCCTCTGTGCTCATCCTGAGCCCTCTGTGCTCCTCTTGAGCCCTCTGTGCTCCTCCTGAGCCCTCTGTGCTCATCCTCCTGAGCCCTCTGTGCTCCCCCTGAGCCCTCTGTGCTCCCCCTGAGCCCTCTGTGCTCATCCTGAGCCCTCTGTGCTCATCCTGAGCCCTCTGTGCTCCCTCTTGAGCCCTCTGTGCTCCTCCTGAGCCCTCTGTGCTCCTCCTGAGCCCTCTGTGCTCATCCTGAGCCCTCTGTGCTCCCTCCTGAGCCCTCTGTGCTCCCCTCGTGAGCCCTCTGTGCTCATCCTGAGCCCTCAGTGCTCCTTCTTTACTGCGTTCTTTACCGCTTTACTTTTCTGTTTGCACGCCAAGTGCTCATTTTACTTTTCTGTCTGCTTTAGTTGAACTTTTCAATCAATCAACCAACAGGATTCGTGAATCCCTTCAGGACCCAAGTGTCCCTTCAAAAACAGACTTCACCTCGTATTCGAGCTGCGGGTAAGTCCTTCAGACCCCAAGTGGTCCTTCAGACTAGTTGTGTCAAGCCTAAAACACAACGGACGTCCTTCATGGTCAACATATCAGTTCCGGAGCTGATCTTGACCCATCATGGCCGCTCGAAAGGCCCCCTCAGACCGTTTTACTAGTACCATAGCTAGTAGCGCTCCTTCAGACCACGATGGTCCTTCAATTAAGGCCTAGGCAGCCTTCCAGACCCTGAGTGGTCCTTCAGAGCCTTAGTGCTCCTTCAGACCCCGAGTGGTCCTTCAGAGCCTTAGTGCTCCTTCAGATCCCGAGTGGTCCGTCATTTTCTCTCTCGGTTAATGCGCCAGGTGTTAACCATTCCCCATTCGTTCTCAAGCCCATCTATTCAAAAAATATAGAAAAAGAAAAAGAGGAAAATTCGGGTTTACCCAAGTGGACAAAATCGGTATAATCTCTGAATTCTTTATCTTCATTTTGCCTTGGAATATGTTTCGGCCAATTCATATTCCTCGTTAAAATTCAGATAAAGAGGGGCAGCTGTCATACCCCAATTTTGTCCGGCTTAGGTCCAAACCCTAATTTTCCACACAAAAATAATAATAATAAAATGTATTGCATTTTGGACCCTAGAAACCATCCCAGAGTTTTTGAAATCATTTTTAGGGTTAGAATGCACTTTTTGGGAAATTAGGGTTTTTAGGGTCAAAAAGGGCGTTTTGGTCATTTATCACTGAAGGTCTATGACTTTTAGTAGCTGAGAGATGAGTGTTTCAAAACATGCATGGTGCATCAAAATAGTTTTGAAAAATATTTCTAAGAATATTTTGGTTGAGGGCTTGAAATTAAAATCCTATATTTTTACAAAGATAATGGATTATGGTAATAGATTATGTGCCTGAATGTTTTCAGAGCACATAATCGATTACTCTCCTATCTTTACTAAAGCAAATAATCGATTGTTTCCTTATTTACAACAATAAATCGATTATCCTAATCAATTAGGAAGCAAATAATCGATTAGCCTTCATTTGCACATCACACATAATCGATTATGAAGCAAATGGAAGTTTCCATATTTATCAAATAAATCGATTACTCCCTTCTTGTAACTAAGCATATAATCGATTACCACCTTTTTAGGAAGGTTGATAATCGATTATACACTTGTTTTTCCTTCACACATAATCGATTATCCACTCAAAAATCAATGAGCCAATAATCGATTACATCTCCCAAGTTATTTCCAACATAATCGATTACTCTGTTTCCTAAAATAGATCAAATCTGATTTCCTATAAATAGGAAGCTCATTTTTCATTTCAAAACACACGGATTTCACACATTTTCACCACAATTTCAACTTCTCTCTACGCATTCTTCACGAGATCAGAGAAAAAACCCATTTTTCTCGAAATCTCTCACATTTTTAGAAAAACTCTTCCACGCTTTATTTTTTTCGCTCTACTCGTTCCGTTGGTCCGTCTGAGCTGGTCTTCTACAAAAGTTAGCGGGAATTGCGTTCTTCAAGTCGTAGTATCTGCCTTCATCAGAGGTATTTCTGTTTTTCTATTTGTTAATATTTAATCATTGTGATCCATGCCAAAATTGCCCTATGTGATTTAATCTAGCTATAGTGTCATTGTTGATGATGAACCACATGATTCCCACTTATGCCTAGTGCATCATTCTCTAAGTGGTGAAGATGGTCTCAGATGATTCAACCTTCCCCTTTCAAACTCTTTCAAAAAAAACATCTTTCATTAGAACTACGTCGCTTTGATTCCCGTTTGGGATACGTAGGAGCGAGCCACGTTCTCGTCAAGCGCAACAAATAAAAATTCTTTTCATCCCCATAAACAAATTATTTTCATAAAAACAAACAAAAAGAATCATTTTCCAACCCATTGTTGCTAATAGCTCATCAGAGCCTCTGTTCGTTTAGCTATTGGTGACAATGTCTTTTTCTCATAAGAATAATAAACGATGGTCCATCATAACCTTTGTTAGTTTGATCATTGTGCAAATCAATCTTTTTCGAAAATCACTTTCAAAAAGATAATAAAAACGAGTTGTTATCAATAGTCCATCAGAACCTTTGTTCGTTTGACTAGCGGTACAACTCTCTCTTTTTTGAGTATTTAGTAGTGATTCATCATAGCCTCTGCTAGTTTAATCATTTGCTAATGCTCGTCCTATTTCAAAAAAAACTCACTAAAAAAGATAAAAAACAAAAACTTTTCAAAAAGAACCAAGAACTACGTAGCTTTGAATTCTCCATCGCACCAGGAGATACGTAGGAGCGGGCCATGTCCCGTCAAGCACTTTTTTCTAAAAACCCTTTTTTCCCCTTTCTCACCTAAAATAAAATTTTCATTAAAGATTTCCCATTCATCTCCAAATAGGTAATAAATAGGCAAATCTAGGTATTTTTCAAATCAAACGTTAAAACCACACATTTAATTAGAGGTTCCCTTTCGGTAGAAAGGACGTGCGCGGTGCTAACACCTTCCTCGCGCGTAATCGACCCCCGAACCTATATCTCTAGTTTTCAAAAGACCATCCGCCTTGTCCAAAAGACCTTTTTTCAATGTTTTAGTCTTAAAATTAAAATATTGGTGGCGGCTCCAAAATTTTCCACGTTGTACATTGAGAAACCCAAACCGGGGATTTTTCGGGGTGCAACAGTAGGCCAGGAAGGTTCAAATATATGATTTAGAAACTTAATTTAGGTGTAGAATTTTAATTAGTTGGGTTTTTATTTTAATTGTTTAGTTCGGCTTTTTAGCCTCTAGGCCTTTTATTTTATATATCGTCACTATATGTAGTCTCTTGGAGACATTTGCAGACCCATTCAATCAAATGAAAAACATCTTTATTTTCAGTAGCTAAATTTTGTTTGCTCTTTTCTTTTCCTTACTAAGCTTTTTATTTTCCCATTTTAGATAAAAACTTCCTATCAAAATGCCAAATTATTGAAAAGAAAGTAATGATCTGTGTAATAGGAGTCGTGCATTCAAAAACATGGTGGAAGTGATGATCTTCAATTTCAAATCCTTTGTCTACACTATATGTTGGATTATCTATTAAAAGTTGAGAATTTGGGCAAAGAAGCTATGCTTGAACTCAATTGACACCCTATTATTGCCACGTGCTTGTGACACCTTCCTCTATTTTTACAAGTTCCAAATTTTCCGCAGCTTTGAAGAAGGATTTGGATATTTGGGTCATGAATTAGGTTACTGTAGATTCCCCTTACACACTTCTTATTATTTATAAGTTATTGATTTGGTTATAAATTTGATCGAAGATTTGTAGTTGACTATCAACTTTTTGGATCTGCTTTTTAGAAAGTGAATGAAATCATTTTTGGGGTTTGTTCGGTACCGTATCTCCGGCTATGTATCCGGTCTTGGATAAGTAGTCCGGTCCGAGATAGTTGGTACTTATGTCTTTGGTCAGTTCGAGTTGGTGCTCCGATCCGAGGTGGGGTGGTACCTGCAATGACACTCCGACGCTCAAGTCAGTGAGTGGGTCAATTACAAGTGAGAGTATGTGAGAGATGAGTACCATTAATGATAGCAATCAATGTTTATTTATAGATATCTGGAGTGGAGGAGGGCCATTGGATCTAGGTCTGCGATCTCCACCGTTGAATGAATTGGGTCCTTTCCTATTAGGCCTTTTTGGTGGATTGGCCACTGAGGCCCAATCCATAACGGGGTTAATGATGAATGAGACATCTTATGAAATTTGTACTAAACTCGTTACAAACCAAACTCTTGGAGCAAGACATTCCATTTTTATTTATTTATTAAGGACTGTTTTATTTACTACTATTTTAATTAATTCATTATGGAAAAGATTGGTAATGACCCGGCTGAGGTATTGAAAGATAGTGCCCCAAATGTTGGGCATGATGAAGATGAAGTGACTTTTTATGGATAATTATAACCGTCTTTTTTGTTTTTTTTTGAAGATATGCAACTTTGACCAATGCGTATGATTTAATATGTAAGACATATATACATCTTAGTGACTATTAAAATGTGATGTGTCGTTTTGTTTCCAACTTAATTTGTATGACAATCATTCCCTTCTTTTGACTCAATGCGTACAAAGTATTGTCTATTAAATAGTTCAACTGCCTAATAAATTGAAATATGCATGATACTAACTATTTTTTTCATAATGATATCCTGTGCATTGCACGGGGTAAGTTCTAGTATCCCTCTATTACTATTCATCATCTTCCACCACAATTCCTCTTCACTAAAACCCTAACATTTACTTCCTTCCTCGAAGAACCTACAATCAATTCACCATCTCCAACACAAATTCTTCAACCCAAAAATTAATTTTTTGACAAAAGGAAACAGATCTGGATTTGCAGTGAGATAAAAATAGAATTTCTGCCCAATTGTATGGGCATTTCGCAATTTGTCCTTTTTGCAAGTGTGCTCTGCTCCTTTTCTAAAGGAAAACTAGAGAGGATACTGAAACTGAATTATCATTGAATTGATGGATTATCAGCTTGATTACAAAAGAGAGGATTTAGGGTTTATATACAACTTCCTAATCCAAGAAACTGAAATCAGTTAATTGGTTACAATTGCAACAGCCATAACTGTAATCTGTTTAATCTACTCTAGATGCTACTGGAAGCTTCAATCAGATTCTGAAGGCTTGGTGCTGCTGTTTCCTTTGTTAGCTTCAATAGTCATAACCACATTCTCTATCATTCCCTTGTCAAGCTCAAGTAAGTTTCTTACTTTGAGCTTGTCACGCAGTAGCAGAAAAGAGCTTGTTCCGAGGGGTTTAGTCAGTATATCAGCTATTTGCTGACTTCCAGGGACATGCTTCACATTTAAGGTTTTGGAGGCAATTTTTTCTCTTATGAAGTGTATGTCCATCTCAATGTGTTTGGTTCTAGAGTGTAAGATTGGGTTGTGGGCAAGTAATACTGCAGACAGGTTATCACAAAACAGATTAGGTGTCATGTGAGGTACCTTCAACTCTGTTAACAGGGATTGCAGCCATAGCAATTCTGCAGTGGCTTGGGCCATTGCTCTGTATTCAGCCTCCGCACTTGACCTTGCCACCAAACTTTGCTTCTTTGCACTCCATGTGATGAGATTTGGGCCAAAGAAGACACACAGCCCAGTAGTGGATCTTCTGTCATCCACGTCGCTTCCCTAGTCACTGTCACAGTAGGCATTGACAGAGAATTTGGCGCCTGCTGTACCAGGTTGCAGTAGTAATCCATGGTGTAGTGTGCCACTGAGGTACCGTAGGAGCCTCTTTGCTGCTTTCCAATGAGTTTCAAGTGGCTGAGATATGTATTAGCACAGCTTGTTAACTGTGTAAGAGATCTCTGGTCTGCTCAAAGTCACATACTGCAGCGCACCAATTATGGATCTGTACTGCTGAGGACTCTGCAGAACATCACTGCCATGTTTGCTAAGTTTTGGATGAGTAACCATAGGTGTAGAGATGCTATTACATCCTGCCATGTTAGCTTTGTGAAGTAGATCTTGAATGTATTTGGCCTGTGTAACCAGAAGTGAACCATTCTGCAGGTGTTTCAGTTCCAGACCCAGGAAATAATCAGGTTTGCCTAACTCCTTGAGAGCAAAGATCTTGTTTAGCTTCAATATCAGATCATGAATGAGTGTGGGAGATGTCCCTGTGATGATGATATCATCCACATACACTAGAGCGTACAAGATTGTACTTTTGGCTGAGTATACAAATAAAGATGTGTCACATTTGCTGGATGTAAATCCAAATTGAAGGAGCACTTGAGTCAGCCTTTCATACCAAGCCCGTGGGGCCTGTTTCAGGCCATATAGAGACCTATGCAGTCTACACACTTGAGTTTTATCACTGCTTGTGAACCCTGGTGGTTGTTTCATGAAGATTTCTTCCTTGAGAAACCCATTGATGAATGCATTGTTTATATCAATTTGTTGCATTTCCCATTTGTGAGTTAGAGCAAGTGTAAGAATGATCCTGATTGTGGCTGGTTTGATGACCGGGGAGAATGTTTCACCAAAATCTTTACCATGGACTTGATGAAACCCTTTTGCAACTAGACGGGCTTTGTATTTGTTAATTGATCCGTCAGGGTTTTAACTCTAAAGACCCATTTACAACCTATGGCTTGTCTGCCAGGAGGGAGACTAGTTAGAGACCACGTACCATTCTTGGTGAGAGCTTCATACTCAATTTGCATTGCTGCTTGCCACTTAGGGTCTTGCAAGGCCTGTTTAACTGTGGATGGTTCTGCCACTGTGATGAAAATTTTTGGCTTCAGGTGACCTGTACGTGACCTTGTCACCATAGGGTGTGTGTTTACTGGTTGTAGTTCAGGGAGTGGGGCATTCTGAGGAGGAAGTATAGGCTGATCAGTGACATTGTTTGGCTGTGCGAGAGACTGACTGTGAGGTAGTGAGGTAGAATCAGGAGGTGGCATAGTACTGTCAGTGGCTGTATCTGGTGAGACAGTGGTTGTATTTGGTGAGACAGTGGTTGTGGTTGCTGCAGGTAAAGGCACTGTGGGTATTGGCAGGGAGGCTTCATTTGACTGAGAGGAACAGGCCTGTAGTGTTGTGGTAGTGTGTTTGAACAGAGTGGGATAAGGCATGAGGTTTTCTTCGAATAGAACATCTTTGGAAATGTAAATTCTTCCTTCAGCATTGAGGCACTTGTACCCTTTGTGTTGAGCTGACACACCTAAATTAACACACAAAGCACTACGATACTGTAACTTATGCTTATTGTAGGGTCTTAAAAGAGGATAGCATGCACATCCAAATACCCTTAGAAGCTTGTAATTAGGTAATTTTCCATACAGTACTTGATATGGTGAGTGAGAATTAGAGTGAGCTGATGAAGGCAGTCTGTTGATGACTTGTGCAGCTGTGGTAAAAGCGTGATCCCAATAGCACAAGGGCAGAGAAGCTTGAGCAAGCATAGAGAGACCCATTTCAGCTATTTGCCGGTGCTTTCTTTCAACTGAACCATTCTGGTGGGAGGTGTGAGGGCATGTTAGCCTGTGACTGATGCCTTGCTCTGTTAGGAGCTCTGTAAATGGTCTGAATTCCCCACCAAAGTCAGACTGAACAGCTTTGATGGTGCAGTTGAATTGATTTTTGACCAATTCTTGAAATTGTTTGAATGCAGTCAGAGCACCAGATTTGTGTTTCAACAAGTAAATCCATGAGAATTTTGAATAAGCATCAACAAACAAAATATAATATGTGTAACCAGACTTGGTGGGGGTAGGAGAGGGTCCCCACAAGTCTGTGTGGACTAGCTCAAAAGCATGGTGATATTCTGTGGTAGATGCTGGTGCAAACAGCTTGTGTGACTTGCCAAGACAACAAAAATGACAAAGTGAAATCTCAGCTTTATTAGGTGGTTTGATATTACACATTTTGAGAACTATATTGACTGTGTTTACATTAGCATGGCCAAGTCTTGAATGCCATAGCTTGTACTCAGTCAATGCTTTAGAACTAGGACTAATGTTTGATTCAGAAACAACATTGCAACTTGAAACAGATTTACAATTAGAACTAGAGCTAGCTGTTGACTCAGAAACAGACTTGAAATTGGAGGAACTAGATTGTTTAACTACACTGGCTGTGTTTATAGTAGATTTATCTAATACAGAGGGCTTCAATTTTGACTTTAGCTGAGTTGAGATCTTCACTCTAGGCTTGATTGCAACTTTGAAGGGCAGAGACTTGAATGAGTAAAGTCCATCTTGTCCAACCAAGCCTTTGAGTAGTACTTTCTTAGTTGCCTGACATTGGATAAGGCACATTTTGTCATTGAATTTGAAAGTTACATTATTATCTTTTGCAAATCTTGAAACAGATATGAGATTTTTCTTAATGTGAGGAACATGCAGCAGTTTGTTCAATTTAAGTTTGACTCTGGGATCATAAGGTGATATTATAGTGGCTGTGCCTATGGACCTAATGGGAATTTGTTGGCCATTGCCCATAGAGACTCGTGTTTTACCATGATAAGGTGTGCTAGACTCAAGTATATTAGAGTTAGAAGTTACATGGTGTGACGCACCTGTGTCTTCGAACCACTCTTCCTCATTCAGAGAAGCTGAGTGTTCTTCATTGGTAGCTGCTGCATAGCTCACATGAGGCTGTGTAGAAGTGCTAGGTTTGTCCTTTGTGTCCTTCTTCACATCTTGGTCCTCCTCTTTGGATTGTTGCTGCCGTGTGTAGTGCCTTGGAACAAAGGTTTCATCATATCTATGCCAGCAGTCAATCACTGAATGTCCAAGCTTACCACATAGCTGACAAACTGGTCTGGAGCCAGAGTTAGTTGTGGCAGTTGTGTTGTTGAAGTGTTGATTGCGCCCACGGCCACGACCTCGATTGTTACGGCCCCTACCACGGTTGCCAAAGCCTCCATTGCGACCACCATGGTTGGCTTGCACCAGATTAGCACTGACCGAAGCATTTCCTAGTTCTTGATGATGTTTCTGGAATTGTGCTTCTTGCACCAGAAGCAATGCTTCAACTTCAGAGAGTGAAGGCGAGGATCTGCCAAAAACCATCATCACAAAAGGATTGTACTCCTCAGGGAGTCCATCCAACAACACATCAAGACGATCTTGCTCAGAGATATTTTCTCCAATTGAAATCAGTGAATCAGCGAGGGCGTGAATTTTTGTCAAGTATTCAGCAACTGTTAGGCTCCCTTTCTTTGTGTTCTTGAACTCCGATCTGAGTTGTCGTGCCTTTGCTTTGAGATGAGAGTAGTAGTGGTTGTGAATCCTATCCCAAACCTGATGTGCGTGTTTGCAGGTGAGAACACGCGGTAACACCGATTCTGAAAGAGTTGATAGCAACCACGTAAACACCATCTGGTCCTGGACAAGCCATTTTTCATACTCTTCTGAAGGATTATTCGCAATGCGATCTGCTTCAGAGTTGAACTGTGGCGGTATCGTTGGATTAACCAGAAGGCGGTGCAGTTTGTACGACGTGATTACGCCGGTGACTTGCTGACTCCACATTAAAAAATTTTTATCCTCAAGTTTGATGGATAATTTGGGAGTGTGAAAGCCTTGTGACGAATTGGTGCTACTACCACCAAGAACGAATACGTGCGAGCCTAGTTCTGTTTGGGATGGTGCAACTGGAGATGTTTCCGACGCCATTGGTGAAGCTTGGAGCAAGAAAAGATGAAAGCGGAAGGGGATTATGGATCGGAACTTGCGATTGATACCATAAAGGAAAACTAGAGAGGATACTGAAACTGAATTATCATTGAATTGATGGATTATCAGCTTGATTACAAAAGAGAGGATTTAGGGTTTATATACAACTTCCTAATCCAAGAAACTGAAATCAGTTAATTGGTTACATTTGCAACAGCCATAACTGTAATCTGTTTAATCTACTCTAGATGCTACTGGAAGCTTCAATCAGATTCTGAAGGCTTGGTGCTGCTGTTTCCTTTGTTAGCTTCAATAGTCATAACCACATTCTCTATCATTTTCTGATTATATAAAAGATGTATTGTTCTTTTACTGCGACGTATCCATATTTGGTGTTGGTGATTATTTGTTTCTTCCGTCTCCCATAGAAGAAGATGCCTCTGGGGCTAATTTTAGGAATAGGAAGGGCATTTCGAAGGAAGCAACCATCATCACTTGATATCCCATCACCAAAATGTGCTCCTCGACGCTATTACAAGGGAAAAAACTGGACGGGTTTCCACACTCACAATGTGACATCCCAAATTTCCTTTAATTAGGTAATTTAAAACAAATTTGGATCTTAGAGGTAAAATAGCAATATTATCCAAGTATTAAGAAAATATGAGACTATTTAATTATGAGTGTATTTAGTTGACTAATTTATTTGAGATTTTTGTTAGGACGAAAGAGTACATTGGAATAAATAAAGGGTCGTTGAGTAACATTTTAATAAATCTTAGGTTTAAATACGTTTTTACCCCCTGCAAATAGGGGGTGTTTTGCTTTTACCCTCTGCAAATTTTTTTTTTTAAAAAACCCCTTGCAAATGTCAACAATTTGGCGTTAGCCCTTCTGTTAGGATGTCTGTTAACACTCTGTCTACGTGTCAGTCAAGTATCTATGTGGCATTTTTAATTGCCAAATGGCTTGCCACGTGTTAAATTATCAATTAAAAAAATTGAAAGTAAAAGAAAGAAGAAACAGAGGAAGAATGGAAAGCTTTCTGAGTAGAGCGTAGAGAGTGAGAGTGAGAGTGAGAGTGAGAGTGAGAGTGAGAATGCAGTAACACACTGAGAAGAAGAAGACGAAGGGTTTTGCGAGAGAAGAAGACGAAGGATTTTGCGAGAGAAGAAGACGAAGACGAAGCAACAACGAAGACGAAGTGAAACGAAGCTCAAAAGTAAGTTTTTCTGTCTTTTACTTGGTTCGTTGATGTGTTTTAGTTTAGGGTTTGTGAAATCATTTGATGATGGGTTTGTGAAGCTCAGTAGTAAGTTTTTCTGTGTATCAGTTTGAAATGTAAAAAGAGAGTGTTTATTGCACTCTATTGGTCAAAACACCTTTTGATGCGTGTGTTTTTGTTGATTCTGTTGATGTTTGTTGTGATTGTGTTAATAAAATAGGTTATGTTGATTCTCATGCATGTGTTTTTACTACTGTTGTTGTGATTGTCTTGTTTTTGACTCCTCTTGCTGTGATTATTTTGATGCGTGTTGTTTTACTTCTCATGCATGTTTGTTGGGACCACAGCTGTGATTGTGTTGTTTTTGACCCCTGTTCCTGTATTTAAATGAGGGGTCTTTGTGCTTTATTTGACTGAGCAGTTTTCATTGATAATTGAGGGACCTTTTTCAAAAAAATATATATTTGAGGGACCTTTTTTAAAGTTTAAAATGTTTGGTTTTTTGTAGGCATGAGTTTCAGCATCATTATTCACCATGGAGGTAAATTTGAAGTTGGGGAAAACACTGGCTACAATGGTGGGGATATTGCTGTTGCCAACATCAATGATGTTGACAAATGGAGTTTCTTTGAAGCTGTTGACATTGTTAGAGACTTAGGATACAAAGAAGAGGTTCTCCTATGGTGGATGTCTGATTCACCAGACTACATA
The DNA here is from genome assembly GCA_039519185.1 of Astragalus membranaceus. NCBI lineage: Eukaryota > Viridiplantae > Streptophyta > Magnoliopsida > Fabales > Fabaceae > Astragalus > Astragalus membranaceus. The sequence continues at coordinate 91,242,833 of CM076847.1, read as the reverse complement.
GGTGGTTATAAGTCACTTAAGGTAGACAGAGATGCACTCCAATGTTCTGATTTTGCAGTCAAGCATAACTGTGACATACATATGTATGTTGAATCACTGGTTGGGGAGAAGATTGATGGAGATTCCAGTGGCAAGGGTTTGGAGGAGGAGACTGAAGGAGCTACTGAAGCTGAATCTGAAGACGATGCTACAGGGATTCATTTTGATGACAGTGAAGAAGAAAGGGCAAATGCTGTTGATGATGGATTTGAACCTGAGGTACCTGCTGCTGCTGAAGAAAATGTTTCTGTCAAGAAAAGAAGAACCAGGATGTGGTCCTACAAAGAAAAGAAGAACCAAGATGTGGTCAAGAAAAGAAGAACCAAGAAAATGTTCCTACAAAAAGAGCTGCAGCAGGATTAACCTTATCTACATCAAGTGATGAAGAGGAACAAGTGATGGAGGACACATATGAGAGTGAGGAGTTATTCAGCACATGTTCAGAAGCTGAGGAAGATGATATTGGGCAAATGGGTATGAGGTACCCTGTTTTCAAGAAAGAAGAATTAAATAGGGATTATAAATTCAAGCTTGGTTTGGAGTTTAACTCTATTGCTCAATTTAAAGAGGCAATTTTGGAACATGTTGTATTAAATGGCAGGGAGTTAAAGTATTTAAAAAATGAAAAAAATAGGGCAAGGCTTGTGTGTAAAAGTGAATGTGGGTATCTGGCTTATTGTAGTCAAGTGGGTACCAGTCACACGTATAGGTTAAAAACATACAAGGGTAAGCACACGTGTGAGAGGGTTTTTAATAATAGAAATGCCAACTCCAAGTAGGTAAGTAGACTTGTGGCTGAAAAGCTTCAATCAACAAACAAGGTTAAAATATCCGAAGTCATGTTGGAGATTAGAAGGAAGTATGCTATTGGTGTGACTGTCAATAGGGCTTGGAAGGGAATCAAGATTGCAAGAGATCTTGTTGAAGGTGATGCAGATAAGCAATACTCTCGGCTTTGGAATTATGCTGGAGAGCTTGTTCGGGCTCACCAATGTAACACTTGCAAAATCAATGTTGATAGAATTCCACCCAGTTTGCAAGCCAGATTTGGGTCTTTTTACTTCTGTTTCAATGGCACAAAGAGAGGATTCAAGACTGCATGTAGGCCCTTTATTGGGGTTGATGGATGTCATTTGAAGACAAAATATGGGGGACAGCTCTTAATAGCTATTGGAAGAGACCCAAATGACCAATATTATCCACTTGCATTTGGAGTTGTTGAGAATGAAACAAAGGAATCATGGAGATGGTTCTTGACCTTGCTTATGGAGGACATTGGTCAAGAAAGTAGATGGGTTTTCATTTTAGATCAGCAAAAGGTATATTGTTTAAAACCTTCACTGTGTTTCATTTCAGTGTATATTGTTTAATTTGTTTCTGTGTTTGTTTAATTTGTTGCTGTGTTTTAATAATTTGTTGCTGTTTTTGTTTAATTTATTGGCAATATAGGGTTTGGTTGCTGTGTTTGAAGAGATGTTTGAGACGGTGGAACATAGGCTTTGCTTGAGGCATCTATATGCCAATTTCAAGAAGAAATTTGGAGGAGGTACAGCAATGAGAGACCTAATGATGGGGGCTGCAAAGGCTACCTACTATCAAGGATGGGAGGAACAAATGAAAGAGATGAAAAAGCTGGATGTTAAAGCATGGGAGTGGCTCATGGGTGTTCCTACCAAGTTATGGTGTAAGCATGCTTTTAGTTTTTATCCCAAGTGTGATGTTTTGATGAATAATTTAGCTGAAGCTTTTAATAGTACAATTCTGGTTGCTAGAGATAGGCCAATTATTTCTATGTGTGAATGGATTAGAACATATCTAATGGGTAGGATAACTGATTTAAGGAGGAAAGGTGGTAGATGGCAGTTTCCCATAATGCCTAAACCCATGAAGAGATTAGATAGAGAGATAGAACACAGTGGCAATTGGTTGCCAACATGGTCTGCTGAAGAACAGTTTGAAGTAGAACACACTGCATTTATAAATAGGTTTGTAGTGGACCTAGTTAAAAGAACCTGTAGTTGTAACTACTGGTAGTTGATAGGGATACCATGTAGACATGCAATAGCTGGGATGTCTTATAAGGGTTACAAACCTATGGACTATGTTGATGACTGTTACAGCAGAGAGAAATATTTGGAATGCTACAATCATGGTATAAGCCCCATTAATGGCCAAAACATGTGGCCTACAATTTGTGAGGAGGAAATGTTGCCTCCACAATATAAAAGAGGTCCTGGGAGGCCCAAGAAGCTTAGAAGAAGGGAATTTGATGAAGACCCTAATGCAACCAATTTGAAGAGGCAAAATACCAAATATAGGTGTACCAAATACAACAAATTAGGACATAATGCAAGGGAATGCAAGAGCACTGAAGTAAGTGCAGAAGCTCAGTCAAGGAAGGTATAACTTTTCACTAATTATTGTTGGTTTAATTTCTGTTTTAACTAATTTATGCTGCAACTTCAATAAACTTCTGTTTAATTACTTGCTGTGTTTTAGAGGAAGCCAAAGAAACAGAGAACAGATGCAGTCCCTGATGCTACTGCAGAACAAGTGCCTGACGATGCTGCACAACAAGTGCCTAATGCTGCTGCATCAGTTGTTGATTCTGCTGCACCAGTTGTTGATTCTGCTGCATCAGTCCATATTGCTGCTGCACCAGTTGTTGATTCTGCTGCACCAGTTGTTGATTCTGCTGCATCAGTCCATATTGCTGCTGCACCAATTGTTGATTCTGCTGCACCAGTCCATATTGCTGCAAAGGTAACAGGAAGGAGTAAACAACTTGGAATTAGACGGAAGTTGCCAATCAAAAAATGATCTGCACCAACAGTTACTGCAGTAGCTGCCACTGCACCAGGAGTGATTGATGAAGCTGGCACTGCACATAGTTCAAATGCTGCTGCTGATTATGGAGGTGATTTAACCCAAGAGTCAGGAAGAGTAAGAACATCTCCAAGACTGACCAAGACTAGAGTGAAGAAGTTGTTTCAAAATTAGGAGATTTAGTAATTTCTCTTGTAATGTAATTTCTATTGTAATGTAATGACAATATTTTGTTTCAAATGCTGCTGTTTGAAGTATTTTGGTATCACACGTATTGTAATGAGTAATGACAGTATTTTTGTATTTTAATGACAGTATTTTGTAAACTTGATTCTGGTTCAATTCTGGTTCAAAAATGGATGTTAAATTCTGGTTCAAAAATGACAGTATTTTGTAAACTTGTGTTTACTGTGATTTTTAGTAAACACCGCTAGTTTCACTACACGTGTTACTTGCGAGATCAACTAGGAATCTCAGGCCATTTGTGATCAAATTTTACTAAGAATTGTTGATATCAGTAGAAGTGCGAAGTGCAGAGACTTAAGAAATATGATAAAGTGCAAGAATTTGTAAATGCGGGAAGAGGAATCAAATGCAGTAAATTGCAGTAATTGTAAATGAAGAAGATGACAAAGTGCAGAAATCTTAAACAAATGAAAACAATTATATAAAGAGATGGTACGCAGAATCATACATGAATTCCTGTTAACTCTGTTTTCTCTGTTTGCGGAAGTAGAGTGTTTTAGGAAATGTTTGTAATGAAATTTGCGACCTTTGTCCTATGTACAGAACTACTATTTATAAGGAAAAACTAATAACCGCACAGCGGTTTTCTAAAATAAGATAAGGCAGAGTAACTGCTATTTCGACGTGCTTCTACTTCGATTGTCTAACTGCTCTTTCTTTTCGACCAAAGAATTAATGTCCCTTTCGACAGATCTCCATAGCTTTGCTTGTTTCGCTGTTTATAATCTTCTCTCTGTCGAAGTGTGGCCTCTTTTTCCAAATTCGCTAAGTTATGCACTAGGCTGTTTTCCCTTGGTTATTACCTCTTGAAGTTGAAATTATATCTTGGTGTCGAAGACCTGTTTTCTTTCTGAAATTATTAAGTCAAACCTTTTGACTGCATTTAATATTAGCCTGTCGAAAATGCAGACTAACAAATTGCCCCCCAAAAAGGCTTTTTCGACTGAGTTTTCAATGAAGGTAGAAAATGACTTTTTTAAAACATCTTTCGACCATTCTGTGTCAAATCTTCAAATATCTTTTTTCAGAATATGATTAGATGTTTCTGTGTCAAGGCCAGTCCCACTATCGCTTTCTCCCATTTAAATCACGCCACGTGTGAAAATAACTGTTGGGATCTCCCATGATCCCACGTTTCCCCACCAACGTCTTGGGGATTCACACCTTTTGAATTTTTTTTTTAATTAATAAATTCAAGTTAAACACGGCTATAAAAGGTAACTGCACCTCTTCATTTCCTTTTTCTGTTTCTTCATCTTCTTCTCCGTTTCACCTTTGCGAATATTTCCATTAAAAAACCTTCTCAAACAACTGTATTTCTTTCTTCTTCTTTGCTTCTAACAATGGCTTCTTCCTCCACTGTTAAACCTCGCCCTGTATCTTCTGCGAAGACAACCCTCGTCTCAGAACCTGCTTTATCTTTGGAGGAAACACAGATATATCGCTCCCAGGTACTTATTCCTTTTCCTAAACCTTCAACGCATGCATTTCTAGGTCCTCTTCCTCTTGTTGGTGATGATTCACCAAAGGTTGCGAGCGTTTTCCCAAGCTACTACAGGCAAAGCGCTAGGGTTTTCGACGAAGGCCCTTTTGTGATGGATTTCATGGGCAACCCAAATAGGGTTTTTCGATCTTCACCACCAACAGAAAAGGCTTCACCTTATATCGATTGGCTTAACAAAGTTGAATCGAAGAAGGGTGATCTCTGGAAAAGTCAGGGCATTTTCGATTTGATCCAGATCTCAAGATATGGGCCCAAGTATCAAAGCTCGATGCTTATCGCTGCTTTACACTTTTGGGACTTGACCACCAATAGTTTGCACTTGAAATGTGGTATGCTTACCCCCACTCTATTTGATGTGGCGGCTATCACGGGCTTGAAACCGTTGGGAGATATTTTCGATCCTGCTACCACTGGAGATCGGTACACGTTTGACTTCAAGAAAGCCACCTTCAAGGGCTATATTGAGGAGAAGCATAATACTCAGTCGACAGAGGTTTCTGATGAAGAGCATATTGCTTTTCTTACCCTGTGGTTATCATTTTATATATTCTGTTCTTCGTCACTTCAGGTGGCCAAGATGTATATTCCTTTGGCCATTCAACTACACGATGGTCGAAGCATCAATTTGGCCAAATTGATTTTGGGCTCTCTTTTCGACCACTTAAGACAGGGAGTCATTCACTTGAAAGAGTTTAAACCAGAAGGCAAACAATTCTTAGTTTCTGGGCCGGTATGGTTATTTCAATTGTGGCTCCTTGCCACCTTTGAGTCGAAATTAACAATGTTCATTCCTGATGACCAATTTGATGTGGTCTCTGACCGAGGGGTCGAAGGCGTTCGACTTGCTTTGTTGAAACCTAGACAAAGAGGAGAGTCAGTCGAAGACCTTTTCTCTCAAGCATTCAACATGTTTTTAAACTGCGCAGAGTTTACTCCTTCGATGGCACCCTTCGCAGGAAGATCTTATGGGCCGTCTTGGTTCACAAGAGAATTTCCCGCGCCCAACCCTGTCGAAGAGAGGGAAACTAACCGTATTTGGCAAGCCTTTTTGACTCCTAGCTTGCTATCATCTCGTGTCTCTCTTGGGAAGGCTTCAACTCTTTTTGGCGTGTATCCTTATCATCCAAGCTTAACTGCGCGTCAATTTGGGCTATGTCAGCTTCGACCTAGCCCTTTTGCCAGGTCAAAAAGGGAATTGAAGATTCCTGAGAATGAAGAGGAGTGGGTGGATCGCCTCAACAATTTTTCTGGAGACTCTTTTCGACTCACTTCTATTCCTTTCGAGCCAATATTCTCTTGTACCCACAGTTTTTTTCAGTGGTGGACAGAGTATATCACCAGGAAATCTACTGGTGTCGAAGAGGCTACTTTGCTGGCAAAACTAATATCTGCTTTTCCTTCTTCGCAGAAAAAGAAGGCCAAATCAAAAGGTATACATATTCAAGAGATTCAAGCATTTCACAAATACTTTGAAACTGTGTATGACCCAAACAATCTTCGTCGAACTGTTTCTCAAGCTGCCAAAGTTTTAAAACAAAAACTTCTTGATAAAATTCCCACGATGGTTTTTCCATCTTATGTGCCTGATAAATATTTTTTCGCTTTAACACAAAACAAAATTAGGTTTCCACCTTTACCAAACAGTAAACTGGCATTGGCAATTTGGTCACCCATTCCTGAGTGGTTTGTGTGTGGTTCGATCAAAGCCATGTTCAATTTTTCGAACAAAATGGCTGAGAAAGTAGTTTCGACGAAGGAAAACATATACACGTTTGAGGGTCATCTTCATTTAGATATTCGGCATGTTCAAATCCTGTCTCCCAGTAGAGAAGGTGAAGTACAAGATCTTGTCTTATAATTGAATTTCTCTTTTGTGTTTTATATTAACACTTGTTTATCGAATACCTGTAGCTCTTCCCATCACATCTTCTTCGACTGATGACGCTGCAATTAAAAAGAAAGAAAAGAATGTTGAGATCTCATCGAAGCAGGCAAAATCTCCTCCAGAGGACAAACCAAAGGTAAGCATGTTTTTTCTTTATCTCTTTGTATTCCCTCATTATACTTGTTGCCTGATTGATCTTTCATTTCGTAGAATCGAAAAAGAGTAAGCAGCTCCCATATCCCCAAACCAAAAAGAACAAAGAAAGCTACTCCAACAGAGAAAGTTATTTCTCCAATATCGAGCAATTCTGAGGTCGAAAACTCTTAACCTTTTGTCTATTTAAGTTTACATTATCATTTCCTGTGCTCATATGAGTTATATTTTCAGTCAGAGGAAGTGCCATTGATCAGGACCAGGCCTGTTAAGGTTCAAGACCATGGGTTGGAGAGGGAGAAAAGATCAAAAAATTTCCAAGATATCTCTATATCTACCCAACAACAAACTTCTGTCGAAGAACAGGAGGTAAAGGATGCAGGTGAAGCGAAAAGACAAACCCTCCTCAGTCTAGAGAAAGCTCCAAAAAGGAGACTTGTTAAAAAGATTAAGAGTGCACAGTCCCTGGTCGAAGATCTCAAAACTCAGGTGATTGGTTGAAGTTTGTATCTGCTTTTGGATATTTTATTTATGTGATGATACTCATTTTGCTTCATTTTTAGGGAGTTGAAACTGCTGATTTTCCAAGTCCAAAAGATCAGGCCATACCCCTCTTTACTCACTCTCCTCCACCTACATCAACTGCTCAGAAAGATGTCGAAGAAGATATATTGGTTCAGAGCCAACCCTCTGTTGCTGTTGGAGATACTCCAATGACTGAAGCAGCTAACCCTATTGATGTCCTAGAGGAGGTTTCTGAACATGGCAAAGAGCATGCTGACGTTGACATGTATTTTAACGAAGATTATGAAGCTGCCCAAGGTGGTGCTGAGATTAGTATCTCTTCTTCTCCAAACGCAGAGGAACAAGAGTGCATTGAGGAGGAAACAGAAACAGGGGCTAAAGAAGAAGAGCAAGAAGAGAACAAGGGATCTCCCTCAGTTGTCAAAACTCCCCACTCTGAGGCTTCGACGCCTTACCCTATTTTGAGCCCAAGGGAACTCTCTGATTTGAAAAATAAGAATCCTCTCGAAGCATTTAGGCGAATGGTGAGTATGTCTTCGACAGAGAGTAAGCCTAGCGCTTCGACTGCCTCTGTTGGAGACATTTCTATAAGCCCTCATGATGCTTTGATACGTGATTTGCGAGCACATATCCTGGAGGTAGACGTATTTGGGGCTATCGAAGCAAATCATGTACTTGCTTTTAAAATCAAAGATTTGCTTCACAAACTCAATATCCCTGAGTCTACTGATTCTCTCATAGGCTTCATTGTCGAGTTTGAACCTTTGTTGGATCAAATTTCGAAAGATATTCAAAAGAAGAAAAGCATTGTGGAGAACAAAGAGCGTGAGCTTGATCTTCTAAAAACAGAGAGTGCTGCAGTCGAAAGTGCTGAGGGTGAAATTTCAACATTGGAGCATAGCATTCAGGCCACTGCTAGGTGTCAAGAGGTTGTTGATTATGACGCCCTTATCTCTGAATACCAAAAGCAAATTAAAGAATTGCAGTCGAAGATCGCAATGACAGAGGAGAAGAAAGCTAATGTTTTAAAAACAACTCTGGCTCCATTGGAGGCATCACTGCGATCCAAAGCGACTTCAGCAATCGAACACCTGGAAAGAGTTAATGAGCATGATGCAACACTTCGGAAGTTGAACACAGATGAAAAACTCATTAACACTAGATTGGCCTATGCTAGAGCTGCCTTTGAAAGGCTTAAGAACACCTATGTAATTTGAGATTTGACTTTTTGTTACTCTTGGTGCTCTTCTTGTATAAATGACAATTTTTTGGCACTTTATTTTTTAATGTGCCATGTTTATATTCTCTTTTGATCTTACTCTTGCGTTATTTTAATTTCTTGCAACGTTGGCTTATACCGTTTTAAGTATTTGCCATTTATACGCAAAATTCGACCATCAATGCTTAGCTCTTCGATTTCATAAGCGTCATTTGAGAAAACTTGTAAAATTTTAAATGGTCCTTCCCAATTTGGTGACCATTTTCCCAAGGCTCTATCTTTTTTGTCCATGGGTAATATCACTTTCCACACTAAGTCTCCTGTAACAAAAGCTTTGAATTTCACTTTCTTGTTATAAGCTTTAGCTACTCTTTCTTTTTGCCTTATAAGGATATCTAATGCAAGTAACCTTTCCTCATCTATGTCAACCAATTCATCTAAAATCATGCTCCAATAATGGTCTGAAGGAATTTCAAATTGCCTTTGGATCCTGGTTGATTGTAAATAGATTTCGACTGGTAAAACTGCATCATGCCCAAAAGTGAGACGAAATGGAGTAGTGTTAATTGATTCTCTAGGAGAATTTCGACAAGCCCATAATGCTTGATCAAGGGTTTTGTGCCAATTCTTAGGCTTTTGCCCAATATGTTTTTTAATCAAATTAATGATAATTTTATTGGCTGCTTCGACCTGACCATTTGCTTGAGCATAATATGGTGTCGAACTTAATAACTTAAATCCACTTATGGAGGCAAACTCAACCATTTTTCGACCAGTAAACACTGAGCCTTGGTCTGTAGTGATGGTTTCCGGAACTCCAAACCTGCATAGAATGTGGTTTTGGATAAAGGCTATTACTGCCTCTTGGTCTACATTAGCTAAAGGGATAGCTTCGACCCACTTAGTAAAGTAATCGATACCCACTAATATGTAGCGGTGACCTTTCGACGACGTTGGTTTAATTTCGCCAATTATGTCTAAAGCCCATCCTCTAAATGGCCAAGGCTTTATTATTGAGTGTAACTCATTTGCAGGTACATGTTGTATTCCTGCGTGTTTTTGACATTCTTGACACCCTTTAGCAAAATCTCTGCAATCTTTAAGCATAGTAGGCCAGTATACTCCTTGTCGAAATAAAACCCATTTCATTTTGTGCCCCGCTTGGTGAGATCCACAAGCTCCACTATGAGTATTGGAAATTGCCAAATATGCCTCATTCTCATTAAGGCATTTAAGTAGGACTCCTTCCGGGGTTTTCTTTAACAATTCGTTTCCAAGAATTACATAGCTTAGAGCTCTATACTTGGTTTTTCGATTTGTTGTCCCTGTTGGATTTTCCAAGTATTCGACAATTGGTTTTCGCCAGTCATCATTCGACATATTGTCAATGGCAAAAATTTCGCCATTTTCAATTGGAGGAAGTAATTCTACACTGTCTGCCCCCCCCCCCAATGTTTGGCATTGACAATTCATCATCCTTACGATCTGTCGAAATCAATTTCTCTTTAATTTCAATTAACTCACTGAGTTTTGTTGGAGAGACTTTATAACTTGAAGCAATTTGTGCCAAGTCGTTTGCTTCTTGATTCTCAATTCGAGGTATATGCTCAACGTGAACATTGTCGAAACGTTTTAACAAAGTATTGGCAGTGACGAAATATAAGATTAAATTTTCTTTGATGCACTTATATTCTTTGGTTAACTGCTTCACCACTAATTCAGAGTCACCTTTAATTTCGACAGCCTTTGCCCCCAACTCTAACAAGATTTCCAATCCTGCAATTAAGGCTTCATATTCAGCCTCATTGTTAGAGCAGCGCTCTTTGATTTTAAACTTATACTTTGTTGGTATGTTTACTGGTGAAACAATTAATATACCAATTCCAGAACCATTTTTATGGCTTGATCCATCGAAATAAAGTGTCCAAGGTCGATTATTCATTTGACTAACTGTCACTTCGACCAATGAATGGTCAACAATAAAGTCAGCAACAATTTGTCCTTTGATAGCTTTCAAAGGCTGGTATGTTAATGAATACTCAGATAAAGCTAGTGCTCATTTGCCAATTCTATTATGCAATATTGGTTTCGACAGCATGTGTTTAATAATATCGAAATGAGAATGCACATACACATCAACTGGTTTGATATATTGCTTTAATTTGGTACAAGAAAAATACAGACAAAGGCACAATTTCTCCATTGGCTGATATCTAGTTTCAGCATCATTTAACACTCTACTCAGGTAATATATGGCTCTTTCGACACCATTATCATCCTCTTGTGCTAGCATACTACCTATTGTTAGCTCTGATGCTGCTATATACAATTTCATCACCTTATCTCTGATAGGTGGCAACAATATAGGTGGTTTAACTAAATAAGCCTTAATGTCGTCGAAGGCCTTCTGGTGCTCTGGATCCCACCTAAATAAGTCTTCTTTCTTCAGTCGAAGCAATGGCGAGAACACTTGAGTTTTGCCACTTAGGTTGGATATGAACCTTCTGAGGAAATTAATCTTCCCTAATAATGACTGAAGCTCTTTTTTAGTCGAAGGGGCTTTCGTTTCCATGATTGCCTTCGTCTTGTTTTGATTAATTTTGATGCCTTTTTTGTGAACAACAAAGCCCAAGAAATCACCTGCACGTACACAAAAGGCACATTTGATTGGATTCATTTTCAATCCATATTTTCTCATTCTTTCGAATGATTGTCGAAGATGGTCTAAATGGCCATTTTCTGTTGAAGATTTGATAACAATATCATCTATGTATACTTGCATAAAATTTTCAATAAAATCATGAAACATAGAATTCATTGCTCTCTGGTATGTTGCACCAGCATTTTTTAAACCAAATGGCATTACTACCCATTCATAAACACCTAATGCCCCTGGGCATCGAAATGCTGTTTTCGACACATCTTCTTCGGCAATAAAAATTTGATTATATCCTGAATATCCATCAAGCATACTTAGGTATTCAAATCCTGCTGCCGAATCAACTAGCATTTCTGCCACAGGCATAGGGTATTGATCTTTGGGTGTAGCATTATTTAAATCACGAAAATCTATACAGACTCGTAATGTTCCATTTTTCTTAATAACAGGAACAATGTTGGCTAGCCAATCAACATACCTGGCAGTCCTGATGAAGTTGCTCTTGAGTAATCTTTCGATTTCTTCTTTGATCTTCGACAGAACCTGAGGTGCGAACCTCCTTGGTGTTTGCTTCACTGGTTTTTTGTCTGGTCGAATGGGCAGTTTCAGTTCGACTACTTCTCGACGTAGACCAGGCATCTCATTGTAGTCCCAAGCGAAGCAATCTTTATACTCTTTGAGTAACTCGATAGTTCGACCTTTCAAACCCTTGTCGATTTTAGCACTGATAAATGTTGGCGTTTTTATGGGGTCATCTGCTAAATCAATTTCTTCAAGAGGGTCTTGAGCCTGCATCTTCTTAGTCGAACCCATTGGGTCTTTTTCAAAACCTAAAGGCTCATCATCGTAGATGCAGTCAAGTCTCTGGCCTTCGGCCATTTTATCTTTATTGTTATCTTCTGGGTTAACTTTTATGGCTTGTTCAACCATATTTTGTTGCAATTCGGCCTCCAAAGCCATATTTTGTTTATTTTCGGCCACATAAGCCGTAATTCTTTCCCATACGGTGGGTATAGACATCATCACTGTTTAGGGACCATCCCACCCTGTAGGCTTGCAAAAGCCTATTGAAGGTGATGCCTCATCGATCACTTCCCTCTCCCATATGAAGCCATGGGTAGGGTGGAGATCTAGGGATTCAAACACATTGTCCATAGGGACATATGCAGTGTCTGAAGGTGTGCATGGCGCAATAGTCGCCAATTGTTTGTCAAAGGTCCTCCTTGTAATATGGTCGACCTCTGCCAAGAAATAGCTCTGGTCTGCTTCTATATTTTCGACCAGGCCATCTTCTCTCCAAATAGAGAGACTCTGGTGGAGTGTTGAGGGCACTGCTCCTACTCCATGGATCCACTCTCTACCCAGGAGTAGATTGAAGTTTGCTCTGGTGGGTATGACTATGAACATAGTTTTTCTCTTCACACTCCCCACTGTTAACTCCACTTCTATGGCTCCTAACGAATAGCCAGATTTTCCCTCATAATTAGTGAGGACTATGTTATGTGGCCGTAAATCAGTCTCTGATTTGCCAACTTTTGCCAGCACATGTTGTGGCATCAAGTTAACCGTTGCGCCCCCATCAACCAATACTTTATTGACGCCTACATTGTTTACTTTTGCTTGTATAAACAATGGTTTTAGATGGTGTTTCATCCCTCCATCTGGCCTTTCGAAGACAGCATTCTGCTCTTCTATGGAGCCATTATTTAGTACGTAGTAACACATTGGCCTGTGCTTAGCCATATCTTGATCGAAATCTTGTTCGATCTCAGTCACTTCTGAAACGACGTCGAATTCAATTGGCAGAATTGAAACGACACAGATGATGTCTAAGTCTGGTTCTGAATCTAAGAATTCAGAGTCCATATCATCATCTAATTGCAGGCCTTCTTCAGAGTCAAGACCTTTTTTGATGTCTGCAAGGGGAGGGAATATCCTCTCTTTTGCTGACTTTCTTGGGAATTCGACACTGGAAGCTAATTGTTTACCTTTGCTTGTGTCGATGTTCTCCCTTTTCTCAGCAGCAGTCAATTTCTTCTGGCGTTGGTATCTTCGCCATTGTGTTCTTGTCATGGGATTTTTCCCCTTGTAATTATTGCTGTAGGCGTACCTATTGGAATTAGGCGACTTGTTTTGATTCATGGCATTGGAAGTCTCTCCTGCCATCTTTAGGTGACATCCAGTCTCCTTATTTCCTGGGTATACCCATCTTCCGACAGGGGTCCTTGCAGGTGGCACAAATGTTCTCATTTGAGCCTTCGGAGCTTGTCTAGTTGAAGATGTAACCTTATATGGCACACCTCTTGAGTTGAAGCTGAATTTGGGCCTATTATCGACCCATTTGTTTTTTCTCTTGAATTGAGGAGTGACACTTTCAAGGCTTTTAGCAGCCTCTTTGTCGAATACAGAACTGCACCGTGGGCACAACATCACCTCGGTGTTATTTATCTTGCATCTGTTGAGGAAGTCTATCAATTCCTCTGCAGCTTGTGGATAAACCACCTGCATTTTTTCAGCATATTGGTCATTGGTGACCATTTTGATGTTCGCTTCAAGGCTTTCAGCAACCACTTCATTGGTTTCGACCATCAAAATATCTACTTCAGTATAGTTTGCCTCTGCTGTGGGCATAGGATTGCTGTCGATCTGCATTGATGATTTACCTCTGTCATCAAATTTCAGCCTTCCATCATTTAATGCTTTCTGAACTAGATCCCTGAAAAGTACACATCGGGAGGTGTTATGACCTAAGAAATTATGATATTTGCAATAACCTCTTTTCTTTTGTTGTTCTAATGGTGGTATTTTTAGACCTTTAGGCACTAAAATTTGACCATCAGTCACCAAAAGATCAAATATTTGGTCACATTTTGTGACGTCGAAGGTATATGTTTTTGCAACAAACTTATCATTTTTTGGTTCGACAGGGTTTTTTCCATTAGAGGGGTTTAACAATTTGCATGTATATGGAGGTCCAGGTTTTAATTCTGCAATGTCAATCTCTTCTTCGACATTTTCATAAGATATGTCGAATTCTTGGCTAATGTTATCAATATTAACAAACGCCACTTTTTCTTTCTTATTGTTAAACTTGGTTGTCGAAACTTTTTCTGCTTTGAGTCTTTCAACTTGTCGAACTCTATCAGCCAATTGAGCCATATCTCTTAGGTGTAAAGTATCCAGCTTTTTCCTGATGGAGTAATCTAAACCACCAGCAGCCATTTCGACTAACTCATGCTCAGGCACTTGGGTGAAACATCTCGCCTTGAGTAGTCTAAATCTATTGAGATATTCATCAATAGATTCTGGCGTTGTGCGTCGAACACTAGCCAATTCTTTAAGGCTAATCTTTGATTGTCCCATGTAGAATTGTTCATGAAAGGCTTTTTCTAATTGATTCCAATTAAACATGGAATGTGGGGGTAATGTTGTAAACCAAGTAAATGCATTTTTCGTCAAAGAATTTGGGAAATATTTCATTTTCAAATTTTCGTTTAGCGCAATGTCCCCAGCCTCAGTCAAATATCTTGCAATATGTTCGACAGTAGATTCGCTGGTTTCTCCAGCAAATTTTGTGAACTTAGGAATTTTCCACCCTCTAGGCAAATCTGTTTGTATCACATATTCAGACAAGGGAGATACAAAATTAGGTCTGTGTAAGCCTAAATTAAGACCATTTTGGGCTAGTATAGTTTCGACAAGATTAGCCAAATTATTTTGTAGTCCGAGGTTATTTTGCTGGACTTGCCTAACTACCTCGTCGGCATTTTGATTTCTATTCACTAGCACCACTTCAGGTATAGGCTCTCCGACAAATTGTTGTGCTCGATTCACAGGGGTTGCATTATTAGGCATTTCGACAGGTAAGTCAACAGGCCTGATGTTTTGTACTTGGGGAATTTGTTGGTTTTGTATTTGTGGAGTGCCAAAGAAGTCAGCAATTCGACCCATTTGTGTTGCTAACATTTGGTAACTATTATTTGTGTTCTGTATCAGGGGATTAAACACTGTACCTATTTGCTGTGTTAGCATATTTACCATGTCATGGTTACTATCATCCATTTGTTGTCTTAATGCCAATAATGACGAAGTGGTTATTGAAGGTTGTATATTTCGACTATACATATTCTCTGATGGGTTGTGCATAGGCGAAAAGTTCGAAGCCATGTTATCTGCATACGTAGATGCATTTGTATGGAGTCCTACCATCATGGCGGTTGGCATTCCATAGGGGTAATTTCGACCATTCATGGGAAAACTATATGGCATATTTCCCACCATAGCGTTGGGCATCCAGGGATTAGTTGAACCAAAGGTTGATGACTGGGGAATCATCATGTTCGACCCAGGAGTTATAGTGGGAGCGGTTACAGCGGTTATACCCATGTCTGTCGAAGACGATAATGGGGAGGTTACGCCGACCACGTTTGGAGCAGTTATGGGAGCGTTTACTCCTGGAGATGGTGCAGGAAGGGTTGCTCCCTGAGTGTTCGTGGCGTTAGTATCAGTAACTGACGCCTGGGAATGTCCATTCGATGTAGAAGCACCATTCATGTTTGAACGTGGCATTTGATGTAACTGTCTACCACTTCTTAAACGCATGCAACGTGCGATGTACTGGTTCTGTGTTTAACAAACCCAGAATTATCTTAGTAAAAATTTTAATTAATTAGCACAAACGTCCCACCTGGCGTGCCATTTTGTTTACTGTGATTTTTAGTAAACACCGCTAGTTTCACTACACGTGTTACTTGCGAGATCAACTAGGAATCTCAGGCCATTTGTGATCAAATTTTACTAAGAATTGTTGATATCAGTAGAAGTGCGAAGTGCAGAGACTTAAGAAATATGATAAAGTGCAAGAATTTGTAAATGCGGGAAGAGGAATCAAATGCAGTAAATTGCAGTAATTGTAAATGAAGAAGATGACAAAGTGCAGAAATCTTAAACAAATGAAAACAATTATATAAAGAGATGGTACGCAGAATCATACATGAATTCCTGTTAACTCTGTTTTCTCTGTTTGCGGAAGTAGAGTGTTTTAGGAAATGTTTGTAATGAAATTTGCGACCTTTGTCCTATGTACAGAACTACTATTTATAAGGAAAAACTAATAACCGCACAGCGGTTTTCTAAAACAAGATAAGGCAGAGTAACTGCTATTTCGACGTGCTTCTACTTCGATTGTCTAACTGCTCTTTCTTTTCGACCAAAGAATTAATGTCCCTTTCGACAGATCTCCATAGCTTTGCTTGTTTCGCTGTTTATAATCTTCTCTCTGTCGAAGTGTGGCATCTTTTTCCAAATTCGCTAAGTTATGCACTAGGCTGTTTTCCCTTGGTTATTACCTCTTGAAGTCGAAATTATATCTTGGTGTCGAAGACCTGTTTTCTTTCTGAAATTATTAAGTCAAACCTTTTGACTGCATTTAATATTAGCCTGTCGAAAATGCAGGCTAACAACTTGACAGTATCCTTATAGATGCAAATTGTGGTCCTTAATTGTGGTTCTGATTCTGCAATTCTGAATCAATGACAGTATGAGTAAACAAACTAAATGACAGTATGACAGTATGAATCAATTAAAAAGCAAACAAACTTCCATTAATAACTTGATTCAAATTACAAACACTAATGATCAATAGAAAACTTATTCAACAACAAATCCTAGAACACTAATTTCCATTTCCATTAACCCAAACAACATAAACAGCAAACACAACCCATGATACAATCAAGACAAATTGAACCCCTTGAAACCTAGATGTAAGCCCCTTAACCCTTTCCCTCTCCTTTGCTAATTTTGTCTTCAGCTTTTCTTTCTCTTTGGTGCTTGCTTCAATTAACTTCTCAACATAATGACAAGCTTTGCAGCTTTGAATTTCATGGGAGCTTGCTTCCGTTGAAGGAGAATCCATGAGAGTTGTAAAACGTGCTTCACTTAGTTCATCATCCCACACAAATAATTTGCAGCTGTCTTTTAACTTCTACAATGCAAAATACACAGTTACAGTTTTACAGTGAGAGGAACAACAATGAATATTACAATTTGTTAACAACATACCCAGTGGAGGCACTTCCAATAGGGGCGTCCTGGGTTTTGTGTAGATCCAGAAATGTAAAACTTCATCGTATTCCCACATGGACAAACTGGAAATCGTCTTCTGGGTATGTGTGCATTTGATGAAGAACCTTCACTGTGCGTATTCATGGAGAAAAGAAGAGAAGAGATGAACAGAAACGAAGGGAAGAAGAGAAACGAAGGGAAGAAGAGAAACTAAGGGAAGAAGAAGAAGTAACTTGGGTGTGCTTGAGAAAGAAATGGTTCATAGCAACGAAGAGAAGAAGAGAAAGGAATGGGAAGAAGAAGAAGATGACCGTCTAGGGTTTTTTAACACGTGGCAAGCCATTTGGCAATTAAAAATGCCACATAGATACTTGACTGACACGTAGGCAGAGTGTTAACAGACATCCTAACAGAAGGGCTAACGCCAAATTGTTGACATTTGCAAGGGGTTTTTTAAAAAAAAAATTTGCAGGGGGTAAAAGCAAAACACCCCCTATTTGCAGAGGGTAAAAACGTATTTAAACCTAAATCTTATCTTACACCTCATCATACACCACACTTGCTCACAACCCACCCTAGCACCCTCACTCACTTATTCTCTTATTCTCTTGTTCACGCTGAAAAGAAGGGGAGAAGGAACTGGAAACAAAAAGAAGGAACGGGAAAGGAACGAAAAGAAAGAAAGAAAGGGAACCGTGAGAAGAAAAAGGAAAAAAAAAGGGTGAGGAAGAGAGAGTAACCGAGAGAGAAGAAGAAAGGAGAAAAAGTAAGGAAGCTTGAGATAAAGGAGCAACTCCAAGGGAAAAGAAGTTGAAGAAAACATGATAAATGCTAGGGTTTTAACTTTTAGTGGAAGAAGATGAAGAGGAAGAAGAGGAGCAAGCTTCCAATATTGATATTTGGGAATCTCACAATCTTTTCCTCTTAATGCAAAGATAACAAAGAATCCCCTTGAAAACCTCTCTTAGAGTGTTCCTAAGTTTCTATTGTGATCTTGATTAAAGGGGTTCATGATATTATGAATGATTGAGAATGGAAGATTAGTTGGATGTATGTTAGAGAAAAGTTAGTCTAGGGTTGCCTACAAGGTGTTTGTTAATTGTTGTGTGTTTTGCTAATTGTTAATTTTTTGTTGATGAGTGTGAATATGTATGGATTGAACATTCTTTTTATATTTTTTCTGAATTGGTAAATGAAGAAGGTAAACATTGGTTGAAGTTTAGGGGTACTTGCATACTTAGATGAAGATAATAATCTTTTAAAGTGGATTGGGTTGGGTGTTGCCTTAAACCCGTATAGACATATATCTAGTTTTTGGTTTGTTGTGACTTCTACAAAAGTAATTTCGAAATGATTTTTCTTTATTTAGAAACTAGACTGAATTCCCTTCAATTTGGACACCTATTTTGCTGCATTTGGTTAAGAATTGGTAGAGAAAATCATGTTAGAAGTTGAGCAAGATATTTTGTTTTGTTTCTGCACTTATGCATCTTCTTTTAATAAACTGCAATAGTTGGTTGGTGATCTTGAAAAATAAAAATCATATTCATAATATAGATATCTTAAACTTTCCAACGGATGGTCATTGGCTCAAATCCAACACTGTTTGATATTTTAATAAAATTTCCGAAGTTGATGTATTGCTATTGAAAATTCTGCATAGATGATTATGAGTATGATTACACCGGAATTGTGTAGAATGGGCTCCTATTTGTTTTAAATTCTGATCAAACATGATTGTTACATGAATTACCGCTGGTATAGAATACTATGTGCGTAGCTAATCTATGAAGTGAGAATTTTTATTATCATGTATTCGATTTGTTGTTATTGTTGTGGAATACCGTTAGCTGCAACGAAGAGATAATGCAGCCTATGAGTGAAATGCTCATAGCCCTTTTAGATTACCGTTTTGCCGTGACGAAAGGATAATACGGCCTGTGATTACCGTTTTTCCGTAACGAAGAGATAATACTGCCTGTGATTACCGTTTGCCACGACGAAGAGATAATGTGGTCTATGTGCACATAGTATAATATGTGTCCTGTTTATGATATCTGTGATATACGCGCACGGAATCTTATTGTGATCTTTTTATGCAATGTGATTCTTGTCATTTATTGTTGTGCTTCTTTCGTTATTATCTGAGAACGGTATTTGAATGAAAAACATTTGTATGTGATTTATACTTTCTATGTTGTAGAGAGGATTTTTCCATATCTACACACGGATATGGCTGAAAACATCAAGTAATTTTTTCCTTCCATATATTCTTTGTTATTAAGTTGCAAAACTCACTATGTTTGGGGTGATGTTTCCAGGTAACAGATAACATTGAAAAGCTGAAGAGTATATCCGGATTGCTCGTCAGTAGTCCAATGTAGAGTGTCGGTCACTGGATCACAATCAGAATTCTAGCTTCAAGGGATCTTATTGTTGGCTAAGCTAGTTATGTTAAGCTAGATTTTTGTTTTACATGTATGAATCTTTCAAAACTCAAGTGTCATACTAAATATTTGGAAGTTATGTCTTATGAAATTTAGGGTGTCACACACAAAGGTTCGAGCTTCAATTGAAGTTGTGGTTTCATCTGTGTTTGTTTGCTTAAGGAGCATTTGAACTTGAACTATAGAATACACTTTTCTATTAGTCTGCCATTTCATCACTATCTCTCTGGTCGTTACATTTTTTAATTGTGCTTTACTGGTCGCTACTACTCCATAGTTAGCAAGTGTGATTTTATATTACTGAAGTTGTTTAGAGAATTTCGCTTCACTTGTCTATAGTATTTTTCTCTCCGTGAATCACATTTTAGGTGTTGTATTAAAATAATTTTTTAAATTCTATGCTTATTAACGTATTCTTATACTAGAATTTTAATGTGAACTTGCATATTGTTACAGGTGGGTATGTGGTAGTGCAGGAAAAATTATCAAACTATGTAGTTCCTGATTTGACTAATTTTAAGGTTTGCATCTTCCTCATTGAATCTCTTCACTATCTTGTATTTTGTTCACTTGTCTTGTTACTACTTTGTTCACTGAGTTGACATTTATATGAATAACCATTCATAGCATACTCACGATAAATTACATTATTCCTTTCATGAACTTTTTAACTGTGTCTTAGCTCAGTTATGGTCTTTTATTAAATTTCTCTTCAGCTTCCTTGTTTTCCTCGCCAATGGCAAAAACTCTGATGTTAGTTTCTCATCATGTTGTTATTCACCTATTCTGTTTCATTGCATTGTGTTCTCTCTTTTATTTTATCATATAAAACTTGTTTTTGCTTATGTTGACATGTAGCTTAAAATATCAGCTATAGAGTGTCTGGAACTTGGGTCATTGTTCTTAACTTCCCCATCCCGCAGACTAGAAATGACTATGAGCTAGAAAAACGAGACTATTTATTTTTATGAATGATAAGGGGTCAAGAGTTTCTGTGAAAGTAGAAGATTTAAACTATTTTAACTATAGTTTCTTTTTATGAATGATCAGGGGTTAAGAACTGCTGCTGAGCCACAAGATCATGACATTCCAAGTCATCAGCGGCTTCTGTGTCCGCTTATAAGGCTAAGTTGGCGAATATTGCTGCGAAATTGCAAAAGGCCCAGCTAGGGGAGCTTGATCCATATAGTAAGGAGTATGCACTCCTCTGTGATGTTTTGAAGGAAGCACCAGAGGATCCATCCCATGTAATTTTTTTTAGGATAAAACTTATGTGTTGATTAGATCTGTTTTTACCGTTTACAAATTAGGGTTGTTCGCCGGTCGGTTTGTATTGGATTTGCTCAAATCTGTTTGCCCGAACCAATTAAAATTACTCGGTTTGTATTGGTTTGGATTTTACGTATTTTTCCCCAAAATCCGAACCAAGCCAATCTCATATTGGACGGGTTGGTTTGGTTTGGGCTCAAGGATCATGCACTAAAATATTAAATCTTTTAAATTTTAAAAAACTACAATTTATTTGTAATATTTCAATGCTTCTAAATAGCCAAAATATTGTCAAAAAAAATAGCCAAAAAAATTCAAGACTTTAAAATTACCTCAAATCAAACTCTAACCCATTAATAGTCTTCCAATCCATAGTATTAAAATTTTACAACTTTATCACAAATTATTAAGGTAAAAAGTCTAAGCAAATAATATGTTGTAGTTCTAAAATTACTAAACCACTATGAGTTAGTATGGTTTTGTTCCGGTTTGCGGGTTTGTTTTTTGAAATCGGGTGTCCAAACCAAACAACTATGAGTTGGTTCGGATTGATACGAATTTGAACCAAATATATCAATTTGTATTGGATTGTGGATTTGTTTGGATTTGCGTGAACCACTGAACATCCCTAACTGGAATGGGAGCTATGAGCTCCAAGCTGACCTAACACATCTGAAGGTCTAAAGCGAGTTCAAAGGTGAGGCCCATAAGATGAAAAATATGAACTCATAATATCTAATTCAATATAATTTTAATTATTCTTGGATTTTGACAAAAAAATTGTTGGAAAATGTAATAGCAACAAAAACAAAAAGCCTAGCTCAACTGGCAAATACATAAATTGTTAGGCTGGATATCATGTCCCGGGTTCGAACCCGAGACCTCACAGTTGTGTGTGTGAGTTTCTAGTGGCAGTGACCATTCCGTCTAAATACCAAAAAAATAAATTCAAATTCTATTAAAATTGCTATTTGAATAGCTTAAATTAATAATTTAAGTTAGGTAAAAATAAATAGATAATTTAAGTTGGGTAAATATAAATGAATAATTAAGACTTTTTAATCAGTTTAAAGTTGGACCATTGACTTCCTAAATGAATTATAATTAAAACTATAATTAGAAAGTATATTGATAACTTAAGTTGGGTAAAAATAAATCAATAGTTTAAGACCTTATATTCAGTTTAAAGTTGGGCCGCCAACCCCCTAAATAAAATATAATTAGTAAAATAAGATAGTAACAATAAAATAAAATAAAAATAGTAAATAAAATGCATTCTTTCAGAAAATGACAATAATATTCTTGCTCATAGATATGGTGATTTGTCTGTATTTTTCTTTAATGAACGACAACTTCGGGCTTGAAATATTTTTCTTTGTGGTGGCGGGATCTCCTTTGTATGGGAAATGAACTTACAAAAAGGTGGTTTGAGGATAGTGTTAGAAGAGGCTTGGGGGACGGTAATGATGTAGATTTTTGGCACCATCAATGGCTAGGTCAGCAGCCTCTATGTCTGGTTTTTCCTTGTTTATATGCAGGTTGCGAACCGAAGAACGTGAAGGTTGATGTGGGTGCTAGGCGTAATAATGTGTGGCAGCGGAGCTTGTCGTGGAGGAGCGGTGATGACCAGATTGCTGCAGAGGAGGCGAATTCTTTACATAAAATTCTGCATGATGTAATCTGGTCCGAGGGAAGGAAAATTCTTGGATATGGATTTTGGATTCTACTAAGTGCTTTTCAGTGAGATCCACAATGACAGGAAGAACTTTGGATTCTGCATGACAGGAGCTTGGTTTTTAAGGAGCTTTGGAAAACTACCATACCATCTAAAGTTCTTATTTTTGAATGGAGAATTTTCACCAACTCTCTCTCCTTACCCGTGACATGTTAAGGCACCATGTGATCAACTCAATAGAAAATGCTGTTTGTCTGTTTTGCAGGGAGGGCCAGACAGATTTAGTGCATCTATTCTCTAATTGTAATTTAGCCGGTAATGTTTGGTCCAGGGTTTATATGTGCCTTAATCTTTCTTCACCTACTTGTCAAGATTTAATGGAGCATTTTTTTGGATGGGGAGGAATGCAAATGCAAAAAGTCAAAGAAGGTAAAATATATTATTTGGTTGACAACTTTTTTTTTTTACAATAATAGAAATTATATTAAATGGGAGTATTAGGGGGTACTCCAACCCAATACAAGAGATACTAATGATTATTGTTTATACACACCAATGGATTGTTCCACCATTGAGCTATCGTCATATTACATCTCCTTCCTAATCTACCCGCAGACCAACTCCAAGAGGTATGTTTGATATTGCTAATAACCGCTTCATGATTAGAAACCTTCTATTGGAATATTCGACGGTTCCTTTCCAACCACAGTGCCCAAACTATTGCCAACCAAATCAAGAATTTGATGTTCCTCCAATGTTTTCCTGTTACAAGGCCACCATACCACATAAAATGCTCCAGCCCAGATAACTCTGCCTCTGGTTGTCTGTCAGTCCACTTGTTAACATCCTGCCAAACTGTATGTGCAAACGGACATTCAAAGAATAGATGTGCTAATGTTTCAATATTTTCATTGCACATCGGGCAACATGACTCTTGAAGAGTAACTGTTGTGTAGAAAAGGGGTTGTGCAAGTATACACAGTTGCAACAAGTAATACGTACATGATCCACTCTCACAGCTCCTTTCTGATCAGCTGTTTCAGTGAGCACTTGAATGTCATCTTTTAAATGTTGGCAACATTTTTCATATTTAATAAAAATTTATTTTGTTGCCATTGTTTTAATTGACATTCTTGAAAATGAAACGATTTGTTGAAGTTAGAAACAGCAGAATCAGAGCCAGTAATGTCTTCGGTAGTCATGGCTAAATTTGAAACGTCTTAAAATTAAATTGTTGTTTTTGAGTTTCAGAAAAGTATTTCAGAAAATCAATCCACCGAAGAAATTACTGGGTTGAGTCGCGGACTAGGTCGCTCTCTTTAAGACGTTTCGTGGCACTGCTCAAAATTGTGCAGGCAGGCTATCAACCACGACGTCCCCAGGATAAAACAGCCTAGTCAAAACTGTTACGAAATATCACTGCACATTGAAATTACGGTCCAGAAATACACCTTAATTTTATGGTCCGAAGACCACTTAAATATGGTACTAAGAACACTCTAATATGGTACAAATACCACTCTAATTTAAGAAGAAAGGAAATTGGGGAGGGAGAAGAGAAGAAAACTCGGTACTGCTTCGAGTTTTCGGTGCAAAGAATGAAGTGAGGAAAGGTCCTATTTATAGGAAAAAACTCGACTTGCTGTGCAAGTAAGTTGTTGGAGAAAAACCCTCAACAGATAAGAATGGTCTACTTGCTGCACAAGTCAAGTTGTTGGAGAAAAATCCTCAACAGTTAAAAACGGCTAGTTCAGCGTATCAGGTCAATTCAACGAATCTGGACAGTTAGTGAGCGCCGCACCAAAATAAAAAAAAATAATTATTTTTCGCAAAGAATAAATTACACCTCACAGCCCAAGCCCAAGCTTAGACTCGACCCGACTGGGTGACCCAGTCGGACGGCGCGCGCGTGTGTGGTGGTTAGTTAGTGTCCGTGCTCTCCCTTTTACAAAATTGGGTACCCCTTGGGCCCCAAACCAAGGTGTGAAGTCCACTCTTAAAGTGCCTAGTCTTAACAATGTGGGACTTTTTCAATTCACCAACACCAAGGTTCCAACACTTAGTTCGTCTTCTTCACTACTCGATGATTTGATCTGTTGTGCTCGTGACACAGTTGTCTGGTTTCTCGTCGTTAATCGCCACTTCCATGAACAGAATGGCCAGGCACCGGAGTCACTCATATGCATCTCTTATTAGCGCTTAAGTGAGCAAGATGACACCTTATGTTGTTGGATAATCGTTCCATATTGTTTTCTTTTCCCCGGTTGCAGTAAGGAAACAATGGGTTTTGTACTAGTTGGTTTGGTGCTTATGGTGGTTAAGTTGAACGGATGTTTTAGAATAAGTGGTACCTGTGTCGTGTTTTGAGTGGAGAACTGTACCAATGACATATACTATACCTAAGTTTTGTCCTTTCTTTATTGTCGTTTTGATGTATTTGACATGTTGTTGAGCAATGCTATTCAGCCAAATATTTGTAGACAAAAATAGACAAAAACCACATTACAACATCAATTAACCAAGTTTTTTAAGCAACTAACCAACCTACTTTTTCACAGTATTCTAGGCAATTGACTAAAAACTGTGAAAAAGTAGGTTGGTTAGTGGCTTAAAAAACTTGGTTAATTGATGTTGTAAGTTGGTTTTTGTCTATTTTTGTCCCAAAAAATTTGGCTGAATAGCATTTCTCCATGTTTTTATGTAACGTAAACTCTATTTATATTTATGGTTGTATTTTAATTGTGTGGTTAAACTGATAACAAACGTCCACATATTCTAAGTTGAAATTTTATTGATAAAAAGCGGATCCGTACATCAAATTTTATTGAACAGACAATTACGCTTCTTTCAAGAAGTTGCAATACAACACTTGTTCCCTACTCCATCATATTTCCCACCATTTTCGCAACCCAAAATTACTTTATTCTTCCTTCTTCTTTTCCCGGTTAATGGTTTGACAATTATAACCACTACTCCATTGGCTTTGTCAACCTCTCTAGCCCAGTGTAGTAGATAGATCCTCACGTGTAGAAAAAATTTAAAACATGGACAAAAAATTTGTTATTATAACAAATACTATTTTCAAAATTCATAATTACTTAATTAATAAATAAATCAAAAAATACAAAGTCCATGTTATGATAACAAATATCATTTTAAAATTTAAAATTACCTCTGTCGTGGTGAATGATTACGATGTATCTACAATATGCGGAAACCGCATGATCACCGATATCCATATCTGTTTCATTCAAATAAAAATAATATATCACTACAAAAAAACGCAGGATAAGCGACGAATTTTAGCGACGAAAACCAAATCCAACGCAAAATTTAACTTAGCGAGGGACTTAGCGACACATAATTCCGTCGCTAAAATGGCGCGCTTTGTTTTAAAAAAATAAATCAAATCCATCGCTAATTAACAAATCCGTCGCTAAAAATCCGTCGCAAAAATGACGTGACCGTTGCCAGTTCTTGGAATGCGTGAAAGAATCAAATCCGTCGCTAAATTTGAATTCCGTCGCTAAAAAATGACGTGACCGTTGGCAGTTCTTGGAATGTGTGAAAGAATCATATCTGTCACTAAATTTGAATTCCATCGCTAAAAATCCGTCGCTACCCTTATTTTTTTCATTACCACCGTAAATCCTCCTCACTTCTCTCTTTACTCCTCTTTTCTCTTCTCTCACTCATTTTTCTCTCTTCTCTCACTCATTTTTCTCTCTTCTCTCCTTCAACCTCCAACAACCTCCTGCACCACCATCTTTCCGCCACCATTGCGCCACGCCACCACCATAATCTTCTCCATTTTCTCTCACTCACCAACGAAACCGTCTCATTTTCTCTCACTAACGAACCGGTCTCCCTCTCTCTCCTCATTGGTTATTCTTAAAAAATAGTCTTATAAGCTACAAAATAGTGTTTCAAAGGTTTATTCTTTTTCTCATGGTGCTCAGTTTTTTCGATTGCAGGGATAGAGACTGGTGGAAATGGGTTGCAGTTACTGATAGATGAATTCTTTTGGTTTTGGATTGGAAGGGCAAGTTTCTGTGAACCCTAAATCTATTTATCTATTTATTTGCTTTTCCATTTATGATTTAGGGGCTGATTCATTTTAGTTGTTATTAAACAGAAAAAATCTGATGTCTGATGTCTGCTACTAAGTGCTTAACAACACATTGAATTTTCCAGGATTTTACTTCATGTTGTTGTTGGTTCACTGAATCTGCAATTTTCCCTTCTTTTTCCTTTCTTTTTGCTTTGTGAGGTAACTGTTGTGGCATAAAAAAATAGGTTTTTTTTTTAAAAAATTAAATGAAATCCGTCGCTAACTTTTGAAAAATCCGTCGCTAATTTTTTTAAACAATCCGTCGCTAACGTTTGACATATCCGTCGCTAATTTTTTTTTAAAAAAAAAATAAATCCGTCGCTAAATATTAGCGAGGCTCTTTTTAGCGACGGATTTTGTCCGTCGCTAATTCCCTCGCTAAGTCACATTAGCGACGGATTTTGGACCATTAGCGACGAAAAAATCCGTCGCTTATCCTGCTTTTTTTTGTAGTGTATTTTTTTGATAGGCAAATAAAAATAATATTTAGTATTACTAGAAATTAAATTAAATAAGTATTAAAAGTGTGACGTCAATTATATATGAAAGAGAGAACTGAGAGTGAAAGTCTCATTTTATTGATTGATGAAGCGAGTGAAATTGAATGTACAACAAAAGCTTAGTAGAGCCGAGTTTAAATAATACTAATATACCATTTATCTTCTCTAACTACCCTTTATCTTCTAAACAAACTCTAAAAGATAATAACAAACTAATTAAATACAATTAGTAAAATGCAATTAAATAAATACTTGAAGTGTAACTTAAGACCTCCCCTCAAGATGGAGAATAGATGTCTTGGAATTGTTTGGCATCACAAATATACCCTTGAAAATCATTTGATTTTATGAATTCACAAGCTAATAAGATTGCTTATGCCATATCTCTAGTCGATGTGGGACTTCAACACACCCTTCACGCTCAGGACTGGACATCTGAAGCATTGACTGATACATGTGAAATAACAAGGATCTCAACACACCCCTTCGCACCCAGAACTGGACAGCTGGAGTATGAAAAAATAGGTGGAATAATGGAGATCTTGTCCTAATAAGAAATTTAGAATAGGCTTAGGCATGGATATTTGTGAGTCATAACCAATATAAGTCAGTAATGAAGCTGGCTCGAGGGAAGACCGAGGAAGAAGCTTCAAAATTTTTCTTGAATGATGAAGCTAGCTCGAGGGATGATCGAGGAAGAAGCTTCAAAAATTTTCTTGAATGATGAATCTAGCTCGAGGGATAATCGAGGAAGAAGCTTCAAAAAATTTCTTGAGTGCACGCATCAAGTGACGGAATTTGTCCTTAGGAAGATGTTGAGATACCAACACAAGACCGGGATTATCCGAAGGATGGAGGTAGAATGCGTCATCGTAATTTTGTGGAGGATTTGCCATGGCAGAGATGAGTTGAACAACAACCAAGCAGATCAAAGAATGAAGGAAGAATGATGAACGCAGAGAATCTCAAATAACATGTGGATGAAAAATCAAGAAAGTTCTTCTGATACCACAATGAGCACCATTGTTCATGAATCACAAATCAGAAGAAGAAATCCGCGAGAAGACAATGGAGGAATTACCGAGGAGAAAGGAGCGCAGAAGCTATAACACTTCTGATACCATATTAAAAGTGTGGCGTCAATTATATATGAAACAGAGAATTGAGAGTGAAAGTCTCATTTTATTGATCGATGAAGTGAGTGAAATTGAATGTACAGCAAAAGCTTAGTAGAGCTGAATTTAAATAATACTAATGTACTATTTATCTTCTCTAACTACCCTTTATCTTCTAAACAAACTCTAAAAGATAAGAACAAATTAATTAAATACAATTAGGAAAATGCAATTAAATAAATAATTGAAGTGTAACTTAATAATAAGTTGACAGGACAATAATTTTTTTTAAATTTATTCCGGAAAAACCATTTGAACAAAATTTCCAGTATTCAAAAATTCTATACCGAAAATTTAAAAAAGTAATTTTTGATATTTTAAATAACATACTAGAAATTATTTTTTATTTTTTTAAATTCTCGGTATACAAATATAAAACACCCAGAAAATGATTTTTTTTACCAAAGGCACTTAGTGCATTTCATTAATAACTAAATCTGAAATACATGTAGGAACATCATAATAATCTTGAGGACTAGCTGACAACAAGGCCACCCCCGCAAGGGTATGAGCAATCTTGTTGCACTAGCAAACTCAACATGAGAGCTGTGATTAAAAAAGGAAAACAAATTCTTACAAACTTTGACAAAGGACCCAAATTCAGAAATATTGTTGTTGTTGTTGGAATTGAAAGCATCAACAACACATTTGGCGTCTAGCTCAAAAATGACATCCTTGTACCCAAGCTCACGAACCCAAGAGATGGCAAGAAACAAACCCAATGACTCGCCGAGAACGATATCTGTAATTGGCGAAGACCAATTAGTTCGAGCGCGCACACAAAACGGCCAAGGTCATCCCGAATGCACATGCCAATCCTAACTTTGTTTTCCACCAAAGAGAATGAAGCATCCACATTACATTTAACCCACCCCACCTGTGGTTTCTTCCAACAATATAATACAAGAGGCGCTGATGGCACTAAAGGAATGGCTGGTCGGTTAACAACGCCACTACGAGCCGAGCTCCAATCTGAATATAGCTACTGACCCGACCAAATAGTAGCACTTGCATCACTGAATTTTTCTCCCAGACCCGCTCATTTCGAATCTTCCAGAGACTCCAAAGGGTCATGCACTAGGCTACACAATCATTACCACTAAGCGAAGTAAACACATAGAAAAACATGTCACGAAAAGTTGCATGGGCCATAGTAGCATTCATAACCACTTGTGACATACCAAGCTTGTCCCAACACTCTTTCGCTTTATTACACATAATAAAAAGGTGAGTAGAAGATTCATAATAACTTGGACACCAAGGGCAGCTATCCACCACCTCCACATGTCTATGAGCAAATTAGTTCTAGTGGGCAACACATCTCTACACAGGCGCCAAAGAAAGTGCTTTACCTTTGGGGGGGATCTTCATCTTCCAAAGAGCACGCCAATTGCCTTCCACATGAAAATTAGAAACATCCAAAACCCTCTCCATCAACAATCGGTTAGTGCTCCGGACACTATAGATCCCAAAAATTTCCGGCCACCAAATCTGGCGATCCTCCTCAACCACAGAAAACAAAGGAGTATTAATGATTCTATCTGCAACATTAGGAGCAAACAAGTAATGAGTAAAATCAACATTCCAGGACTTAGTCCCTGGAATCAGCAAGTTCGCAACCCTTAGGAACGAGTTATAGTGGACAGACTCCGAAGCTAAAATAGGCTTGTGGTCACTTGTCCAAATATCTCCAAACACACTAATTTCCTACCATGGCCAACAATCCAGCGGCAACCTAAAGCAAGAACTATGCGGGCCTCATGAATACTCCGCCAGATGAAGCTAGAATTGCTACCTTTTGGAGCATGCATAAAATCACTCGTAGGATAGTACTTAGCCTTATATAGCCGAGCCACAAGAGAGGTTGGATTATTCATCAAAACGCCACCCTTGTTTTCCCAAAAGAGACACATTGAAAACATGGAGGTTCTG
This sequence comes from Astragalus membranaceus, assembly GCA_039519185.1. NCBI lineage: Eukaryota > Viridiplantae > Streptophyta > Magnoliopsida > Fabales > Fabaceae > Astragalus > Astragalus membranaceus. The sequence continues at coordinate 91,212,602 of CM076847.1, read as the reverse complement.
GAAATCCAAGCCACCATAATCTTTGCTCACACACAACTTATCCCAAGATAACCAACAGATACCTCTTCTAGAAGTTGCACTACCACCCCACTAAAACCCATTAATCATGCTCTGAATCTCATCTTCTAAGGAGGATGGCAGAAGAAACAAGCTCATAAAATAAGTCGGAATTGATTAAAGAACCAACTTAATCATGACCTCCTTCTCAGCTCTAGAGAGGGACCGACCACCCCAAGAATTGATCTTCTTCCATATCCGGTCCTTAATAAAATTAAACAGAGATTTCTTACTGCGCCCAAGCATAGATGGAAGACCCAAATAAAGACCAGTACCCAGACAGGCATTCACGCCAAGCCCCTGCACAATGACATCTCTACCAGCTTGCCCCACATTCTTGCTAAAAAATACCTCTGACTTCTGGAAGTTAATTTTCTGGCCTGATGCTTTTTCATAGGTATCCAGGATTCGCTTCATAGACTCCATCTCCCTGGGAGAGGCCCGGAAAAAAAAAAGCAGTCATCTGCAAACAACAGATGAGTTATTGTTGGAGCTCCCCTGCAGATATCAACTCCATGCAAATCACCTCGGGCAACGGCTTGATGAATAAGAGAGGCAAGTCCTTCTGCACATAAAATAAATAAATATGGAGATAGGGGATCATCCCCTTGGCGGAGTCCCCTTCCAGGCACAATAGGACCAACCATCTCATGATTCACAATAACAGAATAATTCACAGATTCCACACACATGTGAACCCAACCAATCCAGGACTCATGAAACCCAAGTTTGCGCATCACCAAGAATAAATAATTCCAATCAATTCTATCATATGCTTTGCTCATATCAATCTTAAGTGCATCCTCACCTCTCTTACCCTTCCGCTTGTGTTTCAAATAATGAATGACCTCAAAAGCAATCATAGCATTATCTAATATCGAACGATCAGGGACAAAAGTAGATTGCTCAACAGAAATACAATTATCCAAATACAACTTTAAGTCTATTAGCAAGTACCTTAGACACAAGTTTGTAGAGGACGTTGCAAAGAGAAATTGGGCGCCAATCCATCATTGTTTCAGGATCATCCTTCTTTGGAATTAGAGCAATATTAGTATCATTGAGCGAGGTAGGAAAGAGACCGGACCCCAACCAGGAACTACATGCCGAGAATACAACATCACCATAATCCTCCCAAAACTATTTATAGAAACCTGGATTATAACCATCCAGACCCGGAGTTTCATCCGAGTCCATTTGCATTAGAGCACAACAAAATTCATCTTTAAGAAATGGTCTAATCAAGTCAACATTATCATCATCCAAAATACGACGGTTAAGAGAATTAATAACGGGATCATAGGTACCTTCTATGCTAGCGAATAACTCTTGAAAGTAACCAACCGCCACACTCTTCACATGGGTCTGATCATCAACAACCGTGTCGTCATCTCTTTTCAACTTCATCACACGATTCACTTTGGACCTACAAGTAGCCGAGGCATGGAAAAATTTAGTATTAAGATCACCGTCTTTCAACCAAAATTTCTTAGCCCGTTGCTTCCAAAAAATCTCCTCATTCATAATAAGCCTACTAAGGTCACGAGAATACCTCTTATGTAACTCAACACCTGAATAATCCCTCCTATGCCGGGTATGCTCCAACGCACACATTAATATCATCCCGCAACTTCATACGAATATTACGACCCCACGGAGCTATGACCGACGCACAACTTGAAAGCTTTTCTAGAATATCTTGATCCCCAACCTTATTCCATCCCTCATGAACTACATCATCAAGGTCGGGCTCTGTCAACCACACATTCTCAAATTAACTTGAACTGTCTCTCCCGACGGACCTCCTGAATAGGTGACCTAACAAGAAGAAGCAGAGAGTGATCTGACTTTGGGGAAATAAGATTATGAAGCTGGGCAGCAGGAAAAGTCGTCAACCACTCCCTAGTAGCAAGGGCTCGGTCAAGCCGTTGCTCTAGAGCATTAGGTGTACCCAAACCAAACCTCCAAGTGAACGGATACCCAATCATCTCAATATCAACCAATTGAGCATCACTAATAGCATCTCTGAAGCCCCTCATTAAATAAGGGGGATGACCACAACGACCCCACTTATTATCTGGAGAAAGTAAGTCATTAAAGTCTCCCAAGATGCACCACGGAAGTGGAGACAAACCAGCCAAGTGTCTAATAAGCGCCCAGGACTGGCGCCTGTGAGCTCTATTAGCGAAACCATAGTAACCTGTACGGCGCCACTTACCAACTCTATCCTCCTCAACCTCCCCAGATGATGTCCAGAATAACCAGTAACAGAACAGTTAATAGTATTACGCCAAAGAATCGCAATACCATCACTGTGCCCAACTCTATCAACAGCCAGACAATTGTCAAAACCAACCGAACGACGAACAGAATCCATAAAGTGAGAAGTAGCAATAGTTTCATAGAGGAAAACAGTATCCGGCCTATAAGTCCGGATTAGGTCCCTAAGTAACGGAACTGCCGACGAGTGACCCAGGCCTCGACAGTTCCAACTTAAGATGCTCATTGCTCCCGGCAGGCCTGACTGCCAGGACCTGCCCCTAAAAAACGCACTGTTGCATCATGAGATATATTTTCAGAACCCAAAGACTTGCCCATGCAAATACGTCCTCTCTTACGTGAAGTTTCATCAACACTAGCATCAGCCGTACAAGAATCATTATTTGGAAGGGAATTTTTTCTAGAGAAGGGAATTTTAGGAAAAAAATATTCTGTAAAAATTATTTTTCATTTTTCCGAAATTGATTTAATTCTTGAAAAATAACAATTGATTTTGCCGAAAACAATAAGAGTTTAATTTATATACACAATAGGTGTATAGGGTTTTACAACCACTACCAATCACAATGCATTGAGTGGTTGGTTACCACATGACAAATTGGTGGTTATCAATTGACCAATTTTTCTTTAAGGATGTGTCACAATGTGATTAGTAGATAGTGTACAACATAGATACACCTAACATATAAAAAAACATACATACACCTATTTTGCATATAAATTAAACTCAGTTAATAATATACCGAAAAAAAAGATAATAATATACCGAAAAAAAATAAAAAAGAGGATATTACGAAAAAAGATATTACGAAAATTATCAAAAAAATTCACTTCGGGAGAATGGTAAAAATGAGAGAAGGTAAAATAGGATTAGGGCCAAACCATTACTAGCCGAGTTCCGCCGCCTCGTCAACTAGCAGAATCTTCCGAAATAGTTCATCTACAGAACAACGTCAGCGGCCGTTATCCCGTCAACTGAACAGCGTCGTCGACCGTCCACAGCTTCGCCTTGCGTCACCGTGTTGAGGTAAATCTCCTTCCCCCCCCCCTTCTTGTTACTCCCTTTCAATCACAAATAGCTTCCAGAATTGTTTCTTATCTGTGATTGTTCGGTTTTAATCGGTGAACTGTGTGTGGGGTTTGAGATTTAGAAAAAAATTGTGGCTCATATCAACTTCAATTTAAAAGAGCATTAAAATACCAAAACAGTGAAGGTATAAATACCTACAAAAGCAAGTAGTACTATGAATATAATTGTATCTGTTTTCCCTAGCCCTAATCCCTTTGCTCTGTTCAATCTTTCCTTCCGTCGCAACCGATTTCTTCCTTTCTGTCTCGTTTCACATCTCTATTCTACTTAGAGGAGTGTCTTATGCACCGAAACTTTCTTTCCATCGTAGCCTCTTTTCATCCATCGTCGCGACCTTACCAACTGGGTATCAACGTAAACTTGCAGTTAGGAAGCGGGTTCTTCGTTCTACCTGCTTTAGGTTTGGTCCTTTACCTTATAGCTTTCTTTTTTCTTTTCTGGTTTTCATTAGTTTGATAAATGCGGGAGAATAGAAAAAGTGAAAGGGAATCTTCAATTTGAGGTTGGTTCCTCTTCAAATTCGTTGTTTATTTTTTTCCTTAGAAATTTATGAACTAGGTTCGTTCAAGTTTTACCTTCCTATGTTCTGAACTGGGTTTGAGTTATTTTTCTATTGTGTTTTCTAAATTTGGTTCTGAACTGGCTGATTCAGTTATTTTCTCAGTTTTTGGCATGATTGTTGTGTAAATTCTTGGCTTGATCTGTAAAATGAATGGAACCTTTGAATGAAACTGTAGAAAATGAACATATTAGCTTCCCTAGGTTCTTTGTAAATCCAATCCAACTCAATCGAAAAGGATTAATTCTAGACATAGTGGCAGGAGAGTAACCAGCCTGTATTATATGGATATTGAGAAAATGTGTGGTTAAGGGTTCTGTTTCAAGAATTATTTATTCGACAAGGAATGACACAACTTATGTCATTGAGAAATGAACCTGTACTCTGAATTAGTTAAAATGTTTTACCGCAATTTAAAAGTCAGTAATAAGGTACTTAAGTTGTCAATTGGAAGTAGGGTAATTGAAATTACACATGCATTGTGGTTGTCTTTGGCTGGTTTGTCTATGAATGGGATGGGACGGTTGTGGATAGATTTAACTTGAAACATTTTCTGGTTATGACTCTCATGCTATGATAGAGGATTTTTTGTTGGATCTCTCATATTTACCCACTAGCCAAGAATTCACAACCCGTAAGATTAAGGTTGAGTCTAGCTAGAGTCATATAGTTCACCATTGAGCATTGGAATTGTACCCAGGAATTGTAATACTCCGTAAATTACTCTTTAACTGTCATCTTCTAAATTCACATTTCTATTTAATTGTCTTTGCCAAACTTTTTTGGGTTGTTCCAAATGTTTTTGAATTTATATGTATATTTTGATACTGGTCATGATGTTCTGATAAGGAGAACTTACACACAATAAAGAAAAAGAAGAAAACATAGAATGCAGCTAACATGTCAATCTTAACGCATATTTACAATTCACTTGAATTAGTCATATCTAGAACACTAATGTCAGAGTAGAAAGGACTCTCTACTCTACTCTATCCCTTGAATCAGTTGGATGGTTACTTCATTTGATCTAATATGCAACATTATGACTATTTTCTAACCTGCATCTCTATTTTTCAGTCTAAAGTCTAATTTCTTGTCTGCGTTATATTTAAATTATTTTGTAAATATTTAAATTTGAATTATTTGGTAATTATTAAAATTTGATTTTTTGATTTTTTTGAGTAATTTATGATTTTTTGAATAATTTATGACTTTTTATAATTTTTTTAATAATTTGAAAATTTAACAAGGTTTTAAAACTGGTAGTAGAATGGAAACTAGTTTAAGATTTAATTGGGTTTCTATTGGTTTTTTCACAAAACCTGATCCATATTTGGCAAGGTTCAAAGTTCAAACAAACCATTTAAACTCTAAAAACCATTTCTGAACCGGTTCTCTTCGAATAACTGGTTTTTACTTTTAAAACGGCTTTTAAAGTCTGGTGCGATTTTCCGTTTAAAAAACCAATCTGCAAAAAAGGGTGTCATATTTTTGGTTCAGTTCTTGAACCATGCGAGGGGCAGCAGTGATTTGCGGTGAGATAGAAAAAAGAAGAAATCCTGCTCTAATAAAGCCAATTGCATGCGCATCCTGCAGTTTGTCCTTTTTGCAAGTGTGCTATTCTCTTTTCCTGATTCTATTGGAATTCCCTCATTTTTCTTTTGTTCAATATATACATATGCGTGTGTGTATTGGTCTTTGATTGCGATGTATCCATATTTGATGTTGGTGATTATTTGTTTCCTTTGTCTCCCATAGAAGATGGCTCTGGGGCTAATTTTAGGAATAGGAAGGGCATTTCGAAGGAAGCGAACATCATCACTTGATATTCTATCATCAAAACGTGCTCCTCGAGGCTATTACAAAGGAAAAAACTGCAAGCCGACTGGTTTTCACACTCGCAAAGGTACGATTCTTCAATTAAAGTTGTGGTTTCATCCGCGTTTGTTTGTTTAAGGAGCATTTGAACTTTAACTATAGAATCCACTTTTGTATTAGTCTGCCATTTCATCATTGTCTCTGGTCGTGTCGTGATAGATTACCTGATTGGACGACATATTTTGTTTCGGAACAAATGGGGCGAATTTGTACATTTTTTAATTGTACTTTACTGGTTACTATTACTACTACATTTATTATTACCATCCTCACAAGTAGACCTTCTAAATGTTGAATACCTTCAGCAAGGGGATTTGTCTGCATTGACAATGTTTGCTAATTACATTAGCCAAATTACTGATTTCAGTTTGAAAACTTTTAACTTTGGTTATATAGATTGTTGTGACCTGGATATGCTGAGTTTAATCTTCCTAATTGTGGTTGTCTAGAAAGTTAATTCTGGGTCAGTTGGAGGTCAATTAGCTAATTAAGAGTCGGTAAGTTACTAATGTTTAGTGATTAATAAGCTCTATAAATAGAGCACTTATATCTCAATTTTTTCTATTTTTTCATTATGATTCGTAGTAAGATTTTCACTGTTTAACAGAGGTGTTCACTGTTTGATAAATACTATGCATAATGTTTTATAGTGAATCTTGTGTTGTTTTTAGGGGCCGACTGCACTTTACCCTGATACATGGACTTGGTTGCTTTTTCTGTTGTCTCCCTAATTTACTATATTAAGCATACTTCTCCCTAAAGGACTAAACTAAACACTAGGTGTTTAATTTCCCCCTAAATCTAATTCAGTTGTTTGTTTTATAGGCAATGTTAGTGGGGGGTGGGGGAAATGTTAGTTTCGGGTTTGAACCCGGGACCTCCTTCTTGCACTCATTTGGTGCACTCCTTCGGTATCCCTTAGCTCGCCAACTGATCTACCTTCTTGGGATAACTTCCCCCCTTGCATTTCTGTGCTCAACTTTTAAAAGTTTTGCACTTGGTAGAAACTTGTGTTGCTTCTCTCGTTCTGGATCATCACAGTTAGCAACTGTGACTTTATAAACCACTAGAATTATTACTGAAGTTGCATAAAGAATTCCGCTTTTGCCTGTCTGTACTCTATAGTATTTTTCTCTCCTTGAATCACATTTTTGGTGCTGTATTAAAATAATTTCCTAAGTTCCATGCTTATTAATGTATTCTTAGCGGAAAAATTACCTAACTATATAGTATTTGAATGTGAACTGGCATATTGTTGCAGGTGGGTATGTGATTGTGCAGGAAAAATTACCTAACTATGTAGTTCCAGATTTGACTGATTTTAAGGTTTGAATCTTCCCCTCATTGAATATCTTCACTATCTTGTATTTTGTTCACTTGTCATCTTACTACTTGTTCACTAAGTTGACATTTATATGAATAATAAACATTCGTAAGCACCGCAACAGATTAGACACTGACACACCGATTTTAATTGCATGGAATTTCATTGCATTGTGTTCTTTCTTTTATCATATAAAGTACTTGTTTTTGCTTATGTTGACATGTAGCTAAATATCGGCTATAGAGGCTCTGTTTGACAATGTCAATTCGCTAGCTTATAGCGGATGAGTCATTGGTAAGTGTTTGGTAATGATAGTTTATAGTGTTTTTTAGTAACTTGTAGCGTTTTTTAGAAACGCTACTTGAAGTAGCATTTGAGCTTATAGTGTTCTATTTTTTCTCCCATTTTTACCCTTGCTACTTTAATTAAATTCCTCATTACTCCTCCATTAAATGAATATTCTCTCTCATATTTAAACATTAATTACAAATATCTATTTATGTCATTTTATGTTTATAAGCTAGTTCAACCGCTAATTTTACCAAACACTTTAAATTCAATCCGCTATCCGCTCATCCGCTATAAGCTAGCTTATCCGCTATCCGCTACTATGAGCTAGATAAACATGACTATTTCTTGTTGTGAATGATCAGGAGTTAATAATTTCTGTGAATGTAGAAGATTTAAATGGTGCTGATTCATATTATTTCGTCTTTTCTGCAGCTTAAACCATATGTTTCTCAATGTCCTCCGGGAGTTAATACCTCTGAGTAGGCATGTTGATGGTTCAGTTTACGAGAAAAACCGAACTAAACCAAACTAAACTTGACGGGCAGTTCGCTTAAACCAAACTGAAACTGTCAAGTTTCATCACAAACTGAACCAAACTGCTATTTCAGTTCTGTGCACTTCAGTTTTCAGTTGTAACTTTAAACTGACCTGAACATTGGGATGTAATTTGAACAAGGCTTTTAGTTCGGTGCGGTAGCCGGTAGATGTTAGAGAGGGGACTTCTCGTCTCTGAACAGTGTTACGAATAAACATAATTGTGAAAACGTCAAATCTATGTTTTTACTTTTTCTAATTTTTTAAAAACTTTTTCCTGGACAGGCCTCTGATTGGATTTATTATTGCGGTACAAGTAGCCTGCAAATTTTAGTTTGAATACAAAGTATATGAAATTTTAATTATATATATATTTTTTCTAATCTATCCTTCATTTCTAGTAATTAATTAATGTTATAATGCGTATCTTTTACAATTTCACAAAAAAATGACAATCTTTTACAACTTTAGACCGATAAATTTTTTTGGCTTAATTTCACTTTTGGTCCCCTATAATAGCTCATGCATGATTTTGGTTTCCCAAGTTTTTTCCACGAATTTGGTCCCTCAACTATTCTAATTTGTAAAATGTTTGCACCTACAAAAATTGGTCCACTAATTGACTGTTGTGGTACTCACTTAAATGGCATGTCACCTTTAACTGCCACAACGATTTTTTTAATTAAAAATAATATTTTTAATATATCAATTTGTCTTTTAAATAAGTAATAATGATTTCAATAACAAAAACACTATCTATCAATTGTATTGTAGGTTGACACATTATTAAAAAGACGTTACTCACTTATTAACCACTTGATGTGTTATCCTTACCATATATTCTTATTGGTAGATAGTGTAATAAGTTTTACAAAGTATGTACACTAATTAAACCCTTTTTAAAAATAAATTATTACCCTAAAACTATTATTTTTAATTAAAAAATTTATGTGGCAGTCAAACGTGGTATGCCACGTCATTTAAGTAGGTACGCATTGGGCAATGAGTTGACAAATTTTGAGATGAGCAAACATATTAGAAACTGAAATAATAGGGCGACCAAAATCATAGAAAAATCTAGGGACTGTTACGATCGGTTTCTCTGGATGAGAAAGGGCCGAACACGAGTTTACAAGAATCACACTAAAGTATGTGAAAAATGGAATGAGATTCGTTTATTGGCCTCTCAGGGTTGTTTTTGCCCCTCGTTCTCCCCTTTTGTTTTGTTGCCAAAAATTTGTTCCTGTTAAACAATGTCAGTTATTTTAATAAGTAGCGATAGTGATGCGGAGGTTACCTCTACCATTAGACTTTGTAAGAAGGATAGTTGTTCCAGTAGGTATGTTGATTGTTTGGTGGGTAAGGGGAAACATTTGATATCTGAGCTTAAGCGACTTGTAGATTCTGATAGTGGGTCTTCATCTTCCTCTTTAGAGATGTCTGACGATTCGGACTCGGATCAAGAAGAGATTTTTGACCCAGCAGTGCCTTTCAGTTAGGTGAAGGCCGAAGTAAGGGATGCTCTCTCGGACCTCAATATCGAGGAAGAGCTAGGAGAGGTTCAGGAGCTTTTATTGCATCCAAGACTTTGTTCAAGGCTCCTGGGTCTTCGCCCTTCACTTATATGTACAAGACTTTATTCAAGGATTTGGGGGTTAGGGTTTCTTTTTCTTCTTGTTACTATCATGTGCTCTATACTTTGAATGTCGCCCCATCCCAGCTTCATCCGAATGGTTGGGCCTCTATGCGGGCGTTCGAAATTCTTTGTGAGTGTTTAAGTATAGAGCCAACGACTGATAATGTAACACCCCAATAATTTCTAACATGTAGAATTATCGAAACGCACTAAATGGCATACATCAGAGTAACTTCCTGTTAATGAATATTGAACACAAACTAAAATTTTTGACACTTAATATCAAATGGTTCTCTGAACCTTAATAACTTCCTGAAAATGCTTAAGTTTCATATTTTAAGACTTATACAATCCTGGTGTTCAATACTCAATACATAAAGTAGCGGAAACGATTTTACAACTTGTACAATGAAAGTCATACAATCGGTAAAATAACTAGAAAAGCACAAAGGCCTAAACAGGAAATCAAGTCTCCAATGACTCCATGAGACGCACCGGCTAACCGTGCTTCGTCGCCTTTGCTTTCCCATGTTTCTCTGTAAAACCACAATATATAAAGGGTGAGATAAACATTATCTCAGTGAGTCCTATCGAGACCCCTTACTAACTCTAGCGGTTCATTAACTTTAACCTTGAACTCATGGCCCTAATAAGCGACCATGTGGACATATATTATTATCTTTCTTGATGCAGCCCTAATAAGCGACCACAATTCATGTCTTATCTTTTCTTTAACTTAGCACAACACCTCAAGCCTACCTTAGCATGGTTATTTCTTCGGCTTTTGGTGAGCCCATCCCGCTAATCACTAGTGGGCAAAACATGTGGGCCTAGGATTTGGGGATCATGACTTCCCCTCCCCTAGTGTACTAATCCTTGAGGGTCGTCACCCTCGATATACTTATTTATTCGTATACCATCTACCTTTCTTTTTGAGAAAGTGAACTTCCTTTCCTATCGGAAAGTGGATTAACTGAGTTTTCTTGGCTTGGCTTACATGACCTGAACTTACATGACTCTTTTAGACTTTTAGCCTTTTTTCTTGACTTGACGTGTGTACACTCAAGTTTACTAATGTACGGTTTTTCTTCGTTTTCATAACTTGAGAGTTTTACCTCAAACATGTTCAATTAATCATCATTATACAAATTAATTCATTCATTTGATTAGGTCTTGGAATAAGCTTTCAAACGCACCTGAGAACACCTCAATCGGGTTCCCGGATCAAAAGTTATCGATCGCGAAAACAAAATCGGTAGGGTTTGCTGAAAATTACACTGTGTAACACCCTCAAAATAATTAATCGAATTATTTGGAGAAAGACCCGAATGAATTATTTTAGTACTTGATTAGTGTACTTATCTAATGCTAAAGTTAATTATTTGGTTGTCTCAGGAACGCTAATCCGTCAAAGCGGAATAAGGGTGATTTGGGAAAGAAATAAGAGATTAAGGGCAATGTGGTCATTTGACCATATTACCACTTAATTAGAATAAAAGAAAGAAAGGAATTAAAGAAAGAAAGAGAAGAAAGAAAGGAAACGCAGAGGAGAAAAGAGAAAGAAGAGATGGAAAGAAAGAAGAGAAAAGAAGAAGAGGAAAGAAGGAGAGAAAGGAAGAAGAGGAAGTGAACCCACCCCTCCAAAATTCATCATCTTCATCATCTCCTCTCTCTCATCATAACCCAAGAACTTGGTAATATTCCCCTCCATTTTCCCCCTATTTTATGACCAACAAATTTATGAGGGTCTTGATGGGGATTTGGTGAAATCTTGAATTGCGTGATGAAATTGATGATTGAATCATGCTTAGGATCGAAGCCGAGGAAGATTGACTGCGTTTTGAAGCTCGAATCGAAGTTGGAAGCGGATTGGTGATTCTAGGGTTCGATTGGGGATTTTTGAAGTCTCGGTGATTTCGGCTCGGTATCGAGTCTCCCGTCAAGGGTGAGTTTTACTCACGTTTAGGATTGTTCTGTTTTGAAATGAATTTTTCGTGAGTTGGTTTCGAAAGATTTTGAGTCGAAAACCGTTATTTCGAAATATATCGTAATTTGATAACATTCGTTTAGATTGAGCTTTTGATTGGATTGACTGATTGAGTGATGTTATTGGACATGTTTTGGGACTGTTTTAGTATTGTGGTTAAGTTAGGAATCGATCGGAACGTGTATCGGAATCGATCGGAAAGCGAATTTTCATGAAAAAGGCCATTTTTCCAATGCTGTCAAATGCGCACGACCAGTGCGTCCCAGGGGCACGATCCGTGCGCCTGGTTCGGTTGCTGTTTTTCCAAGTGTTCAACAAGGCGCACGACCGTGCGTCCCAGGGGCACGATTCGTGCACATGGTTCTGTCCAAATTTTACAAAGTGCCCGAAATGATTCCGTTTCGATTCCAATCCTCTCCTAACCCTTTCCTAACCCTTCTATAATGATATTAGGCTTATAATGCCATGATTTTGGGTATGTTTCAAAAGGGTTTTATAAAATACTTTCGAAGTTGAAATTGTCTCAAAAAACCGAATAATAGCATACGTGTGCGGATATGTTTTATTGATAACAAAGCGAACTATGAGCCCTACGTGGTAAAGTATAATGCAAATGAACTATGAGTTCATGTGTCTGTAGATATATTTATTATATCGAGTTGGGTGACGACCCGTGTTAACATACTAAGGCGGGGTAGTCGTGCACTCTTACCTTAGGCTCCGTGCCAATTGGGAAACACCGTTGGTAAGGGGGTTCACCGGGGATATAGCAAAGTTGTAGTCGGTGTTATGTTAAAAAGTTGTTGTGCGATACCGGGGATATAGCAAAGTTGCAGTCGGTGTCGTACGGTGTCATAATAGGTTCACCGGGGATATAGCAAAGTTGCAGTCGGTGACCTGTTAAAAGTTAAATAATGCAGTTCACCGGGGTTTTAGCAAAGTTGCAGTCGGTGCCGTGTTGAGTTAATCACAAGTTATAATTTGACCGAGAGTGTTAGTAGGGGTCTCGGTAGAACTCACTGAGATTGTATCTCATTGTTTATATGTTGTTGTTTTACAGAGAAACAGGGACAGAAGAAACCGCAGAGGCATGAGTAGGTGGCCCCGGGAGATGGATGATGACTTAGCTTTATGTTTAAGTTTATTTTCCTTCTGTTGTCTATGTATCACAACACTATGGCTTTAGTGTGATGTTTTTAGATTTCCGCTTTCTTGTATGATACTGAATACAATAATTGCTGAATATTATGGTCTGAGAACCTTTTTATGGTCTTATGTGTAATAAGACTGCTTGATTGTTATTCAGCGAAAAACTATGTTGCATTGTTCAGGAATTATGCAGGACTTGTATATCTCTGATGTGTTACTAATGTGCACTCGAGCATTTTTTTTGTCGATAAAAATACCGGGGTGCTACAGTTGGTATCAGAGCGGTTCGACCTAGTCGGACTTAGCTTTTAGGGTCTTTGCTTTCTTCAGTCGTGATTTTTTTAGTATGCTATTAGACATTGAGCTTGATCAACTTAATACTTTGTGCATATTTCGCAGAATCATGGCCAGAAGAGCTAGAGGCGTCCTTCCTCCTGTTGGTCCACATTTCGAATGGATGCAGAATGTGGTTGAGAATCAACAGAAAATGATGCAGGATATGTTGCAGATGCAGCATGACCATATGGGTTTGCAGAAGCCTAACATTCAACCTCATCAAGAAGATCCTAATAGGACATATTTCCGATTTCAAAAGATGAAGCCCCCGACTTTCAAGGGCGGACCAGATCCAATGGTTGCTTATTATTGGATAGACTCAATGGAGAAGATCTTTCAAACCCTACAATGTGGAGAATAGGAAAAGGTAATATGTGCAGCTAATGTACTCAATGAAGATGCCCACACCTGGTGGTGTAATGCAAGGCGAATGATGGAACTCCAAGAAACTCCCCTCACTTGGGACAACTTCAAGGAGATATTTTTGAAGCAATATTTTCCTTCAGTGAAGAAGTTAAGCAAGCAAGCTGAATTTGTGAATCTTAAGCAATGTGACTTGTCAGTGGGGGAGTATGCTGCTAGATTTGAAAGATTGTCTCAGTTTTATGAGTTGGGAAGCTATGCGCCAAACGATATGTGGAAGACGCAGATGTTTAAAGAAGGTCTTCGTGCTGATATAAGTCAAGGACTCAGTTCTTATACTTTAATTAATTATCCTGCCTTAGTGCAATAGGCATATGTTGCAGAGGAGGATTTGAGGAAGGTGTATGAAGAAAGAAGAGATAATTGGAAGGGTAAGAAAAAGGTTGTTGAATCTTCTACTCCATACAGGCTTTTCAAAGGAAGTAATTATAAAGGGAAGCAGGTGCAAACGGCCGACCAATCGAGGTTTAGAAATTGTCCAGCATGCGGGAGGTATCACCGTGGGGATTGCCCACAAAAACCCGGTAGGTGCTATGTTTGTAATGAAGAGGGCCACTATGCAAATAAGTGCCCATCAAAGAAGAATTTCCAAAGAGCACCAAATGCTACTGGTCAGGGGCGAATCAACACTTTGGATGCTCGGACCATCACACCTACTGATAATCTTCTGAGGGGTACGGGATCTCTTTTTAATAACTCAGTCAGTATTTTATATGATTCCGGCGCAACTCACTGTTTTATTTCACAAGCATGTGTAGATCGGTTGGGACTAGCATTGTCTAAGCTATCCGAACCGATAACTATCTTTACTGCTGCCAAGGGTCGTGTCCAGACCCAATCATTGTGTGAAAATTGCCTACTTGTCATAGGGGACAGAAATTTTGTTATCAAATTTATTTTCCTGCCTATGAGAAGTATGGATATCGTTATGGGTATGAATTGGATGGCTGCCAATCAAGTAACCATCAACTGTGCCGATCGAACCATCAGCTTCGCCTCAGAATCCGTGGGATTGACACAGGAAGATTCTGAAGCAACGATCTCTTACACCGAAGCAAGCCAGTCATTATTCCAAGGTGCGGAAGCAATTATTATTATGTTGCCGCGTCTACGGAAATAGGTTTAGATTTATCTTCTGTTCAAGTGGTAAATGAATTCCTAGATGTCTTTCCAGATGAAGTTTCATCCTTACCTCCTGACCGAGAGGTAGAGTTTCCTATAGAGTTGGTTCCTGGCACAGGGTCAATATCTATTTCTCCTTACAGAATGTCTCCTTTAGAATTGAAAGAATTGAAGTCTCAACTTGAAGAATTAATATCAAAGAGGTTCATTCGACCGAGTGCTTCTCCATGGGGTGCTCCGGTGTTGCTAGTTAAGAAGAAGGACGGAAGCATGAGATTGTGTATCGACTACCGTCAACTCAACAAGGTGACGATTAAGAACAAATATCCATTGCCAAGGATAGATGATCTTCTTGATCAACTTAGAGGTGCAGTTGTGTTTTCAAAGATTGATCTAAGGTCGGGGTATCACCAAGTCAAAGTTAGAGCCTTAGACATTCCGAAGACAGCTTTCCGTACGAGGTATGGACATTACGAGTTCGTAGTAATGCCCTTCGGTTTGACTAATGCCCCAGCGGTATTCATGGATTACATGAACCGAGTTTTCCACACTTACCTGGATCAGTTTGTTGTAGTATTCATTAAAGATAGCTTGGTGTACTCTAAGACCATTGAGGAGCATGTCCAACATCTCCGCATTGTTCTGAACGTACTCCGAGAAAAGAAATTGTATGCCAAGCCGTCGAAGTGTGATTTCTGGATGCCGGAAGTGAAGTTTTTGGGACACGTGATTTCCCAATTGGGAGTTGCGGTGGATCCCAGTAAGGTGGAAGCTGTATTGAACTGGGAACGACCAACATCTGTCACTGAAATAAGAAGTTTCTTGGGTCTAGCTGGTTACTACAGGAGGTTTATTCAAGGATTTTCACAATTGGTTCTTCCACTTACTCGGTTGACTCGTAAGGCCCAACCGTTTACATGGGATGCCGACTGTGAGGAATGTTTTCAAGAATTGAAGGTTAGGTTATCTTCTTCTCCAATCCTAATTCTTCCAGATCCATCTTTGGAATTCCAAATATACAGCGATGCTTCAGGGAAAGGTTTAGGATGTGTTCTAATGCAAAATCATCAAGTGGTAGCTTATGCGTCCAGACAGTTGAAGATTCATGAGGAGAATTACCCAACTCATGATTTGGAGTTGGCAGCTATAGTGTATGCGCTGAAGATTTGGAGACATTACCTTTATGGGTCTCGTTTCGAGGTCTTTAGCGATCACAAGAGTTTGAAATATCTTTTTATCAGAAGGAGCTTAACAACAGACAAAGAAGGTGGGTGGAATTTCTGAAGGACTATGATTTTGAATTGAAGTATCATCCGGGGAAAGCCAATGTGGTAGCCGATGCTCTTAGTAGGAAATCCATCCACATGGCTGGGTTCATGATACATGAAATGAAATTGTTAGAGTCTTTTAGAGACTTAAATTTGAAGGCAAGATCAAGGAAGGACCAGTTAGTATTGAACCATAAGAGAATCTCTAGTTCCTTGAGGGATTCTATTCATTTAGCGCAGGAAGTTGACGTGAAGCTAGAATCATAGAGAGTATTGCCAGAATTTTCCAAAGATAGTGATGGAGTTATTTGTTTCAAGGGTAGAATCTGTGTGCCCGATGATGGAGAAATCAAGAGGCAAGTGTTAGAAGAAGCACACCGAAGTTTGTATTCTGTACATCCTGAGTCCACCAAGATGTATAAAGATTTAAAGCAGATGTACTGGTGGCACGAAATGAAGTTAGAGATTGCTGAGTTTGTGTCACAGTGCTTAACTTGTCAAAAGGTTAAGATAGAACATCAGAAGCCTGCCGGGTTGTTACAGCCGCTTGAAGTACCCGTGTGGAAATGGGAGGACATTTCTATGGATTTTGTAATGGCGTTGCCAAGGTCTCAAGCCGGTAACGACTCCATTTGGGTAGTTGTGGATCGGTTAACCAAATCAGCTCATTTTATTCCAGTTTGTTCGAGCAGTAAAGTATCCAAGTTAGCTGAGGTGTATCTGAAGAACATAGTAAGGTTACATGGGGTTCCTACCAGTATTGTGTCGGATCGAGATCCGAAGTTCACTTCTAGATTTTGGAAGGCTTTGAATGAAGCATTGGGGACTAAAGTACTCCTTAGTACCGCTTATCATCCGCAGACGGATGCTCATTCAGAGAGAACTATCCAAACTCTAGAAGATATGCTTCGGGCTTCTGTGCTCGATAATGGAAAGAAGTGGGAGGATCACCTTCCATTGGTGGAATTCGCTTAAAACAACAGTTATCATTCCAGTATCGGAATGGCACCTTTTGAAGCCATGTATGGGAGGAAATGTAGAACTCCATTGTGTTGGTGGGAAGTCGGTGAGAACCGATTGTTAGGACCGGAGATGATTCACGAAACTACTGAAAAGATCCGTCAGATCAGGGAGTGAATGAAAGCTGCTCAGAGTAGGCAAAAGAGTTATACCGACAAAAGAAGAAGGCCGTTGGAATTTGAGTCGGGCGATCATGTGTTTTTTAGGTTATCCCCGACAATTGGTACAGGTAGGGCATTACAGGTGAAGAAACTCTGTCCTCGGTATATTGGACCATTCCAAATTATCGAGCGAGTTGGGCCCCTAGCATACCGTATTGCTTTGCCTCCACCATTGTCAAATCTTCATGACGTATTCCATGTGTCTCAATTACAGAAGTACATTCCCGATCCAAGTCAACCGTTAGATTTTGAAACGATTGATCTTCGACCAGACTTGTCCTTCCAACCTCACCCAAATTACATCATGGAACGTGGCGAGAGGACGCTGCGGACGAAGACAATTCCCATTGTCAAAGTGGTTTGGGATGGTTTTTCCGCCGAGGAAGCTACTTGGGAGTTGGAGGATGATTTGCGGACTCGCTATCCGTATTTGTTTTCATGAGGTGCGTTGTGTTAAAATTTTGAGGACAAAATTCTTTCAATTTGGGGAGAATGTAACACCCTCAAAATAATTAATCGAATTATTTGGAGAAAGACCCGGATGAATTATTTTAGTACTTGATTAGTGTACTTATCTAGTGCTAAAGTTAATTACTTAGTTGTCTCAAGAACGCTAATCC
The DNA here is from genome assembly GCA_039519185.1 of Astragalus membranaceus. Lineage (NCBI taxonomy): Eukaryota > Viridiplantae > Streptophyta > Magnoliopsida > Fabales > Fabaceae > Astragalus > Astragalus membranaceus. The sequence goes on along the minus strand of CM076847.1, from coordinate 91,194,867 downwards.
GTCAAAGCGGAATAAGGGTGATTTGGGAAAGAAATAATAGATTAAGGGCAATGTGGTCATTTGACCATATTACCACTTAATTAGAATAAAAGAAAGAAAGGAATTAAAGAAAGAAAGAGAAGAAAGAAAGGAAACGCAGAGGAGAAAAGAGAAAGAAGAGAAGGAAAGAAAGAAGAGAAAAGAAGAAGAGGAAAGAAGGAGAGAAAGGAAGAAGAGGAAGTGAACCCACCCCTCCAAAATTCATCATCTTCATCATCTCCTTTCCCTCATCATAACCCAAGAACATGGTAAGATTCCCCTCCATTTTCCCCCTATTTTATGACCTACGAATTTATGAGGGTTTTGATGGTGATTTGGTGAAATCTTGAATTGCGTGATGAAATTGATGATTGAATCATGCTTAGGATCGAAGCCGAGGAAGATTGATTGCGTTTTGAAGCTCGAATCGAAGTTGGAAGCGGATTGGTGATTCTAGGGTTTGATTGGGGATTTTGAAGTCTCAGTGATTTTGGCTCGGTATCGACTCTCGCGTCAATGGTGAGTTTAACTCACGTTTAGGATTGTTCCGTTTTGAAATGAATTTTTCATGAGTTGGTTTCGAAAGATTTTGAGTCGAAAACCGTTATTTCGAAATATATCGTAATTTGATAACATTCGTTTAGATTGAGCTTTTGATTGGATTGATTGATTGAGTGATGTTATTGAACATGTTTTGGGACTGTTTTAGTGTTGTGGTTAAGTTAGGAATCGATCAGAACGAGTATCGGAATTGATCGGAAAGCGAATTTTCATGAAAAGGCCTTTTTTCCAATGCTGTCAAATGCGCACGACCAGTGCGTCCCAGGGGCACGATCCGTGCGCCTGGTTCGGTTGCTGTTTTTCCAAGTGTTCAACAGGACGCACGATCCGTGCGTCCCAGGGGCACGATTCATGCGCATGGTTCTGTCCAAATTTTACAAAGTGCCCGAAATGATTCCGTTTCGATTCCAATTCTCTCCTAACCCTTCTATAATGATATTAGGCTTATAATGCCATGATTTTGGGTATGTTTCAAAAGGGTTTTATAAAATACTTTCGAAGTTGAAATTGTCTCGAAAAACCGAATAATAGCATACGTGTGCGGATATGTTTTATTGATAACTAAGCGAACTATGAGCCCTACGTGATAAAGTATAATGCAAATGAACTATGAGTTCATGTGTCTATAGATATATTTATTATATCGAGTTGGGTGACGACCCATGTTAACATACTAAGGCGGGGTAGTCGTGCACTCTTACCTTAGGCTCCGTGCCAATTGGGAAACACCGTTGGTAAGGGGGTTCACCGGGGATATAGCAAAGTTGCAGTCGGTGTTATGTTAAAAAGTTGTTGTGCGATACCGGGGATATAGCAAAGTTGCAGTCAGTGTCGTACGGTGTCATAATAGGTTCACTGGGGATATAGCAGAGTTGCAGTCGGTGACCTGTTAAAAGTTAAATAATGCGGTTCACCGGGGTTTTAGCAAAATTGCAGTCGGTGCCGTGTTGAGTTAATCACAAGTTATAATTTGACCGAGAGTGTTAGTTGGGGTCTCGGTAGAACTCACTGAGATTGTATCTCATTGTTTATATGTTGTTGTTTTACAGAAAAACAGGGACAGAAGAAACCGCAGAGGCACGAGTAGGTGGCCCCGGGAGATGGATGATGACTTAGCTTTATGTTTAAGTTTATTTTCCTTCTGTTGTCTATGTATCACAACACTATGGCTTTAGTGTGATGTTTTTAGATTTCCGCTTTCTTGTATGATACTGAATACAATAGTTGCTGAATATTATGGTCTGAGAACCTTTTTATGGTCTTATGTGTAATAAGACTGCTTGATTGTTATTCAGCGAAAAATTATGTTGCAGTGTTCAGTAATTATGCAGGACTTGTATATCTCTGATGTGTTACTAATGAGAACTCGGGCATTTTTTTTGTCGATAAAAATACCGGGGTGTTACACACTGCGTCGCAACGCGAACAGGTTCCGTCGCGACGCGAAGAGTTACAGATAGTTTTGCGCCACAAAATTTTAAGGGGGTCGCGACGCGACAGTCACGGGTCGCGACGCGACGGTTGACAGAAGTGCAGAAAGCAAATTTTCAAAAATTTGATTTTGTTCTGTTTCGCTTTCAATCCGGTGCCGAGATATTTTATAACTTCCGTAACCTAAAAACAGACATAACACCAGCAATTCCAGTCCAGATAATAATCATATAATCACACAAAATTCACAAATTCACAGTCAATCATACAATTCATCATTCGAAGCGCGATTTCATAAAAACGGTTTTTGACCCGAAACGTCCAAATTGAAAACAGCAATAGAGCACGACACTTGACAATTCGAAACAATTCCCTAAGCGAGTATAGAACTCACCTTTGTGATGAAAATCACAAAAACAACGAATCCACAGATTGAAATGACAATGTAACTTCACGAACGGTCCCCGTATCAATTTCCACGCTATCAAGACCACTTCAAAACTGACCCAAACGAACCAAACTCGAATCCCAGCAACTACAACCCCTTTCTACTATATCAATCTACAATGTGTATGTTCAATCACCCTAATATTGCTCTAGATTCAACATGCAAGGCTTGGCTTTGAGGGTTGAAAATGGTGTTTTGAGGATGGCTGAGAAATGGGGAATGATATTGGTACTAGTAGATAGAGGAAGGTTTACTGGTTTGAGTGATGTAAAAATGGGATACATGCATTGAAGGTTGATCCTTCTTCCTCCCTTCTCCCTCCCTCGCGACTTCCTTTCTTTCTCTCCTCTCAATTTTTGTTTCAGCAACCTTGTGAGATATGAGTTATGAGTGTGTGTGTTTTTGCTGGAAGTGAGGGAAACTTATGACTTCAGCTGATGGTGTTTTAAAAGTAAAAGACCATAATGCCCCTACTCCTTAACTCTTACTTAAACCACTTACTCAATCCTTCAATAATTCCCATGCTTTATATAATTAAACAACTAACACACAATTTAATTATTTAACCCATGGCACCATATCGTAATTTATATAATTATACTAATTAATCAACTTGACCTCTTGCTAATTTAATTAAATCGAATTAGCTAATTAGGGGATGTTACAGATAAGTTCTCGAGTTTCTTTAGGGTGCAATAACCGAGGCCACCTACGTGGGTTTCTCTATGCAACATCCCTAAGCACCCGTTTATGTCAGTTTATAAAAGTAGTTATAAACATTTTAAGGATAGTTTTTTCAAGTTGGAGGCAGGGCCGTCCTATTCCACCCTGTTACTGAATGAACAAGGTGAGGATCGGTTTCCCCTGTATTGGACTCGTAAACCCCCAAAAGGGGAGGCTGATAGACGAGCGGGGTATTTCTTCTTCTGACCGAGCGGATATTGAGCGTCTTTGGGAGGGTGCACCGACCAAGTCTACTCTTCTACTGAGTACTGAAAAATTTGGAAACCGCTTTAATTTCGTACTTGAGTAATTTTATTTTTCTTTGACCACTGTTTTACAATACCTTTTTCAATTGGAAATTCTTATAATGGGTGTGCATTATGTGATTTAGGAGCAAGTATCAACTTGATGCCTAAGTCCATATTCACCAAACTTGGTATTGGAACTGCCAGACCTACAATTGTGACCCTTCAATTAGCAGATAGGTCTATAGCTTATCCTGAAGGAATCATAGAAAGATGTTTTAATTAAAGTTGACAAATTTGTGTTTCCTGCAGATTTTGTTATTCTTGATTTTGTTGCAGATAAAGAAGTGTCAATCATACTTGGAAGGCCATTCTTAGCTACTGTAAAGACACTCATTGATGTGCAGAAAGGAGAATTGACTATGAAAGTCAATGATTAAGAGGTGAAATTTAATGTCATGGATGCTCTCAAGTATCCCACAGAGGACAATGAAGAATGTTCATTTGTAGTCTCTCTTGATCAAGTAGTGCAAAAGCATTTCCACAAGCAGCATGACCACTTGGTCAATGCTCTGGCATTGGCAGAAAAAGAAAAACTTGTGGAAGCAGAAGTAACAGAAGAAGAATTCACTATCAAAGAAGTCTGGGCAAGAAGATATGAGTCATTGTAACTTGAAAGCACTGAATACAAGAAGAGTGTGCCTTCAATTGAAAGACCTCCAATTATTGAACTCAAAGAATTGCCACAGCATCTAAAATATGCTTTCTTAGGGGAAAATGACACACTTCTAGTGATCATTGCTTCTGATCTCATTACTACCCTAAAGAAGCATAAAAAGGCAATTGGGTGGAAAATGTCAGATATAAAAGGTATCAACCCAACAATATGCATGCATAGGATTGTTTTGGATGAGAATGCCAAAATCCGCATTGAAGGGCAGAGAAGATTAAATCCAGTCATGAGAAAGGTAGTAAAGAAGGAGATACTCAAATGGCTAGATGCTGGAATTATCTACCCTATTTCAGATGGTGCATGAGTAAGCCTTGTACAATGTGTACCAAGAAGGGAGGTGTGATAGTAATAGCTAATGAAAAGAATGAATTGATACCGACAAGGACTGTCACTGGGTGGAGGATTTGCATGGATTACAGAAAACTCAACAACGCCACCAAGAAGGACCATTTTCCATTACCTTTCATAGATCAAATGCTGGACAATTTAGCTGGCAAGGAATTCTACTCCCTAAAGATTCAAAAAATATCCTAATGGAAAGTGAGCTTTTACGTACTTCCTCTAGTTTTTTTTTATGAGAGAAGTAGAAATGCATCGGTCCTTTAAGGGTAAATGTCATTACCCTCTCTTTTTTTCTTTTTCTTCTTACACTCTCTTTCTTCCTTTTTTCTCTTTTTTCTTACACTCTCTTTCCTCATTTTCACTTTTCTCTTACACTTTCTTTCTTTTTTCTTTTTTCTTTTTACTTTACTTTTACTTTTCCCATAAACAATTCTTCTCATCACTACACTTTAGTTTTTTTAACTAAATTTCTAAATTTATACAAACACAACTCTACTAAAATTACCAATAAAAATGTAAATGAGTCACACTAAAAAACAAAAAAAAAACTATCATCTTTTTGGAAAAATTTATCACCGTAAAATTTTAATTTTTCTCTCCGAAATCTACATTCTTATTGATAATCTACTATCACCTCTTATTGATAATCTACTATGTATTTTTTACTATCTACTATAATCTACTAATCAATTGAAACTACGAGATAGCTGCAATGATATATAAAAACACGGGATAACTGCACTGATATATAAAAAAAAACACAGGATTAATATTTGTCATTGATAATTAAATTTTTTGAAGACTACTATAAACCTACTATCACTACTAGAAAACTTAAAATTAGAGAGGGAACAAATTCGTCACTAAACCATTATAAATCCGTCACTAACCATTTTAGTGACGGATTTTGCGACGAACCCAAATTCGTCACCAATTTCGGCGTCACTAAATTTTTAGTGAGGGATTCCAAAATCCGTCTCTATTTGCGACGGAAAACACCCCTCACAAACAAATATAATTCATCACTAATAAATGACATAAATAGGACCTACAAAAGTAAATTCAGTCGCTATTAGTGAGGGAAAATTTCATCACTATTAGCGAGGAAATAATCCGTCGCTAATAGAGAGGGAGCTATTTCCGTCACTAATAAAGTGACTGTTATTTAATCCACTTTAGTGAGGGATTTTAGTACACACCAATAGGCAAATGATGTGACAGACAGTAGCATGGGGTGTATGCTATATTACGATAAAGGAAATATTAATCTAATTTTAGTCAGAGGCATCAAAGGAAGCAGGCATTATATCCAATACTGGAAAAATAGGCTAACTCAAACCATGCCACATGTCACATTTTAAGGCTAAAATTGTCAGACTACACTAAAAGACAATATTTGTCACCTTTTTGCTTTTTCAATCTTTTTTGGCTTTTTATTTTATCTTTGTCTTTTATCTTTACAACTAGTTAAAATCATCTCTCTAAAATAATCTAATATCTCTAATATAATATAATCTATCTTAATTTAATAATTAAATTTAAATGATTAACTTAATATTAAATCATCTAGACTAAAAAATATAAACAAGTGGCAACGTGAGCGGTAATGAGAGACTGACAACGGGATCAGCAACGAGAGACTGACAATGAGATTGGCAACGGGAAAGGGGCAACTTGAGCGACACGGGAGCAGCACATGAGCGAAAATGTCTATTTTAATCTAACTCAAACCATGCGTATGCCACATGTCCCATTTTAAGGCTAAAATTGTCAAACTACACTAAAAGACAAAAAAGGTCACCTTTGTGCTTTTTCAAGCTTTTTTTGCTTTTTGTCTCTTTCTCTTTCATCTTCACAACTCACTAAAATCATCTCTCTATCATACTTCTTTTTGTTTTATTATTTATTAAATGTAATATAGTAATATCTCTAATATAATATAATCTATCTTAATTTAATAACTTAATTAAAGTGATTAACTTAATATTAAATGATTTAGAATAAAAAATATAAACAAGTGGCAATGGGAGCAGCAACGAGAGACTGACAACGGGATTAGCAACGAGAGACTGACAATGAGATCGGCAACGGGAGAGTGACAACTTGAGCGGCACAGGAGCAGCAACGAGAGCGGCACATGAGCGACAATGGGAGTGATAATGAGAGAGGCAATAGGAGAAGCAACGGGGGGTAGCAACGGGAGTGACAACGGCAGCAGCAACGGGAGCAGCAATGGGAGTGCCAGCAGGGGTGCATATCTTATATTAAATCTCATTTTCTTTTTTACAGATTTTTATTACATTATTAATACTAGAAGAAGATACCGATTTTTTTTAATTTTTTGCAACACAACTATTTATAATTTCATAGCAAACAAATACGGTGTCACCCGTGCGAATGCACGGGTAAAGTACTAGTTTACTATCTACTATAATCTACTAATCAACTCAAATAATCAATTGAAACTATGAGATAACTGCACTGATACATAAAAAAACACGGGATAGCTGCACTGATATATAAAAAAATACGGGGATAACTGCAATGATATATATAAAAACACGGGATAGCTGCACTGATATATAAAAAAACACGGGATAAATGCACAAATTGTTTTTATATGATAATTTTATATATTTAGATTTTAATATTTATCTATTTTTTATTTGAAACTCCTTTTTTATCTAATTTAAATTTGTCTTTATTTTCACGGGTTAATGTTCAGACTATTTAAATACTATCTAAGTTCATTTATAAAAAGAACACGACACGCACGGGTATCCTACTAGTTTTTCTATATTAGCCGAAAACCCTCTCCCTCAAAATATACCTGTACTGATTTTTTTTTTATAAACAATGTTAGTGGGGGTGGGGGAATGTTAGTTTCTGGGGTTTCTAGGGTTGGGTATTGTTCTAAATATTGACCGGGGTGAGGAGTGGAGTGTTAATGCTCTACAAAAGATTTTAAATACTACAACAACAAACCATATCCCACTAGGTCTCTCTATCTTTCATGCCCAAATTACCTAAGTTGATATTTGATTGCCTTTTGTACAATATGGCTCACCCGCAACTCTCTTTAATACTCCCTCCGTCCCATATTATATGTCGTTTTGGGTCATTTCACACATATTAAGAAAAATAGTTAATTTTGTATGAGAAAGAGAAATTGTGAGTTAGTTTACCAAATTAACCTTCATTAATGACATTGAGAAGATAAATTAGTAGAGTTATGAAAGAGATATTATTAAATAATGAAGGGTATGGTATAGGAAAGAAACATTAATGTTTCATTGGATTCTAAAAAGTCATGTATTATGCGACAAATTTTTAGACTAGAAAGTCATATAATATGGGACAGAGGGAGTACATACCATCATTCGTAATGTCTTGTCTGGTGCTCCACTAATCCATCACTCTCTGTCCCATACTTAAGTTATTGATTAATGTAATTTGAGAGGTATGTTTGTATCATGTAAAGCACTTTATACTCGACTAGTATTTGACCCTTGCATACGCACGGGGTGATACCGTATTTGTTATAATTTGCTATGAAATAATAAAAACATTGAAAGTTACAAAATGTAATAAAAGAAATAGGAAAAACTCAATAAAAGGTTATATTTCATATTTATTAAAATACTTGTGCTGCAAAAAGTTAAAAAAAAATCAGGAAAAAAGAAAATGAGATTTAATATAAGATATGCACTCCGTTAGCGCTCCCATTGGCGCCCCCGTTGGCGCTCCCATTTGCGCTCCTATTGGCACTCTCGTTGCCGCTCTTGATGTCGCTCCCATTGGTAGTCTCTCGTTACCGCTTTTGTTGCCGATCTCATTGGCAATCTCTCGTTGTCGCTCTCATTGCCACTTATTTACTCATTTTATTCTAGATAATGTTAGTTTAATCATCTTAATTATATTAATAAATTATTAATATATAAAAAAGTTATTTTGTAATTTTTGATAGTGGTTAATTTTTTTTTTGACAATTGTTAGTGGTTAAATTGATTGATTTTATTTTTGATAAAAAATTGATTGATTTTAGTAGTTTTAATAGAGAGATTATAGTAAATAGTCAATTTTATATTATTTAATTATTGATTTTAATATTAATTTAATTATTTATTTTTTTAGAAAAACTACTTTGTTAATTTATTTTAGAGGTATGGATTTGTTTTGACAATTGGTAGTAGTTAAATCGATTGATTTTAGTAGTTTGAGTATATTATAAAAATAGTAAAAAAATTAATTATTTTTTTATTTAAAAAAAAATTGACACGCGCTCATGCGTGTCAGCAGACAGCAGCTTTTGCTGCATGTTTTGTAACATTTTTTTTGTCAGATTTTGTTTTTTTTTGTCTATAAAGCTGTGCAAGCTTTGTCTTTTAGTTTCTAAATAAATGACTAAATTGCCCATAAAAATGGACACATGGCGCTGTAGTATAGTGTTTAAAAATGTCAATTTGCTAGCACTTTGTTTTATTATAATAGTATTTTATTATTTGATTTCAAATACCCTGCTAGAATTAGATGGTTTACATCTCCCTAGCTCCATTTTTTTAAAAAAATTGGGGAAGGGGGAAATTTTTATTAATCAAAGTGGTACTAATGACCATTTTACAACTGTTCCTGAGGGGATTTGAACTCAGCACCTTGAGGATACAAGACTAGCTCTTACCACTGAGCTAGCACCTCAAGTGTATCTCCCTAGCTCCATTTGTCCATTGTTTTGTAGATGTTTAAATTATGTGACTTGTGTAATGGTGTGATCCCCAACTTTCGCCCTATTTTCCTCTCCTCCATACTTTCTTTTCTCTTTTTGCTTTTATTTTCAACACTCTTTGAACTTCCATAGGAAATGAATTTTCAAAAACATTTACGACCTAAAAAAAATGAAGAGAGACACCTCTTATGCTTGGCATTCCTACATGTTTTTTTTATCATAATACCCACCTTTTTCTCTTTTTCTCTTCTATGCTTCACTTTCGCAAACAAAATAAGAAAAATTCAAACATTTCATACAGTCGCAAAGAATGATGAATGAAAATCATAACTTTTTTTTTTGTATTTTTTGTCTCTCCTTTTTTAATTCTCTTTTTCAAAAAATAAATTGCTCTTCCTTTTTTCTTTTGAATTTTTCCATTTTTTTATATCTTTTTTGCAAAAAATGAAACCTACAGAAATTTGAAGACAAGAATTAAAAAGGATACATAATACTTGACTAGAACATATCTTCTAACACCGAATGCTATGATCTTTAGATCGATGACTAATTTGGGAGTCAATTGTATGGTGGAAGAGATGGAGACGTTGTGATTGAAGGTGAAAACTCTAATCTATAATTTGCGAAGATGCTAGAATTGACTATGTTCTGATTGATAAATCGTGGTTGAATGCAGGGACAAGCTGATAAGCTCTAATGAGTGTTCCAAGAATCAAAGAGAAAGATCTCTCAAGTTTTTACTCAAAAATCGAATCCCCTTATTTCGTGAGATAGAATATAATTTATAGGATCCAATCCCAATTGACTCAATAAAAACCCTAAAAATTCATGTATCAACCAATTAAAATCTAAGCCAAATTAAAATAACCATTAGGCACATATGCCATTACAATTATTTTCCTAAAAGTTAACAAAAATTAACTAATACTCTCTCCATTCTCAAACTTTGGTACATTTCGTTTGTTACACACAAATTAATGTATTATTAATTTGTACTAGTCAAATACTAAAATACTCTATTTATAGTAGTCTTGAGATAATTGAAGTAAAAAATAAAGAGTCTTAGGATAATTAACCCATAATTTAAGATTCTAAATGACTCAATAAATATAAAAGATATATTTTGGAGTAAAAAAAAAAGATACAGTATTTGGAAAAATTTGGGAATTATATATTAAGTTTTTAAAAGTACTATTGTTTGGGATAAAAATAAAAGGCCAAAAGTATAAATGGAGGACGTAATAAACAAAAGATGGAATAAACGAGATATCATTAAAATCATGCATAAAAACTTGTTCACGTAAATAACACTACCTTTTGACTTGAATGCATTAGTGGCCCATCACTCCTTCCTTGGATGAGAATTCATGTTTTGATCGGCTCCTACCCTTTGGAAATTAAAGCTAATATTTCCAAATATCTCAAAAATCTAGAGCAAGATGGATTAAGGAGGGGTATATGAACTCCAAATATTTTCACTATTTATTGAAGTATAGAAGGAGGAGGTGTAATGTGGTGATTGTTAGCAGTGGCGGACCTACCTTGTACCCAGGGGGTTCAGTTGAACTCTCTGGAAAAAAAATTGCACTTACCGCCCTATATAAATAGCCCAAATCTCCTGAAATTTTTATTTTGAACCCCCTGAAAATTTTAAATTGCACTAATAGACCAAGTTTTGCACCCATTTGACACTGGCCTTAAAAAATTTGACACCTCTGACCCCGGGGTCCTGGGTCCGCCACTGATTGTTAGAGATAATGGAGAAGTGGAGGGGGAGGTGGAAGTCGTCAAGTCTACTATCATGAAGCATTTTAAGGAGTGTTTTACGGAGCCAAATTTGTCCCGTCCTACTCTTGCGGGGCTGACCTTCAAATAATTATCAGGTATGGATGCTGATTCCTTGATTGAACCATTTTCTGAAGATGAGATTAAGTCGGAGGTATGGAGGTGTGATGGTAATAAGAGCCCGGGGCCGGATGGATTTAACCTTAGATATATCAAGTTGTGCTGGGAGTTCTTGAAACATTAGGTGGTCGAGTTCCTTAATGAGTTCCACGAGAACGCTTTTCTTCCTAAAGCTATCGTGGCATCATTCATTGCTCTCATCCCAAAAATGATAACCCCCAAGGTTTGGGTGATTATCGTCCTATTTGCTTGATCGGTAGCCTATACAAGATTTTGTCCAAGGTGTTAGCTAGTAGGGTGAAGAGGGTGCTTCCCAATATTATCTCAAATTGTCAATCAGCTTTTCTTGGAGGAAGGCAAATCTTGGATGGTGTTGTTGTGGTTAATGAGATCGTTGATTATGCAAGGAGAATAAAGGACGAATGTCTGTTGTTTAAGGTTGATTTCGAAAAAGCTTATGATTCTATTTCATGGGAATTTTTGAACTACATGATGGATAGGATGGGCTTTCCTAAAAAATGGATTAGTTGGATGAAGGCTTGCATTTGCTCTAGCACTATGTCGGTGTTGGTGAATGGTAGTCCAACAAATGATTTCAAAGTTCAAAGAGGTTTGAGACAAGGAGATCCTCTATCCCCTTTCTTATTTCTTATAGTTTCCAAAGGATTGACGGCGTTGGTGAACAAAGCAATGGAGGTGAAGTCTTTTCATAGCTATTCTATCAATGACAATTTGAAATTTCCTATTATGCAATTCGCCGATGACACGATGTTGAAGGGGAAAGCAACTTGGGAAAATTTGTGGTCTATCAAATCTATCTTGAGAGGGTTTGAATTAGTGTCGGGATTGAATGTACACTACAAGAAAAACGCGTTTTTCTGGCGAAAAAAATCCACCGGAAATGCACCAAATCCGTCGGAAAAGTGACGTTTCCGGCGGATTTTTTCCGCCGGTAAAACGCTCGTAGGTAATATTTTCCGGCGGATTTTTTCCGCCGGTAATGCGCGTTTCCGGCGGAATTTGTTTAAATAAAGAATAATTTTTTTTTTGAAAAATCCGCCGGAAACGCGCATTACCGGCGGATTTTTCCGTCAGTAATTTCCGACGGATTTTTCCGCCGGTAATGGGCGTTTCCGGCGGATTTTTTAAATAAATAAAAAATATTTTTTTTTTTGAAAAATCCGCCGGAAAGGAACATTACCGGCGGATTTTTTATTTTTTTTAAAATTTTTTTTTTTTAAATCTTTTCGAATTTTAAAATTTAGTATGTAGTTTAATAAGAAGTAAGAAAAATAAAAATGAGGTAGAATATGAGGAAAATGATATAGAAGAGAATGAGAATGAATAAAGGAATGAGAATGAAGAAGTAGGAATGAATAAGAAGGAAAAAGAGTATGAGAAGAAATAATATTGGAGAGAATAAAAATGAACCAGGAAGAAGGAGTAACAATGAAGGAGGGTATGAGAAGTAATAATATAGGCGAGAATAAGAATGAAGAAGTAAGAAAGAATAAAAATGAATGAGTGAGAATGAATGAGAATGAAGAAGAAAGAGGAAATATAGAAAATAGATATGTAGAAAAATTTATGGAGATTGGAGAGTATGAGAAAGAAGAAGAAAGATAAGGTAGGAAGGGAAAGTGTAGAAAAGAATGAGAATGAAATAAAGAGTGAAATGAGAGAATGAGAAGAGTGTAGGAGAAAGTTTTATATATAGGCATTTTCGAACAGTTCCGGAGGATTTACCGGCGGTTTTTTCGGTCGGAAATGTACATTACCGACAGATTTTTAAAAATAAATAAATAATTTTTTGAAAAAAAATCCGTGGATAATGTACATTTCCGGCGGATTTTTAAAAATAAATAAATAAATAATTTTTTGAAAAATCCGCCGGAAATGTGCATTACCGGCGGATTTTAAAAAAATTTTAAAAAACCGTCAGTAATGTACATTTCCGGCGGATTTTTAAAAATAAATAAATAAATAATTTTTTTGAAAAATCCGTCGGAAATGTACATTACCGACGGATTTTTAAAAATAAATAAATAAATAATTTTTTGAAAAATCCGCCGGAAAAGTGCATTACCGGCGGATTTTTTAAAAAAATAATAATTTTTTAAAAATCCGTCGGTAATGCACATTACCGACGGATTTTTAAAAATAAATAAATAAATAATTTTTTGAAAAAACCGCCGGAAATGTGCATTACCGGCGGATTTTTTAAAAAAAAAATAATGTTTTAAAAATCCGTCGGAAATGTACATTTCCGGCGGATTTTTAAAAATAAATAAATAATTTTTTGAAAAATCCGCCGGAAATGTGCATTGCCGGCGGATTTTAAAAAAAAAAATTTAAAAAACCGCCGGTAACGTACATTTCCGGCGGATTTTTAAAAATAAATAAATAAATAAATTTTTGAAAAATCCGTCGGAAATGTACATTACCGACGGATTTTTAAAAATAAATAAATAAATAATTTTTTGAAAAATCCGCCGGAAATGTGTATTACCGGCGGATTTTATAAAAAAAAAAAAATTTTAAAAATCCGTCGGTAATGTACATTTCCGGCGGATTTTTAAAAATAAATAAATAAATAATTTTTTGAAAAATCCACCGGAAATGTGCATTACCGGCGGATTTTAAAAAAAATTTTAAAAAACCACCGGTAACGTACATATCCGGCGGAATTTTAAAAATAAATAAATAAATAATTTTTTTAAAAATCCGTCGGAAATGTACATTATCGGCGTATTTTTCCGCCAGTAATTTTCGGCAGATGTTTTTCGCCGGTAAAGCATTTTTCCGGCGGATTTTTTTTTAAAAAAGAAAAAGTTAAATATATATTTTTTAAAAAATCCGCCGGAAAGTCTATTTTTTCGCCGGAAATTTACCGGCCGGGAAAATCCGCCCGAAATGCCAAATTTCCGCTGGAACCGTACCGGCGGAAAAAATTCGCCGGAAAAATGCGTGTTTCTTGTAGTGGTAAATTTCAATAAGAGCAGGCTTATTGGTGTTAACATTTCGGGTGAATTCCTAGATATGGCCTCTACTTTTCTTCATTGTAGAACATAGTCTATTCCGTTCAAGTTCTTGGGAATTCCGGTGGGTGCTAATTATTCGAGAAGGGCTTCAACATGGAAACCGGTTCTTGATATGCTTCGAAAGAGACAAGCGTCTTGGAAGGGTCGATCTTTATCTATTGGAGGACGGGTCACTCTCATCAACTCGGTATTGAATAGCATTCCTCTCTATTTTTTCTCTTTTTATAAGGCCCCAAAGATGATTATAAAAGCAATGGTGAAGATTCAAAGGGACTTCTTGTGGGGTATCAATGAAGGAGATCGCGGGATGTATTGGATAGCTTGGGAGAAGATTGGTAAACCAAAAAAGGAGGGGGGGGGGGGTCTTGGTATAAAAGATATAGAGTTGTTTAATGTGGCTTTACTTTCTAAATGGAAGTGGAGGTGCTTGTTGGATGATGAGGCTCTTTGGAAGGATTTGTTAACTCACACGTATGGCAATGCTAAATCTTTATTTTTGCATAGCTCTCCAATTGCTATTAGTAGGGGTCTTAAGGGATCAATTTGGTGGCGGGATTTGATTAATTTGGTTGATATTGTGCCTACTGGTTGGTTTACATCTTGCATTAGAAGAAAGCTGGGCAATAGCAGGAGTATTGATTTTTGGAAGGACCATTGGTTAGGACACGCTCCTCTTAATAGAGTGTATCAGAATTTGTTTGAAGCTTGTAATTACCAATCCTTTACCGTAGCTGATGCTGGCAACTGGATCAGTGAGAACTGGAGCTGGTCGCTGCCTCAGGTGGCGCACGGTCAGCAAGCAGCAGTTGAGGAGGAAGCATATTTATTTATGGTTTTGCAATATGTTGTCCCAGCTGATGAGTTGATAGACGAATGGGTGTGGTTGCCGGATCCTTCTAAATTGTTCACAGTTAAATCTTGCTATAATTGGTTGGTTAATTCCAATTACAACAGTGGACATGTTGAGGATTTAGAGAAGCTGTATGAGTCTATTTGGAGGTATGCTGTGTAACATCCCCAAAATAATTAAGTCAATTATTTTGATGTTTAACCCAATCAATTGATTATTTTGGTGCTTAATTAATAATTTTATTAATTGGGTACTAAACTGGCTATTGATTGGTGTATATTTATAAAATGAAGAAGTTGGTTTTTGGATGCTAAAATCAAATAAGGGATTTTAGTGAGGTTTGTTGAGAAATTAGAATTAAGTGAGAGTTATTATGGTCATTGACCCATAATATCACTTAAGTTATATTATATATATATATATATATATATATATATATATATATATGTATGTATAAAATAAAAGAAAGAAAGAGAATAAAAGAAAGAAAGGAATCAAAGGAAAGAAAGGAAACAAAGAGAAGAAAAGAAGAAAAGAGAGGAAATGGAAAGAAGAGAAAAGAATGGGTTTGATGGAAGAAGAGGAAAAATGAGGTATCTAGGTTCATCAAAACTTCCTCCTTCCTACACAAGAAATGATCACCACTTCATCCTCTTCAATTTGATACAAACATCACAATATATGATCCACTCTCCATGAATCTACCATTTGCGAATTTGGAGGAGAAGATGAGGAAATCTTGTGTTGTCTTCTTTCTTCAAGTGTTTTGGAGTGTTGGGAAGTTCAAAATAAGTGGTTGGATACTAGCTTGGAGTGGAATAATTAGAGTTACAAAGGTTAGGGTTTGAGAATCAAAATTGGGGTTTTATGTTTGAAGAGCAATTGGAGCTTGAAGATGATGAATAGTGTCCCTGGGTGCCTCATGGTTGAACAGAAAGCTTTGGAAGCAGATTTGGGCGTCGTCGGAACGTGGAGTTGATTCGGGGAACGTTCGTGTGTTTATGTCAGAAATGCAATTTTGAGGAAAGTCTCGGTGTTTCGTGATTTTCATCACAATAGGTGAGTTTTACTCACCTTTAAGTTTTTGAATTAATAAACTTAAATTGTGAAATGTGTTTCGGTTTTTGGTTCGTGGTCGAAAAAATATTTTGTACGAAAATCACGTTTTATGTCCAATTGGTTTTTGGATTGTTTGATTGATGATTTGATGATGATCATTCTTGTTTGAATATGTTTTTGGACTGTTTTTATGTTGGGACTGGACTGTGACACGTATCGGAATTGGTCAGAACGACGAAAAACACGAAAACGGGATAAAATACAATGCTGTCAAAAGCGCACGACCCGTGCGTCTCGTTCTGTTTCTGTTTATCAAAAATGCATTACAGGGCGCACGACCCGTGCGTATGGGAGCACAGACCGTGCGCAGTGTTCTGTTAATATTTTACAAACTTGCCCGGAATGATCCCGTTCGATTCCAATCCTTTTCTAATCCTTTCCTAACCCTTGTCCAATGATATTAGGCTTATAATGCCATGATTTTGAATATGTTTTCAAAGGTTTTTAATAATGATTTGCAAAGTTGTGTTTAACTCAAAAAATCGTGAAATAGTGTACGTGAGCGAACCCGTACAATGTTTAAAAAAAAAATTTTAAAAAACCGCCGGTAAGGTACATTTCCGGCGGATTTTTAAAAATAAATAAATAAATAAATTTTTGAAAAATCCGTCGGAAATGTACATTACCGACGGATTTTTAAAAATAAATAAATAAATAATTTTTTGAAAAATCAGCCGGAAATGTGTTTTACCGGCGGATTTTTTTTTAAAAAAAAATATTTTTAAAAATCCGTCGGTAATGTACATTTCCGGCGGATTTTTAAAAATAAATAAATAAATAATTTTTTGAAAAATCCACCGGAAATGTGCATTACCGGCGGATTTTAAAAAAAATTTTAAAAAACCACCGGTAACGTACATATCCGGCGGAATTTTAAAAATAAATAAATAAATAATTTTTTTAAAAATCCGTCGGAAATGTACATTATCGGCGTATTTTTCCGCCAGTAATTTTCGGCAGATGTTTTTCGCCGGTAAAGCATTTTTCCGGCGGATTTTTTTTTAAAAAAGAAAAAGTTAAATATATATTTTTTAAAAAATCCGCCGGAAAGTCTATTTTTTCGCCGGAAATTTACCGGCCGGGAAAATCCGCCCGAAATGCCAGATTTCCGCTGGAACCGTACCGGCGGAAAAAATCCGCCGGAAAAATGCGTGTTTCTTGTAGTGGTAAATTTCAATAAGAGCAGGCTTATTGGTGTTAACATTTCGGGTGAATTCCTAGATATGGCCTCTACTTTTCTTCATTGTAGAACATAGTCTATTCCGTTCAAGTTCTTGGGAATTCCGGTGGGTGCTAATTATTCGAGAAGGGCTTCAACATGGAAACCGGTTCTTGATATGCTTCGAAAGAGACAAGCGTCTTGGAAGGGTCGATCTTTATCTATTGGAGGACGGGTCACTCTCATCAACTCGGTATTGAATAGCATTCCTCTCTATTTTTTCTCTTTTTATAAGGCCCCAAAGATGATTATAAAAGCAATGGTGAAGATTCAAAGGGACTTCTTGTGGGGTATCAATGAAGGAGATCGTGGGATGTATTGGATAGCTTGGGAGAAGATTGGTAAACCAAAAAAGGAGGGGGGGGGGGTCTTGGTATAAAAGATATAGAGTTGTTTAATGTGGCTTTACTTTCTAAATGGAAGTGGAGGTGCTTGTTGGATGATGAGGCTCTTTGGAAGGATTTGTTAACTCACACGTATGGCAATGCTAAATCTTTATTTTTGCATAGCTCTCCAATTGCTATTAGTAGGGGTCTTAAGGGATCAATTTGGTGGCGGGATTTGATTAATTTGGTTGATATTGTGCCTACTGGTTGGTTTACATCTTGCATTAGAAGAAAGCTGGGCAATAGCAGAAGTATTGATTTTTGGAAGGACCATTGGTTAGGACACGCTCCTCTTAATAGAGTGTATCCGAATTTGTTTGAAGCTTGTAATTACCAATCCTTTACCGTAGCTGATGCTGGCAACTGGATCAGTGAGAACTGGAGCTGGTCGCTGCCTCAGGTGGCGCACGGTCAGCAAGCAGCAGTTGAGGAGGAAGCATATTTATTTATGGTTTTGCAATATGTTGTCCCAGCTGATGAGTTGATAGACGAATGGGTGTGGTTGCCGGATCCTTCTAAATTGTTCACAGTTAAATCTTGCTATAATTGGTTGGTTAATTCCAATTACAACAGTGGACATGTTGAGGATTTAGAGAAGCTGTATGAGTCTATTTGGAGGTATGCTGTGTAACATCCCCAAAATAATTAAGTCAATTATTTTGATGTTTAACCCAATCAATTGATTATTTTGGTGCTTAATTAATAATTTTATTAATTGGGTACTAAATTGGTTATTGATTGGTGTATATTTATAAAATGAAGAAGTTGGTTTTTGGATGCTAAAATCAAATAAGGGATTTTAGTGAGGTTTGTTGAGAAATTAGAATTAAGTGAGAGTTATTATGGTCATTGACCCATAATATCACTTAAGTTATATTATATATATATATATATATGTATGTATAAAATAAAAGAAAGAAAGAGAATAAAAGAAAGAAAGGAATCAAAGGAAAGAAAGGAAACAAAGAGAAGAAAAGAAGAAAAGAGAGGAAATGGAAAGAAGAGAAAAGAATGGGTTTGATGGAAGAAGAGGAAAAATGAGGTATCTAGGTTCATCAAAACTTCCTCCTTCCTACACAAGAAATGATCACCACTTCATCCTCTTCAATTTGATACAAACATCACAATATATGATCCACTCTCCATGAATCTACCATTTGCGAATTTGGAGGAGAAGATGAGGAAATCTTGTGTTGTCTTCTTTCTTCAAGTGTTTTGGAGTGTTGGGAAGTTCAAAATAAGTGGTTGGATACTAGCTTGGAGTGGAATAATTAGAGTTACAAAGGTTAGGGTTTGAGAATCAAAATTGGGGTTTTATGTTTGAAGAGCAATTGGAGCTTGAAGATGATGAATAGTGTCCCTGGGTGCCTCATGGTTGAACAGAAAGCTTTGGAAGCAGATTTGGGCGTCGTCGGAACGTGGAGTTGATTCGGGGAACGTTCGTGTGTTTATGTCAGAAATGCAATTTTGAGGAAAGTCTCGGTGTTTCGTGATTTTCATCACCATAGGTGAGTTTTACTCACCTTTAGGTTTTTGAATTAATAAACTTAAATTGTGAAATGTGTTTCGGTTTTTGGTTCGTGGTCGAAAAAATATTTTGTACGAAAATCACGTTTTATGTCCAATTGGTTTTTGGATTGTTTGATTGATGATTTGATGATGATCATTCTTGTTTGAATATGTTTTTGGACTGTTTTTATGTTGGGACTGGACTGTGACACGTATCGGAATTGGTCAGAACGATGAAAAACGCGAAAACGGGATAAAATACAATGCTGTCAAAAGCGCACGACCCGTGCATCTCGTTCTGTTTCTGTTTATCAAAAATGCATTACAGGGCGCACGACCCGTGCGTATGGGAGCACAGACCGTGCGCAGTGTTCTGTTAATATTTTACAAACTTGCCCGGAATGATCCCGTTCGATTCCAATCCTTTTCTAATCCTTTCCTAACCCTTGTCCAATGATATTAGGCTTATAATGCCATGATTTTGAATATGTTTTCAAAGGTTTTTAATAATGATTTGCAAAGTTGTGTTTAACTCAAAAAATCGTGAAATAGTGTACGTGAGCGAACCCGTACAATGTTTACTATAAAGAACTAAATGTTCAGGTGATAGTTATGATATATAAACTATATCGAGGTTAGGAGACGGCCCAATGCGGGTGGATATATATATTATATCAAGTGCGGGTGACGACCCACCAGGTTAGCATACTAGGCGGGGAAGTCATGAGCTCTTACCCTAGGCCCGTATACCATTAGGGAAAGTACTATTGGTAAAGGGGTTCACCGGGATTACCATGTCTGGGGTCGGTGTTTTGTTAAAGTTATATAATACGGTTCACCAGGATTACCATGTCTGGGGTCGGTGCCGTGTTAAAGTTTTATAGTGCAATTCACCGGGATTACCATGTCTAGGGTCGGTGTTGTGCTAAGTTATAGAGGCGTGGTTTATAAATTAAACTACGAGAAAGAAAGAAAGTTTTATAATACGATTCACCGGGATTACCATGTCTGGGGTCGGTGTCGTGTTGAATTGAAAATGCACGTAGTTTATAAATTAAACTACGAGATAAAAAGGTTTCATAATTGAACCGAGAGTGTAGATTGGGGTTTCGGTAGAACTCACTGAGATTGTATCTCATTGTTTATATGTTGTTGTTTTACAGAGAAACGGGGAAATAGGAGATCCAAGAGGCACGAGTAGGTTGTACTCGGATAGCTGCTGAAGACTTAAATTTTATGTTTAGGCTTATGTTTTCCCTTGTTACCTATGTATCACAACATTATGTCTTTAACGGATGTAAAAGCTATGTTTTTATTTCCGCGCTTTCTTGTATGATATTGAACACTAAAGTTTGCTGATGGTTGATGGTCAGGGAACCGTTATGGTCTTATTTATGATTAAGACTGTCTTGTTGATTATTCAGTGAAAAATTTATCATGGTGTTCAGTATCTAAACAGGAAATAATATCTCTGATGGAGTTAGGGATGGTACACTTAGGTATTCCTACTAGTTAGAAATACCGGGGTGTTACATGCTGCTCCTTCCAAAGCGTTAATCTTTGGGTGGAGGTTGTTTCGTGATTCGTTACTCACTCGCAGTGCTCTTTTACACCGTAATGTTATTATGACTACCGATGATGCGACTTGTCCCTTGTGTAGGCTTCACTGTGAGGATTCTCATCATTTATTCATGGATTGTCGCTTTGCAAAAGATGTGTGGTTCAAAATTTATTGTTGGTTGAACATTGATTCATAGGCACCCAATGTTTTGATGAAGCATTTTCAATGGATGGGCAATTTTGTTAAAGGGAAGAAAGCAAAGAAAACAAAGCATTTGATTGGGTTGACAACGTGTTGGTGTTTATGGTTGTCTCGGAATGGCATTATTTTCAAGAATGAGGAAGCAAATGTTGAACCCATCATTAGGCGCATCAAATGTCTATCTTGGAGTTGACTTGTTTATAGAGCCGGTTGTAATTCCAATTTATCTATTTCCACTTGGTGGAATAATCCACTTCATTGTTTAAAGAATTTGTAATCTGTTGTTTGGGCTTGAACACCCCTAATACTCCGTTTAATGAAGTGTTGCTTATCGGAAAAAAAAACTAATATTTCCATTTTGAACCATGCACCGATGGATTTGAAATCATAATTATGATTATTTTGGTAGGGGTGTTCATTAAGCCCAATGGAAAGTAAGTTTCCATTTTTCCATTTTTGGTGGGGGTGTTCATTAAGCCCAATGCAACTTGTAATAAATAAATATTGAAAAACTCACCAAAATAATCAAGGATTATTAGATGTCTCACAAATTAACTTACTTTCCATTTTTCCAATTCCAAAGCCAAGCCTTGGGAAGCAAACACGGATTTTAATTCTATGAGAAAAACTTGATTGGTGGAGCTTTTTTTTTGAGACAACGATTGGTGGAGCTTTAATCCCATACGTGAAGTATTTGTTGACTAGTAATGAACACATTAAGGACACAAGTGGTAGATACTTAAGTTCATTAATAATTTGATTCTGGGTTTCATTTCTATTGGTGCGTATGGAAAAACATTTGCTGAGAGAGATCAACCCCTTAAATAGATCTCCGATACCTCAGAGGATTAGTCTCCGCAGTCGCTCATAGAGGATACATTGGTTTAAAAAATATATATATAATGTTACAAATTTACGTACAGAAAACAAAATTGATTTATGTTTCTTTTTCATTATTTATTTATTACAAGTTGCAGAAAAATACACCATAATTATGATTATTTTGGTAAAAAATAATTAATGAAATTAAAAATTTGAAAGAAATCTTGTAAAAAGGATAAGGAAAATTCTTAAGATTGTTTTATATTTTAAGGACGGGGGGGGGGGGGGGGGGGTATTTGGCCAAATTGAAATTTAACCAAATATAATCTGATAGGCGGATCCACCCACTATCTAGGGCGGTCAACGACACACCCTGTAAACAAAATTAGTATCAACATTGTATTAATTTTTTTGCACACCTTGAATATTTTTTGTGCACCAAGTCAGAGCTTTGCACCTAAATCCCTAATTTTGCACCCGTCTAATGCATCACACTCACACAATTGATAGAGATGTATTTAATAACAACGACACATAATTTATTATTCAACGATTTCAAAATATGAAATCACGTAGAGAACAATTATGAGTTGTATATACTCCCTCAGTTCCTATTTACTTGTCGCTTTTTGGCTTTTTACACATACCAATAAGACTAATAAATTTTGTTACTTTTGATATATACTCCCTCAGTTCCTAGTTACATATCAAAGAGAAAGATCTCTCAAGTTTTTATTCAAAAACTAGTTTTTTACCCGTGCATACGCACGGTATGCACGGGTGATATTGTATGGTCGGTGTATTGCAACGAAGTCATAATAGTAATTTGGACACTGAGTCGAAGAAATTAAAGGAGATTGACAATCAGAATTACATTGATCCATAATAATGTATTTGGACATTAGAGGTAAAATATGCATCCCCGTTGACCCTCCAGTTTGCATCCTCGTTGGCCCTCAAGTTGGCACCCACGTTGGCGCCCTCGCTACCTATATCGTTGCCACTCCCGTTGCCTCTCTCGTTGGCGCTCTCATTGCCACTCCCGTTGCCTCTTCCGTGGGCACTCTCGTTGTCACTCCCGTTGGCATTTTACTCCTTTTTAGTAATTATAAAATTGTTATTTGGTAATTTTTTGTAGTGGTTAAATTGATTGATTTTAACAAAAGTAGTTAAATTGATTAGTTTTAGTAATTATTTTGTAATTGATTAGTTTTAGTAATTATAAAATTGTTATTTGGTAATTTTTGTAGTGGTTAAATTGATTGATTTTAACAAAAGTAGTTAAATTGATTAGTTTTAATAGTTATTTTGTAATTTTTGGTAGGGGTTAAATTGATAGTGGCTAAAATGAATAATTTTACCGTTTTGAAAAGAAATTATTAATTTTAGTAGATTATCAAAATTATTAATTTTAGTAGTTTTAGTAGTTTGAGTTGATTAAAAAAATAGATTATAAAAAAAAAATTAAAAGAAAATCAGTTTTTTTTTAAAAAATGAGTTTTAAATTTTTTTTTTAAAAAAAAACAGTTTTTAAAAAAGAATTGAAATTTTAAAAAGAAAAAAACTGTAGCGGTACTGTAGTGGTACTATAGCAGTACTGTATTGCTACTGTAGCGCGTCAGATTTTTGCAAGAAAAGTATTTTTTTTAAAAGTTGCTGTTTTACTGTAGCGCTTCAGTTTTTGGTACTGTAGCGCGTCAGTTTTTTTTAAAAAAGCTGCTAGTTGTTTTTTTGTTGGCGTAGCTTTTACCATTTTGTCCCTAATTTTGGACACGTGTCAAATTGGTAAAGTGTCTAAAAAAACATTTTGCTGATAGTGTGTTTTATTAGATTGAATAAAGTCAGTTCTCAAGTTTTTACTCAAAAATTGAATCCCCTTATTTCAAGAAATAGATTATAATTTACAGGATCCCAATTGACTCAATAAAAATCCTAAAAATTTATATATCAAGTAGGGGTGTTCGTGGGCATTTATGCCGTTATAATTATTTTCCGAAAAATTAAAATCTAAGCCAAATTAAAATAACTATTAGGCATTTATGCCGTTATAATTATTTTCCAAAAAATTAACTAATACTCTATTTTAAAAAAATGGTACTTCTGGCTTGTTACACACATATTAATGTACCATTAATTTGTATTACCTAAGTACTATTAAAATACCTCATTTGTATAAAGGATATATTTAGAAAAATTTGATGAATTGTATATTGAGTTCTTAAAAGTAGTACTTCATCTGTTCCTAATCTTTGGTACTTTTGATTTGTTCCACACAAATTAAGGTACAATTAATTTATGTCAGCTAAGTACTAAAATTTGTAGTTGTCTTGGGATAATTGCAATGAAAAAAATGTGGTTAATAGTTGTCTTGGGTTTATAAAAGATTCAATAAATATAAATGATATATTTTTAAAAATTTGGTGAATTGTACATTGGGTTTTTAAAAGTAATATTGATTTGGGACAAAAATGAATGACTAAAAATACTAAAAATTAAAATGGAGGGAGTATTGTTTGGGGATAAATGTAAAAAATTAAAAGTATCAAAAATCCAAGAGCACTTGGATGAGATTATAGGGGTCTCTTCGAACTTAACTAAGGTCGTGGGTTCGAATCCAACATTGGAAATGCAGCAGTGTTAAATCTCTTGAGGGAGATTTTGCCGCCTTTTGTGGTTCTATCTGGCTCGAGGGATTAGTTAAATAAACAAAAGATGGCAAATAATGGAGATATCATTAAAATCAGGCATAAAAACTTGTTCACGTAAATAATACTACCTTTTGACTTGTACCAAAAAATAAAATACTACCTTTTGACTTGATTGCATTAGTGGCCCATCACTCCTTCGTTGGATGAGAATTCATGTTTTGATCGGCTCCTACATTTTAGAAATTAAAGCTAATATTTCCATTTTAAACCATGAAATCTTGGCCGATAAATTATGGAATGTGATCCGCAGTTGGTCTAAAGACTCCTATGCAGGGTGTGTGTGAAGGAGACCCCAATAGAGCCTTCACAATACTTCTCAAGATTTTTAACTAATATTTATTTATAATTTGCACTTAAATGAGACTTTAACTTTTAATGAAAGCACATAATTGCCACTATTAATATATGCTTTTAATTGCTTATTATTTAATTTTTTTTTATATAGGTAGGAAAATCATATATACACTAGAAATAGTTTTTTTGGGTACAATAAAGTTTAGATTAGGGTAAGGACCAACCCCATGCAACCTCATTGAGGATTTCCACTGGTAATTACGGCATCGCCTACCCTAGCCCATACACTAGCCAACCAGCAACCTCATTGAGGATTTCCACTGGTAATTACGGCATCGCCTACCCTAGCCCATACACTAGAAATAGTTAACTACAACACTATAAGTGCTATTTTATATTTAAAGTTTTTCTTCACAATAATTAAATGTATATTGTATATTATAAAAAAAATCATTATATTAGTTGTCTTTGATATAATAATAACAAAAATAGTGGATGTTTGAAATTCTTTCTTCTTTTAACATTATGTAACAATTATGCATTGATGGGGGGTTTCACATTTATATGAATTATTGCTTTAATTGACAATAAACTCATGATTTAGTAGAATATGAGTGGAAGAAATGAGTGAGTTTCACCAAAAGATGTAGAATGCACAAAAAAGGTAAATAATTTCATGTTCTTGACCATTTTTGAAGCTAACAAAGAGCCAGAAAGATAAATTTGGATTAGTTAGTAAATCAAGCAATGGAGATAACAATTTTTTGTAAAGTTACACACATTGAGAAATCATGTATATTTTAATATTGTTCTTTAGAAAAAAAATTATTTTAATAGTTTTTTTTAAATGTATGATGTGTTAGATCTAAATGATTTGCTTATGTTCCTTAAGTCTTCATAACCTTTGGTGTCACTTCCAGGAAAGAGACTACCTTAGGTGTCACTTCCAGGAAGCTTCCCTATTCCACGAAAAAGAAAAAACACAAGAAAAACTTCATTTTCTTCAACTATTATCATGTTTATGTCAGTTACAAAACTCACTCAAATAAAAAATATGTGTTAATTAATCTCACTACAATATAGTGCATTCTGATGCATTTGTGATGTAAATCGCTCCCTTAAAACTAATGCTTTCATTATAGTATTCTATTTAATGTTTTTCTTTACGAATTCAAGTCTAAGATCGTTAATTAAAAATAAGAATAGTGCTTCAGGTAAAAACAACAAATAAAGCTTCAGATTTATATGTTGCAATTTGTTTACAAATTTTATACATTTACGGTTCATTTTAGCTTATTTAGATTATAAGTTTTATAAAAAAATTCATTATACTAAAATAAATATTTTGTTTCATATTGTGAATAATGGTCATACACTTCTTCATATTATTACGAAGAATGAAAATAAAGAATTAATTTTTGATTGTTTTCTCTTTCCATGTTTCGTATTAAATCTCCCTCTCTCTCTCTCTCTCTCTCTCTCTTTATATATATATATATATATATATATATATATATATATACTTTAATATCACTTTTATTTTGAGTTTAAGTTTTTTGTTTTAATTAGTATTTATGAATTATTAGTTGGTGAAGAAACAAAGAAATAAAAAGTAGCGACTTTCTAATTTCTATGATTTATGTTTTATCATACACAACTATTAACTTATTTTTTTAAAACTCATCCATACTTAATGTAATAATATTTAATTAGAGATTGTAACAGAAATTTGGAAGAAGAAAATAAAAATAGAAAACATTATAAGAGAAAAGCAAATGTAAGAGACAAATTACATATGTAAGTCTCTTTTAAACACGTTTTGATTATCACATGTCTCTACTTTTAAAATTCATGCTCATATTAAATAGAATGAAATTTATTATTACTAAATATATTGAAGCTTTGTAAAATTTTATTTTCAACAATTAAGGTCATAAAAAATATTGACAATTATTTATATTAAAAATTGCATACACTAAATAAGAATATGCTCAAAATAAATAATTTTTGCATATAAAAAATGAAACATTATATTTATATAATACTATATTTTAAAAATACATAATTTATATCAACAACTTATATATCTTTGTATAAAAGCTCTGATGGACCTGGACCGTCCGATCATGTGTTGTGATCTTGGCCATTGATGAATGAATTTTGTTTTCTTGAATGGGCCTTTTGCAGATGGGCCATGGAGGTGCTGCTAGTAAAGGCCCTAACCATAACAATTGCCCCTGAAGTCTGGTCGCCTGAAGGGCGATCTTGACTTGTAAACCAAACTGATCTTGTGTACCAGGCTTCAATTTGATGCCGAGCCTTATCTTGTAGATCTTGCCCCCAAATCCGATCTTTGCGGATCTGGGCTTGTTTTTGTGAATTTTGTCCCCAGATCTGAGCTTGACTTGTAAACCAGAACGATCTTGTGTTGTACCAGGTCTCAATTCGATGCCGATCCTTATCTTGTAGATCTTGCCCCGAAATCCGATCTTTGCGGATCCGGGATTGTTTTTGTGACTTTTGTCCCCAGATCCGAGCTTGGCAGATCCGGGGTCGTTTTTGCTTGACGAAATTCGGGTCACTGTTTTGAGCGACTCAAAGTGACCGTTTGAAATGATGGAGCGCTTCGTTTCTCGTACTTGGCATCAAATGAATTTTGATTGGGCACGTTTTTTGATGGCTGCTAGCAATGATGATGCTTCGTTTTTCGCGCACGTGGTTAAGGTCAGATTGGACGTGTCGATTTGACTCAGGCCCAATCAGTGACCTTTGGCCCACTATAAATAGGGGTTCGGTCTCTTCCCTTTCTTTTGTTTTCCAAATTTGCTCTGATTACCGATCCGACGATCTAAGTTCCGATCTTTAATATTCCCAGTTAGAAGAACGTGGCGAGAGTAGGTCTGTTTCAGTGGATTGAAGTTGTGAAAGCTCAAAAACCAAAGCTTCTTCATCAATCTTCTGAAAACCGAGGTTAGAATCTCTTAACTTTTTTCTTTTTATTTTATCTCGGGCTTCCCCCTGCCTTTTATCTTTCGTACAGGGTGGGGGTCGTGAAGTTGGGTTTCGGCTTTGTCGAGGACCCTTTGAGTCGCTTAATCATGACATCTCATCCCCCATTCCTGTAGGTCCGGTTCTGGCGAGAACAAAACAAACCCGTCGGGTTTATACCGAAAATCGCCCTCAGTTTGCGAAATTGATGGCTTCCAAAACTGAAATTCCGAAAGGTAATCTCATAAATACCGTGCCTGTCGTTCCCGAGGTTCAAGACCATCCAGACTCGACTCCCATGAGGGAGCAAGTGGAGGACGACCTTGAAGTCGACGATGATTCTCTAGTAGATGATACCAACGAGCCTTAGGGGGACGACCTTGAGGTCGATGATAACTCTCCTAGCGATAGATCGGAATCCGCGGACGTAGTGGATATAGTGACGATGGAGTTGGACTCTTCTGAGGAAGATCAAGCAGGAGAAAAACAAAGGAGCTCTTCGTCACATCGCTCCGAGAGTACCGATGCTGATTCCGAGTTGAGTCCTGACACTGAGGAAGAAGGCCGTAATGGTGACGACGCTGAAGGTGAAGATCAATCTGCTCGTCAGCAGGGTGAAACGGCCAGTCAGAATTCTGAATCGGTGTCGGATGAGTATTCTAGCATCGGTCCTGGAGGTGTCGATGTCCCCCTTTTATATCCTTTGGCGATTCCTCGGGTGTATTCGTGGGTTTCAAACACTTTGTTGCATACTCGGTCTCTGTACAAGTTCGACCATGATTTGAGTAGAGTTGCCCGGAAAATCACGGGGCGCTCAGAGCGGGTGTGGAACATCGAAGGGATGAAGGAAGAGGAGCATGTGGTCGTTTGGGCTTCCGCCCTAAAGTTCGTTATGTATGACATTGTTATCATGGATATGAACATCTGCCCCCCTTTTACCTCTCTTCAACAAACCGTGCTGGGTCAGTTGGATTTGGCTCATTCTCAAATTCATCCTAATGCGTGGGCATTTCTTCGGGCATTTGAGTTGGTGTGTCTTCACTTGGATAGGCCGGTGTCGGTTAACCTATTTTTCCACTTGTTCGAGGTCAATAAGAATAAGAGTTTGGAGGAAGGATCGGATAGTCGTGGGCATGTGAGCCTTCGCTCCAGGAGGAACACTAAAATTTTCTGATCCTACACTGATTCCCTGAAAAAGAGATGGAAGGAGCTTTTCTATTTTGTTGAGCATGTTAATGATAAGGCAATAGACTGCATGGGCAAGTTCAGCGAAGACGGGCAATCGTTGGAGTCTACAAAGTTTCCCATTGGTTGGAGCATCGGTCATTATAATCGTCCCCCCGGAGCCTACTCTGTTAGTGAGTCACAGTTGAGCGATGAAGACAAAGTAACCAAAAATATTCTGACCTTCATTGCAGCTCGGATTCCTTATACTAAAGAGAAATTCTGAGGTTTTCCTACCGATCGTTTGGTTAACGCCAGAAAAAGATCGGATGTTTTAAGGGTTTTAGGTAGGTCATCAAATATTTGGGTACTTTATGTTCATACTCGTTTTAAGAGTCCTAACTCCTTTGTTTTCTTCTTTATTTGCAGATATGATGGCCAGTGAGAAGTTTGCATTTTTGAAGGCCCTTGCTATAGAGGATGCCGGGGTTGTGAATCTTGTGGACGAGACTGAGATGGCCCCTGAACATTCTCCTCTTCGTGAAGCAGCTGTTCATGCCACTCCGATCACCACTGTTTCCAAGGAAGATCTGGAGGCTCAAAATATCGATCTTCAGCCTCAGTCACGACACAGGCGGACCAGTCAGATGGTCGCCCCTCTGAACATTGTATCTTCCTCTCAAAATCCAGAAAAAAGGGGCCGATCCGATCATGGAGGTGATTCCATGGCTACCAAGAAGAGTCGGGAGCATACTTCAAAGAAGCATAAGTCCAGCAGTGTTCCTTTGGATGCCGACTTTCTGAAGAAGAATTTTGAAGATTACCGCGCCGACCCTGTTGGAGCCTCGGCACAAGTGTTTTTGCATTTGGCTGAGATTGCAAAGTCTGAGCGGGAGGACATTGAACGTCGGGCCAAATGTACTTTGCTAATTTTTTAAGGTCGCTTTTCCTCTTTTTAGATCGTCTTGTTTGACTTGTGCATTTTTTGTTTGTGTACAAAGGAATTAAATGCTGAGAAAGTTCTATTGGAGAAAGCCCTGAAAGATTTGGAGGAGAAGTCTGCTGCTTTAATTAAAGCAAAGACCGACCTTACCAATCTGCAGCATGATAGGGATGAGCTAAAAACTGAGAGGGATTCCGCCAAGAGCCGAGCTGAAGATTTGGCCCTTTGGGTCAAAGAGTTAGAAACTTCGGAAAACCAGGCTAGAGAGAAAATTCTGACCCTTGATAGTCGGATGACCGAACTTGAAGATGTTTTGAAGAAAGCTGAAGAAGGAAAGGAGGAATCAAGTTTGGACCCTCAAGGCCGGATTGCCATCCTTGAAGCTGAACTGAAGAAATCTAAAGCTGCGGCGGCCAGAGCAGCCAAGCTCGCTCTCGAAATGGCTGGGGAAGGTTATGATAAAGCTCTTCAACATGTGTCTTTGGTCCACCCCTCAGTTCCCCTTGATAGGGAGGTTTTTCATGTGGACAACGAGGTGGAAGAGGTTTGGATTGTCAAGGTCAAACAAAACACCAAGGAGAGGATCGTTGCCTATCCTTCATTCGACGCTTGATCTAATTTGTTTTTAGTGCTCAACTTTTTGCAAGAGTTCTGGGTTTATACAGAGAAGATCGTGCATAAGTTCGGAACTTTGAAGTAATACCAATTTTTTTTTTTGTAATAGATCGGTATTCTGAAACTTTTAGGACCCCCGGCCGTATCCGGGGTTGTTTTGTAATGATCTGCAATTTAATCGGTTTTTTCTTGAACGTGTTTACGATTACATTTACTTTACAAATCATATACGTCGTCCTAAGGACATTTTACTGGGACTTGGCCCAGATGGAACTCATCCTTTAGGGTTTTTGACTGCATCGGTCAAGGGTCGTTTTGAGGATTGAATCCTAGATACCTCGTATGCTCGAATGATTGCATTTATTTTACAAGTCATATACGTCGTCCTAAGGACAGTTTACCGGGGCTCGGCCCAGATTGAACTCGTCCTTTAGGGGTTTCGGCAGCATTGGCCGAAGGTCGTTTTGAGAATTGAATCCTAAAGACCCTAATGTCCTTTGGGACAGTTTACCGGGACTCGGCCCGGATTGAACTCGTCCCTAAGGGTTACGATTATATCGGTTGCTTCGGGAGATCCGTTGATCAATCCCGGATCGTCCCTTTCGAAGGAAGAAACTTTGTCCAAAATAGCTTTAACGAAGCGAACCGCGAAATAAGTAGTTTGGAAGTAGGCAAAGTCGCCTATCCGATTTATATTTGGCATAAAGAACCGTTCACAGGGTCGGCGCATATGATGCCTTTAGACCCAATACAGGAATTTTAAACAAAGTAACTCCTGAGCTTCGTGGCATTCCAAGTCCAAGGAATCACCTTTCCTTCTAAAGTTTCCAATTGGAAAGCACCCTTACCGGTCTTAGATATAACACGGTAAGGTCCTTCCAATTTGACGCGAGCTTCCCTTGAGCTGCGTTCTTTAAGCCAACGTCGGCCCGGCGGAGCACCAGGTTACCGACTTCAAAATCTCTGAGGACGACTTTAGCGTTGTATCGGGTTGCCACCCTTTGCTTAAGGACGATTTCTCTGAATGAAGCCGTGCTTCAGATCTCGTCGATGAGATCGAGCTCTTCTCTTAAGGCCTGGTTATTGTCTTGCTTGGATTTTGGAATTGCTGTTCTCCAGCTCAACTCCCCGATTTCCACCGAAATGACCGCCTCGCTGCCGTAGGAGAGCCGGAACGGCGTTTCTCCTGTAGAGCTTTGAGGGGTGGTCCTGTAAGCCCATAAGACGTAAGGAAGTTCCTCTGCCCAGTTTTCTTTAGCATCGTCAAGTAGCTTCTTTAAGCCATTGAGAATCACTTTGTTAGCTGCCTCGACTTGCCCGTTGGTTTGTGGATTGTAGCGACCAAAAAATCCAGGTGAGGATTCCTCGAAGGTTCAAAAATGAAGCCGCCACCAAAGTTTAGTTTAAGGGCAAACATTGGAAAATCCCTTTTGGATTGAAGGAGCAAACATATATACAAAACAAACAAACAAACAAACAAACATATATACAAAAAGTGGTCTCCTATCCTAGGGTTTTCGTATTTCAAAAGAATAATATGCAATGAAAATAAAAGACAGAAAGGGGGGGGGGGGTAAAAATAACATTAAATTAACTACTAATCCTACAACTAATTAGACTAGGCTTGACTCTCTAAAATGTCCCCAGTGGAGTCGCCAACTGTAGCGATCGAAAAATCCGGGTGAGGCTTCCTTGAAGGTTCGAAAATGAAGTCGCCACCAAAGTTTAGTTTAAGGGAAAACATTGGAAACTCCCTTTTGGATTGGATAAGGGTCATTGAGACCAGATAAGGGTTCGGGAGTCGGTTATGCGTGGGGAAGGTATTAGCACTCCACGACATCCTTCCTAAGGAAGGTTACCTGCTAACTAGTTGTAGGAAAGAATATTAACTTTGAAAATGTTTATTTTACCCTTTTATTTTGAATCAAAAAGAAAAAAGACTTAATGAAATTTTTAGTTTTTTGTGCTTGATAGGAGTGGGCCCCTGCTGTTGTGCGAAAAGTAGATGTGCAAGTATACACAATCGCAACAAGTAATATAATGATAAGTAAAGATCGTTCCCACAGGGATTGGAATTAATCTAGTAGTTTAAGTGATTGGAAGCTTAGTAAAACAAGTATGGTGACAAATAAAAGTGTTGAGTTGTAAACATGATAAGTTGTGATAAAACAGTATTAATTTGAAGTATTTAAAGGTGAGTTGGATAGCTCAGTAGTTGTGTAAATTCCCAAGAGTAATGTTCAAATAATATTAGACGCTGTAGCGTTAAGCACTGTAGCGCTTCAGAATCCGTAGACGCTGTAGCGGCATGGTGGCGTGCCTTTCAGTCACTATCGTCAGGGTTATGTTACAAGACTCCTATGTCTAGGCTCTAAATAAGTTTTACCCCTGTATATTAAGTTCTTACAACATTTGCCTTATGAACTATTACTCCCCTATGTCTAGAGTTAAGTAGTACTTCCTTTAAATGTCTTTAAAGGGTTTTCATTCATATCATTTCTTGAGTTCTCTTTGTGAACCATGTCTGTACCCACAAAGCTCCTTTATTTTAGTTGATCATTTCCAAAACAAAGCTGAAAGCATTATGACACAAGGAATAAAACACAAACATCATAATATTATACAAAAGTTACTCAAGGTTCATTACACACCAAGAACAATCCAACTACAACAAGTTTAGCTCATCACAAGCTCCATCAACATAATACAACTAGAGAGTGTGTATTACCGTAAGAAGACAAGAGAAGAGTGGTGGCAAAAGATACACTCCAATGATCCCAAGTCGCATACGAAGGATGAAGTTGAGGCGTGAGCAAAACCTTGAATGAAGACTAGAAAACTATCCTAAAAATAAAAGCTTAAGAGTGGAATAACAATGGAGGAAAACTATATGTCAGGATAGATCTTCTCCAAGTTAAAAACTCCCTATGACTACGTATGTTACTTTTTTAAGAAGCATTCTATTCTAATTTTATCTAACCAAGTCTTAATAAAATAATAATAATAATTCATGATCATAAAACTTAGATATTATCCTTAAGTTACTTTACAAAAAGTGCTAATGATGGAAGTCACCAACTATCACATGGGTTCCATTTAGGAGGCGCCAAGTGTAGTTTAGCATCCACTTGGAAGTCAAAATATCAAGCTGAGAAGAAGAGATAAGGGTGATGACTCATCGTATCATCAAGTTGTCACACAAATATCTCAATGGCCAGCCGCCTTATAACACTGTAGCGTCTCCTTGAAACCTGCCGCTGCAGCGCTAAAGCAAAACATCAAACATATTCACAAAGGCATTGATTATGCCCAAGGTTTAGGGAATTGACTTATAACCTGTATTTACTCTAATATTCACATATTTAAGTACTAGAATTACTTGAGAAGTGAACTTGACTTAAGTATTAAGAGCATAAATAACCTATATAAAATAGAGTTATCACCTGCTCCTACGTATCTCCAGGTGCGATGGAGAAATCAAAGCTACGTAGTTCTTGGGTAGAAAAATGTTTGTTGGTTGGTATTTTTTAATATAGGGGTTTTAGGATTATTGAGCTGTACATCTCATCCGTCTTAGAACGATGACTAACCCGTCCGTACGGTCGACTTAGTCCCCTACTTTATAAAAATGGAGTTTTTGGGGTTTGGAAAATAGTTTGATGTGTGTTGGTTTGGTTTTATTGGAATAGGGATTTTAGGACTCTTGAGCCGTACGGCTCATTCATCCTAGAATGCTGACTAACCCGACTGTACAGTCGACTTAATCCCCTATTTTGAAAATTTGATTTGTGGAAAGAAATGAGTTTGTGTTTATTTTAATTTAGAAATTGTTTGTTTTAAATAGGGATTTTAGGACATGATCCGTAACGGTTCATTAGTGACCTAAAAAGCAGACTAACCTGACTGTACAGTCGACTTACTCTCCTATTTTGAAAATAAAATTTTTGTTTTTTGAGGAAAATGATTATTTTGTTTTTCTGTTTTGAATATGAACGAATATTTGACAACGAAAAAAAAATGAAGAGCGCAACTAGTGAAAAATAATTATCATTAATATTTAAAAATAAACTAATTAAAAGAAAAATAAAATAAAAAAGGGAGGGGGAGACAGAGAAAGCGAGAACTTCACTGGGAGAGAGAGAGAGAGAATGTATTCAGTGTTCTTGTTGAATCACTGTGGTGTGTTTTTGACCGTGGACATGGCCTCCTTTTATAGATGAAGGGTTAGGTGAAGAGACTTGCTGAACAAGTTAACTTGCTGGACAAGTTAACTTGCTGGGAAAGTCGACTTACTGGACAAACAGCTTGTTGGACTGAAGGTTAATGACCCCCTTTTTATTATTTTCTTTCTTCTCTATTTTTTTTTATTTTTATGTAATTTTGTTTTTGTTTTGGTGATAATGTAAATAAAAGAATGATTTTTTAAATTAGAGAAAATGTTATTTTAAGAAGACAAATCTAGAAAAAGGACAAGCTGGGCCAAGGCCCAAACGAGAAAATCTAACATAGGCCCAATAAAGTGAATTACTAAGTACAGACCCGATAAAACGAACTAGCGTCTAAACGAGCCCAAAAACTAACTTGCGGTAATAGGACCCTGGGACTTACGACACACAAAACTAGATGATAAAAATGACTATAGTAAAAAAGATCGGACAAAATTGGGGTATAATATGGATGCTCTACCGAGGTAAAGCGATGCTTGATTTTAAGATCGGACATTAGTTTTATGAAACCTTTGTTTGAGAATTGAGTACCGTTGTCAATTAGAAGAATTTTATGCAGTTTCTTGCATTGATGGTGGCCAATGGCTCAGCTTCGATCCATTTGCTGAAATAGTCTATTGCTACAATTAAGTATTTGACCTGGCTTGGTGCGGTGGAGAACAGACCTAGAAGATCTATCCCCCACAATGCGAATGGCCATGTGGAAGATAGACTGGTAAGCTCGTTAGGCGGGGCCACATGGATATTGACATGGATTTGACATTTTTTTTACATCTCTTAACATGATTTTTAGCATCGTTCTCCATGGTCGGCCAGTAATACCCCGCTCGCAGGGCCTTCCAAGCTAAAGATCGGGCTTCGAGGTGTTGTCCACAAATGCCTTCATGGATTTCAGCTAACACGTAGTTTGCCTTTTCCCCTTCGATGCATTTAAACAACGGGGAGGAGAGGCTCCTCCTCTAGAGGATTCCATCTATTACGGAGAAAGCATAGGCTCTTCTTCTGACGATCTTAGCTTCTTGGGAGTACAGAGGCTCGGTTCCCGACTCAATATACTCTAATATTGGAGTGATCCAGCTCTGGTTTTCTTGAATCGCGCATATGGACGAGTTGAATTCCGAATCCAGGTGGACGTTGGGCTTGCAGAGTACTTCTTGGATAACAGATCGGTGATTACCGGGAACTTTAGTGCTAGCAAGTTTGGATAAGACATCCGCCCTTTGGTTTTTGGTCCCGGGGACATGTTTTACCTCGACCGTTTTGAAGTGAGCTAGAAGCTCCCGGACCCGAGTTAAGTATTTCTGTAAGATCGGGTCTTTGGTCGTATAGGAATTTCCGATCTGAGAAACTACTAGCAAGGAGTCGGTATATAAATTGACCCGAGTAACTCGGAGCTCAATTGCTAAACGTAATCCTGCAATGCAAGCTTCGTATTCTGCTTGATTGTTTGAAGTTTGAAAACTGAATGTCAAGGATACTTCTATGACGACACCGTCAGGGATTTCCAGCATTAGCCCGGCTCCGCTGCCCTTTGGGTTTGAGGAACCATCCACGTGAAGGATCCACACGTTCTCAGGATCGACGGGGGTCATTTCTGCTACAAAGTCCGCGAGAACTTGGCCCTTCATGGCCGTCCGAGTTTCATATTTGATCCCGAACTCAGATAGCTCGACCGCCCATTTGATCATTCTTCCAGCGAGGTCGGGCCTGTGTAGGATTTGTCGTATGGGATAGTTAGTTCGCACCACCACCTGATGAGCCACGGAATAAGGTCAAAGGCGGCGAGCTGCGATGATCAAGGCAAGTGCGATTTTCTTAACTTTTTGATAACGACTTTCAGGGCCTTGCAGGGCTTTACTCGCAACGTAGACCGGGCACTGTCCGGCCTCCATGTCCCGGACCAGAACAGCGCCTAAAGCTTCCTCCGAGACTGCCAAGTATAAGTATAAGGTTTCCCCCTTATTTGGACGGGTGAGGATCGGAGACTCGGAGAGTGCTTTCTTGAGCTGGTTGAGGGCCTCATCCTGCTCTAGAGTCCATTTGAATTATTCTTCTTCCTTCTAGAGTAACTTGAACAACGGGAGTGACTTGAATGCCGCGTTTGAAATAAAACGGGATAAAGCGGCGATCATGTAATTGAGTTTTTGGACTTCCTTTTTTGAGGTCGGTGTCTGCATCTCGGTCACTGATCGACACTTGTCCGGGTTAGCCTCAATTCCATGTTCAGCCAAATAGAACCCGAGGAACTTTCGAGCTCGGACCCCGAAGGTGCATTTTTCTGGGTTTAACCTCATGCTATTTTTCCTGATCTCGGCAAAGATTTCTTTGCGGTCGGTAACATGGATGCTCTCCTTTTCACTTTTTGCGATCATATCGTCGAGATAGACCTCAACGATGCGGCCGATTTGTTTCTGAAAGACCTTGTTCATCATTCTCTGGTATGTGGCTCTCG
The DNA here is from genome assembly GCA_039519185.1 of Astragalus membranaceus. Classification (NCBI taxonomy): domain Eukaryota; kingdom Viridiplantae; phylum Streptophyta; class Magnoliopsida; order Fabales; family Fabaceae; genus Astragalus; species Astragalus membranaceus. The sequence goes on along the minus strand of CM076847.1, from coordinate 91,157,640 downwards.
CGTTTTTCAAACCGAAAGGCATAACCCGGTAAGCGAAATTACCGCGGTCAGTCATGAAGGCGGTTTTTTCTTGATCGGGGGGGGGGGGGGGGGACATCACGACTTGATTATAACCGGGGTATGCATCCATAAAAGACAGTAAACGAAATCCTGAAGCTTGGGACAGGAAAGGCGTCCTTAGGACAGGTTTTATTAAGATCGGTATAATCAACGCACATTCGCCATTTTCCATTACTTTTCTTAACAAGTACAGGGTTGGAGAGCCAAGTTGTGTACTTGACTTCTGATATAAAGTTTGCTTTAATTAAATCCTCTACCGCTTTGGTAGTAGCAAAGTTAACTGCTTTCTCTCCACTCTGAGCCCTCTTCCTTTGGGCGACCCACCTAGCATCGGGATGGACGTCGAGCTGGTGGCAAGCGACTTCAGGAGGAATCCCGGGCATGTCTTCAGCCGACCATGCGAAAAAGTCGGCATGGTCCTTTAGACACTGGACCAGTTTGGCTTTCACATCTTCGAAAAGGTCGGCTCCAATCCGGACTTTTCTAGCTGGATCCTCACCGAGCTGGATTTCTTTGAATTCCCCATCAGGCTGGGGCCTTTCATTTTTCCTTTCATCCTCCTCGTCCTCCGAACTATTGGGATCATATCTTGCGTTCAAATCGGTTACATTTATATCGACGGATTGATCATACCCTTTGGATTTCTTGATATTCCGATCTTCAGCTACATTTATATCGACAGATTGATCATACCCTTTGGATTTCTTGATATTCCGATCTTCAGCAGAGGGAAACCCCTTTTTCTTCGACAGCCTTCTTTTTGGCCTTCATGTATAGGAAGAAACATCTTTGTGCGGATTCCAAGTCGGCATCCAAGGTGATGACTTTATTGCAGAGAGAGTAGAACTTCATTTTGAGATGGGTGGTGGAAGTTACCGCTCCGAGCCTACCCAAAGTCGGTTTTTCGATAATACAGTTATAGATCGATTGACAAGGTAAAACAAGGAATCTCGTCTTGACGATTCTTACCATTGGATCTTCTCCATAAGTAACCATCAGCTCTAGGTGGCCAAGTGGCTTGGTTCGGGATCCATTAAATCCGGATAGGGCCGACCCTCTATAAGGAATGAGGTCTTCCTTGCCGATCCCCATTCTTTCAAAAAGGTCGACGAAGATGATATCAGACGAGCTTCCTTGATCAACAAGAATCCTCTTAACCTCATGATTGGCTATTACTGCGATGATTAGGAATGGTACGTGTTTGTTGGGTTTGCCGTTCAGTAGATCTTCGTCGCCAAAAGCTAAAGGGGGACGAACCGGTGAAACCAGTGTTGTCGAGGTGGAGGCCACGCTCATGAGTTCTTTCCACTTCTGCTTCATTGTTTTTCCCGATGCTTCTTTGGGGAAGCCCCCTGAAATCATCATCATCACAGTTCGCCCCTTCGCTTTTCGAAAGTCCGGCTCGTCCTCCGAGTCTTCGACCTTTTGATTTCCTTTGGGGTTTTCCTTCTCTTCTTTAACTTAGACTCCCTGCTGTCCAGGCTTCTTCACATAACCGGCAAGCTTTCCTCTTTTGATCATGTCTTCAATGTCGTTTTTCAGGGCATTGCAATGATTGGTATCATGACCGTTACTGCGGTGATACCTACAGTATTTGTTGGAACGCTGTCCCGGCCAATGTGGAAGAGCATTGGGAAACTTCACATCCCCGAATTCCGTGTTCATGCATTCACCTAAGATCCTTTCCCCGAGTTTCATTAAGATCGGTATAGACTTGATGACGATCCGAGGGTGGGTATCCCGGTTACCTTGGCTATCGTTCCGGTTATCATTCCGATTGTCCTTCTCGCCGCGGGGTTTAGATGATTCGGCCCGGGCTACCGTTCTTTCTGCCTTGAGGCCTTCTTCGTGATCGATGAAGCATTGGGACTTTTGGAGGAACTTCTGCAAGGTGTTGGGTTCGAAGGTCCCGATATGAGTCTGTAACAAACTTCCTTCCCGGAGACCGGCTGTCATGAAGTAAAGCCGAAACTCGTCGTTCAAATTTCGAACTTGGGAAGCTTCTTTGTTAAATCTCTCTCTATGTAGTCCCTTAGAGGTTCGTCCTCCCCTTGAACGATGGATGCTAATACTTTTTTGTGTTTGGGTTTACTTCTTGAGTGGGCGAACTGAGCCGAGAAGAGCTTCGCCAAATGATCCCAAGAAGAGATGGAATTTGGTTTGAGGGACCTCAACCAATCCGAAGCTACCTTCTCCAAGGTCAGAGGGAAGATTCGACATTTCATTTCCATAGGAACATTCCGATATTGCATTATGGTGTCAAAATAGTCTAGGTGTCGGCCAGGGTCGCCCGTTCCATCGTGTAGCTTCAATCCCTCTGGTGGTTTCTCAAGATCCCGGGGAGGAGATCAGCGGTAATTGTACGGGTCAGGAGTTTTTCTTGACCGGTGGTGAGGTCGGTCCTGTCTCGGATACCTTTCTCGACTCTGGGAATGTCGTCTTGGGGAGGAAGAAGCCAAAGATGAGCGGTCTTGGGGTGAATATGCGGGGTTGTCTTCGTCTTCTGTCCGGCTGGGGGGAGAACGGGAACCATTTCCCCCTCAACCGGCGAGGTGGAGATCGATGATAATGCCTTCTCCGAGCGGGAGATCGGTGACGCCTCCGTGCGGGTTTCTCCTCTCGGGAGAATTGCGCTGAGGTGAGATCTGATCCGGTATATTTCTAGCGCAGAGCTCAGCTACCTCAGCTTCGAGCTCGGTAAATCGGTAACTCCGCTGCTGGTTCGCTTCAGCTTGATGGTTCAGTAAAAGAACGAGCTGTTGGACAGCATCGAATGGAACCGGGACTGCCTGAGGAGGAGGAGGAGGAGGAGGAGGAAGGCGATTTATCCTCGAGCTCCCAGGGACCATAGCCCTCCCTGGGTTCTGAGCTTGGGATGAGTTTGGAAGGTCTTCCACATACCCTTCCGGGTTGCCCTGTGGTACGACGTGCTGCAAAACGGGTTCTAGGATCGGCCGTATGGCCGGTCCTACAATGAGACTTTGGGTCCTCAGACGAAGTTGAGGAGGCATTGCTGATCAAGGTAATGGGAGAGGAAATAGAGAAAGAGATCCTTCCACTGTGGTCGCCAATGTACTGTACCGTATCTCCGATCCTGTTGGGGGGATCTGAGATAGTTGGTAGATTAAGTCCTTGATCAACCGTTGTCCGATCCGAGGTGGGGTGTGGTACCTGCAAAGACACTCCGACATTCAAGTCAGGGAGGTTGTGTTAGCCTAGAATTTCGACAAGGCTTTTGAGTGGTTATTTAATGGGGTTTTCATTAAAGAACATTCATAATGCCTTCAGAAAGAATAAGTGACATTTATGTCATCTCAGCATGTTTTCGACAGAAGAGGTCTTCACCATTTCGACAGAGAAGAGTTTTCGACAGGACAGTGTATTCAAGATTTCGTCAAGCAGTTATTAGCAGACAGTTGTGTCGAATTTCAAGACTACGGTTAATTCAACGTGGGCAATATGTGGCGTTGAACGTGGCACGAAGTCCATCGTTGGTTAATGAGACGTGGCCACGTGTCCATAGCAGTTTACATTTCAGTCATTATTTTCTGTATAAATAGGGGTTTCTACGTAGAAATCAGGGGTGCCAAATTATTATACCAAACACACAGTTCTGAAACTCTAAACTTCCAAGTCACAGCGAAAACAGAGTAAAAGAATTCTTGTACCACGTATGTGAATTTGTGCACCTTTCTCTTTACATTCAATGCAATTTATTGCTTTCAATACAAGTCATTTTATATTTCTGCGTTCCATTTTACTACTTCTTTTTCTTTGATTTGCATTTTCATGGCGAATTGTCTCCCTTTTAAAATATATTTGTTGACAAACTGTGGTGTTTAAAGGCAATTGCTTTAGAGATTTCTGGTTTAATCTCACAAAACATTTCTAATAAAACCAGTGATTGTTTGCTAAAAACACCAGCAAACAGGTTGTCAACTACAGATAGATATTAGGGTGAGATTGCTTACCATTCATGAAGCATTGAATGCTTATTTATAGAGTTTGGTGGTACTTGACTTGATGGACCTGGACCGTTCGATCATATGTTGTGATATTGGCCAATATTGATGAATGGATTTTGTTTTCTTGAATGGGCTATTTGCGAATGGGCCATGGAGGTGCTACTAGTGAAGACCCTAACCCTTTATATATATATATATATATATATATATATATATATATATATATATATATATATATATATATATATATATATATATATATATATATATATATATAAATTAAACTCCTCACAAATTAACTTACTTTCCATTTTTCCAATTCCCAAGTCAAGCCATGGAAAGCAAACAGGGTTTTTAATTCTATGAGAAAAACATGGGAATTGCCAAAACCGTGAGCTAATTAATGAAATAAAACTTGATTGGTGGAGCTTTAATTCTATACGTGAAGTACTTGTTGACTAATGAGATTGACTAATGAGATAACGACCAGCGACAGAAGTGGTAGATACTTAGGAATGCAGATCGTCGCAATTTACCTGATAAATGGCAATCGCCATTTCTATTAGGCTTAAATACTTATTACCCCCCTGCAAATATTCTTATTATCCAGTTACCCGCCTGCAAAAAAGAAAAGGTTTAAAAAACACCTTGTAAAATGTAACGTTATCCAGTTACCCCCCTGCTGTTAACTTTTCTGTTAAAAAAATGTAAAATGTAACTTTATCCAGTTAGCCCCCTGACATCAGTGCCACGTGTCACCATATTATTGGGCCTCTGTGACACGTGGCACGGACATGCCACGTCAGCATCCTATGTCACCACTGCCACGTGGCACTGACATGTGCCACGTCAGCAACCAATGGATGGCTGCCACGTGGCACTGACTTGGCATTGGGTGAATAGTGTGTTACTAAAAAAAATACAAGTTTTGGTATTGGATTGGTATTGAACTCGTGACCTGATGGTTGTTGGGGGGTCCAATTACCACGAGGCCACAACATGATTTGTGTTTCTAAACACAACTACAAATATATATTACATCATTAAAGATCAATTCCTCTCTAAATCAACCCAGAACACAAAGATCAATTCCTCTCCAAACAACACCATAGAACGAAAACGAAAATCTTAATTCCAAAAACGAAAAAATGAGATCTGGAACGATTTCTCAGTACGATTTCTCAAACAACACCACAACGATTTCTCAGTATGATTTGGAAATTGAAATCGTAAATCCAATAACGAAATCTGGAAACTGAAAAAACGAAATCTGGAATGATGATGATGATTTCGTTTAGAGGTTTATTATTGTAAATCCAAACGAAATTCCAGATTTGATTTCGTTTTCCAGTTTGTTCTCAAAAACGTAAATCCAAGAAACGAGATCTAAGAACCATTTAGATTTCGTTTTCCAGTTTGTATTGATGTTGATGATGATGATTCCAGATTGCAGCCATTTGCGTTGATGATGATGATGATGATTTCGTTGTTGTTTTCTGGGAGATTTGTTGAAGATGAAGATCCAGTATCTGTTGTTGAAACCCAATTGTTGAAGATGAAGATTTGTTGAAAATAAGAACTAATTATGTAATATATATTTGTTGCTGGCATTATGTACATGAAAATGTAAGTGGCTTAGTGAGTTAGTGGTATTAATTCGTTTGCATCACTCAGGGGTTCGAATCCCAAGCTAGCCAAAACTTGTATTTTTTTAGTAGCACACTATTCACTCAATGCCACGTCAGGGAGTAACTGGATAAAGTTATATTTTACATTTTTTTAAAAAAGCTGTTTTTTAAACCTTTTTTTTAGGGGTAACTGGATAATGATGATATTTACAGGAGATAATAACTATTTAAGCCTTTATATTAATAGTAGAGAGACACGTGGCCTAACTTAAAATTAACGGTAGAGATTTACTTTTCAAATATATAATTAAAATTTAAAATAACATATTTATTCATCATCTTCGATCTCTATCATCGTGTTGCCTTCAACCTCTGTCTGCTGGTTCACCGTCAATCACCGTCTGCTAGTTCGCCGTCAACCTTCGTAATTTCCTTCAACCTCCATTGTTGCCTTCAACCTCTTACACTCTCGTGTGTTTTTCATGGATGAGAAGAGTATAATAAAATAAAACTTGTCAAGAATCTATCTTTGTTTATGTCAAGTATCAGAAACAAGCTTCCCACAGCCCAGATGATAAAGGCACTCCATGCATTGCGGTACCAACTGGAACCACTCCATTGTAGCACCATCGGAACTCTATTCTTTACTATATAAAAAGTATAATAAAATAGATGAGAAAAGAAATAACCACAAAACATTTAAACCTCTCCGCTAGCGTTTTATTGGAGGTTGAACAAAGATGTTTCTGGTTTCGGCAACAAACTGGAAAAGAGGCTTCTTCACGTTGCAGGAATAGAATGAATTCGAGGCTTTCGGGAATTTGGGGATTTTCTCCTACCAACTTAATGTTTTTTTTTTGTTTGGTAGTTCAGGTGAGGTAATAAACATGAAGTATGTTGGTAAAAAAACAATTAATGAAATTAAAAATTTGAAACAAATCTTATAAAAAGGAAAATAATTTTTTTTAAGACGGTCTTATATTTAAGGACAAAGGGGGTATTTGGCCAAATTAAAATTTAACCAAATATAATTTGATAGTGGCGGATCCACCCACCGTCTAGGGTGGTCAACAGCACACCCTGAAAACAAAATTAGTATCAACATTGTATTAAATTTTTTTTTGCACACCTTGAATTATTTTTTTGCACCGAAGCCAGAGCTTTGCACCCAAATCCCTATTTTTGCACCCGTCTAATCCACCGCACTCACACAATTGAGAGAGATGTATTTAATAACATTGACGCTAAACTTATTATTCAACGATTTTAAAATATGAAATCACGTAGATAACAGTTATGAGTTATATAATCTATTTATCTAATTATATTAAAGGTTTAGTTTTATTGTTTTTTTAGCGATGCATGTGTTTACAATTTTCTGCATCCCGATCCAGGGTCTTAGATCTGCCACTAGGGGTGGGAATAGGCTGGGCTTTGCATGGCCTCGGCCTGGCCTGCGTCGAAAGTGTTAGGCCTGAGCCTGGCCTGGGACCTGTCGTAGGCTTAATTTTCAGGCCTGACCTAGCCTTTTTGAAAGCCCGCTAAGGCCTGGAAGCCTGTTTAAAAGTTTATTTCACTATTTCTTTTATGAAAGCCTATGGCCTTTGAGTGATATATGCTTTTGTAAATAGATTAAGAAGCTAGTAGGTCAATGAAATTAAGTTATATTTTATATGACATCGAGTTTAATTTTTATTTTATAATAATAACTTTAAATATGTCAAAAATTGATGTATGTCGATATGTTTAAATTAACAGAAAATATTAGCAAATTTATGATTTAACACAATGTACAAAATTTAATATAATAACAATAATATTAATAAAATTATTATTTATATTTAATTAAATAGCTCGGCCTAAAAGGCTTTTTCGATGTCCTGTAGCCTGACCTTTTAAGCTAAATAGGCTTTTTAAAAAGCCTTAGTCTAATCTATTTAAAAAGAAAGCCTGGTGTGGCCTGGGCCTGACGTAGGCTGGGCCGTAGGCCCCTGTCGGACGGCCTGGCCTATTCCCACCCCTATCCACCATTGTCGATCGAATTTAACATTTGCATTCCCTTGGATTCTGCCCGCGAGCTTGCTTCCCTCTGTTTCCATGGTAAACTCGTTGGTAATTGGAATCTCAACCCTCCTTCTCCGCTGCGCCAAGCCATCGCCATTGATATAACTTTTATCCGAGCGTCCTCCACTTCGCAGCTTTAGGGATGGGTCTTTCTAGATCTACTTTGAGATCGCGACGAAGAAGGAGTGAGGCTGTAGTGTCTCTCTCCTCCATTATTGTGTTTTTGCCGAATTAGGGTTGCACTAGCTACTCGAAGTCAAAGTGGTCGGATCTTTAGCCAAATTAGTGAAAGAAGTTAAGGTCGGGGTTTCTGTTTAGACTGGGTTCGTGTTTTTCTGATATCTAAGGCTAGTTAGTCATTTTGTTTTGGACCGTATGTATTGGACAAAATCTAGATAGGCTTTTCCTTGTTGTTGTTCCTCTGTCTTTACTCAAATATAAGTCTTTGTTAACTATTGATATAATGTTAAGAGTTTACCCTTCATAAAGAGAATTGATTTAGGTTTCTATCATAATATTTATTTATATACCATAATTAAGAGTATGCTGATAAAAAAATAATGGCTTAATTACAGTTTTTGTCCCTCTATTATGACTTATTCACGATTTTAGTTCTCAAACTTTTTTTTTTTTATGAATTTTGTCCCCCCATGTTTTCAATATCTAAAATCGACGTCCCTCCCTAATTTGATCAAATATTTTACTGACTTGGGACTCATTACTCCTACGTGGATGACAAGCTCGAGTGCCGCAATATAATCGTCTCTTCATATCTAATCCTTTATCATCGGTCATTTATTGTCTTATTCCGATTTCTGGCTTTTTTGTGAACATGTCTGAAGAGGTAATGTCTTTGGTGTATACTATATGTTTTCTTTTTCATTATATATATTTTTTTTCTTGCTTCTATATTTCGAATTCGGATCCTGTTAATGTAATTTTATGCTCGGTTACTTGTGTATTATCAACAACACACCATAACAAATCCATAAACATGCAATTTCTCTTTTATTTTTTAAAAAACTGTTAATTGAATCGTTAACATTTTTTCATTTTGAAACCATGATTTTTATACTTTTCCAATTTTAAATTTGTGGGGTTTTATCAATTTGTATACTTTCACATCCAAGAGCAATTTGATCGGACGGTACGTAGGAGTCTCTTCCAGCTTAACCAATGTCCTGCGTTCGAATTCAACTTTGGGCATGCAGCAGTATTAAATCTCTTGAGGGAAAGTTTTGTCGCCCATTGTATTTCTACCCGACTCGAGGGATTAGTCTCTATAGTTATGTGCCGAGTATACCCTATTTATAGAAAATAAAATTGTATATACTTACACTTTGATTGTCTATCTTAACTACCAATTTCAACCTTGAATTTGAATTTCAAACCCTTTCCAACACTTATATCAATGTGTACAAAGTACAATAAGCTATACGGTAAAAAAAATTGAGCCTAGACCTGCAACACTTTCAGGTCATTATTGTGACAGTCCTGCCATCACCAATAAAAAAAGAAAAATTGATCATAACTCTAATTTAATTTACTAGAATAATAATGTTCCATAATATGTTGAACTAGGCATGAAATGTTGATGCTGGACGAACCTCCCTCCTCTAAGGCCCTTCTAGCCATGTTTCCAAGTTCCATAGCTCTAATCCTCCTTTTCTCTCCCTCTTCACCTCCCTCCATACACAGCTCTATAGCTTCCACCACTCTACTTTTCTTCACCAATACTCCAGCTTTCTTTTCATCACCAAACCTCACAGGAACCTCAACACCTATTCTAACACCAATCTTCAAAAGCTCCACAACTAATTTCTCATTTAAAAATTGTTCAGCAAATAAAGGCCATGTTATCATTGGCACACCAAAGCACACACTTTCTATTGTTGAATTCCAACCACAGTGTGTCAAGAATCCTCCAATTGCATTATGAGAAAGTATTAAAATTTGTGGTGCCCATCCCTTAATCAAAAGTCCTCTCCCTTTAATCTTTTCCTCAAAATTTTCATCTTGTAACCACTTTTCCACTGCTGAAAAATCTTTGACCACCCAAATAAATGGTCTATTTGATGCTTCTAAACCCAACCCAATTTCCATTAATTGTGATGGAACAAGCCTACATAAACTACCAAGACATACATAAATAACTGACCTTGGTTTCATTAAGTTAAGCCATTCCAAGCATTGATTCTCTTCAATAGAAGCCTTATTACCTCTCTCAAATTTGTCTAAACTCTCTTTGTTGCACAAAGACACTGGACCTATACACCAAACTTTCTTGTTCATCACCTTCTGATATTCCTCAGCAGACCCTTGTTCTAATTCCTTAAAGCTATTTACAACAACTCCATGAGAAGACATTTCAGCTTCATGCATTTTATCTCTATAGTCATCAAGATCAGGTAGAGAAACAAATGTTCCTGGAAGTTGTGCTCTTGTTATTTCAATCCTTTGACTTTGAGGAAGTCCAGGTATGAGAAAAGGTTCATAGTCAGAGTTTACAGAAAAGTGAGCATTGTGTAGTTTGATATTATAGGAACTTAGTAATGAAAAACAAGACATGCCATGGAAAACAAGCCTTGGAATGCTGAATTTTTGTGCTGTTAAGGATGTCCAAGAGAGACACTTATCTGATATAATGCAACTAGGTGGAGAAACATGGTTTTGAAGGTAGTTTTCTAAGGGTTGTTGAAGTAAGTCAAGTGCATTGTAGAATTTTCTGAGTAGGTTTCTTGATGGCAAAGTGTCTAGATTCTCACACCCTAATGGAAGCCCTACTTTTTGGCAAGGAAATGGGATTTGAAGGAGATTAATTGGAAGGCCTGAATCTGCTGCTCTACTAATTATTTTCTCAAATCTTGATGCATTTTGAGGAGTGGTGACCAAAGTCACCATCACCTTTTGTTCAGCTAAGATCCTTGCCATGTCTATCATAGGGATCATGTGGCCTTGAGCAAACAGTGGAACTAAAACAAAGTGAGGATCATGCTTCAATTGATCAGAGGCCATTGGTATCTTTATTCAGTTGCTCAAAGTGACTCTAACATGGTTTTAATGGTTACTTAGCAGCATAATTAGTTGTTGCGGTTGTTAAAGTAGTGCTAACATTTTGGTGTAAACAAAGTGATCACGTTCACATACATGTGTTGTCTGAGTCACTCGATGACCTTGACTTTGAATATTTCAAAAGTGGACATATATGCAGCGAGCCTTACGATGAAACTACCTGCATAATTTTTTGTTTACTTGATAATAATCTCACAGTCAAAAATATACGTATATTGCTTGACTTACGGTAGATTCCACGTTGATTGGGTCAAGGGTACGTTGCGTTGCGTGACAAACGAGCTAAACTATAGTATTGTATTTTGGCAAAGCCTTTTTTTTACCCCCCTCTCTTAGAGTCCGTACCAAACCGACCATTTTACCCCTAATTTTTTTAAAAGCTTTTGGAATTACTTGTTTATACATAATTACGGAACACATTCTTCAGAAATTTTTGGAATTACGTCTAAACACATAATTCCGGAACGAATTATGCAGATATTTTCGGAATTATGTCTTATGAGATAATTCCGGAACACATTTTTGACTTCCGGAATTATGTCGTTTGAGGTAATTCTGGGAAAATGAAAAAAATGCGTTCCGGAATTATCCCATAGGACATAATTCCGAAAGTATTTTTTTTAATTGAAACTTTATTTTAATTAATTAAAAACGCAGATTACTTTGATTGAAAAACGGATTACAACAACAGAAACAAACATAAATATTAAAACATGACAGAAACAAATACAGATTAATTAAAACGTTCAACTACTGTGATGGTGGAGTTAAACGGCGAATGATCTCGGCGACACTCCATGTGGTTTCTACGTACAAATTCATAGGACTAAGATATCGAAAGGCGTCATAGATGTTCATCATGGCTTGCACGTCATCGTCGTTCTTCACATCCATTGTGGACCAGCGAACACATCCATTATACCTAAATGGGTATATTTATAGCGAAAGATCTGAAACCCTAAACAGGATTTCCACCGTTGATAAAAATGTCGATAAAATCTAGACCGTTGAAAGTGTCGGCAACATCAAGGCCGTTGAAAAGTGTCAGTAAAATCAAGACCGTCAAATAATAAAGTCATTGAATAAAATATATTATATATCAATTGGGCTGGTTGGTGCAATATGGCCTGGAGCTAAAGAAGTCCATAACTGAAGACGTCCAACATATGGATATAACCACGATCTAGCGTCTGGTGAAGCATAAGCAGACCAAGATCGATGAACAGGAGGTAATGGACTAGTAGAGTTCAACATAACCTGGACCCAATGAATCCCATGGACAAACCCAATACCGACCAACTAGCTCTGACTAGCCACATATTTGCCTCTCAAAGGCAAGAATGTTCATGACCGACCATCTGTAGGTGATAACGCAACCGAGGCTATGTGATATCTGGTTGCTATAACGTGCCCCATACCAGGCATTGTCATCCACTTTTCAATCGGTTGATGCTCTGTATCATAAGCAACTAATGAATCCCTAACTGGCTGAAGGTTGTCACCAATCACCTGTGAGTATAGATCATAATGTGTGTCTATCTCTTCAATCAAGTCACGACGAACTAATGACAAGTTGTGCTATGAGTAGCCAAGTGAGGCAGCAATACATCTATAGCCCCAATTTCCATCCCCGACTACATCAATAATGTCATAAATGTATGAGTGGATGTGTTCCGGAAGGTGACTTACCAAATGGATGTCATGTTGTGCCCGCTCCTTTGATGTCCTCTATGACGGTAGCTGGGAGAGTTGATGTGATGACCGCTGGGGTGGTTGCTTTGATGACTTTTGGGAGGGTTGCCTAACTGAGCTCTGGCTGTGATTCTTCAAAGACTCATCCACGTGCTCAAAATATGAAGGATCTCGCTTCACATCATACTGTTTCTTCTTCTTTGATGCACCCTTCGTCTTCACTTTGGATTTAGGTGGAACCATAGATGTAGTGCTTGGAAAGGCAAATTCATCAAGACCTTTCTTAAATACAAATTTCTCCTCAAGATCCATACCATTAAACCGCTTCCAAATTGTCTCCATAGTATAGCTTATGTCACAATCTTTTGATGCTTGTTTGATGCGCTCCTCATCCAAACCCTCCAAACTGAGCCTCATCTAATGGGATTGGACGACCCACTAGGTGCATATAACCAAGATGGCAAGCACAAGGTAACCCATGTGTAACTTTAATCGTGCAACCACAACGAGCTTTATCAGTACCCACTTGAGACAACATGCTGTCAAACTCATCAGCAATATGATTCAATGCATTTATCGAGACCAAACCACCTAGATCCTTGTAGAATGGAGTGTTGTGCCGGGCATCCACTCGGTTGATGCTTTTTTGAAAAGAATCCACAATCTTATCAATTTGTGCATTCACCATACCGTGCATCGACTCCCAACATCTGCATAAATTTCCTCCACTAAAACCCAATGCTCTCTTCATTAATGCCCAATAGGCTACCTCGACCCTATTAGTTGTTGTATTCCCAAAGTGTCTCACCCTATCAGTCCACGGTCCAACAAATCTCTCTTTGTGAGGAATTAACCAAGTGTTGTTCACATAAGTCACAACCTGGGGTACATCGACACATGATTGTTCAAATTCATTCAACCGGTCATAAAACTCCTCCTCACTTGTAGAGTCAACTATAAACTTCCAAAGCCCCATCACTGACTTGACTTTATCGATCTCCCTTCACCGCCTGCTTACACTTAGCATTGACATTCTTGTTTATGTGATACCGGCAAAGCAAATTCAGACTCTCAAAAAACACGACTTCTATAGCATTCATCAATGATGTTTCTCTGCCGGTGAGGATCAATTGAGGAGGTGGAATATCTACCACCATCAAATCTCTCAATGTCTGCAATACCCATCTATAATTATCATACCGCTCTGCAGACAAGTAAGCAAATGCCACTTAAAATGTCAACTCAGTGGAAGTGACACCAACAATCTCCAAGAGAGGCAATCTATATTTGTTGGTTTTGAAGGTTCAGTCCATAATCAAAATCCTAGGAAACATCCTTAATAACTTGATAGACTCAGGGTGTGCCCACATGATCTCTTTAACAACATCAGTGTTATCAGGTCGTCTTGTCCAACACAAATAATGTTTAGATTCTCCCAGTCTCATAAGCTCCTGTATCTCAATTCTATAACCTATTCGGCTTGATTGGAACGTGCCGCGGGTTCTATACAGCTGCGAGATAGTACTCAAGTTGTTCGAAAATCGCTTCTTAATTGCATCATATTTTTCTGCGCTTTAACATTCAACAGCAAATGCTCTTCAACCAAAGATCGCTCCTCCTTATTAAACCTCCCAAATATTGCAAGCCCGAGACACGTTTTATGAGGCACATGCTTGTGTATTCCACACATAACTCTGATTTTCCAATCCCAATCAGGAGGCTTCAATGGTGTAGCTTTCAGCCTAAAAGGACAACCAGACTTCTTTGAGGACCTCGCTCTAGAACACCCAATGTCTACTCCGACATATCTACCATGTTTCTCGCAACCCAAAACAATTTTATTCTTCTTCCCTTTACCATTCATGGTGGACTCGGATCGAAGAATGATAACAACCACTCTGTTGAATTTCCCAATATTTCTAGCCCAACGTACGATATTATCACGAGTAGCAAAAATCTACAAAATAATCATAAACATAATTAATATCTTATAAATAATCATAAACAAGAGGATGACCTTTAGGGAGATATGTACCTCTAGTGATAAATTCGTTCGATAAATCCATAGTAAAGGGAAAGTTGTCATTAGCTGTAGCCATATCTATAAAATAAATAAATTAACCGTTAATTATAAAAATTTAAAAAAAAACTTTCCGAAATTATGTCCCTAAGACATAATTCCGGAAGGTAAAAATTTAAAAATTTCGGAATTACGTCTAAAGTGATAATTTCGAAAGGTGAAAAAAATAAAATTTCCGGAATTACGTATTTTTACATACTTCCAGAAGGCAAAAAATTTAAACTTTCCGGAATTATGTATATTTACACAATTCCGGAAAGGCAAAAAAATAAACTTTTCGGAATCATCAAAATTAGATAATTCCGGAATACATTTTTAAGGTTCCGAAATTATCCACTATACGTGTTTCCGGAAAGATAACGAAAAAACGTTTCCAGAAAGTTAATTATCCACTGTAAGGTTCAGGAACACATTTATAAGCGATATATATGCTGTATTGTTGTGTCCATGATGCCGTAGCTATCATGTATTTTTTTTTTATTTTTTTTAGTGAAATAAAGCTATCATGTATTATCATAGTGAAATTTTAGTACTTATATTAATACATCGATGTTTTTTTTAGATAGACAAAGTCGTTAGTAATTAGTGTGTTAGTTGTTAGTGGGGAAGGGGGAGCAGGGTTCGAACCCTACACGCTTACGTTTTTCTACTAATAATGTCTCTTTCACTCAACCACACGAGCTACCTTTCTGGAACCATTACATGGATGTTGAATTTTTTTAAAAGTTAATTTCTTTTTTTGGCGTGTAGTATGTAGTTTCACGAGATTTTCTCATTTTTCTTTTTTTTGACAATAAGTTTCTCATTTTTCTTAAGAATGACGTGTGTGTTTTTTGTTGTACAAGAAGTAAATACATGCATATAAATTATAATTAATTAAGCTATGTCTTTGGGCCGTTCAAATTAGATATCGGCTTTACCGATTTTATATTACAATTCTAATTTGTTCACACCTGAATTTTTTTTTACATTTTGTCGCCCTCTTTTCTTTTTGTCAATTACGTCAAAGAAGCTATTGGTTCTACTTCCATAGGATTCGTTTTATATTCACATGTACATCTCACCCTAAAATTTCTGAAACAAAAAAAGTACCTTAGTCTTGTTGTGACTCTTGCTCTAATTGTATGCTGTTAGATTTGCCATTGATATTGGAACCTTGGGTTCAGTTCATTTTTTTGGGAACTTCGTTTGCTTTGCAAACAGGTAAGTATTGCAATGGACATTACTTGACAACTTTTTTTTTCCCGTACATTGTTTGGCGAACGATGAACAACCCAAGTAAAAAAATGTAACATTTAGTATAATTCTCTTTCTAATGTTTATAATGATTTTTACATAACATATATTATAATAGCCTCACAACACTGTTTCTCAACAAGAATTTTGAATTTTTTGAATACTTCTAACACATTACTCTTCCTCTTAATTAAATAAATCAAAAGTTTTCTAATAAAATCATCAATAAATGTCACAAATTATTTGTTTCCTCCTAGGGTTTCATGTTGTATAGGGCTACACACATCATAAAATATTACCTGGAGTTTCTTCTTTGACCTTATTGGCAGTTGTTGGTTGAAAGAACTTCTAGGCATCTTGCTTTCCAAGCACTCTTCACACACTTCACTTGGTAGATGTATATGAGGAAGACCTTTCACCATGTTTTTCTTTTGGAGAATACTCGAATCTCTGAAGTTTAGGTGGCCAAACCTGTGATGCGACAACCATTCCTCTCTGTCAACAGAGGTAGCCAAACACTGCTGTTTCATGACTACATTCAGTACAACCTTGAATGTTCTACTACTGGATAGTGTTACTTTCACTAGCAACTTGTTCTTTGCATCATAAAATCTCATGATATTCTCCTCCATTATAGTCCTATATCCCTTCTCCAATAGTCGGCCAATACCCAACAAATTACTTTTCATTCCTGGTACATACAACACACCATAAATGAAATTGTGGTTCCCATCTTTCCTTTTTATCATCACTTTACTAGAACATTCCCATCTAAGATTAGGAGATTATTGAGATTTCCACTGTCGTTTGAAGAACTCACACAATCAAGTGATTGTTCCTTCCCTTTCACTCGTGTTTAGGCTTGAATTTAGGATTTCTGGCTCTCTCACCAACACTCAATTGATGAAACTTTCTCTCAAGATCACCAATCACTCAATTTTAGGGCTTCACTCACCCTTAGTTTCTCTCGAAATTGTGCTATGAATACCAAATGATGGAGGCACACGAAGAGCAAGAACATAAGTGGAACTATCTCAAGAAAACTGTGTATTTCACAAATATGTTACACAAGTATTAATATGTTTCTGCTATAGACTAACTGAATTACAAATTATGTTATGAATACTAACTAATTAGCTAACTCATTACACTTCAATATATTTTCCTTAAGGTGTTGTTACACACTTAAAAACGCTACAACATCACACCAGTATCAGCTACTACACCAAAGCAGCTCACTAACACTTATGCAAGGAGCTAGTTTACACACACTCTAACAAATAGGAGAGAGACTGAAAGGGAGAGAGAGAGAGAGAGGGAGAGAGAAAAAGAAAGAGGTGAGCAAGGGAAGTCATGAAATGAGAAGATTTAAGAGACACAAGAGGAGAGAGGTGGAGAGAGGGAGAGAGAAAGAGAGATTAGGGAGAGAGGTCATGAGATGAGAGAAAATAAGAGAGGTGAGAGGCGAGAGGTAGAGAAAGAAAGAGAGAAAGAAGAGAGAAGAATGAAATAGGAGAGAGAGAGAGAGATTATTGAGTAAGAAATAAAAATAATATTTTTGTATTTTTTGGGGTGAACAGAAAGTTGTACTGTGGGACATAAAGTTGTGCTGTGGTTTTGTGAGGGAAATGAATTTGAGTTTTTGTCCAGTCCCTTGTCCCCACTTTTATCCAGTACCATGAACAGTTTTCAAATCAAACAGAGTACGACTGAAGTTGTCCAATTCATTCCCTGATATTCCTCTTCTTGGTGTTGTCTCATATTTATTTCCCGCCTCTTCTGTTCACTTACTCTCTAGTAGTTAGCTTTTTTCCCTTTTAGCTTAGTTTTTTCTCTTGGTGTATTTTTAAAGGCTCTGCTTGGCCTTCATGGCTTGTATTTGGATTAGTGTTTTTCCTCCATTCACATGATTGAACAACCTCTCAAACCCTTCATAGAAAGGGGGTGTCAATGATGCTGAGCTAAGTGGTTATTAATACAATTCTATATTTATCGGAAAAAAATGCACCCGAAGTCTGTCAATGATGTGATTAGTCTTGAACTAAGTTCTTGTGGATCAATAAAATTCTTTTTTGCTTTTACAAAGAAAAAGTTATACATACACAGATAAGGACACAAATATTAAACAAAAATATAAAATTTTAAGATATCAAATAAATAGTTTGTAACCAAACCACATGTGCTAATTATCAAATTCATAGCATTGATGATGTCACGCGTGTCTATTAAATTTAGTTTTTGTCAACTTAGACGCAATGATAAATTAATACCACGTATACACTATTACACGGTCACACCTGAGTTCGAACTCGAGAGTCATCATATCCTCATATTTTTGAAATTGTCAATGCAACTAAGAGTAGATCATCTCTTACAATTCATTTAAAATATCATATGCATTTTTTATGAGATGGAATGTGAATGCAAAATTAAATCCTGTGAGGATTGGGTGCGCCCAAGGATTGATGGTGTTTCCTTTCTCAGCTCTCATAAGGTGACCATGGCTTCCTCATTGCTCCATTCTCCGGTTTTGTCCTTTTGGTCAATCACCAAGGGTATCATGCTAGTCTTTTGAAGGGTTTCACTTCTTCACTCTTGTTCCCCCTCAGCTCTTAATTAGGGGATTTTATACCTATATATCTTTCTTGGGGTGTCTCTATAAACTTGCTACCAAGGTCTGTGGTGTCTCTATAAACACGCCCAGTAAAATAAGTGGGCTAGACCAACAAATATGATCCCGGAATAATTTTAGACTTTATTTGACAAAGATTTGATTTGGCTTGACGTCCAAAAAGTGATCTTGAGTTGTTATATTTCTTTTGTTTTGTAATGAGAATATTTTGTGATATAAATAGTTACTATATTATTTTGTAATGGGATAAAAAAGAACTTTATACTTTAAGGGTCATATATTTTTAATTAGTTATTAGTTTTGGGATGTGAACCTATATTTTTGGTGATAAGTTCTTGCATATATCCTCTTTGAATACTATATTTTACATACTAAATGTTAATATATATATATATATATATATATATATATATATATATATATATATATATATATATATAGAGAGAGAGAGAGAGAGACTAGTATACTAATTCGTGCGATGCACGGGAAAATATAAATTCATATTGTTATTTTGTGTAAAGTTAATTAATAGGTTTAAAAATATAATTGGATTCGAAAATACATTAAATAACATAATAAATTCTATGGAGTACAAGTTTTGACCCAAGGATCAATTCATTTAGCCCGCAACCCGTATAGAGTTGGGTTGATAAATAGTGACCCGAAATATATGTCCCAGCCTAACCTAGTGCAAAATTGTCTTTAGCCCGAACGGGCTGACCCAAATGGATTAGGCCAGCCCGAGCTGACAACTCTAGGTGGTTGTTGCCACCAAACTTGAGTTTGGACAACTAGAAGTGCTTCCATTCAATTATATGAGTGTTTAGATTTCTTTAGAATTGATTCTACATATTCTATATTGATATTTCCCATTCTTGGCCTTTGTAGCGACCGAAAAATTCGGGAAAGGATTCTTCAAAGGTTTTAAGATGAAGCCGCCACCAAAGTTTAATTATAAAGGGCAAACGTTGATAAATCCCTTTGAAATGGATAAGGGTCTTTGAGACCAGATTAGGATTCGGGAGTCGTTTATGTGTGGGGAAGGTATTAGCACCCCATGACATCCTTTCGAAAAAGGTTACCTTTGACTAATTGTGCAAAACTATATTAACTTTAAAAATACTTATTTCCCTTTTATTAAAATAATGAATGAAAAGACTTGATGAAATTTATTTATTTATATTTTCATTGAGAGCTAAAAAAAGAAACGTTTTAGAAAAGACTAAAAAAAGGATTTTCATTATTGCACTTGACAGATGTGGGCCCCCATCTGCTCCTACGTATCTCCGGGTAGAGAATCAAAGGCTACGTAGTTCTTGGTAGAAAATATTTGTGTGTTTATATTTTTTTTATTATTTGAAATGTTTTTGGAAATTGAAGGGCGCTCGTAATAGCCAAACGAGTAAACTCAGAGTGACCATTGCAAATAACCAGTTTGTAAACTGAAGCATGTTCACAAGAATCAAACAAGTTAAACTCAGGGTGATCATCGCTAACAACTCATATTTGACTATGAATTTGATTTTTTTGAGAACCCTAAATGAAAATGTGACATCACAAATTAGTTAAAATCGAATAAAGGGGAGTTGGGCTCACTACTAGCAAAATAAAGAGTGGGCTATAAGACTCAAGACTCAAACATCGAAGTGGGTAGCTCATAATTAATTATTCAGAAGAGGAGCTGCATGAATAAAACAAAGGGGGTTCAAACAGTAAAAATAAACAGATTATTTTTGGTACAATAAAGAAAAGGTAAAACAAATAGATTTAGAAAAGTTTATTATTTAATAAAAACAAAAATAGAATAGTAAAAATGGGAGGGGTTCACGATGCACATGAGAGAGGTAAAATAAGGGGTCAGATTTCCCTTGTTTCCTTATCTGATTATCACATATATTTTTTAGAATCCCAAGTAGGTAGCTCAGTTGGCGAGCTAAGGGATACCGAAGGAGTGCACCAAATGAGTGCAAGAAGGAGGTCCCGATATTTTTTAGAAAAAGAAAAAAAGAATATCAAATGATGAAGTAAAATATATATAAAGTATATAAGAGTAACATTAGCATTTGTAACCCTAAATTACAACAATCAGCCGCAACAACACTCTCCAGGGAGAGAGAAGAAAAGTTGCGCAGAGGAGGAAGGAAAAATGGGAGAGAGAGATAGAGAGGGAAAACTCGTGGAGATGAGAGAAAGGGGATGGACCGAGTTTTAAGAGGGAGAAAGCTCGCAGTGGTTGTGGTGGTTCTGGTGGTTGTTTACAGTGGTGGTAGTGATGGTGGTGCGACGGTAGAGAGAAGGCCACGGTTGGGTCGTGAATAATGTTGAGATTGGTCGTCGCCGGAGGGAAATCCATAGTGTGGCGCCGGCGACGGTGAGGGAGAGAGAGGTGAAGTGCGACGGAGGGAGGAAGGAAAAGGGGAAGACAAAGGTGGTGTAGTGGTTGTTTCGCCGGAGGAAACGACCGGAGGCGTCGAGGGCGAGCGTTTCACGCCTGGGGGGGAGCGCCGGCTACGGTGGTTGTGGTACGCGAGGTGAGAGATAGAGAGAACGATGGGGAAGGGCGCGAGAGAGGGGTGGTTTTTGTGGTGGTGCACGGTGGTTCTCGCGGTGGCTTACGGTGGTGGTGACAGTGGTGTTTTGGAGGTGATGCTCTGGTAGTGGTGGTGCCAACGGCAACGGTGCTGGCGGCGGAGATGTGGTAACCGGTGATTCTCTCCCTCATTTTTCTATTTTTTGTGTGTGTATTATACTTTCAATTTCTCATTCTTTCATTTGGATCTATGTTAATGTGAAGATGTGGTGTTGGGTTTTGGGTTAATAACGGAGGAGATAGGGTGAGGTGGTGGTTTGTGGTGGTGATTGGAGAGAAAGGGTCGAAGGTGAGGTGAGGGTGATGCTTCTGTATAGAGGTATTTTTGCTTGTGTTTTTGATTTGTGTTAAAGCTCTTTTCTTTCACTCATTCCCTATTCCCTTCTATCTTTTTTGGAAATAAACCTCTTCCTATTCGTCCCCTTCCTTTTACTGTTCCCCCATTTACTGTTGATATGCACTGGTCTTTATAGTCCAATATGTGTGGTGTAGGTGTGGTTTAGAAGCAGGGGAGCAAAACTCAATAGAGGACAAAAGCATAACAGCCACTGAGGAAAAAAATAGAGCTCCAATGGAGTGGAGGCGTTGGCTAAGATGTTTTTGCCTAATATGGGAAAAGCAAAAGGATAAGGAGAAAGCATGTTGACTCCATTCTCAAAATATTTTTCAGCTAGGGCAAAACCAAGGGCACCAGCCCCAGTCCCTCTTTTATTTGAATTCATTTTAATTTTTTGTACCTTTTACTTTTTCATTTTTGTCTATGTTTATCAAACATGTAAAACAATTACTTTTGTAATAAAAAGGCAGCATTGACCATTCAATTTGAATTGTTCATTTGATTTTATTTTTTTATCTTTTGGTTAAGAGAGAGAGAGGAAACAACTAATATTAATAATAAACAGTAAATAATGAGCAGTAAAATAAACATTTGTATATGACGAGAAGCGAACACGCATACGCGACGAGAATAAAAGCTATACACGATTAGGAATGACAGGCGTGAACGACAAACATCATAACGAACAATATTTTGGATTTTTTTTAATAAATTTTAAATTAGTCGTGCAAAAGTCGGGTACAACAGCCTTGTTACTTCATTAAAATTTAATTTTGTAAGATTTTTTTACATATTTTTCTTTAGGGAATACTTTAATCACTAACAAAAAATGGACACTAATTTAGTCTCTGGAAAATAAAAAGAATCCATTTGGTTCTCAATATTCTCAAATGTAGGTCAAATTAGTTCTTTTGAGATTATTTCTTTAAGGATAATTAACTCATTAGGAAATAATTTGAGTCACATTTTCATTTCTCAAGAACAACATTGGTATTTTAACTTTTCATGGAGCAACTTAGTCTCTACATTTTTGCTAGGGATCGTGTATTTAATATTTATTCAATTTTTTCTTATGAGTGCCAATGTCATGCATTTATTAAACAAATTAGAAATTAGTGCACATAATATAGTTTTTTTAAAAGTTGAGGTATTTACTTATGTGGACTACTCGTGGGACTCACTCAAACTGACTTATTGTAATTTTAATTTAGATATTTTATATGCTAAAATTTAATATTTTTGTTATCTATTTTTATCATATATTAAGGTTAAAATATAAATTTAAGTTGAGACTATTTCTGGTAATTTCACACCCAAAAATAATTATGATTCAATCTATCTAAACAACAAAAGTTGTTGAAAATCGGTTTTTCCAAAATTTATACAAACAAAAATTACGTTATGATCAACTCACTTTTAACTAGAATCAATTCTGTAAAATTAGTTTTGGCAAAATCAATTCTCACCACCGTAGAACCAAACACACATTTTCCAATTTGGTTTAAAACAATCTAAACCAAACATCAAGGATATTGCCAAAAAAGATTGAACAAACACGTCCCAAAAAAGGAAACCCATTCTCATGTTGTTGTCCACACGCTAGACGTAAGGATGAATTGTTCAATTTGCACGGCCCTGGAAGCTAAGCCACTGAGGTCACTACAAGCCTGTCCCACAAGTTTTTCCTTTAATTGCGGATGTATTCCAGAGATGGCCATGGAAGTAAGTTGAGATTCTGGAAATGGTACTGAGCACTTTCCGGCCATCTTTCTGAATCTTTCAATGAAGTCAGTCACTGCCTCATCCACCTTCTGCCGTAAATTCATGAGATCGGCTGCGGTAACTTCAGGCTGTGGCCAATAAAATCTGTCATGGAAGCACCTTTCCATGTCTGCCCATGTCTGTATAGAATCGGGTGGGAGAGAATAATACCAAGAGAATGCAGTTTCTGTCAAAGACAGAGGGAACAACTACAACTTATGGAATTCATTCTGGTTTCCTTCCCCACACTGGGCCGTGAATCGGCCGATGTGCTCCATAGTAGATTTACCATCATCCCTGGAGAATGTGGCAAAGTCAAGGGTTTTGAATCCTCTGGGCAGAGGCACCAATCTATCTACCCACTCAGGGTAAGGCTTCCTGTACACCGGTCTATCAAGCGGTTTCAGCTGAACCCCGAAGAACTTCTTAATAGTGTCAGCTATCAAATTAGGATCCAGGAGTTGGGCCCCCGATGGTCTTTCAGGTGGAGGCGTTGGTCGCCACAGTGTATCTGGGGGACCCTGCTCCCCTGGCTGCGGTGGTACCTGAGGTGGAGCACCTGTCCATGGCTGCCCAGGCACTACTTGGGCCAGGTTAACAAAGTTAGTTCCTGGTACAGATGCTTGCATGCCTCAGTGAGGTGGAAGTTGATTCCATGGCTGCTCGGCTGGGGTAACACTCATTTGTGTCTGTATATAGGAACCTGTCGGGTAGGTACTGAGTGCTCCAGAGTACGGCTGACTAGGAGGTAGGCTTGTCGAGCCAGGTGGGCTCTGGGCCCATGGCTGCTGACTCGGGCAATACCCACCGATCTTGCCATTCCCTGATTCCGGGGCGAAGACGTGCCCCCCTACGTAGAACGGGTAGTTAACCGTGGCAGAACATCCATAGGATGGCCCTTGCGGCAAACCCACCGATCCCAGTGCCTCGGGCGGCCATCGGGCCAATTGCACTTGTCCCTGCTGAAGAGAAGTCGTATTAGTGACATTCGCCAAAAACTCCCACTCGGTGAACACTGATGCATGCCTCCCATAGAAGTATAGGAGGATGCCTGCTGAGGTCCAACAAGTTTGGTGTATGGCAGGGACTGATGCGTGCCTCCCAGAGAAGTAGGATGTCCTCCTTGTGGTTGGCCAGGGAAAATGGGGCTAGTAGCATTGCTACCCTGCGCTGCATGCCTGTGCTCCACTTCCTTCGCATGTTGCACTTCATTGTGCACCATAGGTTTAACTATGTCAGCCAATTGTTGGGACACTTGGTAAATTATATCATGTATCCCCATGTCAATTTATTGCCGAATGAATGAGGTGGTCATGACCACAGGCTCCTCCTCTTGGTGAGGCGGTTCATTCGATTCCGCAGTAACCATTGTAGTAGTGTTCCCTGAAACACCTACTGGCTCTGTGATTCGGCCTTTCGCAGCAGTTGCCTTTCTTGAAGTAGAAGGCGAATCCATACTTAGGTTTTTTCCAGAGTGCAGGTGCATATGCCAATGATAAGCCAGTCCAGGCAAATCAAATGCAATGGTCTGTTCACCTGTTCTAGTCCCACTGGGCGTGCCAATTTGTTGTTCCTTGGTTCAAACTCTTAGGTCCTGGACGTGGATTCGGCCAGGGGTTTGAGCAAGTTCTTTGATTCCTCTGTTATTCAAGTGATTGCGCCAAGGAGGGAACTCTGCTCCTTGACTATGGGTATCCTGACTCCTCTAGAAAGGGCCAGGTTAGGTGAGAGGGGATTGTGAGGGTTGGATTATACTACTGGCTAATGCATAAACGTAAAGATAAATGCAATAAAGAAGATAGGTAAAAAATAAACGCAGAGTTTGATTTGATTGATGGTGTCTCTTCTGTACAATTACTCTTCTATTTATATACATAGGCTCTCGTCGGCCACTAACACAGCCAACATTTGCCTACCGTTGGATCAATATAACATCAATGACTACCATTGTCCCTAAGCCCTAAAGAGGTGGAGTAACCGCCCACGATCTCACTAGCACGATTAGTGGGGTGAACTCCCTTACTCCGCTCTTCGAGGCTTCACTCCTTCACTTGATCTTCAACTGCTCCCACGTTCTATCTTCGTGCATGTCTCTTACGTGCCTTCCAAGTAAAACCTCCTTACCTCAGCCACTTGGTTTACTCAGCTAACCTTCATCCTCAGGTAGTAACTCAGGCACTCGAGCCTACCCTGGCCGTGGCACTCTATAGGATGAGGCTGTACTCTCCCTCGGTCTCGCTCATTGCTCCTCGGGCTAACCCCTTCCACGGGGAGTTGTCTAGTGATATTCCCCGAGGACTTCCCTTAATCATTTCTCTCAGGCAATTATCTCCAAAAATCCTTGTCTAGTGACCTGCCTCAGTACTCCATCTCCACTGCCTTCTTCCTTCAGCCCTCGGCCTACGACCTAATTATTTTTGGGTGTTAACAATTGACCCCCTTTTTGCACTGTCGTATGGCCGCGAGGATGTGACTGATAGTGCAAAAACCCTTTAAGATGACTTGATGTGACCGTTTTGAAGTGACTATCCCGCCGTTTCGTGACACTTGGCAGTTTCGCTCTGCGCGGGATGTTAGGGCGAGGCAACGGTTCCCAAAGTCTGCGAAGGCCATACATAGCCACGATCACGCGAGACGTTTCACTTTTGAAAAATGCTTTGCTTCTCCTCTATTTCTTTCTTTACGAGACAACACTCTTTATCTCCGTTGTTATCACCACCACTTCCCGCCATGTCCTCAAACTCAGACTCTCAAAGCCGTGGTCATAGTTAATTATGGCGGAACTAGTAGCCAATCAAATTCTTCTTCTTCTGGACCTTCTCCAGCGACTGCTCCCCTTGAGGTTTCCCCACAGGATATCCTCGTCTCCGTCCCCGGCGGAGTCACAGTACGACCTACCACCTCTTCTGTCAGAGAAGGCTTCAACGTCTTCAAGTAAATCTTCGATACTTCAGCTTATCCCGGTATACCGCTCACCCAAGATTGGTTCAACGCTGACGCCAAGGTGGTAGAGACCAGAGGTTGGGCCAAACCCACCGCTGACTATCATGCCTGGTTCGACAGGATTCATCCTATCAAGAAAGACGCTTGGAAGGCTTGGGGTCTGCGTGACATGATCACCCTCTCTACCTTCACCATTCCTCATAACTTTGACGTTCTTTTACCCCTCTTGGGTTTCTGGTCTTCCACCTTCAATGCTTTCATATTTCCCTGGGGCATGGTCACTCCCACCATTCTAGATGTGGCCACCATTACTAGTTTGCCCCGCGTTCGGCCGTTGCATCAATCCTGCAAGACTTCCCAGGAAGGTGAACTTGGCAGCAGTTCAGGAATCAGACGCTGCAGCGGCAGCAGTTCAAGAAGTAAGCGCTGCAGCGCCACCAACCGCTGTAGCGGCTGAAAGCATTGCTCCACCTCAGCAAAAGAAGAAGAAGGCAGCAAAAGGAGCCCCAGAACCTTCAAGAGCCAGTAAGAGGCTCAAGCAGACTTAATAAGGGAAGAATTATTGGCTTCTTATGCCAGTTATGTATTTTGTACCTTATTTTGTTGTTGTTCTAAGGCCTCTCCCTTTCTTGTCAAGCACGCAGTGAGGACACTGCTGAATTTAATTTCTGGGGGAGGACCTTATGGTTAACAGTGTTTTTAAATTAAGTACAATGATGTTTTTAAATATTTAGTATAATTATGCCATGTTTTGCATGTGTTGCATGTTTTTGAATATTTAGTATGCTTAAATAGAAAGTATGATTAGCTGCATGTTTTAAATTTCTTAGTAAGCAAAAGCTGATTCATATGGCTAAATTTAAATAAGAATTTTTTTGAGTAAGGCAGCATTGTGTAAACAATGAAATGATGTTATTGCTGCTTTTACACAAAATCCAAGCTTAGTGAAGAACCTAGTTAGCTAGGAGTAATCTAAGGATAAAGTTAAGTTTTGGATAACCAAAGGGTTAGTCAAGTTTTCATTAAAAATTGAGAGTTGTTTTAAAAGCTAAGTTTGGGGGAGCATCGGTTATGTTAAGGCTAGGATCAAAAGATGATAAATTGGTCTTTGCAAAATGAAAAATAAAAATGAATGTGGTCTTGAAAAAAGTTGCAAAATATCTTAAATAAATTGCTGAGCTGTTCCAAAAAGCATAAAAAGAAAATGCAAATAAGGAGCTCAGTAATGAAGATAGCATCTAGTTTTAATCATTAAAATCTAGCGCTGCAGCGTCTAAAGGACTTTGAAGCGCTACAGCGGTTGACCACCAGACCAAAAGTTTATGCACTGACCAATAGTCTGAAAAATGCCTAATTAAAGCCCTTTGCTGTGCTTTGAAGCCCCTCAAATCTTGTGTGAAATTGATTATTCCACTCTTCTTTTTGAAAACATTCTTTGCCTAACCCAAAAGAAATCCATTCTTCCCAAACCTTAGAGAAATTCTGAAAATAACTAGGGACTAAGTTGAGCTTTGATGTCACACACTCACAACTGAGCAGTAATGATTCTATTTGAATTGTGGACCACTATGGTGTGTGAAAATGATAAGAATTAGCTTATGAATAAATCCTGTTTAATTTAAAAGCTGCAGCTAGTTATATGAGCATTTTGTCTTGTTCAAGTGTCATTACTTGGGGACAAGCAATGGTTTAAGTTTGGGGGTGTGATAACCCTATTTTATATAGGTTATTTATGCTCCTAATACTTAAATTAAGCTTACTTCTCAAGTAAGCTTAGTACTTAAATATGTGAATATATGAATATTAGAATAAATATAGGTTATAAGTTAATTCCTTAAACCTTGGGCATAGTCAATGCCTTTGTGAATATGTTTGATGTTTTTGCTTTAGCGCTGCAGCGGTATGCTATCTAGGAGACGCTACAGCGTTATATGACGGCTGACCATTGAGATATTTGTGTGGCCACTTGAGGACATGATGAGTCACCACCCTTATCTCTTCCTCTCAGCTGGATTTGTTGACTTTCAAGTGGATGCTAAATTACACTTGGCGCCTCCTAAATGGAACCCATGTGATAGTTGTTGTATTCCATCATTACCACTTTTTGTAAAGTGCTTTAAGGATAATATCTAAGTCTAATAATCATCATGTAATATTATTATTCTATTAAGACTTAGATATTAATTGGATTAATTAAGATTGCTTCTCAAGGAGGTAACGTACGTAGAAAAGTTGTTGTACCTTGGAAGAAGAACTACACACATACGTAGTAGCTATTCTCCATTGATGCACTACTTTTAAGCTTTTATTTTTAGAATAGTTCTTCAAGTTTTTTATCCAAGGTTTTGCTCACGCCTCAACTTCATCTCTTGTATGCTACTTGGGATCATTGGAGTGCATCTTTTGCAACCACTCTTCTCTTGTCTTCATACGGTAATAGATACTCTCTAGTTGTATTATGTTGACGGAACTTGTGATGAGCTAACTTTGTTGTAGTTGGATTGTTCTTGGTATGTAATGAACCTTGAGTAACTTTTGTATAATATTATGATGTTTGTGTTTTATTCCTTGTGTCATAATACTTTCAATCTTGGTTTGGGAATGATCAACTAAAACAAGGTAACTTTGTGGGTACAGACATGGTTCACAAAGAGAACTCAAGGAATAATATGAATGAAAACCCTTTAAAGACATTTAAAGGAAGCACTACTTAACTCTAGACATAGGGGAGTAATAGTTCATAAGGCAAATGTTGTAAGATCTTAATATACAGGGGTAAAACTTATTTAGAGCCTAGACATAGGAGTCTTGTAACATAGCCCTGGCGAAAGTGACTGAAAGGCACGCCACCAAGGCGCTACAGCGTCTACGGATTCTTAAGCGCTACAGCGCTTAACGCTACAGCGTCTAATATTATATGAACATTACTCTTGGGAACTTACATACTATTGAGCTATCCAACTCACCTTTAATTACTTCAAACTTAATACTGTTTCATCACAACTTATGATGTTTACAACTCTTCACCTTTACTTGTTACTTAATTCTTTTCACTAAGCTTCTAATCACTTAAACTTCATAGATTAATTCCAATCCCTGTGGGAACGAACTTTACTTATCAATATATTACTTGTTGCGATTGTGTATACTTGCACATCACCTTTTCGCACAACAAGTTTTTGGCGCCGTTGCCGGGGATTGCATTTAATTTTCATTGTTTAAGTTTTTAGTGAACTTAGTGCCTATTTTACACTGGTGTGTTGTTTCTTGTTGCTGCAGCAGTAAGCGCTACAGCGTATGCCCAGGTCTCAACCACCAGAATTTGAACCATACTCAGAACCAGAGAGAAGGTTCAGGAAGCTAAGACATCTTCACAGGCTCAGACCCACCATGTCAGAACATAGCCATAGGACCAATTCTGGTAGAGCTCACACTCTACACGGCAGATCTAGCTCTGGTAGAGGAGGGACTGGACCAGGTGGAAGGGGTAGAGGTAGACATCAACAGCCACCCACTCCAACCTTACATGACCAAGAGGACTGGTACAGACATCAATTCATAAATGAAGGACCTGCTCAAATGGTAAATGACAGAGATAGACCAATGAGGGACTATGCTGTGTTTGATCCACAAACCATGGAGACAAGCATAGCAAGACCTACTCTCAACACAGCTCAGTTTGAATTCAAACCTATGATGTTCCAAATGTTGCAAACAGTGGGACAGTTTGGTGGTGCTCCTCAAGAGTACCCATATTTACACTTAAAGCAATTTTTGGAAGTCTGCAGTAACTTCATCATTCCAGGGGTAAGTGATGATGCATTCAGATTAAAACTTTTTCCTTATTCCTTGAAGGATAGAGCAAAGGCCTGGTTAACTTCTCTAGAGCCTAACTCTATCCATACTTGGAATGAAATGGCTGAGAAATTCTTAGCAAAATATTTTCCTCCAAGTAAGAATGCAAGAATGAGGAATGAGGTTACTGCATTCAGACAAAGAGATGCTGAAACACTGTTTGAGGCATGGGAGAGATGGAAGGAGCTGTTGAGAAAGTGCCCTCATCATGGTATACCTGTGATTATCCAAATGGAAACCTTCTACAATGGACTAGATCCAACAACCAGACAAATGTTAGATGCTTCTTCAGGGGGTGTGTTGTTGAAAACCTCCTATAATGAGGCATGTGAACTGATTGATGACATTGCCACAAATAGCTATCAATGGCCTACAGAAAGGTTAGCTGAGCAAAAGAAGGTAGCTGGTGTGCATGAAATAAGTGAAGTTTCTGCTTTATCTGCGCAGGTTGCCTCTCTTACTAACATGATAAAATCTATGAGCACATCAAACGCTGTAGCGGTTACCGCTGCAGCGGTACATGAACCTACAGTAGTTGTTATTGAGCAAGCCTCTCCAGGGTCAGTAAGCTGTGTATACTGTGGAGGAGAGCATTTGTATGAAGAATGTCCTGGTAATCCTGTCTCTGTGAACTTTGTGGGTTTCAATAAAAACAATAATCCCTATTCAAATACATATAATCTTGGTTGGAAGAACCACCCCAATTTCAGATGGGGAGCCAACAATGCAACAACACCTAATTATAGTGCTCCAGCAAATCCACCAGGATTCCCTGCTCAGAACTACCAAAGACAGAATGCCCCTGTGATAGATAATTCATTGGAAGGATTGATGAAAGGTTTTATGAGTGACTGCAAGACAGCCCTGAAAACTCATGAAGCTTCCATTAAAAATCTAGAAGTACAGATGGGGCAATTAGCTAATGTCCTTTCCCAAAGAATTAGTGGATCATTACCATCCACTACAGAAGCTTCAACTTCAGGTACTGCAGGGAAGGAGCATGTAAAAGCTATAACTTTAAGGAGTGGGAGAGATTTGATAGGATCATCAACTGTTACAGAGGATGAGAATAACAAAAAATCTGAAAAACAAAAAGAACCTACAACAAGCGCTACAGCGCCTGAACCTACCGCTGCAGCGCCTGTTGTTGAGAAAATACCACCATCACCCAAAATCATTCCAACATACCCAGATCCTCCATATCCTCAAAGACTTCGAAAGGCTCATGAAGACAAGCAATTTAACAAATTCCTAGAAGTCCTTAAACAATTGCACATTAATGTTCCTTTGGTGGAGGCTCTCCAACAAATGCCTAACTATGCAAAGTTTATGAAGGATGTGCTTACTAAGAGGAGGAGACTAGGGGAGTTTGAAACAGTAGCAATGACTGGGGAATGCAGCATGTTGATGCAAAATAAGCTCCCACCCAAATCAAAGGATCCTGGCAGTTTTACTATACCATGCTCAATTGGAAATTTTTACTCTGGCCGTGCCCTGTGTGATTTGGGAGCCAGCATAAATCTCATGCCCAAGTCCATATACACTCAGCTAGGAGTGGGAACAGCCAGACCTACCTCACTTACACTGCAGCTAGCTGATAGAACTCTTGCATATCCAGAAGGAATCTTAGAAGATGTTCTAATAAAGATAGACAAACTTGTATTTCCTGTTGATTTTGTAATCTTGGACTTTGATGCAGATAAAGAAGTCCCCATCATATTGGGAAGACCATTCTTGGCCACTGGAAGAACTTTGATAGATGTGCAAAGAGGAGAATTGATCATGAGGGTCAATGACCAAGAAGTCAAGTTCAACATTCTCAATGCTATGAAATTTCCAGGTCCCAACCTTGAGGAGTGCTCCTTTGTTTCTATTATTAACAAAGTAGTTCAGGATCACTTCCAGAAAAGCACAGATCATCTGAGGCAATTACTGGACAGCAGTGAAGATACAGGGTTTGATGCAGAAGCTGCAGAAGAAGAGGAGCAGACAGTCAAAGAAATTTGGTTTAAGAGATATGAATCTTTGGAGCAGGAGAATTCAGACATGAAAAAGGATCTCCCCTCCACTGAACAACCACCAACTCTGGAACTTAAAGAGTTGCCTTCACACCTCAAATATGCTTATCTAGGTAACAATAGTACTTTGCCTGTTATAATTGCTGCTGACCTTTCTGAAAAGCAGGAACAGGATCTGATTCAGACGCTACAGCGGCATAAAAAGGCAATTGGTTGGCAAATGTCAGACATAAAAGGTATCAGTCCAACCATTTGCATGCACAGAATAGTGTTAGAAGAAGGCTCTAAAAATTGCATTGAAGGGCAGAGGAGGTTGAATCCAATTATGAAAGAGGTGGTGAAGAAGGAAATCATCAAGTGGTTGGATGCAGGTATTGTATACCCCATTTCTGACAGTGCATGGGTTAGTCCTGTGCAATGTGTGCCAAAGAAGGGAGGGTAACAGTAATAACAAATGAGATGAATGAGCTGCTTCCAACCAGAAAAATAACAGGCTGGAGAATATGCATGGATTACAGGAGGTTGAATAAGGCAACAAGAAAGGACCATTTTCCATTGCCTTTCATTGACCAGATGCTGGACAGGCTAGCAGGTAAAGAATTTTATTGCTTTCTTGATGGTTATTCAGGTTATAACCAGATTGCAATATTGCCTGAAGATCAGCAGAAGACTACATTCACTTGCCCATATGGCACCTTTGCTTTTAGAAGGATGCCATTTGGCCTGTGTAATGCACCTGCCACTTTTCAAAGGTGTATGATGGCAATTTTCTCTGATTACATTGAAAGATCCATGGAAGTCTTCATGGATGATTTCTCTGTGTTTGGAGAAACATTCCATCTATGCCTATCCAAGTTGGAAGAAATCTTGATTAGATGTGAAGAAACTAACCTTGTGCTGAACTGGGAGAAATGCCATTTTATGGTGCAAGAAGGTATAGTTTTGGGGCATAAGATATCCAAAAAAGGATTGGAAGTGGACAAGGCTAAAATAGAGGTCATTGAGAAGCTATCTCCACCAACCAACATCAAAGGTATTAGAAGCTTTTTGGGGCATGCTGGGTTCTATAGGAGATTCATAAAAGATTTTTCAAAAATCTCCAAACCTTTGTGCCAACTGTTACAGCATGATAACCCCTTTATATTTGATGAACCATGCATATTAGCCTTTGATAAGTTAAAGAAAGCTTTAATAACAGCACCAGTTATTATAGCTCCTGACTGGAGTAAGCCTTTTGAGCTTATGTGTGATGCTAGTGACTTTGCCATTGGAGTTGTCCTTGGGCAAAGGTATGATAAAATTTTTCACTCTATATATTATGCCAGCAAAACACTTGTAGAAGCTCAATTGAATTACACAGTCACTGAAAAAGAACTATTAGTTGTGGTCTTTGCATTTGATAAATTTAGATCATATTTGGTTGGCACCAAGGTAATTGTCTTCACAGACCATTCAGCCATTAAATATTTGATAACAAAAAAAGATGCAAAGCCTAGGCTAATTAGGTGGGTTCTCCTACTCCAAGAATTTGATTTAGAAATAAGGGATAAAAAGGGAGTGGAGAACCAAGTTGCCGATCATCTTTCTAGATTGGAAAGAGACATTGCAGATACAGCAGGTGGGGAGATCAAGGAATACTTTCCAGATGAACAACTGTTGGCAATGACTGATGACTCATCAACTGCTGTAGCGGTCAATGTAACAACACTTGACGCTGCAGCGGCTGAACCAGCAACACCTTGGTATGCTGACATAGTGAACTTTCTAGTTAGCAAGGTGGTACCTGCTGAGATGACCTATCAGCAAAGGAAAAGGTTCTTCCACACAATGAAACAATATTATTGGGATGAACATTTTCTATATAAGAAATGTCAAGACCAGTTAATGAGGAGGTGCCTAGCAGAGGAAGAACAAATTCAAGTGCTACAGCACTGCCATTCTGCACCATGTGGTGGGCATTTTGGTGGTGTTAGAACTGCTGCAAAGGTATTGCAATCAGGCTACTTTTGGCCTTCACTTTTTAGAGATGCTCAAGACTTTGTTAAAAAATGTGATAGGTGCCAAAGAACAGGGAATATTTCAAACAAACATGAAATGCCTTTAACAAACATTCTAGAGGTTGAACTCTTTGATGTTTGGGGAATGGATTTCATGGGACCTTTTCCCCCTTCTCATGGAAACCTATACATTTTAGTATAGCAGTAGACTATGTTTCAAAATGGGTAGAAGCTGTTGCTTTACCCAATAATGATGCAAGGTCTGTGAGCAAATTTTTATTGAAAAACATTTTCACTCGTTTTGGACCTCCTAGAGCTATCATAAGTGATGAGGGATCTCATTTTTGTAGTAAATTAATTGAGACCCTATTGGCTAAATATGGAGTCAAACATAAAATAGCAACTGCTTACCATCCACAAACTAGTGGTCAAACTGAATTGTCAAATAGAGAAATAAAAAGGATGTTGGAAAAGATGGTAGGGCCTTCAAGGAAAGAATGGTCAATACATCTAGATGATGCTTTATGGGCATACAGAACAGCTTATAAAACACCTTTGGGGATGTCTCCCTATAGGTTGGTTTATGGGAAGTCTTGTCACCTACCAATTGAACTTCAGCACAAGGCCCATTGGGCTCTAAAAAAACTCAATTTTGACTACAAGAAAGCAGGAGATGCTAGATTGCTGCAACTGAATGAATTGGAAGAACTTAGGCATTTTGCTTATGAGAATGCAGCAATCTATAAAGAAAAAACCAAAGTATGGCATGATCTAAAACTGATAAAAAAAGATCTCACTGAAGGAGGACAGGTATTGCTTTACAACTCCAGGTTAAGATTGTTTCCTGGAAAGTTAAAATCTAGGTGGTCAGGCCCTTTTCAATTGATAAAAATATATAGCCATGGGGTTGTGGACCTCTATGATGTAACAACTAATACCACCTTCAAAGTGAATGGCCAAAGGGTTAAACAATATTTTGGTGAAAATGTGGTAAGGGACAAAACCACAATTGAGCTTAAAGATCTCTAATTTGAAAGAGAAAGTCTGGCTGCAGACTTTAAAAGCAAGCGCTCTTGGGAGGCACCCCAAGGATTCTAACAAAATTTTTATGTTTATTTTTTATGCAGGAAATTAGGACAAACGCTGTAGCGGTTGCTTATAACAACGGCGCTGTAGCGCTTATCTTAGAATCAGGGCTGGGTGTGGTCAAACAAAAAAATAAAAAGATCTTGCTCAGGGTGAGCTGGCACTGTACCCCCATCCCTAGCCTGACAAGCACGTGCACCTACTCACCTGCAATTGTCAAATCAACAGTTTCATCTTCTCTCTCCCACTTCACTCACAAAACCGTAACTTTAATATCCACAACTCCCCACGCCACCATTTTCTTTTCTCTTTCTCTTTCCTAAATCTCTGAAACTGCTCGCAACCGTTACACTCACCACTCATAACTTCCATTCCTTCTTCTTCCTTCGTCCCAACACACACCAACATTTACCAAAACACCCAGAAACAAATACGCAAAGCTCTTAACCAACCATGACAAAGAAACAAGCCTCCCTAAAACGATCTGGTAAGGGAGCTACTAAGAAACCAGAACCCTCAAATCCTACCAAAAACACCATGGCTAAGGCAACTCAAGATCCTCAGAGGTTTTGGAAGATGGATTTCATAGCTGAAAGAGGATTCAAGACAGAAAGTGTTCCTGAGGCGTTTTCAACCGCTGTCACAGCGTTGGGATGGGAGGGCTTCTTTAAGCATCGAAAAGACTACATGACGTTGTCATACCCCAATTTTGTCCGGCTTAGGTCCAAACCCTAATTTTCCACACAAAAATAAATTAT
This sequence comes from Astragalus membranaceus, assembly GCA_039519185.1. Classification (NCBI taxonomy): domain Eukaryota; kingdom Viridiplantae; phylum Streptophyta; class Magnoliopsida; order Fabales; family Fabaceae; genus Astragalus; species Astragalus membranaceus. The sequence goes on along the minus strand of CM076847.1, from coordinate 91,121,866 downwards.
GCATTGCATTTTGGGTCCTAGAAACCATTCCAAAGTTTTTGAAATCATTTTTAGGGTTAGAATGCACTTTTTGGGAAATTAGGGTTTTTAGGGTCAAAAAGGGCATTTTGGTCATTTCTCACAAAAGGGCTTATAAAAATAATTTTGCATGAAAATATTTTTTAAACCTCATGCATGCAAGATAAAATAGGGCAAGCACATGTGTTATGAAAATATTTTTATGCATATAATATATTCTTGACAAATAAGGAAGTTGTCCATGTTTTTAGGAAGGCACTCAATCGATTACATCATATCCTTCATTCAAGCAAATAATCGATTATTCCACTCCTTTCAGTCAGGAGCATAATCGATTATTCACTCCTCTCCATACAGGCCAATAATCGATTATCACCTATTAAGGAAGCAACTAATCGATTATGCCATCTTTTAAACTAAGCCTATAATCGATTATGAAGTATTTTTGGAAAGTGTCAACATATTTTTGAAGCACCTAATCGATTATACCAAGGCTATAATCGATTATCCTCCTGAAAATAGTCAAGAGCATAATCGATTATTGACTCTGAAACCCAAGGCACATAATCGATTATTGAATCTGAGATCCAGAGCACATAATCGATTATGCATACCAAGTGTTTTTCAACATAATCGATTAGCCTATTTCCTAAAATAGATCAAATCTGATTTCCTATAAATAGGACGCTCATCTTTCATTTCAAAACGGACCGATTTTCACGAGATCAGAGAAAAAACCCATTTTTCTCGAAATCTCTCACATTTTAGAAAAACTCTTCTACGCTTTATTTTTTCGCTCTATTCGTTCCGTTGGTCCGTCTGAGCTGATCTTCTGCAAGAGTTAGTTGGAGTTGCGTTCTTCAAGTGGTAGTATCTGCCTTCATCAGAGGTATTTCTGTCTTTTATATTTGTTGATATTTAATCGTTGTGATCCATGCCAAAATTGCCCTATGTGATTTAACTTAGTTATAGTGTCATTGTTGATGATGAACCACATGATTCCCACTTATGCCTAGTGCATCATGTTCTGAGTGGTGAAGATGGTCTCAGATGATTCAACCCTTTTAGTTTATATGATGATTGGCAATGTGATTCACACTTGTGCACTTGTGCACTTAATCTTAAGTGTGAGGATTGACCAAAGTGATTCAACATTCTTTGATACTTTGGTCGCTAAATAATTTGCTTTCCTATGCTCGCCAATGATCATGATTGAGGCAACTCTTTTGCTTAAGCTTACAGTGTCATCGTCTACTCTCATATAGAATATCATCAATACTTAGATAGGTCCATTCCTTACATTGCATCTTCCACTAGATGTGCATTTAGAATCCCTTGCGTTTTGTAGAAATATTTGAGTATGGTTCTCGCCTAGCATCTTCCACTAGATGTGCATTTAGGTTCAATCTCGCCTACTCTTGTATTTTGCTTAATGCCCAATTCAAGCTCCTTCTTTGCCTATCTATGTGTTGTGATCTAATATGTGTAGTTTAGGCTTGATTTTTGTTTGCGAATTCAAATATTGTTGCTTAATGATTTGATTCCACTGATTGTGTTATGCTTGAATCCACCAATTCTTTCTTACATTCATTGTTTTCATTTCTAAACGGCCGGGCACAAAAACGGTTACTAGTGGCAATCCATCGCAACCTTTGTTGGTTTGATTGTCATGAAAGCCTCAATTTCAAAAGACGTTTCAAAAAGATTTTCATTTTTAAGGCTCGTTAGAACTACGTCGCTTTGATTCCCATTTGGGATACGTAGGAGCGAGTCACGTTCTCGTCAAGCGCAACAAATAAAAATCCTTTTCGCAACCATAAACAAATCATTTTCATGAAACAAATAAAAAAGAATCATTTTCAAACCCATTGTTGCCAGTAGCTCATCAGAGCCTTTGTTCGTTTAGCTATTAGTGGCAATGTCCTTTTCTCATAAGAATAATAAACGATGATCCATCATAACCTTTGTTAGTTTGATCATCGTGCAATCAATCACTTTCAAAGACCACTTTCAAAAGAGCAAATAAAAACGGGTTGCTACTAATAGTCAATCGGAACCTTTGTTCGTCTGACTAGTGGTATTGACCCTCATTTTCTAGAATATTTAGCGGTGATTACCCATAACCTTGGTTAGTTTAATCATTCACTAAATGCTCGTCCTATTTCGAAAACTCACTAAAAAGGATAAAAAAACAAAAACTTTTCAAAAAGACAAAGAAGAACTACGTAGCTTTGAGTTCTCCATCGCACCGGGAGATACGTAGGAGCGGGCCATGTCCCGTCAAGCGTTTTTTCTAAAAAACCATTTTCCCCCCTTTTTCATAATAAATAAAGATTTTCATTAAGATTTTTTCAATAATAAGTAGAGAGGCAAAATTAAGTATTTTCAAGTCAGCACACTAAAACCACACATTTAATTAAAGGTTCCCTCTCAGTAGAGAGGACGTGTGGGGTGCTAACACCTTCCCTGCGCGTAACCGACCCCCGAACCCTATTCTCTAGTTTCGCAAGACCAATCGCTTTCCAAAAAAGGTTTTCCTAATATTTTCCTTAATAAATATTGGTGGCGGCTTCATTGTCTTAGGAAAAGTTGTGAACGAGGAAGGTTCTCCCTCGGGGAATTTTTCGGGCGCAACAGACGTCTTTGGTAAGGGAGTTCTATTCTGGCATTGAAGAACCTCAGGAGGGAAAACCTCAAACCCATTCACTGGTGAGAGGAGAAACTGTAAACTTCAACTCCAGAACAATCAATGATATCTTCCATCTGGGCTATCATGGAAAAGCGTTGGAAACTACTGAACTGGGGAGACGAAGAAATGGAAGCTGTTCGAAGAATGATTTGTGTGGAAGGAGCAACTTGGGACAAATTTGGAGCTGAATACAAAATTAAAAAAGCCTATCTGTGTGAAGAAGCAAATCTGTGGTGTAGTTTCATCAAACACTCCCTACTGCCTACATCTCACACAACATTTGTGGAAAAAGAAAGACTCATCGTCATAGATGCAATAATGCTTGGAGAAAAGATAGACGCGGGTAGATTGATATCAAGAGAGATAGAGAAGTGCAGAGTTAAAAAGGGAGGTAACTTATATTTTCCTTGTTTAATTACTGAGTTGTGTTTGGAGGCTGATGTAGAAGTAGAAATGAAAGAAGAAAGAAGATCCCCTCTTGGGGCATTTCCTTGCATTTTCAAAGTTAAGCAGAAACCTGCCGCTGCAGCGTCTTTTGACTCTCAAGCGCTACAGCGCTTAGAGCTGAAGCAGCAGGTCCTCTGCAAATTTGTGAAAGAAAAATTTGACTGGGAAAAAGCATTGTATGCTCAAATATCCAAAGGAAAAACATCAATTCCCCCTCCTCAATTCCCTGATTGGCTGCTGGAAGAAGAGCCAATTAAAAAGCAAGTTAAAAAGGGAGTTAGGGCAGAAAAGGAAAAGGTTGTGGCTAGTCCATCAAAGAAATCAAAGGCTAGTCCAGCAAAGAAAACAAAGCCTAGCCCAGCCAAGAAAGTGCAAAAAGCTGTAGTAGAGGAGGAAAGCCTAGATTCTGATGACATTGAAAACATTAGTGAGGAAGATGAAGAAGAAACTATTGCAGTTATGAAAGAGATGGAAAAGCAGGATGATGAAGAATCATCAGGAGAGGAGAGTGATACTGAGGAAGAATCTGAGAGTGAGGAAGAGGAGCAAGCTGAAGAAATACAGTGTGATCCAACCCCAAGCCCAAAGAAACCAAAAACCCCCCTGCCAAAACAGCCAATCCACCATCAACCCCCACCACCATCCCTGAACCAACCAAATTACCACCCAAGAAAACACCTGCCAAGCAAGTAACACCAAAGAAGCCTGAACCAAAGCAGCCAGTAACAAAAGAAAAACCCACTGAGCAGCTCAAGAAAATTTATCAGTCATACATAAAGCCTAGAAGAAACCCAGGTGTCAAACTGGCTGAGTACCCAGAAGAAGGTATTCAGCCAGTAGGTGCTGCAGCAACTATGTCTGCAGTACCTAGTGACCCATTACCTGAGGTAAATCTGACAGAGGAGGAATCTGAAAAAGAGGCTGCTGAGGAGCTGGTCAATATGCAGGATGAAACAGAGCCAGTGCTGGAAGAACAGGAGGAAGAAGAGGAGCCAGAGAAAACAGAAGAGGAAGAAGCAGTGCAGGAATCAGACGCTGCAGCGGCAGCAGTTCAAGAAGTAAGCGCTGCAGCGCCACCAACCGCTGTAGCGGCTGAAAGCATTGCTCCACCTCAGCAAAAGAAGAAGAAGGCAGCAAAAGGAGCCCCAGAACCTTCAAGAGCCAGTAAGAGGCTCAAGAAGACCTAATAAGGGAAGAATTATTGGCTTCTTATGCCAGTTATGTATTTTGTACCTTATTTTGTTGTTGTTCTAAGGCCTCTCCCTTTCTTGTCAAGCACGCAGTGAGGACACTGCTGAATTTAATTTCTGGGGGAGGACCTTATGGTTAACAGTGTTTTTAAATTAAGTACAATGATGTTTTTAAATATTTAGTATAATTATGCCATGTTTTGCATGTGTTGCATGTTTTTGAATATTTAGTATGCTTAAATAGAAAGTATGATTAGCTGCATGTTTTAAATTTCTTAGTAAGCAAAAGCTGATTCATATGGCTAAATTTAAATAAGAATTTTTTTGAGTAAGGCAGCATTGTGTAAACAATGAAATGATGTTATTGCTGCTTTTACACAAAATCCAAGCTTAGTGAAGAACCTAGTTAGCTAGGAGTAATCTAAGGATAAAGTTAAGTTTTGGATAACCAAAGGGTTAGTCAAGTTTTCATTAAAAATTGAGAGTTGTTTTAAAAGCTAAGTTTGGGGGAGCATCGGTTATGTTAAGGCTAGGATCAAAAGATGATAAATTGGTCTTTGCAAAATGAAAAATAAAAATGAATGTGGTCTTGAAAAAAGTTGCAAAATATCTTAAATAAATTGCTGAGCTGTTCCAAAAAGCATAAAAAGAAAATGCAAATAAGGAGCTCAGTAATGAAGATAGCATCTAGTTTTAATCATTAAAATCTAGCGCTGCAGCGTCTAAAGGACTTTGAAGCGCTACAGCGGTTGACCACCAGACCAAAAGTTTATGCACTGACCAATAGTCTGAAAAATGCCTAATTAAAGCCCTTTGCTGTGCTTTGAAGCCCCTCAAATCTTGTGTGAAATTGATTATTCCACTCTTCTTTTTGAAAACATTCTTTGCCTAACCCAAAAGAAATCCATTCTTCCCAAACCTTAGAGAAATTCTGAAAATAACTAGGGACTAAGTTGAGCTTTGATGTCACACACTCACAACTGAGCAGTAATGATTCTATTTGAATTGTGGACCACTATGGTGTGTGAAAATGATAAGAATTAGCTTATGAATAAATCCTGTTTAATTTAAAAGCTGCAGCTAGTTATATGAGCATTTTGTCTTGTTCAAGTGTCATTACTTGGGGACAAGCAATGGTTTAAGTTTGGGGGTGTGATAACCCTATTTTATATAGGTTATTTATGCTCCTAATACTTAAATTAAGCTTACTTCTCAAGTAAGCTTAGTACTTAAATATGTGAATATATGAATATTAGAATAAATATAGGTTATAAGTTAATTCCTTAAACCTTGGGCATAGTCAATGCCTTTGTGAATATGTTTGATGTTTTTGCTTTAGCGCTGCAGCGGTATGCTATCTAGGAGACGCTACAGCGTTATATGACGGCTGACCATTGAGATATTTGTGTGGCCACTTGAGGACATGATGAGTCACCACCCTTATCTCTTCCTCTCAGCTGGATTTGTTGACTTTCAAGTGGATGCTAAATTACACTTGGCGCCTCCTAAATGGAACCCATGTGATAGTTGTTGTATTCCATCATTACCACTTTTTGTAAAGTGCTTTAAGGATAATATCTAAGTCTAATAATCATCATGTAATGTTATTATTCTATTAAGACTTAGATATTAATTGGATTAATTAAGATTGCTTCTCAAGGAGGTAACGTACGTAGAAAAGTTGTTGTACCTTGGAAGAAGAACTACACACATACGTAGTAGCTATTCTCCATTGATGCACTACTTTTAAGCTTTTATTTTTAGAATAGTTCTTCAAGTTTTTTATCCAAGGTTTTGCTCACGCCTCAACTTCATCTCTTGTATGCTACTTGGGATCATTGGAGTGCATCTTTTGCAACCACTCTTCTCTTGTCTTCATACGGTAATAGATACTCTCTAGTTGTATTATGTTGACGGAACTTGTGATGAGCTAACTTTGTTGTAGTTGGATTGTTCTTGGTATGTAATGAACCTTGAGTAACTTTTGTATAATATTATGATGTTTGTGTTTTATTCCTTGTGTCATAATACTTTCAATCTTGGTTTGGGAATGATCAACTAAAACAAGGTAACTTTGTGGGTACAGACATGGTTCACAAAGAGAACTCAAGGAATAATATGAATGAAAACCCTTTAAAGACATTTAAAGGAAGCACTACTTAACTCTAGACATAGGGGAGTAATAGTTCATAAGGCAAATGTTGTAAAATCTTAATATACAGGGGTAAAACTTATTTAGAGCCTAGACATAGGAGTCTTGTAACATAGCCCTGACGAAAGTGACTGAAAGGCACGCCACCAAGGCGCTACAGCGTCTACGGATTCTTAAGCGCTACAGCGCTTAACGCTACAGCGTCTAATATTATATGAACATTACTCTTGGGAACTTACATACTATTGAGCTATCCAACTCACCTTTAATTACTTCAAACTTAATACTGTTTCATCACAACTTATGATGTTTACAACTCTTCACCTTTACTTGTTACTTAATTCTTTTCACTAAGCTTCTAATCACTTAAACTTCATAGATTAATTCCAATCCCTGTGGGAACGAACTTTACTTATCAATATATTACTTGTTGCGATTGTGTATACTTGCACATCACCTTTTCGCACAACAGTTAGCGAGCCCAGTTCATTTTTTGTAACTGGCCTGCATTTGCAAAAAAGGCTTGCTTGGGGCGAAGCATATAGGAACTGGTGGGGTGTACTTAGTAGTCTGATATATAAAAAAAAAATTAAAACAGATTAAAAACAAATAAGGAAGTATAAGAGGGGAAACCTAATTTGGAGAAACCCTAAATCTTTTTTCCTTTTCTCAGCGCCGCACAGAGAAACAGAGAGAGAGAGTTCGCTAGGAGAGAGAAAGTGAGATTTTTAGAGAGAGGGAAGGAAACTTTCGGCCAGAAACGATGGTGGTTATGGTGTGGTGGTGGTACGACGCACGAAGAGCGAGAGAGAAGGGCGTGAGACGGTGGAGAGAGAGAGAAGACGCGATGACGGAGAGAGAGAAGGACGGTGGTACGACGACGATAGGGTACCGTACGGTGTTAATGGCTACACGACAGCAACCAAGGTGGGGACGCGGTGGTTGTAGTGACGGCTACGATGGTTATGGTGATAGAGGTGACCACCGTACGGTGGCCGGAGCTTTGGGGTGAGTTCAGGTTCGTTTTCATGGCCGACGACGGGAAAGGGACAGCGACGGCTTTTTGGAGCTAACGATGATGTTCTTGTGTTTTTTGGGGATGAACGGCGACGGTTTGTGTACGACGTGCTCGGCGTGCTCTTCCTCCGATTTAGAGTAAATCAGAATGTCATCGATGAACACCACCACAAACCGATCTAAGTAAGTATGGAAAATACGATTCATATATTCCATAAATACTCCTGGTGCGTTGGTAACACCGAACGGCATCACCGAATACTCATAATGACCATAACGGGTTCTGAACGCCGTCTTCTGAATATCTTCGTCCTTCACCTTGATCTGATGATAACCCGATCTCAAATCAATCTTACTGAACACTTGAGCACCCACCAACTGATCCATCAAATCGTCTATCCTCGGAAGTGGATACTTGTTCTTAATTGTCACCTTATTCAACTGCCGATAATCCACACATAGTCTCATACTACCATCCTTCTTCTTAACTAACAGCACAGGAGCTCCCCACGGCGATACACTCGGCCTCACAAACTTCTTCTCGAGCAGATCTTCAAGTTGCTTCTTCAACTCAGACAATTCGGATGCGGACATCCTGTACGGTGCCATAGAAACAGGTCTGGTACCAGGTACAAGATCAATAGAGAATTCAACTTCCCTCTCTGGCGGTACACTTGGAATCTCATCAGGGAAAACATCAGGAAACTCGTGCACCACCTGCAACTCTCCAATGATAGCTTGATTCTCAACCGACAACGATGCCATCAACGAGAATAACTGAACTCCTTCCTTCATCAACTTCCGCAACTGACTAGCGGATAACAGACCGGACTCCTCTCCTCCAAAACTCACCGACTTGCTACGACAATTAATATGGACATGGTTATGCTCTAACCAGTTCATACCCAAGATCACATCCAATCCGCTCAACGGCAAACAAACAAAATCCACAACAAAGTCTCTGTCGAAGATCGACAAGGGACACTGAGAACACACCAGAGAAGTAGTTAGCGACCCCTTTGCTAGAGTGTCGACAACCATCTCTCCATTCATAGCAGACAATACAAGACCCAATCTCTTACAACAATCAGCAGCAATAAAGCAATGAGTAGCACCAGTATCAACAATAGATTTTAAAGGAGTACCATTAATGAAGCACGTACCTCTAATAAGTCCATCATCTTCAGTAGGCTCTTCACCTGCCAAAGCGAACACTTTTCCACTGGACCTTTCTTTCTTCGGCTTCGGACACTGAGTACTAATGTGCCCTCCTTCACCACAGTTGTAGCAGACCACCTCCTTACGCTCACACTCAGCCACCACATGACCCTCCTTACCACAACGGTAACACTTCTTCACTTCAGCTTTGCACACGTTACTCTTGTGACCAGCTTTGCCACATTTGTAACATACAATGCTAGCAGGAGCATCTCCCCCACTAGTCTTCTTGCCAACAGCAACTTTCTGTTTACCCTTACCAGCAGGAACATCATACGGTTTACCACGACTTTGAAATTCGCTCCTCTTCTCATTCATAATCTTGTAGTGAGCATTGTTGTCTTCCTCATAAATTCTGCAGCTATCAATCAAGTCGGAAAAAACACGGATCTTCTGGTAACCAATCGCCTTCTTAATCTCAGGTCGCAGCCCATTCTCAAACTTAATGCATTTGGAAAACTCAGCAGTAGCCTCACTGTAATGCGGGTAAAACTTTGCTAATTCCACGAACTTAGCAGCATACTCAGTCACGGACATATTCCCTTGTTTCAGCTCCAGGAACTCAATCTCTTTCTTACCTCGGACATCCTCTGGATAATATTTTCTCATAAACTCCCTGCGGAACACAGCCCAAGTGATCTCTTCTTTTGCAGTCTCCAATCTCTGCCTAGCCTCTAGCCACCAGTCATCGGCCTCCTCTGCCAGTATATGCGTACCATAACGGACCTTCTGTGCCGGAGTGCAGTCCATCACACGAAAGATCCTCTCCATCTCTTTCAACCAAGCTAAAGCCCCATCGGGATCATACCTGCCCTTGAAGGTAGGCGGATTCTCTCTCTGAAAGTTAGCCAAACTCCGAGACCCAGCATTCTCGCCAGCATTCTGCTGACCCTCCACGGCCTGAGCCATAGCAGCCAACACAGCAGCAATAGCAGCATCGTTCCTTCCAGCCATCTCAACTAATCACTACAATCATAAGCAACGGTTAGAACTAATTGACAATACTTGATCGTCAATGACACAATAACTTGACAACTTGGCCGGACAGACCGAAACTGCTCTGATACCACTAATGTAACACCCCTCTTCTACCCGATAAACTTTTGACAAAAATCAGAGTTTCAAAAACATTTTTCACTACACCCACAACGGATGCCACATTTTCACCATTTAAAACACCACACGCCAATAGTAAAATTCACCATTAAAAAAATAGTGCGATACATAGCACGTCATAAATAACTCCATCACCACGCAGCGGAATAAAAATAAAGGTTCAACAAATAATCATAACATCACCATAAAACCTCAGAAATTAAATACTAGCAACAACTAATAAAACTAGCGTTCATCCCCCGAGTGCTACGTATCAGAGCGACGACACCGACTCAACTAGCGAAGGTAGACATGCCTTCATTCGCAATCACCTGCACGTTACCAACATAGGGGTAACATTCAAACAGAAGGGGTGAGATATCTAACATTATAATAGCATATATGATAGGCAATATGCTAGAGTTACGACAACTATATCTACCGCTTCACAACAACACCAAATTACAAATCACCAAGAATCATCACCAACATCATGAGTAAGTATATGAGATGCAACCCACACCAACGGGTATATGCATGTGGTACCAATCATCACCAATAAAATAGCCAATAAGGGCATCATCACCTGTATGAGCATCGCCATCATCACCTATAGCTCCATGGCCGAAGCCTTCATCACCAAAATAATGCATATGAAATAAATGCGACACCATGAACAATGCACCGGAGACAATCAACAACAATAGACATTTAATTGACACAACATCACCAATATCAACAAGTGGTCATAGACCCATCACCTATCACCGTAGCCAATAAAATAGGCACATCACCTGTTACATCATCACCAATAACACCAACACCTATAGTACAGTCTAACAACTTGACCGTAGCATCAACAACCACCGACACCAAAAACACCAATAGATTTACAACATCGAAGGCAACAACAATTTACGACACCGAGGACAACGACAATTTACGACACCATGAACATTACCAATTTACAACAAACAGCGACATTTGTTTACAGCCAACAGCAACAATAACCTTTAAAAACAGCAACATTTATTTTTCAGTAACAGCAGCCTCATTTTCAGAAAACAGCAACATTTGTTTTACCGTAACAGCAGCCTCATTTCCAGAAAACAGCAACATCTATTTTACAGTAACAACAACTTCATTTTTTGAAAAACAGCAACATTTCTCTTACTGTGACAGCAACATTATTTTTAGAAAAACAGCAACATTTGTCTTACAGTGACAGCAACATTATTTTTGAAAAACGGCAACATTTGTCTTACTGTGACAACAACATTATTTTTAGAAAAACAGTAACATTTGTCTTATTGTGACAGCAACATTATTTTTAGAAAAACAGCAAAATTTGTCTTACAGTGACAGCAACATTATTTTTGAAAAACAGCAACATTTGTCTTACTGTGACAGCAACATTATTTTTGAAAAACAGTAACATTTGTCTTACTGTGACAGCAACATTATTTTTAGAAAAACAGCAACATTTATTAGACATGGCAGGAACTGGCGCCCAGCAACAGGGCGCCAACAGGCAACATCATCCAACAGAAACTGGCGCCCAGCAACAGGGCGCCTAGCACAACAGCAGCACAAACAGACTTGGCGCCCAGGAGCAAGGCGCCTAGCACAACAACACAGAAAATGGCGCCCAGGAGCAAGGCGCCCAGCAGGCCAGCAACACAGAAACTGGCGCCCAGGAGCAGGGCGCCTAAATCAGCAACAACATCACAGAAACTGGCGCCCAGGAGCAGGGCGCCTAAATCAGCAACAAGCACAGAAAATACTGGGCGCCTAGGGCGCCCTTCACAGAAACACAGAAACACACAACACAACACTGGGCGCCTAAGGCGCCACTTTCAGCAACCCAGAAAACACCCTGGGCGCCTAAGGCGCCACTTCCTGCAACAAACAAAACCGAACACCATGTCTGGGCGCCTAGGGCGCCACATCCAGCAACAACAAAACAGGAAAACAGTGGCTGGGCGCCTAGGGTGCCACATTCAGCCTAGCCTACATAATTTTTTTTTGTTATGAACGCATCAATCATCAAACACCAAATCACAATCACCATGGGTACATTCGAACATCAATAAATCAACACCAACAAGATCAAAGGGACAACATAGGTCCTATCTCCCACATAACACCCATCATACACCCTATTATAAAGATAGAACCCACCCCTACCTTAGATTTGCCGAATACGTGATCCCCTTGCACGAAGACTCCAAGAACCACAGCAACAGAGCTCCTCTCCTCTTCCTCCTTGGTGCGCCGTTTCCTCTCTTCTCCTCTTCGCAAATCTCTCTTTCTTTCTTTTCTCCAAGAATGCGCAAAATAATTCCTAACCCTAGCTAGTGCTCTCCTTCATGCGCCTAGGCCCTTGGGCTCTTGGATCACGGGCCCCCTTCTACTATTCACTTAATTACTAAACACCACTCCCTGATTTAAATAAAACACCATATAATTATTTTAATATGACTATACTAATAAAATACCTAAATAATTTAATTAAATAAATAATTAAATTATTTGGGCGTTACACACAGCAAGAACAAAAATGAGTGCACGGTTAGAAGCGATCCGCGTGCGAATTAAAACGGTTTCCATTAGTCTATCGGACAAAATTAGGGTATGACCATGGTTGTCAAACTCGAGAGTCTACATAGACTCGTGAGGGGACCGTAGACTCGACTCGTAGACTCGACTCGTAGACTCGTAAGAGTTTATGAACAAAAAAAATTACACTAAAAAAATCGGTAAAATAATTACTGTAATGTCAAACAGTATCAAACTATCAATAACAATGAAGACATTTCATCAATACATAAATATGGACTTACTATGTCATTATATGCCACAAGATGATTTCAAATACTTAAGCATGTACAAAGATAATGATAATAATTAATAATACACTTGACTCAGTAGCTTTAGAACATTAATAATAATTCAAAGAGCAATAACATAGTAGCTTTAGAGCAATAACACTAATCCAGCAATAATAGTACTTGATTCAAAGAGCAATAAGACTATCCTTTTACTAATTCTAATTCAGCAATAATACAATAATAAGTGATTATTTTAGTATGTGATTGTTTTATGAATTATTTTGATTTTATAAGATTAAATGATTTTAATTTATTGTGTGTTTTTGTTATTAAAATTTGTTGGAAACACATTTAGATGTATTTTTTATATGCTACTGACAATATATGATTGTATTATATATTTATTTTATTTTTATAAATATTAATATTTTAGATGTTATTAATTTACAAATTATTTTGGGTTATGGAGGTGTTAAAATGATATCTATATTTAAAATGGGCTTTAAAAATGAAAAAAAAAACTGATTTTGGGATTGTTTACTCGCATACACCCCCTGCTTTGCTGATTACACCCCTGATTGTGGTAGATTCGATAGAATCGCTTCAGATTCGCGAGTCTATCCGAGTCTATCCGAGTCTACCCGAGTCTATCCGAGTTTACCAAAATTGCGATTCTACATGAAATTTGACTCGTTTTGGGAGAGTAAACTCGTAAACTCGTAGACTCGTACGAGTTGACTCGCGAGTTTGACAACCATGGGTATGACAGTACTGCCTCGACGGGCGTCGTCCAAGAGTTGCAGCCCTTTATTGCCATGATGACGAGTGGGGAGGTTTACGCCTGGGCCCCTTACTTTCTTGGTGAGCTCTACCGAGGGATCCAAACCAAGCTCGATCAGATCAGGGACTACGGCCGAGTCTCCAAGATTCAGGGCCCTATGTGGTTCCTCCAGTTGTGGACCACCCTCTATTTCCCTCATATTCTTTCTGCTGGCCTGACTATCCCCGGGCCATTGACCAATAGATGTTTAGGCCCTCAGCTCTCTGGCCACCCCTTACCATCGACTAACGGCGGCTCAGATCATGAAGGAATTTCTGAAGTCCAACGTTGTTGGGATGACGTGGTGTCCTGTGCTGGACATGAGGTGTGGTCCTGTTTGGATTTTCACTCCTCAAGGAAAAGAAGACCAGCTTCCTTTATCGGAGCGCAGTACTGCTCGTGACTACTGCCTGTCCGCCCTGGTGGCCAGGGACTTGCCAATTGGCTACTTGGCCTTTTCTCGCTACAGCAAGGCTCTGGCGGAGTATTATTATCCCAATTTCGTCTGCAGGTAATTTGGGCTGATGCAACATGTTCCTCTACCTTATCGATTCTTGGATGATCCTCGCCGTAGGGAAGGCCTAATAGATGGTCAGGTGTGCAAGATGGTTGGCAACCATTATTACAAAGTTACTGATAGTGTGTGGGCGCACTATGGGGTGTGTCTGGGGGAAACCAGTGCCTTTACCATTTGGTGGCTTGGTGTTAAGGACCTAGTCTTCCCTCGAGCTCTTGGGGATTATCTTTCTAAGTACCTCGGTCGCCATCGCACGGCTCCAATCCTTCCCTTTAACAATGGCCGGTACCAGCGACCTTCCTTCTCGTGTTGATAAGACACCTAGGCCTCCAATTTCCTCTTGGCGACCATCCACTCAATCTCAACCAACTACGGGTATGTCCTTCGTCCTTTGAGGCTCTTTGATTGTCTATTCCCCTGCTCGTCATCTTCGTATTCTTTCTGGTTGCAGGGCCCTCTGTTGACCAAAATGTGGGAGGAGACAACGATGATGCTCCCCTTACCTTCAGTCGGTCGTCTGCTCGCTGTGCTCCAACGGATACTCCTTCACAGCCAACGGCGAAGAGGACCGCTGTGGTGGCAGAAGGCACCCCTCGCTCTTCCAAGAAATTCAAGGTACGACATCCCTACCGTTTTACTCTTTCTTGTTGGTTGGTGTTTCGGTTTTTTCCTCGTGACTTATTTTGCTTGCAGACCGTCGATCTCTTAGCTCCGGATGCACCTTCGATTACAACCCGTCACTCTCCTCCAGTGAGTTCTCCTCCTCTTCCTTCCCAGTCAGAGCCTAGGCTACTGACTGAAGCAGAGGTGGCTCAGTACTTTGCTTCCCAGAGTCATCCTCAGATAGTTCCCCCCTCGGGAGAGGAGCTACGAAGATTAGAAGACGCCCTCTGGGGAAGAATTGTCACCGATCCTACCCAGCTTTCAGACCTGCGGTCTTTGGCCTTCCGGCTATCCTCTTCAGATGATATCCCGATGCAAAGAAGAGAAACCCTTAGGGACATAGCCTACCGGCTTTCGGAGATCTCTCGGGTTTACTCGGCATCTCACGCTGCTCAAGACGCTGCCCAACAAGCGCTGGATCGCTTGAGTGTCCTTCAGGCAGAAAATAAGATGTGTCTCTCCGCCTATGGTGAGAGGGATGCGGAGCGCCGATCGGTGTTAGATGAACAGGAGACCACCAGGTGCCGAATTGAAGAAGTTGAATCTCTTATGACAGGGCTCCATTCAGAGTTGCAGGCTTTGCGCCCTAAGCGGGGAGGCGGCCAAGAATCTGTCCCTGATTACCACGGAACAAGCTCGTCTGTACAATCAAAGCAAACCCTTGGATCAACTCATCAGGGAGCTAGAATCCCAAAAGGGGGTCTTTCTTTATGATAAGGAGCGCGGCCAAAATGAGGTATTATCTGCAATTGCTTCCTGGGAGAGGCTTCGAATTCGCTTGACAAATTCGTTTGCTTCTATGCCTGCTTCAGCTGTCCTCCCTTCTGGTCAGGAGGCGTCCGAATTCGTGGAGGGGGGAGCCGCCCGCCCCAGCATTTAATTTGTTTCCTCACTAGGCCGCCGGTGTGTGGCGAGCCACCAAGACAATGATTTCTTTTTGCATCTACTAACTTTCTTTCCTTTACATATTTTCCCATAGAGTAGGATAATACGCCTTGAGATATTTTCCATTGATTTTTGTTTCGAACTCTTCGCCATCGAACGTAATTAAACGGTATGCGCCACCTTCGTATACTTCACTTACGATGTAGGGCCCGCCCCAATTCGGGGACCACTTGCCAAGCTGGGGATCTTTCCTTCCAAGTGGAAGAATGGCTTTCCACACTATGTCACCCTCAACAAACTTCTTGGGTTTGATGTGTTTGTTGTAGGCTCGGGATGTTCTGGCTTTATTCATTTCAATTTTGCTGAGGGCCGCCAGCCTGTCGTCGTCCAACGAGTCCAACTCCATTAACATGGCTTGTTGATATTCATCCATACCGAGGGCATGCTGCCGAGCCACCTTCAATGATGCCACACTGATTTCCAATGGTAGAACGGCATCCTGCCCATACACTAGACGATAGGGAGTTGCCCTGGTGGCTGTGGACTTGGAGTTTCTCATTACCCATAAGGCCTCATTTAGGGTCTCGGGCCACCGCCGAGGCTTATCCTCTATGTTCTTCTTGATGAGCTCAATGATGATTTTGTTAGTAGCCTCTGCTTGTATGTTAGCTTGAGCATAATAGGGAGACGAGTGTCTCATTTTGATCCTGTATTCTTGGGCAAAGGCCACCACTTGTTCCCCGGTGAACATCGTGCCTTGATCGGCTGTGATGGTTTCAGGAATGCCAAATCTGTATATGATTTGGTTTTCTATGAACCTGATCATCGCAGCCTGATTGGCATTTGCTAGAGGCGCAGCTTCCACCCACTTAGTGAAGTAATCGGAGGCCACAATAATAAAGTTATAGCCCTTTGAGCTCGGAGGGTATAACTTGCCAATCATATCCATGGCCCACCCTCTGAATGGCCAAGGTTTGACAATGGGGTGGAGCTCATCCACAGGCACTCTCTGGATCGGTCCATGCAGCTGGCAAGCTTCACACCCCTTTTCAAACTGGAAGCAATCGGGCGTGATCGTCGACCAATAGTATCCATGTCTGTATATTAGCCATTTCATGATGGGGCCAGACCTGTGTGCACCACAAATCCCTGCATGGGATTGTGCCATCACCATATACGCGTCCTTTCTTTTGAGACATCGTAACAATACCCCATTGGCGCTTCTTTTATACAGGTCACTCCCTATCAATATGTACTTCAACGCCCTTTGCTTAATCTTGAAATCGATGTCAGCCGTTGGATTGCGGAGGTATTCTGTCAAGACTCCAATCCAAGCATCGGCAGGGTCCTCCTCGGCCGGTACTGAGGTATCCTGCTGCCATACCTCGACCACTGACTCTTTATAACCCGAGGCTTGTTGGGCTAAATTGTTTGCCTCTTGGTTTTCATTTCTGGGAACATATATGATGACAACATCGACAAACAACTTTAATAAGTTATGCACCGAGGCCCGCAATTGTTTGAGTTTTGTACTATAACACTTGTATTCCCCAATGATCTGTTGGATCACCAATTGCGAATCCTCCTTGATTTCCACATATATAGCTTTCATGGAAGCCAGGATATCAAGTCCCATGATCAAGGCTTCATACTTTGCCTGATTATTGGAGGCTTGGTCTCCTATCCTGCGCATGAATCTCCATGTCTACCCACAGGGGCTGGTGATGACCATGCCGACGCCTGCCCTGGTTTGGGTACTTGAGCCATCAAACATAAGGACCCAAGGCTTCAAGCCTAGATAGTTGAGGGACCCGGCTGGGGCGTCGTGTTTTTCTACACATGGATGCTGAGCCAAGAAGTCAGCCAAGGCTTTCCCTTCAACAGCTCTTAATGGCACGTATGTCAAGGCAAACGCATTTAACTTAATGGCCCACTTGACAAGTCTTCCCTGCAAGACGGACCTATTAAGAAGATATCTGATAATGTCAACTTTGCACACAACTAGAACCTCTTTCGGTATTAAATAATATTCTAGTTTAGTACAAGCATTAAATAAAGACAAACAAAGCTTCTCAATAGGAGAATATCTAGTCTCGACGTCGTTGAGAACCCTGCTAAGATAATAAATATCATGCTCGGCACCATTGTCATCATCTTGGGCTAATAAGCAGCCGATGGCTTGATCCTCGGCCGCAATATATAGCTTCAAAGGTTTCCCAAGCTGCGGAGGCACTAGGACAAGAGGGTTAGTCAAGGCCAGGTTAGGTGAGAGGGGACTGTGAGGGTTAGATTATACTACTGGCTAATGCATAAACGTAAAGATAAATGCGATAAAGAAGATAGGTAAAAAATAAACGTAGAGTTTGATTTGATTGATGGTGTCTCTTCTGTACAATTACTCTTCTATTTATATACATAGGCTCTCATCGGCCACTAACACAGCCAACATTTGCCTACCGTTGGATCAATCTAAGATCAACGATTATCATTGTCCCTAAGCCCTAAAGAGGTGGAGTAACCACCCACAATCTCACTAGCACAGTTAGTGGGGTGAACTCCCTCACTCTGCTCTTTGAGGCTTCGCTCATTCGCTTGATCTTTAACTGCTCCCACGTTCTATCTTCGTGCATGTCTCTTACGTGCCTTCCAAGTAAAACCGTCTTACCTCAGCCACTTGGTTTACTCAGCTAACCTTCATCCTCAGGCAGTAACTCAGGAACCCGAGCCTACCCTGGCCGTGGTACTCTATAAGCTAAGGCTGTACTCTCCCTCGGTCTCGCTCATTGCTCCTCGGGCTAACCCCTTCCTCGGGGAGTTGTCTAGTGATATGCCCCGAGGACTTCCCTTGATCATTTCTTTCAGGCAATTATCTCCAAAAATCCTTGTCTAGTGACCTGCCTCAGTACTCCATCTCCATTGCCTTCTTCCTTCAGCCCTCGGCCTACGACCTAATTATTTTTGGGTGTTAACAATAGTATATAATATATATTGTGTGTTTTTAAGGAACGCAAAAACCTTTGTACAGATGAAGTGAGTTTTCAATATATTTTATTATGGTTTTTAGTGGGTTGTGGTGGATGAGCCCACTGCTTTTGCCTTGTTTGTTGTAGGCTTTGACAGGCTAACTCGTCACTTTTTTGCCCAATTTATTTTAATTATTTGTTTGTATTTATTCTATGCACGGTCTAGCCCATCGGCCTGCAAACTTGTAGTGGGGGTGGGGTAGCCTTAACTTTTCAATCAACCACTCATTGGCGAATTGACGAGCCGACTTTGTCAATTTTTTGGCATGCTCAAGGCAAAGCGAGGTAGATCAACCCGCTATGTCATCCCTAGCTATATGGGCATCCCCAAATATGACACCTTACACAAATGGCATCTATTAGCTTGACATTGATAGTTTGTTAGGCACATGTGACTTGTAGTTGTTAATTTAGGTTAGCCTGATCCATCTAGGTCAAAATTAAGTGGCAGTTTTTTTCCCACTCCCCCCCCCCCTCTTTACTCTCCCACTCCCCTTAACCGTATGAAATTAGTAAACTACCCCTAAATTAAAAAAAACCTTCTTCCTCCCTCCATCTTCCTCCATACTCTCCCCAACCTCCATGCCTTCACATCCACCTCCAACCCATACTCCTCTTCGCTCATAGTATCCTCCACCTTCACAAGTTTACATTAATACATCATTTAAGCAAGTTTGTTTTCTCCCATACCATTTATCATTTTTGACAAGAACACTGCCTTCTCGTTCTTTCTTTTTGTGTGTTTTGGTTCGCTTTGGTAACTTAATACTAGACGTCTATTTTTTTAACACACACGGTATCTTGGAACAAGACAGTTTTGGTACTTTGTATCGAACGTGTATAAGACAATACAAAAAATACACGTCTGATACTTTGGTACCGCACATGTATCGTTTGAATTGTGTTATACATGTCTGGTACCAAAGTACCGAAAATGTCTGATATTATAAGGTAGCGGACAATAGACAATGGAGAAACGAAAGGTGGTGGTGGTGGGAGGGAGAGGGAGGTCCGATGCCAGGGAGGGAGAAGGAGGTGGTGGTGAGGGTGAGAGAGAAGAGGAAGGGGAAGTAAAAGAGTTGGAATGAGGTATTTTAGGATTTTTAGAAAAATTGAAGAGTGGAAAAATAAGTGGGGAGTAGAAAAAAAATGGACCAAATTAAGTGGGGTCACTTATTTACTAACCAATCCAGCCCTATGCGAACTGTGGGCTAAATATTTTTCAATTGTTGAGCAAAATTGGTAGAGAAAACAGGTGGCGGGTGACTCAACATGCACCATGCAATTGTTGTCAAAAAAAAAACATGCACCATGCAACGTCAGGTAACGAGTCTGCAACGTGCCTTTGTAACTTCAGCTGCCTGAGAATGGAAAGGGCAAACCTTTACTTGTACTGTACCGGCTGTCATGATCTCCCACTGCATCATGATCATCACACTTACAGTTACAGATCATCTTCTTCCTATATATCCCAAGCTCCAAATTAGGGCTCGCTTAATTAATGCAAGAATATCCGCCATTAAATTTCTTTACTTTGTTTTTTTTTACCATGTCATTGGTATGTGTGGTTCTCCCCTCCCAACAGTATTTTTGCCACACCCAAGATTCGAACCCAAGACCTTGGGTGGGATCTAAGTCCAGTTACCACTTGGACCAATCATTCTTGGCTTTAGTTTGTTGATATGCCGCAATTACATTTTTTTAATCATTAATTCAAATTTTTCGATCAATAAATAATAATAAAATATTATTTTTTTTGACTAAATAAAATATTATTATTTTATTTTATTATAAACTTTTGTTTCAATTTTTATATTTTATAAAAGGGTTGGCTACTTAGCGCGGTATGGCACAATTGCTTATAGAGAATCAAACAATATCATTATAAAGAAAGCTTAAAGTTACCGAAGCCACATGGTGTATTGCAGTGGTTGAGTTAGGAATTTGATGGACTTGAAGATCAAAATCCAAATCCTACCTAAACACCTTAAATTTGCCTTTAAAAAAAATGGTCTACCAAAATCATCAAATCGAAAGTCTTCTGATTTGACTTGCGCATGTGTAACTGAAATAAACAATAGGCTAAATTATAGTTTTGGTTCCCCTATTTTCAAAAATTCAGATATTTGGTTCCCTTATTTTAAAACTCAGACATTTGGTCCCCCAATTTTAAAAAATCAAAGACATTTAGTCCCAAGAGGAATTTTCAGTTTTTTATGGCTAATAATCAAAGACATTTGGTCCCTCAATTTTAAAAAATCAAAGACATTTGGTCCCCCAATTTTAAAAAATTAAAGACATTTGGTCCCTCTTTGGACTAAATGTATTTGATTTTTAAAAATTGGGGGACCAAATGTCTGAGTTTTAAAATAGGGGGACCAAATGTCTGAATTTTTGAAAATAGGGGGACCAAAACTATAATTTAGCCTAAACAATATCATTACAAAATAAAATTAGGATTAGATAGTGTAATAAGAGCATGCACTCACTACGGTCGATAAAAACAGATCGTAAGATTAGATAAACCATGTTTTCAAAATGCTGTCTGCAATGCGCATTGCGGCTGCAATATTGCTGTTGCAGAATCGCACCGCAATTGCTGTTGCGTAGTGATTTGCATTCACCTATATAAAACTACCGTATCGTAACCACATCACACACGGCAACAACCCGCAACAGGCCGCATCTGCCTCTTTCTGAAAAATCAGAGGGAGAGAAAAGCAGGGGAGGACCCACCTATAGCTGAGGGGGTTCAGTTGAACCCCTTGAAAAAAATTTGCATTTACCACGCTTTATAAATTTTTTTTGAACCCCCTGAAAATTTTAAATTACACTAGTAGACCAAGTTTTGCACTCATTTGCACCAAAGACCCAACAGTCACTTACCCCTCTCTCTCTCTCTCTCTCTCTCTCTCTCTCTCTCTCTCTCTCTCTCTCTCTCTCTCTCTCTCTCTCTCTCTCTCTCTCTCTCTCTCTCTCTCTCTCTCTCTCTCTCTCACGCGTTTCATTCTGAGAAACAGAAACTTAGCGAACCATTTTTGAAAACTGACGACACCACCAACTGTGTATTTAAAAATTTTGACACCCCTGACCCTGGTGTCCTGGGTCCGCCCCTGGAGAAAATGGTGCGAATTTGACATTTATTTACGTCGCATCAGTCGCAATACGCATCGCAGCGACCGCAATAACCACAACAACTGCAACCGCAGCCACAGCCACAACCGTAATTTAAAATTCAAACTTTATTTAAATGTAAAATATAAATCATCTGATCAAAGTCGGATGTTATAGATGTGTCAACTGCATGAGTGCATGCTTTACCTATATATACACCTCATAATTTTAGGCTCATTCAACGGATCTTATTCTCTCTATCCAACAAACACTAACAAGGAGATAAACAATAGTACAATACTAACATTTAGAATTTATAAAAGAGTACAAAATGCTTAGTTATAGAGCTTTAAACTTCAAAACAAACACAAGGATTATTCAATTTATTCTAAATTTAATAAAATTAAACCACAAGCAAGAAACAGCAACAACAATTTCCACAAAAACAAAGAAGCAATGCATCAAATACCAAATGGCTTTCTTAGCTTTGATTGATCCCTTTGACATGCATTATGTCTTCAATTAGCTTGGACATGTTGGTATAAGAAGATCCACCTTCTTCAATTGTTTTCTTAGCCATATCAGCACACTTCCTAGCTCTTTCTCTTCTCTCTTTTTTCCCTTCACCTTCACCCATTACCTTCTCAATAGCCTCTTTAACATTATCTCTATTCACCTGAACACCATCACCAAACTCATCTTCATCTCCAAAATGCACAGAAGTTTCAGCTCCTAATCTCACACCAGTCTCAATAACATGCACAGCCAACTTCTCATTATAAAACTGATCAGCAAACATAGGAAATGTCACTAAAGGAACACCAGCACAAACCCCTTCTAATGTAGAATTCCACCCACAATGTGTCAAAAATGCACCTATTGCATTATGTGATAGTATCAAAACTTGTCGGGCCCAACCCCTTATCAAAATTCCCCTTCCTTTAACCCTCTCTTCAAATCTCTCTTCTAATAACCACTTTTCCATTTCTTCCCACCTATATGCTCCTCTCAACACCCAAATGAATGGTCTTTTTGTTGCTTCTAATCCCAAACCTAATTCTATTAATTGCTTAGGTGTTACACGATTTAAACTACCAAGACAAACATAAATAACAGAATTTGAAGGCCATGAATCAAGCCACTTTATATATTGAATTGCATGATCATGAGTTGAGTTATTTTTGTTACCTCTTTCAGCTTTGTCCAATTCATTGTTTGATAATGAAACAGGACCAACACACCATATCTTACGTTTTGTAACCTTTTCATACTCTTCAACATATTCACCTTCTAACTCTTCAAAACTATTCACTACTATCCCATAAGCTTCATTTTCAGCATCCCTTGCTCTCTCACGCCAAATATTCAAGTTAACGTTTGTGGTTGACTTGAATATCACTGGAAGCTGAGATTTTTTCATTTCAATCCTATGTGGCAATCCAGGGACAATGAATTGATCTGAATCAGAGAGAGATTCATAGATCTTAGAAGCATGAACATTGTAGTTGCATAAGAGAGTGAAGCAATTAGTCCCATCAAATATTATTCTTGGGATATTGAACTTGATGGAAATATCACCTACACATGGAATATGCTTATCTGATATAATGCAACTTGGAAAGGGTTCTAGCTTTTCAATAAGCTCTTCTAGTGGCTTCTGCATAAGGTTTAAGGCTAAGAAGAAATTCTCTTTGAGATCCATTGAAGGAAGTGTTTCAATGCTTTCACATCCTTCTGGAATTCCAGACTCAGCATTTGGAAATTTTACTTCAAGAAGTTGGATTGGTGAACCTGATTGGATTTCTCTATCAATGCTGGGTTTGAGTGGTATTGCATTGAGGGGTGTGGTGATTATGGTTGCCTTCACATTACGCCTAGCCATTAACTTTGCCATGTCCACTAAGGGAAGAATGTGACCTGGTGCCATTAAGGGAATGAAGACGATGTGAAGGTTGCATGGTGCTGTTGAATCCATTGCAAGTTTTTGTGTCTTTTGGAAGATTGAAAACTTGAAGACAATTCAGATTACAGTTTCAATTTTGGATTTTAAATGCACCTAATATGGCCGATCATGTTGTCAAATGTTATATTTCATTAAAGTTCAACTATTAAAGGAAATGCGTATCAAGAAAAGAAATTTATTTAATGTAAAAGATTTGATACCATCAAAAGGTAAATATACTTTTCTTTTTCTTTATTACCTTTTTTTCTCTCTTTCTCAATAAAATCAATACTTATTCCAAATGTAATTTTATACGGTATCCCTAGAATAACTGTAATATTCACTGTCATGAACAATTCCCTAACTACTGTCATAGTCATAGGATTGGATTCAACTCATGCTCGCAGTAGCTCGATTGGCCAGCTAAGAAACACGAATAAGTTGTAAAAAGAAAGTCTAGCGTTTAAGCCTTGGAAACTAAATTCCTCCCGCTCCTAACTATTTACCAACCACTAGCATTGCCTATAAAAAAATAGTTCATTTCTTGTCTATAATTTGTTTTTCTAATTGTTCAATCTATATATGCTAAGATTTGGTACCATTTTACAACCATATTTGTTCCTAACCATAATATTTTTGTTATAATTGGATCCTTAATTTATCTACTATAAGTTTATAAATTTATACAATCTAAGGATAAGTTTATTAAGACATTTAGTAAAAGTGACACTTCATATAATTAAAGATAAAATTGTAACTTAATCACTAAAAGACAAAATACGACATTTTTTTGTTTTTTACTTTTCCTCTCTCTCTCTCTCTCTCTCTCTCTCTCTACTTTTTCTTTGTTTCTTTGTCTTCCCTCTCACTCTTTCTTCTAATGTCTAATCTCTCCTCTCTCTTTTTTTTTTCTTTTCCTTTATCTTCTCTCTCTATTTACTCCTTTCTCCTATCTTATTTCTTTCCTTTTTTATTTCCTTAATATTCCCTCTCTCTATTTATCTTTAATTTTCTCCATCTATTTTTTTCTTAAAATAAATTTATACAATATAAACTCTACTAAAATTACCTATTAAGACATTTGGTAAAGTGACACTTCACATAATTAAGGATAAAATCGTAACTTAACTACTAAAAAACAAAAGAGTAAAGACCCAAATTCGTCCCTGACAATTTTTTCGCGGGACGAATTCGTCCCTGATAATTTTTTCTGGACACATTGGTCCCTGACAATTCCAAAACGGGACACGTTAGTCCCTCCATCCATTTTGACGTTGCCAGCACATCCAACGTCTACTACGTGGCACGTTAAGTGCCACGTGTCACGTTAAATGCCACACAAGTGTTTATTTTGGGACAAATAAGTCCCTGACTTTACAAATTTGAAAAGGTGACAAATCAGTCCCTAACTTTTTTGGAAATGGGACAAATCAGTCCCTAGAACCATAAACCAGTCCCTGAAACCATAAACCAATTTTCTCCTTTCTCTATGCATCTTCATCTATCCAATCTCATCTACTTCTTCCCTAATTTTTCTTCTTCTCCCTTGGCAATTTCTGATAGCAGATCTGGGATGATGTTGGCGATTAAATGACTTCTTATTCCTAAGTTTCTCTTCTTCTCTGTTCGATTTAGGTTTCTTTTTCGATTCTACTCATCTGGGTTTCGTTTTAGTTTTTGCTCAGATCTAGGTTTCGTTTTCGTTTGATTTTCGTTTCGTTTTATTTTCGATTGTTTTGCCTTTGATTGAAGATTTGGGTTTCGATAATTTGCATCTGGGTATGTTGTTTCGATTTGGGTATGTTGTGTCGTTTTGTTCTATAGTCCTTTTGATAATTTTGATTTTCGTTTGGTTTCGTTTCTCCTCAAGATATGGGTTTTCGTTTTCGTCTTGCTTTCGAAAATTTGGATATGGGTATGTTGTTTTGATTGTTGTAGATGAAGATTGAAGATCTGAATGATCTAGACAATGAAGTTTTGGGTTTCATTTTTGAAGAAGATGAACCAAAAAAAAATTATTTTTGTTCCGAATCCAGTTTTCTGTGTCCTTCTCTCCTTCAATGGCGAAAACTGGTTTCTGGTTTCAGAAACCACAGTTTTGAGGTTGAAGACCAGTTCAGGGACTGATTTGTCCCCTTTCCAAAAAAGTCAGTGACTGATTTGTCCCCTTTTCAAATTTGTAAAGTCAGGGACTTATTTGTCCCAAAATAAACACTTGTGTGGCATTTAACGTGCCACGTAGGAGACGTTGGATGTGCTGACAACGTCAAAATGGATGGAGTGACTAACGTGTCCTGTTTTGGAATTGTCAGGGACCAATGTGTCCCGAAAAAATTGTTAGGGACGAATTCGTCCCGCGAAAAAATTGTTTGGGACGAATTTGGGACTTTACTCAAAACAAAATATGACAACTTTTTGCTTTTTACTTTTATGTTTTTTACTTTTTTCTCTCGCTCTCTCTCCTTTCTACCTTTTCTTTATTTCTTTCTCTTCACTCTCTCTTTCTTCTAATGTCTCATCTCTCCTCTTTTTTTTTCTTTTTCTTTTCCTTTATCTTCTCTCTCTATTTACTCCTTTCTCCTATCTTATTTCTTTCCTTTTTTATTTCCTTAATATTCCCTCTCTCTATTTATCTTTAATTTTCTCCATCTATTTTTTTCTTAGAATAAATTTATACAATATAAACTCTACTAAAATTACCTATTAAGACATTTGGTAAAGTGACACTTCGCATAATTAAGGATAAAATCGTAACTTAACTGCTAAAAAACAAAATATGACAACTTTTATGTTTTTTACTTTTTTCTCTCGCTCTCTCTCCTTTCTACTTTTTCTTTATTTCTTTCTCTTCCCTCTCTCTTTCTTCTAATGTTTCATCTCTCCTCTTTTTTTTTTTCTTTTTCTTTTCCTTTATCATCTCTCTCTATTTACTCATTTCTCCTCTCTTATTTCTTTCCTTTTTATTTCCTTAATATTCCCTCTATCTATTTATCTTTATTTTACTCCATCTATTTTTTTTTCTTGGAAAATATTTTCTTTGGAATTTATTTTTATGGGTTTTTTCTTAGAAATTTGAATTTATTAATTTTTCCTCATTTCATCAAAACACTCAATATTAAAATCACTATTTTACCAATATCTACTTTTTGTTTTTGTGTCTCAACGGTTAACAATTACATTTATTTATAAATTTATAGAATCTAAACACTACTAAAATTACCTATTAAGACATTTGGTAAAGTGACACTTCACTTAATTAAGGATAAAACTGTTAAAACTTAACTGCTAAAAAAGAAATTATGACAACTTTTTGTTTTTTACTTTTTCCTCTCTCTCTATCTCCTTTCTACTTTTTCTTTATTTCTTTCTCTTCTCTATCTTTTTCTTCTAATGTCCCATCTCTCATCTCTCTTTTTTCTTTATAGTTACCCAGGAAAGCAAGATGCTATGGAAGGAGGGAAACCCGCTAACTACAATCCTCAGGAATCACTCTCAGGCTCGGGGATCCACTAATATCTAAATGATAGACAACGATTCCCTAATGAGACGAACTTACCGCATTTTTTTTATTTAAGAATAAAACTCAGAACGAAGGCTTAGAAAATGAGTCTTTTGGGGGAGGCCCGCCCGGAGGAAAGCTGGCAATGGGCTCTTGCCTTACTTAACTTCCTTTCCGACACATAGTTAAGAGAACTTGTTCGTTCACTTGGTTTCTTTTCTATACATAGATTGGTCTTTGGTTAAATGGTTAAGACAACCAACTAGCCTGTTCGTTTAGTAAACATAAGTGCCCAACTCTTAGAAAGAGGATGCGATCGATTGCTCACCACCGTCTGATCCGAACAAAAAAAGGAATAGAACTGAACTGGGGACACCTTTAGGCGAAGCATGAAATACGCCTGAGCAAGTTGTTCTTAACAGCGATGGCTATTCATTTAAGTCTTCGGGTAGCAGTTGTAATATCCCCAAAATAATTAAGATAATTATTTTGGAATTAAACCCAATCAATTTATTATTATGGTGCTTAGTTAATAATTTTCTTAATTGAGTACTAAATTAATTATTGGTTGGTGTATATTTAGAAATTGAAGAAGTTGGTTTTTGGGTGCTAAAATCAAATAAGAAATTTATTGAGGTTTGTTTAGAAATTGTTGGATAGAGTAAGGGTAAAATGGTATTTTACCACACCAGACTTAAATGTTTACTTTTATATAAGAGAAAGAAAAGAAAAAAGAAAGAGTGTGAGCCGTAGAAAGAAAGGAAAGAAAGAAAGAATGGAGAAAGAGAGAAAGGGGGAAACGAAGAGGGAGAAGAGGAGGGGAAGTGAGGATCTTCCATGGAAGCTTGTTCTTTCTTCAACCATTCAATTCCTTGTTCCATTTCCTTCATTTTGACCCAAACAACATCACCAACAACTCACTCTACACCATTCTACCATTTTCGGATTTTAGAGGAAAAAGAGAGATTTTGGTGCTTCTTCTTGTTTCAAGTAGTTGGAGAGGTTGGAGAAGTCCATATGAGGGTTGATTGTTAGCTTGGAGTGAAGGAACCAAAGATTGGGTGAGTTAGGGTTTGAAAATCAAATTTGGGGTTTTATGGTTGAGGCTAAATTGGAGGTTGAAGATGATGAATAATGCTTATTGGAAGCAATAGGGATGATGGTGAATTTCATTTTGGAAGCTCAAAGCTTTGGAATCAAGTTGGGATGTTGATGTTGATTTTTGAAGCTCTAGGAGCTATGTTGGTGCCTAGGTGCAAAGTGAGTTCTCGCGAGTCGGAGGTTCGAGTTGCGGAAAGTCTCGGTGTTTCGTGATTTTCATCACGATAGGTGAGTTTTACTCACGTTTAGGTTTATTTCATTTTGAAATGAATTTTATGTTGATTGGTTGTGTGAACGTTCCGTTGGTTTCGAAAGATTTTGAGTCGAAAACTGTATTTTATGAAAACTAGTATTTTGAGCCTCGGAAATAATTACACGTGAATGTATTGATGGATATTGGATTCGAAATGAACTTGATATGTTGAGTTGTGTTTTGGTTTTTGGTTAGTTGTCGAAAATTATTTTGTGCGAAAAATCGTTAAAATCACGTTTTATGTCAAATTAGTTTTTGGATTGTTTGATTGGTTGATGAAGTCAATATTTCGGTTTGACGTGAGATTAGAAAGTGTTTTGGTGAAAAACCGTTAAACCGGAATATTAACGGGTATTGAGGAAAACTAGTCAATCTTGTTTTGATTGATGTTTGAGTTGTTGAAAAATGTTTATGAGTTATCATGTTTGACCCTTTAAATTGGTACTTAAAGTACGAGATTTAAAGTGACAAGAAATGTTTGAGTTGTTGTCTGGACAGGAAAATTTGGAAAACGACCTAAACACAAAGGAGACTGTCGAATTTTCGTCACCAAAATACTTAGGAAAATTTTGGTGTTTTGAGTTAAATTTTGAAAAACATTTTGTTGAATACATAAGTAGGAGTAGATATATAGTATTTGTCTGTCACCTTGTGATTTGTCGTTCTCTGAATCATAGCAGTGACTCTTGATAGAGAAAAGTAAAGTAGAATATGTGCACGTAGATAGAAAGGATCGAGTTGTAGAGGTCGTGGGTGCGACCGGATGTAATCTACGTTAGGAAGGAAAGCGCTTGAGGTAAGGGCTTCTTTCTAGTTACTATTATATGTTTGAGTTTGTGGTTGGTGTTTGTTTGTTGTTTGTTTGTTTGTGAGCTTTGGTGATTTTGTGTTGATTGAGTCCTTATGCGGACATTGTGTGTTGTTGTCCTCTGTGGGCTTATATATGTGTTTGTTCTATGCTGTGAATTGAACATATGATGTTGATGATCTGTGATTGAGATGTCCGGTGGATTGGGAGTGACTTTGAAGGAGGGTTAGATGAGGCATATGTAGGTATGACCGCTACTGCGACTAGGTAAATCATTTTCGGAAAAAGAAACTTAAAGGAGATCTCATAAAAGTGAGTGTAGCACTTGTCTCAAATTTTTGAAAAGTAGTTAGAAAGTGACTTAAGAAATGCGAAACAAATGGAAAATCTTTGAGAAACAATAGGAATCCTTTTGAGAGGTTGAAATCAAGATGAGTTAATATTATGAAAATTATGACTTTTGAACTAATGGAGAATTGTTTTGAGAAGTGAGAAAAAATGAAAAGTTAGGGAGGTTAGAGTGAGATTTCGAGGAGACTTTAAGAGGAAATTTGTTGGTGGTGATTTGAGGAAGCTATTGGAATGATTAGCGTGGGACAAGAGATACTTACGGAGTTGTACGATGTTGAATCGTAAAAAAAGGTTGGTATAGTACAGTATCAATGAGAGAAGTACCATACCGGATGTGGCTCAGTATCGATGAGAGGAGTGACCACATGGTGCAGTATCGATGAGAGAAGCACACCTGAGTTTTATCATGGGGTGTAGTGCAGTATCGATGAGAGAAGTACTACACAAGTGCAGTATCATAGGGAGAATCACACTCATATTTGGATCGTAGATCCAAGTACCTGTCTTACAAGGTTGGTATAGTACAGTATCGATGAGAGAAGTACCATACCGGATGTGGCGCAGTATCGATAAGAGAAGTGACCACATGGTGCAGTATGGATGAGAGAAGCACACCTGAGTTTTATCATGGGGTGTAGTGCAGTATCGATGAGAGAAGTACTACACAAGTGCAGTATCATAGGGAGAAGCACACTCATATTTGGATCGTAGATCTGTTGTGCAGTATCATAGAGAGAAGAACAACACTATTTGGAGTAGTATACCCCAGGATTATATGCATTGACATATAGGCATTGCATTAGGATATATGGAGTGGTGTGACGTGTAGTTGGTGTTGAGCTGTTAGAATGTTCTTTGAAACTTGTTAGTATTATGTATATGTGAATTGATTATGTACATGTGAGTTGTTGTATATTTGTGTATGCATATTCTAGAAGATGACCCTTGCCTGTGGTTCTCCAATGTAATGGATGTCAACCCAGTTATTGGAGGACCATAGTTCAGTTTTCACAGATAAAGTTGCAGAGGTCGGTGTCCTTTCTTAGTGGAGTATTGGTGGACTCATCGAGGTCCTAACCGGGAGTTGCGTATAGAGTGCTTGATCAGCGTAGATGTCTTCTTTTGTCGTAATTTTGGAAAATTCTCAAGTGTATGGTTCTTAATCAGTTCTTGTATGGGCATTGCAGTATATGTATTAGTAAAGATAGTCAGTGCTAGATTGTGCGAGTTTTTATTTCAAACACTTCTGTCTTTGCATTGTACATTTCTTTTGAAAACAGGTAACATACTGGCGTGGGGAAACAAATTTATATATGTCATATTTCAGATTTAATTCTTGTATATTACATTAAGAGAGGAATCATGTTTCGAAAATGCTGCAATACTCTGATTGTTTTGAAATTGATTTTTTTTTAAAAAGATAATATGTTCTCAGAGAGAGGCAGGAAGTGTATTTTTTCAAAAAGCATCTCATATTAGGAGTTGAGTTCACTTAGTAGCGCTCCCAAAATCGGGGTGTTACATTGTGGTATCAGAGCTCGGCTATAGATTTCTTTTGGGTTGTCAGTCGGGTGTCCTAAGCTGGTCAAGCGTCGGGTTTCGTGGGAGTAATTAATTGGAGTCCTTTTGTGCTGTGTTTTGTTGTCTTCGGGCAAGCATGATACGCTTATATAGTTGATTGTTGCTTAATTGGAACAGTGTGCCTTGTAGCACTTTAATGGGAAGAACTTTCAAAACCTAGAGCATTTGTTGACTTTGGTCGATGATTGTCTCTGAATTCCTTGGATGGAATGGTCCGGGGAGGTCAGGTTCGGAGTAAATAACTGTCGTGATCGTGATCCCGACGTAGACGGCTCAAAAATTGTTAATTTTAGGAGTCGCCACCCAATTTATTTAATAGGAAAAATTGTGAAAAACCTAACTAGAAGTTATTGGTCTGCGTAAACTAGATTGGATTAGGGAGTCGGTTATGCATAGGGAATGGCGAAAACTAAATTCCACAGCACCCCTAATGCAGCTGTCCTAAGACAGTTACCTTAAATTCGATTGTGCAAATTATCAATAAGTTCAGAAAGTTTAATTACCCCACAACATAAATGAAACAATTTTGGTTTACAAAAAAATAAATAATAGACTAAGTTAGAAAATTTAATTTTTGACTTGACGGGGAAGCCCCGCTCCTACGTATCCCCCGGGGCAATGAGGAACTCAAAAGTCACGTAGTTCTTCCTGAAAAAGTTTGTTGGTTGGTTGATTTTATTTTTTTGAAAGGGGTTTAAGATCACCAAGCTGTACAACTCAGGTGTCTTAAACCAAGATTGCGAGGTTGACAAGATGTACATCTCAATCAAGCTCATTTTTTTAGTTTTTGGAAAATAGGTGTTAAAGAAAAAAATTGATTATTTATTAGAGAAAAATTAATTTAGCTTGACGGGGAAACCCCGCTCCTACGTATCTCCGCAGCGGAGAATCAAAGGCTACGTAGTTCTTCTTGGAAAAAAGTTTGTTTGTTGGTTGATTTTAATTTTTTGAAAGTGGTTTAAGATCACCAAGCTGTACAACTCAGGCGTCTTAAACCGGGATTTACAAGATGTCACATCTCAGCCAATCCCCTTTTTTTAAGAGGGGGATTATCGGTGAAATAAAAGGTGTGATTAGTAAAGTTAAAAAAGGATGAAAGCATTAGGCCTAGAACAAATAGCCCATGATTTATAAAGAAAGAAACCCAAAAAGGGGCTGCATCACTAAAACAGTGGGGGCGCGAATAACGGCCTGATGTTTTAAAAACAGTGGGGTTGTAACATTGAAACAGTGGGGTGTAAATAACAGTCTGATAAGGGTGGTTGTATGATTAGAAAATGTGGGTGCGAATAGCACTCACTAAAAATAAAAAAAGAAAAAAACAAACACAAAAGGGGAGGGGCGCCTGATGAAACAAAAGTGGTGTGTTTAATGATCAACTTTTCATTTTCATTTTTAAACAAAACTGACAACTATAATGGATTAAATAAAGAAAATAGTGAAGATATATAAAGTAAAAAAAATGGACTACTAGAAAACCCTAGTAATGCTTCAGCCGCACAAACACATTTCAGGAGAGAGAAAATCAACTTTTGAGAGGAGAGGGAGAAAGAGAAAACAAAAGAGAGAAAGAAAACAAACATGGGGAAAGGGAGAGTGAAGGGGGTGACGGCACGGTGCTCGCACGGTCTAGGGGGTGGTGCGAAGGTGGCTCATGGTGGTGAGTGGTGATGGGAGAAAGGGGTGAGCGATGGTGATAATTTCCTCTCCCTCATAATTTCAATCTCTTTTGCATCTCCTCAAAGCTTACTTCTTCTTTTTTGTTTCTTGGTTTACTGTGTGTATTGTTTGTGTGGTGTGGAGATGAAAATGGGTGTTTGGGGTGGTGAGAGAGAGAAAACGACGGTGGTGGTCGGTGGTTCACGGTGGCGGTGGTGGTTGTTTGGAGGGTTTGAGGGTGGTTTTGGGTGAAGGGTCGGGTGTGTGTGGTGGCCGTTTGGATGGTGGAGGGAAGGGGGCGGTTTTTGTGGTGGTGGTGGTTATGGGAGTGGTGGCATTTTTTTGGGGGGATGTGGTTTTGGGAGTGGTGACAGTTTTTTGGTGGACGGTGGTGGTGGTTGGGACGGCGGCGACCACCACACACGGTGGTCAGAGTGGAAGTACAACTGTCTTCTGTTTCCCTCTCCTCTTGGCTTCCCTCAGTTCTGTACTAAAAGGGTTTTCTTCTCATCTATTATATATATTTTTTTTAAAACATCCTTTGTGCATAAACAAACCACAGATTTACATGTGCACCCAACATATGCATAAGAACATATACATGAAAACAAATTCATTCAAAAAAATGTTAACAGCTGTAGTAATAACCCCTACATCATAAACATGCTGATTTGATCAAAACAAATAAATAGAAAAAAAAACTAACCTAGTTCCCAAATAAACTGCTTCTCTTTCTTGCACTATATTTTTTTACTGACTTCACTCTAATTTATGTGCTGCTCTCCGAATTTTTTTCTCCCTTTGTGTGTTGCTGTTCATGGTATTTATACCC
Organism: Astragalus membranaceus; assembly: GCA_039519185.1. Lineage (NCBI taxonomy): Eukaryota > Viridiplantae > Streptophyta > Magnoliopsida > Fabales > Fabaceae > Astragalus > Astragalus membranaceus. Next base: position 91,088,161 of record CM076847.1, on the reverse strand, counting down.
AAAAATTATGGTGTACGTGTGGGTGTTGAGCAGAGGATTACAACTCTAGGAGACCATAAAGCATAACAACCTCTGGTGGAGGCAGTATGAGGCAGCAGAGGTGGAGCAGTGTTGCTACCAGGGCTGCAATGTTTTTGCTGAAAATGGGAACCAAACAATGGGACAAGAAGCAAGTCGCCTATGTTACTGTCCCATTTTGATTTTTGCTTTATTTTTTTGTACTTTTTTTTTGTTCGTATTTTTGTCTCGACATGTAACAAAGTGCTGACTTTCTTTTTTTGTGGTACTATTTGCCTTAAATTTTTTGTCTATATGTGTATCAAAACAAAAAAAGCGACAGCTATTTAAATTGGTTTTATTTTATTATTACTATTATTTAACCTCGTTGTAATTAATTAAAAAAGAAGCGGTAAAATAACGCGTACTGATACAACCACTCGCACACGACTCGAAACAAACGCGCGCTGGCATTAAGACTATGAACGCGTACGTGATTTGAATGCGCACATAATGCACCCCGATAGTAGGATACGCATACGGTTTAGGTATGACACGCGTAAATTATTTTTAGAACTCTCCCCCTCTTTTTTTGAAAAAAATGAGTAATTGTGGGTTAAAATTGGATGTTCACAGTTGCCCCCTCTGTACTTATTTTTTACTGGATGACATGTTGAACCAATCTTTCTTGTCATCTTGGTAAGAAATAAGTACAGATATGAACACCCATTTTAACCAGTGACTCGTGACGCGATAAAAATATAAAAGGGAAATGCCAGGGCGTAACCGACAGCATAAAATTTAAAAATGCGATGCCAGGGCGTAATCGATAGCACAAAATTTTAAAATGCGATGCTAGGGCGTAACCGATAGCATGCAGTGCCAGGGCGTAACCGATAGCACAAAATTTAAAAATGCGATGCTAGGGCGTAACCGATAGCATGCAGTGCTAGGGCGTAACCGATAGCACAAAATTTAAAAATGCGATGCCAGGGCGTTACCGATAGCATGCAGTGCCAGGGCGTAACCAATAGCACAAAACTTAAAAATGTGATGTCAGGGCGTAACCGATAGCATGCAGTGCCAGGGCGTAACCGATAGCACGAAACTTAAAAATGCGATGCCAGGGCGTAACCGATAGCATGTAGTGCGAGGGAGTAACCGATAGCACAAAATTTAAAAATGCGATGTCATGGCGTAACCGATAGCATGCAGTGCCAGGGCGTAACCGATAGCACAAAAATATTTTTGATAATGAGAAAAGGCAATGTCAGAGCTGATAGTAAAATGCAATGAATGTTCTTCTATAAAAAGTCAATTTTTTAGAGCTTGAACCATTGCGCCGAACTCTCGATCCTCGACCAATCAAACCTTTTACCCCGTTTTCCTTCACCAACCCTATTAACCCTTCTTACTTGTCTTATCAATTATACTTTCGAAACCCTTTGAGGTGTTGCGTGGGACCTTTAAGGTAGCCTCGAGACTATTGAGTTCCCTTGCCTTTCTCTTTTAATTTGGCGTGAGGGTGCACCAGTTTTCATTTTCTCTTCAACAGCCAATTGGGCTCTCTTTTCGAGTGTTGAGATGCTACTAACACGCTTTGTCTTGAAGTTTGCTAAATTTTAAATCATTTTACTTGAGACGTAAATTAAATGAATTGAACATAGATGCAAGGATATGTGAAGAACAAAATGATTTAAGATTGGATTTTAGTGGTACAGGTCTTCTAGGAAACTGCAATAACAAGAAAATGATAACAAGAAAGGAAATGATAGCTACACACGGAGCTTTCACATGACTTTTGCCCCATTACAAGTTGTCTGATCGTCCGTTCATCGACCCTTTTTGCAATTGAAGATGTAAAAGCTGACTCTTGCCGGTTGTGGGATCCGATCGCCCTGGTGTGAGCTTGCTCAAAGATTCTCATGCCCATTTTTATATCTATGCCCCCTTTCACCGGCCCTAATTTTTTCCTAGACTGCCCTTTTGGGTTATCAATCTAGCGGGATTTTGTCGACCTTATCTTTTGCCTAGACCGCCCTTTCGGGTTTTCGCTCTAGCGGGTCTTTGTTATTCTTTTCTCTTTTTTCTTATTTTCTTTTAGGCATAGAATTTCTTGACAGCGTCTGAATTTATTGGCTTTGATAGTTCCTGTCCATCCATGTCCGAGAGAATCAAAGCTCCACCTGGAAACGTGTATTTAACCACATAAGGACCCTCATAGTTGGGTGCCCACTTGCCACGAGCATCCTCTTGATGGGGTATTAGCTTCTTTAATACCAGGTCTCTAGGCTGAAATTCTCTTGGGCGGACTTTCTTATTAAAGGCTCTGGCCATCCTACTCTGGTACAACTGCCCGTGACAAATAGCGGTCAGTCTCTTCTCATCAATCATGTTTAGCTGCTCATATCGGGCTTTCACCCATCCTGACTCTTCCAACTCTGCCTCCATCAACACTCTTAGGGATGGTATTTCAACTTCGACGGGGGATACTGCCTCCATCCCGTATACCAAAAAAATGGTGTTGCCCCAGTGCTAGATCGTATATTAGTACGATACACATGTAGAGCATATGGCAGCATCTCATGCCAATCTTTGTAATTAACCACCATCTTGGCAATGAACCTTTTGATGTTCTTATTAGCTGCTTCCACAGCGCCATTCATCTGGAGCCTGTAGGGAGTTGAGTTGCGATACTTGATTTTGAAGTTTTCGCATAGCCTCTGTATTTCTGTACCATTGAGGTTAGGAGAATTGTCTGTGATTATTCTTTCAGGAATTCCATACCGGCATATGACGTCCTTCTTCAGGAACTTGGCGAACACTTTTTGGGAAATACTAGCTTACGAGGAAGCTTCTATCCATTTAGTGAAATAATCAATTGCCACTAATATGAATCGGTGCCCATTTGATGCTTTGGGATTAATTGGCCCGATAACATCTATTCCCCACATGGAAAATGGCCAAGGGCTCGTCATATTGTGCAGAGGAAAAGGAGGTGCATTGATTCTATTGGCGTATAACTGACATTTAAGGCATTTCCTTACATGTGCTATGCAATCAGCCTCTATGGTAGACCAGTAAAAACCACTTCTCATGATTTTACGAGCCATCATATGACCATTTGCATGTGTCCCACAGATCCCCTCATGCACTTCGATTATAACTCTCTTAGCTTCCTTAGCATCTACGCACTTCAACAAGATACCATCTTGACTTCTCTTGTAAAGTATTTCTCCAGTCAAAAAGAAAGTCATCGCCAGCTTTCTAATCGTCTTTTTGTCTACGTCATTCCTGCTGGGTATTCTCCGAATTGAATGTAGCGCTTTATATCATAGAACCATGGTTTGTTGTCTGGCTCTTCTTCTACATCGACACAATATGCTGGTTCATCCCTGACCTTTATGCGGATGGGTTGGGTCTCTGCGTTGACATTTAATTTAAACATCGCAGCTAGAGTAGCCAAGGCATCGGCAAACTTGTTTTTATCTCGTGCTAGGTGGGTGAATGTCACTTCTTCAAAATTCGTAATCAGTTGAGTCAGATGCTTCTGGTAAGGAATTAATTTTTTGTCCTTTTCTTTGCCGCCCACCTTTTACTTGGTAAATGATAAGTGCTGAGTCTCCAAACACCTCTAATCTTTTCACACCAAGGTTAATCGCGACTTGAAGACCACTTGCACAGGCCTTGTACTCTGCGATGTTGTTAGTGCATTCAAAGCTTAGCTTGATAACTACTGGGTATTGTTTACCCTTTGGTGATATTACAACTGCCCCAATGCCATTCCCATACATGTTAACTGCTCCGTCGAAGTACATCTTCCACAGGTTGCTTGTTTCTTCACCCTCATCGGCATTCATTATTCCTCTTTCCCCATCGTCTAGGTCAAACGATTGTCCTTCTTCAAGAGGGTTTTCAGCCAGATGGTCGGCAATGATGCTCCCCTTGATTGACTTCTGTGACACATACTTGATGTCATATTCTGATAAGATCACTTGCCATTTTGACACCCTTAAGGAGACATGAGGGCTTTCAAAAATATACTTCAGTGGATCAAACCGTGAAATCAACCATGTAGTATAGTACAACATGTATTGACGGAGTCTTCTAGAGGTCCAGACTAGGGCACAACACGTCTTTTCAATTGCTGTGTAGCGAGTCTCGCAGTCGTTGAACTTTTTACTCAAGTAGTAGACTGCATGCTCTTTTCCTGATGCATCGTGTTGTCCTAGCATTGCCCCAACAGATGATGGCAACACAGTTAAGTACAAAATTAGTGGCCGACCGGGTGTTGGGGGAGCCAGGATAGGAGGATTTGACAAGTAATTCTTTATTTTATCAAAAGCTTCTTGACACTTCTCATCCCACTTCCCTGGTTGGTTCTTTCTTAGTAGCTTGAATATGGGTTCACATGTGCTAGTCAAATTGGCAATGAATCTAGCAATGTAATTGAGTCTTCCCAAAAAGCTTCTTACTTCACGCTCTGTTTTTGGCGCAGGCATTTCCTGGATGGATTTCACTTTGTCAGGGTCCACCCTTATACCATCCCTGCTCACAATGATACCCAGGAGCTTCCTTGATGATGCGCCGAAAACACACTTGTTGGGATTCAGTCGCACCCTATACTTCCTGAGCCTTTCGAATAGTCTTCGGAGCACTTCTACATGACTTTCGTTTTCTCGTGACTTGGCTACCATGTCATCCACATACACCTCGATTTCTTTATGCATCATATCGTGGAAAAGTGTGACCATGGCACGCTGGTAAGTGGCTCCAGCGTTCTTCAAACCAAAGGGCATCACTTTGTAACAGAATGTTCCCCAAGGAGTGATAAACATGGTCTTTTCCTTATCTTCTGCATTCATGTGGATTTGATTATATCCCGAGTAACCATCCATGAATGAAAACCTATTATTTTTGGCAGTATTATCAACTAGTAAGTCAATATGTGGAAGAGGAAAGTCGTCCTTTGGACTGGCCTGGTTGAGATCCTGATAATCCACACACATCCTAACCTTCTCGTCCTTCTTGGGTACATGGACGATGTTACCTACCCATTCTGGGTGTACTGAGACCTCTAAAAATCCGGCATCCCATTGTTTGATCACTTCTTCTTTGATTTTCAAAGACATGTCAGGGTGCATCTTCCTCAACTTTTGCTTCTTTGGTTTTACATCTGGCAAGAGAGGGATTCTATGTGTTGCTATTTTTGGATCAATGTCAGGCATATCCTTGTAAGACCATGCAAAAACATCCAAGTACTCTCTGAACAAGACGATCATCTCCTCCCGTTCAGGATTGTCTACCAATTTCAAGTCTTTCCTTTCTTCTTCAGACCCCATATTCATGATTTCCACAATTTCATCATTCGGACTAAATTCTTTTTCAGTGTGCCCCAGAAGTTCAGTAAATTTGTTAATTACTTCATCATCCTCTCCCGGCTAAGAGTAGTCTTCGCAAAAGTTGCATGGGAGTCGAATAATGGGTTCTCAACTTCCTCGTAATGAGGCAAAGTTTTTGTGAAATTATGGCTCCTGGAGAGCAAATAAACAAAATTGGCGGGAGAATAATGACGATAAATGATGAGAAACAAAACGAGAGAAACCAACGATAAGGGACAAGAGAGGAAAGAAAGAAAAAAAAGCAGAATAATAAGAGATCGAGAAAAATAACACGGAAGGATAAAAATGCATGCAAATTCATTTAATTCATTTAATTCTTGTCTCAAGCAAAATAACATAAGTCTTATAGCCTTAGCATAATAAAAGACAATTACATGAAAGTAACAACATCAACAACAGGTTCAGATTCCCAATTGCTCAGAGGCTCTTGATTGGTGTCAAGGATAACAGCACCCCTTGCTCTCGAGTCTCCTTTATCCAGCATGTTGATCACAATGTGATGCACAACGTCGACTGCCTCGGAGGGCGAGATTATCTCTGCAGGCGTCGGGAACGTGTCACTCAAGTGTGGGATTGGCTGAGTCTTCTCCTTACCCACTCCCAGGGCTTTGAACTCTGTCTCGAGGTTCCCTTCATATCCGATCCCGAATGTATCCAACTTCTCTTTTACTGGTATAGGAGCCCGAACCCCTTGCAGGTGCCGACCCAAGCCTTTTCCTTCCTCGTAGCCACTTTTTGTCATTATCCGAGCCACCACCTGGTTCACACTGAGCTTCGAGGAGCCTCCTTCAACAGTCTCCCTTTCTCCATTTCGAAGCTATGACACATATTTGTTATTTCCTCTTCGGTGTTATCCACGTATGGGAGTGACAGGGGTTTTGAGACTAACATCTCTTCTCCACGGATCGTGATAATGCTTCTATTATCAATAAACTTAACTCGTTGATAAAGAGTAGAAAGTAATGCCCCAGCATCATGAATCCACGGTCGACCTAATAGCATGGTGTACGCTGAATCGATCGCCATGACTTGGAACAACACATGGAAGACACTTGGACCAATTTCCAATGGAAGGGTTATTTCACCCAATACGCTCCTTTTGGACCCGTCAAAAGCTCGGACCATTAAAGTCTGTGGCGTCAAGTCTCTCTCCCCCAAGCCTAATGCATCCAACGTGGACATAGGCATGATGTTAAGAGCTGATCCACCAGCAATTAAGACCTTGGTCACCACGAATCCCCGGCATTTCAATGTGATGTGCAAGGCTCGGTGTTCCCCTCTTGCTGGAACGGCTATCTCATTTTCTGCAAAGGTGATTAGGTTGTATCGCTGCATCGGGTCCACCATACTCACCACATTCTGGGGTGTCTCATCAGGCTTTACGAAGGCTTCCTCCAGAGTTTTCAGCAAAGCCTTCCTATGTACTTCTAAAGAGACGATGAGAGATAATAGTGAAATACGGGTCAGTCTTCTTGAGCTGCTCCGTCACATCATATTCACTCTGCTTCATGATTTTTAGAAACTCTTCTTCTGACTGTTCTCCACCATCTCCCTCTTTCTCTTTCGTCTTCTTTTCAGGCTCTTCAGGGCCAAAGTATCGCTCACTTCGGGTTATTCCTCCCACACTTACAATATTATCAATAGATTCCTCAACTCCTTGTTTCTTACCCACTTTGCACTTTGACGGACCGCCCATGACTTTGACCTGGGTCTCATAGATCCAGGGGACCGCATGAGTATTGTCACAAACAAAAGGTGAGGGTTTTTTCACAATCACTGTAACCTTTTCTGGCACCGAAGGTTGGTTGAGTGACGGGACTTTGAGCACGAAACGCTCCAAGACATTGACCTCCTCCTGAGACACAGATTCCTTAGCCTGAACAATCCCTAGTGTCATTAGACTTTGCACACGGGATTTGAAATCCCATCAACCTTCCACATTATGACCTGCACAACCATGATGGTACCTGCACCTCTTCTCTTTGTCAGACATTGCATATCTCACAACCTCTTTGGTGGGTGCCAATACTTCATAGCTGGCCTTTTGTAATCCCTCACATATCTTCATCATAGGGGTTCGGAGTTTCAAAATCTTTTTGATAGACATACCATCCTTTTCTATCATACTCACTGATGCATTCCCATTGTGCTTATGGAGAGGGTCATTAGTGATATTTGGCCTCGATTCTTCTTGGATGTCTAATTTCTTATGAGCGATTAACCTCCTCACGAAGTTTTTGAAGGCCTCACAATCCTCAATCGAATGGCCAGTAGCTCCCATGTGAAATTTGCAAGTCAGATTTGGGTTGTACCAAGATGGGAATGGAGGTTCCCAATCCTTTACTGGCATCCCTGCGATAAAATGGGCGTCGTGTAATTGTTGGAACAATTCGGCATTGTTGCACCCCAAAAAATCCGGTTCGGACTTCTCATTGTACAACGTGGAAAAGGTATGGAGCCGCCACCAATATTTTAATTTTAAGACCAAAACATTGAAAAAAGGTCTTTTAGACAAGGCGGATGGTCTTTCGAAAACTAGAGATATGGGTTCGGGGGTCGGTTAGGCATGGGGAAGGTATTAGCACCCCGTACCTCCTTTCTACCGAAAGGGAACCTTTAATTAAATGTGTGGTTTGAAGGGTTGATTTGAAAATGCTTTTATTTTGCCTCTTTATTGAAAAGGGAGTGAGAAGACTTAATGAAAATTTTTATTTTTGGCGCTTGACGAGAGTTGGCCTCTCGCTCCTACGTATCTCCGGGTGCGATGGAGAATTCAAAGCTACGTAGTTCTTGGTTGTCCTAAAAAGGTTTTTGTTTTTTAGTCTGTTTAGATGAGTTTTCGCAGTAGGAGTGAGGATTTGCGATGACCAAACAACAACGGTTTAGAGTGGCCGCGCTACTAACTCTTTTGAAAATGAAATTATTATTAACAACCAAACGGCAACGGCGCGAGTGATCATTAATGATAATCGGTTTTTATTTTAGATGATCAAAAAGGACTTTCGCAATCGAATTAATTTTGGTTTGTTGTGCTTGACGAGGACGTGGCTCGCTCCTACGTATCCCAAATGGGAATCAAAGCGACGTAGTTCTAATCTTTTGCGTCTGAAAACGACTTAGGGTTTTTCGCAATTGTGTGGGCGTTCGTGGCGACCGAACAACAACGGTTAGAATGGCCACACTACTAGCTCTTTTGAAAATAGAATCATCATTAATGATCTAAACGGCAACGGTGCGTTTGATCGTTAATAACAATCGATTTTATTAAATGAGGAAGAAAACGTTTTCGCAAGGAGAGGAGTGTTTGTGGAGACCGAACAACAACGGTTAGAATGGCCCCACTACTAACTCACTGGGGATAAGAAAATCATCATTAATAATCTAAACGGCAACAGCGCGTTTGATCGTTAATGACAATCTATCTTATCCATGTTTTAAAAAAAAAAGTTTTAAAATGAATTTAGGAAATGGGTTTTAGAAAAGAAGTAGAACATTTCAAATCAATTCTAAATCCATAACCAAATGCCAATGAATGAACAAGACTCATACTTTCACAATCAAGCAATCATGAACATATCATTCATCAATCAAGATTAAGCATGCCAATATAATCAAGGGATTCAATTGTCAAAGATGCAAGACAAAGTTCTCAAAACAATTGTGTGTGTGAAAGAGAGGTGCGTTTATCTTAATGACTCTATGCTACACAAGTAGTAGGCTTACGTCTTCATATAAGAGTACATGCATGGGGGGAAGGATTGCACACAATTGAATCAAGACATTTAAATGGCATCATGGACAAGAGAATACAATTGATCATAAGCATAGGGTATTCTAGATTAGATAAATGAACAAGTAAGCAATGATGCATGATTAGGCAAGCATGTGAATGCATGAGCATACAAGGAATGAATGAGTATTATCGAATGCAAGACATAATGTTAATGAATGCATGAACATATGAAAATGAGTGCAAGACATAGTGTTAATGAATGCATGAACATGTGAAAATGAATGCAAGATATAGTGTTAATGAATGCATGATCATATGATAATGAATGCAAGACATGATATTAATGGATGCATGAACATGTAAGAGAGTATGAGAATGCAAGAGGCATAAGCATATATGAATGCATGAACATGTAAGCATATGAAAGTATGCAAGTATTAATGTGCAAACATAAGAATGTGTCACACAAGTGATGAAATGCAAAGTGTGAAAATGTTTTGGGTATTTTTGCAAATTGACAAGTAGTAAAACTTTTAGTAAAAAGTTAGTAAATGGTAAAGTAAAATGCATGAGGCGAATGGTATTTACTTAATGAAAGGGTAAAGTAAAAATGTAAAAAAAAAGTAAATGGTAATTACTTAATGAAATTGTAAAGTAAAAATGTAAAAAAAGTAAATGGTAATTACTTAATGAAATGGTAAAGTAAAAATGTAAAAAGGTGGTTAAAAGTCAAAAACACACTAACACAATTACACTTATCTACACAAGATCAAACAACACATTTTGAGCACTAAAATATGCACAAAAATGGGCTCTATGGCCGAACCCCTATATGAGCATAAACACCAAATTTTTCATGCCAAAACTCATAATCAACACATAGAACAAATCATGCAAATCAAGCACATCATGCATTTTATTTACATAAATCAAGGAGTGAAAAGAAAGCAACAAAAACCCTAAATTCTAAGGCTCAAAACCGAAACCCCTACACCCATAAATCAAGCCAAAATTCAACTTGCAAGTTATGATATGAACAAGAAGATGCATATAATATGTGAGAGCCCTCTATTTATGGAAAAGTGAGAAAATGAGTGTGAAAATACAAACTACATGGTTAAAACACAAGAAAATTCCCCTCAAGGCCAAGGACTCATTGCCAACACCCAAGGCTCCCAATGTCCTTGTCATAATGTTGGAAACAAGTCCTCTAAGCCTTTTGAGAAGGGAAAGAGGAGTAGAAGAAAGATTTACATGTTAATAATTAAAAATGCAAGAGATAATAGGCTTACCTCAAGAAATAACTAGAAAAGGAATAAAGATGTAAAATAGGAGCAAGAACACTTGAAGAACACCTCCAACAATCTAGATCCTCGCGCAAATCCTCTTCCTTGGGTGGATTTTGATGAAACTTGGATGATTATGGAAGCTTGGAAGGAGACTTATTGAATAGATGAAGGATTATCAAGCTTTGGTATTTGATGGTTGAAGAAATTGTGGAGAGAAGATGGAGGAGAGGGTTTCGGTTTTTGAGAGAGAGGAGAGGAGAGTATTGTGTGCTAGGGTAAAAAATGAGAGTAGCCTAAAAATCTCATGGGTTAAGGGTTGTGAGAGGGAAGTAAAGGAATTAGTGTGTATTTAGTGGTGTAGAGAGAAGGAAGGTAAAAATATGTTGTGTATTGGATGTGCTTGTAAAAGAAATGACACTTGAGGTGGGCTGAAGGTGATGGGAGGCGTGGAGCATGAGGGTGGAGTGAGGGAGATGGTTTGCTTGTGAAATTGGTACTTACTTTGGCCAAAAATGGATAAAAGCAAAAAGCACCTAAAAGGAATTAGCCCTAATTCTAAAAATACAATAAACATCCAATATTATTTTATTATTCATTTTTCATTTTTGGTTTCAGATTTCATATTTTTAATTATACATATTTTTTGAGCCTTTTTGAAAAAAAAACCGTTACAATTGACCAAAATACCCTTTTTGACGCTAAAACCCTAATTTGCCCGAAAAATGCGTTTCCACTTCAAAAATGAATCTATAACCCTAGAAATGACCTCTAGAATCTTAGAATGCATGCTCAATGACCTTCATGAGGAATTATCATTTTTATTGTGAAATGACCAAAATACCCTTTTGGACTCAAAAAAACCTGATTTACCCAAAAAGTGCATTTCAACTCTAAAAATGATTTTAGAAACTTTGGAATGACTTTTAGGACTCAAAATGCAATGCATGATGCTTCTCACTCCTCAACTTATTTATTTTTGTGGAAAATTAGGGTTTTGATCTAAGCTGGACAAAATTGGGGTATGACAGCTGCCCCTCTTTATTTGGATTTTACCAAGAAATATGAATTGCGCGAGACATATTTCGAAGGTAAAATAGAAATAAAGAATTCAGAAATTATACCAATTTTGTCCATTTGGAGAAACCCGAATTTTCTCCCTCTTTTTTTGGAAAGATAGACACTTTCGTGTCGATGCGAAAACAGTAAATGAACACTAACGTGCTGACAGAAAAGGTAAAATGGGAACTTGCGTGCATACAGAAAAGTAAAACGGGCACTTGGCGTGCAGACAGGAAAGTAAAACGGGCACTTGGCGTGCAGACAGGAAAGTAAAACGGGCACTTGGCGTGCAGAAAGCGGTAAATTGGGAATTCGGAGGCTGCCTAAAACCTTCTAACGGACTCTTGTCGAGTCCGAGCTCTGGGGGGGTGGCCTTTTCGAGCGACCGATCAACATCAGGTCCGGAACTGATTTGATCAATGGATTTACGCTATGCCTTAGGCTGACACAACTAATCCGAAGGACTTGACGAAGTCTGATGGATCCATTGCGTGCTCGTACACAATGTTGTGATCTGTGGAAGGAGTTCACTAACTCGGTGTTGAGGGAGTTTACTAACTCAGGGTTGATGGAGTTTACTAACTCGGGGTTGATGGAGTTTACTAACTCGGGGTTGATGATTTTCTAAAAATGAGATTTTTGGGATTCTCTGGTCCGAAGTAACTTTTCTCTTGGATGGTGCATGAAATGCGTGCACTTGGATGTTTGGGGTGCACATGAATGCAATGATTGACTTTGGTGGGATGCCTTTTCTGTTTGATTTTTCTCTTCTTTTCCTTTTGTTATTCTTTCGCTCTTCTGAGATGCGAATTTGAAGGCGTAATGTACTGTTTGATGCCATGGAGTGATGACTGGTATGGATGATATGAGAATGATGAATGATGTGAAAATGTTGTGTTCTTTTATGTTCCGTCTTCTGTGATTTTCTTCTCTCCTTTCTTATTTGCTCTTTTTTTTCTATGGAATGCAGATATCTATGTAAATGGAGTGTGAATGTATGTTATGCAAAGTGTATGTGATGTGATGATTCCAATGGAATGATGGATGCTATGAGATGCTATTTTTGATTTTCTTCCTTTTTATTTTGGTTAAGGATCAACACTTCAAGTGCCTACAAGGTAACATCCTAATCCCCAAGGATTAAGGTGAGCACCAAAGCCCTACAAGATAACAACCTAATCTCTGAGGATCCAGGCGAGCACTAAAACCCTACAAGATAACAACCTAATCCCTAAGGGTCCAGGCGAGCACCGAAGCCCTACAAGATAACAACCTAATCTCTGAGGATCCGGGCGAGCACCGAAGCCCTACAAGATAACAACCTAATCCCTAAGGGTCCAGGCGAGCACCGAAGCCCTACAAAATAACAACCTAATCCCTAGGGATCCAGGCGAGCACTGAAGCCCTACAAGACAACAACCTAATCCCTAAGGATCCGGGCGAGCACCGAAGCCCTACAAGATAACAACCTAATCCCTAAGGGTCCAGGCGAGCACTGAATCCCTACAAGATAACAACCTAATCCCTAAGGGTCCAGGCGAGCACTGAAGCCCTACAAGATAACAACCTAATCCTTAAGGATTAAGGCGAGCACTAAAGCCCTACGAGCGGCCAACTTTAGGCGACCCCCTCATGTGCTGAGATAGCTAGTTAAAGAATTTTTCCTATTTGTCTTTTGCTATGTGAGGATGCAAATGCAGTATTTTGATGCATGATATGACAAATTTTTTTGGGGTATTCAAATACTTTTTTGTGAATACTTTCATAATGATGAGACGCGAGACTTTGGATGCAAAAGTGGGGGTGAATTTGATCATCCTTTTTCTTTGGAAAAACTAGTTTTGATTTAAACCGCGGTGTTCTCAAGGTTATTATTTACAAGCAAACCCATTTATGTTTTCCTCCATTCCATGATAACTGAACCTTCAATAACAATCTTGTGCTTTCTCTATGAAACATTGCCAAGTGAACACACATGAACATGCAGACGCCAGGTGAGTGTTTAGGATGAATGCCAGACTGCCCCCAATTCGGGCCTTCGACGACTGTGAATGAATGACTTGCCCCCTGTCCGGAGTGTGAAAGGAAGCGGAGTGAAAGAGCAAATACGCAGGAACTAGTGCCATCGCTGACACCGGGTGAAAGGATGAATGGCCATGGATGGACACTGAACAGACTCTCCCCGGACTAGGGTGGGCAGGTGGTGAAGAGAATACCCCAACTTTTAGATCTGAGTGGTGTTCTCAGTGCGAATCTTTGGTTCTCTGTGAATGTCTCAGCTTTTGGCATGAAAGAAACCTTACTTGGTGATCACTAAACCTTGTTTTAATGCAACTTGAGTGTGTTTTGGAGTGCAAGTCCCTCTTTTTTTTTTATTTTGTCAGCTTTCTTTTTTCTGACTGTTCGTTTTTGTTTCCTCAGTTCTCTTTTTTTCTGAGGGTTTATTCTTTCTTGATCAGCTTTCTTTTTTCTGATTGTTTATTTTTTCTTTTGAGCAAACACATTGTACATAGATAAGCTTGTTCGTCCTAAGATTAGAATCTGAGAGAACAAAAGCAATCGGTCATTGATCGGAATGGACTTTTCAGGATTGTGGTGTTTTGTGGAGGAAGGATAGTTAGGCTTAATGAAGTGTTTGAGGCTAATGGGAGGATGAGTTTTGTTCGGCGTTGGTTGACGGTTAACGGTCTATGAGGGAGATGGCTATTGGGCTTATTTGGGCTTTGTTAAGGCAAATTTGCGTCTCATGGTAGAATGGCTGCGGGGTTTGGTGTTGGGGCCAAAGGAAGTGTTTGAAGGTTTATGGAACCAGGTGTTGGAAGATTTATCGAGACAAGGGTCTCTTGTGCTTTGTGGCAACATGTATCAGCTCACAACTTATTATTTTTTGTCTTTTTGATTTTTTTTTTGACTCATTTGTTTCATTTTTCGGACTTTTCTTCTTTCTTTGCTTTTGAGTCGAGTGAGCTGATGCACTATTTTTGTTTTTGATATTTGAAGTGATCCTTGTCTAGGGTGATTAGATGGTATATTTTTGAGTTTGGTTTTTCTTGGCTTAAGGTAGGTAGGAAAGGGACTTTCTGGGATTTTGGGTTCTTGAGGGTATAGGGAGGTGGCCACACTTCATCTCAAATCCCGATGGCTTATTTATTTTTGTAAAACAAGATAACGGTTCATCTATCTATATGTGTTTGCTCCTTTCTTTGCATTTTTTCTCTTTTTTTATGCCCTAACTTTTGCCTGGACCGCCCTTTGCGGGTTTTCGATCCATCGGGCGCTTTTTTTTGCCTAGGCCGCCCTTTGCGGGTTTTCCACCTAGCGAGCTTATTTTCTTGTTTATTATTATCTTTTGAAAGACTTGCACTGAAGGAATATGATATTAACAAGGAAAATTAGTGATCACAGTCTTGCCCCAGCATGGAGGACTTAAAGCGTTAGACTGAACTAAAAGTCAAATATGCACTGATGGACTTATGATAAAACAGGGCAATGACGATCTTGAACAAAAGTGACTGAAAAGGGTAACTTTTATAGATGACGATGCTGAAAAGGAAACATGTGCCCTTATTGAAATATCCTAAGGCCTTGGGCAGAGCCAGAGGATTGCATTACATAAAATTTGCTTTGAACTGAAAACTACGTGAAAATGCATGACGAAGACACAAATGCTTGACGATCAACACCTCGATCCTCTTCAACTACTGCCATCCCGGCCTGACAGCCCTGATCTCAAAGGGTTTAGTCCTTCACCTCCCTCATCAAAGGTCAACTGTTTTGTATCAATAAGATCCTGAACCGACTGCTTCAAAGGATGACAGTTCTCAGTAGAGTGACCAATTGCCCCAGAATGGAATTCACAGGTAGCCTTTGCATTATACCTTCTTGGGAATGGAGGTTGGACTGGCTTCATCCCACGAGGAGAGATCAACCTATGGTTGATTAGATAGCTGCACAAATCAGTGTACGACACAGGAATGGGGTCGTACTGACGTGACTTTCCTTGTCCCACTATAGCATTGATTTCTCCATTTTTCCTTGCAGGCAAATCACTAGCATTGTCGGCGCCAGTAGGATTGCAGGGGATTCTTCCTCTCTTCATCCCGACTTCAAGTCTTGCCCCTACTTTGATCACATCTGAGAAGCTTGAGGACCCACTTCCAACCAGACGTTCATAGAAAACAGCTGGGAGAGTCTCCATAAACATGTACACCATCTCCTTTTCAGTCAATGGTGGCTTCACCTGAGCAGCTATGCTCCTCCATCTTTGAGCATATTCCTTAAAGGACTCATGATCTTTCTTGCTCATATACTGCAGCTGAATCCGATCTGGAGTCACGTCTTTGTTGTATTCGTACTCCTTTAAGAAAGCTTCAGAAAGGTCCTTCCAACTGTGGATGTCGGAAGGCTGCAACTGCATGTACCAATCCAGAGATGCCCCAGTTAGGCTGTACTGGAAGTAGTGGATGAGCAGTTTGTCGTCGTGATTGTATGCGGTCATCCTTCGGGCGTACATGGTTACGTGTCTATTTGGGCAGCTGGTACCACAATATTGGTCAAAGACTGGCACTTTCATCTTTGGGGGAATAACCAAGTCTGGAACAAGACATAGATCACGGGCGTCTTTAGCTTTGGTCTTTGAATCCTCTATGGCTTTTAAACGCTTTTCCAACTCATGCAAAGGATCTCTGGGTTGAGAGTTCTCAAATAGGTGACCTTGAGGATCACTATCCATATTGAAAAGAGAAACCTCATGTGGATCAGCACCTCCCAGGGCGTGAGCAGGATAATTAACCCCAGATCCCGGATGGGGAATAGCAGTCACAGCTTCAGCGGGTCCCGAGGTAGGAAGGATGGTTGCGGCCCCACCTGGGTTTACAACAGCAGTATCTTCGGTAGTGGTCCCGTTTTTCAAAGCTTGCAGGGTGCCCATCATTTCAGTCATCTGCATTCTTATCGCATCCATCTGCATTTCTATCACCCCGACTTTATTATTTAACGCCTGATTCTCTTGGACTAGTGCCTGATTCCCTTGGACTAGCTGCTTGAGGACTGCCATAATCGGATTATCTAGACCTGAATTGCCAGGATTCTCAATCACTAGGTTTCCTTGATTGGTCGCCATGAATCTTGAGTCTGAAGCGGATATCGGCAAACCAGTTGGCCTCTTTCTAGAGATAACAGGGCACACAACATAAGCGCAAGAACGAATGACTGAACAAATGCATGCGACACTTTAGGCTTTACGGACGGGGCTAGACTAGGATGGGAAATGATGATAAAGCAGGGAAACTGACGGACACGGACAGGGGCGACTGCACATGGCGTGCATGCCTAGAAGAATGCTTCACATGATAGAAAAAATTTATGAACAATTTTAATCTTTTATCATGAGATGGATGAGATGCAAAAATTTTGAAGTTATGTGAATGAGCTGCTGACTCGAGAACTGGGTACTTTGGAACACCTTGAGTTTTTTTTTTCTTTTTTTTTTTTTGGGGAATGACCATTTTGCAAAACCGTCTCGTCTCTCATCAAAACCTTTATTGTACAGATCATGATATGCAAATGCATGGAAAAATGACCACTTGAGAAGTGTACTTATTCTAAAAAATAAAAAAAATTGTTTTTTTTTTGGGGGCAAGATGAAATACAAAATTTCAATGCATTTTTGAATGCAAGAATGATGCTTTTTCAAAATGGCTTTTTTCATTTGTTATGCTTGACGGGGCGGACCCGCTCCTACGTATCCTCACTGTGATGAGGAATCAAAGCGTACGTAGTTCTACCGTGTCTTTTTTGAAATAATGCTTATGTATGAATACCTCGTCTTGGATGAACTTGACGAAGATTTTTTGCATGATTATAAATGAAATGCTTATGCTATGCAGATGATAATTGTTTTTTGTTTTATCTTTATGTAATGAAAGGGAATGCAAGATGAATGATTCTTTTCAAAATGGGAACTTTATTTAATGCAAATGACGCAATGATGTAATGATGCAATGATGCAGGATGCAAGATACTTCTTTTTGTTTTTTTTTTTGAAAAATGCGGGCTATACGTGGTTTCATATGGCCCTAGTAAGAGAAAGGCTACAACGGCAGCTCGTTCTCTCTTTTTTTGAAAAGAGTGGGCCATATGTCACTTCGTACGGACCGGCAGAAGAAAGGCTACAACGGCAGCTCTTTCTCTACTTTTTATTTGAAAAACCTCCTGCTCTTTTTTGAAAACATGTCTATATTACGATGCAACACACAATTTGGTATGCCCCTTGTGTCCTACGAAGGTGGGGACCTAAGTTCTAGGACAACTCAAATGTTCCTCCCATGTGGGTTCTAGTCACTTCCTCACCAGGTTACCAAAGCTAATTATCTTTCACAGTAGCACCCACAACGATGGAACGCCATCTGGTGTGAGGCATCATGAAAGAGCATACTCTGGCTGAAACTTTCGTGAGAGTCGGAAGGACAACAGTCCAATTGCCAGTCACTACTCGTTTCCACTCCCCTAAGTCTTGTCAGACCTTGGGTTTTAGGCCTCTCTCAAAGCACATAATCATAAGGGTGTGAGTGTGTGTGGTAAGGGCGTACCACTTAAAACTACCCGACACATATTACCCCACCTGCAAGTGAGACGCCAGAACAGTCCAGAAAAAGCAAGGTAACAACATGTCGTCTACACTAGGGTTCAATATCAAATAAGCTAGCCTGGGGTTTCAACAACAATCAGGTACATTGCTTACCTCAAGAAAGGGAGCCAAGAAGGGGGGGATCCGGATATGATTGGGGAAATGTATGAGGGAACTAGGCATATAAGAAAAGAAGTAACTATCTATTATTTTAAACAAAAGCAAGCATAGAAGAAGAATGCATATGGATGCAACATGCTTATGAAAAAGAAGAAGAATAGAGGCAAAGCAAGATGTTCAAATCAATCACACAAACCACACACTTAATTAATTAGGCTCGACCCACTTTTGAAAAAATGTTTTTTATTCCCCAGTGGAGTCGCCAGCTGTTGCACCCCAAAAAATCCGGTTCGGACTTCTCATTGTACAACGTGGAAAAGGTATGGAGCCGCCACCAATATTTTAATTTTAAGACCAAAACATTGAAAAAAGGTCTTTTAGACAAGGCGGATGGTCTTTCGAAAACTAGAGATATGGGTTCGGGGGTCGGTTAGGCATGGGGAAGGTATTAGCACCCCGTACCTCCTTTCTACCGAAAGGGAACCTTTAATTAAATGTGTGGTTTGAAGGGTTGATTTGAAAATGCTTTTATTTTGCCTCTTTATTGAAAAGGGAGTGAGAAGACTTAATGAAAATTTTTATTTTTGGCGCTTGACGAGAGTTGGCCTCTCGCTCCTACGTATCTCCGGGTGCGATGGAGAATTCAAAGCTACGTAGTTCTTGGTTGTCCTAAAAAGGTTTTTGTTTTTTAGTCTGTTTAGATGAGTTTTCGCAGTAGGAGTGAGGATTTGCGATGACCAAACAACAACGGTTTAGAGTGGCCGCGCTACTAACTCTTTTGAAAATGAAATTATTATTAACAACCAAACGGCAACGGCGCGAGTGATCATTAATGATAATCGGTTTTTATTTTAGATGATCAAAAAGGACTTTCGCAATCGAATTAATTTTGGTTTGTTGTGCTTGACGAGGACGTGGCTCGCTCCTACGTATCCCAAATGGGAATCAAAGCGACGTAGTTCTAATCTTTTGCGTCTGAAAACGACTTAGGGTTTTTCGCAATTGTGTGGGCGTTCGTGGCGACCGCGGTTAGAATGGCCACACTACTAGCTCTTTTGAAAATAGAATCATCATTAATGATCTAAACGGCAACGGTGCGTTTGATCGTTAATAACAATCGATTTTATTAAATGAGGAAGAAAACGTTTTCGCAAGGAGAGGAGTGTTTGTGGAGACCGAACAACAACGGTTAGAATGGCCCCACTACTAACTCACTGGGGATAAGAAAATCATCATTAATAATCTAAACGGCAACAGCGCGTTTGATCGTTAATGACAATCTATCTTATCCATGTTTTAAAAAAAAAAGTTTTAAAATGAATTTAGGAAATGGGTTTTAGAAAAGAAGTAGAACATTTCAAATCAATTCTAAATCCATAACCAAATGCCAATGAATGAACAAGACTCATACTTTCACAATCAAGCAATCATGAACATATCATTCATCAATCAAGATTAAGCATGCCAATATAATCAAGGGATTCAATTGTCAAAGATGCAAGACAAAGTTCTCAAAACAATTGTGTGTGTGAAAGAGAGGTGCGTTTATCTTAATGACTCTATGCTACACAAGTAGTAGGCTTACGTCTTCATATAAGAGTACATGCATGGGGGGAAGGATTGCACACAATTGAATCAAGACATTTAAATGGCATCATGGACAAGAGAATACAATTGATCATAAGCATAGGGTATTCTAGATTAGATAAATGAACAAGTAAGCAATGATGCATGATTAGGCAAGCATGTGAATGCATGAGCATACAAGGAATGAATGAGTATTATCGAATGCAAGACATAATGTTAATGAATGCATGAACATATGAAAATGAGTGCAAGACATAGTGTTAATGAATGCATGAACATGTGAAAATGAATGCAAGATATAGTGTTAATGAATGCATGATCATATGATAATGAATGCAAGACATGATATTAATGGATGCATGAACATGTAAGAGAGTATGAGAATGCAAGAGGCATAAGCATATATGAATGCATGAACATGTAAGCATATGAAAGTATGCAAGTATTAATGTGCAAACATAAGAATGTGTCACACAAGTGATGAAATGCAAAGTGTGAAAATGTTTTGGGTATTTTTGCAAATTGACAAGTAGTAAAACTTTTAGTAAAAAGTTAGTAAATGGTAAAGTAAAATGCATGAGGCGAATGGTATTTACTTAATGAAAGGATAAAGTAAAAATGTAAAAAAAAGTAAATGGTAATTACTTAATGAAATTGTAAAGTAAAAATGTAAAAAAAGTAAATGGTAATTACTTAATGAAATGGTAAAGTAAAAATGTAAAAAGGTGGTTAAAAGTCAAAAACACACTAACACAATTACACTTATCTACACAAGATCAAACAACACATTTTGAGCACTAAAATATGCACAAAAATGGGCTCTATGGCCGAACCCCTATATGAGCATAAACACCAAATTTTTCATGCCAAAACTCATAATCAACACATAGAACAAATCATGCAAATCAAGCACATCATGCATTTTATTTACATAAATCAAGGAGTGAAAAGAAAGCAACAAAAACCCTAAATTCTAAGGCTCAAAACCGAAACCCCTACACCCATAAATCAAGCCAAAATTCAACTTGCAAGTTATGATATGAACAAGAAGATGCATATAATATGTGAGAGCCCTCTATTTATGGAAAAGTGAGAAAATGAGTGTGAAAATACAAACTACATGGTTAAAACACAAGAAAATTCCCCTCAAGGCCAAGGACTCATTGCCAACACCCAAGGCTCCCAATGTCCTTGTCATAATGTTGGAAACAAGTCCTCTAAGCCTTTTGAGAAGGGAAAGAGGAGTAGAAGAAAGATTTACATGTTAATAATTAAAAATGCAAGAGATAATAGGCTTACCTCAAGAAATAACTAGAAAAGGAATAAAGATGTAAAATAGGAGCAAGAACACTTGAAGAACACCTCCAACAATCTAGATCCTCACGCAAATCCTCTTCCTTGGGTGGATTTTGATGAAACTTGGATGATTATGGAAGCTTGGAAGGAGACTTATTGAATAGATGAAGGATTATCAAGCTTTGGTATTTGATGGTTAAAGAAATTGTGGAGAGAAGATGGAGGAGAGGGTTTCGGTTTTTGAGAGAGAGGAGAGGAGAGTATTGTGTGCTAGGGTAAAAAATGAGAGTAGCCTAAAAATCTCATGGGTTAAGGGTTGTGAGAGGGAAGTAAAGGAATTAGTGTGTATTTAGTGGTGTAGAGAGAAGGAAGGTAAAAATATGTTGTGTATTGGATGTGCTTGTAAAAGAAATGACACTTGAGGTGGGCTGAAGGTGATGGGAGGCGTGGAGCATGAGAGTGGAGTGAGGGAGATGGTTTGCTTGTGAAATTGGTACTTACTTTGGCCAAAAATGGATAAAAGCAAAAAGCACCTAAAAGGAATTAGCCCTAATTCTAAAAATACAATAAACATCCAATATTATTTTATTATTCATTTTTCATTTTTGGTTTCAGATTTCATATTTTTAATTATACATATTTTTTGAGCCTTTTTGAAAAAAAAAACCGTTACAATTGACCAAAATACCCTTTTTGACGCTAAAACCCTAATTTGCCCGAAAAATGCGTTTCCACTTCAAAAATGAATCTATAACCCTAGAAATGACCTCTAGAATCTTAGAATGCATGCTCAATGACCTTCATGAGGAATTATCATTTTTATTGTGAAATGACCAAAATACCCTTTTGGACTCAAAAAAACCTGATTTACCCAAAAAGTGCATTTCAACTCTAAAAATGATTTTTGAAACTTTGGAATGACTTTTAGGACTCAAAATGCAATGCATGATGCTTCTCACTCCTCAACTTATTTATTTTTGTGGAAAATTAGGGTTTTGATCTAAGCTGGACAAAATTGGGGTATGACAGGCATTGGTGATGGACAGTTTAGGGAACGGGGGAAAGTTGGGAGGGGGTTGGCGGTAGGATTGGCTGGTTGTTTGGTAGTTGGGACGCGATTGAGATTGTGTGTTTTGGACATTGTTTATAGGGAAAGATGGTGGGTTCGTGTTTTAATTGGTTCATTGTGTAAGGTGTATTTGGGTGTGGTTGGCTATATCTTGGTTGTTGAGGAATATGATTTGGAGCGGCTCGAATGAAGCTGACTTCTGGGTCTTTCTTTTTCTGAGGGAAGCTCTTTTTTGATTGCCCGTTTTCCGTCTTCCATGGGAAGCTTTCCAGCTCTTGCCAACATCTCAATTCTCTCACCGGCGGCTATCAGATCTGCGAAGTCTCTATAGGCAGCTCCGACCATTGCTGCCACATAGGGGGATCCTAACGTCCCCAAGAAGTAAGAGCACATCTCTGATACAGTGAGTCCATCTCTGGGCATACTGTTTAAATGTCTCATCATTCTTCTTTTGTAGTATTCCCAACTGCTCACGTGTTGGAGTCATGTCCATATTAAACCTATACTGGTTCATAAAGACGTCAGCGAGGTCCTTCCAACTATCAATCTTAGAGTAGTCCATCTGAATATACCATTCTATAGCTGGCCCGGTCAAACTTTCATGGAAAAAGATAATGAGTAATTTCTCATCCTTGGACCATATTGACATTTTGGTGCAATAGGTCCTTAAATGCAGAAGAGGATTGGTGCTCCCATCATATTTGGTGAAGTCGGGCACTTTGAAGTCTCATGGAATTACGACGTCAGTAGTAGGACAAAGCTCATCCAAACCCAAGGACCCAAAAGTGCTAGATCCTTGTATCGCTTTGATCTTTTCCTCCATCTTATCCACCCATTGTTGTCTCGCCTTATCCTTTTGTATTGACGCATGCCCCTTGTCCACCACGTTCTCTGCGTGGAACGCCCCTCCTGGCCTACTTGCAGGGTATGGGTACTCTCCCTCATTGTGACCCACAGCTTCATATCCCATTCCGACGGGGATATCAGATGGCCTAATGTTGCCAATGATCGGATTTTGAAACCCCTCTCCTTTGTTGCCGACCATACCAACTACTCTTGTAGACAGAAAAGTGATTGTGTCCTTTATGGCTAGCAAGGCATCCTCCATTCGTGCTTGGGTCGCAACCATTTCTTCCATTTTCCCCTTGACTTCATCCACCTCCTGGCTCAGATTCCTTCCATGCATTTCCTCTTGCTCTGCCATTCTTGCTCTGGATCTGGTGAAGTACACTCTAGTTTGATTGGTCTTTTTCTTAGCACGCGCAATGGTTACCAAGTTCCTAGTTAAACAAGAGGGAAAATTTATTCAAATAAGAAATAAAGACTATCATTTCGTTTGTCAAAGGATCGTTGACGATCGTTCTCGGAACCTGGCGCGAGTATCTTTAATTTCAATTTTAGTGATTTAGCAAAATATAGACGTGGAATTAGGAACGAACAGAACAAGTGGAAATTTCATTACATAATCATCATTCAAGTACAACAATCTTTTCAAAATGTATCAATTGCCCCTATCCAAGTTCACAAAATCCTCCACAGTACCCCCACGATTTTCTCCTAACCTCTACCACCAATTCCTCAAAGTTCTTCCTCAGCCTCTTGCGAATTTTCTCTAGCCTCGGCCACCAATTCCTCAAAGTCCTCCACAAGCCCCTTACTAACATTGATTAACTCGATCGCCTCTCGAGGGGTAGTGAGTGGGTTGACCATAACATCCGCATCGCAGACCAATTCAGGAATCCTTTCAATGTCCCTTAGCTTGCGGGCCCAGCGACCAGCCTCATACCAAGCATGCATGTAGTCTTCTTGCATTCTTCTAATTAGCCCCAAAAAGTGGTTCCTCTCCATGCTCCAGTTCCCCAAGCTCCTTAGTTCTTCATTTTTCCTGTCGATGGTGGACCGATATATGCTTATCACACTTCTCACTTCTACCCGGTCCCTCTCGATTCTTTCTTCATATCGGGCAATTTCTTCCGTCATTTTCAAATCGAGATCGATAGGCGCCGTTGGGTTTCTGCTTGGCCTGCTTCTAGGTCCATCACCTCTCCTTTAAGTTTTCAGTTTTCCTAGAGCACATCCTCCCTTCCTCTGAGGAGTTCCTACATCTCCCTTTGTTTTGCTTCGAGGCGCTCCCGATACCCTTTTATGACTTCGAGGCAAACTTGTTCATTGATCCTTCTGTCCTTTTCATGTCGGGAAGCTTGTTCATTCGCCTGGGCTTTGAGGATGTTTACTTGTCGTTCGCTCTCCTCGAGGGCCCTCCTCAACTGCTCCTTTTCCTTCATAGCTCTGTGACACTCAGCAATCTGTTTCCTTAAGTCCTGATTGGTAGAACTTAAGTGATTCTTGATTTTATTCTCAGAGTCCTTCTCCATCCTGGCCCTTTTGTTTGCCTGCTCAAGTGACCGGGCCTTTCCATTGCACTCCAATTTGAGGGTTTCGAGAGCGGAGCGAACTTCCTTCAATTCAAGTTCCAAAGCCTCTTTCTCACCTTCCGACTTGACCAATTTATCCTTCAAAATCTTCACCTCATCACTTTCCTCTAAGACCGTATCTATTTCTTGCGGCGGGCGAGGTGCCAATACCTGAAATGGCAGCTTAATCACTTCCACCATGCCTCGTACCCACTCTTTGTAGGTAGTTGTAGCTCCACAACCCCTCCTCCCCAATTCTCCTGCCTTATAGGTGACATTCTTCCATGCCTTGCGAATCTTGTCCAACATAACTTCATCTTTGAGGTTAGCCATGAAAGAAGCTACCAACTCTTCAGTGGGTGGGCCCATTATAGGATAACGCAGTTGTCGTAATGCCAAGACAGGGTTGTAGTTGATGCATCCCCATGTCCCCATGAGTGGTACGTTAGGGAATCCACCGCATGAGAAAAGTACTTGTACTACTCCCGTTGCTAGTGGGTACCAACGCACAGATTCTTCTTTGAGCCCCATGAATATCTGTCTCCACTCCTTGTCACTGTAGGTTTCTGATTCCATATTTGTTAGTTCAGAAATAGGACAGAAGGCACTGTTTTTCCTTTTGAGCACGTGAGCGGTCAACCACACATATAGCACTGGAAGGCAACATACAATCCTTCTTCCTTTCAGTTCATGGCAGAAACTCAATGTATGATACACGTCTGCTAGGATTGGGAATGTCGAGTTTTCTCCTCGACATTTACGAGCCATGAATACATCACTTGCTGCAAGGCTTACCAAATCTCCACTTCTTGGGAACAGGACCGAGTCGTAGATTGCAAGAGCCAAGACATCTACAAGAATTTCCCACTTTCTTTCATGTATCAATTTCTTCATTTGCTCTCTCAAAAATACCATCGGCATACCCTTAGGAGGCATCTCTGAGTCGATTCCCAGAACCTTAACAACATTTTCAACAGTTGGATAATTCCCACAGTAATGGTACGGTCTCTCAGTCAGAGGTTGTCCCAGGATCCATGCAAACTCTTCCAAAGTAGGGGCCAACTGAAAGTTGGAGAAAGTGAAGCATCTCAACTTAGAATCATAGTACTGAGCCAATGCAGTGATTGCTCCTACCCGAACCTTCACATCCAATAACTCCAATAGCTTCCCATATCTCTTTCTAAGATTGGATTTCGACTCCTCAGGCAGGCTGGAGGCATAGTCCTTCAGTTCGGTCACTTCGGGCTTTTGGACTGTGAACTGGATAGTTTTCCTTGTTGATGACATTGTTTTCTCGTTCCCTAATTCCATGTCTCACTTTTGTTTATCTTTTTTTTAAAAAAAAAATTGATTGAGACACTTGCACCAGATTCCGAATTTGGATCCTTTGACAGCTTTCCTGAATGAATGAACAGATGTTAGAATGACATAAAAAATAGAGATGATGCATGCACAAAATATATTTTCTTTTTCTGTTTTTTGAGGAAAAAAATGTAAATGATTTTCAAAAAATGCTATGAGAAAAAGTTTTCAGCAATAATGGGATAGAAGGTGGAGTATCTCCCTTTGTGGCCTATAATGGGTTGCCCACGCTATGTGGGTTTGGGCCCTATGGGTCTAATGTCTTTCTACTGTGAATGCTCACACATGGTGGGTTATTGTAACCTAGAGGGTTTCAAGGTCTCTAGAGTCAAGTACTCCTCTGGAAGATGGACCACAACAGGATGTACATCCAAATTGTGGATATCCGCACAGAAGAATCGTACTCTAGATGAGGAATTCATGGAAGTCACACGGGACGTACGTCCAAAATGAGTCTCACTCATCCTCGTTCTAACTTATGTGTTTTTTCGGCTCCGGTATGAGCTCAACTCTCAATGTGTGCTCGCAGTGTATGTGTAGTGTGTGAAGGGAGCATACAAACCTTGAATCCTAAAAAAAGACAAACCCCCCCAAATATAATCCTGCAAAATAAACAAAAGGAACGACCGAGCGATAATAATAAATGTCTTCTAACCTAGGGTTTGTGTTAAGCATAATATAAATCAAACATACATAATTAGTGGAGCAAAGGATAAACTAACTCATAAATATTTTGCACAACCAAATTAAACAGGCTTGACTCTCGCTCTCCCCAGTGGAGTCGCCATCTGTCGTGACCGTGATCCCGACGTAGACGGCTCAAAAATTGATAATTTTAGGAGTCGCCACCCAATTTATTTAATAGGAAAAATTGAGAAAAACCTAACTAGAAGTTATTGGTCTGCGTAAACTAGATTGGATTCGGGAGTCGGTTATGCATAGGGATGAGCGAAAACTAAATTCCACAGCACACCTAATACATCTGTCCTAAGACATTTACCTTAAATTCGATTGTGCAAATTATCAATAAGTTTAGAAAGTTTATTTACACGACAACATAAATGAAACAATATTTGGTTTACAAAGAAATAAATAATAGACTAAGTTAGAAAATTTAATTTTTGACTTGACAGGGAAGCCCCGCTCCTACGTATCCTCTGGGGCAATGAGGAACTCAAAAGTCACGTAGTTCTTCCTGAAAAAGTTTGTTGGTGGGTTGATTTTATTTTTTTGAAAGGGGTTTAAGATCACCAACCTGTACAACTCAGGTGTCTTAAACCAAGATTGTGAGGTTGACAAGATGTACATCTCAATCAAGCTCATTTTTTTAGTTTTTGGAAAATAGCTGTTAAAGAAAAAAAAATTGATTATTTATTAGAGAAAAATTACTTTAGCTTGACGGGGAAACCCTGCTCCTACGTATCTCCACAGCGGAGAATCAAAGGCTATGTAGTTCTTCTTGGAAAAAAGTTTGTTTGTTGGTTGATTTTAATTTTTTGAAAGTGGTTTAAGATCACCAAGCTGTACAACTCAGGCGTCTTAAACTGGGATCGACAAGATGTCACATCTCAGCCAATCCCTTTTTTTTTTAAGAGGGGGTTTATCGGTGAAATAAAAGGTGTGATTAGTAAAGTCAAAAAAGGATCACAGCACTAGGCCTAGAACAAATAGCCCATGATTTATAAAGAAAGAAACCCAAAACTCAAAGGGGGGGGTGCGAGATAGTAAGCAGGGAGATGCAGGTATACATCCGAAATATTAAACAAAAAGGGGCTGCATCACTAAAACAGTGGGGGCGCGAATAACGGCCTGATGTTTTAAAAACAGCGGGGTTGTAACATTGAAACAGAGGGGTGTAAATAACAGTTTGATAAGGGTGGCTGTATGATTAGAAAATGTGGGTGCGAATAGCACTCACTAAAAATAAAAGAAGAAAAAAACAAACACAAAAGGGGAGGGGTGCCTGATGAAACTAAAGTGGTGTGTTTAGTGATCAACTTTTCATTTTCATTTTTAAACAAAACTGACAACTATAATGGATTAAATAAAGAAAATAGTGAAGATATATAAAGTAAAAAAATGGACTACTAGAAAACCCTAGTAATGCTTCAGCCGCACAAACACATTTCAGGAGAGAGAAAATCAACTTTGAAAGGAGGAGGAGAAAGAGAAAACAAACATGGGGAGAGGGAGAGTGAAGGGGGTGACGGCGTTGTGCTCGCACGGTCAAGGGGGTGGTACGAAGGTGGCTCATGGTGGTGAGTGGTAATGGGAGAAAGGGGTGAGCGATGGTGATGATTTCCTCTCCCTCATAATTTCAATCTCTTTCTTTTTTTGTTTCTTGGTTTACTGTGTGTATTGTTTGTGTGGTGTGGAGATGAAAATGGGTGTTTGGGGTGGTGAGAGAGAGAAAACGATGGTGGTGGTGGGTGGTTCCCAATCCTTTACTGGCATCCCTGCGATAAAATGGGCGTCGTGTAATTGTTGGAACAATTCGGCATTGGTGATGGACAGTTTAGGGAACGGGGGAAAGTTGGGAGGGGGTTGGCGGTAGGATTGGCTGGTTGTTTGGTAGTTGGGACGCGATTGAGATTGTGTGTTTTGGACATTGTTTATAGGGAAAGATGGTGGGTTCGTGTTTTAATTGGTTCATTGTGTAAGGTGTATTTGGGTGTGGTTGGCTATATCTTGGTTGTTGAGGAATATGATTTGGAGTGGCTCGAATGAAGCTGACTTCTGGGTCTTTCTTTTTCTGAGGGAAGCTCTTTTTTGATTGCCCGTTTTCCGTCTGTTCCATGGGAAGCTTTCCAGCTCTTGCCAACATCTCAATTCTCTCACCGGCGGCTATCAGATCTGCGAAGTCTCTATAGGCAGCTCCGACCATTGCTGCCACATAGGGGGATCCTAACGTCCCCAAGAAGTAAGAGCACATCTCTGATACAGTGAGTCCATCTCTGGGCATACTGTTTAAATGTCTCATCATTCTTCTTTTGTAGTATTCCCAACTGCTCACGTGTTGGAGTCATGTCCATATTAAACCTATACTGGTTCATAAAGACGTCAGCGAGGTCCTTCCAACTATCAATCTTAGAGTAGTCCATCTGAATATACCATTCTATAGCTGGCCCGGTCAAACTTTCATGGAAAAAGATAATGAGTAATTTCTCATCCTTGGACCATATTGACATTTTGGTGCAATAGGTCCTTAAATGCAGAAGAGGATTGGTGCTCCCATCATATTTGGTGAAGTCGGGCACTTTGAAGTCTCATGGAATTACGACGTCAGTAGTAGGACAAAGCTCATCCAAACCCAAGGACCCAAAAGTGCTAGATCCTTGTATCGCTTTGATCTTTTCCTCCATCTTATCCACCCATTGTTGTCTCGCCTTATCCTTTTGTATTGACGCATGCCCCTTGTCCACCAAGTTCTCTGCGTGGAACGCCCCTCCTGGCCTACTTGCAGGGTATGGGTACTCTCCCTCATTGTGACCCACAGCTTCATATCCCATTCCGACGGGGATATCAGATGGCCTAATGTTGCCAATGATCGGATTTTGAAACCCCTCTCCTTTGTTGCCGACCATACCAACTACTCTTGTAGACAGAAAAGTGATTGTGTCCTTTATGGCTAGCAAGGCATCCTCCATTCGTGCTTGGGTCGCAACCATTTCTTCCATTTTCCCCTTGACTTCATCCACCTCCTGGCTCAGATTCCTTCCATGCATTTCCTCTTGCTCTGCCATTCTTGCTCTGGATCTGGTGAAGTACACTCTAGTTTGATTGGTCTTTTTCTTAGCACGCGCAATGGTTACCAAGTTCCTAGTTAAACAAGAGGGAAAATTTATTCAAATAAGAAATAAAGACTATCATTTCGTTTGTCAAAGGATCGTTGACGATCGTTCTCGGAACCTGGCGCGAGTATCTTTAATTTCAATTTTAGTGATTTAGCAAAATATGGACGTGGAATTAGGAACGAACAGAACAAGTGGAAATTTCATTACATAATCATCATTCAAGTACAACAATCTTTTCAAAATGCATCAATTGCCCCTATCCAAGTTCACAAAATCCTCCACAGTACCCCCACGATTTTCTCCTAACCTCTACCACCAATTCCTCAAAGTTCTTCCTCAGCCTCTTGCGAATTTTCTCTAGCCTCGGCCACCAATTCCTCAAAGTCCTCCACAAGCCCCTTACTAACATTGATTAACTCGATCGCCTCTCGAGGGGTAGTGAGTGGGTTGACCATAACATCCGCATCGCAGACCAATTCAGGAATCCTTTCAATGTCCCTTAGCTTGCGGGCCCAGCGACCAGCCTCATACCAAGCATGCATGTAGTCTTCTTGCATTCTTCTAATTAGCCCCAAAAAGTGGTTCCTCTCCATGCTCCAGTTCCCCAAGCTCCTTAGTTCTTCATTTTTCCTGTCGATGGTGGACCGATATATGCTTATCACACTTCTCACTTCTACCCGGTCCCTCTCGATTCTTTCTTCATATCGGGCAATTTCTTCCGTCATTTTCAAATCGAGATCGGATAGGCGCCGTTGGGTTTCTGCTTGGCCTGCTTCTAGGTCCATCACCTCTCCTTTAAGTTTTCAGTTTTCCTAGAGCACATCCTCCCTTCCTCTGAGGAGTTCCTACATCTCCCTTTGTTTTGCTTCGAGGCGCTCCCGATACCCTTTTATGACTTCGAGGCAAACTTGTTCATTGATCCTTCTGTCCTTTTCATGTCGGGAAGCTTGTTCATTCGCCTGGGCTTTGAGGATGTTTACTTGTCGTTCGCTCTCCTCGAGGGCCCTCCTCAACTGCTCCTTTTCCTTCATAGCTCTGTGACACTCAGCAATCTGTTTCCTTAAGTCCTGATTGGTAGAACTTAAGTGATTCTTGATTTTATTCTCAGAGTCCTTCTCCATCCTGGCCCTTTTGTTTGCCTGCTCAAGTGACCGGGCCTTTCCATTGCACTCCAATTTGAGGGTTTCGAGAGCGGAGCGAACTTCCTTCAATTCAAGTTCCAAAGCCTCTTTCTCACCTTCCGACTTGACCAATTTATCCTTCAAAATCTTCACCTCATCACTTTCCTCTAAGACCGTATCTATTTCTTGCGGCGGGCGAGGTGCCAATACCTGAAATGGCAGCTTAATCACTTCCACCATGCCTCGTACCCACTCTTTGTAGGTAGTTGTAGCTCCACAACCCCTCCTCCCCAATTCTCCTGCCTTATAGGTGACATTCTTCCATGCCTTGCGAATCTTGTCCAACATAACTTCATCTTTGAGGTTAGCCATGAAAGAAGCTACCAACTCTTCAGTGGGTGGGCCCATTATAGGATAACGCAGTTGTCGTAATGCCAAGACAGGGTTGTAGTTGATGCATCCCCATGTCCCCATGAGTGGTACGTTAGGGAATCCACCGCATGAGAAAAGTACTTGTACTACTCCCGTTGCTAGTGGGTACCAACGCACAGATTCTTCTTTGAGCCCCATGAATATCTGTCTCCACTCCTTGTCACTGTAGGTTTCTGATTCCATATTTGTTAGTTCAGAAATAGGACAGAAGGCGCTGTTTTTCCTTTTGAGCACGTGAGTGGTCAACCACACATATAGCACTGGAAGGCAACATACAATCCTTCTTCCTTTCAGTTCATGGCAGAAACTCAATGTATGATACACGTCTGCTAGGATTGGGAATGTCGAGTTTTCTCCTCGACATTTACGAGCCATGAATACATCACTTGCTGCAAGGCTTACCAAATCTCCACTTCTTGGGAACAGGACCGAGTCGTAGATTGCAAGA
Organism: Astragalus membranaceus; assembly: GCA_039519185.1. NCBI lineage: Eukaryota > Viridiplantae > Streptophyta > Magnoliopsida > Fabales > Fabaceae > Astragalus > Astragalus membranaceus. The sequence goes on along the minus strand of CM076847.1, from coordinate 91,056,410 downwards.
GCCAAGACATCTACAAGAATTTCCCACTTTCTTTCATGTATCAATTTCTTCATTTGCTCTCTCAAAAATACCATCGGCATACCCTTAGGAGGCATCTCTGAGTCGATTCCCAGAACCTTAACAACATTTTCAACAGTTGGATAATTCCCACAGTAATGGTACGGTCTCTCAGTCAGAGGTTGTCCCAGGATCCATGCAAACTCTTCCAAAGTAGGGGCCAACTGAAAGTTGGAGAAAGTGAAGCATCTCAACTTAGAATCATAGTACTGAGCCAATGCAGTGATTGCTCCTACCCGAACCTTCACATCCAATAACTCCAATAGCTTCCCATATCTCTTTCTAAGATTGGATTTCGACTCCTCAGGCAGGCTGGAGGCATAGTCCTTCAGTTCGGTCACTTCGGGCTTTTGGACTGTGAACTGGATAGTTTTCCTTGTTGATGACATTGTTTTCTCGTTCCCTAATTCCATGTCTCACTTTTGTTTATCTTTTTTTTAAAAAAAAATTGATTGAGACACTTGCACCAGATTCCGAATTTGGATCCTTTGACAGCTTTCCTGAATGAATGAACAGATGTTAGAATGACATAAAAAATAGAGATGATGCATGCACAAAATATATTTTCTTTTTCTGTTTTTTGAGGAAAAAAATGTAAATGATTTTCAAAAAATGCTATGAGAAAAAGTTTTCAGCAATAATGGGATAGAAGGTGGAGTATCTCCCTTTGTGGCCTATAATGGGTTGCCCACGCTATGTGGGTTTGGGCCCTATGGGTCTAATGTCTTTCTACTGTGAATGCTCACACATGGTGGGTTATTGTAACCTAGAGGGTTTCAAGGTCTCTAGAGTCAAGTACTCCTCTGGAAGATGGACCACAACAGGATGTACATCCAAATTGTGGATATCCGCACAGAAGAATCGTACTCTAGATGAGGAATTCATGGAAGTCACACGGGACGTACGTCCAAAATGAGTCTCACTCATCCTCGTTCTAACTTATGTGTTTTTTCGGCTCCGGTATGAGCTCAACTCTCAATGTGTGCTCGCAGTGTATGTGTAGTGTGTGAAGGGAGCATACAAACCTTGAATCCTAAAAAAAGACAAACCCCCCAAATATAATCCTGCAAAATAAACAAAAGGAACGACCGAGCGATAATAATAAATGTCTTCTAACCTAGGGTTTGTGTTAAGCATAATATAAATCAAACATACATAATTAGTGGAGCAAAGGATAAACTAACTCATAAATATTTTGCACAACCAAATTAAACAGGCTTGACTCTCGCTCTCCCCAGTGGAGTCGCCATCTGTCGTGACCGTGATCCCGACGTAGACGGCTCAAAAATTGATAATTTTAGGAGTCGCCGCCCAATTTATTTAATAGGAAAAATTGAGAAAAACCTAACTAGAAGTTATTGGTCTGCGTAAACTAGATTGGATTCGGGAGTCGGTTATGCATAGGGATGAGCGAAAACTAAATTCCACAGCACACCTAATACATCTGTCCTAAGACATTTACCTTAAATTCGATTGTGCAAATTATCAATAAGTTTAGAAAGTTTATTTACACCACAACATAAATGAAACAATATTTGGTTTACAAAGAAATAAATAATAGACTAAGTTAGAAAATTTAATTTTTGACTTGACGGGGAAGCCCCGCTCCTACGTATCCTCTGGGGCAATGAGGAACTCAAAAGTCACGTAGTTCTTCCTGAAAAAGTTTGTTGGTGGGTTGATTTTATTTTTTTGAAAGGGGTTTAAGATCACCAACCTGTACAACTCAGGTGTCTTAAACCAAGATTGTGAGGTTGACAAGATGTACATCTCAATCAAGCTCATTTTTTTAGTTTTTGGAAAATAGCTGTTAAAGAAAAAAAAATTGATTATTTATTAGAGAAAAATTACTTTAGCTTGACGGGGAAACCCTGCTCCTACGTATCTCCACAGCGGAGAATCAAAGGCTATGTAGTTCTTCTTGGAAAAAAGTTTGTTTGTTGGTTGATTTTAATTTTTTGAAAGTGGTTTAAGATCACCAAGCTGTACAACTCAGGCGTCTTAAACTGGGATCGACAAGATGTCACATCTCAGCCAATCCCTTTTTTTTTGAAGAGGGGGTTTATCGGTGAAATAAAAGGTGTGATTAGTAAAGTCAAAAAAGGATCACAGCACTAGGCCTAGAACAAATAGCCCATGATTTATAAAGAAAGAAACCCAAAACTCAAAGGGGGGGTGCGAGATAGTAAGCAGGGAGATGCAGGTATACATCCGAAATATTAAACAAAAAGGGGCTGCATCACTAAAACAGTGGGGGCGCGAATAACGGCCTGATGTTTTAAAAACAGTGGGGTTGTAACATTGAAACAGAGGGGTGTAAATAACAGTCTGATAAGGGTGGCTGTATGATTAGAAAATGTGGGTGCGAATAGCACTCACTAAAAATAAAAGAAGAAAAAAACAAACACAAAAGGGGAGGGGTGCCTGATGAAACTAAAGTGGTGTGTTTAGTGATCAACTTTTCATTTTCATTTTTAAACAAAACTGACAACTATAATGGATTAAATAAAGAAAATAGTGAAGATATATAAAGTAAAAAAATGGACTACTAGAAAACCCTAGTAATGCTTCAGCCGCACAAACACATTTCAGGAGAGAGAAAATCAACTTTGAAAGGAGGAGGAGAAAGAGAAAACAAACATGGGGAGAGGGAGAGTGAAGGGGGTGACGGCGTTGTGCTCGCACGGTCAAGGGGGTGGTACGAAGGTGGCTCATGGTGGTGAGTGGTGATGGGAGAAAGGGGTGAGCGATGGTGATGATTTCCTCTCCCTCATAATTTCAATCTCTTTCTTTTTTTGTTTCTTGGTTTACTGTGTGTATTGTTTGTGTGGTGTGGAGATGAAAATGGGTGTTTGGGGTGGTGAGAGAGAGAAAACGATGGTGGTGGTGGGTGGTTCACGGTGGCGGTGGTGGAATTGTTTGGAGGGTTTGAGGGTGGTTTTGGGTGAAGGGTGGGGTGTGTGTGGTGGCCGTTTGGGTGGTGGAGGGAAGGGGGCAGTTTTTGTGGTGGTGGTGGTTATGGGAGTGGTGGCATTTTTTTGTGTGGATGTGGTTATATATGGGAGTGGTGGCAGTTTTTTGGTGGACGGTGGTGGTGGTTGGGACGGCGGCGACCACCACACACGATGGTCGGAGTGGAGGTACAACTGTCTTCTCTTTCCCTCTCCTCTTGGCTTCCCTCTGTACTAAAAGGGTTTTCCTCTCATCTATTATATATATATATATATATATATATATATATATATATATATATATATATATATATATATTTTAAAACATCCTTTGTGCATAAACAAACCACAGATTTACATGTGCACCCAACATATGCATAAGAACATATACATGAAAATAGATTCATTCAAAAAAAGGTTAACAGCTGTAGTAATAACCCCTACATCGTAAACATGCTGATTTGATCAAAACAAATAAATAGAAAAAAAACTAACCTAGTTCCCAGATAAACTGCTTCTCTTTCTTGCACTATTTTTTTTACTGACTTCACTCTAATTTATGTGCTGCTCTTCGAATTTTTTTCTCCCTTTGTGTGTTGCTGTTCATGGTATTTATACCCAAAAATTATGGTGTAGGTGTGGCTGTTGAGCAGAGGATTACAACTCTAGGAGACCATAAAGCATAACAACCTCTAGTGGAGGCAGTATGAGGCAGCAGAGGTGGAGCAGTGTTGTTGCCAGGGCTGCAATGTTTTTGCTGAAAATGGGAACCAAACAAAGGGACAAGAAGAAACAGGTTTGGGCTTGTAGCTCCATGGAAAAAGCAAGGCAGCAAGTCGCCTATGTTACTGTCCCATTTTGATTTTTGCTTTATTTTTTAGTACTTATTTTTGTTTATATTTTTCTCTCCACATGTAACAATGAGCTGAATTTCTTTTTTTGTGGTACTATTTGCCTTAAATTTTTTGTCTATATGTGTAACAAAACAAAAAAAAGGGACAGCTATTTAAATTGGTTTTATTTTATTATTACTATTCTTTAACCTCACTGTAATTAATTAAAAAAGAAGCGGTAAAATAACGCGTACTGACACAACCACTCGCACACGACTCGAAACAAACGTGCACTCGCATTAAGAGTATGAACGCGTACGTGATTTGAATGCGCACATAATGCACCCCGATAGTAGGATACGCATACGGTTTAGGTATGACAGGCGTAAATTATTTTTAGAACTCTCCCCCTCTTGTTTTGAAAAAAAATGAGTAATCGTCGGTTAAAATTGGATGTTCACAATAACAGTTTTAAGAGACTTCTAGTGTAGTTCCAAGATTTTGGAAGCTATGTCCTTGTGATCTTTCGGAGAGGCTAGGTTGAGATGAATGAACATCAAGCTGATAAAGGATTGCACGTAAGGATCAAATTGGGAAGCTTCTAAGAAAAGTTTTGATGGTCATTCTGGTAAGTCTCAGGAGGAGACTGATAATGTTTTGTAACAGTTAAGGAGATGCGTGCACTGTGGATTGTGGGGCAGTCAGAGCCGTCATTAGGACAGTTATATGTTGTCAGGATATCAACAAAAGTGGCTTGCATTGAAGTTAAGGGGAACTTCCCTTCAAGGAGTGGATGGATCTGGTTATGTTAAGGTGATTGTTTAAAATAATAGTTGTTACCTTGAAGGGTAAGTGTTAAGTGATCGAGCTAGATTAAGTTCAGGACATAGATTATTGAGGATTAATATTGTGATGGTTAAAGATGGAGAATCGGGTATTACATGGATAAGCATGAATTTAAATAGATTTTTACATAAACAGAAGAAGTTAAGTTTTGGATAATGGCGGTATGCAATAGTAAGTGATATTAGACGTATGGACTACGAGGATACTTGGGGGTTGTAAAAATATAGACCTTAATGGTTTGTTTAAAGTTGGTAGGCACCGGGAGAATGTGAAAGCTTTGAATGGTTTGAAGGAATTGATTGAGGATGATTAGTGACCGTGAGATGATCGACCTTTAAGCCGATGATTTTTTTTAATCAACTAGGTTTGGATGGAAAACCTAGTGGTACCTTAGGCTTGTTTTGTGAAAGTTAAGGATTATGTTTCGAAATAATTGTTTTGGTGATTAGACGGAGGAGTACGAATAAAAAGTGAAAAGGAGGAAAAAGGGTGTAAGAAGAAAGAGGAAAAAGAAAGAAAGAGAGTGTAAGAATAAAAAGAAAGAAAGAGAGGGTAATGACATTTTTACCCTTAAATTAGATATGTGTCTTGTTAATAAGAGATCCAAATTGGTAATTTCATAGGAGATTTGTTTGTATAAATAGATATTAGTGAAAGTTAAGGATTATGTTTCGAAATAATTGTTTTGGTGATTAGACGGAGGAGTACGAATAAAAAGTGAAAAGGAGGAAAGAGGGTGTAAGAAGAAAGAGAAAAAAGAAAGAAAGAGAGTGTAAGAATAAAAAGAAAGAAAGAGAGGGTAATGACATTTTTACCCTTAAATTAGATATGTGTCTTGTTAATAAGAGATCCAAATTGGTAATTTCATAGGAGATTTGTTTGTATAAATAGATATTAGATAGATAGATATGTTCTGTTGTTGTTATAAATTCATTGTTGTTAAGCAATTTCAATGGGAAAATATCATTTGTTACCTCTATAATTTGATCTACTATTTGATCTATTATTGTATAATTTTATCGATTAAAAGATGGTTATAAAAACACCACTAAAAATCCGTAAAATAATCAAACTAATATAAAAATTATAAAAACACCACTAAAAATCTAATAAAATCAAAAGAAGGTTATACAATTTTTTTTAGATTTTTTGGAGATTATGAAAAACTCAAACAATTAATAAAAAATAGTAAACATGGGAATTTTGGATTTTTAGCCCCGAAGTCCTGCAAGAAGTTCCTTCTACGATTGTAATGAGCCCTAATTTATTTTGGATTATCTGAATGTGGTTTTGGGACAATCGGAGAAGGTTTCCCGAAAACCATTTTTTTCCTTGATTACTTAATAAATTAAAGCAGGTCGTTGATCAGAATTGTCAGTGGGATTTTGGCCGTCAAAATTATGTCAACTATGGATTTATAAGTTTCAACCACAGATTTATCCGGTTGTCAAAACAGAAAAACCACAAATTTATCCCAAAAATGTTGTCCAACTATGGATATATATTACAACTACATATTTATAACTTTATAATACAACTATACTACAATTATGGATTCATCCAAAAAATATATTACAACTACAGATCCATATGGTATCACATTGATTTATATTACAATTACGGATTTATAAGTTTCAACTACAGATTTATTCATCGTCAAAAAAACTACAGATTTATCCAAAAAAATAGCCATTACGATTTATGTGTTGGACATAAATCTGTAAGCCCAAAATTTTTCAGATTTTGAATTTATGTACAACACATAAATCTGTAGCACAATTTTTCTATGGGTTTTTTCTTTTGTACCCCCCTCCTTCTCCTCTATACCCCCATTTTAGCAAAAATCCCCAAAATACCCCTTATTTAAAAAAAACAGTTTTTTAAAAAATTCTGGAAATAGGTCTAAATTCGGAATGCAAAGCTTTAAGATTTCTAGAAATACCTCAAAAAGAGGTATTTTCGGAAGGCAAAATGGCTTCCGAAAATACCTCTTTTTGAGGTATTTCCGGAAATCTTAAAACTCTGCATTCCGAATTTAGACCTATTTCCGGAAAGTATTTTAATTTTTTTTTAAAATTTAAATTATTACCATAAATAACGATATATAACGAAACTCGCTAAACTACGATCACGATAAACGATAACAATACAATACGAGAGAACCAATACGTCAAAATATACAAAATACGAGAACAAATACAAAATATACAATACGATCATGATATACAAAATATACAACTAAGGGTCAATTGTCAAAAGCCCTAAAGCAGTCGAAAGGGTCTCATATACAACAGGTGGAATGCCCTCGTCTACCACGGCATCCCGGAGAAGTGCAGCTACTCTCTCCATTCTATCCTCCGCAGTCAGTGGACCAATATCCTCAACTGCTACCTCCTGATCTGGTACATCATCCTCTGGAGGCGGAGGCCGAGTTAGACGAGGAATGTACACCTCCAAGTACCATGGTAGGTAAACGCCATCGTAGAGACCTGCCACGGCTGTCCGTCTAGAAATGTCCCTGAAAGTCCGCGCCGGGAATTGATAGAACAACAATCTCTGTACAATGGCTGATGTAGATGGACGTCGAACCGAAATGGGTGGATCAGGGATCTGCTGGACGTATCCAAACTGCCAACGGACCCTGTCTGCCATATAGAGCATAGCAACATCGCCCCAGAGCAGCCAACCTCTAAAAAGGGAAATCTGGGAAAATGGCGTGTAGTCCTGTGGTCCTCCCAAGGCCCGAAAGTGTCACACTTATGGTTCCCCCACCTGCTGCAACGTGGAAGCCCAAACGCACCAAAGTCTTTCCTCATCACAATGGTGGGGAAATACTCGTATATCCAACACTGAAATAATTAAATGAATAAATAAGTAATTATATAAATAAAACTAATTAATTATTGGTAAATAAAAAAGTAATTAATTATTACCTGTAGCAGAGAAGCGTATCCTCCAACCTGCTTCGTCTCCCAATAACACGCGTCGTTCAGTTGGTCGTAAAGAACGGCCAGAGCAGCTGAATCCCAAGCCCACTGGCCACAACTGGCAAACTCCACAAAAAGAGTGACCCACTTGACGGGTACAGATGTGTGACTCTTGTCGGCGAAGATGGTATAGCCCAACAAGAGTAACAAATAACACCGTGCAGCCTGATCAAGAAAGCCAGCTGCCATGTTCTCTCTGTATGCAGCCTCCAAAAAACTAAATCTGAATGTCGGTCCCCTAGTGGCCCGACACTCCGCCCAGCAAGCTGTGTGGTCTATACCCAGCAAATCCACTTTAGCCCAAATGGCATCAGCGTTAGAAGAATGCAGCCGATGCTCCAAAGGTGTGTCGGTGAGCGGCAAGTAGACCAACACGGACACGTCATCCAACGTCACCGTCATCTCCCCAAACGGCATGTGGAATGAGCTGGTCTCAGAATGCCACCTCTCCACAAAAGATGATATCAGCTTGTGGTTGATGTTGTTGAGAGGTGTGATGTCCAGCTGCAACAGATTGGCCTGCTCCAACCATCTGGCTATATGTGGGTGGTGCTACTGAGGTCTAAACCTCAATAACTTCCCCCAACGGATGCCACCTTGATCTTACCACGCTCCTGTAAAAAAATAAATTATATAAATTAAAACATATTAAATAAAATAATTAATTATTGGTAAAAAAATAAATAAATTAATTATTAAAAGTATTACCTGCCCCAACCGTAGCCTGGAGACGCAGTGCACATGCAACCAGTCCAACAAAACTTGCTGAGCAGGCTGAGCATCCTGCTAAGCAGCCTCAGACTCCTCATACTGCTGAAAGGGGTCCTGCTGAGCAGGCTCATGATACTGCAGCTCCTGCTGCACCGGATCAGCCCCGCCTATGTTCTCTCACTCTCGGACACGCCTTTAACGCTCAGAAGCGTGACCATCCTGCCTCACCAATCGAAACCTCGTCCTCGTGCTAGGAGCAGCAGGAGGAGACTGGTCTGCATCTCCTGCTGCTGCCCTGGAAGACTCGCCTCGCTTTATCATTCATATTCTGGTCGCCACTGAAAAAGTAAAAAAAAAAATTAAAATGAAATTTAAAAAATAAAATAAAAAAATCCGAAATAGGGGTAAATGCGAAAATATTTTTTCTGGGATTTGCGGAAACACCTCAAAACGGAATATTTCCGGAAGTCATTTTGACTTCCGGAAATACCCCGTTTTGAGGTGTTTCCGCAAATCCCAAAAAAATCTCTTCCGCATTTACCTACATTGGGGTATTTCCGAAAAGTTTAAAAAAAGTCTTCCAGAAATACCCCTATTTCCGAAAAGTTTAAGGACCAAAAACTTACTTTTTCGCAAATATGTGTAAATGAGGAAGATTTACGTTTTTTAATAGGGGTATTTTGGTCCGTTTGGGTTATTATGGGGGTATAGGGGAGAAGGAGGGGGTACAAAAAAAACCTTTTTCCCTACCAGATTTATGTACTTTAAGGGTAAATCCGTAATAGATTTTCACGTCAGAGTAAAGGGTCTTTTTTTATACCCCCACCCCATCACAATATACCCCCATCAAATATGAAAATCCCAAAATACCCCCCATAATTTTGACTCAATCGGATTTACCTTATAAATAGGTAAATCCGATTTGAGATTAATCAAAAGCGGATTTACCTAGATCCGATTTAATTTGTAAAAATCGCATCGGATTTACTGTTAGAAGGGTAAATCCGCTTTTGAATTTAACCAAGCGGATGTACCCCCACAACAGGTAGATCCGCTTTGTCTCTTTATCAAGTCGGATCTACTTGTTGTGGGGGTACATCCGCTTTGTTAAATTCAAAAGCGGATTTACCCTTTACCCGGGTGATTCCGACTTGTAAAAAAATTTTAAAATATTTAATTTGTTTTTTTTGGATATATATATATATATATATATATATATATATGGATAAATAATTACAAAAATATGGGTACAATAATAAATACAAGAAATGTCAACCTAAATCGTCAGAATCATGGGCTAAGTCTACAATGGTGGGCGCATCAGTGGGAGGGAGACGGGGCATCTTCAAAGCGGTAGACTGCCAAAGGGTAAAACGGCTGGTATAAGGATCCAACCATGAAGTAGATTCATCTGATTGATTATGAGACCACATCAAAGCAACTGGAGGCAACAGACAGGAGAGATCAAAATATGCATCCAATGGATATCCCTGACGTTCAGAATAGATATGATTTTATACTTAGAAGAAGAATCACTACCTCTCAGAGGAAGATAAGTAAAATTCATATCTAAAGACAATTGAACTAGGGCCACATTATACTTAGTAGCTATAAAGTACCCCATCTCAGGCAAACTCAACCACTTATCCTCCTTCTGAAAACCGGGGTATTCAATGGATAACGCTTTTCTAAGCACTGCAAGTCTGTCCTTTCCAAACATGTAAGTATATAGTTGCTCCCTCTCTTTTGTTTCTTTGATTAAATCTTGCCTAATTATAGGGCAACTATCCTCACCAAGATCGAGACCAACCGCTACTACTCGGAACCCACAATTACCATCCCTTTCAACATCAATAATTTTTTCCACATAAGAGTGCACGTGATGAGGAACCGACGGTAAATTGAATTTAGTCTCACCCTGATGTGTTAATTTTTTAGAAACACTCTGAGATAGCTTTGAAGGCCGCTGTGATGATTTTGTACAAGAAGACCGCTGTGATGAATTTTTACAAGAAGTCCCAGATTCTTGAGTCTGTTTCATCCTCTCATCCACATGCTCTCACCCAGAAGGATCACGCTTGACATCATATAATTTCTGCTTTTTCTTCTTTGGTGCACCTTTTGTTTTACCGGAGACATGGTACACACCTAGCTCACAAGCACAAGGAAGAAGATGTGTCTTTCTAATAATGCACCCACAACGGGCTTTGTCATATCCAACCCCAGATGTCGATTTTGAAAACTCTTTAACAATATGATCCAAAGCATTCAAAGACACAACACCGTGAAGCTTTTTAAACAAAGGAGTATTGGAAGCCACTTCAATACGGTTTATGCTTCTTTGAAAAGACCCGATGACTTTATCAAATTGAAGAGTAAGCATCTCATGCATAGATTTAAAAGACTTAGACAAGTCACCTCCAGAAGTCCTCAAATGTCTCTTCAAAGTCCAATGAGCTGACTCGACCCTTAAATAATAACAAGAAACACGAATAAAAATACTAAACACGTGTCAAAAAAATTTAAACTACGATAAAAATACTAAACACGTGTCAAAAAATTTTAAACTACGATAAAAATACTAAACAGGTGTCAAAAAAATTTAAACTACGATAAAAATACTAAACACGTGTCAAAAATACTTAAACTACGATAAAAATACTAAACACATGTCAAAAAAATTTAAACTACGATAAAAATACTAAACACGTGTCAAAAAATTTAAACTACGATAAAAATATTAAACACGTGTCAAAGTACCTATTGGTGGTCTGATTCCCGAAGTGTGGGATCTGGTTTGTCCATGCTAAGATAAATCTTTCATTATGCTTTGTCAACCACGTGTCATGCACATACTTAATAAGAGCCGGCAAATCAACGCAGGAGTCCTCAAAAATCTTCAAGTGAGCTGAGTACTCTGACTCGTTAAGTGAATCAATAATGTTTTGCCAAAGAGAGAGGACGTCCTTTTGTCTATCCACATGCACCAACTCTTTAATCTTTGCTTTCACATTTTTAGTCACGTGCCAAGAACATAACAAATTTGTAGCCGAAGGAAAGACATCAAGAATACCGGACATAAGACCAAGATCTCTGTCAGTCAAGAATACCTGAGGCTGAAGCCCGTGCAAGTCAAATAATTCTTTCAGTTGCTGTAATGCCCAAGTAAAATGAATTCCAAGCTCGTGTGAAATATAGGCAAAAGCAACCGAGAAAGTTAACTCTGTAGAAGTGACTCCTACAATCTCCAATAGAGGTAGATTGTATTTGTTGGTCTTGTAGGTGGTGTCAAGAATAAGAACCTTTGGAAATAACCCGAATAACTTAATAGAAGTTGGATGCGCCCACATGATGTCACTGACCACATCGGAACCCTCAACTTTTCTGCTTCAACATAAATAATTTTGCGACTCAATCAATCTCAAAAGCTCCTGAATGTCCATTCTAGGACCCCTCTTAGAAGACCTATTGGCGTAACGCTGCCTATATATTTGAGGAAGAGAAGTAACGTTGTCCGGATAATGGTTCTTCAAAGCAGTAAGACAATCTTTCGAAGCAACATTCAGATCAGTGTGCTCATTAACAACAGCTTTCTGCGGCTTAGTTAAACGACCAAAAGCTGTTGACCCGACCGGGGTAGTAAGCAACTCATGTGTGTGAAGACCACACCTAACATTCACACGCCAACCCCCATGACGTATTGTACAAGTAGCTCTCAATGTAAACGGACAGCTTCTTTTCTTAGACTCAAAAACTCTAGAATCATTAGACCACTTACCTTGCTTCTCGCAACCAAAAATAATCTTATCTCTACAATGATAATCACAACTCCAATACGCCTCCCGACCGCGTTAGCCCACTCTTCTACATCCTCGCGTGTAGAAAATATCTACAAAATAGAAAAAATAGATAAATGTTGCGTACTTAATTAATTAAATATCTACCAAACTTTGATTAAGTAAATTATTTTGAAAAATATACCCTCTCCGTCCAGAATGCCTTTGTAGTGTCTACCACGAAAGGAACAACCTGCGACTCTGTATGCGGGTCAATATCTGTTTCAAAATACAACAACAGTTATATAGAAATTAATTTTAAAAAAAAACAAATCGGATTTACGTGCCTCAAACGTAAATCCGCTTTGTATTTTTTACAAATCGGATATACCCCCACCCAGGTAAATCTGATTCATTAAAAGATAAAAGCGGATTTAGCTAAAGGTAAATCCGATTGCGCATCGGATTTAGCTAAATCCGACTAATTAAAATTTCACTTTCTGTACTGAATTAAATGGTCAAATCGGATTTATCTGTCAGTTTGATAGATCCGATTTGACTTATGCGTGTGTGTTTATTACTTATTTCATTCTAATCGGATTTACCTTTCATTTAGGTAAATCCGATTACTAGATAAAGTGGTCCCCCACCAGAGAATCTTCCAAAAAGGTAGTTTTTTTTTTGTAGAAGGGAGTTAATGAGGATATAAAAAAAGGTAGTTTTTTTGTACCCCCCCTCTTAAACCATTTACCCCCAAAACGACCAAACGGACGAAACTACCCCTTAAATCCACAAAATTTTTGGAAATAGCTCAATCCGAAGGAGTCCCTTCTACTTGCTTGTTTACAAGTTCTCATTAAGCTTTAATATTTAAAGACTTTGGTGAGTCCAAAGCCAAGCAATGTGGGACTTCCCACTTTTGAAATATCCTTTGTTTTTTTTCAATAAAACACAACACTTTTACCCACGGTTTTGTCCGTAGGTAAAAGTTTTTTTTTTTTAAAAAAAAAGACTTTTACCCACGGTTTTGTCCGTAGGTAAAAGTCCATGTTTAAGGGACTCCATCGCAAGTAGAAGGGACTTCCTCGCGTGCACAAGTAGGACCAACATGGCTTGGTTCAGTGCAAATCTTCCGATTTCTCCCCCCATGCGCGCACGATTAGCCTTGCGCTAATTTTAATTAATGAAATATTATTTTTTATTCGCAGTAGCTAAGCTTCAAACTGGTTTGCTTCCGGAATTATGTCAAAAACACATAATTCCGGAAGCCAATTTTTTGACTTCCTGATTTATGTGTTTTTGGCATATTTCCGGAATTTTCCTCATTTTCGGAAGCCAATTTGGCTTCCGGAAATACTTCTTTTGAGGTATTTCCGGAAAACTCATATTTCTGCCTTCCAGAAATATGTGTATTTTCGGAAATTTTTTAAAAAAAAATTTTTTTTTTTAAAAAAACTATGGGTATTTTTGGAATTTATTGAAAAAAGGGGATATGGGGTCCAATAGGGGTAAAAAAAAACACCTAAAAAAACCAGAGTAAAATGAGAATTTTACATCACATGTGGCCCGATTAGGGCCTTAGAAAACGCTGGTGCCAGATGGATTTATATACACCGCCTCAAAACCAAAAAAAAAACTGTGTCTGCAATTGCAACGGTAACATAAAAAAGTCCTATAAATATAATCTGATTTTAGGCTATCAAATTTGAACAGTTTGCCTGAGAATACGATCCAAGTTGGGATTGCGATGACCCCCAACGGGAATTGATGGAAGGTCACAATTTCTCCCTTCCGCCAATAAACTCGCAGAATCAGGCAAAGTTCGTAGGCTTCGGGGTGGGTCTGATTCCGTCCGGTGGTTCGAGGGTAACGCCCGGCGTTCAAACGTGAAGCACCGATCAGAGTCCCGAGCGTTGTTTCTGCTACCTTCAAGTTTCTGCCGCCTCTGGTAGATTCGATTCAGAAGAGAGAGAGAGAGAGACGGCAAAAACTTGAAGATAGCATAAATAATCCGTGGTCCTCTCAATTTTAACATCGTCGCTCGTCGGTATATGATCGCTCTATCTCTCACTTTCTGTTTTTCATTCTTTCATGTTTTTGATTTCACTTGAATTTTGTCTTCCCCGGAGCAAACGCACCTGGTCTCCAAAATCAGTGTTTAGGCACGATTGTTTTGGGGCGGTGTTTTGTTTGCAACATTGACATCTAATTCTTGATCATTCAAGAAGACGAATCTTGTGTGATTAAGCCTATAAAAAGGAACGGTTGCTATATACGGATGCCTTATTCATAATGTCGGAAGTCGGGATGCCTTCTTCATTATGGTTTGCTATTGTGAAATCGGGATGCGATGCACAAAAACACATGACCCTAGATGAATATTTATTCATAAGTTGAAGTGCAAATTTTGATGACCCTTAATGCAATGACAACACGATGATGGTATTATGCATAGATGACTTTGGTTGTGAAAATTGAGATTTAAGTCCCCACCATATTTTTATCAACAAAATGAACTCTTTACCTAGAATGTGACTTGCTATGTGAATTTGCTATTGGTATTTTCAGATCAAGATGCTATGCACAATAAATCTTGACCCTAGATGTAGCTTTCATATGAATACTTATTCATAACTTGAACTACAAATATTGATGACCGATAATGCAATGACAGCACTGCAATGGTATTGTGCCTAGTTGACCTTGGAGGTGAATATTGAGATTTTAGCCTCGATGACAGTATTTTTGAGCCCTGATTACCTTAAATGCAATTGCAATATGAATTTTTATTCATAATGTAGAGTTTAAAGGGTATCTTTGAGCCTTAAGGACTCTTAAATGCATAATAGTCTGAATCTGAATTTGGATGTTAGATAGCTCAACCAGTGATTGGATATGATGGATGAGCTTTTCTAGATACTCTACAGAGCATGAATAAAAATGTTGATTAGTTGAATTCTAATTCGCTATCTGTTGTACTTTTCATACTAAAGCCAGCCTATGAGGTTGAAGATAACCGAAGTTCTGATTGGTATGATTGTAATGACACAGGCAATTGGGCTAGTCATTTCTACGTTTTTGGCAACTTTGTCTCAAGCATAGTAATGGGAGTGAAGTTCTATTACAGTAAGGAGTTAGGAACTTCTTCATTGATGCGATTTATTGATTCATTTTATGCATATAATGTTGAAGTGTTTCAGATTCAGATAGTCTCCAACTTATAATGAAATTTTAAACTCATACTGTTGACTTATTGAGTGGTAGGATCAATAGGATGTTTGGAATTGCATTTAATAGTTTTGCTAGTTATCTTGAACAAGATAGAACGTGAAGATCATATGGTTCTTCATTTATTGGTGATCTGGAATATAGAATAGAACCTTGATATTATGTTATGTTGAGAACCTTGATACATCAGAGGTTGATATGGAATTATTGGTGATCTAGATATTATGTTATGTTGGCATTATTTTACCCCACAAAATTGAGAACCTTGATATGGAATATAGAATAGAAGGACAAATGTAAATCTAGAGAGGAAGAAAGAGTGGAGTGAAGGGCAGAACTCAAAAAAAGCGACCATTGTTGTTGCGCTTGTTTATAGCATTTCTCACCGGGTCATCACACCCATCTTCATTTTTATAATACAGGGAGTAGTTTGTAATGAATCAATTATCATTTCACTCCCTATGCTATGCTGTGAATGAAAGTACTTATGAAACACCAAAGAAGTTTCTAGGCTCACAGATAGACATTATGCAGTTTGTAGTTGGCCCTTTCTTATATTGCATGCGGACTGTATTATTGTTTTTAATTTTACAGATCCAAATATAATGAAGAAGTTACAAGTTGGTCGTGGTGCAATAAGATTTGTCTTGGCGGGTGCAAACATAATTGTAGATTGATTGATACACACAAAGTGAGCATTTTCTAGTGGATGAGCATTTTCATGTGGATTTGTGTTAACTTACAGCCTGACATATCATGTATTTCTCTGATTTTAGGCCATCACGGCTGAAGGAAACCAACACGCCCACGCCCTTGCCTCATCACATATCATGTACTTTTACAAAAATTTCAGCAAAAGACATGAGAAACTTGTCTCATCACATCTTTTGACTGCACAAATTGATTGAAAAATTGAATGGGGACCCTTTGAGATATTCTGCATTTCTGCCTTTTATCATTGTACTCCGTTTCAAGTTGATGAACAATCAAGAGAAAAATTGATACATCAGAGGTAGGCCTACTTGTCTAGGTGGAGGTGCAACCACATCCCGAAACACATTTTCCATTTGATTGCTTGTATACAATTTTAAAGCAACCCTTAAATAAAACTTAGGGCGAATGTAGAAATAGAGAGAAGTCATTTACTTTCATTTCATGGTTTTAGAAAGGCAATCCACAATGGAATTGGAGTCGACAACTTGCATCTCAATGATGGTCTTTGGAAGGTATTGAAATTACACTGCTGTTGTACTAACTCAGATTAATTAGTTTAGTTCCTATTTAACTAGTTAGTTAATAGTTGCTTCGTCAGTTGTTTTTCTGTTTCTGCAGTTAGTTTATCATCACTGTTTTCAGCTTTATTAGAGAATAGCTCTCTTAATAACACTTAATGTACTAAAATAGTAGTTTAGTCTATGGTGCACTACTGTGCACCATCCCCATAGAATAACTTCCCCCTTTGTAACTAACTGATTTAACTCAGTTAGATTCCCTTCAATATAAATACCTTGTAAATCAGATTGAAGAAGTAATGAAAATACACAATGTCATTCACAGAAAATTCAGTTACATTTTAGTTTCAGAATTAGTTAGAGATTGGATGAATTGCATCCTCTAACATGGTATCATCTTCCTCAACCGATCCTGATCCTTCTCCAGAAGCTTCCGCCACCGTTAACAATGGCGCTTCGCCGTCGTTGCCTTTATCGAAGCTTAAAGCTTCTTCGTTTACTGCGATCTCGGAGAAACTTGATTCGGACAACTACTTGCTCTGGTGTCAGCAAGTAGAACCGATTATCAAGGCTCACAAACTTCATTACTTTCTCGTTAATCCAATGATTCCAGCGAAGTACCTCACCGTTGCCGATGCTACTGCAAATTCCGTTAATCCTGCGTTTCAAGCCTGGGAACAACAAGATCAGTTACTCTTATCATGGTTGCAGTCGACGATCTCTCGCGATATGCTTACACGCATCATCGGTTGCAAAACTTCATCGCAACTCTGGGATAAAATACATGAGCACTTTCAGATCAATACGCAGGCTCGTTCACGGCAATTGCGTTGTGAACTCCGTGCGACGACGCTGGAATCGCTTTCCGTCTCCAAGTATTTGCTCAAAATTCAAACGATTGTGAATTCTCTCAGTGCAATCGGTGAACCGATCTCATCGCGTGAGCATCTTGATGTTATCCTTGAAGGATTGCCTCAAGAGTACGAATCTACAATCTCGATTATCTGTGGTCGTCCTGGCTTAGTGTCGATTGCTGAAGCAGAAACTCTCCTTCTAGGTCCTGGCTTAGTGTCGATTGCTGAAGCAGAAACTCTCCTTCTAGGTCATGAATCGCGCCTTGCCAGATTCAACAAACAGTCAATGCCTCCTTCTGCGAATGTTGCCTCTACTCCGTCTTCGCAATCGGACAAGAAAACGGCGTCTCCTCAAGCCTTTGTTGCTGAGAGCACTGATTCTAATGCTGATAACACCACCGGTGGTTGGCGTGGTGGCCGTGGCGGCCGTGGTGGCCATGGACGTGGCCGTAACACCATGCAGTGCCAAGTGTGCCATAAAATTGGCCACGACGCTTCTGTTTGCTTCCACCGATTCAAAAGAGACTACGTTCCCGGTGCTCCGGCTCAGCCACGTGCTCCAACCTCTTCACCGTGGCAATTTGCTCCGCCGTGGCATGCTCATATTTGGAACCAGATGCTGCAAACTCCTCCACGTGCTCAATATCCTCAACAATCTCTGATGGCACCTTATTACGGTTCAGAGTTCATGATGTCTTCGCCGATGATGCCTGCTTCCCCGTTCATGATGCCGTCTCCGCAACGCTCACAGTTCCCTCAAGCTTTCATGGCTGCTGCAACTTCAGATTCACGAGCTTCACCTGATTGGTTTGCTGATTCTGCGTGTACTCAAACCATGTCCACTGCATCTCACAATATTCAACAGACAGCACCTTTCACAGGTCCAAATCAGGTCACAATTGGTAACGGCACTCGTTTACCTATTAAATCTATTGGATTCACAAATTTTCGCTCTCCTATGAACCCTAAGCGTGTGTTATCCCTTAAAAATGTGCTGCATGTGCCTGGACTAACCAAAAATCTGCTAAGTGTCAGACAATTTTCCAAAGATAATGGTGTCTACTTTCAATTTAATGATAACCATTGCCTTGTTAAATCTCAGGACGCCAATGAAACACTACTCAATGGTCCAATTAACAAAGAAGGCCTGTACAAGTTCACCAATTTGCTGTCCAGACCTGTTGCAACACCTGCTGTCCCTGGTTCTATTAACTCTGCTACTTCTGTCTGTACAACTGTTAATGCTGCTTTACCTTTACCTACTGCTAATGTTGCTGTTTCACACACAAACACCTTTGCCTTGTGGCACTCTAGAGTTGGACACCCTAATATAGATGCTCAACGTATTGTACTGCAACATTGTAATATCCCTTTTTCTAATAAAACTGTGAGTGACTTTTGCAATGCATGTTGTCTTGGTAAAGCACATAGACTGCCTTCACACACCTCCACTCATATCACCACCTCACCATTTGAACTTGTGTTTACTGATCTTTGGGGTCCTGCACCCATGATATCTCAGTCTGGTTACTTTTATTATATTGCCTTTGTGGACCTACACACCAGATACACATGGATGTATCTGCTTAAAAGGAAATCAGGTGCACTGGCAGCCTTCACTATTTTTCAGAAAATGGTTGAAACCCAATTCTCAAGTAAGATTAAAGCATTACAAAGTGATTGGGGTGGTGAATTTCGGCCATTTACTGCACTGCTGTCACAGTCTGGTATTCTGCACAGAAATATATGTCCACACACCCATCATCAAAATGGTATGATTGAGCGCAAACATAGACAAATTGTGGACACTGGTTTAACTCTCCTTGCTCATGCTTCATTGCCGTTTGAGTATTGGGATCATGCCTTCATGGCTAGTGTTCACTTAATCAATCGGCTACCTACAGCTGCTTTGAACTTTGAAATACCTTACACTAAGCTTTTCAATGCTTTGCCTGATTACAAGTTTCTCAAGGTATTTGGATGCTCTTGCTTCCCCTTAATGAGGCCCTACAACAAGCAAAAGCTACAATTTCGATCACAAGAATGTGTGTTTTTGGGTTACTCTACATCTCATAAGGGTTACAAGTGTCAATCCTCCAATGGTAGAGTGTTTATCTCCAAAGATGTTCTATTTAATTAACATTGCTTCCCATACAAGAAGCTACTTCTCAAAGACTCTGCTCAAACACCAAACTCACTCATTAGCCCTCTAATTCCCTTGGTTGACAATTCCTCACAGATACTTCACCCCCCTTTATCACACCCACCTGGCTTTCCTCCTAATCCCCTTCACTCAACACATAACTCTGCCTCCTCAAGTCATTCTGCAGCACAGGCTAGTGCTAATTCTGCAGCACAATCCGGTTCTGCCACCTCTGCAGAACACACTGCATCTGGCACTTCAGCTGCCTCTACTACAGCATCTACTGCTAGTACTGATCCTCCAAGACCAGTGAATAATCACCCTATGCAAACTAGAGCAAAAAGTGGAATTGTGTGTCCACGAATCAACCCAACATTGCTCCTTGCTCATGTGGAACCTAAAACTGCTAAACAAGCTCTAACTAAACCTGAGTGGCTTGCAGCAATGAAAGATGAGATTGATGCCTTACATAGGAACCAAACATGGACACTTGTTCCATTACCATCCAATAGGACTCCAATTGGGTGTAAATGGGTGTTTCATGTCAAAGAAAACCCTGATGGTTCACTTAACAAGTACAAAGCACGACTTGTAGCTAAAGGCTTTCATCAGCAATTTGGAGCTGACTATAAGGAGACATTTTCCCCTGTCATTAAACCTGTCACTGTGAGAACCCTACTGAGCTTGGCAGTGTCTTCCAAATGGCCCTTGATGCAGTTAGATGTGAACAATGCCTTTCTAAATGGCACTCTAGAGGAGGAAGTCTATATGGTGCTGCCACCGGGCTTTGAGTCTAGTGACAAATCTCTTGTGTGTAAACTCAACAAGGCACTTTATGGTCTCAAACAAGCTCCTCGTGCTTGGTTTGAGAAGCTTCAAAGCTCTCTCCTTCAACTTGGATTTAAAGCTAGCAAGTGTGATCCCTCTCTCTTCATTCTTCATCATGGTTCTGTCAAGGTCTATATGTTGGTCTATGTTGATGATATTATCATCACCGGCACTGACACTCAGTTTGTCAAGAGTCTTATTACTCAGTTGAATGCCACTTTCTCTCTCAAGGACCTTGGAACATTGGATTACTTTCTTGGCATTGAAGTTAAGAGACAACCCGATGGTTCTCTTCATCTCACACAAGGCAAATACATCAGGGATATCTTGCTTAAACATAATCTACATGAAGCTCAAAGCTTCCCCACTCCAATGGTTGCCAATTGCAAGCTGTCCAAGGACGGCTCTGATGTCTTTCATGATCCCTCTGTGTACAGGTCTACCGTTGGTGCACTCCAATATGCCACAATTACTCGTCCAGATATTAGCTTTGCGGTAAACAAAGTCTGCCAGTACATGTCCAAGCCTCTAGACTCTCTTTGGGTTGCTGTTAAGCGCATTTTGCGCTACCTCAAAGGGACAATATCTTGGGGACTTCACCTCAAACCCATCAGCACCACCCCTGTTTCTCTTACTGCATACAGTGATGCAGATTGGGGGTCTGATGTGGATGACAGAAGGTCCACTTCTGGTGCCTGTGTGTTCTTGGGCTCTAATTTGGTGTCTTGGTGGGCTAAGAAGCAACCAGTTATCTCACGCTCCAGCACTGAAGCAGAATATAGAGCTGTTGCTCTTGCCACAACTGAGTTGTTATGGTTACAATCTTTACTCACCGAGCTTGGTGTGTCCTACAACACTCCTACTGTTATGTGTGACAATTTAAGTACTGTTGCTCTAGCTCATAACCCGGTTTTGCATGCTAGGACCAAACATATGGAACTAGACCTCTTCTTCCTTCGAGAGAAAGTGCTCCAAAAGCAACTCAGAGTTCTTCATGTCCCTGGTACTCAACAGTATGCTGATATCCTCACCAAGCCATTGCCTCCAAATCTGTTTGATGGTTTTCGGTCCAAGCTAGCTGTGTGCACAAACCCCCAGCTAGACTTGAGGGGGAGTATTAGAGAATAGCTCTCTTAATAACACTTAATGTACTAAAATAGTAGTTTAGTCTATGGTGCACTACTGTGCACCATCCCCATAGAATAACTTCCCCCTTTGTAACTAACTGATTTAACTCAGTTAGATTCCCTTCAATATAAATACCTTGTAAATCAGATTGAAGAAGTAATGAAAATATCACAATGTCATTCACAGAAAATTCAGTTACATTTCAGTTTCAGAATTAGTTAGAGATTGGATGAATTGCATCCTCTAACAAGCTTCATCACAAGCTGTATATATACTGTAAATCTGTAATCTGTTACAGGAAGTTGAATGAAATTAGAAATTCCATTTCTTTCTTGTGAAAACTTTAATATGGTATCAAAAGAATATTGAATCTCTGCGTGTTCTTGCTCCGAAATTCACGATCTTCTTCGCTTCTTCTCAGCAAACTGCAATTCTTCTCTATTCTTCATTCTTCGATATCTTGGATTAGGAGGGTCACATTATTGTTGGAAGATCCTCCTTCTTCTACAGCTCTCTTAGCCATCTCCCCAAGCTCTTGAACTCTTCTTCTCATTTCTTCATTTTCCTTGCTCTCTTCCATTAACTCTTCAATTGGTCTCTCAACAGCTTCTTTCTTCACTACCACACCTTTATCTTCCTCACCCCATTTGACAGGAGCCTCCACCCCAACACTTACACCCACTTTTAATATTTGTACAATCAATTTCTCATTGAAAAATTGATCACCAAATAGTGGCCATGTAATCATAGGCACACCAGCACATATTGCTTCCAAAATTGAGTTCCAACCACAGTGTGTTAAGAAACCTCCAATTGCAGGATGTGATAGTATCAATACTTGAGGAGCCCAACCTCTAATAACAAGGCTTCTAGTGGATGAGCATTTTCTAGTGGATGAGCATTTTCATGTGGATTTGTGTTAACTTACAGCATGACAAATCATGTATTTTTCTGATTTTAGGCCATCACGGCTGAAGGAAAACAACATGCCCTTGCCACCGACTTTACAAAAATGTCAGCAAAAGACATGAGAAACTTGTCTCATAACAACTTTTGACTGCACAATCAACAAGGGAATTGGGAATTGGTGTCGACAACTTGCGTTATCTCAATGATGGTCTTTGGAAGGTATTGAAGTTACACTGCTGTTGTACTAACTCGGATTAATTAGTTTAGTTCCAATTTAACAATAGTTAGTTAATAGTTGCTTAGTCAGTTATTTTTCTGACAGCTTCATCACAAGTATTCTGACTAAGCAACGAGGCCAGGGTGATCGGAATGATGAAGGTGAATTAAGCATGGAATGACTATCCCAAATAGCTAGTTCAGTTGACGAGCTAAGAGATACCAAAAGAGTACAAGCAGAAGGTCTTGAGTTCAAATCCGGAAAACTAACATGGTATAAAAAATGTGTGCTAAAACATAATAGCTCAAAATAAAAGATGGGGCACTCTGTTGCAGGCACAAATGTGTGCTAAAACATTTTAAAGGCATCATACTCCAATGGAATGCAATGGACTAGATAATGAGGCTGAAGATCACTTAGTTTGTTGCCTGATATCTTGGATAAGGAGGGTGACATTATTGTTGGAAGATCCTCCTTCTTCTACAGCTGTCTTAGCCATCTCCCCAAGCTCTTGAACTCTTCTTCTCATTTCTTCATTTTCCTTACTCTCATCCATCAACTCTTCAATTGCTCTTTCAACGGCTTCTTTCTTCACAACCACACCTTTATCTTCCTCACCCCATTTGACAGGAGCCTCCACCCCAACACTTACACCTACTTTTAATATTTGTACAATCAATTTCTCATTGAAAAATTGATCACCAAATAGTGGCCATGTAATCATAGGCACACCAGCACAGATTGCTTCCAAAGTTGAGTTCCAACCACAGTGTGTTAAGAAACCTCCAATTGCAGGATGTGATAGTATCAATACTTGAGGAGCCCAACCTCTAATAACAAGGCTTCTACCTTTAGTCCTTTCCTCAAACTCCTCCTCCTTAATCCATTTCTCCAACTCTTGTAATTGACTTCCTTCCCTTATAACCCAAATGAATGGTCTGTTTGACGCTTGTAAGGCCAAACCAAGCTCTATTAACTGCACTGTTGTTAAATTACATATGCTTCCAAGACATACATATATTACATCCCTTGATTTCTGCAGATCAAGCCACTTCAGGCAATAGTGTTCATCAATTGAAGCCTTGTTACCTCTCTCAGATTTATCTGAGTGATCCTTGTTGCTAAGTGAAACAGGACCAAGACACCACACTTTGTCATTTTTTGCCTTCTTGTACCCCTTTGCATAATCCAACTCCAACTCTTCAAATGAATTCATTACCACACCATAAGAAACTGCTTCAGCAGCTGCAGTTTTGGCATAAAACTCTTGCCAGTTTTCATTACTTTCTCCTTGTCCTGGTATCTGAGATTTGGTCATCTCAATCTTGTGAGGGATATCAGGTAAAACAAAGTACTCAGTTTCTGAGGTTATGTTGTGAAGAACGTTGTGAATACCCAAGTTGTAAAGACACAAGAGAGTGAAACAACTTTGTCCTAAGAAAGAAATCCTAGGGATATTAAACTTGGTGGCAATGTTTGCTGTGTAGGGTAAACACATGTCAGAAATAATGCAAGTTGGTGGAGGTGTTAAGTGTTGAAAGAGTTTTTCTACTGGTTCCTGAAGGGTGTTAGCTGCATTGAAGAAACTCAAGGAAGAGGATAGTGAAGGTAGCATATCAAGATTTTCACACCCATCTGGTAATCCAGCTTCTTTATATGGAAAGGGAAGTTCAACTAACCTGATTTGTGATCCTGAATGAATGGATTTAGCAAAACGTGATGCGTTGTGTGGTGTGGTGATTATAGTGACAGTAACACCTTGCTGCTGTGACAATATTCTAGCAATGTCCATCATGGGAATCATGTGTCCTTGAGACATCAAAGGAAATAAGACAAAGTTGAGGTCTGTTTGGGAACCCATTTTTGTGTGTTGGGTGTTGGATATGGAGGTGGAATGTGTATTTATTCTGCTTGTTTATCGGTCATTGATGAGTAGTAGAAAGGTAAGAGGATGCTGAAAAGCAAACATGAGTGAAAACGTAAAAGGGAAGAAAAGAATAAAGGATTGGTGCCAAATGTTTGCGTGAAGAATAAGAAACGGTTAAGGTTAATATTTTTTCTTATTAGTAACATAAAATCTTGTGTAAGACTAACAAGAAGTAGGAAAAAATTTAGGTACAGTACCTGATATCAAAGATGCATGGATTTAAAACAAACACCAACTGAAGGAGAGAGAAGGAGAGGCAGAATGGTTTCTTTCTATTTCATTCACTATTTGATATATTGAAACATGATCCTTTTATAGGCAAGTTTGAGAAATTAAAAAATAATAAAAGAAACTTAATACTTAAGCATTTAAAGACGGTGCAACATTTTGATCCAATTAAAATTGTTTCCAGTAGATATCGCTGCCAGCAAATTGGATAGGGCGGTGTTTGTAGCTTCTCTAATGTTCTAGGAGATGATTTTATTCAATCTTGATTTAATTTAATATATTATAACATTGCCTCCCTTAAATCAAGCTTGTCAATTTATCATCCCGAACATCTTCAATTTTGTAGAATAATTCAATTTTCAGAGGCTTTGTAAAAAATATCCGCAACTTGCTCTTCAGTGGGACAATACTTGATCACCACTTCTTTCTCGGCAACTAATTCTCGAATCTTGTGAAACCGGATATTAATATGTTTTGACCGCGCATGAAAAACTGGATTCTTACATAGTGCAATATTTTAGTTGGAGTACTCTGCTTCTGATGAACTACTTCCAAAATTCTTCTAAGCCATATTGCTTGAGTAGCACAATTGGTTAATGCTATATATTCTGCTTCAACTGTAGAAAGTGCAACAATTGGTTGTTTCTTTGATGAAATTGCACCTGTACCCAACAAGTTTTACTTCATTGTTATTAGGATAAAAAATACCTTCAGTCAGTGTACCTTTGATATATCGAAGGATCCTCTTAGCTCCTTGCAAATGACTAACACGTGGTTCTTCCATAAAACTGCCAAGTAATCCAACTCCATATACTATATCTGGTCTAGTCGCAGTCAGATATCTCAGACTTCCAATCAAACTTTTATAATGGGTTGAATCTACCCTTTTGCCATCACTTTCTCTTGTCAGTTTCAATTTTTCTTCAACCGGTGTATAAACCAGCTTTGAATTCTCCATCTTGAATTTCTTCAAAATATCACGTGCATACTTCTTCTGAGATATGAAGATTCCATCATCTCGCTGATTGACCTCAATGCGGAGAAAATAGGACATTAGGCCTAAATTTGTCATCTCAAAACAACTTATCATAGCCTCCCTGAACTCTGCAATCATCTTTGGATTATTGGCAGTGAAGATAAGATCATCAACATATAGGCACACAATAAGAACACCTCCGGGCTCAACAAGTTTGATATACAATGTGTGCTCAAATGCTCAACAAATTTTATTCAATCTTGATTTAATATATTACAACAGTACTTTAGGTGCCGGTGGTGCTGTACTTTAAAGAAAAAAAGGAAAACTGTCAATAATCACTGGGGCAATTGTTGGGTTAGAAATCCACTTTTATTATTTATTTATTTTTAAAAAAGGTTTTGACTCTAGAGTCTAGACCAATACAACCAATACTAGTACTGCACCTAGGCATAGCAACAAAACCCGTACCTGTGGGTACCAACCCGAACCCGACCCCAATTTGACGGGCTTTTCTCCGCTTTGACTGGGTTTGGGTTTTCCCCGATATCAAAATATGGGAACGGGGCGGATAATGGGGATATAGGTCCCCATCCCGAACCCGGACCCGAACCCGCCCCGAAAGTACAAAGTTACAATATTACCCCTCTTATATTAGAAACCTTCCACATCTTAACAAAAATATAGTTATGGAGTAACGAAAACAACGGTATGGTTTTAAATTATTTTTTCAATTTACATATCTTAAGAAATGACAAATAATTATGTATATGTTAACAAATAATTATATATATATATATATATATATATATATATATTATATATATAGGTGGTATGAGTTCTCAATTAAGTAATGAGTATGCTACATTACTCAATGAAATAGACCCCGATGATGAAGGTGGTTGATAACTCTAATTTATACAGAGTTATTTATACTTTCTAAACGTAACAAATTGCTTGAAACCCAAGTATAAAGTGTGTTAAATATAGTAGTATAAGCAAGATAACAACATTCTAGGAATTATGTGATGAATAAAGCATCTTGTATATATATTGGTATGTTTGATGTGTTTGTTCAGTTTACCTACAAATGATGCTTCTGCACCACGATGCTTCTGCACCATGATGCTCCTGCACTTAGTACTTCTGCACCATCCTGCGCTAAAGGTTTATAACCCCACAATGGAAGCACCTCAATTCATACCACTGCACTAAAACTTCTATGACATTAGAGCTGGCAAAATGGGTCGGGCCCGCCGGGCCGGGCCGGGCTAGCCCAAAATATGGGAGGGCCTAGGCCAAAGAAAATGAGCCCATTTTTATACCCAGGCTTTTTAGTCCGGTCCATAAAAGCCCGAGCCGGTGTCGGGCTAGCCCGGTCGGGCTATGGGTAGCCCGCAGACCCGCAAATAAAAAAATGGGGTGCAATATTCAATATTGTTGTTGCTGCCCAGCCCAAGAAGAATAGTGGGCATAAGGATAAACTATATGTTTCTGTAGGTGGAATTTGTTTTGGAGAAATTTTGGGTTTCACTATATCGATGTGTGTGGTATTTTTGTCAGTTATACAATGGACTTGATTTCTTACAGTGGTATGTAACAATTGTGTTGCTCATATATAAATGGCAATTTAACTGGTACTGTAGTTGTTTGATGAAACTTTTCCATTTATTGTCTTTATGTGGTTGCATATGCTAGTACAACTGCAATATATCTGCATGGTTTTACCATCTCTATTTCGATAAGACGATAACTCAGCAACATGGTTTTGTGTTTGAGTATGGCTTCTGTTAACTGTCTTCAATGACATGCTTTCTGTTTGTCAAAATGGACTATAGTTAAAGTAATTTTGATTAATTTGTGTGCTTTATGTGCCTCTTTTTCCAGCCGAGGAAAGCAGAAGAGAAGAAGCAATAGCTAAAATTTTTTGAGCTAATTGACTGCTGGGACATGTTCTGGGTTTTGTCCTGTTTTCGCTTGTTTTTGTTTGGCAGAAGAATGTAGCATTAGATCACTTCTGTTGCCTTGCTTGCTGTATTTTAGGACTGAGTTATTGAGCCAGGTAGTACGAGTAGGCAGAAAATCGCGCATAATGCGGGCTAGCCCGAAAAGCCCGCAGCCCGCATAAGGCCGGGCTTGGGCTATAAAGGGTGAGCCCGAATTTCAACCCGGGCTTTAAAGCCCGGCCCTTAAAAGCCCGAGCCCGTAGCGGGCCAGCCCGATATGGGTCGGGTAGCCCGTTTTGCCAGCTCTATATGGCATCATGTTTTGTCACAAATCACATGGAGGCACATGCCCACATGCATAAGGAGGCGCCCACCATAAACATCATCATGAAAGGCTACTCATCTAAAGACACATGGTCTTCCACAATTGGACCTCTCCTTGAGGATGAGTGCTGGACTCAATCTCCAGAATTAAAGATCAGAAAAGTAACCATGGTTAAGCCTCCTTAGGTTAACTTGGTTTTCAAGCAAACCCTCACTTGAAGGAAACCTCCAAGGCTATAAAAAGGCTTCCACTTCTCACTTGAAGAGCATTGTATATCTCACTTGATAATATGTAGATCATACACTTTACTTATATCTTAGTAGTTTCATTTCTTATAGTTTTTATAGTAGATAGTTGGCAAGAAGGTGACGAAGGAATCGATAACTTCTTCCTTCACTTCTTCATCAACTTAGTTAGGTGCAACTGCACCAGGAAGTCAGTGCTTCTGCACTGCAGGGCAATTTTACGCAAGAGTGCTTCAATCAGTGTAATCTCTACCTTATTGATATCTCTTGTATTTTCATCTATATTAATATGTTTCATTTCATCTATTTTTGCCTTGCAATGCTTATTATGAGCTAAACCTTTTTTTTGGTTGAGATGTTCTAACTTTATAATGAACTTTTGAGTAAGTTATTGTGCTTTTTAGTGTTGCAAGCATTTTGGGTCTTGTGTTATACTACATCCATCTTATTTTAAGGTTGATCACTTAGAATAAGTAGAGTTATATTCACAGACATGGTTTATAATTAGAAATCAAGACTAATAAGGGTGGGTGTTTTAATGAAGGCTTTGTTAACTTGTGTAATAAAGAAAACTTTATTAAAATCATGTTAAGTCCTAGACATAGGATAACATAGTCCTTAGGGTGAAACAGTGAGTACTTCAAAGGCAGGATGAACTTATTTAGCAAGCCCAGACATGGGAAGCTGTAACGAAACTCTGAAGAAAGTAGCTAAAAAGCACACACTCATGCAACTGCACCTTGGTGCTTCTGCACTTTGGTGCTTCTGCATCACTAAAAGCATAGAAACTCTCAAAAGAACATTATTTAGTGAAAATATCTCTACCAGCTTTCTCAACTGATTTCCTTCATATTCTTTTACATATTTGCATTCTATTTTCACTTAACGTAAAAATCCTAAAATTTGTGAGTAGAATAGTAGTACTAATTTATATGTTTTCTAAACATACATAAAGTTAATTCAATCCTTGTGGGTTAGACTTTTCTTATCATTGTATTACTTGTTTGTGACTGTGTATACTTGCACATCTTTTCACACACCAGTGGTATCTACCATCCATTTATTTATCACTACCATCCAATTTTATCAATTTTAATGTTTATATTTAACTTGTATTTTTAATTTTGTAGGTGAAATATTGACTAATGGTGTTACTTTCCATTTTGAAGAGTGAAGACGTCAATCGCATTTAGAGAAAGAAAGAAGACAACATTGATGTGATTACGGGGATGGGGTTGGGGCAGGGATCCCCGAACCCGTTGGGTCTGGGTATGGGGATCAATAATTCATCTTCGTTGGATTTGGGTAGGGGAACAGAGAACTATATGGAATTCGGGGCTGGGAATGGGGAAAGCACAATCTGTCCCTGCCCCGCCCCATTGCCATGCCTAACTGCACCTAAGTATTGCTTTAAAAAGTATTCGGCCGAACTTGTGTATGCTTTTCAGAAGCGCGTGTTTTCCCCTATTCCTTTTCTCAAACTGCACATATATTAATCCCATTTATGTTAAACTCTCCCTGATGGTAACATTATCATTGCCAAACATTTGGGAACTATTAAAATTTCTAAGCATCATTAATAATTTAATGTTTTCCATATTCCTGATTTTGAGTATAACTTAATATATATGTGTTTAGATTGGAGATCCAAAATTTTGTTTGCAATTGCCAGTAGTGTTTATATACCTTGTCTGGACGACACAACGAGTAAACGTCCTTTTTTACAAATTCTATGGTCACTTTGCAAGAATTCTAGTTGACAAAGACCTGCGATCGCAGATTAGAAATCATATTCTGGTTGAGAGATGTGGTTATACCTTTTGTGAGTATTGAGTAAGAAAATTTGCCTTATTTTTTATGTGAACTATCAAAATATTGGTTATACTTCAAACAACTGTAAAAATCTGATGTGTGAAATGTATTAAGGAGCAACAGGTTCAAGAGCCAGTTGTTAAGTGTAACACCCTAATATTTCTAACAAGTAGAAATACTAAAATGCACAACTTAGCATACATCAGAGATATAATTCCTGTTTAGATATTGAACACGACTAAATTTTTTTGCGATATTACAAAATATCACATCATCACAACCTGTCATTAACATCAAACAGTCTTAACATTCCATAAACTTAAAAGAAAACCATATCGGTTCCATGTCTTTCAATATCCTCAAAACCTAGTGTTCAATATCACCACAAGTAAAGCGGAAACGGTTTATACAACTTATCATAAGTACAAGTTACCTAACCAAATACAGAATCAACAAGGAAAACATAAACATGGACAAAGACATAATGTCTCAGTCAAATCCTTAGGCATCTCTCTTACTCGTGCCGCTTAGCCTTCTTCTTTCTCTGTTTCTCTGTAAAACAACAATATATGAAAGGGTGAGATATATATCTCAGTGAGTTTTACTGTGACCCCTAATCACGCTCTCGATTTATTTATAAAACCTTTACCTGGTAATTCAATTAATGAATTACAAACATTTACTGGTAATTCGATATTATGAATTACATGATAATCCTTTTTAATTTTTAGCACATCACCAACAACCCGAGGTAGCTTAAGCGAACCCCAGCTGGCCAATAGTACTTTCCCTAAAGGCAAAATAATAATTCTAGGGGTCTAGGTTAAGGGCTCATGACTTCCCTCACCTAGCATGCTAATTCCTAGGGGTCGTCACCCCGGCTCGATAATATATATATATATATATATATATATATATATATATATATATATATATATATATATATATATATATATATATATATATATATATATATCGTGAACCTCAATCAGTCTTAGATGAAATATATAATCATCCCAATTCAGTCTACAATGTTAAATTGAACATATAGTTCTTTTTATTTTCAAAAATACATGTCCTCACACGTGTACTACAACAATCTTACTCAAATTAAAAAAAAAAAGAACATTTAACATATCAAACGATGTCGAAAAATTTCAAAAGACCACTTGTTGGAAATTTACTGATGTCCAGTTTTTGACTACATTCTGAGATTGGCAAAATAATGAACCAATTGGTACAGTTCTCAAAAATGGTCCGAATGGTTCCTAGGTTAGACAGAACCGGTTTCCTAACTTCTAGCACTTCTAAAATGACCAGAACTCAACCAATTAACATGAGACTTGAGCCTAAACCATAGAAAATTGTGTCTAGTTTTCAAAGAAATAAGAATCGTTCAAAAAGGAGTCCAATTGGAAGCACAAAACCCAAAACACCGAACCTATACCCAGTTTAACTTCAGAAATTTGACCTAACTTGGGATACTCATAACTCGAGCAACACAACTCCAATTTTGATGAAACCAGTGCCAACATGACTAGAATTAAGTCTAGTTTCTATAAAATTAAGCCCCAAATTTTTTGGCTTAACAGAACATTCCTAGTTTCAAAAAGACAGTACCTATGTCCAGAAGGCTTCCAAAATATTACCCTAACTTGTGAAACCTATATATATTGAGCTATACAACTCCAATTTTGATGAAATCAGTGCCAAACTAAATCGCCTTAAGTCTAGTTTTCAAAAATGTAGGAAAAAGAATTTTATGGTTACCGGAACTCACGCAACAGCCAAAACACTGAACACATATCCAGAAACTTTCAACAGTGAAACTTTATCAATTTTTCTAATTTTCAGCAACCATCAAATTAAAACAAGCACAGAATACATATAAATTCCTAACTCGATTCTAACGTGTCAACCCGCTTCCAAAACTGAACCCAATCTACTCCAACACCCTCTCTTACTGTCCCAAACCGAACCAAACAGCAAGATGGGTTGTTTTTGTGCTTCTAAACTGAATGTGGTGCTTCAAGGACCAAATGCAAGCTTTGAGTGTTCTAAAACTTCATTTCTCTTCACTTGGAGTTTTAAAGTTCATGAATGGTGATTTGAGTTAGAGAGAAATGTAGGTGTTGAAACTAGCATCAACAGATAGGAAATGTAAAATGGAGAAGATTGAGTCATGAAACTCTTACATGCAAGGAGAAATGAAGTTGATCTCCTCCCTTCTTCCTCTCACTCTCTCCCTCGGCTTCACTCTCTCTCTCTCTCTCTCTCTATTCTCTTTTTTCAGTTTTTCTCAATTCTGGACATTCAGCATGGTTGTGTGTGTGTTTTGTTGACCAAGTGAGCTGAGGGTTACTTGAAGAGGTAAAAAGACCATAATGCCCTTGACTCACTAATTCTCACTTAAATCCATTTTTAACCACTCAAACACAATCAATCGCACATTCAATCACATAATTCACATAATAAGCCATTAATTTAGTTATCCATATAATCAAAGGCACTAAATTATTTAATCAAACTATAATTCGTTAGTTAATTTTGTTATATGAAATTAACTGAATTGGGGATGTTACCATCACCCCAACTTCAAAAAATTTGTCCTCAAAATTGAACAAGACATACCTCAAGGGAATAGATACGGATATCGAGTCTGTATGTCGTCTTCCAACTCCCACGTAGCTTCCTCGGCCGAAAAGCCATCCCAAACCACTTTGACAATGGGAATCGTCCTCGTCCGAAGTGTCTTCTCGCCACGTTCCAGGATATAACTAGGAAAAGGTTGGAAAGATAGATCCGATCGAAGATCAATCGCCTCAAAACTCAACGGCTGATCCGGATCGGGAATATATTTCTTCAGCTGAGATACATGGAAGACATTATGAAGATTAGACAAAGCTGGAGGCAAAGCAAGACGATAAGCTACTGGCCCAATACGCTCGATAAACTGGAAGGGTCCAATATACCGAGGACTGAGCTTCTTCGCTCGCAAAGCTCTACCTGTACCAATGGTTGGAGAAACCCTCAGAAACACATGATCACCAGGTTCAAATTCCAATGGCCTCCTTCTTTTGTCAGCATAACTATTTTGCCGACTCTGTGCAGATTTCATTCTATCTCTTATCTGTCGGATCTTCTCAGTAGTCTCATGAACCAAATCGGGTCCCACAACCTGTTTTCACCTACATCTCATGAACACAAGCCCGAAGCATATCCTCAAGAGTCTGGATAGTCCTCTCTTCAAATACTCATCAGCTAGCATGGAAACTTTACTGTTCGAACCAGAATAAAATGAGCTGACTTGGTTAAACGATCCACCACTACCCAGATGGAATCGTTACCGGCTTGCGATCTTGGCAATCCCATGACAAAATCCATCGAGATATCTTCCCATTTCCACACTGGCACATCCAATGGCTGCAACTGACCAACAGGCTTCTGGTGCTCTGCCTTAATCCTTTGACAAGTTAGGCATCGAGACACAAATTCCGCAATTTCTATTTTCATTCCAGGCCACTGTTGTGCAAAAAAGGTGTGCAAGTGTACACAGTCTTTAACAAGTAATATAGTAGAAAGTAGAGATCGTACCCACAAGGATTGGATTAATTTCTAAGTTTTAGTTGATAGTTGGATTTAGTGATGGATAACCAAGTAACAAACAACAATATTGGATGATACAGAAAGTAAACAAGTTAAATAAGACGAGTTTTAAAATCAAGTGAGAAAGATAGTTGGAATGCTTTTTACTAAGTAAATCACTTTTGATAGCATTATGTTATATATGATGCTGGAGCACTAGGTGCTGGAGCACTTGGTGCTGGAGCACTTGGTGCTGGAGCACTTGGTGCTCTTACAATGAATGTTGTAGCAATTGATGCGTGCTTTTCAGCAACTAACGTCAGGGTTTCATTACAAGTCTTATGTCTAAGCTCTAAATAAGTTCACCCCTGTATATGAAGTACCCACAATATCACCCTATGGACTATGCTATCCTATGTCTAGGTTTTAGCATGGATTTAACAAAGTTTCCTTTTATTAAAACTCTTATCCATATTAGTTCTTGAGTTCAAATCATAAACCATGTCTGTATTTATGACCCTACTTATTCTAAGTGATCAACCTCAAAATAAGTTTGAAAGAATTATAACACAAGAACTAAATTGTACGCATCAATATAACATAATAACCATTTAGAAGTTCATTACAAAGTTTGAGGCATTCCAACTAAAGAAGTTTAGTTCATACTAGGCATTATAAGGCATATATAAACAGAAGTAAACATGTTCATATATTAGATAAAACAAAAGGAATACAAGAAAGTAAAAATTACACGGTTGAAGTTCCTTTGCGTGAATCTTCCTAGCAATGCTCTAGCATTCTCCTCACAGCATACAATCAACACTAGCGAATGTGTGGAAGTAAAGAAAGAAGTTGTCAATTCCCTTCTTACCTTCGTACAAGAGAGTGTAAAATAAATCTAACAATCTATCTAAGTGAGTTTTTCTCGATGATGCTTTGAATGAGAAGGTGAAGTTCTTTATATAGGCTCCAAGAATGAGGTTTCCAGGGGTTTTGCTTGGAAAAGAAGTTTGATCTTTAATTCCATGTGCTTCAAAAAGTAAATCTGATCTTTGCTTCATTTAAAGAGAAGAGGTTCTTTAATGAATGGACAAGTGTCCCTAAGAAATTCAACTTTGTGAGCTATGAAGTCTTCAAAGGAGGTGCCGAAATCTTTTTGCTCATGGGCCACTTGCATCTGCCTCTTGAGAACGCATCATGACGTCATCATTTGGATGCTGGGCCATTTTGATGTTCCAAGAGTTCTTTGGGCATTTATGGTTTGTTCTTCATGCTGGGGCACCCAATGCTGGGGCATTACAGTGTCTCCAATGCTGGGGCATCTAATGCTATAGCATTTGATCAAACACATAAAAATACCAAAATATATGAAAAAATGCTAAGCTGCTTGTAAAAACCTTCTTTTGATCTTGAATGTTGTTATTCCTCTATATTCCTATATTTAATAAACAGTATTACTGAGAATTTCACAATTGTTTAGGTTTAGATGCGTAAATAACTCTATATAAAGCAGAGTTATCAGCCACCCAAACTTCGAGTACAAACTGAACATGCTCCTCAATGGTCTTCGAGTACACCAATATGTCATCAATGAATACAACTACAAACTGATCCAGGTACGGGTGGAAGATTCGGTTCATGTAGTCCATGAATACCGCTGGAGCATTAGTTAGACCGAAGGGCATCACTACAAACTCGTAATGTCCATACCTAGTACGGAAAGTTGTCTTCGGAATATCTAAGGCTCTTACTTTTATCTGATTATAACCTGACCTTAGATCAATTTTAGAAAACACTGCAGCACCTCGAAGTTGATCAAGCAAATCATCTATTCTTGGTAAAGATACTTATTCTTGATGGCGACTTTATTCAACTGGCGATAATCAATACACAACCTCGTGCTTCCATCTTTCTTCTTGACAAACAACACTGGATCACCCCCATGGTGAAGCACTCGGTCGAATGAATTGTTTAGAGATCAGTTCTTCAAGTTGGGTTTTCAGCTCTTTTAGCTCTATTGGCGACATTCTGTAAGGAGCAATAGAAATTGGTCCTGTACCCGAAACCAATTCTATTGAAAACTCTACCTCACGATCCGGAGGTAAAGAAGCAACTTCGTCCGGAAAGACATCAAGAAACTCATTAACTACTTGCACAGAGGTTAGGTCTAAACCTGTTTCAGTAGCCGATGACAACGTCATAACATTAGCTTCCGCTCCTTGAAACAAGCAGTGACTTGTAGAAGTGAATGAAATTACAGCTTCAGAAGAGGTCTTCGGTAATTCTACTGACTCGGGAGAAAAACTGATTGTTCGGTGGAAACAATCTAACGTGATATGATTGGCGGACAGCAAATCCCCAAAACAATATCCATACAAAGTGACTCTTCTCCCTTCCGGCATATGGGTAGCCAACTAGACTTTCCCTTCATTCTTACTTAGAAGAGTTCAAAAATCTTCTCTACCTCACCTATCCGACGTTTGGCTTTCATTGCTTCAGGTTCTCCATTAAAACTCCGAAGGTTCCATCGTATAGAATGAAGAGTAGGCTGGGTGTCAGTTTATAGGAGACTATGGCATTGGAGGTTGTACCCACTAGGGAATGAGGTTTTGGGGGACTTGACGTATTGGTCGAGGATCGCGTCTTGGTCGCCCTGCCAAAATTCCTCTTACAATGAACCAAGTATTGAGTTGATCAGGCTCAATGTCTCTTAGCATCATAAGTAGAATTATAACATGGGCTAAGAAGGAATCGACTCAACTCTAAGCTAAACTAAGCCCGACTAGATCACACTGCTCTGATACCAAAATGTAACACCCTAATATCTCTAACAAGTAGAAATACTAAAATGCACAACTTAGCATACATCAGAGATATAATTCCATAAGCCTGTTTAGATATTAAACACGACTAAAATTTTTTGCGATATTACAAAATATCACATCATCACAACCTGTCATTAACATCAAACAGTCTTAACATTCCATAAACTTAAAAGAAAACCATATCGGTTCCATGTCTTTCAATATCCTCAAAACCTAGTGTTCAATATCACCACAAGAAAAGCGGAAACGGTTTATACAACTTATCATAAGTACAAGTTACATAACCAAATACAGAGTCAACATGGAAAACATAAACATGGATAAAGACATAAAATCTCAGTCAACTCCTTAGGCACCTCTCCTACTCGTGCCGCTTAGCCTTCTTCTTTCCCTGTTTCTCTGTAAAACAACAACATATGAAAGGGTGAGATACATATCTCAGTGAGTTTTACCGTGAACCCTAATCACGCTCTCGATTTATTTATAAAACCTTTACCTGGTAATTCAATTAATGAATTACAAACATTTACTGGTAATTCGATATTATGAATTACA
Source organism: Astragalus membranaceus (assembly GCA_039519185.1). Lineage (NCBI taxonomy): Eukaryota > Viridiplantae > Streptophyta > Magnoliopsida > Fabales > Fabaceae > Astragalus > Astragalus membranaceus. Next base: position 91,019,286 of record CM076847.1, on the reverse strand, counting down.
TGATAATCCTTTTTAACTTTTAACACATCACCAACAACCCGAGGTAGCTTAAGTGAACCCCAGCTAGCCAATAGTACATTCCCTAAAGACAAAATAATAATTCTAGGGGTCTAGGTTAATGGCTCATGACTTCCCTCACCAAGCATGCTAATTCCTAGGGGTCGTCACCCCGACTCGATATATATATATATATATATATATCGTGAACCTCAATCAGTCTTAGATGAAATATATAATCATCCCAATTCAGTCATACAATGTTAAATTGAACATATTGTTCGTTTTATTTTCAAAAATACATGTCCTCACACGTGTACTACAACAATCTTACTTAAATTAAAAAAAAGAATATTTAACATATCAAACGATGTCGAAAAATTGCAAAATACCACTTGTTAGAAAGTTACTGATGTCTAGTTTTTGACTACATTCTGAGATTGGCAAAATAATGAACCAATTGGTACAGTTCTCAAAAATGGTCCGAATGGTTCCTGGGTTAGACAGAACAGGTTTTCTAACTTCTAGCGCTTCTAAAATGACCAAAACTCAACCAATTAACATGAAACTTGAGCCTAAACCATATCAAATTGTGTCTAGTTTTCAAAGAAATAAGAATCATTCAAAAATGAGTCCAATTGAGAGCACAGAACCCAAAACACTGAACCTATACCCAGTTTAACTTCAAAAATTTGACCTAATTTGGGATACTCATAAATCGAGCTACACAACTCAAATTTTGATGAAACCAGTGCCAACATGACCAGAATTAAGTCTAGTTTCTAGTAAAATAAGCCCCAATTTTTTTGGATTAACAGAACATTCCCAGTTTCAAAAAGACAGTACCTATGTCCAGAAGGCTTCCAGAATATTACCCTAACTTGTGAAACTTATATATATTGAGCTATATAACTCCAATTTTTATGAAATCAGTGCCAAACTAAAGCGCCTTAAGTCTAGTTTTCACAAATGTAGGAAAAAGAATTTTATGGTTACCAGAACTCACGCAACAGCCAAAACACTGAACATATATCCAGAAACTTTCAACAGTTAAACTTTATCAATTTTTCTAATTTTCAGGAACCATCAAATTAAAACAAGCACAGAAATCATATAAATTCCTAAACAGGAGTAAAACTCACCAATCGTGATGAAAATCACGCAACACCGAGATTTCTCAAACTTCAACCGACCCAAAACTTCCCGAACTCGATTCTAACGTGTCAACCCGCTTGCAAAACTGAACCCAATCTACTCCAGCACCCTCTCTTACTCTCCCAAACCGAACCAAACAGCAAGGTGGGTTGTTTTTGTGCTTTTAAACTGAATGTGGTGCTTCAAGGACCAAATGCAAGCTTTGAGTGTTCTAAAACTTCATTTCTCTTCACTTGGAGTTCTAAAGTTCATCAATGGTGATTTGAGTTAGAGAGAAATGTAGGTGCTGAAACTAGCATCAATAGATAGGAAATGAAAAATGGAGAAGATTGAGTCATGAAACTCATACATGCAAGGAGAAATGTAGTTGATCCCCTCCCTTCTTCCTCTCACTCCCTCGGCTTCACTCTTTCTCGACCTATTCTCTTTTTTCAGTTTTTCTCAATTCTGGACATTCAGCATGGTTGTGTGTGTGTTTTGTTGACCAAGTGAGCTGAGGGTTACTTAAAGAGGTAAAAAGACCATAATGCCCTTGGCTCACTAATTCTCACTTAAATCCATTAGCCACTCAAACACAATCAATCACATAATTCACATAATAAGCCATTAATTTAGTTATCCATATAATCAAAGGCACTAAATTATTTAATCGAACTATAATTCGCTAGTAAATTTCGTTATATGAAATTAACCGAATTGGGGATGTTACATTAAGCCTAATGTTCTTTCTAAGTATAGCCCTAGGGAAAGAATACGAATAAGGATAAAGGAAAAGAAATTGATAATTTGATATGAGTGTTAGTTTGTCTAAAGATATTATTGTGACATTCAGCCAGGATAGTGGTAACTCATCAGATGCTGATAAAGGATTGACTTAGAAGGATCTCGGCCAGTCCTCAAAGTGGGTGGTGGAAGTAGAAAATGTTGAGACTCATGCTATTCAGGAGGAAGCCACAATGGATATTGGGAATGAAACTTTGCATGCAGAAAAGTTTCAAAAAAGCAAAAAGATTCCACATGTTGTTGTGAATGTTTTTGAAGTAGCTCATCAAGAGAATGAATAATCTCCTGCACAAGTCGATGTTATCTCTTCAGGCGATGTCCAGTCCAAAGAAACGAACAAAGGTGTTTCCTATTTTTACTTCTTTGAAAATGATTTAAATAATATAACTTTTTCCTGACAGTGTAAAATCTAACTCAAAGATTTTGATCAAGGAGTAGTTATGTTTGGTCTTCAACATCGACACATATGTGGACAAATTAGCCAAGTTAATAGAAGGTGTCATGTTGATGAGAACAATAGCGATGTTAATGAATTCACCCGAGACCTCACTAATGCGATGTTAGCTTTCGTTGAAAGTAGAACTTTGCCCAAGTCCATTAAGACCACCTGGGTGGCTCTAATTCCCAAGATTGACGGTGCCACCGAACTCTCGGATTTAGACCCATAAACACGGAGGAAGTATATATAAGGTCATCTCAAAAGTTTTGGCATCAGGGTTGAGGAATGTTCTCCCCTCTTTGGTGGGAGAAACCCAAACAACTTTTGTGGCAGGAAGATAGATACTTGATGGTGCCCTAATAGCAAATGAAATTATTGGGCCAGGGGAAGCAACAAGGAAGTGGCCCTCCTTAAACTTGACTTCTAGAAAGCGTACGACATTGTCAATTGGGACTTCACTGATCACATTCTAAACCTCATGGGATTTGGCGTTGTCTGGCGAAAATGGATCAGGAGCTGCATATTAATTGCCTCTATTTCAATCTTAGTGAATGGGTCCCCTGCCGCTCCTTTCAAAATGGAAAGGGGCCTCAAGCAAGGCGACCCCTTTCTCTCTTCTTATTTGTCCTTGTAGCAGAAATGTTCAATGTCCTGATGAATCGTGCGATGGAGCTGGGCATGTTTTAAGGGCTAAATGTTGGCGCTCAGGGTGCATGTGTCTCTTAGTTACAATTCGCAGATGACACATTAATATTCTGTCCCACCAAGAAAAAATGGCTGATTAATGGTAAATCCATATCACATGCTTGTTTTGAATGTTAAAAACTGTGTTTTGCATGAAGATTTAAATGAAAATCAGTAAAGTTTGAGCAGATTCTGTGAATTTGTAAATCTAGTTTTCGTGCAGTGGTTATGCTAGTTTTTCTTGTATTTTTGTGCACAGGAACTAGATCAAGTGGAAGAATAAGTTGTGCAGGCTAGAGGTGAAGTTTGGAGCGAATTAAGGCAGACTGCACTACAGCAAATTTCTGGCAGCACCAGACAGTCTCATTTTGCACTAAACTTACACTGGTAGAAGTTGTGCTTAAAACAGCAGCAGTTGCATTTTGCACTGGTTTTCCACCAGTGGAAGTTGCCTTTAAAAATTGTTTGTTTTTCTATCAGCAGAGTTAAGGACGGGTCCCACAGCGAAATTCTTTATTCTGAAATGTATAAACCACCTTTTTAGAGGGTTTTTATGGCCTTTTTACAAGAGAAAGTTGCCCTAATTGTTGGGCTATATAAAGGCACTAGAAAATCTGAAATAAAAACTTTTTACACTCTGAGAAACCCTAGAACTCAACAACACTCTCTCCATTTCATCTCTATTGAAGATTCAATGCTTGGGAACAATATTTGGAGCTTCAAATGAGTTCAACTTCTCCATTAAGTTGTAATTTCTGTTTTTCCCTTTCTTCTACTATGTCTGGCTAAATCTCTTTGTGTTAGGGATGAATGAATATTGATGAATCACTATTGTAACTGATTTTATTCGTTCTTAATGTCATATTCTCTCTTACTTTGTGTGTTTAATCTCTGTTCTTAATGTGCTTTTCATGATTTGATCAACCATGGAATGATCTATGGTTCATTTATGGAATGGAAATGTTATACTTGAATGCTTGAGATTGAATACCTTCAACTTTTAGCTTAGGAATAATCATTAAGTTGTTGTATCTTGCAAACTCTTGATTCTAATGCTTCTTGTCATCTATAATCACCTAAGGAATTAGGGTTTTTAGTTGTGAACAAAGGATTAGTTGCCTAAGGAATTAGGGATTAATTAATGTTGTGGGTTTAATAGCAAAGTTAAAGAGAGAGTAGCTTTTCAATACAAATCAGTTGCAATAGTGTAGAATCAATACGAGTTCATCCCTAACATCTTTTATCATCTCATCTTTTCAAAGCGTTCTTCGGTTTCTATTATAAAAAATACAAAAACATTTTATTGTGTTAAATCAACCAACACAAGTTTATTTGTGTTCGTTTAGTTGTTGTTTATCATTTATTGGTAATTGCATTCGATCCTTGAGGATGATATTCGGTGCTTACCGATTTTATTACTTGCAACGTTTTGGTACACTTGCCGAAATTTTAACAATTAACCTGAGGAGGGTCATGGAATGTTTTCTGGTGGAATTTTTTTAAAAAAATTATTATTTTTTTGAAAAATCCGCTGGTAAAAAAAATTTCCGGCTGAAATTTTTTTTTTATTAAAAAAATCCACTGGAAAAACAAAAGTACCAGCAGTTTTTTTTTAAAATTAATTTTTTTTTAATTTTTGAATTTTTTAATTTAATATTTAATTTAATAAGAAGTAAGAAAGAAGGAGAATATAAGAAAAAATGATATAGGAGAGAATGAGAAGCAATAGAGGAATGAGAATGAAGAAGTAGGAAGGAATACGGATGAAGGAGAGTATGAGAAAAAATAATATAGGAGAGAATCAGAATGAAGAAGAGAAGTAATAATATGGTTGATAATGATAATGAAGAAGTAAGAATGAATAAAAATGAAGCGGTGAGAAGGAAAAAGAAATGGGAAAATGTAGAAGAGAGTTATGTAGAGAAATTTATGGAGATTGAAGAGTATGAGAAATAAGAAGAAAGATAAGATACGGAAAATGTAGAAGAGAATGAGAAGGAAATAAAGAGCGAAACGAGATAATGAGAAGAGTGTAGGAGAAAGTTTTATTTATTGGCATTTCTGACGGTTCCGGCGGATTTTTTTCCCTTCGTACTTTTCCGGCAGATTTTTTAAATTACCGGCGGGTTTTTCTAAAAAAAAATCGCTGGTAATTTAAAAAATTCGCCGGAAAGGTACGGATGAAAAAAAATCCGCCTAAAATACTATTTTTTTTGCTGGAAATGCCAAATTTCCGCCCGTAATACGCAGTTTTCTTTTACTGACTGTCCATACAAATCAGTCGACTTAGTTTGTAATTTAGAAAGGGTGTCTTTGTGAAATAAAACCCTTATGCACCGTGGAAATTCTTGGAAGTGGAGTGTAGATGGCTCTGCTAGAGAGAAACCTAGGCCAACAGGCATTGGAAGGGTGGGGGGGACTCTAACGAAGCAAAATTTTGTGCTTGTCAACTCACTTAAATTTTCACTAGAGAAAGAGTGGCTTAAGAGAGGAAGTCTAATCGTGGAATTAGACTTAAAGTAGCAATCTCTTGGGCTAAATCATGCCCTTGGAAGCTACGCTTTTATGGTAACAAACTGAGTAATCTTCTTTTTGCCTTGAAAAATGTATCCCTCATCCATAAAAATAGAGAATCAAATGAAATTCCTGACACTCTAGCAAAAGAAGGCTCATCTTTGGGTGGCACTTGGTTGAGATGGTTTGATCATGAGTTGCGTGCTTAGTAGATAAGCAGCATCCCAACAAGTGCGGTACCTCTCAAGAGTGATAAAGCATAAGGGCAGTAGATTGGAGTGAACCTTTGTGTTGGTGAGTTATATCCTTGTTACTTGTCTTAGCTTCCCTACTCCTCTGGTCTTGTTTACTCTGCTTGCTGGTAGTTTGGTGCTGGTCTTGTTTCCTTGTAGGTGCCATTACTTTCGCTCGGGGCGTCTCGAGAACTTCTAAAGGAGGTATTCTGACTTCCAGCAGGTTTCAGAAATGTTGTGGCAGCTAGGGCGTATTGCAAAAGCAGGGTCTGCTGCTGGTAGACGCATTTGGGAGTTGGGACAGCTATAGTTGGTGTCAAGAATTAATGCCTTCAAAATCTACCTTCTGTCATACTACAGGAGTGCTCTTAGTTGGTTTGTAGGAGGCTCCGCTTGCTTAGGCCTTCTTATAATATTAGGTACTGGCAAAATGAATTGTAAATTGCAATTTGCAATGTCTGCATTTGTGGTTGCTTGTGGCGTGAGATCATGTGGGATCATGCCATGGATTGAGGGTTTGCTTCCTATGGATTGGAGGGTGTGCTTAGAGTTGACTTAACCTTGCAAAGGAAATCTCCAATTGAAATTGGCGGTGTTTCTTGTACAGGTGGTGATCTTAGCTCGTGGCATTTAATGCAGGTGTTTCTGCCAGGTGTGGTTCTTGGAGCTGTATTTTGATCTCAGAATGCGAGCCTGTTGTTGTCCCTTACTCCGCTTGGTTCAGCTCGTGTTTTATGGTGTGGATCACATCTGAATTCTTAGGAGATACTGCTTGTCAAAGACATATTGGACATATTCAGTGGAAAGGATTTTTGCTCCAGTTCTATACAATGTGATACAAAGATGCAGGTGTTTAAGGAATGCTACCTTGCAAGTTGCAAGTGTAGCATCAAGCAATGGAATATAGGGAGTTTAGATACCTTGCTGCAATAAGAAACCGAATTGTTGCAACATCCTTTCAATTTTGGTTCTGCTAGCTAGGATTCCTTTAGTCAGTTTAATCATCTTTCTTTTACTTTCCTTCTTTGTTTTCTAGTGCTTTGGGCTGCTAAAATCAATAATGTATATTAGGTGTAGCCTCTCCTCCTTGAGAGCATGAGAAATTTTGGGTGTACTTTTTCTAGCTTTTGTAGCAAAAGATAACATGTCCCTGCAACCCTTAATAGAAAGTGGGTAGAGTGGTTTCATGGTGATGCTCAAGCTAGACTATTATAATTATAATGAAAATTCTACTTATCGAGAAAAAAGAAAGAGTTGAATGTCAGCTTGAAACATATAGGTCTTTCTACTTTCAAGAGGTGTTGGTGTTTTCACTCTATCACCGAGTTCCGTTGTGGCTGGTAGGGACAAGAAAATGGATCCAAAGATCATGTTTCCTATTAAAAATTAGTTGAAGCAAACTCTTTTGCATAATCAGACCTCCCATTTTAATGGTCTTACTAAACCGAGTCTGACCATATTTAAAGAATATCTTATTTAACCGAGGTGGGTTATCACCCATTTACCTCTTGGAAAGGCTCCAATTAGATGCAAATGGGTAAACAATAGAAGTGAGTAGGACCCGATCCAACTCAAAGATGTCTTGTCCTTGCTCCACTTGACACATATAACATTGAGTGTTTTCAATTCTAGAGATGGGCTACCAAAATATAGAGGGAGTCAGGTCGGGTATAGAGGGAGTCAGGTCGGGTATAGATGGACTCAACCAAAATATAGAGGGAGTCAGGTCGGGTATAACTTGTAACAACATATCCCTTACTCATCTATTTTGTTGATTCTATTACTTTTGTGATGAGATGTAAATAAATATTCAAGTTGGAAAATAACCACCTTATTCTTAAAAAAAAAGTATTCTCGTTTTGCAACCCGATTTTGTCTTAAATGTCTTAATTTGACACGCAAAACATCATATTTGTTCAAGTTTAGTAACGAGTTAAAGTTCAAAAAATTAACTTGTTCAAAATTTAGAGTTCGGTCGTCCCTCTTGCTCACTCGTAGTAATCAAAATCAAATTCAAGGATGATGAGACAACAAAACATTACAAAACAAGACTCCTCATTATAGGTCTCAACCAAACTAAATGATTTGGTTACTTTGACAATTATTCACCCATAACCAACTTCACAGATTGTTCATAATTTTTCTTCTTTTGAACAACACAAAAATTATATTACTCCAATAACTTAGTTTCAAGAATACTCAAGTTGCTACAATGCAGGACACAATGTAACTTCATAACTATCAGCACCTTTGCATTGATACATAGGAGGCTTATTATCACCAGGATAAGTATGAGCATTTGGACAAAGTTGCTTGAACTTTAATGAGTACTCATCAGGTTGACAACCAATCCCATTGCAACAATGTTTAGCATCCTTAAACGCATCACAAGCATTGTTACAACCCACATATGCACCGTCCTTATTATGTGCTACCAAAGATGGGGGACACACATCTCCAATATCCTTGTTACAATCCACCATAGGGCAAGGGCCTGATCCATCAACTAATGTTCCACCATTAGGTTTTATACGAACTAAAACATTTTGTCCATGAAGTAAGCTTACTTCATAGGAAACCACTGATTGATTTACATTGAATCTGATGATGGTTACTGGGTAAGTAGGTTGTGGACCTGCACATTCTTTAGTTCCAGACCTACAATCACCGGTTTCGCATGAGAAGTAATCGGTTGCATTGGTTGAACATTTAGTTCTAAACCAAGTAGATCCACTCCATTTATCATCCATTGAAAATATCTCGTAGGCGCCTTGCTCGAATTCAGGTAGTAAATCCCCTATGCTTGGACTAGAGGCACGCCATAACGAGTATGTACACATGTTTTCAAAATGAAAAGGCACATCAGAATGGACTCCTGAAAATACCATGTAAAAAAGAGCCATTTTATTAGATTGAATATGAATATTCTACTTTACTTTGTAAAAAACACTCAATTTTTTTTTAAAAATATTTAATAATATAAAAGGAACATTTTGAACTATTTATATATCTTTCATCTATAAACTAAATGAGTTTTTGGAAAATAATGATTTTGGATTTTAAAATGATGAAAACTCAGTAGAAAATTAGGGTAGAAAACATGTTTAGTTATATTTAAGTAAAACCAAAAATTTGCTTTAATATATAAAATTGGTTCATTATCTTAACATGTCATTTGTAGCTTTAACATATATAGCTTTAGTGCTCCCTTGCTTCATTTTTTATACTCTAGAGTTAAGACAAAAAATTTAGGGTTAAGTATTTTTTTTGTCCTTAAAAAACTTGCAAATTTTGTTTTAGTTTATATAAAAAATTTGTTCACTTTTAGTCGCAGTATTTTTTTTCTTCAATGATTTTAGTCATTCATAACTTTTAATTGTGCTTAAAACTGTTATAAAAGTGTCAAAAAAAAATGTGTTATAAAAGGCCTAAAAAACACTATTAAATGTTATGAAGATTAACAAGAAAATGTGAGAACTAATATTGAGTGAATTTTTTTATAGAGACCAAAAATAAAATTTGTAAATTTTTTAAGAATTAAAAACATATTTAACCCAAAAATCTAAGGCCAGCTCCAAAGGTAATTTTTCCTAACGTTCTTACACTAAAGAACATATTTTTAGTAAGAAAGAATGTACATCGTCCAAGAACTTATAATTCGTCCCACTTAAGTGGGGTCAACTGAAATAAAAAAAATAGAGGTATAAATAATCAAGAGGGTAGATTGTGAGACCTACTTAAAAACAAAAGAAAAACGAGTTCTTCATTTTAAGTGGGTCTCATTTTAAGTGGGTCTCACAATCTATGAAGAACTCGTTTTTAAGTGGGTCTCCCAATCTACCCTCTTGATTATTTATACCTCTTAAGAACCCAAATATAAGTTTTTCATTGGAGTTGTTTTATGAAGAAGGTGGCACAATACTAAAAAGGTTTAACTTGAGTTAAAACAATCAAAAAAGCATTGTTGAAAAACCAAAGGTGGAGATGCAAGAGACAGGGAAAAATGATTATTACATCCGTCAAAGCATATCAACAAATCAACAAAAAAATTACATCTGTGAAATATTCAATATTCACGATGATATACATAATACATATATATGGGTAAGTATCACCGGCACAAAGCAGCACTAGGGAAAGAGAAAGCATGCGAAGGATGTTATTGGTGGCCATCAAATCAAAAACTCCTTTCAACTTCAAATTTTATTGGTCTGCAGAGTTCGTGGTTACAGAAGATTTATAAAGATGACCATTGATATTTTTTGTTTGTAAAATAAGAGAAATATGGAATATTTGATGCTGGTCAATTAATGTAAAAGTTTTCAAATCCTTCATTAAAAAATTGATATCCGAAATTATATGTTTTTAAGCATCAAGAAATTGAATGTATTAATACCAAAAAAAAAAAAAAGAAATTGAATGTATTAAAAACCTTATTAAAAAACACGATACCGTATAAAAATTGATATCACATTATCATTTTTCTATAACAAGATTTTCCTTTTTATTAATTCTCCATTTTCCATAAAAAAAACTCTCCATTTTTATATTATTTTTTCAATTAAATGTTATTAATATATTGTCAATTCTATCCTTACCTTAACTTAATTAATTAATCCACACACAAAAAACATAATTGATTTATAAAATTACTAGCGCTCGTTGGAACACAAGCACTGAATCACTCTCTCACACCACTCAATCTCACGGTGTTTCACTCAATTCATGAATCTCTTCTCACACTTTGAAGAATTCATGCACACACACAGAGAAACTGAGAACCAGAGAGAATGAAGAAAACTGAGAAAAAATGAAATTGTATTCCAACTATAATATTCTGTTACAAGTCAGCTATATATATATATAGTTTGTTATAGTCATAACTGACTCAGCTAAAATGTGTTGAATGGACTGCCAGCTAACATGCCACCTAGGCAGTGATTCAGTAATACAATGACAGGAAATGGATTTGCACTACTTGCTACTACTTACATTCCTTATTTATTCATCCTAAACTTAGCAAAGTATTAAAACAAAACAAGTGAAGTTTAAATTGAACACTTAATTAACTTTCAACACACCCCCTTAATCCAAGTTGTTCAATGACAGCATCCCAATCCTCTTCTTCAGCTCTTCAAATCTCACCTTCTTTGTAACATCCTCAAAATAATTAGTAGAATTATTTGGATGTTAACCCAATTAAATTAATTTAGTACTTGATTGGTAAATTTATTGAGTGCAAAAATTATTTATTGGTTGTCATCGGATCGTTAACCAGATAATACGGATCAAGGAAGTTTCGGAATCGAAATAGGAGACTTAGATCAATATGGTAATTGGACCACGTTACCACGTATATATTAAATAAATATATATATGTATACGTGTGTGGGTGTGAGTGAGGGGGAGAAAGAATTAATTAAAGAAAAGAAAGGAAAGAATTGAAGAAAGAAGGAAGAAAAGAAAGAATGCGAGAGAGAGAGAGTTACAGAGAGGAGAGAAAGGGAGAAAGGAAGAGAATGGCGTGAGGGAGAAGAGAAGAATGAGAGAGAAGACTTCACCGAAATGACTTCCTTCCAACACGAAAAATGTTCAGCGTTCCTTCCTCTTCGTTTTGGTACCAATTTCATGACGATCAACTCACTCTCTCTCACTTGGCCATTTTCGTGTTTTGGAGGTTTTGTGGGAAATCCGATTTCGGGTTGGTTTTGAAGGTTTGAGTTCGATTAGGAACGAACCCAAGGTGGATTGCTCGAGTATTAGAGTTCGATTGGATGATTGGGAGCTAGTTGGGTGAGTTAGGTTGAAAAATCAAAATTTTTGGGGTTATGTGTGAATAGTGTCATGGAGGTTAGAGGAGGAAGATGATGAATAGTATCCGTGGAGAATTTCGGGGAATTCGGTATTTCGGTCAAAAAGAGGTTTCGCGATCGAGTGGAAAGCTTTGAAAGCGGATTTGAGCTGTTTTTATTTATGTTCAATATCTAAAACAGGAAAAATATCTCTGATTATTTTATGATGGTACACTTGGGTATTTTTACTCGATAAAAATACCGGGGTGTTACAGTTGGTATCAGAGCAGTTCGACCTAGTCGGACTTAGTTTAGGGTTGAGTCGATTCCTTGCTAGTCCTTTTTGTAATTACACTTGTGATGCTAAGAGACATTGAGCCTGATCAACTTAATACTTAGTGCATCATAAGCGGAATTATGACAGGATGATCAAGATGCAATCCTCAACCAAAACCGGAATCTCCAACCGGTGCATCCTCAGGAAATGTGGCATGACGAATGGAAAATGCAGAAGTATAAGAAGGGCATAAGTGCTTTTATGACTTGGGGGTCTCAGTTCTTATACTATTACCAATTATGTTGCCTTAGTGCAATCAGCCCATGTCGCCGAAGATGATCTCATAGGAAATATGGGAAAGGAAAGAAGGTAGTTGAGTTATCAACTCTGAATGCAAAGTCCTAAGATAATTTCGTCAAAGGAAAAGCAGATGCAATTCTTTGATTCTTCAAAGGTCAGAAGATGTTCTAACGGTGGAAAGCCTCACGGCGGTGATTGCAAGCGAAGATCTAATCGGTGCTATTATAGAAAGGTAGAGGGTCACTATGGTAAAGAGTGCCCCGTAAGGAAGAGTTTCAAGGAGTTACAAGCAGCTCTAAGGCAAGGACAAGTCAACATTCTGGATGTTTAGACAGTTACGAATGCTGACGGTATACTTAGAAGGATGGGAGTCCTATCCAATAACTCAATCAGTATATTATATGATTCGGGTGCAACCTATGCTGTATATCCCGATCGCGGGTGAATCGGTTGGGATTAGCCTTATCATCACTATCTGAGCCGATAACTATTTTAACTGTTGCTAAGGGTCGTGTCCAGACGTAATCTTTGTGTAGAATTGTCTACTTGTCATAGGAGGCAGAAATTTCGTTGTAGAATTTGTTGTTTGCCTACGAGAAGTGTGGACACCATTTTGGGTATGAATTGGATGACTGCAAATGATGTTGCAATCGACTGTGTTAATCAACTATCAGCTTCGCTTCAGAATCAGTTGAATTATCTAGGACAAATTCTGAAGCGGTTACCTAGTTCACCTTAGACGGTCAATCTTCATTCCAAGGTGCGAAAGCACGTGTTAGTATGTTATCTGCATCCACTGAAACTAATTTAGATTTGGCGAACATTCAGGTTGTGAATGACTTTCTGGATGTTTTCACGAAGAAGTTTCTTCTGAACCTCCAGAGCGAGAGGTGGAGTTTACTGTAGAATTGGTTCCTGGCACGGGATCAATATCTATTGTTTCTTATTGAATGTTCCTTTAGAATTAAAGGGATGGAGTCTCAACTTGAAGAGTCAATGTTAAAGAAATTCATTCGACCGAGTGCTTCTCTAAGGAGTGCTCTGGTGTGGTTAGTCGAAAGGAAAAATGGTAGCATGAGATTGTGCATTGATTATCGACAACTCAACAAGGTGATGATCAAGAATAAATATCCCTTACCAAGGATAGACGATTTGCTTGAGCAATTTGAGGTGCTGCAGTGTTTTCTACAATTGTTCTGAGGTCAGGATATCATCAAATAAAAGTTAGAGCCTTAGATATTCCGAAGACAGCTTTCCGTACGAGGTATGGACATGACGAATTCGTAGTGATGCCCTTCGGTGTGACTAATGCTCCAGCGGTATTCGTGGATACATGAACAGAGTTTTTCCACGCGTACCTAGATCAATTTGTAGTCGTTTTTATTGATGGTATCTTGATGTGCTCGAAGACCATTTAGGAGCATGTCCAACATCTCCGCATTGTTCTGAAAGTACTCCGAGAAAATAAGTTGTACTTGAAACCTTCGAAGTGTGATTTTTGAGTGTCAGAGGTAAAGTCTTTGGGACATGTGATTTCCCAAGTCGGGAGTTCCTGTAGATCCCAATAAGAAGGAAGCGGTGTTGAATGGGAGTGACCGACATCAGCCGTAGAGATCAAAAGTTTCTGGGTCTAGCCGATTACTATAAGATATTTGTTAAAGGGTTCTCACAGTTAGTTTTCCACCTACTCGGTTAACTCGTAAGGGTCATCCGTTTACGTGGGATGTCGTTTGTGAAGAATGTTTTCAAGAGTTGAAGATTCAGTTGACTTCTGCTCCAATCCTAATTCTTCCGGATTCGTCTATGGAGTTCCAAATTTACAGTGATGTTCTGGGAATGATTAAGGATGTGTTCTCATGCAGAATCAACAAGTGGTAGCCTGTGCATCCAGGCAATTGAAGACTCATGAGGAGAATTATCCGACTCATGATTTGGAGTTGGCAGCTATTGTGTATGCACTGGAGATTTGGAGACGTTACCCGTATGGGTCTCGTTTCGATGTCTTTAGTGATCACAAGAGTTTAAAGTATCTGTTTGATCAGAAAGAACTGAATAGCAGGCAGAGAAGTGTGTTGAGTTTCTGGAGGATTATAAATTCGTGTTGATGTAGCATTCAAGAGAGGTCAGTGTTGTAACTGATGCACTGAGTAGGAAATCCATCCACATGGCCGAGTTATGATGCATGAGATGGAAGTATCAGAGTCTTTCAGAGACTTAAATCTGAATTCAAGATCAAAGAGGAACCGGTTAGTGTTGAGCCATATGAGGATCTCTAGTTCCCTAAGGGATTCTATACGCTTAGCACAGGAAGTTGATGTGAAGCTACAATCACAAAGGTATTTCCAGATTTTTCCATAGATAGTGATGGAGTCAGTTGTTTCAACGGTAGAATCTGTGCTCCCGATGATGAGAACAATAAAAGGCAAGTGTTAGAGGAAGCACACCGAAATTTATATTCTGTTCCAGGGTGTACAGAATATAAAGCAGATGTATTAGTGGCGAGGTATTAGTTTGTTAACCTCTCCTTTGTGAAGGTTAACAAGGAGATAGTATTATGTGATTCCGTTTGACAAGTTAAACGTGAATTCGAATATGAAAATGAGGTGACTGTTGACTGTTTTTCACAATGCGAATAAGCACCAAAGGATTAATTGATGGATCTGCTGCAAGGGACTGAACTTTCCAAAGTGAAGTTTGGCATGCGGTATGGTAGTTTTGAAAAATCATTTTATGAAAACCCGCATGCTAAAGTTAATTTTGGGAACGAATCAAGAGGCTAATGAAATCTGATTTAGGAAAATCCTAGGAGGACTACTTAGGTTGAGGGGAAGCTCTCAACGCTATTGACTAATTTGGAAAGGAATCAGATGCGTCGTTGGTAAAAACCTCGTGATGAAGTTGCAACAGAGGAAAAGGAGCTCTGAGTTTTGTTTGATAGTTGTTTTGAGAACAACTGAGGTAATCTGCATTGCGTTCAAATTTATTTGATGTCCCCACGGTTTATTTCTACGTTTAAGATAAACGTTTCTGGTAAATCCTCATTTCATCATCTTTTTGAAAAGTCTTGTCTCGAAATCATGGGGACGAGTCAAGAAGTTTCACAAGTGACTTTTCCGTCACATTTTTCAATGTGTATGAGAACTGTTGTGGATATTAGAAGATTTGTTGAGAAAGTGTTTATACCCTTCGAGGAAATCGTGTTTGTTTTTACCTCTACCGAGGAGTACCAGTTTGTAGATCTCATTTTCAACATATATTTCTATCAAGTGTCTTGTATTAAACCCTTTGATTTAGATTAATCAAAGTTGGGGAGTAAACGAGGATAATTGTAATGAAGCTTCGGGAGTGTTTTCAAACGCGGTGCCGAGCCTATGTAGGCGAATAATGAGTTTCTCGTGTAGATTCATAACCAGAAAGTTCGTATCAAGGTAGTAGTGGATCATACTTGGAGATTGATGTGCCAACTTGAGAAGATTTTCTACACTCATTTCGTTAATTCAAGATTGTGTTTCAGCAACTTAAGACCTTTCTGAGAATGTCGAATCTCGGTTAGTCGGATGAAAGACTTAACGAATTTTGAGGACAAAATTCTTTCAAGTTGGGGAGAATGTAACATCCTCAAAATAATTAGTAGAATTATTTGGATGTTAACCCAATTAAATTAATTTAGTACTTGACTGGTAAATTTATTGAGTGCAAAAATTATTTATTGGTTGTCATCGGATCGTTAACCAGATAATACGGATCAAGGAAGTTTCGGAATCGAAATAGGAGACTTAGATCAATATGGTAATTGGACCACGTTACCACGTATATATTAAATAAATATATATATGTATACGTGTGTGGGTGTGAGTGAAGGGGAGAAGGAATTAATTAAAGAAAAGAAAGGAAAGAATTGAAGAAAGAAGGAAGAAAAGAAAGAATGCGAGAGAGAGAGTTACAGAGAGGAGAGAAAGGGAGAAAGGAAGAGAATGGCGTGAGGGAGAAGAGAAGAATGAGAGAGAAGACTTCACCGAAACGACTTTCTTCCAACACGAAAAATGTTCAGCGTTCCTTCCTCTTCGTTTTGGTACCAATTTCATGACGATCAACTCACTCTCTCTCACTTGGCCATTTTCGTGTTTTGGAGGTTTTGTGGGAAATCCGATTTCGGGTTGGTTTTGAAGGTTTGAGTTCGATTAGGAACGAACCCAAGGTGGATTGCTCGAGTATTAGAGTTCGATTGGATGATTGGGAGCTAGTTGGGTGAGTTAGGTTGAAAAATCAAAATTTTTGGGGTTATGTGTGAATAGTGTCATGGAGGTTAGAGGAGGAAGATGATGAATAGTATCCGTGGAGAATTTCGGGGAATTCGGTATTTCGGTCAAAAAGAGGTTTCGCGATCGAGTGGAAAGCTTTGAAAGCGGATTTGAGCTGTTTTTATTTATGTTCAATATCTAAAACAGGAAAAATATCTCTGATTATTTTATGATGGTACACTTGGGTATTTTTACTCGATAAAAATACCGGGGTGTTACATTCTTCAATGGCTTTGTCAGAATGTCAGCTAGTTGCAACTCTGTCTTGCAATGTTCCAGTTGTAGCTTCTCTTTTGTAACTTGGTCACGAAGAAAATGATACCTCCTCTCTATATGTTTGCTTCTTCCATGTGACATCGGATGCTTGGCTAGATCAATTGCTGACTTATTATCAATAAGCAGCTTCATAGCACTCTGTTTGATCAGCCTCAATTCAATAAGTAACACTCCAAGCCATTCAGCTTGGCATGCAGCAAATGATGCTGCCACATACTCAGCCTCACATGAGGATAGTGCAACAATACTCTGCTTCTTTGAACACCAAGACACTGGTGCTTCACCAAATTTGAACAAGTACCCAGCTGTACTTTTCCTATCATCTTGATCTCCACTGAAATCAGAATCTGTGTAGCCTACTAACTCTGCCGGCACAGCTCCAGTATTCTTGTGTTTAGGAAACAGAATGCCATGTTCAGTTGTCCCTCTAACATATCTCAATATTTTCTTAGCAGCAGCTAAGTGAATTGTCTTAGGCTTCTCCATAAATCTACTTGCAACTCCAACACTGAATGCAAGATCAGGCCTTGAATTACATAGATATCTGAGTGAACCTATGATCTGTTTATACAGAGTAGCATCCACTAGATCTCCTTCAGCTTCTTTGCTCAGCTTGGCTCCACTTTAAATTGGCACAATTGCTGGATTACACTTCAACATATGGAACCTCTTTAACACATCTTCAGCATACTTCTTTTGATGTAAAATGATTCCTTTCTTGGTTGTCACAAACTCCAATCCAAGAAAATAAGAAAGATTTCCAAGATCGGACATTTCAAATTCTCTCATCATGTCTGTCTTGAATTTCTTCAATTCTGTCTCATCAGAAGCTGTGACCAGAAGGTCATCTACATACAGGCACAGCAATATTAATTTTCCTACAGTGGCTTGTTTAACATACAGGCCATGTTCTGAGGTGCACTTGATGAAGTGTACCTGAGTTAGGAAGCCATCAATTCTCTTATTCCAAGCTCTAGGGGCTTGCTTCAACCCATAAAGTGCCTTCCATAACCTGTACACCTTATCCTCTTGTCTATTCTTCACAAAACCTGTTGGCTGACCAACATAAACTTCTTCTTCAAGTGTTCCATTTAGAAATGTAGACTTTACATCAAGCTGATACACTGACCAGCCATAGTAAGCTGCTACTACTGCCACCAATCTCACTGTTTCCAATCTGGCCACTAGTGCATAGATTTCATTGAAATCTAAGCCATATCTCTGTAGGAAACCCCTTGCTACTAGCCTTGCTTTGTACTTGGTGTGTGAAAAGATGTGCAAATATACAGTCACAAACAAGTAATACAATGATAAGAAAGGTCGAACCCACAGGGATTGGATTAACTTTATGTATGTTTAGAAATCATATAAATTAGTACTACTATTCTACTCACAAATTTTGGGGTTTTTACGTTAACTGAAAATAGAATGCAAATATGTAAAAGAATATGAAGGAAATCAGTTGAGAAAGATGGTAGAGATGTTTTCACTAAATAATGTTCTTTTGAGAGTTTCTATGCTTTTAGTGATGCAGAAGCACCAAGGTGCAGTTGCATTGAGTGTAGTTGCATGAGTGTGTGCTTTTCAGCTACTTTCTTCAGAGTTTCGTTACAAGCTTCCCATGTCTGGGCTTGTTAAATAAGTTCACTCCTGCCTTTGAAGTACCCACTGTTTCACCCTAAGGACTATGTTATCCTATGTCTAGGACCTAACATGATTTTAACAAAATTTTCTTTATTACACTAGTTAACAAGGCCTTCATTAAAATACTTACCCTTATTAGTCTTGATTTCTAATTATAAACCATGTCTGTGAATATAACTCTACTTATTCTAAGTGATCAACCTTAAAATAAGATGGATGTAGTATAACACAAGACCCAAAATGAATACAACACTAAAAAGCATAATAACTTACTCAAAAGCGCTCATTATAAAGTTAGAACATCTCAACCAAAAAGGTTTAGATCATAATATGCATTGCAAGGCAAAGATAGATGAAATAAAACATATTAATATAGATGAAAGTACAAGAGATATCAATAGGGTAGAGATGACACTGATTGAAGTACTCTTGCATAAATTTGCCCAACAGTGCAGAAGCACTGACTTCCTGGTGCAGTTGCACCTAACTAAGTTGATGAAAAAGTGAATGAAGAAGTTGTCGATTCCTTCCTTACCTTCTTGCCAACTAACTACTACTAAAACTATAAGAAATGAAACTACTAAATTATAAGTAAAGTGTATGATCTACATATTATGGTGTGAGATATGCGTTGCTCTTCAAGTGAGAAGTGGAAGCCTTTTTATAGCCTTGGAGATTTCCTTCACTTGAGGGTTTGCTTAAAAACCAAGTTAACCTTTGGAGGCTTAATCATGGTTACTTTTCTGATCTTTAAATGTGGAGATTGAGTTCAGCACATTTCCTTAAAGAGAGGTCCAATTGTGTAAGGCCATATGTCATTTAGATGAGTAGCCTTTCATGATGATGTTTATGGTGGGCGCCTCCTTATGCATGTGGGCATGTGCCTTCATGTGATTTGTGACAAAGCATGATGTCATTGAAGTTTTGTTGCAGTGGTATGAATTGAGGTGCTTCCATTGTGGGGTTATAAACCTTTGGCGCAGGATGGTGCAGAAGCACTAAGTGCAGGAGCATCATGGTGCAGAAGCATCATCTGTAGGTAAACTGAACAAACACATCAAACATACCAATATATATACAAAATGCTTTATTCATCACATAATTCCTAGAATGTTGTTATCTTACTTATACTACTATATTTAACACACTTTATACTTGGGTTTCAAGCAATTTGTTACGTTTAGAAGTATAAATAACTCTATATAAATTAGAGTTATCACACCCCCAAACTTAAACCATTGCTTGTCCTCAAGAAATGACAAAAAGAAAACTTCAAATAAGACTTTTTCATTTAAGAAGAACAGATCAGCTCATATCTTTTCAAAGAATGATTTTGCATTTGATGAACTTCATTTTTCAGAACATTTTGTCTTTGTGCCTTTGAATTCCCAAACATCCAATGTTTATTAAAACTCATTTATGTGAGTGTGTGCCCCACAGAGATCCAATTAGTTCCAAAACTAAGTAAAAAATTTCTCTTTCGCTTTTGGAAAATTTTAGATCACGTTTGGTCAAAACAAAACTGTTTCAAAATATAGACTAGACTAGCAACATCTTCAAGACTTGGGGGGGCTTTAAGTACAACTAAGGACTTTGATTGAGTATTTTCAAAACTGTTGAGTCAATGCACTATTCTTATTTTTGGTGGTTCTTTTCTTTGGTGCAGATGCACCTTGGTGCAGTTGCACTGAATATTTTTGTGAAGAAGCACTGAACTTTTTGTAACAGTGCAGATGCATTTGAGTGCAATTGCACTTGATACTAAATTTCAAGACTTGTAGCATATATTGCCCTCCCCAGTGACCTCCTTATGCATACTTTTTTCTTTGGTTTGATTTTCTTTTCTTCTTTTTCTTTCTTTTCTTTTGCATTTTGATGCTTTTCTTTTCTTTCAAACCAAATGCACTATTAGAACAAGTTCATTTAATGACTTGGGCAAATATAGCTAGTTTATAACATTTTGAACTCTTTTGTAGTGATTTTGGTAACCTATTGTATTGACTACTCTAAGTTTCTCATACTCAGCCTTAGTATTCATGGAAATTCCCCCAAACTTAATTCTTTATGTTCTTCTATATTTTTAGTAAAAATTTGTTTTTGACCTTGGCTTTCTAAAAATCCCTCTTGCATCAGATAGCTCTGTAAATAGCAATGTTCTTTTCAAAACTCAGCTTTGATGTGTCAAAGTAATAATAAAATTGGTCATTTGAGGAAAACAATGCTTCTTTTCTTTTTCTTCCTTTCATCATTAAAAATCTGTTCAAAGAGGTGCATTTGTCTATGTTTGTGAAAAAGATTTTTAAGCTGATCTGCTTCAAATCTATCAAATCCTAACACATATTTAAATATGTAGACCCACATAAAAATAAACATATATCAAAGCAAACACACATAAACATAAACAAATATCAAAGCAAACACACATACTATAGTTAAACACACACATGCATAAAGTGCTCCCCCCAACTTAAAGTTGAGCAGTGTCCTCACTCCTCTAATTTGAGTTCAAAAAGGATTTTTGTTCAAAATGGGGAGAGGGGTTAGTACATGTGGGACAAACCAAACATATTAAATAAAGTACTTAAACAAAATAACTGAACAACATTAAAGTTTACTTTTTGGCTCCACTCCTGAGCCTTGAGCTTGATCTCACAGGAATGTGTTTGACCTTCTGCTTCTTCTTCTTGGGCTCCTTAGCTTTTGGTGCATCTGCACTAGAAGCAATTGCACCAGCCACCTTTATTGTTGGTTCTGGTTCATCAGGTTTTTTTGCTGTAGGTGTATCAGGTGCTCCTGCACTAGCTTGCATTGCAACAGTTATTTCTACAGCATCTGATTCACATTTCTTTGGGTTGTTTGATGCAGGAGCACTGAGTATAGAGTGGTGCGGGTGTATGCAGTGCAGATGCACTAAAACCTGTGTTCCTACAAAACACTTGAAAACATCAATTTGAACAAAATAACTAATAACTTACTACAAAATCATGGGTTGCCTCCCATAAGCGCTTGATTTAAGAGTCTTTCGGCCTGACTATCTCTTTGATTTAGAGATTTTGGAAATGAGTGGTGCCTTTGTCCCTCACCACATGTGCTCCATTATACTGCTTCACCCTTTTATCATTGATTTTGAATGTGAAACCAGTGGCTTCATCAAACAATTCCACTTCCCCATTAGGATACACTTTCACCAAAGTTTGTGGAGTTCGATTTTTGTGAGATGGGCCTTGGGTTGGGAGAGTTGGTTGTTTGTTGAGTGCTTCTTTAGGGTCTGGTTCAGGCTCAATCTCTTTAACACTCCCTTCTTCTTCTGATTCATTTCTTCTTCCCACACTCTCCTTTTCTATCACGTCTTCACCTAGCAGTGCAGGAGCATCAGATGCAAGAGAATTGGTGAGATGATCATTTTGTGCTGGTTCTTCTCTTGGCAGAATGTCTTTTTCCAGGATTTCTTCTTTAGGTTGTGCAACTGCATCTGGTGCAAGTGCACTGGTGAGATGATCATACTGCTTATGGAATTACTTCTGCACTAAATGGTCAAGAGAAATGACTGCTGAACATTCTTCACTCTCCTCTGCAAGATATTTCAAAGCTTTCATCACATTGAATTTCACCTCTTGATCATTTACTCTCATGGTTAGTTCACCTTTCTGTACATAAATGAGTGTCTTTCCAGTTGCTAAGAATGGTCTTCCAAGGATAATTGGTACTTCTTTATCTGCATCAAAATCAAGAATAATAAAATCTGCAGGAAACACAAATTTGTCAATTTTAACCAAAATATCTTCAATAATCCCTTCTGGGTAGGCTATTGATCTGTCTGCAAGTTGAAGTGTTACAGTAGTAGGCCTAGCATTTCCAATTCCTAGTTGTGTAAATGGATTTAGGCATCAAGTTGATGCTTGCACCTAAATCACACAATGCACGACCTGTATAGAATTTTCCTATGGAAAATGGAATTGTAAAACTACCAGGGTCTTTCAATTTTCTTGGAATTTTGTTTTGCAAAATCAAACTACATTCTTTGGACATAACAACTGTTTCAAAATCCCTTAATCTTTTTCTTTTTGAAAGCACATCTTTCATAAATTTAGCATAATTAGGCATTTGCTGAATTGCTTCAATTAAAGGAACATTGATATGTAACTATTTTAAAACATCTAAAAACTTACTGAATTGCTTCTCTTCATGTGCCTTTTTTAACCTTTGAGGAAAAGGAGGAGGAGGGTTCTCAGGGACTAACCTTGGAGTTGGAACTTCATGAGGTGCAGATGCATCAGGTGCTTCTGCATCTTGAGCATTTTTTTTTTATTTTTTTCTCCCTTACCTGTACCTTCAATCTCTTGTGGTTCTGAAAGATCTTTTCCATTCCTAAGAGAAATGGCCTTCACCTGTTCCTTTCCTGGCCTGTGGGATGTGGTAGCTTCTGTGTTTAAGGGTAGTGTACCAGTTGGTTTTTGATACAGAGCTGTTGTTAATTGTCCCACTTGATTCTCCAAATTTTTGATGGAGGCATTAAGAGTTGGAATTTGAACTTTTGTATCACTCATAAATGCTTCTGTCCTATCCATAAATGCATCTGTTTTACCCATAAATGCTTTCAATAAGGCTTCCATGGAGTTGTCCATTTCTGGTGCAGATGGTCTTTGGACGTGTTGAGAAAGGAATCCTGGTGGAGTAGATGGTGCAGCTGCATTGGGTGCAGCAGCATTATTACTCCCCCACCAGAAATCTGAGTGACTGTTCCAATCTGGATTATAGTTATTTGGATAAGGGTTGTTATTTTGGTTGTACCCTGCATAGTTAACAGAAATAGGGTTGCTGGGACATTCTTCATACAAGTGACCTCCTCCACAATACACACAACTTGTATCACTTGGGGGGTTTGTTCTATGGCTGATGCAGTGTTTTCTATTGGTGCAGCTGCACCAGGTGCAGATGCACTGGTTGAAGTGAAGTTTTTAAACAAATTTGTCAGTGAGGCTAACTGAGCAGATAGGGCTGATACATCACTAATTTCATGTACCCCTGATGGTTTCTTTTGGGTACTCACCCTCTCAGTAGGCCAACTAGAGCTATTTGTTGTAATTCTATCAATCAATTCACATGTTTTATTATAAGACATGTTTAATAACACACCCCCAGATGATGTATCAAGCATTATTCTGGTTTGGGGTTCTAAACCATTATAAAAAGTTTCCATTTGAATAATGACAGGCAGACCATGATGTGGACATTTTCTTAAAAGTTCTTTCCATCTTTCTCATGCTTCAAACAACGATTCAAATTCTTTTTGTCTAAAAGATGTAATATCATTTCTCATCCTGGCATTTTTGATGGGTGGAAAATATTTTGCTAAGAATTTTTCAGCTATTTCATTCCATGAATGGATAGAATTAGGCTCCACTGAATTTAACCATGATTTAGCCTTATCTTTTAAAGAGTAGGGAAATAGCTTAAGTCTAAATGCATCTTCACTAACACTAGGAAGAATAAAGTTACTACATACTTCTAAAAACTGTTATAAATGCTCATGGGGATCCTCTGATAAGTGCCAAATATACTTGAATTTGGTTTGAAATCAATGGCACTTATTGAATTTATTGAAATGAATTTGGTATTATTTAACCCCCAAAAGTGTTAGTTTGATTTAGTTTTTATTTAATTAGGTAATATATGTGATTGTGAGTTTTGTACATTTTAATCCCTTTTTGTAGCTTGAAACAAGTGAAAGAATGAAAGAGTACGATTTGATAAAGAGTTCAAGCAAAAAGATTGAAGAAGGAAGAGAAAGAAGAATTTCTGGGTATTCTGGCTAAGCCAAATGTACTACGGCTAAGCCACATTGATGCATAGAGAAAGAAGTAAATACTGGGAAATCTGGCTAAGCCAAATGTGTTCTGGCCGAGCTAAATAGAAACAGAATGTTGCTACGAAATGGGCTAAGCCTTTCAGGATTTGGCTAGGCCAGAATAGCTTTCTTTCAGACAGGGTAATCTCCAAATACACAGTCTGGCTTAGCCAGAAGCTGTGTGGCTGAGCCAAAGTTAGCCGACTTGCTTTTTCCTGCACAACTATAAAAGGTTTCTCTTCAGTTTTTTTAGAAAATGCTGATATCTTAGAGAGAGGAGAACACAAGGACATAATCCAAAGCTTAAAAGAAGTGAAGATTAGCTCTAGGGAAGCTTGGAAAAGTGGTAACTAGATCATTTTCTTCAACTCTTTCATGAATCTTTGTAAAGCTTCCATGGAAATGGATAGCTAAACCTCTTTTAATGGGATTAGATGGAGTCAATCTCTCATCTATATATGTAAAATGATCTTGAGTTATTCTATATGGAATCTATGTATTGATTTAGTGATTTCTTCTCATGCTTAATGCTTTTGATAGCTTGATCACCTATTGAATGATTTTATGATATGATTCAAAGTTGGAAAACTATGTATTGTGTTTGATCTAGTTGAAATCACCTATATCATTCAATATCTAGGAATAGAATTGATGCTATAGTCTTGTTACCTAAGCTTAATGCTATTGTTTATTCAAGTGAGTGAGGAATCATCATTTGTTTAATCCAATAGAACTTTTCTACTTTGATTAAGGAATTAATATTGTAGGATGAAATGGTAAGATAAATCAATACTAGGATTTGAATTGGATTAATGAAGGATCATATACATACCTCTAGATAGAGTTGATGAAATCTAATCCCAATGCTTTTAAGTATTTGAATCACAACCCTTTTACTTTCCTAATTTATGTTTTTATGCAAACAACAATCAATCTATCATTTCACTTCACTTTAGCATAAGAGTAGTTGAATGGCTTATTAATATTACCAAATCCCTGTGGATACGACTCTAATACGATACACTGTATTAGGACGACTATAAGACGAATTCACGAAAAAGTCTTATCATCCTCATGGAGAGATCCACCAAATTGACCAATTGTTTGTAGCATTTGGAACATCATAGGTTTAAATTCAAAATGCACAGCATCAATATGAGGTCTTGCTATACTTGTTTGCATATTTTGATGATTAAACATAGCATAATCCCTCATGGGTCTATTTCTATCATTAATCATACCTATTGGGCCCATGTTGATGAATTGATTTCTGTGGCCTTATTCAGTATCATGTTGTGAACCAGGTCCTCCTCCAACTGAGGCTGATCTTGAGCTCTGTCCTTCACTGTGATGAGACATGTTTCTGCAGTCTTGCTTTCTTTGCTTTTGAAGTCTTAGCAAACTCCTGAACCTTCTTTCAATTTCTGGATTGAATTCAAATTCTGGTGGCTTGTCTCTGAGGCATAAGCTAGTGCATCTGCACCTGTTTCGGCACAGAAAATAACTACCAAAGTAATAAAACACTAATTTATAAATGTAAACAACAAAAATTAATGGCAATCCCCGGCAACGGCGCCAAAAACTTGGTGTGTGAAAAGATGTGCAGGTATACACAATCACAAACAAGTAATACAATGATAAGAAAGGTCGAACCCACAAGGGATTGGATTAACTTTATGTATGTTTAGAAATCATATAAATTAGTACTACTATTCTACTCACAAATTTTGGGGTTTTTACGTTAAGTGAAAATAGAATGCAAATATGTAAAAGAATATGAAGGAAATCAGTTGAGAAAGATGGTAGAGATGTTTTCACTAAATAATGTTCTTTTGAGAGTTTTTATGCTTTTAGTGATGCAGAAGCACCAAGGTGCAGTTGCATTGAGTGTAGTTGCATGAGTGTGTGCTTTTCAGCTACTTTCTTCAGAGTTTCGTTACAAGCTTCCCATGTCTGGGCTTGCTAAATAAGTTCACTCCTGCCTTTGAAGTACCCACTGTTTCACCTTAAGGACTATGTTATCCTATGTCTAGGACTTAACATGGTTTTAACAAAATTTTCTTTATTACACTAGTTAACAAGGCCTTCATTAAAACACTTACCCTTATTAGTCTTGATTTCTAATTATAAACCATGTCTGTGAATATAACTCTACTTATTCTAAGTGATCAACCTTAAAATAAGATGGATGTAGTATAACACAAGACCCAAAATGAATACAACACTAAAAAGCATAATAACTTACTCAAAAGCGCTCATTATAAAGTTAGAACATCTCAACCAAAAAGGTTTAGATCATAATATGCATTGCAAGGCAAAGATAGATGAAATAAAACATATTAATAAAGATGAAAGTACAAGAGATATCAATAGGATAGAGATTACACTGATTGAAGTACTCTTGCATAAATTTGCCCAGCAGTGCAGAAGCACTGACTTCCTGGTGCAGTTGCACCTAACTAAGTTGATGAAGAAGTTGTCGATTCCTTCTTTACCTTCTTGCCAACTAACTACTACTAAAACTATAAGAAATGAAACTACTAAATTATAAGTAAAGTGTATGATCTACATATTATGGTGTGAGATATGCGTTGCTCTTCAAGTGAGAAGTGGAAGCCTTTTTATAGCCTTGGAGATTTCCTTCACTTGAGGGTTTGCTTGAAAACCAAGTTAACCTATGGAGGCTTAATCATGGTTACTTTTCTGATCTTTAAATGTGGAGATTGAGTTCAGCACATTTCCTTAAAGAGAGGTCCAATTGTGTAAGGCCATATGTCATTTAGATGAGTAGCCTTTCATGATGATGTTTATGGTGGGTGCCTCCTTATGCATGTGGGCATGTGCCTCCATGTGATTTGTGACAAAGCATGATGTCATTGAAGTTTGGGTGCAGTGGTATGAATTGAGGTGCTTCCATTGTGGGGTTATAAACCATTAGCGCAGGATGGTGCAGAAGCACTAATTGCAGGTGCATCATGGTGCAGAAGCATCATCTGTAGGTAAACTGAACAAACACATCAAACATACCAATATATATACAAAATGCTTTATTCATCACATAATTCCTAGAATGTTGTTATCTTACTTATACTACTATATTTAACACACTTTATACTTGGGTTTCACGCAATTTGTTACGTTTAGAAGTATAAATAACTCTATATAAATTAGAGTTATCAGTACTTGGCTACTTCACCATTAGGCTTCATCTTCACCTTGAAGACCCATTTCACATCAATGGATTTCTTATCCTCTAGTTTCTCCGCCTATTCCCATGTTTTATTCCTTTCAATTGACTGCAACTCTTCCTTCATAGTTGCAAGCCAATTAGGATCAGCTAAGGCTTGATTCAAGTCCTTAGGTTCAACCTCTGCCAACATTGCTTGCTCAATTAAATCACCATCATCATTTACAGCAGAGTCTGGAAATAGATCATACTCACTCAACCTAGTTGATTAAGTTCTGATCCTGGTTGATCTTCTCACTGTTTGATCATCAATGGCTGTTGTACTTGGCTCATCAATGTCAAACTCAAGTGAGACAGTTTCTGTGCTACTGTTTCCTGCTGCAGTAACTGATTCAATAGGATTGCTCTTCCAATCCCACCCCTTCCCTTCTTCAAACACAACATCCCTGCTTATTGTCTCTATCTTCTCAGCTCGATCAAACAACTTATACGCACCAGTGGAATGATAGCCTACTAGAATCATTGGCTGACTTCTATCATCCAATTTCTTCCTAATTTGCTCAGGCACATGTTTGAAACACAAAGTACAAAACATTTTGAAATGTTTCACTGAAGGTTTCTTACCATTCCATGCTTCAAATGGTGTCACATCCAACAATCTTTTGGTTGGACACCTGTTTAGTATATATACTGCAGTGGAGACAACCTCAGCCCAGAATTGATGAGGAACACTCTTGGCTTTCAACATGCTTCTAGCCATATTCAAAACACTTCTATTTCTTCTCTCAGCAACTCCATTATGCTGAGGGGTGAAAGGAGCAATCACCTCATGCTCTATCCCCTCATCTTCACAAAATTTCTTAAATTCAGTGGACTTGTATTCTCCACCACCATCTGTTCTAATCACACTGACTTCACACCCAGATTGCTTCTCCACCATTGTTTTGAACCTCTTAAAGGAGAACATCACTCTTTTTCTCAATCACATAGATCCACATAAATCTAGTGAACTCATCAATGAAGGACACAAAGTAACTGTCACCTCCAAGAGATTTTCTTTCAAAAGGACCACACACATTTGAGTGTATAATCTGCAACTTTCTCACTGACTTTGATGGCAATTCTGACTTAAATGGCTTCCTTGCTTGCTTAGCTCTACAACAGTCACTACACACTTCATTAGGCACCATGATCTTTGGCAAACCATGCACCACGCCTTTTGAATTAAGCAAGCTCAGACTCTTGAAATTAAGGTGACCATATCTGTGATGCCACTTCCAGGTTTCATTTGGAATTGTTGCAGCCAAGCACTCCTGTTCTATCACCTCAATTCCTACCTTAAAGGTCCTATTGCTTGACAAAGGAGCCTTTAAGATCAGTTTCCTGCTTTCATCATACACTTTCAGCTCTCTATCCTCCATCTTCATAGAGTAATTCTTCTCTAGTAGCTGACCAAGGCTAATCAAGTTACTCTTCAGATTTGGCACATACAGCACATCATTAATTATTGATTCTTGGCCATCGTTTCTCTGAATCAGTACCTTCCCAATCCCTTGAGATAACACTACTCTGTTATCACCAAACTTAATCCTTCTCCTCACTGCTGTGTCAAGTGTAAGAAACCACTCCTTGTGCCCTGACTGGTGATTGGAACAGCCAGTATCTAAGTACCACAGCTTAGACGACTCAGGACGATCCATATCTGTTGTAGCCATCATTATTACGTCATCTGAATCTGTGTCATCAGTTCTAGCAAATTGCACCCCCATCATTCCCTTCACCATTGGCATCTTTGCTTGATGTACACTCATCAGCAAAATGTCCAAATCTATCACAATTGTAGCACTGTATATTCTTCTTACTGAATCTCTTTTTTTGTCCTTGTTGCTTATTTTTCCAGGCCTCCTTCTTCTTTTGATAGTCACCAGAGTTATTCTCTGGCTTCTTACTTGAACCTCCACCATTATTATGGTTCCAATCCCCTTCCCTTTCTTATTTTTCCAGTTACTGTTCTTATTGTTGCTCCAATTTCCTTTCCCTTTCTGAAATCGAGCTTGGAGTGCCTGCTCTCCTGATTTTTCAACAATTTTATCTTTATCCTTATCACCAGATCTCTCTCTAATCCTAGCTTCATTCGCTTTGAGTGAACCTTGCAGTTCCTCAAGCTTCATTGTGTCTAGGTTTTTGGATTGTTCGATTGCAACTACTACATAATCAAATTTGACAGTTAAAGTTCGAAGTACCTTCTCCATTTTCTTCTGATCAGAAATTTCTTCACCATTGGTACGCATGTTGTTCGTCGTTAACGTCAATCGACTGAAGTACTCTGCAATCGACTCCTTCTCCTCCATTTTCAGCAATTCGAACTCTCTTCGCAATGTCTGAAGCCTCACCTTCTTCAACGCCGCGTCGCCTAAGTACGCAATGGCTAACGCGTCCCAAGCTCCCTTTGCCGTCTTGTATTGAGAGATCTTCTCAAACGCCTCCGCATCCACGCATTGATGTATCAAGAACAGCACCTTGCTATCCTTTTTCTGTTGATCGCGAAGCGCATCTCCGCCAATCGCCGTCACGCCATTACGAACTACTTTGAGAACGTCTTGATAACGGAAAACTACTTTCATTTGGATAATCCAATGATCGTAGTTGCTTCCGTCAAGCACCAGAAGCTTCGCGGGAAACTGGCCATTACTGCCACCAGTGTTCGCCATTTCCGTCGCACAGTGTTGTTACCAAAATCGAATGCTCTGAATACCAGTTTGTTGGAACACAAGCATTGAATCACTCTCTCACACCACCCAATCTCACTGTTTCACTCAATTCATGAATCTCTTCTCACACTTTGAAGAATTCACGCGCACACACACACAGAGAAACTGAGAACCAGAGATAAGGAAGAAAACTGAGAAAAAATGAAATTGTATTCCAACTATAATATTCTGTTACAAGTCAGCTATATATAGTTTGTTATAGTCATAACTGACTCAGTTAAAATGTGCTGACTGGACTGCCAGCTAACATGCCACCTAGGTAGTGACTCAGCAATACAAATACAGGAAATGGGTTTGCACTACTTGCTACTACTTGCATTCCTGATTTATTCATCCTATACTTAGCAAAGTATTA
The DNA here is from genome assembly GCA_039519185.1 of Astragalus membranaceus. Lineage (NCBI taxonomy): Eukaryota > Viridiplantae > Streptophyta > Magnoliopsida > Fabales > Fabaceae > Astragalus > Astragalus membranaceus. Next base: position 90,988,730 of record CM076847.1, on the reverse strand, counting down.
AAACAAAACAAGTGAAGTTTACATTGAACACTTGATTAACTTTCAACAGCGCATTGATCTGTGCGTTGCATGGGTAAAAGCTTTAGTAAATACAAAATTGTGGAAGTAGGAAAATTTATTGACTAATTTGCAATATGAAAAAACCTTGTTTAAATTAAAAAAAAGACAATTGCGAGCTAATTTAAAGTGTACATACATAATCCAAGAAAATTGTTCCATACACATAATCTATGGTCATAATTTTAAATAGAAAGTTAAATTATATAAGAACTGGAATGAAGTAAACCTGGATATCCACCGCACGGACAACAGTGACTAATCCCCCGCTCATTATAGTTTGCCCAGAATTTTAACGCTGCTCCGTACCCAAGGCGGGGATCGAAACCCCCCGACCCTTGGTTAAACGAAGTTAAATTACATAAGAACTGGAATGGAGTATGTATGAAAAATTCAAACGAAGATTGGAGGTGGTTATTGATTCTTCTTTTGGAAAGGCAACTCATTTCTTTTGCCGAAGCGATGACAGACGACTACAAATGTTGAAGGCAATGACAGAGAAGTGACAAAGATTGAAGGCGGTGATCTTTGTTTTGTTTTAAAAATTAATTAATTTAATAATAGACATTATAAAACAACATCACAACCGTTGATTTTCATTTAAACACGTGTCAGTCTCAGATTAATTGGACCGGAGTTTGCAATTTCCTATAGGAAATTGCGAGGATCCCGACTCCTATCTATCTCTACAGAATTACAAATAATTTCATTGAATCCACCACATACAAACAACATCACAACCGTTGATTTTCATTTAAACACGTGTCCGTCTCAGATTAATTGGACCGGAGTTTGCAATTTCCTATAGGAAATTGCGAGGATCCCGACTCCTATCCATCTCTACACAATTACAAATAATGTCATTGAATCCACCACATACAAGTATCATTATGTCATGTAACTACTATTTATTTCGCATCTTCCTTTAACATCCTTTGTATAATACTAAATCACGGGAATCCCGGGGTGGGGGGGGGGGGGCGAAAAATTATTTTCATTTAAGATAAATTCCTATATAGATGTGAACGTAGCATTTAATGGTTACAAACAATCAATCAAATAAGGCTTAAATATGTTTTAGGCCTCTGCAAATATAGCGTGTTTTGGTTTAAGCTCCTGTAAAAAAAATTAGTAAAAAGTCTTTGCAAAATCAACTTTTTTGAAATAGGCGAGTTACAAAAAAAAACACAGTTGACTAACAGAAATCCTACGTGGCTTTTATATTTATTTTTATTTTTTTAAAATCCTAATTATTTGCTGTAAAAAAAATCCTAATTATTTGGCCTCCACATCATCATCTCTCTCAACTTCATCTCTCTCTAGGGTTTCACCTCTCTCTTTCTGTTTTCTTTAGTTTTCTTCTTCAATCCATTACTGTTTAATTCCATTGAATTCGTAACACAGGACTTCTCTCTCTCTCTCTCTCTCTCTCTCTCTCTCTCTCTCTCTCTCTCTCTCTCTCTCTCTCTCTCTCTCTCTCTCTCTCAGTTTGTCTTCTTTCTTCACCCAAACCCAGTTCGTCTTCTTCCTTCAGTTTGTCTACTCTCTCAGTTCGTCCAATCTAGGCATGGAAACGGGGCGGGGCGGGGGCGGGTTTGGCATTCCCCGTCCCCGCCCCTACCTCTATCGGGGTCGGGTTTTGCATCCCCCAACCTCGTCCCAAACGGGGACGGGTTCCCCGCGGGTACCCGTTTCCGCCACAATTTATAGGAAAAATACAAAAAAATATATTTATAATAATTAATAAAATAAAATAATAATAATTATACAATGATAAAATAAAGTTAAAAGTATTAAAATAGATTTTTCTATAGGAAATAGATCAAAATTAAAAATAAACAAAATTTATGAAACAAAATGAATGAGTAAATATGCATATAATAAAATAAAATAATTAATTTATGTTTTGTCGAGCGGGTTCGGGGCGGGGATGGGGTGGGTATCGACATCCCCGAACCCAACCCCGTCCCCAATCAAAGCGGATTTTCCCCGTCAAACTCGGGGCGGGGTCGGGTGGGTACCCGCGGGTTCGGGTTATGTTGCCATGTCTAGTCCAATCCCTTTGATTCGTTTCACCATTTTTCAATTCATTAATCAGATTCGTTTAAATGTTTTTCAGATCTGGAAAATGGTCCCTTACGTTTTCATTTTCAGATATCGTTTTCGTTGAGCATTTGTGATCTCGTTTTCGTTTCAGATCTTGATTCAAGCACAAACCCGGATCTCGTATTTGAAACTAAAACACCCAGAATGAATCATGCCATTGAAATGAATCTCGCCATTAAAACGAATCTCGTTTTCGTTTCTACTCTATTAATCAAGCCATCATCAAAACGAATCTAGGAAGAGAAGAAGATAAATCGCTGAGAATAGAGGAAGAACAAGATGAAACTGGAAATAGAAGAAGAAGATGATGAATCTGGAAACTGGAAATAGAATAAGAAGAAGACGAAAATGAAGGGCTTATATCAAAACATGTTTTAAAATGAAGGGCTTATATCAAAACACATTTTATTTAATCTATAGTCAGCATTTTAAAACACACGCGGCAGACAAGTTGTCAATTTTTTAACGTCACACTAACAGTACTATAACAGAAGGGCTTATATCAAAAGAGTGTATTTTGCAATGGTTTTTTACTAATTTTTTTTTACAGGGGCTTAAACTAAAACACGCTATATTTGCAGGGGCCTAAAACATATTTAAGCATCAAATAAATGTCATCACAACTATGTGATGGGTTAGGGATGTCAACGGGGCGGGGCGGGCACGGGTACCTCACTACCCGGACCCGCCCCGTTTATATTTAATGGGTCCCGGACCCGCGCGGGTACCCGCTTAACGGGTTTTAAACGGGCACTTTTTTAAATGGGTACCCGCGGGTATTTATGAATTAATAAAAAAAAATTTTGAAAATAAAAAATTAGTTAAAAAAAATCCTGGACATGCACAGTACTAAAAATTCTTAATTCCTTAAGATGTTGCTCGCTTTTTTTCCTGGACAGTGACTCTAATTTTTTCCTGGACAGTACTTTTAAACAATAATCCTTAATTCCTTATAAGAGGAAGAAACAGTCGCACTTAAACATCCACTTAAACGCAAAAAATAACATGTGAATGTTTATCCACTTAACTTGAAAAATAACTACTTAAACATCAACTTAAACATCCACTTAAACAAACAATAACAACATGTGAATGTTTATCCGCTTAAACAACAACAACAACAATAGATAAACAACAACAACAGAATTTTCAACATATTTCAGCTAAGTAGCACCACTTGGTTCACTTGTTTCCTGAAACAAAAAACAACTTAAAATTAAAACCAAACAACCATATTTATGAGCTTTGAAATTAAATTGTAGAAATATTACTTACAATATCAACTTTAGCATCTTCCAGAACTCCGTTAAATTCAATATTGTCAATTTTTGATTTTGAAGAGCCTACAAACAAACAATTTAATTAAAAACTTGCAATAAATAATCAATCTATTTTCAATAAAATTTACTGTTTTTACCTTTCATTTCAGTCCATAGCCAATCTTGGAGACACATCAATGCCTCTAAAGTATCTGGACGCAGTTTACTCCGATGAGGAGTAAGGACTCGACCACCAGTGCTAAAGGAAGACTCAGAAGCAACAGTTGAGATTGGAATTGCTAAAAAATCTCTGGCAATCATTTGCAAGATTGGATATTGTAACCCATTAGCCTTCCACCAGCCTAAGATGTCAAACTCTTCATTTGTGGTAGGCAATACTTTCTCCTCCAAATATCGATCAAGCTTTGATTTACCACTTGAAACATTTTGTACTGTACTAACATATTCATCAAATTTCAACTTCCAAGGATCTTTCTTACCAACACTAAGATCTACATTTGAATTTGAACTTGAAGATGAAGAGACACTTTCCTTACCCTTAATTTTCATCTCATACTCATTTACCAAATCTTGGCAAATAGATTTTACCGCAGCAATTTTTTCACCAGCTTTCTCTCCATAAATCCCAGGGAAAAAAATATCAACCATGTAAAGTTTGTACCTGGGATCTAACATAATGCCTACAACCATCACCTCATTGATCACACCCCAATACTTGTCAAATTTCTCATTCATAGATGCAGCCATTGTATAAATAACAGAATCAGGAGATTGGAGCCACTCAATCAAAGACAACTTAATTACACAGACTTTTGGAAAATAAACATTGGCAGTCGGATACAAAGTACCAGAAAATAGTTGTGTGACTTCATAAAATATTTCCAACTTATCACAAATTTCATTTGCCATCATCCAATCACTTTCACTGGGTAAAGTTTTATATTGAGCTTCCCGCTGTGCCAATCGACTAAACACATCTTTGTATTCTATGGCAACCTTAAGCATTAAAAAGGTAGAATTCCACCTAGTCTTACAATCAGAAATAAGCTTTTTATTATATGAGATGCTCAGTTGTCCACATGTCTCTATGAATTTCTCCTCTCTTTCTCAATAGTCTTAGAGATTATTAACAAACCATCTTTCACAATCAAATTTAATATGTGAGCACAGCATCTCATGTGAAAAAATTGACCTCTTAAAATAAGTGAGCTAAGTGGAATTTTATCAAAAATCTCCTTAATCATAGCATCATTTGTAGAGCAATTATCAACAGTCAATGTAGACAACTTTCTATCTAAATTCCAGTCCATCAAACATCCAACTAAAACATCAGCTAGAACTTTTGCAGTATGAGGAGCAGGCACATAAATAAACCTATGATATAAAATTAGATTGAAATTTAAATAAGAACAAGATGTAAAGAAAATAACAATTGTAACAAAGTCAAGAAGGTTTAGTGATTTTACCTTACAAGTCTACTTTGTAGGGTCCATGAATCATCAATGAAATGAGTTGTGACCGTCATGTAGCCTTTATTTTGGTGGCTAGCCGTCCACATATCAGTAGTGATTGCAACACGGCTTTGATTCTTTGACAAAAGCTTCAATGTACTCTCTTTCTCTTCTTGAAAACGTTTGATTATGTCGTTCTTGATAGTGTTGCGGGAAACAACCTTAAATAAAGGTTGCATAGAAGCACAAAAGTCTTTAAAACCAATATGGTCAACCATTTTCATAGGATACTCGTGAAGAACAATCATTCTAGCCGCTGAACGCCTTGCTGCATCTTGATTAAATGCATAAGAACCAACCACTACTGTTTCATTTCCAACATTCTCAGTTTTGATAAAAGCTTGCCTAATATCTCTAGTTGTGCGACGGGTGCAACTAAGAAAGTGCTTGCGCAAGTGTGATGTTCCTTGACTTGATGCACCTAAAAGATCTACTCCACAGTAGTTGCAAATGGCACTCATCTTTTCACCTATTTTTTTCTTTTTAAAATAATTCCAAACATTGGAAGTTAGCTTTCTTTGACGACCGTCGATTTCAGTTGGAAGTAAGCTTTCAACTTCATCATTAGGAGTTGAATTTGTTTCTACATTCATAGAAGGAGCACCCACATTTGATTCACCCACATTTGATTCACCCACATTAGTACCAATTTCCATAGGGGTAGAGGTATGTTGAGTAGACATTCTACAAATAAACAAATTCAGCAACATTGTTACTACAAATTTAGCAACTTACAAACATAGTGACAGATTTAGAAACATAGTGACAGATTTAGAAACTTAGAAACATAGTGACAGATTTAGCAACAGTGAAGGCTACCAGATTCATAGTGACAGAAACAGTGCTCAAATTCAGATTCAGAAACATAGTGTTCAACGATAATGCTCAGAAACTCAAACTCAAACTCAAACTTAGAATGTTCAGAAACTCAACTTAGTGCTCAGAAATGTTCAACTCAGAAACATAATGTTCAATGAAAATGTTCAGAAACTTAGTGCTCAGAAATGTTCAACTCAGAAACATAATGTTCAACGAAAATGTTCAGAAACATAATGTTCAGAAACTCAAACTCAATGCTCAAAATTAGAAACATAATGCTCAAAATTAGAAACTCAAGGAAAATGCTGAAAATCTACCTTGAAAGAGGCGTGAAGATCTGAAAGACGAATTGAAGAAGACTGCGTGGAAGACGAAGTGAACAAATCGCGTCGTGCTCGCGTCGGTGGAAGACGAAGTGGTCGCATCGGTGCTCGCGTCGGTGGAAGACGAAGTGGTCGCGTCGGTGCTCGCGTCGGTGGAACAAATCGCGTCGTGGTCGCGTCGTCGCTCTCGTCGTGCTCGCATCGTCGCTCGCGTCGTGCTCGCGTCGTCGCTCGCGTGGTCGCGTCTGCGTGTGAACTGTGAAGGCTGAAGGCGGCGAGCCTGCGACGGTGGAAGACGAAGTGGAGAAGACGAAGTGTGGGTGTGGCTGTGTGACGGTGGAAGACGAAGTGTGGCCGTGTGGGGTGGCTGTGTGACGGTGGAAGACGAAGTGACTGTGGTAGGGGTTGGGGTGGCTGCGTGAAAGATGAGTAGTGAACTGAATCAGTAAACTGAAAGAGAAATTAGGGTTTGTTTTTTATATTGGTATATATAGTAGGCACTAACTAACGGGTACGGGTACCCGCGGGTACGGGTACCTCGCTACCCGGACCCGCCCCGTTTATTAACGGGTAGTCAAAATACCCGTTTATTTGGCCCGCGGGTACCCGTTTGACTACCCGCCCCGGACCCGTGACGGGTTTTACCCGCGGGTCCGGGTTTTTTTGCCACCCCTATGATGGGTGGCATATTTATTTCCATTTAATTAGTAGTGAGGATATATTTGGCAACAAGAAATCAAGAACTTGTTCACTTCATGCATAAGAAAAAAGGTAAGGCTGGGTTTCTCTTGTTTAAAATTGACTTTGAAAAGGCCTATGACTGGGTTGATTGGAATTTCTTACGGCTCATTCTTGAAGACTTTGGGTATCCCCCTCTCACTATCCAATTGATTATGAGTATTACTACCTCCTCCACTCTGGCTCTTAAGTGGAATGGCGAGAAGCTCCCAAACTTTGCTCCTAACAGAGGGTTGAGACAAGGTGATCCGCTTTCACCATACCTTTTCCTCCTCTCTATGGAGAAGCTTGCCTTGTTAATTCAAGAAAAAGTCAATTCTAATCACTGGCTTCCTATCAAGATCAATAATGAAGGGCCTTCCATTTCTCACCTCTTCTTCGCAGATGATTGTTTGTTATTCACCAAAGCTACTCGTCTCAGGTAAGAATTGTTAAAGATGTCCTGAACTCCTTTTGTTTGGCATCTGGTATGAAAATTAATGTTCAGAAATCTTGATTTCTTACATCCAAGAATGTGACCAGAGCTAAAATCACTAAGTTTGAAAGCATTATTGATTTCTCACACACCCTAAATATTGGTATGTATCTCGGCTTCCCTCTTCTCTCAGGTAGGGTGAAGAATGAGAATTTTACATATATTCTTGATAAGTTAACAAAAAGCTTGCAGGGAGGAAAAGTAATCTTCTTAATAGAGCTGACGGGGTCCGCCTTGCTAAGTCAGTTCTTTGTTCTATGCCTATATACAATGAACAACTTGTGGATTCCTCAAGGTATTTGTGACAAATTGGATTCCATGTATAGACAATTTATTTTGGGAGGGGGGGGGGGGAGCATTGCCATTGGGTGAAGTGGGGCACAGTCTGCCAAACTCGATCTAACACTAGTGGAAATTTGACATTAAAAAGAATCATTTAGCATCGGTTGTTTAAACATCTGATGCTAAATGTCAACACGGTGGCAATTTTGCAATTAAGGAAAAATTTTCAATTTTCGCGTCTACATTTAGTAAGTGTGTGTCTTGCAAACTTAAAAAAAATGGTTGTTTGGATTAGCTTATTTTGAAAAAATAGCCTCTTTCAATAACATGTAGGCCATGTTTTAATTCGCATGACAGGATTTTATATGGTCGTGATTGGTTTTAAGTATATAGATCTGCCCTTCACCCCTTTACTGCTAATCTTAGTTAGAGATGAGGGGGGCCTGCATTCTGTTAAACAAACTCAAATTTTGTTAATTTTGAGCCACGGAAAATTTACGGAAATGATATTTGGACCAATTTTGGTACCAAAAGTTGAACCAAAATACGGATGCACATACGGATATAATACAAATACGGTGGACCCAGTCTTAATTTATCAGTTACTTATTATTTACTTATTTTATTAATTTAAAATATTAAGAATTTTGTTTAATGAGGGTCTCTCTTTCTTCTTTCTCTCTGCAACTCCTCATCTCCTTCCTCTCTTTCTCTCACCAACACACTCATCACAGCCACCGCCCCCTCTACTCCGCATTCGCACGAATCGCACAGCCACCAAGCCCACGCGACCAAGCCTTCTCTTCCATCTTCGCATAAAGGCGTGAACTGAGTGAGAGAGTGAAAACTTAAGCGGCTTGAAGGTCACCGCCGGTTCTTTGACGCCGTCCCGGCCGTCGTACTTCACCTCTCATTCCACGAAGCTCTACCTTCTTTAAGCATGGTCGGTTTCCTCCTTCCCTGTATCTCTCTCATTTTGTAAATATTTTCTATTTTGTGTGCATTAGGGTTTATTTGGCATTTTTTGTTATGTTATGTTTGTGTCTCCATTTTTGTTGGTTATGGTTTAAAGCAAAATGGGAGAAAATTACAGTATAAATTTGCCCTATGTTTGTGTTTTTTCCTTTCAATTTTTGTTCTCTGTTTCTATTTTTTGGGTTTCTTCCTTCTAAAAATAAACTACTGTAGGAGTAACTGATTATTGGTTGGCATTTATTTTGGGATTTTCAAAGTAAAAGGCAAATGTTGTGTTTCCCAATCGATTATCACTTACCTAATTTTTGTTTCAGATCACAGTTTAGCATTCTTTCTCAAAACTCCAATCAATTCTCTCACTAGATTTCAGCTTCGAGGAACTCAACAATGGCGCTAACGCATTCTGCAACACCGTATGTTATCTACTCGCTCTTGCTAATACTCACATACATGGGCTTAATCAAAATAGTTAGCTTCTGCTTCTCTCTTTTACTTTCATTAAGTTTCGAGGTATTGGCAATTAGCTGTGTAGTTAGCATGAACTGGTTTTTTGGTAAATACTAAGCAAGTAGGAAAGAATGTGTATTCTGCAATTAGCTATGAGATTTTATGCACCATGTGGCTATGTGACCTTGCTCTATTTGGTTAATTTGTTTTATCTTATTTTTAAATTGAAGTTACCAGGTCTGCTTTTTACTATATTGATTCTGAATAGCTTTTAAAGCAACATAAGGTGCAATGTTACCACCACTATCACTAGAAGTAGAAGTTTGAGGAATGAAAAGTACTCTTGCTGTGATGGGTTTTGTATAAGTTTTTTGTCTTGTAATGAATGAGAAATTTGAGAAATGAATAGTCTTGCAGTGATGGGTTTTGAAGGGTCAATGATTATGTCTTTTGATTTGTATCTATTGGTTGATTCTAAAGAGGGTGGTGCAATTTCTGGGTTGAAACGTTTTACCGTACTATCAGGATAAACTTGAAGAAATTCTGATGCTTCTACTATTAAAGACATTTTAACACAACAAACAAGGAATATGGGATTCTATATCTGAAGTTGGGTGGGTTTTAATGTTTTATATATAGATATTATATAGATACACAATTTAATTTGATTCATAAAATCTATTTTTCTTTTAGATTTTCTTAGTAAAAACTTATGCTGAGTATCCCACTTCCAAATAAAAACTTATGACTTCACCTAATAAAAACATGCACAAATCTATACTCAAAGACCTTCCCATGCATGTCTCCTTCTATAGATTCCTAATTTAGACCAACAAAATGATAATGACTATTGTGAACCCATAATCTGATGCAATCCAACAAAACTAGGAGAGATGTCATGAGGAAAATAAACTAGAGATCAAGTATATGTTAGCTTGAAAACTAAACATGATATTATATCAACTTGTAACAGAAATTAGCATGCCTGCAGCAACTATTATGGCAAAGCATATTGGAAACAACTCCATTATATTTCTGATTTCTAAGATTAAAACAGTTTGGTCATTTTCATTTTCATTTTTATTTTATGTGAACGGTTAGTGTGTCCACTAGTTTTTCTACCTAATTTTTGTTTTCTATGAAGGCCTTATGGGGTTGGACTCTTCTTTCATGTTGTGCAGTACCAGATTTGGCTTTCCTTTGCTTATACATACTCCATTGAAAATATTATGGAGGAAGCTACATGTTTACCAATCATGTAACTTCAACCACCAATTATTTCATTAGCTCCCTAATCACTAATCATTACATCTTAATCTCTTCTTTTTCTTCATAGGTGGAAACTGATATGGAGAATCCCTTGCTTGTGAGATGACATTATAGGTTTGTAAGAGGAGGAGGAGGAGCCATTACTGCAATACAAGGAACAAAACAAACAAGTCAAACTACTGAACGGAATGAATCTGTGACATATCACATATCATATAAAGGTATATAAAAAGATAGTAAATCCAATCATTGTAATGTTTATATGAATATTTTTTACCTGCATGTTTTCCTTTTGGAATATATTATATGACTGGGTGGGAATTATTATAACAAGTTCTAGGTAAAGTGGTTTAGGCCATACCTAATGTTTACTAGGGTATGTATGTTATCTGCTTTCTATTAAAATTAAGGGTCATTCTGATTCCACTCTCCATGTGATTGTGGTTTTATTTTTCAACTTTAATACTAATACTATTATTTATAGGGAAAGTGTGAATTGCATGACAAAATATTTACTAATTTGCCATTGCTGAATTGGTGGACTCAAATATAATATTTACTAATTTTCCATTACTGAAAATACAAATATACATAATTGATTTTTATTGCGCAGTACCGGTGTAACACACACATATATCTGGAAATCCATGGATAGTGCGGATGGTGAGGGCATAACAGTTGACGACTCCAACGATGACGTTGCACGTTGGGAGCCTGCAATCGGGATGTGTTTTGCTTCATTGGATGATGGGAAATCATTTTATGGTGAGTATGCATTAAGAAAAGGTTTTGGATGGAAAACTAGAACATCAATAAAGGGAAACGATGGGGAGATCAACTATGTAAATCTTGCATGCTCGAGAGAGGGGAATAGGTCGAAGATGTCAAAAATTCCATGTTCATTGAAGACACTTCCGACTAAGGTCAGCAATTGTCCTGCCAGGTTAGCTTTGAAGTTACGAACAGATGGATTATGGGAAATCAAAAAATTTGAAGGTGAGCATTGTCACGAGATGAGCCCTACTAAGGCAAGGTTGTTTAGGGTTAACAAGAAAATAAATCTGCGTATGAAGAGAACAATCCAAATCAATGATGAAGCGGGAGTCAGGATCAACAAAACTTTCCAATCTCTTGTTACTGATGCGGGAGGGCATGCAAATATACCGTTTTGTGAAAGGGACGTGAGGAATTATGTCAACAAGGAAAGGCGTTCAATTGGAAAAGGAGGTGATGGGAAGGCATTGATTAGTTACTTTTATCAAATGAGGGAACAAAATTCGAAATTCTTCTATGAACTTGATTTGGATGATGGTTTTCACGTCAGGAATGTCTTTTGGGCCGACCCAAGAAGTAGAGCTGCTTATGAATATTTTGGAGATGTGGTGACATTTGATACAACATATTTGACCAATAAATATGACATTCCTTTTGCTGCGTTTGTAGGTGTGAATCACCATGGTCAATCAACATTACTTGGGTGTGGTCTAGTTTCCGGAGAAGACACGGGGTCATTTGTGTGGCTTTTCCAATCATGGCTTTGTTGCATGCTAGGAAAGGCCCCCGTTTGAGATTTTTCGGCAAATTTGTGTACTAGTATTGCGTTTCAGATGTAACTTTATGTCAAGAATTTCTAGATTTATGGTTAGGACATTGGGTTGTCTTAATTTATAACTCGTGGAGAGTTGTTGGATGCAAACAATGTGGAGAAATTTGTATCACATGATTGTGCCAAGTCCAACTAATAGGAAACTAATTTGTACCGTTTTCAAAATTTTGCAATTGTGTCAGAAAGTCATCTTACATATATTTAACTTATTTAACAATTCCTCTATACAGTCAGGGAGTCTATATATAAGTACAGATGCTGGAGTGTCGAATTTCACAGACAACCGTTTGGGAACCCAATGTCCAACCCTTGGACAACCAACTTATTTGGGATTGGGCAATGACATAAGCAACAATTTTTGTTCGTCTTCACAGGCACGTAAACCGAATTTCAGTCATTTGTTTAGTTTTATTTTCATGTTGCTAAACAAGTTGTTTTCAACAGATTGGAGGTGGTATTCCATTCTTGCAACTTATGGCAAACATGGAAATAGACTTCGCTGGATTGTCACAATTGTCTACAAATCCGTGAATTTTTTACCTACAAGAAAATCATGGGCATATTAGACTTTTTGGGATTATGTGGCATGAAAGCCTCATTGGATACTACGTGGACATGAGGTTAATAGTGACCTATGACATACTAAACTTTTTGAGAACTATTTTGTTGTAACTAAACTTATATGTTTATTTTGAACGGTATTGGTGTAAATGGTGTAAATGCCTTACTGTAATAGTAAATGATGTAAATGCGTCACATTTGATGTAAATGTCACTAGGTTGATATTTTGCTACATGTTGTATAGACATGGTGTAACCTCTCAAGCTTATCTATATTGTTAAATATTGGACAACATTTGGTGTCCTAAGGTTGGTATTTGTCTGAAAATAACAGGTTGGTATTTCAGTCAGAAGAAAAATATAACCATTACCCCCTTCATCATTGTAAATGTTTCTATCAGATCACCAAGTCACCTAGACAAATACCCAACTTTTTCATAAAAATAACCAACCTGTATTTTCATCTTTTCCCTGTGAGACTCGCCATGAGATTACAATTGGATACTAAATTCGTGGTTTGGGACCTATAAATGTAATCATAAGGTCATGTGTTGTTGAAATGATATCTAATTGTAAATGTTTCTATCAGATCACCAAGTCACCTAGACAAATACCCAACTTTTTCATATAAATAACCAACCTGTATTTTCATCTTTTCCCTGTGAGACTCGCCATGAGATTACAATTGGATACTAAATTCGTGGTTTGGGACCTATAAATGTAATCATAAGGTCATGTGTTGTTGAAATGACATCTAATTGTAAATGTTTTTACAAGATCACCAAGTCACCTAGATATATCACAAAGATACCTACCCCAACAGTCTTTTCCCATCATTAGAACTGCCAAGACACTTTACCAATATATACACCGGATTACCCAAGTTTTATAACTAACTAACTAAGATAGCCAAGCAATTCACCAACTTTTTTAACACAATAGGCAACCCACCTTAGTCCAAAACCATTATGACAGAAGGCCTTATGTGAACCCCCCTTCTTTTATTTAATTAAGGTTCAGAGTACCCTTATTTGGTGTCCCATGTGAACACACAGTCATATGTCATAATGGTTTTGGACTAAGGTGGGTTGGCTATTGTGTTAAAAAAGTTGGTGAATTGCTTGGCTATCTTAGTCATTGGTCTTGGCTACTCAAATGAAAGGACATGACCTAACCCCTATGCGAATATCTGACATATCAAGGTTCAGAGTACCATTATTTGGTGTCCCATGTATCCACACAGTCATATGTCATAATGGTTTTAGACTAAGGTGGGTTGGCTATTGTGTTAAAAAAGTTGGTTAATTGCTTGCCTATCTTAGTCATTGGTCTTGGCTACTCAAATGAAAGGACATGACCTAACCCCTATGCGAATATATGACATATGAAGGTTCATAGTACCCTACATTGGTGTCCCATGTATCCACACAGTCAAATGTCATAATGGTTTTGAAGTAAGGAGGGCTGGCTATTGTGTTAAAAAAGTTGGTGAATTGCTTGTCTACCTTGGTCATTGGTCTTGGCAACTCAAATGAAAGGACATGACCTAACCCCTATGCGAATATATGACATATGAAGGTTCATAGTACCCTACATTGGTGTCCCATGTATCCACACTGTCATATGTCATAATGACTTTGAAGTAAGGAGGGTTGGCTATTGTGTTAAAAAAGTTGGTCAATTGCTTGGCTACCTTGGACATTGCTCTTGGCAACTCAAATGAAAATACATGACCAAACCCCTATGCGAATATATGACATATGAAGGTTCATAGTACCCTACATTGGTGTCCCATGTATCCACACTGTCATATGTCATAATGACTTTGAAGTAAGGAGGGTTGGCTATTGTGTTAAAAAAGTTGGTGAATTGCTTGGCTACCTTGGACATTGATCTTGGCAACTCAAATGAAAGGACATGACCTAACCCCTATGCGAATATATGACATATGAAGGTTCATAGTACCCTACATTGGTGTCCCATGTATCCACACAGTCAAATGTCATAATGGTTTTGAAGTAAGGAGGGTTGGCTATTGTGTTAAAAAAGTTGGTGAATTGCTTGTCTACCTTGGTCATTGGTCTTGGCAACTCAAATGAAAGGACATGACCTAACCCCTATGCGAATATATGACATATGAAGGTTCATAGTACCCTACATTGGTGTCCCATGTATCCACACTGTCATATGTCATAATGACTTTGAAGTAAGGAGGGTTGGCTATTGTGTTAAAAAAGTTGGTCAATTGCTTGGCTACCTTGGACATTGCTCTTGGCAACTCAAATGAAAATACATGACCAAACCCCTATGCGAATATATGACATATGAAGGTTCATAGTACCCTACATTGGTGTCCCATGTATCCACACTGTCATATGTCATAATGACTTTGAAGTAAGGAGGGTTGGCTATTGTGTTAAAAAAGTTGGTGAATTGCTTGGCTACCTTGGACATTGATCTTGGCAACTCAAATGAAAGGACATGACCTAACCCCTATGCGAATATATGACATATGAAGGTTCATAGTACCCTACATTGGTGTCCCATGTATCCACACAGTCAAATGTCATAATGGTGTTGAAGTAAGGAGGGTTGGCTATTGTGTTAAAAAAGTTGGTGAATTGCTTGTCTGCCTTGGTCATTGGTCTTGGCAACTCAAATGAAAGGACATGACCTAACCCCTATGCGAATATATGACATATGAAGGTTCATAGTACCCTACATTGGTGTCCCATGTATCCACACAGTCATATGTCATAATGGTTTTGAAGTAAGGAGGGTTGGCTATTGTGTTAAAAAAGTTGGTGAATTGCTTGGCTACCTTGGACATTGATCTTGGCAACTCAAATGAAAGGACATGACCTAACCCCTATGCGAATATATGACATATGAAGGTTCATAGTACCCTACATTGGTGTCCCATGTATCCACACAGTCAAATGTCATAATGGTTTTGAAGTAAGGAGGGTTGGCTATTGTGTTAAAAAAGTTGGTGAATTGCTTGTCTACCTTGGTCATTGGTCTTGGCAACTCAAATGAAAGGACATGACCTAACCCCTATGCGAATATATGACATATGAAGGTTCATAGTACCCTACATTGGTGTCCCATGTATCCACACTGTCATATGTCATAATGACTTTGAAGTAAGGAGGGTTGGCTATTGTGTTAAAAAAGTTGGTCAATTGCTTGGCTACCTTGGACATTGCTCTTGGCAACTCAAATGAAAATACATGACCTAACCCCTATGCGAATATATGACATATGAAGGTTCATAGTACCCTACATTGGTGTCCCATGTATCCACACTGTCATATGTCATAATGACTTTGAAGTAAGGAGGGTTGGCTATTGTGTTAAAAAAGTTGGTGAATTGCTTGGCTACCTTGGTCATTCGTCTTGGCAGCATGAACCTAATGTCATTTACAACATTTACATATACTTGACGGGATTGTCACAATTGACTACAAATAAGGGTACTATGACTGTGTTAAAAAAGTTGTTTTGCACTAGATTTCCACCAGTAGAAGTTGCACTAAAGTGGGTACTATGACCAAGGCACTATGACTGTGTTAAAAAAGTTGTCACCAACATTTAGTGCAACTTCTACTGGTGGAAATCTAGTGGTATATGTCATAATGGTTTTGGACTAAAGTGGGTTGGCTATTGTGTTAAAAAAAATTGGTTAATTGCTTGTATACCTTGGTCATTTGTCTTGGCTACTCAAATGAAAAGGAGATGACCTAACCCCTATGCGAATATCTGACACAGTTAATAAAATCTCATCATTTAATTTGAAATTTACCAAAACATTCAAAATCAATTGATACCGAAGGAGCATTTGATACATAATCATTGAGAAAATATCAATTACAGTTAAGAAATGTACAGCTATAGCCACTCCAAAATAACAATTAATAAATGTACAGCTAAAGAGGCAGTGACCATTAGGCTTTATTTCACAAACAGTCAAACCAATAGGCTTCAACTTCTTTCCGAGTTTCTCATTTTCAACCATACGATCACTTATAATGTCTTTCTGCTCTGCTTGAATTTTCTGTTCCCTGTCGATTTCTTGTTGAGCTTATTTGTCGCGCCTCTGAAACGATCGTCACAACATTGTTAACAACTTCCCCTTGAACAATGATACTCAGTAACTCTTCAAAACGGGTGCACTAAAAAATCACAATTATTCAAATTGTCAATTTATTTGAAAGGCTTGAAAAGTGTTAAATGACAAACCTGAAAATCAAAAAGTGTTATCGTAACACAATACCATTGCCAAATCAAGCAAAAACCAATTCTCATTCCTTTCGTGTTTGTTTAGCACGTAGCACACCCAATGCCCATTAAACACGGCTGGTGCAAAAATCAAAAACATGTATACAAGTTAATAAGGTAATTTTCATAATTTGAACATGTACAACAATGGGACCCAAAGAACTCCAAATACACGCTTACCAAATTGGAAGACCGTAAGAGATAAATGGATTTTTTGGCTGAATAGCATTATTGTATAATTAATCACTCACTCCACAACTAATTATGAGTATACTTGCTCAAATCAAAACCATTCAATGCTACTACTTATCAGTATAATGCATTATAGAAATTCAATGCACTTTACTATATATGTTAAAGGCCAAATAATTATACGATTAAGAATTTGCATATATGAGAACTTTATGCAACCATTAGAGCACCAGCACATCCTAAAAGTTAAAGATATCAATGAACTTATCTCTTATAGTGCCCAAACTGATTCACAATGCCCTTTTTTTTTTCAATTGACTACCCCCAAGCTAAAACATATAGTGAAATCCAGCAACCCACCAAAACAACTCAACAATACCCCCTAAAAATAATGATATTTCAACTCATGTGATGAATAGAAAGGAAATGACACTGACCCAACTGTTTTAATCTTAGAAATCAATTAGGGACAGATTCACTGCACAAGGAAAATAATTTTGGGGCAAATTCGAATTTAGGGGAAAATCAATTATTAGGGTTTGTTTTAGGGAAATACCTATACTGTGGAAGAGGAGAACGAACAGAGGTATGTCACGGAAGATTCACTGTGGTGGTCCGGTGGCGTCCGAAGAGGTGAGTCCCAGTGCCGTCAACAGTGGCCTTATGTGCCTCCTACGTCTTACTTCGTGCTTCCTCTCCATGGCTTTCATCCTCTCGTCCTTCTCTCACCTCTCACCTGTAAGTGTTTGTTACAGTGAATGAGAAAATTGAGAATAGGAGCTTTTTAAGATACAACTTGGAGAAGAAGGGGGTTGCAAAGAAGGAGAAGAAACGTGAATCAAGAGAAGCAAAGGAAGAGGAAGGAAATGCGCAGAGGAGGAGGAAAGGCAAGCGAGAGTTTCTTTTTTTTTGCTTTTAAAATTTCAATTTTCTAATATCATTTCAGATCAGATTGGGACCCACCGTATTTACCTCCATATACGTACGTATATTGGTTCAATTTTTGGTACACAAATTGGTCCAAATATCATTTCTGGAAAATTTATAAGTTAGTGGTTGTGATTCAGGCGATTTGAAAGGTAGAGGGAGTGGAAGTAGGTTGATAGAAGATTCTCTACAGTATGATGGAAAGGTTTTATTTTGAAAATGAAAATAAACAAAGATTAATCATCATCTGATCTTTTACACCAGAGATATGAGATATCTGAAGATAGTAATTGCCCCATTTTTGTATGCTGTAGATGAGTCACTTTACTAACTAAGATTGGATATCATTTACACTTCCATTTGTAAAAGAAAGTTGATGGTTAGAGTTCGTTATTCAGTTCAATCTCCCTTGTTTTGAAGACTTCCCATAAGCAATTTTCAAGTTAAATTTATAGTTGATGATGTGGTACATGAGGTAAAAACATTTCTTCTCAATTTTCTGTTCTTCCCAATTTTATAATACCAAATATTCGAAACAGATTTTGGAAATTATAATGCTCTTAACCAGCATGCAATATTTCACGTGTACTAAGAGGGCTGTTGATGTTTAATTTTGTAGCTCTCCTTAATAACATCTCGCTTGAAAATGAAGTTTATTGCTTAATTAGGGTGTCAAGACTAGCAACAATATACACTGCGATATTTGCTTTCCGTCAGCCATTTTTCTGATTTGATTTGGATGGTTTCTCCTTGTTTTGCAGGTTCAATATCGTTGGCCAGGTATTCTTAGGATGATGCATTATCTAGTCCTAGTCCACCAGTTGGGTTTCAGTTTTGCAATACAAGGATATTAAAGTTGGGAAAGGTCCTAGTCCACCAGTTGGGTTTCAGGTGTGTAAAATCTTCTAACATGTTCAGTTTCTCTTTTGTGCTTGTCTCCACCTTTTGAAAAGACAGTCAATACCAACTTTGAACCGGATCAATGGCTAGCTACTTAACTTGTATCTTGGGAATAGGAATTACTGAATGATTTTTCCTAGGAAATAATTGGATACTCTGATCATATGTTTATTTTCACCTTCTAGGTAGAAAACACTGAACAAACATTGATGATTTCATAACCTGCTATTGGGTTGGCATCTACTAAGTTTTTCAAGATAGCAAATGCTTCCTAGTTTTTTTGTTTCTCTTAGTGATGCATCATTCATGTATGTCCAACTGGCTCTCCTACTCCCGAAGCAAAATACCGTGGTCTTGATGTGTTCCTTGTGTTGCCAACCAAACAAATTAATCAAAGAAATGTTTAGCAAGTAAGTTTTTAATTGTTTATCATGGTTTAGATTGTAGTATTTTAACTTCGGGTTGAAATTTTATAACTAATTATATTATGTTGTTATTAGAGCTGTCAAAGGGGATTCTACATCGGCCACCAATTGGTTGTACCCTATAGTAAGTAGTTTAAAATATTATGTTGATTTAATTTATAGTGAATTCATATATGATATATATAATATCCTCTTTTAATTCATTTGTGTAGATGCCAATACAACCGAATACGTTTCATTGTGAGTATTATGTAATGAAGTTTATGCTGACCATTGTGACCAAGGTAGTTAGAATCGCGATTTTAATCGTATAATCACACGTTTATACGATTTCATAGCCCTCCAACGATTATGATCCTTAGCATAATCGCAAAATGGTGGAATCGGGTGGAATCGTGGCTGAAAAATCGTAAAATCGTAAATCTGCGTGTTGTTTAGCCGTACTGTGTGGTTTCTATGGCCATCCATGGCTTCTGCTGTGGTCTCTGGCTTATGAAGTGGCTGCTTTCAGCGCCTGGTTTCTGCAACCCGCAAGGAAAATCGCATCGCGAGTCAAGAAGACCCGGTTTCTACCCCATTTATTTTTAGGGTTAGTAAAATTTTAAAGGTTCAGTTATTTTATCAAGGTAAAAGTAATTTACTGTGCAAGTAAAAAACTTTTCAATTATTATTAAAAAAACATAACCTCCTTCCTTCTCTCACACTAACTTCTCTCTCTCACACACTAACTTCTCTCTCTCACGCTAACGTCTCTCCCTCACGTTTTGGACTTCTGGTTCGTCTCTCTCACACTTCTAGACTTCTGGTTCTAGAGCCTCTGTCACGTTCGTCTCTCTCTCGCTAGCAGCTCTTCCCTCTCACGTTCTGGACTTCGCTAACGTCTCTCCCTCACGCCCTTCTCTCACAATATTATTCCTTGTTCGCAATTCTTCTCACAAAAGATGAAGATGGAGGAAATGAAGATCTTTTGAATGTACAATTTTAATTTTTGTGACTTTTGAGTTGGGTCTAGGTGTTAGTGTCTTGCTTTTTTTGTAATAGCTTAATTAGTTGTGACTTATAAGTTATGACTTATTAGTTGTGTTTTATGAACTTATGACTTATCAAGCTTAATATTAATTAAGTTTTTGAAGTATTTATATATAATACACCGTCAATATATGTGTTTGATGAATTTTGTATAATCTTACAATTATACTTACGATTCCACATCCCCTTTCCGATTATATGTATAATCTCGATTATGACTACCATGATTGTGTTGTAAATTTTGTGATATTTCAAAACTTCTAAGTGAATTTCGACAAACAAATATTTTCGACTCAAAACAAATATTTTCGACACAAAACAAATATTTTCGACACAAACAAATATATTTCGACACAGACAAACATTTCGACACAGAATATCCTTCCCAGTCTTGGTCGAAATGGGTTGCAGATGTTCTTTGTAACACCCCAAAAATATCTATTAATTATTTAATTAATTAAATAGGGCTTGGGTGGTAGGAATAATAAATATTAAGTTATAAGAGTTTATTTTAATATTGGAAATAATTATTTATTTGGTACAATTAATTTATTAGAAAATTATATTAATTAAGTGATGGTGTGGTATTAGAAATTGGTGGTGCTAATTAATTAGGGCTTAAGTTGGATAAAGCCCGTGATCCAATTAACCAACCTTAGGCATATATATAGTTAAAAATTAGGGTTAGTGGCTCATTTGTGCAAGAGAAAAGAAAATAGCAAATTGGAGAGACTAGGAGAAGAGGGGAAATCGCAAATCCCCAAGGAAAAAGAGGGAGAGAATCGAAGTGCTCAAGGAAGAAGGAAAGGAGATCCTTAGTTGCTGTGGCTATTTTGGTGTGTCTATCTCAAGGAGGGCTCATATTCTCCTCTAGATCTAAGGTAAGGGGGGATCATCTTACTCTATAATAGTCTATGTGATGGGTTTTTAGGATAGGATTTAGCCTAGATCTACCCATATTATTGTTGATCCATGATTGTTTTGCTATGTTGCTTAGATCTAATAATATTTTGTTGTTGACTCGTGATTGTGTTGCTATTCTTCTTAGATCTACAATGATTTGATTGTTGAATCCATGAGTGCTTGCTGTTTGATAAATATGTATATACGCGTGACTTGTTGTTTAGAATAAATATATGTATATATGTGATTTGCCATTTTGATGAATATATATATATATATATATATATATATATATATATATATGTGTGTGTGTGTGTGTGTGTGTGTGTGTGTGTGTGTGTGTGTGTGTGTGTGTGTGTGTGTGTGTGTGCGACTCACTGTTTGAAATAAATATAAATATATGTGATTGCTGATTTGGATAAATGTATATATGCAACTTGCTGATGTGATTTGAATAATATATTGTTGATCCATGAATTTGTTGCTGTCTTGACAAACGTCTATACGAGTTATTGTTGTCGAATTTGTTGCTTTCGAAAACTGTTTTTAGCATACCTTTTGACTCGAGAGTCCGATTGAGACGTCCCGAGATGTTTCGGAAAGCTTATTCAGACGCCCATCTGAATATTCTAATTTGGGGCTCATAAAATATTTTTCTGGAAAATTTATTTGGCCGTTGATCCAACCTTCAAACCTCGTATTTTGAGAAAATTGTGATGACTCAATTATTTTCGGAAAAGAGTCATTTTAAGGAAATAAAAATGAGTGATGTTGCATGGGCGCCTACGTGGCTGACCCGGACGAAGTAATGACGTTTTGAGTGAAATGACGGTAATGCCCTTAGTGGCCAGTTTTTGAGTAAAAGGACGGTAATGCCCTTAGTGGCTAGTTTTGGTGACGAAAATGCCCTTAGTGGCCAATGTGTGAGTATTTGACGATGATGCCCTTAGTGGCTAGTTTTGGTGACGAAAGTGCCCCCAGTGGCCAGTGTGTGAGTGTGTTGACGATAGTGCCCTTAGTGGCCAGTGTGTAATTAAAGCGACGGTGAATTGATTAAAGCGACGGTGATTAATTAAAGCGACGGTGATTAATTAAAGCGACGGTGATTAATTATAAATGACGATGACGATTGTGAGTGATATGATGATGTGAATGTTTGTCCTTGATGCATGTTCATGGTGTCGCATGCATCCCATGTGCATTTTATAGCGACGGTGATAGGCTTCGGCCTCTAGCGACGGTGATAGGCTTCGGCCTCTAGCGACGGTGATAGGCTTCGGCCTCTAGCGACGGTGATATGCCATAAAGGCATTTTTAGCGACGGTGATTGGTACCACATGCATACATTGCACCTGCATACATACTCATGACATAGTCTGCCCTGATGGCTTGATCTTGATAATTGTGATATCTTGATAATTGTGATATTTTGATAATTGTGATATTGCGGTAACTTGATGATTGTGATATTTTGATGACTGTGATATGGTTACTCTAGTCCTGTAATTCTAGCTTAAGGCTTATCCCATGTTCTATTATATGGCTAGATGAACTCACCCCCTTTCTGTGGTTGTTACCCTAGGTGGTAACTTGCAGGTGATAGCTCGAATGAAGACGTTAGTCTCTTCATTGATGTGGTGTCGTCGGTCGCTCTGATACGTAGCACTCGGGAATGGGATGTCCGTTGTTTTCCTTTGTCCGTCTATGCTGTTTATTGTAGTTGGATCTTGTATTGTCTAAGTTGAAATTATTCTGAATTCCGCTGCTTAATGAATAAAACTGGCCTATGTTTTGTACTTGGTTTTTATGTTGAGAATGTGGCACTCCTTTTTGGTGAAATACAAGAAAAAGATTTTTGCGAACTCTGATTTTATTAAAATAAATAACGGGGTAGAAAAAGGGTGTTACATTAGTGGTATCAGAGCAATGGTTGGTCCGTCCGGTCATGTCGTCGAGTCGTTGTGTCAGATAGTGACCAACTGTTGTCTTTCAGTGCTGATCATTGTTTATGTTGCAGGTACGCCAAAAGTTTCCATTGGTAAGTGAACTAGTAGGGGAGATGTCCCTACTAGTGTTGTGTGCCGTATTGTGTTTTCGGTGTGTGAATTGTGTTTGTTTGTTGTGGTCCTTATTGTTGACCTCCTTGCTGCGTGTTTCTAAATGATATGCTCTGTTGTTTAAATGCTCACATGTGTTTTGGTTGGTATTGAGCTCGGTGTACCCTGCATCATGTTCCAATTAATTGCTGTTTGTTGTAAAATGTTAGATTGACATGTACTCAGATGCTCTTGTAATTGCTGTTTGTTGTTAAATGTTAAATTGACTTTTACTTGCATATGTACTCGCATGCTCATGTATTTGTATAGTATGATATTAAAGGCTCACCATCCTGATGTTTGTTTGTCCCTTGAGTGTAAACCGACATGATGCATTTTAAAAGATAATTACCTTTGTTTGCCTGACCTTGTTATGTGTATCTGCTGTGCATATATGCTACTGGTAGTTTACCTTGTTGCCTGTTACTCGCATGTGTTGATTCGTCCAAACTGTTTTTTTTATTGGTCGACGCTAAACCTCTACGAAAACTCTGCAATGTGTTTAGATGTTTGAAAACTGAATGTGTTGTCAAATTATTTTATGGACTATTTTAAGTTATTGATGCACTAATAACTGCCATGGTGTTTTAATCATTACAAGTGAAAACGTTTTCATTCAAGTACTATAATTTTGCCCTCAATTCCTTTTTGAAAAATTGCAACCTGATGTAAATATTTTAGCTGAGAACTACCACCTCATTGAGTTACTATTTTAACTTGCCTAATTTCCTCAAAGTGTAATCTTGCATGCTCGAGTTTTATAACAAAACTTTTGGTTGATTCTTCTTGATTTGTCCATGTGGTTTTGAAAATCTAAAAGTGTAAAGTAATTTCTGAAATTGTTTTGAACCTCCATTAAACACTTTTACGGTTGGATACCGAGATTAGTATTGAAAATTATTTTATAAACACTAATCATGTGTAAAGCTTTTACTGTAGTATGCTTTCGATCGCACAATGATGCTACACGCTAAGTGCCTTGTGAGTTGGCCTTGCCAATTAAGTTACAATGTTTTCACTACCTTGACTGCTGCGAATGATAAAATTTATTTTTGGTTTGGATACCATAATTGTTGTCTTCTCCTATTTTACAACCACATGAAACGAATTTAAAAATGGGCTACATTTTAGGTTGTTATTATTACTCCACGTATTTTACTCTATTCGGTCTTTCGCTTAACTCCGACCTTTGCGAACTACCTCATGACCGTGAGCCGTAATTTCCTACACTGAATTTTCCCTGATTTCGTTTTAGCCGTTGCACTCTTTATAATTGGTGCTACGTGATTTTGAGAAACCTTAAACATTTAAAATGTGCACTGGCACTGTTTTGCACATCTTTGAGTTGGCTTTTGTTACCGTATGTTCTTAAAGATGCCTTATCCCCAAAATGTTTAAGCTGATGTTCAGTCTGGCAAGGAAAATCAATTTCTATAACCTGTTTTATTTTCCGTACCGAAAATTCCAAACAAGAATTTTGTGCATGTGTGTGGTTGTACCTTTTCGTATGTGTGCCGTTAGCTATGAATTGATGTTTCCATGGATTGACCCTTCTAGCTGTTTTAATGCTTTAACCGCTGTTTCCGTGAGTTAAACTATTTTCCCCATGCTGAACTATATAGATGGTCATCGTTTACTCCAAAAGATTGTTATTATTATTTTTGTGATTGGTGACTGATATCACTGACCTTGGTTTTTGATTTTCTGCTGGTTTGGAAAATTCTCAATTTTCGAAAAATGCATTAGTTACTTCTTTTGGGTCCGAAGGAAAATTTTATCGAGACTTCTTTGAATTTTCTAAACCGAATTGAAAAATTAAGCACTCTGATTTTGTGACAATGAAGTTAGGCTGTATTTTCAATATTGTATTTCAGGTCATCCTAATTATTGTATCAAAAGAAACAAATTCCGCCCTGGACTCCAATGTCCTTACAAATAATTATTGTGTGGTTTGAAAAGCTAGTGACACCTTTTACTTGCGAAAAATATTTTCAAAAAATAAATTGTTGATTTTGTTTGGAAAACAGATATGATCGTTTTTCGTACTTCCGCCTATAAATATTTTTGGTGCAAAAGAGAAATTGCAAATTAGTGATGTGTCAATTGTGTGACTACTGTGTTGTTTGAGTTTTTGTACATTGAGTGCTCGCTTTTCCTAATTATTAAAATATCCGTTTTGGGAGTCTGTGGCTTGTCTTGCTATATTTGCGCATTTAGTAAACTTTCTCGTGACGTTGTTGATGTTATTGTTGTTGTTGTTTTACTGGTCGCTGTTGTTGTTGTTTTTCGGAAAACTAATATTGTTGTTTTCTGGAAGATATTGTCGCTGTTTTGAAAATTTTGTTGCTGTTTTCAGAGAAATAATCGTTGCCGTTTTCAGAAAACTACTGTTGCTGTTCTTCTGAAAGTTACTGTTGATGTTTTTCTAAAAAAAAACTAATGTTGCTGTTTTTCTGGAAATCATTGATGCTGTTTTTCTAAAAACTATTGCTACTGTTTTCCGAAAACTATGTTGGCTGTTTTTCTGAAAAATAATTGTTGCTGTTTTCAGAAAATTAATTGTTGCTGTTTTTCAGAAAATAATTGTTACTGTTTCCTGAAAAACTACTGCTGCTGTTTTCGGTAGATAATTGATACTGTTTCCGAAAGTAACTGTTACTGTCCCTGATTTTATGCACTGTTCCCATTTCTGTAAATCGTCCCTATATTTTATGATGTTATTACTAATAATGTTGATGTTGATGTTGATGTTGTTGTTGTTGTTGCCTTGGGTATCACCGAATGGCCCAAGTTGTGTTGTTGTTTTGTCGTGGGTACCGCCGAACGGCCCACATGGTTTTGTTGTTGTTATTACTGCTGATTTGTTGTTGTGGGCCTATGGCCATTGTTGAAAAATGATAGTTAGTCCCGGAGTTTGACTGTGTTGATGATATATGTTGTTGTAATGATGTTGACTGTTGTGGCATGCTGTATGTTGTCTGTTGTAATGACGTTGTCATAGAAACCAAACCATTAGCAGGCTATTAGGGTGCGTACCCGTGAGAGTAGATGAGCGAGGTAAGATGCAAGTTAGTCTATCGGAGTGGCATAGCAGAGTAGAAAATGAGTCTGATTATTATTACTTAAAATTACCTGGCTGAACAAGTAGGAGGGACGGCCGCCCAATCACTTACCGCCGGTAACCAAAGTAATAGTAATCAGCATGATAGATAGCACTAGTTTCCTAGATGGATGTAGTGGCTAGTGGAGGAGTGTCAGCATTGGCAGTAGAAAATTTCGAGGACGAAATTCTTGTAAGTGGGGGAGAGCTGTAACACCCCAAAAATATCTATTAATTATTTAATTAATTAAATAGGGCTTGGGTGGTAGGAATAATAAATATTAAGTTATAAGAGTTTATTTTAATATTGGAAATAATTATTTATTTGGTACAATTAATTTATTAGAAAATTATATTAATTAAGTGATGGTGTGGTATTAGAAATTGGTGGTGCTAATTAATTAGGGCTTAAGTTGGATAAAGCCCGTGATCCAATTAACCAACCTTAGGCATATATATAGTTAAAAATTAGGGTTAGTGGCTCATTTGTGCAAGAGAAAAGAAAATAGCAAATTGGAGAGACTAGGAGAAGAGGGGAAATCGCAAATCCCCAAGGAAAAAGAGGGAGAGAATCGAAGTGCTCAAGGAAGAAGGAAAGGAGATCCTTAGTTGCTGTGGCTATTTTGGTGTGTCTATCTCAAGGAGGGCTCATATTCTCCTCTAGATCTAAGGTAAGGGGGGATCATCTTACTCTATAATAGTCTATGTGATGGGTTTTTAGGATAGGATTTAGCCTAGATCTACCCATATTATTGTTGATCCATGATTGTTTTGCTATGTTGCCTAGATCTAATAATATTTTGTTGTTGACTCGTGATTGTGTTGCTATTCTTCTTAGATCTACAATGATTTGATTGTTGAATCCATGAGTGCTTGTTGTTTGATAAATATGTATATACGCGTGACTTGTTGTTTAGAATAAATATATGTATATATGTGATTTGCCATTTTGATGAATATATATATATATATATATGTGTGTGTGTGTGTGTGTGTGTGTGTGTGTGTGTGTGTGTGTGTGTGTGTGCGACTCACTGTTTGAAATAAATATAAATATATGTGATTGCTGATTTGGATAAATGTATATATGCAACTTGCTGATGTGATTTGAATAATATATTGTTGATCCATGAATTTGTTGCTGTCTTGACAAACGTCTATACGAGTTATTGTTGTCGAATTGTCATGGTAATGTGGATCCATAATTGTTGGCTGTTCAATGGACATATGCGACTTATCAATTGATTGAATGCCATATAAATATTAATCCTCGAACGTTGGCTGTTGGAGAAATATATATATATGCGACTTGCTATTGTGGTTTGGATGCTATGTTGTTCCTGTGTTGTTTCAGAGACGTCCTGAATTGTTTCAGAGACGTCTTGAATTTCTTTCGAAAACTGTTTTTAGCATACCTTTTGACTCGGGAGTCCGATTGAGACGTCCCGAGATGTTTCGGAAAGCTTATTCAGACGCCCATCTGAATATTCTAATTTGGGGCTCATAAAATATTTTTCTGGAAAATTTATTTGGCCGTTGATCCAACCTTCAAACCTCGTATTTTGAGAAAATTGTGGTGACTCAATTATTTTCGGAAAAGAGTCATTTTAAGGAAATAAAAATGAGTGATGTTGCATGGGCGCCTACGTGGCTGACCCGGACGAAGTAATGACGTTTTGAGTGAAATGACGGTAATGCCCTTAGTGGCCAGTTTTTGAGTAAAAGGACGGTAATGCCCTTAGTGGCTAGTTTTGGTGACGAAAATGCCCTTAGTGGCCAATGTGTGAGTATTTGACGATGATGCCCTTAGTGGCTAGTTTTGGTGACGAAAGTGCCCCCAGTGGCCAGTGTGTGAGTGTGTTGACGATAGTGCCCTTAGTGGCCAGTGTGTAATTAAAGCGACGGTGAATTGATTAAAGCGACGGTGATTAATTAAAGCGACGGTGATTAATTAAAGCGACGGTGATTAATTATAAATGACGATGACGATTGTGAGTGATATGATGATGTGAATGTTTGTCCTTGATGCATGTTCATGGTGTCGCATGCATCCCATGTGCATTTTATAGCGACGGTGATAGGCTTCGGCCTCTAGCGACGGTGATAGGCTTCGGCCTCTAGCGACGGTGATAGGCTTCGGCCTCTAGCGACGGTGATATGCCATAAAGGCATTTTTAGCGACGGTGATTGGTACCACATGCATACATTGCACCTGCATACATACTCATGACATAGTCTGCCCTGATGGCTTGATCTTGATAATTGTGATATCTTGATAATTGTGATATTTTGATAATTGTGATATTGCGGTAACTTGATGATTGTGATATTTTGATGACTGTGATATGGTTACTCTAGTCCTGTAATTCTAGCTTAAGGCTTATCCCATGTTCTATTATATGGCTAGATGAACTCACCCCCTTTCTGTGGTTGTTACCCTAGGTGGTAACTTGCAGGTGATAGCTCGAATGAAGACGTTAGTCTCTTCATTGATGTGGTGTCGTCGGTCGCTCTGATACGTAGCACTCGGGAATGGGATGTCCGTTGTTTTCCTTTGTCCGTCTATGCTGTTTATTGTAGTTGGATCTTGTATTGTCTAAGTTGAAATTATTCTGAATTCCGCTGCTTAATGAATAAAACTGGCCTATGTTTTGTACTTGGTTTTTATGTTGAGAATGTGGCACTCCTTTTTGGTGAAATACAAGAAAAAGATTTTTGCGAACTCTGATTTTATTAAAATAAATAACGGGGTAGAAAAAGGGTGTTACATTCTTCCCAGTTTTGGTCGAAAAATGAAATTTAATTTCCTTTATTTTGTAACTGTCATTTTCGTTTAACAGCTATTTTCATTTAAACCAATCGATTCCGTAACTGCAAAAATAAACCGGCTTGATTACAATTTATTTTATCACGGTTGTTGACTGGCTATTAAATGGCTGAAGCCTATGCTTCAAACGGCTATCTCTGAAAGCCTATATAAGCGTTCTCCATTGGCCTTGAAGGGGATATACAAGAGAGCCATTTTTTTTACTCCTTCTAAATATCACTCTCATGGGTTCATATCATGACTCCATATCATGTTACTTTCGCTAGTTCGGATACCTCTTTCGCTACTGCGATTGAGAAGAGCCGGTTGTACCTCGGGGAATTTGCGCTGTAGAGGCGGATAAATTCTTCAGGGCAGTCGAAAGACGCCTCCGGTTATTTTCTAACTCTTCTTTGTTCGCAGGTTTGGTTCACAGCATCTCTGTCTCTTGACAAATTCGACAGCAGCAATAAATTCGACCACAGCTGTCTCTGCAGGTTCGACTGCTTCTGTCACTGCAGGTTCGACTGCTTCTGTCGCTGCAGGTTCGACTGCTTCCATCTATGCAGCTGTCTCTGCAGATTTGAACACAACTGTCATTGCAAATTCTACTACAACTGCAATTCGACTACTGCTGCAATTCGACCACAGCAGAATTTCAACTACTGCAGCCCTTGCACCTTCGACTACTTCAGCAGCCTTTGCATTATTCGACTACTGCTGCACTTACAATTTTGGCTACTGCTGTCTCTGTGAAATTCGACAGTATCTGTATTTGAATATACGACAACAATCTGAAGAATTTATCTCTGCTAGTTTTGTCCGAAGTACCGTGACTGCAAGGTCTTTCGTAGAAGATAAGTCTTCTTAACTATGCTTGTTGTGTTGTTTGCAATTCTTGATAAGTTCTTGGTCATATGAGTCGATTGGACACTACTAAAACAATCTATTCTGAATATCTAGTTATATTGTTGTTATCATCAGTGTGTGATTTCCATCTGAAAAGACTCAATATATCTTGCAATCAATTAAAAGGGTTTCTAATTCACTTCGAATATTTTTTGGAACGAAGTACAATTCTGTTGTAGAGTGGAACAAAACCATTTATTTAATTTTGTTCGAAAGGCACCACAGATAAATACTGTTGCTTGCAGAATTATTGCTTCATTCTTATCCTAAAGTATATTAGAATTCATATATTACCCATTTATCATTGTTTGCTTTCTTCTGTTTCAAAATCTGAGTTTATTATGATTGCTATATCGTACATGGTTCAAATGAAATGATTCCCAAAATATTGTTCTAAGCATTTCATTAATTTTTCTGACTTTGTTGTGCTCCCCAAAATCTGTGCCAATTTTTATAGCAGACTTTAAAGAGAAAAATTTACAAAGAGAATGAACGAGAAGAATGACGATGACGGGGTGAATTCTTCGTCCTTAAGGTATCAAACGTCGATGACGACACCAGGTTCTCATCTTTCTTCATGTTCTTTCTTTGCACTTTTGTTTGGCTAGGTTTACGGTCAAAAGTGGCACCATGACTTTACTTTAGGAGCTAAGAAAATTAATTGTGAAATTAAATATTTGCATTTGTTCATAAGAGTTCGACTGATGCTTACTTAAAATGATTCTTATTTTTGATTGAAATGATTGATTAATTGATTGGCTCTAGTGCATAAATTTTATCGTGATGTCCTTGTCCACCAAGTACAATGTCTTGGTTTTAGTGACTTATAGGTTATTATTCGGAATTTTCTTTATCAACACTCTGCACTGAAGCACCTGATAGTGCCTTTGAATCCATCTTATGCATTTTGGTTGTATGACTATAGAGTCTGTCTTTGCATCAGTTTTAGACAACACCACTTTGGTGTGTCAATTTTTCCTTTTATTGAAAGAGCTTCATCGTGTGCCATGAAAAATTTATTTAGAGAGCTATACAATTCCTTATATGGCTTAACGAGTTCTGTTTATCAGAATTAGAACTTATATATGCATACCATAAGGATAGAATCTTCGACCTCACAATGCTAAAATTTGATAGGAGATATTGTGTACCTTTGTGACGTGATGAGTTCAAAACAGATACCTTCTATTAGAAGGAGTGATTTGATATTGCACCTATTTGCTGAACATAAATGCATATGTCGGATTTAACAATTGGTATTCCTTTGTTAAAATTCTTGTTGCTAATGTGTCAATGGATATAACATTGATGTGATTATTCATATTAAAATTTTTGTCTTCTAAACTTTGATGTGAAAGACATACTATTGAATAAATTTTTTAAGTGCAATTTGAGATGCCAGACCATAAGGAAGTATGGTTGCGTAACTCTTTCACCAAAATCTTATTTTGATACTCTTTAGAAGTATAGATGCTTTGAAATTAAATCATTGAATATCCTTTATGATTCTGACAATTAGTCAAAAGAAAATAGAGATAAACCTATTACATTATCAGAGAATGTATACCAATTTTTATTGGAAGGTTTTTGCAATATCTATTTATTGAATTTATTGAGCATGTTGTGTGTATTATGAAATGTGAACTATTCGCAATTGCTATATTGTCCTTTATATCATATTGGTACAATAATGTGAAACTGAGAAATTGAAGTTGATCCTATTAAAGGAATCATATGCACACAAATCTGCTAACGATTTGAACTTAATAAAATGCGAATTGTCTTATATAGAGCCTCAATTTGCAAGTAATATTTTCACTTTGTTAATATATGATATATTACTTTTGATTTTGATTGTTATGTTGTGTGAGGCATTGTGGGGGTTGATCTTCGATTCATGCTTCATGTGGAAATGAATTTTTTTTAAGAGTTCTCTTGTTATGCTATGCGTGATAACCATATTATTAAGTTTCATGAGAAAATGCATTAGAGACATGTAGCAGGTGTGAAAAGGTTCAAACCGTTAAAGCTAAAATTGAAATATTTTAGAATCACCTTTTGACATGTTCAAATGCAGACTATAACAAGTCTTTTAGATTAAATAAAAGACATGGATAATTATCAGTTATAGGAATCTCTTTTAGATATATGTAATATACATACTTTTGAGACAATTTACTGATATTTGAATATATGAGACATCAATAAAATACTTGTGAAAATCCATAAATAGTTTATGGAAATGTTGTCGCTTAAAAATTCAACTAAGCAGACTTGTATGTATAAGTATGTTATGAAAGTGATGTAGCTTAGAAATTACTAAAGCATTTATTGATAATTATTTATTGAGGCATCATAGGCTATGTCACTATATATAGTGAATACCCATTGTATTTCAATGATACTATGATGATAGCCATGTTTGATTCACAAGAAAATAAATCTAAAAATGGATTTATTTATGAATGGTTGTCACATAGAAACTTTCTAAGTAGAGCTATACTATGGTTGTCACTTAGAGATTTTCTAAGTAGACCTGCATAAATTACCTTATTGAAATTAAGGTTATTACTCAAAGCTTGATAATATTAGAGAATGAGTTTGTTACTCAAGACTTTGTGATATATGAAATTAATTGACTAAGAGACGTCTTGGTCAATATTCCTTTATGGAAGAAATAGTGTCTTCCATAGTTGTGTAAAGTAGCTACAGAAATGAGAAGGATTACATCCTTAATTTATGTAAAATCAGAAGTGAATTTTATCAATCTTCTGAAAAATCCCTAGGGAAGAAATGAGCTTGTGATACACCGAAGGGAATGGGACTAAAGCCAATTGATATTAAGAAGTGATGGTAACCCAACCTTTGTGATTGGAGATCCCATGAATAAGGTTCAATGTGGTAAAAACAAGTTACTTCTTGATAGTGCTAGCACTGGAAATTAATTCAAGTAATTAATTTATTAATTTCATTAGGTGTCCCTTCCTATGGTGATATTGTGATAGTGCTAGACTGCAGGGTTAAAAGGATAAGCTTAAAGCTTTTAATGATTTTCATAGCCCTTATGGGTGGTGTACGACTTGCAGCATACACTTGATGAAATCACCTATATGAGTGTCAAGTGAGGCCGCTTGCATGAGATCCTGGCGAGGTCTCTAGAGCACTCATGAATACCGAGCACGCGCAGGGCCTAGTAGCGCACCACCGCGGAAACAGCAAGAATTGTGGGGGTGTAATGTGATAGTGAAACCTCTAACATATAATATGTGTCTTGGGTTCCATAGCTTGCTAAACCAATTCACTGTATGTTATGTTTTATCTGTCTAGGACTGGTTCCATAGCTTGCTATACAGCTCTGATGCATTACATCTATGATGTTAACCCAGGAAACTTCTTTCTCTTTATTCACTTCTAAACTTTTGAAATATGTGGGGGATTGTTGTAAATTTTGTGATATTTCAAAACTTCTAAGTGAATTTCGACAAACAAATATTTTCGACTCAAAACAAATATTTTCGACTCAAAACAAATATTTTTGACACAAACAAATATATTTCGACACAGACAAACATTTCGACACAGAATATCCTTCCCAGTCTTGGTCGAAATGGGTTGCAGATGTTCTTCCCAGTTTTGGTCGAAAAATGAAATTTAATTTCCTTTATTTTGTAACTGTCATTTTCGTTTAACAGCTATTTTCATTTAAACCAATCCATTCCGTAACTGCAAAAATAAACCGGCTTGATTACAATTTATTTTATAACGGTTGTTGACTGGCTATTAAATGGCTGGAGCCTATGCTTCAAACGGCTATCTCTGAAAGCCTATATAAGCGTTCTCCATTGGCATTGAAGGGGATATACAAGAGAGCCATTTTTTTACTCCTTCTAAATATCACTCTCCTGGGTTCATATCATGACTCCATATCATGTTACTCTTGCTAGTTCGGATACCTCTTTCGCTACTGCGATTGAGAAGAGCCGGTTGTACCCCGGGGAATTTGCGCTGTAGAGGCGGATAAATTCTTCAGGGCAGTCGAAAGACGCCTCCGGTTATTTTCTAACTCTTCTTTGTTCGCAGGTTTGGTTCGCAGCATCTCTGTCTCTTGACAAATTCGACAGCAGCAATAAATTCGACCACAGCTGTCTCTGCAGGTTCGACTACTTCTGTCACTGCAGGTTCGACTGCTTCTGTCGCTGCAGGTTCGACTGCTTCCATCTATGCAGCTGTCTCTGCAGATTTGAACACAACTGTCATTGCAAATTCTACTACAACTGCAATTCGACTACTGCTGCAATTCGACCACAGCAGAATTTCGACTACTGCAGCCCTTGCACCTTCGACTACTTCAGCAGCCTTTGCATTATTCGACTACTGTTGCACTTACAATTTTGGCTACTGCTGTCTCTGTGAAATTCGACAGTATCTGTATTTGAATATACGACAACAGATTGTGAGTGCCGGTGTTGTTGATAATTGGGAGAAGGTATAAAATTTGGCTTTACATTTATCTCTTACAAAATCTGCAAAATCTGTGCACTAGTAAGCACCATCAAATCCTATGTATTCATAGAAAAATGTTTGGCTATTATTTCATTTTCTATATTAACATACTGCACTAAAATTGTTATGAATTATTTTAGGTGTCAAATTTATCTTTTTAATTCTTCATGCTTTCGTTTAAGCACATATTAGCTTTTTCCACAATTGGCCACAATTGCAAACAAACTGAACAGCTGCAAAAGCATGTGTGAAGCCTAAAGGGCTAGAAAAATGTTTGGCTATTATTTCATTTTCTATATTAACATACTGCACTTTGGGTGTACACTTTGGTTACGGTGACTAAACATGTGCAATTTTCTAATTGGTAACTAATTTGAAACTTCTAGGTATTTGATAACCCAAAGTCATGCACCGATGAGGAACTTATGGAGATTCGTCGGCTTTGGGCGGAATTCTTTTTGAAGATTCGTGCGGAGCAAGTTAATACACTATTTTAGATTTAATAGTTTAGTTTGTGTTTTAGAAATATTTGGTTGCATTTAGTGGGAAACTGTTTGGTTGACGCAATACTGGTAAAGTAGGAAAGGGATCCCCTAAAGTGTGTTATGGTGGATACCACATTTTGAACAAACATTGTTTCTCTTTTGCTTTCTAAATGTAAGATATTAATTTTAGTGGAGTTCGAAGTATTTTAATAAATTTATTATGCGTTGCTATCTAGAATGATACCACATTTTGAACAAACATTGTTTCTCTTTTGCTTTCTAAATGTAAGTTATTAATTTTAGTGGAGTTCGAAGTATTTTAATAAATTTATTATGCGTTGCTGTCTAGAATGATCTGTATAACAGGTTCTTAAAAATTAGTCTACTGGTTTGGATTAAAAAATAAAAGAAACTAAAAAAAACAAGAAATTTAGCTTCGGTTGTTTAAATAACTGATGCTAAATGTCACAAAAAAGGACATCTAGCATCGGTTGTTTGTAAAAATCGATGCTAAATGTACAATATCTGATTTTGTGACATTTAGAATCGGATTTTTCAAAACCCGATGCTAAATGTAACATTTAGCATCGGTTAAATAACTGGCATCAGTTGGCAACCGATGCTAAATATCTTTTCTACACTAGTGTAAGGGAGGCCTCGGCCTTAGAAAGTCAAGACATGTGAACACTTCCATGTTGGGTAAACATGTGTGGGAGCTCATTCATAATCCTGATCAAGCTTCGGGTTAAACTACTTTCTTCAAAGTATTTATCTAACTCGAATTTATTCGATACTGCTTCTTGTCCAGGGTCCTCCTACACTCGGCGCTCCATCATTAAAGCTGCTGTATTATTAAAGGATGGTTATATCAATCGTATTGGCCGAGGTGACGTTAGAGATGGCTTCACAAGGGAAGATTGTGTGATTTTCTCCCATACATTGACATCCATGATATTGATCTCAAGGTTGCAGATATTTATTCAAATGGTGCTTGGAATTTTGATATCCCCTATACTCAAATTCCTCATGATCTGAAAATCTTGATGCATGCTATTTTTATCAATCCTAATTACAGGGATTCTTTGATTTGGGAATCCTCATCTATAGGAACCTATTCCACCAAGAGTGGATATCTTTGCCTTACTCAGCCCTCAGATCAACATGATGGTCTTGTCTTGCGTAACTCACATGTAGTCTCTCACTGGTCTTGGATTTGGAAATTGCTGGTTCCTGAAAATGTTAAGTTCTTTGCGTGGATGGTACTCCACAACAGCTTGCCTACTAATTTTTTCCGTCAACAAAGACATATCACTGATGATCCTTCTTGTCTGAGATGCAGGACTCATGATGAGTCTATTCTTCACGTATTTAGAGATTGCCCTTCTATTTGTAATATCTGGCAGTTTTTCTCCTTTAGCTCCAAAACAGACTTCCTTCAGCTTGAACTTCTCCCTTGGTTCACATCAAATGCTAATGATAATTCAGGTCAATTGTTTCTTACTTCCTGTTGGCACATTTGAAAGTCCGGTAATAATGAGATTTTCAATGATCTCAAAGATCCTATCTGGAAATTGCGGAATTCTATCGCTTCCGATTTACAAGCCTTGCAAGCAGTGATGACTCCCAATAACAAAGTCCTTCAAAAGCGCCTAGTCTCTTGGATTCCTCCCCCAGACAACTTTGTCAAGCTTAACACTGATGGTAGTAGCTTCGGTAACCCGGGAAGATCAGGTTTTGGTGGTGTTCTTAGGAATTTTAATGGTAAATGACTTTTGGGCTTTTCTGGCAACTGTGGAATTACCTCCAATATTAATGCTAAGCTTCTAGCTATTGTCAAAGGCCTCCTTTTAACTTGGGAGAATGACTACAGAAATGTTATTTGTGAATCTGATTGCGATACAGCTTTGTCCTTAATCAATGAGGATGTCCCCCATACTCATCTGTATGCTCATCTTGTCACCTTCATTCGTGAGCTCAAGAACTACAATTGGTGTCTCTCAATCGTCCACACTCTGCGAGAAGGGAATCATGTTGCTGACTAATTGGCCAAGCACGAAGATTCCTCGAATCCTCTTCAGTTCTTATGGCGTCATTGCCTGGCCGATTTATCCTTGATCCTTTTAGCTGACGCTATGGGAATGCAATATAGTCAAGAGTAATTTGTTTTGTTGCCTTTATTTTCTTACTAATCAAAAAAAGAAAATATTTGACAAGAAGATAAATATCATATGTAACTGATATGTTGATCCAAAAAAGGGATAAAATTTATACAATTAAATGCTCAATTGATTTTAATGAATCAAATATATAAAACATAATTTATTCAAAATTACTATTGCAGTGATTCAAATGAATCAAACGTTTAACAAACACAGTTGGCCGATGGCTTAATCTACTCTGGGACACGGGGTCGACCCGGTGCTCTCAGGTTCGATTTCCGCAGTGGACAAACTCGGTATTGGTCAGTGCGAAATTTGATCCTAAGTACGAGCAGAGATTAGTCTTTCTTTGAAAGCGTTAGGACACTCATTGGGTAGTCAGCGATGGTCCGAAAAAAAAATGAATGAAACGTTTAATTCTACTTAACCATTGCATTAATTATATTAAATTATAAGATTACTAATAACCTCATTGAATGCACATACAAGTGTGTTATTCTGTTACCAAATTATCATTTAGGCTAAATAGCACTTTTGGTTCTTTATGTTTGCTCTAAATTTCACTTTGGTCCTTTATCTTTTTTTTGGTCCGTTTTGGTCCCTCGTGTTTCATTTTCGTTTCATTTTGGTCCCTGACGTTAGTTTTTGTTAACGGACGCCACGTTGG
The DNA here is from genome assembly GCA_039519185.1 of Astragalus membranaceus. NCBI lineage: Eukaryota > Viridiplantae > Streptophyta > Magnoliopsida > Fabales > Fabaceae > Astragalus > Astragalus membranaceus. The sequence continues at coordinate 90,950,900 of CM076847.1, read as the reverse complement.
CAGTTAACTGCTGACGTGGCGTCCATTTTCATTAAATGACGTGGAAAAAATATATTATTTAATTAAATTAACAAATTAACAAAAATTAAATTATCAAATTAACAAAATCATCAAACTAAAAACAACGACATCCAGTAAAATAGGGGGTGCAAGTGGAAAATCATCAAAATGAAACAATCATCAAACAACGATTTCCAGCAATCTTCAAACATTCAACATCTTCAAACATTCAACCCTTAACTTTTAAACTATTTTTCCACTGCGTTTTCTTTCGTTTTCCAAAACATTCAACATCTTCAAACACAAATTAAACTAAAAACAGTAAAATAAAACTAAAAACATTCAACATCTTCTCCATTAATTGAATCTAGTGATTTAGGGAACCGTTTTGTTTGATCTCGGATGGGTTTTGATCGCAAGAAAGAGATCTAAAGAAGCCCTGAATCAATTTCGTAAAACAACCAGTTTCTGGCTTTTCGCCATTGATGCAGAGTTGCAGTTTCAATTTAGTTTCAGTTTGGTCCTCTACCTTTTCTTTTAGTTTCAGTTTGGTCCCCTATATTTTTTAAACGAAGAACAGATCTGGAAGAACAGAAACTGGAGAAGCCCATCAACAATCAGAAACCCAGAAATCTGAGAAAAAACCCAAAAAAACGAAAAGAAAAAAAACAACGCAAATCTGAGCAACGCAAAAACGAATCCGTTTCTTCGTTCGTCGTTCTCGTTCGTCACCCCAAATCCCTCAACAACCATTCATCTTCTTCCTTCCCTCAAACCCATATTTACTTGCGTTTCCAGATCTCATTCTTCGTTTGTCGTTCTTGTTTATGTTATTTGTTATTTGTTAATAGATGCTCAAGCAAAAAATTCGTTTGTCGTGTCTTTGAATCCTGATGATGATGAATAATTTTAATTTTGCAAAACGATTTTGTTCAGATTAATCTTTTTAATGTTTTTAGTTATTTTAAAAATTTGAAATGCTTATGTGTAAATAGATTTGGGATTAAAAAATAATTTATTTGCCACCTCAATTAATGAAAGCCACGTCATTTAATGAAAATGGACGCCACGTCAGCAGTTAACTGCCAGCGTGGCATCCGTTAACAAAAACTAACGTCAGGGATCAAAATGAAACGAAAATGAAACATGAGGGACCAAAACGGACCAAAAAAAAGATAAAGGACCAAAGTGAAATTTAGAGCAAACATAAAGGACCAAAAGTGCTATTTAGCCTATCATTTATTTTGTCAATTTGTCAATGATTTGGTAACCGTGGGTATGAGAGATATAAAAAAACAATAAGGTTTTTTTTTTTATAAGCAAATGTTAGTGGGGGTGGGGGAATGTTAGTTTCTAGGGTTTGAACCTGAACGTCTTTCTTGCAACTTTGCAACTCCTTCACGTCCATTAGCTCGCCAACTTATCTATCTTAATGGAAAAAAAAACAATAAGGTTATAGGCTAAGTACTACACTACACTGCAAAAACTTCCTTTCTCTAATCAATGCTTCCTTCATTCAATAATCAAACGTACATATATAGTACAGTGTCCCAAATACAAACAAACTACTACAGTTGTTATAGAAAAACAGCTGGAATTAGGGGTGGACAATAAATCGAGTCCGACCCATATCCAAACAACTCGTTGCAAAATATTTTGTCCGGGTGAGTTTCCACGGTTTTACGGATTGTCGGTTCTAAGAAATCAGGTTCAGTCGGACTAGCATGGTCGATATTGGTTGTGATAAATCCATCCCATTTATACACAGAACCGACCGATTAAAGGATGTTCTGGTTTTCCTACAAATTCAAATTAGTGTGATGACTATCCAAACTAGTATGTACAGATCAAGGCTATTAAGCTACACTACATCTATCTAGTACATCACGTGTTTAGCTTTTTTATTCTTTTTTGTCTCACGGCAACTTTTCAACTCTCTCTCTCTCTCCAATCACTTTTGTTTTTCATTTGACTTTTTTCACTCCTCTCCAAGTATTTAATTACTTTATTAACTCGATTCTTGTGAGAAAATTACTCTTCATCTCTCCAAACATCTTCTTCTAGAAAGCATTTTCTTCATATTTGGAACTTCAATGGCGATGGATCTATCCCAGAATTCCAATATATGCCGCATTTTATTTTTTATCTAAATCTTTGAATGTTAAACCAAACCGTTTCAACCCACCCGAATAACTCATTTACCCGTCAAACCGAAACCGTCATATCCGAACCAGCAGATGGATAGGAATGAGTTGTTCATATGACATCTCGGTTTAGGCTGGATTGAGCATTTTGAACCCGAATCCGGCCAACCCACCCGTTTGTCCAGCCCTAGTTGGAATCACAATAAATCCATCTTAAGGGTGTGCAGTGTTAGATTAATTATTTAATCAATCAATTATGAATTGACATAGTCAATATATAAGAACTACTATTTAATATATATTATGGTCAAATCTTATCGGGCACTAATTAATTCATGAATATGTGCTGGGCTTTTGCTTCTCAATGAGCCGTGATGAATTGGGCTATTTAGTTAAGCCCAATGAGAGGCCCTGCCCTCAGTCGCTTAGTTACTTAATCAATTTCTCCTCTTTCAGTTATCCCATTGCATGATTAACCCTCATGCTGAAACCTAGACGGCAAATGAGGGTAGTTCACTTTCATCAACTTCTCCTCTTTCGGTTATTCTTTCAACGTCTCAGGTACACATATCCTTTTCTTATACTTCATGAATAAAACTTAATATGCTATAATTTGTGTTTACATTATCTTTCTGATAATTCTAAATCCTTCAATTGGTATCAAAGCCTTAGTGGATACATTTTATGGCTATTGTGTAAATAATATGAACCTTAAAATATGGATACATTTTATGGATACATTTTATTGAATTACATTGTCGGAATTGATAAAGGACATAATTTCAATGTCATGTTATGACCGTTTGTTAATTGATAGATATTGTTGTGAATCTGTTGTTTTTGGTTAGATAGTTATCGCAAATTCGAACCCATAAAACGATAAACAAATAAACCGTTTCTTTCTCTCAAAATTTAAAGTCCATTTCAAACATGTTTTATGCAAAATTCCTTAGGGCTTTGGTTCGGTGATACCACACAAGTTATATACCTAGATATCTTGCGATTTCGTTGATCCAATCGAGAGAAATCACGATTTCAATTTTTGTATTTGCGAAAACCCCATTTTCTTATATCTGAATTTGCTCGCAAATAGTTAATTGGGCCATGAAATTTACTTGGGGGTTCTCTAGATCGATTCCTTGCGATTAAAACACGTCTTCAACCGTATTTTTTCATTGCCTCCCTATATTGAGATTGAACTGGGTCAAATCCGGTGCACCACGATCCATTTTCTGTAAATCAGATGAAGATGATGAACATCCCTTTTTCGAAGCCCACTTGCGCGTGGGGGCGCGTGAAAGACCCATTACCAAAATGTTTTATTTTTACGCCAAATAACTATAATTAATTATTCTGATTATTTTGAGCCATGAAATTCCCTTGGGGGTTCTCTAGATCGATTCCGATATGTAGATCAAAAAAAGGGATAAAATTTATACAATTAAATGCTTAATTGATTTTAATGCATCAAATGTATAAAACATTATTTACTCAAATTGACCATTGCAGTGATTAATTCGAATGAATCAAACGTTTAATTCTATTTAACCATTGCATTAGTTATGTTATATTATAAGATTATTAATAACCTCATTGAATGCACATACAAGTGTTATTCTCTTACCAAATTATCATTTATTTTTTCAATGATCTGGTAACCGTGGATACGAGAGATAGAAAAAAAAAAGGTTATAGGTTAAAAACTACACTACACTGCAAAAACTTACTTTCTTTAATCGTTGCTTCCTTCATACAATAATCAAACGTACATATGTAGCACAATGTCCCAAATACAAACAAACTACTAGAGTTGTTATATGGCTAGAAAAATAGCTGGATTCACAATAGATCCTTCTTAAGGGTGTGCAGTGTTAGATTAATTATTTAAGAATCACTATTTAATATATATTATGGTCCAATTTTATTTATTTATTTATTTTTTGACAAAAGGAGTCTACTTCATTTCATTAATAATAAAATCAGAAATACATGTCGGCATATCAAATAAAGTATGAGAAGAAACTGACAACAATGCTACCCCTGCTAGAGTATGAGCCACCTTGGTAGTTCCCTCTCATACTCTTCGAATTCTCCTTCTCTTTCGGTCATTCCTTCAACGTCTCAGGTACACAATTCCTTTTCTTATACTTCGTGAATAAAACTTAATATGCTATAATTTGTGTCTACATTATCATCTCGATAATTCTAAATCCTTCAATTAGTATCAGAGCCTTAGTAGATGCATTTTATGGCTATTGTGTAAATAATACGAACCCTAAAATATGAATTTTATTGAATTACATTGTCGGAATTGATAAAGGACGTAATTTCAATGTCCTATTATGACCATTTGTTAAATGATAGATATTGTTCTGAATCTGTTGTTTATGGTTATCGCAAATTCGAACCCATAAAACGATAAACAAATAAACTGTTTCTTTCTCTCATAATTCCAAGTCCAATTTCAAGCATATTTTCTGCCAAGTTCCTTAGGGCTTTGGTTCGTTGATACCACGCAAATTTTATACCGAAACATCTTATGATTTCGTTGATCCAATCGAGAGAAATCACAATTTTAATTTCTGTATTTGCGAAAATCCCATTTTCTTAGATCTGAATTTGCTCGCAAGTAGTTAGTTGAACCATGAAATTTCCTTGGGGCTTCTCTAGATCGATTCCTTGCAACTAAAACATGTCTTCAACCGTATTTTTTCGTTGCCTCTACACTGAGATTGAACCGGGTCAAATTCGGTGCACCGCAACCCGTTTTTTGTAAATCAAATGAAGAAGATGAACATGGCTTTTTCGAAGCCCACTTGCGCGTCAAGTCCGTGGGGGTGCGTGACATACCCTAACCAAAATGTTTTATTTTATCACCAAATAACTATAAATAATTATTCTGATTATTTTGAACCATGAAATTTCCTCGGGGGTTCTCTAGATCGATTCCGATACATATATCCAAAAAGGGATAAAATTTATACAATTAAATGCTTAATTGATTTTAATGAATCAAATGTATAAAACATAATTAATTCAAATTGACTATTACTCCCTCTGTTTTCGTATATAAACAAAAAACAGCTACCCACGCTTATTAAGAAAATTTAAAAACGAAGTATGATTCCTATATTACCCCTATTAACTATTTTTGAACACTGTGAAAAAGAAACAAAAAGTTGGAAAAGCAAGAGTTACTTGCATTGAGAAAAAAAAAGTAGAGCAATTAATAAGGGTAAATTTGGTACATTAACTAAAAAAACTTTGACTTGCTTATATTTGATAACATGACTTTGTAGGTATTTTTGCTTATATACAAAAACAGAGGGAGTATATTATAAGATTACTAATAACCTCATTGAATGCACTTGTTTTTATCTTACCAAATTATCATTTATTTTGTCAATGATCCGGTAACCATGGGCGTGAGAGATACAAAAAAACAATAAGGTTATAGGCTAAAAACTACACTACACTGCAAAAACTTCCTTTCTTTAATCATTGCTTCCTTCATTCAATAATCAAACATACATATACTATATAGCACATTGTCCCAAATACAAACAAACTACTACAGTTGTTATATGGCTAGAAAAACAGCTGGAATCAAAATTAATCCTTCTTAAGGGTGTGTGGTGTTAGATTAGTTACTTATTTAATTAATTATGAACCGACATATATAGTCAATATTTAGATACTTATCGCACATTCGAATCCATAAAACGATAAACAAATAAATTGTTTCTTTCTCTCAAAATTTAAAGTCCAATTTCAAGCATGTTTTATGCAAAAATCCTTAGGGCTTTGGTTCGGTGATACCACACAAATTATATACCTAAATATCTTGCGATTTCGTTGATCCAATCGAGAGAAATCACGATTTTAATTTATGTATTTGCAAAAACCCCATTTTCTTAGATCTGAATTTGTTCGCAAATAGTTAATTGAACCATAGAAATTTCCTTGGGGTTCTCTAGATCAATTCCTTGCGATTAAAACACGTCTTCAACCGTATTTTTTCATTGCCTCTACACTGAGATTGAACCAGGTCAAACCCAGTGCACCACAATCCAATTTCTGTAAATTAGATGAAGATAATGAACATTGCTTTTTCGAAGCCCACTCGTGCGACAGGCACGTGGGGGCGCGTGACAGATCCTCTCCAAAATGTTTTATTTTTTCACCAAATAACTATAATTAGTTATTCTGATTATTTTGGTGCATTCTTTGGAATTTTATGACATTCTCTACATTTTTTATATTAATTAATTGAACCTAATCTATAAATTTAAATATAATTCTCTCAAATTTTGTCTCTAATGTTTATTTGTGGAGACTCTCTACTTAGTTTTATTCCATAATCAATATATTCTATTATGCTCAAAATACTATCTCACAATATGCTCAATAATATTTTATTTATTATGAAATTATGTTCTTGATTTTGAGCTTGGAATTATAAATATTTGGTGCGATTTAATTTGAGAATAGTATCCTAGTTTAAATAAAATATTCTCAATATTTAGTCTAGAACATTCTTTGTAAATTTGTTGTAGTAACACTATTGAAGTTTATCCTAAGTGTTTTGGTTGTGAAATTACTTTAGACTCAATCTTTTTATATTCTAGTGTCAAATATAATTGATATGAATTCAAAATTTGCTATTATTTAATAAAATTCTTTTGAACAATTCTTAAGGCAATTTAAAATTGTATCATTATTGTGTTGTAAATTTGATATTCATATTGAATAGAGTCTTATATTTGATATAATAGCAATTTACTCTTTATTTGTGAACTGTTTGAGGTGGCATGGTAAAACATCGCAAAGATGATACTCTAAAGTCGCCAAATCTTGTTTTCTCTAGGAGCGCGATCTCTAGGATCCATTTTTCTCCTCCCAACCCTAGGGTTAGTGGAGGTTCTCCCCTCCTCCTTAGAGGTTCTCTCCACCGCCAGGGTGGCTCTCCCCTCCCTCATGGAGGTCTCTTCCCTCCCCACCACCGGTTTGGGGTTACTGCTGTTCACCAATGCTTCCTCCACCTCCGATTCCCAATCCCCATCGAAACCCATATCCTCACCAAACCCTCAAATCCCTTTCACCTCTGTTCACTCCACACCCGTCACACACTCTCCCAACCCAACTTCCAACGGCCGCTGCTCCTTGTCGTCGCCTCCCTAGACCAGATCCCCTTCCCCAAACCCTCCGCGCCGCCACCATGAGTCTGCTCACCGCCCTATCGCCACCCACCCACGCTTCGGCCTTCCTCTTCCTGCTGGGAATTCGCTCAATCTATGGAGCTCTGCTTCAACTTCCTCTGATCACCACGTTGCCGGCGCCGTCGCGTCCTCCACCCAAGCCTCTTCCATCGAAGCGGGATTGTGAGTGGGTAAGTCCTCCTGATCCAAAGCTTTCTGTTCTGCGATTGGTGATTCCTCCTTCTCTGCGAGTGGCTCTGATCCGGCCACCACAAAAGCCACCATGGCTACATCGCGATTTTCTTATTTTCCTAGTCTGGGTTTTTGATTATGGAGATTCTATGGGAAACTGGTTTTCAAGTTTTGGGTACTCGGTTTTCTTGGCCTAAATATGCACAGCAGGTGTTTGTTGGAAACCCCCATAGAGCTCTCGGTTGCCTAAGCACTCGGCTGTGGATGTTGTTGCAGTACATGGTGATTGTTAAAGCCCTTGGAGATTACATGTACCTTCGCCGATGACCACACCAGTTTCCAGTCCGCTTTGCTGTCTCATGATAAGTGGGTTAATCTTGAGACCATTTTTAGTCGAATTGAGCGTACACAAGTCAAAGATATCATCCGTAACTGGATAGGGAGAAAGACTGTAGAGTCTCTGTCACTGATTACCACCTCTACTTGGGAGTTAAAGCTGCTGTTACTATGGTTGTTTCATTGTTGTGTTTGGGTTGTTTATGTCCTTATGGACCTCAAACATTCTAAATGTATTGGCTTGAATGCCTATAGCTCATGTGTAGTAGTTTCCATTATAGTTGTTGATCCTAGTCTTTGGTTTGGAAATGTCCAACCTCTCCTACTTCATGTAATCTTATTGATGATCTTGTTATCTTTTGATTAAATGAAGTATGTTACCTTAAAAAAAAGTCGCCAAATCTTATCAACTCTATTCGCAAGGATGAATATCACACTCATGGAGGTTAGTTGTAAAATTATTTTTCCTCTTGTGACATGTTTTATAATTGCATATAAGGAGGAATTTGTTTATGATATTTAATACTCCTTTTGTTATTATTAAATGTGCAATTATATGTATACAAGTGTAATTCTTTTTCTAGGATACTCCAAAACTCATAATTTGATAATCATCAAATAATTTTCGATTACATATTCTGGATAAATATTACATTGATATTTACACTTTTGTATGTTTGACTTACTTAGAAGTCTAAATAATATCATTTGCTATTATACTCCTTAAATGGATAATAAGGAGTGGTATTAATGATGTGCTAATTTAAAATGCTATTAGGCATGTCACACTATTGTTTAAATATCATTGATGTTGAATTATATTCTACTTAAAATTAAATAAATTATCCTCTCTATGCATGATATTGATCTATCATATCTTTACGCAAAATTATTCTTAATTTGTATAAGGCTTAAATAATGTTACCCTGCAAATATGCTCATTATCTATTTACCCCCTGCAAAAAAAAACTTCTAAAATAAACCTTGCAAATATTAAGTATTTCTAGTTACCCCATACTGTTAGTTTTAGCTAACAGCGTTAAGTCTATGCTGACTTGGCTGCCATTTGGAATCTAGTTACCCCTCTGCAAATATTAAGTGTTTCTAGTTACCCCATTGCAAATATTAAGTGTTTTTAGTTACCCCTGCAAATGGCAGCCAAGTCAGCATAGACTTAACGTTGTTAGCTAAAACTAACAACAATGGGATAACTATAAACACTTAATATTTGTAAGGTTTATTTTAAAAGTTTTTTTTTGCAAGGGGGTAAATGGATGTTGAGCATATTTGCAGGGGTAACATATATTTAAGCCTTTGTATAATTGTAATCTCACATATCATGGGTACAGATGTTTATATTAACTAATATGATAGATCAATATCAAATTCTTTGTGCATAATTATTGTTAATTTGTAGTTATAATCTCACCTATCGTGGGTACAGTTGTGCAAATTATGTATATGTCAAACAATTAAATTTATTTAAATTGTAATTAATATTATATTAATAATAAGCATACCTATCGGTGTGTTGTAATTTATTTAAATATGTTTTTCGTCCCTGCAAATATAGTCATTTTTTAAAAAAGTCCTTGCAATTTTTTTTTAAATACGTCCCTGCAAAATAACTTTTTTTTAAAAATGCCATTCTGTTAGTTAGACGTTACAAAAACGCTGACGTGGCTGACGGAGTCACACGTGGGCCATAACACGTCAGATATTTTTAATAATTAAATTTTTTAAAATATTAATAATAAAATTAATATAAAAATGTAAATAAAGCTTCTTCATCATCTCTTCCCAGCTTCACCTTCATCATCAACGACAACAAAAAATCATCTTCATCATCTCTTTCCAAATATACATTTACATAATACATAGATCAGTATTGCCAAACTTAATCCTCAAATCCCAAAACCTAATCTTTCTTCTTCTTTTTCAGATTTTTTATTATCCCCAAATCCCAATTCCCAAGCCCACAATCTTTCTTCTTCTTCTTTCTTCTTGCTGATTTTTCATTATCCCCAAATCCCAAACCCACTATCCCCAAATCTCAAAACCTAATCTGACTTTAAGATCTTTCCATGATTCCAGCTTCAAGAAAGGCATGATTTTCTAGGGTGAAAGGATGAGAGACGATTTCGATTTCCAAGTTGAAGCTTTGAGATGATTTCGATTTCAAGGGTTCTCTGTGCTGAGAGATAAGAGACATTTGGGTTTTTGTTTTCTGGGTTGTTTTTGGATTCTTGTGTGCTGAGAGATAAGAGACATTTGGGTTTTTGTTTTCTGGGTTGTTTTTGGATTCTTGTTTTTCAGACTGTCATTTTTGGATTGTTTGTTTTTGAGATTGTTATTTTTGTTCTTTGTGATGATGATGAACCGCAAACGCCGGAAGAGAGATGGTTCATCGGTGATGATGATGATGATGGTGATGATGGTTCATAGATGAGATGAGAGATTGTTGTTTTTGTTCTTTGTTCAGGGAGGTTGAAGAAACCTGGGTTTGTGGTACTGTTTTCTTAATGTGGAGATGAAGGTCAAGAGTAATTGGGAGGAGGAGGATGATGAATAATGTAATTTGGGATTTTAGGAAAATAAAGAAAAAATAAAATTATCTTACGTGTTATGGCCCACATGTGACTCCGTCAGCCACGTCAGCGTTTTTGTAACGTCAGACTAACAGAATGACATTTTTAAAAAAAAGTTATTTTGTAGGGACGTATTTAAAAAAAATGACTATATTTGTAGGGACGAAAAACATATTTAAACCTTAAGAATAATATGGTAGTCTATACCAATTTTTGAGAAAAACTATGATATCCTCAATATAAGTCTCAAAATAAATAAAAGTGTAAAAAGTAAGTAAATAAGTAGTTTTGATGCTAAACGAGGGACCTTATGCTTTTGAATTGTGATAACTTCGTTGAACGTTAAACTTAAAACAAGTAGTTTGATGCTAAAATTATGTAATTTTAACAAAGTTGGACACACATCAATATTACTTTTATAGAAAACTTACTAAATTTATCTATTAAATTTCATTGTTGTTGGACCTGAACTCACTGAACTTCTTCTTCAAGCACTGAATCTCACAGTGTATCACTCACATTCAGCAATGGTGCATCACAATCATGCACACACACACTCACACAGGTATTAGAGAGAATGGAAGTGCAGAAGAAAACTGAAGAGAAATGAATTTTATTCCAACTGTGTAAATCAGTTACAGCTCAACTATTTATATGCTGTTAGCAATAAACTGATTCAGCAGTGGTGTTGACTGTATTGCCAACTGGCAGTGACTCAGCATTAGAAACTAGCAGGAATTGGGTCTACAAATAAATGTTACCACTTACATCCCTAACACTTATTAATTCAATCTATACTTAACAAAACATTAAAATACAATGAGAAAATTAAACTGAACAATTTGATTAACTCTCAACACACCCCCTTAATCCAAGTTGTTCAGTGACAGCATCCCAATCCTCTTCTTCAGCTCCTCAAATCTCACCCTCTTCAATGGCTTTGTAAAAATATCAGCTAGTTGCAACTCTGTCTTGCAATGTTCCAGCTGCAGCTTCTCTTTTGTTACTTGATCACGAAGGAAATGGTACTTCCTTTCAATATGCTTGCTTCTTCCATGTGACATAGGATGCTTGGCTAAATCAATTGCCGACTTATTGTCAATAAGTAGCTTCACTGCACACTCCTTAATCAGTCCCAATTCAGTAAGTAATGCTCCAAGCCATGCAGCTTGGCATGCAGCAAATGATGCTGCCACATACTCAGCCTCACATGAGGAGAGTGCAACAATACTCTGCTTCTTTGAACACCATGACACTGGTGCTTCACCAAATCTGAACAAGTACCCTGCTGTACTTTTCCTGTCATCTTGATCTCCACTGAAATCAGAATCTGTGTAGCCTACCAATTCTGCCTCAGCTCTAGTGTCCTTGTGTTTAGGGAACAATACACCATGATCAGTTGTTCCTCTAACATATCTCAATATTCTCTTAGCAGCAGCTAAGTGAATTGTCGTAGGCTTCTCCATAAATTTGCTTGCAACTCCAACACTTAATGCAAGATCAGGCCTTGAATTACATAGATATCTGAGTGAACCTATGATCTGTTTGTACAGAGTAGGATCCACCAGATCTCCTTCAGCTTCTTTGCTCAGTTTTGCTCCACTCTCCATTGGCACAATTGCTGGATTACACTTCAGCATATGGAACCTCTTTAATACATCTTCAGCATACTTCTTTTGATGTAAGATAGTTCCTTTCTTGGTTGTCACAAACTCCAACCCAAGAAAATAAGAAAGACTTCCAAGATCAGACATCTCAAATTCCCTCATCATATCTGTCTTGAACTTCTTCAACTCAATCTCATCAGATCCTGTAACCAGAAGATCATCCACGTACAGACACAACAACATTGGTTTGCCTGCAGTGGCTTGCTTCACATACAGGCCATGTTCTACAGTGCATTTGATGAAGTGTAGCTGAGTTAGGAAGCTATCAATCCTCTTGTTCCAAGCTCTAGGGGCTTGCTTCAGCCCATAGAGTGCCTTCCATAACCTGTACACCTTCTTCTCTTGTCCCTTCTTCTCAAATCCTGGTGGCTGACTGACATAAATCTCCTCTTCAAGTGGTCCATTTAAGAAAGCAGATTTAACATCAAGTTGATAAACTGCCCAGCCATAGTAAGCTGCCACTGCTGCCACCAATCTCACAGTTTCCAATCTGGCCACAGGAGCATAGATTTCATTGAAATCTAAGCCATATCTTTGTAGGAAACCCCTTGCTACTAACCTTGCTTTGTACTTGGCTATTTCACCATTGGGCTTCATCTTCACTTTGAAGACCCACTTCACATCAATGGATTTCTTATCCTCTGGCTTCTCCACCAATTCCCATGTTTTATTCCTTTCAATTGACTGCAACTCTTCCCTCATAGCTGCAAGCCAATTAGGATCAGCTAAGGCTTGATTCAAGTCCTTAGGTTCTACTTCAGCTATCATTGCTTGCTCAATCAGATCACCATCATCATTTACAGCAGTATCTGGAAATACATCATAATCACTCAGCCTTGTGGATTGAGTTCTGATTCTTGTTGATCTTCTCACTGTTTGATCATCAGTGGCTGCTGCACTTGGCTCACCAATGTCAAACTCAAGTGAGACAGTTTCTGTGTTGCTGTTCTCTACTGCAGTAACTGATTCAATGGGGTTGCTCTCCCAATCCCATCCCTTCCCTTCTTCAAATACAACATCCCTGCTTATTATCACTTTCCTCTCAGCTGGATCAAACAACTTATACGCACCAGTTGAATGATAGCCTACTAGAATCATTGGTTGACTTCTATCATCCAATTTCTTTCTAGTTTGTTCAGGCACATGTCTGAAACACAGAGCACCAAACATTCTGAGATGCTTCACAGAAGGTTTGTTGCCATTCCAAGCTTCAAAAGGAGTTACATTCAGCAGCCTTTTGGTTGGACACCTATTCAGTATATATACTGCAGTGGCTACTGCTTCAGCCCAGAGTTGGTGAGGAACACTCTTGGCTTTCAGCATGCTTCTAGCCATGTTCAAGACACTTCTATTTCTTCTCTCAGCAACTCCATTATGCTGAGGTGTATAGGGAGCAATCACCTCATCCTCTATCCCCTCTTCTTCACAGAATTTCTCAAACTCTGGATTTGTATTCTCCACCACCATCTGTTCTAAGCACACTGATTTCACATCCAGATTGCTTTTCCACCATTGTTTTGAACCTCTTAAAGGTATTGAGAACATCACTCTTCTTCTCAATCACATAGATCCACATGAATCTAGTAAGCTCATCAATGAAAGACACAAAGTAACTGTTACCTCCAAGAGATTTCTTCTCAAAAGGACCACACACATCTGAGTGTATGATCTGTAGTTTCCTTACTGTCTTTGCTGGCAACTCTGACTTAAATGGCTTTCTTGCTTGCTTAGCTCTACAACAGTCACTGCACACCTCATTAGGCACCATGATTTTTGGCAAACCATGCACCATGCCCCTCGAATTAAGCAAGCTCAAACTCTTGAAATTAAGGTAACCAAATCTGTGATGCCACTTCCAGGTTTCATTAGGAATTGTTGCAGCCAGACATTCTTGTTCTATCACTTCAATTCCAACCTTAAAGGTCCTGTTACTTGACAGGGGTGCCTTCAAGATCAGCTTCTTGCTTTCATCATACACCTTCAGCTCTCTATCCTCCATCTTCATAGAGTAGTTCTTCTCTAGTAACTGACCAAGACTAATCAAGTTACTCTTCAAATTTGGTACATACAGCACATCATTGATGACTGATTCCTGGCCATCCTTTCTATGAATCAGAACCTTTCCAATTCCTTCATATACTACAACTCTGTGATCACCAAACTTAATCCTTCTCCTCACTGTTGTATCAAGTGTGATGAACCACTCCTTATGCCCTGACATATGATTGGAGCAGCCAGTGTCTAAGTACCACAACTTAGACTCTGGACAGTCCATATCAGTTGTAGTCATCATGATCACATCATCTGAATCAGTGTCATCTGTTCTAGCAAACTGCACCTCATCATTCCCTTCACCATTGGCATCTTTGCTTGATGTACATTCATCAGCAAAGTGTCCAAATCTGTCACAATTATAGCATTGTATATTTTTCTTATTAAACTTCTTTTTCTGTCCTTGCTGCTTGTTCTTCCAGGCTTCTTTCTTCTTCTGAAAGTCACTTGCATTATTCTCAGTTTTCTTTGTTCCTGCACCACTGTTATTGTTCCAGTTTCCCTTCCCTTTCTTATTCTTCCAATTATTATTCTTATTGTTATTCCAGTTTCCTTTCCCTTTCTGAAACTTAGCTTGGAGAGCTTGTTCTCCTGAATTTTCACCACTCTTATCCTTATTCTTATCACCACATCTCTCCCTAATCCTAGCCTCATTTGCTTCGAGTGAACCTTGCAGTTCCTCAAGCTTCATTGTGTCTAGGTTTTTGGATTGTTCAATTGCAACTACTACATAATCAAATTTAGCAGTTAAGGTGCGAAGTACCTTCTCAATCTTTTTCTGATCAGAAATCTCTTCTCCATTTGTGCGCATCTTGTTTGTCAGTAACGTTAATCTACTGAAGTATTCTGCAATCGACTCCTTCTCCTCCATCTTCAGCAATTCGAACTCTCTTCTCAATGTCTGAAGCCTAACCTTCTTCAATGTCGCATCGCCTGAATACGCAGTAGCTAACGCATCCCAAGAACCTTTCGTCGTCTCGTATTGAGAGATCTTCTCAAATGCATCCGCATCCACGCATTGATGTATCAAGAACAGCGCCTTGCTATCCTTTTTCTGTTGATCGCGAAGCGCATCTCCGCCAATCGCCGTCACGCCATTACGAACCACTTCAAGGACATCTTGATAACGGAACACTACTTTCATTTGGATAATCCAACGATCGTAGTTGCTTCCGTCAAGCACTGGAAGCTTCGCCGGAAATTGGCCGTTGCTACCACCGGAATTCGCCATTTCCGTCGCACCGTGTAGTTACCAGAATCGTATGCTCTGGATACCAGTTTGTTGGACCTGAACTCACTGAACTTCTTCTTCAAGCACTGAATCTCACAGTGTATCACTCACATTCAGCAATGGTGCATCACAATCATGCACACACACACTCACACAGGTATTAGAGAGAATGGAAGTGCAGAAGAAAACTGAAGAGAAATGAATTTTATTCCAACTGTGTAAATCAGTTACAGCTCAACTATTTATATGCTGTTAGCAATAAACTGATTCAGCAGTGGTGCTGACTGTATTGCCAACTGGCAGTGACTCAGCATTAGAAACTAGCAGGAATTGGGTCTACAAATAAATGTTACCACTTACATCCTTAACACTTATTAATTCAATCTATACTTAACAAAACATCAAAATACAATGAGAAAATTAAACTGAACAATTTGATTAACTCTCAACAATTGTCAAATATAAATATGTAATTGAAGTATTAACAACGTTTTTAAAAATTATATTATTTGTATTTTGAGACAACCTGATCCTGTCTTAATTAAACTCGGTTCAAAATTGACTCATAACTTATCGGATTTATCCAGGTTTAAGGACGAGTTAGAGTCATCAAAATGACCCGATCAAAATTTGGAACCAAGTTAGTGTCAATTATAATCCGTCCTAACCCGTTCCATGCTCACCCATAATCCTTCTAGAAAATCCTATCTAATGGCAAGCATTTCAGCAATATCTTCGAGGCATAACAAATTTGAGCTGCTGTCAAGCTCAAATATTGAAAATTGAGCAATATCTCCCTTGCAATTCTGTATTTTCTTACTCTACTTTCAATATCTAGATGGACTGCTGTCAGCTAACTAAAAATTTATTTTTAAACAACAAATGAAGTAAGGGACAAAACAATAGATCTACTTTGCACAATAAAACACAAAAAATAACTTACATGAACTAAACCGAAATCTTTATATTTGCATGCACTATATGGTTATTTATTTAAGCCTAAAATGAATAGTGCTGCCATAACTATCTTCCACCAGAATCATTAAAGTCAGAAATGTAAATGCAAGCTATGTCCAATGTTTAATGTGAAAAATGCTTTGACTAGTCTTACTTGCACAGGAACAAAAGACAAGTAGGTCAATAGCGGTGTATGAGTTCCTTGTATGCATCCTTATTCTTTGAGTAATGATCAATATCAGCCTGACATGATAAAAGTCAAATTAAGCATTAAAATTAGTAGCTTGGTTGAGAGAATCACAAAAAGGGGAGCAAAAGGAGATAAAAGTTAAGAGAATCCCTGATCCTCTAATCAGCTAATCACTAAATAATGATCATTAAACTCAAAACTTTTGTGCTTCATAACACTATTTTTCATGAAGATCACCAAACGATGATACCTGCAATTTCATCTCTAGTCTATGGTAATTATGGCTTGATTCAACATAACATTATGAATATAGGATATTGTCATCTATCAAACCAGTGTATACAAGAAGTTTCTAACAACATGACTACATCTATAGTTTAATAATTTAGATAAGGCTCCAATTTAACTTGTCCCTGAAGAGAATAAGTACTGTAAAGGTATATCCACTGTTCATTCAATTGGATGTTTGGAAAAGGCAGAATTAAAAAACATACTGATATTAAACCACTAAAATTTATGGATTGATAAATCAGTCTTTGTTAACTTTAGAGACAAACTCTAGAAGGTTTTTGCTAAATTATTAATTACTTTTTAGATATTTTTCAAGAATAAGTCAGTTGATCTTCACTCGACCAGTCTTTATGCCATAACCTAGAAACTTTGTTCAAAATCCCTTTTATAAGCAAGATAATAAAGTCTCATTAAGCGCTTGATGGTTTGGTATGGCACAGAAATATACCCAAGACAGACTACATCTATAGCGCGCAGCACAAGTGTCCAAAAGCTATCAAACAGTAAAAAGCTTTTTATAACTTAAGTCAAATACATACCTTTCGAATTGCTTTTATGGCGGTCAGCAACTTATCACCAATAAATTCCTCAAGGAAGTTGTCGTTATGGAGAGCTTCCATAGCTTCCGAGAGTGATTCTGGCAGTCTTGGAAGGTTTTCTGAATCTGGATCTTTATCTGTTTCATACATGAAATAAGTTTATTATTCAACTAATATATTTTACAAGAGCTGAAAACTATAATTACCAAGCACTATTCCATGGTGCATGTTGTTATTATATGATCTTACCAACAGGATCAGGAAGCGGAAGATGCCTACGAAGGCCATCAATGCCAGCAGCAATTATAGAAGCTAATCCCAAATATGGATTTGCAGAACCATCAAATGATTTAACCTCAAAGTTGCTTACTAGACCGCCGGGAGTTCCAGGTGGAGACGCAGCTCGCAATGGAGCCTCCTTATTTTCATTTCCCCAAAACTGAAATGCACCACTCCAATGGTGCGGCTGTAACCGATCATAACTGCAATGAAATTGCGTAGTGATGTAATAAAACATAAAGCATAAATTCAAAAGTAATAGTAAATGAAAGAAATTTACAAGATGACCATTACTAATATTTTAACCCATTCTAACTTTAGAATAACAAATATAAACATTGCATAACTGTTTTACTATAATGCATTTTAGAGGTAAACAATAAAAAATGCGAAGTCCTCATAGATAACAGACAAACACAACAAAAATTAGTGGAATGATACCACACTATAACATCAGTTTTTCGTTGAAATAGAGCGAGTAAGATAATGGGAAGAGCAACCTGATAGGAAGTGGTGCTATAAGTGGCAAAATTGAAGGAAGATGATATAGAACTCCAGCCATAAATTTCTCTCCCACAGTTGACATTCCATGCTCTGATGATCCATCAGATGCCATAAATACATTTTGGCCATTCTGCCACAAGCTTATATGTACATGGGATCCAGAACCCAAATCATCTAATGCATACCTTCAATATCACAAGAAAACACTGTTATGCACTTCAGAATGGAATAGAACGCTTTCACAATATCACAGCATAATCATGCCTAGTTAAATATGTTCCTACAATCTTCAAACCTACAGGGAACAACAATGCCACTTACTTTGGAACAAAAGTTGCCAGCAAGCCATGTTTTCTGGCAATTGCCCTAACGGTTTCATGGGTGTAAACTAAGTCGTCTGCCGCTTTAGTACAAATTGTATGTCCCAAAACCACCTCAAATTGACCTTTTCCAGCTTCTGCATGCAACTACAAATATTACATAAAATAATCAGAATTGGGCCACAGCTTACAATTTCTAGAAAGGAAGCTTCTGAATAACATATAAAAGTCCAATATTATCTGTGTAATCACTTTTTACCATTCAATGAGAATAGATGAATTTCTTTCTTTCTTTCTCAAATTTTTTAACGGTAATTTTGAACGTGATCCACTCATATTTATGTAAAATCATTTTTAAAAGGTAAGAAAATGATATCCAATAAAAATCAAACAAAAAGAATTTAATAATTTATCATATCTTTCATTTACAACTGACAATGTTAAAAATTCATTTTTACCTGTTCTACTGAAATGCCATAGGAATGTATAGCAGCAGCAACTTCACGAAGTACGGGGGAAGCAGCATCAAATGCCGATGAGGAGCAGTAAGGAGTCGAGTCAAATGGTACCCATTCTTCTTTCCCTTCCCTGAATAGTTTATTTTTTTCACATTTTTTAACTAATTTCCATGTTAAATTGCAGTAATTGAATCGAAAGATAATATTGTATATATGCCATACCATGTTACGCTTTTTAAGAGAAAAAACTCATTCTCAAATCCTGCATTCATTACCTGGAAGCAGACGACAAGTTAAACACAATAGTTATAGTACATACCAAATAAGACAAGTTTTGCAATATACCAAGTCAAATTCATCTTTCAGAATTTTGGAAGCTCTTCTTAAGGCATCTCTTGGGCAATATTCCCATGCTTCGCCAGGTTTACGAAACATATCAGCTAAAACCATTTCATCTTGCTTGTTCCTAGAACAAAAGGAAGTTGCATCAGTTTGCATAATTCTAACGGTTCAACTTTAATTCACAATATATTAAATTGGCAGAAAACAAAACAATTTGCATTCAAGTTTTTGCTTTTTATTAGTTTCGTGAAAAATATCAGAAATTTAAACAAGATTGAATCTGAAAAATTGAGAATCAATTCAGGACAAGCAAGCTAGCTCAGAACATCTGCGTAAGAAATAGTTTATGTACCAAGGAATTCTCTTTTTAGTAGACAAATCAGGCATTAATCTTGTTTCACCAACTGCACTTAGACCACACCCATCTGCAGGTCCATCCATGAAAGACGTCATTCCCATAACCGCAAATGCTAGACCAATCCCATTCTTTGTAACAACATCATTGAAACGCTTTCTAGGGATAGCCTGAAGCAAAAAAAAATGACAGCATCTCAGAACATAATATAAAGATAAAAACCCTAAACTGTTTTTACAGTGAGCTTTAAAGGGCCTGGATAGCAAGTGAAAATGCCAAAGAGACATAAATTTCACTCTGCAAAATGAATGAGGGAATATAACAGAATGTTGAAGTGCCACTGGCATGTTACGCCTTGATGCAAAATGAAAGCAGAACTTTTTCTTTGGTGGCTGCATCATATTTCTTTCTAGGACAAACATCTAAGTAAAAATAATGCAATTTACAAGTGTTCTACTACTTTATAATTTTACATCAAGAAGTAAACAATTTTCTAGAGTTTCCTCCCAAGGTTCACAAATGATAGGCTTCAAAGTTCCCAAATACATGAATAATGAAGTGACAGAAACAGGCCGGAACTCACACGGCATCTGTGCTGGCCTGAAGTATCAACCCATAATAAACGAACGAGTGAAACATCTGTCTCTAAGCCATCATTCCATGTTTGGGGCGAATTATTGTGCGAACTAACAACACTGCTAGTAATACTAATCTTATAGAAATTGATTGCATTTCTTGCAAAGATGTCTTTTGCAGCTTCCACAGCCTCGGGAATTGAGAGATCACCATCATTACATGCATCACGTAGAACAGAGAAAACAACTTCGCGAGACTTCTTTGCACCTGTGAAAACAGAACTCACGAGGTTAACAACTGAAGGAAGAAGACATATATTTCATGACCAAAGGAAGAAGACACACTTCAAGGTGGTGATGCACAAGAGGAGAAAAGCATGAGAAATAAAACAATCACAACAAAGCACTCAAGTATAATCTTCAATTTTGGCGCATAGTCATAGTATATGCTAACCTACCTAAGTAAAAGGTTTCTGGAAATGCATAGCCATCAGTACTAAACATAACCTGCAATTCAAAGTTACTCTAGTGAGACATTATAATTAAGTCATGGACTCATGCTAAAGGTATATTGGAAGGAAAAAAAAGGTTTGCTACAAGACTTTCATACTTAGATTAAATAATATTGGGGTTTAGATACTGAGGACTTCTAGTATTAGTTGAAGACAACATAACTTTTTATCTTTGGTTATTATCATGCAATGTATGTTTATCTGAAAATTTCTGTTCTCAGTGAATAATTCTTTGAATTGCTTATATTGTCACCTTATTTATTGGAGCCAGCTCTAAGAGCTCCTTCAGCGAAGAAATCATCCCATGTGCACTAAGCTTTGGAATTGCCAACCCAAAATCAAGGTAAACCTGAATGGGGAGATTGTGTTACCTGCCAGTGAACATGTGATCCAAATTTAAATATACTAATACAAGCCACTGAGTTATAAATGTTTGCCTGGGGGTACACAGATGCTAGATATGATGCTTCCCTTGAGAAAGGATAGGATGCATGTAAAAGAACGATCCGAGACTTTGAATATCTCGCGTCCTCAAGAACTGAACGAAGATGAAGAGGATTGGACAGTCGCATATCCAAATCTTTATCCCCAAAGCTAATTACAGAAAGAAAAGTTCAGTATTTAGGTAAAAGTGGGGTACAATTAACAAGAAAATTATGGTATCTATCTCTTCTAGACATCTGTCAGTAGGAAAAGAAACTGAAGCATTCACATCTACAAGAAATGCTGTAGCTCCTGGGATGCACAAGGCATGGACTAATTTCAACTTCTGGAGTGCACGAGGAACAAAATAATTTCACCTCATTAATATTGGTCATGTAAAGACACAAATGTGAGATTGTACCAGCTCAATATGCTTTATATATTCAAGTAATATTATTAATTTAAGTCCAGTAAAACATTTAGAAATTCAGAAGGTTGAGTAAATTTTGAAATTCCATGAGCTACCCATATCCCAAGCTTTTATTTAAACTTCCCCAATAATGTATGGATATACACCATATATAAAAGTATCAGACAATGTGAAACCATGTATTACCCTGTGTGTATCTGCATTGGTAAGTCATAGGATTGAGCAACTTCCAAACTTTGCAAGAAAATGTAGTCAATAAAATTTTTGTTTGCAATACGGACAGGTTTCCCATCTGAAAAATCAGAAAGATGAGTATGAATATCTTGAAAAGGATCATATTAAAAAGAACTTTCATGTTATACTCACCAAGTAGCACCTGTTTGAGACCCTTTTCAGCATCCTTTTTAGTCACCGTTGTATTGATTTCTAGGCCACTGCGGTATGCAGCTATGCTTTTCAATCCAAAAATCTCACCAGCTACTGTTAAGGCAATGTTAAGGAACCCAGCTAAATAATTGAATGATTTTGTCAAACTAAGAACTTATGTTATGTGTATTTGCGTGTACAGAGAGAGAGTGAGAGAAACATATGAAGGATATGATTTCAACTTTGAGACAAATACTTTAGTAAAGGAATCCAATGTCCAGGAAGATCCATCAGGCGAACCCTTCAGGAGCATCAGATATAAATATAAGATAACATACACAGAAAAGTTGATGAGTGCATTAGAGACAGAATATGAATACAATTACAAATTCAAAATAAAAGGATGCAATAAAAGTAGAAGCCATAAAATATACAATGGAACCTTTGCTTCTAGCTAATTTAAAACATTGGCCTCGAGAGTAGACTTTTGTTGAGAATAATTTCCCAGAAATTTTAGTTTCTTTAGACTTGTCAATTCAACTTTCAGATTCAACAGCAGAGTATTAATCCTCCAAAGATCATGAAATTTTCACTGTTTTGAAAAATGAATGAAAAGAAAAAACAGAATTTGATATGACAGCTTCAAAACATGCTAAGGAAAAGCACCCAAACTATAATGGAAATTCAGCCAGCAAAGAACAAAATAGACCAAGAAAAGAGCAAACTAAGTAGATATATAGCATGGTTACCAAAACAAAGAGAACAAAAAATGCCCCAAAATAATAAAAGATGACCAGCAATCATGAGAAAGAAAATTAAAAGTGAATAATGTGTATAAGTATCTCACTTCATCAAGGATTTTCTCAGCCACACGTTCAATTCTTAAAATTCTACCAATAAAAGGTGCAAAACTCCTATGCCATTCAATTTCATGCTTTTTGTCCAATTCTAAGCCATCATCAATGAGTATGGCAGAGATTCTTGCAGCTTTGAAACATGTTGAGCAGATGTATTGCAATCCAGAGTTTCTTCTGTATTCTTCAACACTTTGCAAAGATAACTCACATCCATATAGTTGAGCTAGATCTCTTAGATTTCTCTGACATTACATAATAGACTGTGTCATACACAAAATATTTAAAATTCTTCAAAAATTAAATGCCAAGAGTATACTAACATTTAGCAAATATAGGTTTTGCATTGGAAACTAATTAATGCTGTAATGCACACAAATAAAAGTTATTGTTGAGTTCCCAAAGCTAGAACTAGAACTAAAATTGCGACATCATTAGTTACCTTTATTCTGACAAAGGTAGGTGACTTTCTATTTATTATATCTCTAGAGTAGAAAGTAGAAACCAACGAGATGAAAAAGAAAGAGAGGAATGAAGAGGTTACCTTGAAGGAGAGAGTGCGTGTGGAGGAAGTAAGGGCGTCACCGGAGGCTTCAGAAAAGGCATGGATAAAAGGCAAGTTGGATTGGATGGAAACTATGTTGTGGGCATGACCATCCACCAGTTCCACCTCCTCCACCGCTTTTCTCAACTCACTCAAATCCATTCTCTCTCTCACCGTGTCGGAATTGGTCAGAGAGTTATTTGCGTTTTTGCAATACATTGGGCGTAATATATTTTTATTTAATCCATTCATTTGACCTTTTTTAGTGATTACTATATTATTATATCGGAGTATGTGAAGATTTTTTCCTCACGTCCATTTGACTTTTGAGTATTCATAAGAGACAAGATGTGTGTTATTTATTTATGACCAACAAATAGGGATTATTTTTATAAGCCCAAACAAATTGGGATTGGGACGACCTTCTTTCAATAATGGATTTTGTTTCCGGTGCCTGCTTATGTTTTTTGATAAGTAATGTTTCATTGATTAAAGCACTAAGGATATTCAATCCCAAAAATATAATGCAAACTCAAAGATTGTTGAGATACAAAGGAGGACGTTAATACACCAAGAAGAAGCAGAATAACTAGAATATTTACTCACCCCGTAAACAAACCAACTCCAAGATATACATTTAATATGAGCTACAATTGAGTCCACGTTGATCTCCTCCCCCCCTAAACAAACAACCATTCCGGGCAAGCCAAGTACACCAGCATATTGATAACCAACAATAACTTAGAAAATGATGCACAATATCATTCGATACCGGTAACTGAATGTCCAACCAGCCACTAATCTGAGCCCACACTAGCAACACTGCAGTTGAGAAAAAGATGCTGCATCAGTGTTGATGGTGACCCACCCATGTTCAGGTGCTTTCCAACCAATGTCAAAAAGCTGAGGACCGCGGCCAAGAACAGAAACTCGCATAACTCTACCTTTCTCATACTCGTGGACAGCAGCAAGCACACTCCGAGAGGGAAACAGAGGTCTCGCAAAATCATCATCATGAATCTGTTTGTTTCTCCAAAACCAAAAATTGTAACAGACAACAACCCAAACATTGCACCACTCCAAGGAAGAATCAATAGAAGAGGTATTAACTAAATTGAACTCCAACCACTCCTCTTGACTACAACTATAAAAATTGAAACGCACCTCGTGGGGGAATTAAGTGGTTCCAAAGCTGCTTAGCAAAAGAACAATCCTGAAGAACATGCATAATAGATCCTGGGAGATTGTGACAAGCATAGCAGTTGACGTCCCCATTGCCCCAATGGCCACAATACGCCTTGGTAGCGAGTTTACCATGGAGGATCTGCCAAACAAAGTATCTGATCCGCTCAGGAACCTGAAGTTTCCACACTTTTAACCACCAAACATCGGCCAAGGAGTTGTCAAAATTGCTCAGCATCTTGTAGGCAAGAGAGACCGTGAAATTACCATTACCTTCACCTGGCCAATATCTCAAATCAGGCCCATCGTAGGGGAGAGGAGCATGATGAGCGAAAACCTAAGGAATAATGCATGTAGGTAAGAAATCTTTAATCTCATTCACATTCCACACACCGTTTGAGTCAACAATATCACTCACGGTCCAATTCAACGTGTGGCTAGGAATAGCTACAGCCACGTCGCTCAAACGATTGTTGCCATTAATCCACTTATCATGCCATAAAGTGATGGAGGCTCCATTTCCTAGAGCCCATGCCTCTGCGTTGTTAATGTCTTGCCAACAACCATGAATAGCTTTCCACAGGGAAGAATCCGTGGACTTAACCTGCATAGAGCCCGAAGTTAAAGTGTCGCACCCATACTTTCCATTGAGAACTTGGTACCATAATCTACTATCATCGGTTTTGAGACCCCAGGTTAGCTTCATTAGACAAGCTTTATTCATGACTGATAAATCTCTAATTCCTAGCCCACCAAGGTGCTTGGGCAAGGTGAGAGTGCTCCACTATATAAGATGTAATTTCCTTGCATCATCTGTATCGCCCCAAACAAAACAATGTTGCAATCTCTGGATTTCATTCAAGCAAGTCTTGGGAATAGGAGTATTCATCATTGTGTAAATTGGAATAGCTTGAATAACCGACTTTGAAAGCGTTACTCTCCCAGCAAAAGACAAATGCTTACCTTTCCAACCGGAGAGTTTGTCGCGAACTTTGTCAATAAGATAATTGAAATCAGTCTTCCTAGGGCATTTTCCCAACAAAGGCACCCCCAAGTACTTTCCCATTGAAGCGCTGACCTTAAAACCGGACATGCGAGCTAGCTTGTTCTTTGTGGTAGTGATCACATTCTTGGAGAAGAAAATAGCGGACTTCTCTAAACTAACCACTTGACCGGACATGGCACAGAAGGTGTTCAAAGTATTCGATACACAAGACATGTTGTCCTCCGTCGCTTTACCAAAAAGGAGAAGATCATCCGCAAACATAAGATGAGAGATTTCCGGCCCGCTTCTACCAGCTTTGATAGGGATCCAAGTACCACTATCCACTTGCTCGGCAATGAGATGAGTTAACCTGTCCATACATAAAACAAACAAATAAGGTGAGATGGGGTCTCCTTGACGAATTCCCCTTTGAGGAGAGAAGTAATAAGATCTGGTGCCATTCCACATCACATTCGTTTTAACACTTGAAACAACATGCATGATGATGCTAATGATATTGGTTGGGGCGCCAATCTCCTCAAGCACTTCTTGGATGAAACTCCACTTGATCCTGTCATAAGCCTTTGCTAGATCAACCTTGACAACAAAGAAACCATTTCGCCCTCTCATCTTGTTCATACTGTGAAGAAGCTCCTGTGCTACAACAATGTTCTCATGAATGCTCCTAGTAGGAATAAAACCGGTTTGGAAAGGGGAGACTGTGTTAGGCATATGAGGTTTGAGCCGGTTGACTATGACCTTGGTAATCACTTTATACGACACATTCCAAAGAGAGATTGGCCGGAATTGAGTGACAAACTCCGGGTTGGAGACTTTAGGGATGAGACAAATATCCATTGAGTTAATACGGCTAATCTTCGTTGGATCATTCCAAACATTCTTTGCAAAGGAGTAAAAATCACTAGCCACAATTTGCCAATTAGCATGATAAAAATCGGCTTGGAACCCATCAAGGCCAGGAGCTTTCCAAGCACTCATAGAAAAAAGGGCTTTATCAATTTCATCATTTTCAATAGGCTTACCCATACCGGTAACCACCATCTCAGGCAACCTTTTGAACCCATACTTCAACACAAAATTAGGGGGAGCATCTCCTTCTTCCAAAAACAAATTATGGATTCTATTCTTTTTCTTTCTATTTGTTGTCTTGATTTGGTAGTATTTGGTATTTCTATTCCCATCATGTAACCATTTGGACCTGGAGCGCTGGTGCCACATAAGCTCCACCTTATATAGAATATCGTGGAGCTCATCCTAAAGAGATTTCTCAAGCTGAAAAAGGAAACGATTTGCCTTTCCATTGTGATATTGCTTCTGAATACCCCCCAAACGAGCAAGCAAGGAGCGCTTCTTTGCTCTTACACAACCAAAAGTGGCGTGACTCCAAGACTTGAGTTCACCCTCAAGGTGAGTAAGTTTCTCATCTAGATCTTCATTACCATGCCACCAACTTTTCATATCATTCTTGAACCTATTGTGTGTAAGCCAAGCATTTTCAAATCTAAAAGGCCTCTCTCGACGGTCCTGGACATTACCATGAAGACAAATTAAAAGTGGATGATGATCCGAAAATTTGACACGAGGCAACACCTTCACGATAGCATTAGGGAAGGCTACCCGCCATCTATCATTACACAAAGCCCTATCAAGATGAACAAACATTCTATCAAACAAACCGCACCTAGGCCCCCGCCAAGTAAAACGAGGACCAATAGAACCGAGTTCAATCAAATTACAATGATTAATTCGTTCCTTGAAAAAATTATACTTCCTGTAGTTTGCATTGCCTCCCCTTTCTTTTCACTAAGATCTGTAATATCATTCAGGTCCCCAGCTATCAACCATTGACCAATAGCTCTACTCATGTTCAAAAAGGATTCCCAAAGTTGTCGACAAAGATCATCAACAGGACTAGTGTAGGTAGGAGTAAAAAACCACGACCAACCACCCTGCATGGTTCTAAAATGAATAAACTGAAAATCATTAACCACCTCTACCATCTCCACAAAATTAGTTTTCCATCCAGTAACAATACCACCCGCAAAACCCCTATTCTCCGCATACGTAAAACCATCAAAGCCCAATAGATTGAAATCATTTTTCAGCCTTATCGGGTTAATCCTTGTTTCCATAATCACAAAATTCTCAGGTCTATGTACATCAATATACTGCGTACAGTTTCGAGACAAATCCAGACTAGCGGTGCCACGACAATTCCAAATAAAGATTTTGTTTAAACTCATCAAGCAAAACCTTTGAGGAAAGCAAAACCAACAAGAAAACTCACATGAAGGGGGTCTTAACGACCACCTCCATTTCAGCATCACCACTTGTTGCATAACCCTGGTCACGAGCATCGACGAACTCATATGAATCCATCAAACCAAAATCTTCTCTGTCATCAGTAAAAGGTGGGGTGTAGGAATTATCCCCCTTGTTGATGTCTGGCGGCCTAGTGTTGTGAAACACAACCGACCCATCATTATTTCGTGGACTTGGCTGATCCAAATTCATGCTATCTATTGGGCCAAACTTGTTGCTATTGAGAAGTGGGCCCATTATAATCTGGTGGGTCCCGTTCGTATTGACCCCTTGTATTTTACTATTCTTACCTTTGACGGCCTGCTAGATAATAGTTGTGTTGTTGACCGAAGCTTGGGGGGATTACGTGGAAGTCGTTGGAATGGTTTTCTCAATTTGATCACTGTGGGCCCCAGCAGCTTTATTTGTCTCCGTGATTTCCGTTTGACGCGCGTGTGGCCTGGTTTTGCGGCTGGCTGATGATTGGTTGACTTCCTGTTTTTTTGGGATTGCATTATTATTAGGGTGGACACACAAATCGAGTCCGACCCATATCCGAACAACCCGTTGCAAAATAGTGTAAACGGGCGGGTTGGTATGGAGGTCGGGTGGGCGGGTACACAAAATCGGATTATATAGGGTGCAATTGGTCGAAGTTGGTTCCATTGTTATGAGTCCATGTCAACTCGAACCCGACCGAATCAGAAGAGTACATACCTTTATACACTGTCTGTACACAACTTTATCTTTTGCACTGCCCACTGCGCACAAATATTTTCGTTTCCTCTGACAAAAGTTTTGTTTTTCACTGCTCAATGATGTAGAATTAAAAAACTAGGCATTTATATTTCAAACATATTGACACTAGGTACGCACATCTACTACTTTCCCACACACAAACAAGATTATTAATTATTTGAAACATTTAAATAAAGAAAAAAATTATATTTAATTTTTATATATGCTAAAGTACACCTATTCACTCAAGTGAGTCATGACATCTTCCTACTCCATCCTCTTTCACCATTTTTATCCTTTGAAGCTTTTTTCTCTCCGCCTGTATTTCTATCCTCTCACAGCAGAGCCATTTTTCTCATCTGTGTAGTAGCTTGACTCCATTACTCGCCCAACCCGTTAAAACCCACCCGAGGAGCCAAACTAATCGACCAAACCGCACCCGCCCAAACCGATGGCATTAATGGTCGGAAATGGAAGGAGTTATGTCTCTGTCGGTTTTCCTTGGATGAATGATTCCGAAACCGAATCCGGCTAAACCGCCCGATTGTCCACCCCTAATTATTAACATTAAGAGCCTCCACATCTGTCTCCATATTAACTCCCAAATCCTCATTTATTACTTCCAAATTTTCCTCATTATTTCCCAAAATAACAAACCTAGATCCCCCTAATTGTGCGCTACCTCTGATGGAAGCCAGAAGGATTCTCCCGCCTCCGGCCGTCGGAGCTACATTTTCCTTCACTTTTCGTGGAAAACACTGCTTTTGAACGACGGTCCAAGGACCATCTTCCACCGTAGAACGATGAACACCCTCGTTTTACCCTTCTTGTCTCGGCGCCGTAGTCACCGGCTCATTGGTGTCATACGAAACACAGTCAGGACACTGGTCTTTGTGATGACCGAACTTTCCACAAGCCATGCACAATAAGTGTAGCCCTTCATATTCTATCCTGTAAATGTGACCTTTTAGCTCAAACAAAGCCAGCAGAGGTTTGTTGAGATCAATCTCGACGCATAATCGTGCATACTTCCCCCTTGCCATTTGTTCCGTTGTTTTGTCTACTTTAACTGTTCTACCGATCTGATTCCCCAGAAAGAAGAGAAAGTCAGGATCGTAGTATTCAATGGGTAGCTCCGGCAATCTCACCCAAACAGCAACACGCTCAACTTCCTCTTTCTCTGACCGAAAATTTGGTCTCCATTCTCTAAGAATGAGATAATGATCATATTAACCATGGACCATTTGAGAGAGCTTTGTTGTAGTCTTCTTTGGCTCAACAAGTACACTAAGAAAAATTCACATCCAAGGTCAATGATGGTCATCACACCCTTCTGGACCCACATCTGGTTCAAACGATTCTCCAAAGCCTTAAAACCAATCCTACGCCCCAACAAGTTAACAATCAGGCCCTGTTTCCATGGCCTAGACAAGCGCTCCTCCGCATGTGGAGGAATAACTGTCTCAGGGCAATCATAACCACCATGCTTCTTCTCAATAATCTGTAGGTTCGTGTCACCAAAGGAACTCCTCGCTTTTTCACCATCACTTCCATTCACCCCCCGGTAGCGAGGTACCGTTCCATCTTTTCCCACACCTTGACCATCATCCATGGTAACTCCTAACACTGTTTCCTTATAGGATCTCCTCACCGGTTCTCCCTTCTCAGCCTCATCACCTACGCCCGTAGTGAAGACATGTTCACCACCTTTAACTTTTTTGGTGCTTCGTTCCAGGAGGTCCTCCTCCTCTCGAGATCCCGGTCGTTCTTCAGTCATGATGAAACCCTAGCAGAGCATTTTTATTGTAGAAAAGGAAAGGTTCCTCCTTGTTGTTAAGGTTTCTATCCCCCCAATTTATTGTATCTTTTTATCTATTATTATTATTATTATTATTATTATTATTATTATTATTATTATTATTATTATTATTTAGGAATGGGAGATGTGGTAGGTAATATGACAACAAAAGAAGAGGGAAACAAAAAGAAAAAATGGGGTGTAAAAATGGAAGTAAAAGTAGGTATAAGAAAATCAATGCTCCTGGTCTATACTCTTTTGTATTGATACATTGACTTGTACTGAGCACAGTTGTCGTGTGCGTCCTTTGAAAATAGAGTTGAAGATGATCTTCTTCTCATGCGTAAGCGTATTGAAGTGGAATTTTTGGATTAACAACAAATTTGTGAATATTGTGGGCGGTGATTACGCCATGTAATATGTTAACCATTTTGCCTGTATATAATCTCTTCCATTATTTTCTATTGAGTTGTGAGCAATATTTTTACTGTCATTTAATGTTAAGGGAGTTCCTTACCGAAGAGACAACCAAAGAAAATAAGGGACAATAAGCTCCATGTAGTGTAGACTAAGTGTAAAACTAGAAGTTTGGATGCAAACTATTTTTTTTAGAAGTGTGCAAAATATGTTTTTTACAAAGGAATATGTGCAATTTTATTTTTTGAGAATGTGCAATTGACCCCCTCAAATGAATGAGTAAAAAAATTGGTTAAATATCAAACGTATATTTGACACGGATAAATTAAAATGCACACCTTCATTTATTTCTTCAATCAAAAAATAAATAAGTAAATAAATAAATATATTCTTGTCAATTTCAGAATTAAATACGCATGAGTATACATGTAACAAAAAATAAATAAGTAAATAAATAAATATATTCTTGTCATTCTCACGCGTGAGTATGGATGTATGTCTGTTGAAGATTCAACATCCCACGAGGCCTATATATATAGATGGCAAGAAACAGGGACTTCATCAAGTGCAAGCTTGAAAAGATAAACAGATAGAGAACTCACCATGTATATGATATGATATGATATGATATATATTCACAATCAAGAAGAAGACACCAAAATGATGAGTAGTAGTACTACCCGCCTTGCTCTCTGCCTTAGCTTTGCATTCCTCTCCTATGGTATATCAATCAATTCAACAGTTCCCCATTTTTTATTTTCTTTTTTCTTTTCTAATGGACGATAAATTAATGTATAAGCTGATGGATTTTATTTTTGTAAGCAGTGGTTGGGGGAGCGAATGTAAATTTCAAGAACAATTGCCAATACACAGTATGGCCAGGAACCTTAACGGGAGGCCAAAAGCCACAGCTATCAACAACAGGTTTCGAGTTAGCACCAGGAGCATCAAACTCAGTAGACCTTCCATCACCATGGTCAGGTCGATTTTGGGCACGAACAGGATGTTCAAACAACAACGGTCAGTTCCGTTGCGCCACAGCTGATTGCGCCTCGGGTCAAGTAGCTTGCAACGGTGCAGGTGCAATCCCACCAGCAACACTTATAGAAATAACAACAGCATCAAACGGAGGACAAGATTTCTACGACGTTAGTAACGTTGACGGGTTCAATGTTCCAATGTCGGTAACACCACAAGGTGGAAATGGGGAGTGTAAAATGTCAAGTTGTCCAGGGAATATTAATGCTGTGTGTCCTAGTGAATTGCGTGTGACAGGTTCTGATGGGAATGTGATTGCTTGTAAGAGTGCTTGTTTGGCTTTGAATCAACCACAATATTGTTGTACAGGAGATTATGGTACACCAGATAAATGTCCACCTACAAATTACTCTCAGATTTTTAAGAATCAGTGTCCTGATGCTTATAGTTATGCTTATGATGATAAGAGTAGTACTTTTACTTGCTTTGGTGGACCTAACTATGCCATTACTTTCTGTCCTTGATTTCAATTCCTCCATCTGGAATTGAATTGTTATGTCCCCCCGACTATAAGAAAATAAGTGCATATTGTATTGATGAATCAATTCAATAGTTATATCATATATGTGACTGCTACTTGTATTTGATTATTTTGTACCCTCTACTAATGACATACATGACCCGCAAATAGCATACTCACTCACCACCACCCACCAATTCAAAAATTTAAGTTGTGACCAATTCAGAATGACTTAATGAATAGAAATTTCAACCCATAACAAGAGTAAATAGTTACCCATAACAAGAGTGAGTAATTAGCTCAATTACCCTTCCAAAGAACGGGGCAATAAGAAATTCATTTCAAGAATTAGACAGTAGAGGAAAAAGCAATCCATCTAAATTTGAAGGCAAGGTGTTGATTGATATTTTAAGGGACGTGAGTGCCTCCGGTGATTGAGCAGATTTTTGGAGCTGGATTTTGTGCGGTCTTGTTATCGTTTTTTGTTGTCAATTGATTCAGCATCTCCAGTGGCTAATGGTAGTGATTGTTCAGAATTTATAACTCTTCGAAAGACCTCAATTCCATCAAAAATTCTGGTTTTTGGTTGGAGATTGCTCATTTTCTCTCTACCGGGAAAAAGGCTAAGAAAGTTAAATATTTATTATGGTTGACAACTTGTTGGTGCCTCTGGTTAGCCCGAAATGGAGCTTGCTTTCGAGGTGAAGAAGGCAAGCCCGGCTCTATTGTGGCTCATATCAAATATTTGTCTTGGTATTGGTTTATCTTTGGAGTGGGAAGAGATTCTAGTTTGTTACCGCCATTATGGTGGAACAATGCTCTAAATTGTATCAACAACCTTTGATCCCATTTTGTTTTGTGGTTTTGAACATCCCTAATGCCCTAATCAATGAATCATTGCTTATCGGGAAAAAACATTCGTGTTCTTATAGCCTCCGTATTCCAATGTCTATTCTTTCTATATTTATTTATTTATTTATTTATTTCCTTTTGTATTTTTTCCTGCAAAGATAGGTCAGAGTAGATTAAAGGGTAAGTCATTTTGGTTCCTAAATGTGTGAAGTGATGTCATTATAGTCCCTGAATGTATCAAAATTGCAAACATATCCTCAAATGTCTCCCTAGTAAGTCATTTTGGTCCTCAAATGTGTTTGTTGTTAGTGATTTTGGTCCTCAAATATTTTTTCGTTGGTCAATTTTGTCCTACTAAAAATGGACTTATTTGCAATTTAAATACATTCAGGGACTATTATGACAGTACATCACACATTTGAAGACCAAAATGACTATTCACCCCAAACTATATC
Source organism: Astragalus membranaceus (assembly GCA_039519185.1). Taxonomy (NCBI): domain Eukaryota; kingdom Viridiplantae; phylum Streptophyta; class Magnoliopsida; order Fabales; family Fabaceae; genus Astragalus; species Astragalus membranaceus. The sequence goes on along the minus strand of CM076847.1, from coordinate 90,917,306 downwards.
CTTCATCTTCATCTTCTTTCTACTATTGCTATCTTTTTATATATCAACTCCCCTAATCTTCGAAGGGTGATAAAAACTTTTCCATTGTGTGTTGGATAACTTCTTAACACAACTTTTATAATTTAAAATTTAAAATTTAAAATTTAAAATTTTTAAAATTCCAGAACTCAGTCAATATAAAATTTTCATATTAGTCATTTTAGTAAAATTTTATTGTCTTTAAGCATTCTCGACGAGGAAACATTATATGTTGTTAGCATAATTATCTTTTATATTTTTTTATAAATGTCTTTCTTGATTTTTAAATGAATATTTTGCTCTTAAGTCCCAATAAAAAAAATGTAACATCCCAGAAACCCATCCCACTTCTACTCCAAGTCAAGCACGTTTAACAATAGAGTTCTTATGGGAAGGGCTCCCGAAAAGAAGATGCATCTTGTTGGTATAGGTAGTCCAAATCAATTCTTTTAAGTGTCTCTTCGCCTAGAAGCTGCCAAGAGCTGCTCTTTGCCATGCCCACTTTTGGGCACCGGCGATCACTCCCCGCCCTCGTCAGCCACAGATGTCACATGGCCACCAGCTTCCGCATGGTTCGTCCCCGAACCACATCGTACTGAGAGAGGTCTGCTGCTCTGATACCATTTGTAACATCCCAGACTGCTTTCAGAACTGTCGACTGTCCACACAAATCAACACGTGTCTTTTAAGCATGCATTGTCCTCACTTGTATGTTTTCTAGGAAACTTCCCAGAAGGTCACCCATCCCACTACTACTCCAAGTCAAACACGCTTAACTATGGAGTTTTTATGAGAAGGGCTCCCGAAAAGAATATGCATCTTGTTGGTATAAGTAGTCCAAATCAATTCTTTTAAGCCTTCCTTCAACTGTACAGTTCCATACCTGCACAGCCTCAAGATCTCTCTCATTCCGGTGCATATTCGGTTCATTCACACATCCCTTCGCCTAGAAGCTACCAGGAGCCGCTCTTTGCCATGCCAACTTTTGGGCACCGTCGATCACTCCCCGCCCTCGTCAGCCACGAATGTCACAAGTTGCTTCTAGTATTACTCTACGTGTTTGGATAAGACAATTTTTCCGGGTAATGTAATTTTTGTGGAAAATTAAAATACTTTGTTTGGATAATAAATTTGGAGAATCTGCAAAATGAAGTGATAAGTCTTATTTTAGTGTCTTCTATGTAATTAAATTAAATAAAGTTTGTGTTATTTTAGTTCTATTTTTGAGCTATTTTACTACAAAGTGTTTGTTTTATTTTCAGGGCTAATTATGGAGCAAATGAGGAATTTTGGATGATTAAAAATCAAGGATCAAAAGAGCATAACAAAAGGAGCAAAAACAAAGAAAATGGAGCCAAGCATCAAAATTTCCAGCACGGTCCGTGCGTGATAAGGCACGACCCGTGCGCCTCTTGTTCGTGAAAAACAAAGAAAATCAGCTAGAAGTCCAGAATTCTTGGCACGGTCCGTGCGCCATTAAGCACGATCCGTGCGCCTTCTCGTTTGCCAGAATTCCTTCAGTTTCTCAGCAGGCACGATCAGTGCGTATCTGAAGCACGATCTGTGCTGCTGCTTCAGAATTAGAAACTGTTACAAACTGATCATATTCCATTCCTTTATGGCTTGTAAGTCGAATTTAATGGCTTGTCTATCATTCTAGGCTATAAATAGAGCTCATTTCTGAGTGCAAAGGGGACTTCCTGACTTGTAATCTGACTCCAAAGTTTAATCCAAGTTCTTGCTTTCCTTTTAGTTCTTGTCTTTTATTTTCGCGTTCTTTACATTCTTGCTTTTTAATCTTCAACTCTTTTATTTCTATACTTTTATTTCAGTCTTTACCTTCTGCTCTTATTTTTTCTGTCATTTAGATTTCAGTCATTTACAATTATGTCCCTTTATCTTATTGCAATTTATAAATTAAGCATGAGTGAGTAGAAATATGGTCTTGGGTAATTGGGAGTAATCCAATGATAGGTCCCTAGTAATTCCCAAAGACCATTCTCCACTCCAATTGTTTTATAATTCTAATCTATTTTCATTATGCCTCAATCTTATTTTAAACATTAGAGTGAAGTACCGAAAGGTGAAATTCTATGTTCGACCTATGAAAATAGACAAGAGAATTAAGATATGAGAATAATCCTAATTCTCTTGAGGAATTTAAAAGGTTTTGTTCTTAAAGGGTTTTGCTAACTTTAATTCAACCATGAGAATAAGATTGAAAGTTAGATCAAAACACATCATTTTATTTTGAAAGAAGACTATGATTACATTTGTTACCTTGCCTTTAGAATATATTACTTTAGTGGGTTGGAGGATAGTTAAAGAGTTACATGGGTTCTCATCATTGTGATGAAACTAATAACCCGAGATTCTTTACATTCCTGAGTTTCAATTAATCAAAAATCTCTTCTATAAATCATTCTTTTTAGCTAATCACAATTGAAAACAAAATCGGTAATTACAAAGTCTCTGTGGATCGATACTATCTTACTACTAGATAGAACCGTGCACTTGCGGCCTATCATGAAGGAATTAAGAGAGAGAGAGAGAGAGAGAGAGAGAGAGAGAGAGAGAGAGAGAGAGAGAGAGAGAGAGAGAGAGAGAGAGAGTTGTGTGGGAGAGAGGAGAATTAAAATAAAAAAAATTAGCATTTGATGTTTAACCATAACAAAATCATAAAATTTGAGAGAGAGAGAGAGAGAGAGAGAGAGAGAGAGAGAGAGAGAGAGAGAGAGAGAGATTTGTGTTGGAAAGAGGAGAATCAAAATGAAAAAAAATTAGCATTTGTTGTTTAACCCTAACAAAATCATGTGCATTTTGCTTTCACTTCTCTGTTTACTCCCTATCTTGATTTCTTATTGCCAACTCTTCATTTAAGTTAAAATTACTTATTATTTATTTTTTCAGGTGTGCTTGATGGTTTATTTAGGGGACAACATCTAAGATAAGTGGCTATTTGAACATAGTGAGGAGAGAAACATATTGGTCTATAAAGGTATGTCTACTGATTTATTGTTACTATGTTCTGGTTTCTTTAGCTGGAGTTTTTGCTAAAACTTACAATCATTTTTCTACTTTGACAGGGAGGGTGCCATGGTGGTTGATTTATTTTTACTATGTTCTGGGTTATATTTTCTTATTTTGTGTTGAATGTTTTACCATTAAAGTTGATTTGTTATTTGTGTTTTGTTGAAAAACTAATGTATTATAGCAAGTATTTTTGTATAAACTTTTTTTTTTCTATAAGTAAAATTTCATTAAAAAGTCTAAGCTAAAGCATCATAGAGTACAACTCTACCCACCTTCTATGAAGGGTTGCAAAGAGACTCCCTATCATTTGCTTCAAGCAAGACAAGCCAAAATTACAAACGCCAATTGATAGAAAGGTTCAAAATATATTCTTTGTTCTATGCCTATATATACAATGAACAACCTGCATGTGGATCCCTCAAGGTATTTGTGAAAAATTGGATTCCATGTATAGGCAATTTATTTGGGGGGAAAGCATTGTCATTGGGTGAAGTGGGGCACAGTCTGCCAACCTCGGTCTAAGGGGGGTCTTGGCCTCAGAAAGTCAAGACATGTGAACACTTGCATGTTGGGTAAATACGTATGGGAGCTCATTCATAATCCTGACAAGCTTTGGGTTAAACTCCTTTCTTCAAAATATTTATCTAACTCAGATTTATTCGATACTGCTCCTTGTCCAGGGTCCTCTTACACTTGGCGTTCCATCATTAAAGTTGTTTAGTTATTAAAGGATGGTTATATCAACAGCATTGGCCGAGGTGACGTGTCTCTCTGGTATGAGAAATGGCTCCACAAAGGAAGATTGTGTGATAATCTCCCTTACATTGACATTCATGATATTGATCTTAAGGTTGCAGATATTTATTCAAATGGTGCTTGGAATTTTGATATCCCCTATACTCAGATTCCTCAGGATCTGAAAGACTTGATGCATGCTATGTTTATCAATCCTAATTACAGGGATTCTTTGATTTGGGAATCCTCATCCACAGGTACCTATTCCACCAAGAGTGGATATCTTTGGCTTACTCAACCCTCAGAACAACAGGATGGTCTTGTACTGCTTAACTCTCATCATGTCTCTCACTGGTCTTGGATTTGGAAATTGCATGTTCCTGAAAATGTTAAGTTCTTTGCGTGGATGGTGCTCCACAACAGCTTGCCTACAAATATTTTCCGCCACCAAAGACATATCACCGACGATCCTTCTTGTCAGAGATGTGGGGCTCATGATGAGTCTATTCTTCATGCTATTAGAGATTGCCCTTCAATTTGTAATATCTGGCAGTTTTTCTTCTTTAGCTCCAAAACAAACTTCCTTCAGCATGAGCTTCTCCCTTGGTTCACATCCCTTGCTAACGATAGTTCAGGTCAATTATTTCTCACTTCCTGTTGGCATACTTGGAAGTCCCGTAATAATGAGATTTTCAACGATATCAAAGATCTTATTTGGAAATTGCGGAATACTATTACTTCTGATTTACAAGCCTTGAAAGCAGCAATGGTTGCCAATAACACAGTCCTTCAAAAGCATCTAGTCTCTTGGCTTCCTCCTCCAAATAGCTTTGTGAAGCTTAACACTGATGGTAGTAGCTTCGGTAACCCAGAGAGATCAGGTTTTGGTGGTGTTCTTAGGAATTCTAATGGTGAATGGCTTTTGGGTTTCTTTGGTAACTGTGGCATTACCTCCAATATTAATGCCGAGCTTCTAGCTTTTATGAAAGGTCTCATTTTAACTTGGGAGAATGGCTACAGGTATGTTATTTTTGAATTTGATTGCCAGTCAGCTTTGTCTTTAATCAATGAGGGTGTACACCATACGCATCCGTATGCCCATCTTGTCTCCTTCATCCACGAGTTCAAGAACTATAATTGGTCTCTTTCCTTCGTACACACTCTGCGGGAAGGAAATCATGTTGCTGACTGGTTGGCCAAGCATGGAGCTTCCTCGAGTTCTGACCTGTTCTTATGGCGTCATTGTCCGGCTGATTTATCTTGAACCCTTTTAGCTGACGCTATGGGAATGCAATATTGTAGAGAGTAGTTTGATTTGTTGTCTTTAATTTCTTACTGATAAAAAAAAAATCATGTTAGATACATTTTCAGACAGATTAAAATAAATTTATTAAACCTTATTTATATTTTCATATTTATATTTTTAATTATTTTTTTTACTGTTTTTTTATTTTATGTTTTGAACAAATTTTGTTATCAAGTCTTTGCTTATTTCTCTTCCACTTTGACTTAAACTTATTATTAAGTCAATATTTAAATAATATTTAACTAATTTATATAATTATTTAACAATAAAAGTGACTAAAACTATAATTTTCTTGAGAATCGCTACAAGGAAGTTATATATATATATATATATATATATATATATATATATATATATATATATATATATATATATATATATATATATATATATATGTATGTATGTATGCATTAGATCTCAAGATAAGAAATATGCATTTTGTAAAATATAATTTCATAATGTGCTATATAATAAAATAAAAAAATTTGACAAATATTATATAATAAAATTATTTTTCATCATTATGTATTATTGTATATTTAATTAACGAAGCTAAGGCCCAAACAAAATATGTTAAAAATTGATTATGTATTAAGCTAATAAATTTTTTTTGGGAGATATGTCTAAACTTTTATACATGTAATGAAATTATTTCACAGTCAGATATTTATAGAAAATTTATACAAAATATAAATAACATCATATATGGTATCACTATAATAAAACATGAAAATATATTTTATAAACTTTTTAACAATAAATACATATAAATAGAAATATATAGACATATATTCTATAAATTTATATAAAAATATTATAATTTATGTATTTTTATATGTTTAAATTTCATAAAACTTAATAAAAAATATTATAATAACCCGTGCAGTGTAGAATATAGATTTTAGAGTACAAAGGGTTCCTTTTTTTCCTTTTTAACTATACTCTGTAGAGGTACTAGGAATTTGAGTAATTATGCCCCATGAATGCACTATTTGTTAGTATGCAAAATTATGTGTAATTTGGCCTTTTACAATTTGGTTTTTTTATTTGCAACTTGGTGTTTTTGCTCAAGGTAAAAGGTAATGAGTTGGATGATGTGCAAGAGTTCTTCAGTGTATTGAGAAGTCACCTTAAGAATGTGGATTTCATACCCAGGTGCTTGCCCAAGCCCCTTAGAAAATGAATTCCTCAATCTGGTTTTTTGATGTCTGAATATATTTATTTATCATATTGTTTACTGTTGAACTATGGATATTGTTTAGCAACAGGTGTGTACAAACAAATATGCCTCTTTGTGTTCAAAGTCATCCGCCCTGTCATGTGCAACCTCTTTATTTTGTCCTCTCTTTTTCTCGGTAGACTTGTGCAATTCAGTTCCTAAATCCTTGGGAATTTTTCCTCACAAGTCACAACCCCTTATTTTTGAATTCTTAATTGGCGTGAATTGTTGAGATTAATACTGGTCTGATACATATAAATGAGCTTCTGTCAATAATCTTTTATTCTAAGAATTTTGTGAATTTTAACAATTGTGGCAGAGAAATGTCTCTATATGTATTAGTTTGTATAAAACTGGTGATTTGATTCTTTCTTTATAAATTTTGAAACATAGGGATGAGGTGAACTTGAAATGTCAATTGAAGCATATCCCCCTACTTTTTAGAAGAGGCGTCAAAGTGGTCCATTTGTCCGCTGGATATCCGGTCTGCCCATAACAAAATCTTTCTAATCCGTCTGTTACAAAAAAAAATTAATGAATTGGATTGGATCCATCCGCTTGATTTTGTGGATGATTGATATCCATCTATTACTTTTTTAAAATCCAATGGATCACAATAACTACAAAATCAAAATCCATTGGATAATTATAAAAAATATTTCTATAAAAATATATTATATAAATATTATATACATATATTTTTATATATATATATATATATATAAATATTATATACATAAATTTAAGTATATGTATATTTATATATATATATATATATATATATATATATATATATATATATATATAAATATTTATATACATATAAATATTATATACATAAATATAAATATATGTATATTTATATATCTATATTTATATATCTATATACAACAAATTGGTACTGTATTCAATCCTCTGATACAAAATACCAATAATAGTTACCAAATGTTAACAACACAAATGGGAAGAATTGCTGATTTCTTTGGTACTCCACCAGTGCATAACCAGCAAATCCCCCAAGTACAAAATGTTAGGCCTGTCGAAATCCCCTTGGAAAGGCCAAACAATATAATTCCCATGAATCAGGGACAGCAACAACTGGTTGTTGAAGAGCCTCCCAGACTAGAGGCAATACCTGATGTTGTGTTAGTCAATAAAAATCAGAATGCTGACAAAGTGGTTAGGCAAGTGCAACAAAATAATTTTGGAGCACAAAATAACTTGGCTAATATGGTCGAAACTATCTTAGCCCAGAATGGCCTTAACTTAGGTTTACACAGGCCTAATTTTGTATCACCATTATCTGACTACACATTGCAAACAGAGTTGCATAGGGGATGGAAAATTCCCAAGTTCACAAAATTTGCTGGGGAAACCAGTGAATCGACTGTTGAACATATTGCTAGGTATTTAACTGAGGCTGGTGACTTAGTACATAATGAGAATTTAAGAATGAAATATTTCCCAAATTCTCTAACTAAGAATGCTCTCACTTGGTTCACCACTTTAGCCCCACATTCTATCTTTAATTGGGCTCGGTTAGAAAAGGCTTTTCATGAGAAATTTTACATGGGCCAATGTAAGATTAGTCTTAAAGAATTGGCTAGTGTTCAACGTAAAGGGGCAGAGTCTATTGATGATTATCTCAATAGATTTAGACTTCTCAAGGCAATGTGCTTTACTCAAGTACCTGAACACGAGTTAGTCGAAATGGTTGCTGGTGGCCTAGACTACTCTATTAAGAAGAAGTTAGATACTTTACACCTAAGAGATATGGCACAACTGGCTGATAGAGTTCGACCGGTCGAAAGGCTTAAAGCTGAAAAGGCTAGAACTAATAGGTTTAGTAATAATAAAAAAGAAAAGGTTGCCTATGTCAATGCTAATGACAATGACCAAGAATTCGACATATCTTATGAAAGTGTCGAAGAAGAGGTTAATATTGTTGAATTACAACCTGGACCTCCTTATACTTGTAAACTATTAAAGCCTTCAGATGGAAAAAAATCCTGTCGAACCTAAAAATGATAAATTCGTTGCAAAAACATATACTTTTGATGTTTCTAAATGTGACGAAATATTTGATCTGTTAGTTGCTGATGGTCAAATTTTAGTGCCTAAAGGCCTAAAAACACCACCATTGGAACAAAGACAGAAAATAGGTTTTTGTAAATTTCATAACTTCTTGGGCCATAACACTGCTCGTTGTGTCCTTTTCAGGGATTTGGTTCAAAAAGCATTGAATGAAGGAAGGCTCAAATTCGGAGACAAGTCAAAGTCTCCAATGAAGATTGATGCAGATCCTCTACTAACAAACAAAGCAATGTATGTCGAAGTTGATTTTGCTATGGTCGAAGTTTCTGGTGATACTGTAGGAAAGGGTAGTGTGAAAAGAGCCACTGTAAGCTCCAAGGTTGACGTCGAAATGGTCACAGAAGACCAATATGATGACAAAATGAAGGTGGTTTACCCTAAGGCTGAAGAGGAATTGATCGATTTTCTCAATTGTTGCAAGATCAGCAACTCTGAGGTGATGCTATGTCCACGATGCAGTGCTATTTTCGATAAGAAAGCTGCAAAGGATCTGGAAAGTTTCAAACCTCAACCCAAACGCAAGGGGAAATGGGTCGACAAGAGACCCAAGTTCAGTTTCAATGACAGAGGGATACCTTACAAGGTTTCTTCGATTAAGAACCCCCACAAAGAAAGGGTTAGAACTTATGTTCCACCTTCTCAATCTCTTGTCGAGAAATGGGTTCATTCTGGCGGGAGAAGTGCTGGGTATTATCCCATGTATTATGCTGGAAAGAATGCTGGCAACCAACAGAAGCCAGCAAAGATGGTTAAGGGTGATACTAGTGCTAGTACAATTACCAAAAATAAGGCATCAGAAGCAAATAAAGATGTCTACCGTAATAATTACAAGGGTAAAAACCCTATGACAAGAACACAATGGCGAAGATATTAACGCCAGAAGAAAGTTACTGCTGCTACAGGGGCAACATCAAGTGATGACAAGGGAAAAGGTAAAGAGTTACCTTCAAAATCTCTTGAAATGGCTAAAAAGCCAGCTACTGAAAGAATTTTTCCTCCACTTTCTGCACTCAAAGAAGGCCTAAACTTGGACGAAGACATGGAGTCAGATTTCGATGATTCTGAGCCAGATTTCGACGTCTTATGTAATGTGGTCTCTATCCTTCCTGTAGAGTATGATGTGGTTTCTGAGGTCAATGACGTCGAAGAAGACTTCGATGAAGAAACTACATACAAGCCAATTTGCTACTATGTGCTCAAAAATGGCTACGCCGAAGAACAGCATGCAGTGTTCGAAAGACCAGACCGTGGGATGGTGAATCATCTCAAACCTTTGTCCATTCAAGCCAATGTGAATAACGTAGGTGTGAATAAAATCTTGGTCGATGGAGGTGCTGCTGTGAACCTAATTCCTCAACATTTGCTAAGGAAAATTGGCAAATGTGATACTGATTTGAGGCCACACAACGTGGTTTTGACAAATTATGAAGGCAAAATTGGCCATTCACTTGAGGCCATAGAGGTCGAGCTTGTTGTGGGAAGCATCAAGAGATTAACCCTATTCCTAGTGGTTCCATCGAAAGCAAATTATAATTTGCTACTAGGAAGGGAGTGGATCCATGGTGTAGGGGCAATTCCATCAACTGCATGTCCATCAAAGATTGATCATATGGAGAGAGGATGGATTGGTCGAAAACATTGAAGGTGACCAGAGTTACTTCAAAGCAGAAGTTAACACTATAACCAGAAAGACCTTCGACAAACAATTGGCGAATATTGCGCCATGTTCTTCTTCTGACCTTGGTTATATAAACCAAGATAATGTTTTCTCTTCTGTCACACTCCACCCAAATTACGGTTTTGTTTGGGAGAGGGAGATTATAGATGAAGATAGCCACCCAAGAGGCTTTGTCAAGCCTACTGGTTGGGATGGACCTTAAATGGTTTGATGATTAAGCCCAGTACGTGGGATAGAATTACGGCTTATGTGGCCGAAAACAAAGAAAAAGCGGCTTTGGAAGCTGAATTAAATCAACAAATGGTTGCAGAAACCAGTGTAATCAGTGAAAAAGATTTGGTCGAAGACCAAAGGCTTGATTGTGTATATGATGATGAGCCTTTAGGTTTTGAAAAGGACCCAATGGGTTCGACCAAAAGAATACAGGCACAAGATCCCTTGGAAGAAATTGACTTGGGAGATGGCTCTGTGAAGAGATCAACATATATTAGTGCGAAGATCGACAAGGAATTCAGAGTGCAAACTGTCGAACTGTTGAAAGAATTCAGAGATTGCTTTGCTTGGGACTATAATGAAATGCCAGGGTTGAGTCGAGAAGTAGTGGAATTGAAGCTACCTATTCGACCAGAAAAGAAGCCAGTGAAGCAGACACCAAGAAGATTTACGCCAGAGATCTTGTCGAAGATTAAAACAGAAATTGAAAGGCTACTAAAGAGCAAGTTCATCAGAACTTCCAGGTATGTTGATTAGTTAGCTAATATACTCCTTGTTATTAAGAAAAATGGCACTCTTAGAGTTTGCATAGATTTTAGGGATTTAAATAATGCTACACCAAAAGACCAATACTCTATGCCTGTGGCAGAAATGCTAGTCGATTCAGCAGCAGGCTACGAATATTTAAGTATGCTTGATGGTTATTCTGGTTATAACCAAATTTTTATTGCTGAAGAAGACGTATCAAAAACAGCGTTTCGTTGCCCAGGGGCATTAGGTTTTTATGAATGGGCAGTTATGCCCTTTGGTCTCACAAATGCTGGTGCTACATACCAAAGAGCAATGAAATTTATGTTTCATGATTTTATAGAAAACTTTATGCAAGTGTACATAGATGACATTGTTGTTAAGTCTTCATCAGAAAATGGTCATTAGATCATCTTCGACAATCATTCGAAAGAATGAGAAAATATGGATTAGAAATGTATCCAATCAAATGTGCCTTTTGTGTTCGTGCATGTGATTTTTTAGGCTTTGTTGTGCACAAAAAAGGTATTGAAATCCATCAAAATAAGACGAAAGCTATTTTGGAAACGAAAGCTCTTTCGACAAAGAAAGAATTACAGTCATTGCTAGGAAAGATTAATTTCCTTAGAAGGTTTATTTCAAATCTAAGTGGCAAGGCTCAAATTTTCTCGCCATTACTTCGACTGAAGAAGGAAGATGTTTTCAGATGGGAACCAGAACATCAAAAAGCTTTCGACGAGATCAAGACATATTTGATGAAGCCTCCTATTTTGTTACCTCCTATTAGAAATAAAGCAATGAAATTGTATGTAGCAGCATCAGATATGTCAATAGGTAGTATGTTAGCACAAGAGGATGAAAATGGTGTCGAAAGAGCCATCTATTATCTTAGTAGAGTTTTAAATGATGCTGAAACTAGGTATCATCCAATAGAAAAATTGTGTTTATGTTTGTATTTTTCTTGTACAAAGTTACAGCAATATATAAAGCCTATTGATGTGTATGTTTACTCGCATTACGATATCATTAAACATATGCTGGCGAAACCAATATTACATAGTCGAATTGGTAAATGGGCTTTGGCTTTATCAGAATATTCATTAACTTATCAGCCTTTAAAGGCCACTAAAGGACAAATTGTTGCTGATTTTATTGTCGATCACTCATTAGTCGAAGCAACATTAAATTTAGTGGATATTCGTCCTTGGAAGTTATATTTCGACGGTTCTAGTCATAAAAATGGTTCTGGAATTGGAATTCTAATTGTTTCTCCAATGAAAATACCAACGAAATATAAGTTTAAAATTAAAGAACTTTGCTCCAATAATGAGGCTGAGTATGAAGCCTAAATAACAGGACTTGAGATCATGTTAGACTTTGGGGCAAAGAATGTCGAAATCCAAGGCGATTATGAACTAGTTGTGAAGCAATTAACAAAAGAACATAAATGTATTAAAGAAAATTTAATTACATATTTTGTTTTAATTACATATTCTGAACTATGGCAGTCCTCCACCCGCCAAATGCGCCAAACTCCTGCCCTTTCTCCCTTATTTTCTTTTATTTTTTGTGTTTAAGGTACATTTTCATGACAAATTACGTAAAATGTGACACTAGACAATGTGTTTTGGGGTATTTTAGGGTTCGAAAAAAATTTAATTGTTCAAATACACAAAGATTGTTCCTCGATAATCAATTTCGTTTTAAAAATAATAATTTTGTAACAAAATATGTAAAGAGTGACGCTAAGCAATGTGTTTTGGGGTTCTTTAAGATTCAGAAAAAATTTAGATGGTTAAGTACACGGTTTGTTTCTCAATAATTGATTTGGTCAAACCAAAAATTAATTTCGTGTTAAAATACGTAAAGTGCGACGCTAAGCAGTGTGTTTTGGAGTGCTTTCTATTTTTCTCCTTTCTCATGTTTTAAGTAGTGTATTTTGGGGTACATTAGGGTTCAAAAAAATTTAACTATTCAAATATACGAAGTTCTTTCCTCAATAACTAATTGGGTGAAAAAATAATTCATGACAAAACACGTAAAGCGTAATGCTAATTAGCAGTGTATTTTGAGATACTTTAGAGTCTGAAAAAAAATTAAGATGTTCAAATACATGAAGTTCGTTCCTCAATAACATGTTTGGTGAAAAAATAATAAATTTGTGACGGAATACGTAAAGTGCGATGCTAAACAATGTATTTTGGGGTACCTTAGGGTTCGGAAAAAATTTTAACTGTTCAAATACGCAAAGTTTGTCCCTCAATAACCGGTTTGGTGAAAAATAATAATTTTATGGTAAAATACGTACAGAAAAAATCTTAACTGTTCGAGATCGAGATCGAGAGAGAGAGAAATAAGGGCGTGGTTTTGTTCTTCTTGTTGTTGCTCTTGATGAATGAGATTAGGATTATGAGTGAAGAGCATCAATGAGATTTAGAATCTCTTTCTGTAAAGGAGTGTGGCTGCACCGCATAAACCCTAATCTAAATCTTAACTGTTCAAATAGTCAAATTTCGTTCCTCAATAACCGGTTTGGTGAAAAAGAAAGAAAATAATTTTGTGAGACTCACCCGTACAACTCACCCTTTTATTGATTCCACCACTTTAAAACATCAATTTCCTTTTATACTTCTCTTTTAAAATCTTTCATCTCAAATATTTTTTAAAAGCTAAGAATTTGAAATTCCCTCTTTACCTTAAAATGGTCCTATAACTTTTCCAAATTTGTCCCTGTGTACTTCAATAGTTGCACATGAGTCCCTATAAATTTTTTAAAATCTACAATTTTTTCCATATGAATTTCAGCTTTTGCATATCGATCCTTCTAAATTTCATATTTTGAAGATTAGTCCCTATAAATTTTTGAAATTTACAAACTGGTCCCTTAAATTTCACCCAATTTTTTTAAAAAAAACCTATAAAAATGGTCTAATTTTAAATAAACATGTACTCTATCCAAACAAAATTTTTTATAAGTAAAGTAAGTTCAATTGAAGCATTTGAATTACTTATAATTTTAAATTCTCTTGAAAATTTAAAGTGCTTCGTCCAAACACAGTCTTAAGTTTTCACCCTTTTTTTTTGTCTAAACTCTACTCCCTTTCGTAACAATATTCCGTGAATATAGGTATGCTAATATGTGTCCTTATGCAGGCTCGAACGAACGTCAGAAGAGCAACAAATTTCCCTGAAAAAAGTTTATTGGACCGAATGTATTGTATACTATACAATACAATAGAATACAATGACTCATGGAAGCTTGTTTGAGACCCATCTGTGCAATGTATCAAAAGCATCATGCAATGTGATATATATTGATGTATGACTCTGACTACACTCAGAAACTGAGACATACACAAATACACAGAGTGAGAGAGAATGGATTTCAGTGAGTTGAAAAACACAATTGAGGAGTTGGAACTTGTAGATGGTCATGCCCATAACTTAGTTGCAATTGATTCCAGCTTTGCTTTTATCCATGCCTTTTCTCTAGCCCATGGTGATGCTCTTGCTTCAACACAACACTCTCAATCCTTCAAGGTAACTAACTGCTTTGTGAATTCAGTATAATAGTAGCATGTGTGTATTATTAGTTTCCGGTGCCTCTTAACCCTTGATTTCTTGATGTCAGAGAAATCTAAGAGATGTAGCTGCATTGTATGAATGCGAGTCATCTTTGGAAGCTGTTGAAGAATACCGAAGAGTCTCTGGATTAGAATGTATCAGCTCAACATGTTTCAAAGCTGCAAGAATCTCTACTGTAGTTTTTGATGATGGCATAGAGTTAGACAAAAAGCTTGATACAGATTGGCACAAGACTTTTACACCTCGTATTGGTAGACTCGTAAGGGTTGAAAGGCTAGCCGAGAAAATCCTTAATGAAGTGAGATACCTATACACATTCACCTCTATTTTCAAATGGTTAATTGTGATGTTTAGGTTATCTTATATGTACATTTAATGCTTCCTGAAGGGTTTGCCAGATGGATCTTCTTGGATCCTGGATTCATTCACTAGTGCATTTCTCTCCAAGTTGGAATCATATCCTTTTTATGTTTCTCTCTCTCTCTCTCTCTCTCTCTCTAAATACACACACACAAAATTGTTGAATGTTTTAGTTGGATTCCTTAACTATACTGTTACAGTTGCTGGTGAGGTGGTTGGCTTGAAAAGTGTGGCCGCATACTACACTGGATTAGAAATCAATATTAATGTGACTAAAGAGGATGCTGAGGAGGGTCTGAAACAGGTGTTAGCCGGTGAGTAGAGATTACAAATTGGTTTTACTATGATCTGTTTCATTTCAGGGTATTATTATGTATTCATACTCATCATTTATACTTCAGTTTGGAAGCCTGTCTTGTTAGCAAACAAAAATCTGGTTGACTATGTCTTCTTGAAAAGTTTGGAATTTGCTCAATCCCATGACTTGCCAATGCAGATACACACAGGGTAATGGATTTTTAAATTCTTTGATACTGTTATACATGTATTGATTTCTAAATATTTTTGGGTGAATTTATTTACCATTAAAGCTGCAGTTTTTCTTTACTATTTAATGCTATCAAGAGATGGATCAGTACTAAAATTTTCTTTGTATTAATAGATTTGGTGATAGAGGTTTGAATTTGAGACTGTCCAATCCTCTTTATCTCTACAATGTTCTTGAGGACAAGAGATTTGCAAAGTGTAGGGTTGTTCTTTTACATACATCATATCCATTCTCAAAGGAAGCATCATATCTGGCATCTGTGTACTCCCAGGCAAACATTTCATAACTCAGTGACTTGTATTGTTATATTTGAATTTGAATTATATGTTGATTGGCAAGTAACTCAATCTTCTCCTACAGGTTTATCTTGATTTTGGGTTGGCAATTCCAAAGCTAAGTGTACATGGGATGATTTCTTCAGTGAAAGAACTTCTAGAGCAGGCTCCCTTAAATAAGGTGACAAGATAAGCAGTTTGAAAAATCCTTCACTGGGAATAGAAACTTTCAAATAGTTTACTAGTATACTAAAACAAATGAAGTTTTTGTTTTCTAAAGGTGTTATATCTTCTATATTAGAACTTATAACTAGATTCTGAGTAACCAAAGGAAAGATATACATTGTGAGAGAAGGACTTTTTTTATATAGTTTTGACCATGGCATTTAATGTCTACTAAGAGTAGTAAACTTTGCATTGCAGGTGATGTTCAGTACTGATGCGTATGCGTTTCCTGAACTCTTCTACTTAGGTTGGTTAACAACATTAATTTTGGCACCTAAATTTGAAGATTATATTGAAGTGCTTTCTACTTCTTCCACTTAATTTGTTTTAAAATTTTCCAGTTCTGTGAAAATTATGAGATTTGCTTTCACAGGTGCAAAGAATGCTCGTGAAGTTGTTTTCTCAGTTCTACGCGATTCATGCATCGATGGTGATCTCTTAATTCCTGAGGCAGTCGAAGCCGCAAAAGACCTCTTTGCACGAAATTCACTCAATTTCTATAAGTTTACCAACTAACAATGCTGTTAGTTCACATTATAATTTATAACTATTAAAATTTCACATGTAGGTGGTTACTATCAGTTATCTAGTCAATGTTGTTTTTCTATTATAAAATGTTTCTATTTTTTGTTATTGCCTTGAGTTTCCCTCAAGCTTGTTTCTGCTGTTTCATTATTCATATATATCTTTTGTAGCTTTAAATAGGATTTTGTCACTACAATTTAGAATTTTCCATGACTTGTTGGAAGAAGATGATGAGCAAGAGATATGTTTTTTCCATATGGTGGGTGTTATTAATTTTCTCCTTTGTTAAAGGAGGGTCTAATAGATTTAATGATTTTGGAACTAACTATATCAATGCTAAAACTACAATCCAATAACTCTTCATTTGAAAATTACTATTCCATCCTCAAAGTTGGAGATCATTTCTTGTGTTCTTTTAAATGAATACAACCTATGAAGCCCCGATACTTCAAAAATGGAGACGTACCCGTGTCGGATACGTATCCGATACCGACACGCACCCGATACTTCCTGATACGTACCCAAAGAGTATCAAATAATTTTTTAATTCTTTTTAAAAAATATTTGACTCGATACTTTTCAGATACATCTTTGATACTTCTTACCAACTAAGGATACTTCTCAGATACTTTTTCGATACCTCTTACTAATTAACTAAGCACATGATTGTCACTCATATATGATACACTTTAATACCTCAATAACTAAAAGACAAAATTATATGTTTTTTCGTAATACAATAATAGAAGAAATAATACATTGTGATATGAGTGAGATAAATATACGTAACTATCTCTACTTGATAAGATCACAAGTATTTATTTCTACAATGTGATGAATATATATTGACTAATGATATGCTTATGTTTTATTGAGCAACTACGTACTAATATGAATATCTTAGTCTATAAAAAGTCATCTATTTCTGCCACTGATTATTCGTATTATATGATTTCGGGTGGCCTCAGTTACTTGTCCACCCTTACTTTTTATGACTAGTCACTCATACATAGGTGTGTCGGTTGTCCTCTTCCTTTTATCCATATATTTTTTTGTGTGATTTTTTTATCTATTTGGGCTGGTTTTTTTTCATATCCATAAAATGCAATATTTCAGTTTTTCATCTTTGTTTTTTTCTATTTGTGTTTCTATTCTATTTTATTTTTTCTGTTATTTTTTTTATATTTAAATTTTAATTTAAATTTTTATTAAAGTATCCCAGCTGTGTCGTATCTTGATTTTCAAAATTTTCCCGTATCCCCGTATCCGTATCGTGTCGTATCCCATATCGTATCCGGTATCCGGGCTTCATAGAATACAACTAAAATTTGCTCAATAAGTGGACCTAATCCAAATTTTAAGTGGTTTCAAAGTCTATGTTAGATGTGTTAATAGGTCACCTATAAATGGTCAATTCTTCTACAAACTTCACCGACACAGACACACAAAAAAAGAGTATAATGTGATGTGCAATTGGACATGCTTTTATTCGACAAGAAGTCGGGGAGATAAGAAATGGGAAAAGAAGAGTTGATAAAAAAATAGAGAAAGGGGTAGAGCCCTTGCCTTGCTAGTAGTCGTAGTCACCTTAACCCTACAAAACAGCTTCTTTGTCGTGGGCGGCCACTGGGTGGGCCGTGGTTGCCTCCATTCACATATTGGATCCCGCTCTATCTCGTGCACCCCCAGTGGCGGACTCAGGACCCCGGGGTCAGGGGTGTCAAATTTTTTAAGACCAGTGTTAAATGGGTGCAAAACTTGGTCTACTAGTGCAATTTAAAATTTTTAAGGGGTTCAAAATTAAAATTTCAGGGGATTTGGGCTATTTATATAGGGTGGTAAGTGCAATTTTTTTTCTAGGGGGTTCAGTTACAATTTAAAAAAAAAAATTTGGCATGCCCCTGCAAATTTTTTTTTTGTTAAAAGCCCTTGCAAAATGACATATTTTGTTATAAGCTCTTCTATGACTAAAATGTTAGCCTATAACATGGAATGCTATGATTGCTGGATATGTTGAGAATGGCTTATAACAAAATATTTCATTTTTCAATGACTTTTAACAAAAAAAAAATTTTTGCAGGGGCTTAAACCAAAACACCCTATATTTACAGGGGCCTAAAACATATTTAAGCCTAAAATAAATCTAGTTTACCTTCTAAGACATGGATGTTGTTATTTTCACCTCT
Organism: Astragalus membranaceus; assembly: GCA_039519185.1. Taxonomy (NCBI): domain Eukaryota; kingdom Viridiplantae; phylum Streptophyta; class Magnoliopsida; order Fabales; family Fabaceae; genus Astragalus; species Astragalus membranaceus. The sequence goes on along the minus strand of CM076847.1, from coordinate 90,898,779 downwards.
GTTTTTCTAATACACCCATCTCTCTTTTATTTGAGAATATCCTTGTCTAGAATACCTGCCCCACCATTTATTTTCTTCCTAAATGTATCTCTATCTTCCTCCTCCAGAGCTCCACCCTCTACCACTCAAATATCTTCTTCTTTCTTCATCTCTCATTGTCGTTCTAAGTCTTCGGCCCCACGTTAAATTTTTCAAAATCAATTTTAACTTATCTATCCAAACTAAAAGAATTGATAAAAATAACTTTTTTGTGTATTTATCCAAACAAAAAGCACATACATTTAATTCATTTTTAACTAAAATCAATTCTACAAAATTAATTTTTGTAAATGCAAAATCAAACACACGCTAAATTGACGTTGAATTTGGTAGCATAAACTTGTTGTTGTTGGTATTATTACTATATTATTATTATTATTATTATTATTATTTATTATTATTATGACTAAAAATGATATTCGTTAATTTAAATTAATAGATATTATATCGATTATAATACAAATCCAGCATTCCTAACAACACAAGATGAATTTGCGAACAAACTCACAACACCAAGTTAATAGCATAAATCAGCAAAATGCCTACAAATGTGCCAACATAAAAGTCGAAAGAATACCCTATGCCTCTGGATCTGTAACTTTGAGGCCCTAGTCATTGGTTGAATCTGCAATTGGTCAAAGTTGATTTGCTGATGTGAACCAAACGAACACCGCAACAAGATGGGGAATCAAATACGCCGCACCAAGACGACGAACAACAATAGCCCCCCACTCAGACGACGAAGTCAAGAAAAATACGCAATAGAAGTTAGATCTATGTAGTAATCACTTATTTAGATAAAAAAAGACAGCAAAAAACAATCTAGATAGATGATTCTAGACTAAAAATTGATCTAAAATCACCCTCTTTGGTGGGTGAGCAAGAAACAAGAGAAGACGACTAGGTGTACAAATAGCGAAGGATGAGTGCTTATTACTATTATTGAAACTAATGAAATAGAACAATTTCCTTTTCCCAAAACTAATTTAAATAAGTGGAAAAATAGATCTTAGTTTTGCCAGAAACAGAGGAAACCGAAGTGAAAGAATTCATCATTTTCATTCAATTTGATAATTCATCTGTACAATTTCTGTATATACAAGTGTCAGTTAGCTAGCTATGGAACCGTAAACTAACCTAAGGAGTTAATCCTAACTACTGTAGCTAACAAAAGCTAACTATAATTAAATTTACAATACAATAGTTAACATGCCCCTCAAGTTGGACTATGTATGTTGCAAAGTCCTAACTTGGAAATAAATGAATGGAAATAAGTAGCATGAAGAGGCTTTGTAAATACATATGCAAGCTGGGCCCCTGATGGAACTGGGAGGAGATGCACTACCCCTTTTTGAATCTTCTCACGCACCACATGGCAATCAATTTCGATATGCATCGTGCGCTCGTGAAATGTAGGGTTATGTGCAAGGTAGATAGTTGATTTGTTGTCACAATAAATGGTTGATGCATTGCTTTGAGGAAGCTGCAAGTCTTTGAGCAAATAATGCAGCCATTGTACCTTGCAAACAAGACTTTCCAAGGCCCTGTATTCGGCCTCTAAAGATGACCGTGACACTGTGTTCTGTTTCTTTGACTTCCAAGAGACAAGGGCAGAACCTACAAACACACAGTATCCTGTTACAGAGCGCCTGGTATCACTGCAACATGCCCAATCGGAATCTGCAAATCCTGAGATGTTTAACTGATTAGATGCAGGGAAGAATAGACCCTGTGAAGGTGCAGATTTGAGATACCGAAGTACACGAGTTGCAACTTGGAAGTGTGAATCTGAAGGCTTAGCAACAAACTGGCTTAGCTGCTGTACAGGAAAGGCAATGTCTGGACGAGTGTTGGTAAGATAAAGCAAGCGAGTAATTAAACGTCTATATGCAAATTGATCTGAATATGGAGCCCCCCCATCGCTGCTTAGCTTCGCAGAGGGATCAGCAGGTGTAGAAGAGGGCTTAGCAGCAAGCACCCACTGTCTTCAAGTAGTTCCAAGGTGTATTTTCGTTGATTAAGAACAATGCCCTTCTTGGAACATGCCACTTCCAAGCCTAAAAAGAATCTAAGAGCACCAAGATCTTTGATGCGAAATTGAGCGTCTAGCACTTGTTTCACAGCAGTGATTTTAACCATGTTGTTACCTGCTAGAACAAGGTCATCAACATACACTAGTAGGGCAGTAATGGAGGGTGGTGAAGACTTAACAACAAACAAGGAGTGATTAGCCTCTGACTGTGTATACCCCAAGGAGATAAGTGTAGTTGTTAATTTGTGATTCCATTGACGACTAGCTTGCTTCAAACCATATAGTGATTTGTTTAGTTTACACACCCTGGTAGTAGAATCAGAATTTGAAAGTATCAAACCAGGAGGGACTGTCATGTATACCTCTTCACTCAAATCTCCATGTAAGAACGCATTGTTAACATCCAATTGCTCAAGAAACCAGTTTTTGGATGCGGCAATAGCTAAAAGAGTTCTGACTGTGGTGATCTTCACAATAGGGCTGAAAGTTTCAAAATAATCAACTCCTTCTAATTGATTGTACCCCTTGGCAACAAGTCTGGCCTTGTGTCTTTCAAGAGTGCCATCAGCCCTATATTTTGTTTTATACACCTATTTGCAACCAATGGGTGTTTTGCCTGTAGGGAGATCAACAAGGGACCAAGTGTTGTTTAAGGCAAGGGCATCAAGCTCAGCTTGCATAGCCTTTTGCCAACATTGGTGTAAATATACTTGGGAAAAGGTGATGGGGTCAGCAGTAGAGAAAACATTGAAGCAAAAGGTTTTATAAGGCAATGAACAATTGTCATAGGAAATTACTGAGGATAAAGGATATGGGGTGGAATTACCTTGCGAATGATTGGCCCAAGTGGAGAAGCTACAATGATAGTCCTGCAAATAACTGGGTTTGTGAGTAATTCTAGTTGAATGCCTGGTGGGTGAAGTAGGATTAGTAGTTGTTGTGAGGTCTAAGGTGGAACTATCAGAGGAAAGAGATAATGGTTCAGGGCTGTTGGTTGGTTCAGTGTCTAATGATGGTATTGGTGAACTGGCAGAAGTTGTGGATGAGGGTTCAGGGATGGAAAGTGTAGGTTCAGCTATAGGTTCAGCTGGTTGATCTAGGACAGATGGCATTATAGTATCAAGTGCATGATTTGGAAGTGATTCATGTGAAGGAGTGAGTTTTTGAGTTGGGGAGGCAGGGGATTCATGAAAGGGAAAATGATCTTCATAAAAAATGACATTCCTAGATTGGATGAGCTGATGTGAAGTGAGATCATAAAGGATATATCCCTTGAGACCTTCTTTGAATCCCAAGAAGACAGTTTTTCGAGCCCTTGGGTCAAATTTTGTTCTATTTGCAGTTAAGGTGGAAGCATAGGCAAGGCAACCAAAAATTTTAAAGTGTGTGGGGGAAGGTGGTTGGTTGTGAAGCATTTGAAATGGAGTTTTATTGTGTAGGATGGGTGTGGGAATACGGTTTATCAAGTGGACAGATTGTTGTACTGCAAAATTCCACAATTTGTGAGGTGGTTTGGCTTGGAAATGAAGGGCTCGGGCTACATTGAGAATGTGTTGGTATTTTCGTTCAACAAGGCCATTTTGTTGGGGAGTTTCTACACAAGTTCTTTGGTGAATTATGCCTTTACTAGAGTAGAAATCATGCATAAGGAATTCTACACCATTATCACTTCTGAGACATTTTAGTTTTGTGTTGAATTGTGTTTCTATGTAGGCAACAAAGGAGGTAAGATGTGAACGTGTTTCAGATTTGTTTTTCATAAGGATAAGCCAAGTGTATCTACTGTAATCATCAACTAGTGTAAGGAAGTATTTGTCGACAAGCATGGAAGTATGAGAATAAGGATCCCAAATATCAGCATGTAACAATTCAAAACAGTGTGTAGATTTTGAAACGCTAAGTGGAAAAGATAGTTTTCTTTGTTTGGCAAAGTGACATATATCACATGGAAATTTGTTATTATCAAACTGTATAAAAGGAAATTGTGTAGAAATACATTCATGCCTATCATGAGAAATGTGTCCTAGTCTCATGTGCCAAAGTCTAGATGTGTCTACATCAGTGTTATTGGACTTACAAGGTGTAGTGGATTGAAGGACAGCATTACAAACAGAATCTAAAGCACTAACATACCCAGTTATTTGTGTGGTAAACTTATAAAGCTTGTTCTCCAGCTTTGCTGATCCAATCGTCTGCTTGGTATGGTCCTGGAAAAGAAAACAACCATCGTCACTGAAAAACATAGATATTTTGCTGCTAATGGCAAGTTCTGGCACAGACATGCAGATTAGAACCAAAATTTTCAACATAAAGAACATTGTATAAAACTATGTCTTTGGAAATATGGATTGTTCCTATATGTGTGGCAATGGCAGTGGTGTGATTAGGACAGTTGATTCAAGTATGTTTAATTGGTCTGTAACTGGTAAAAAGGTTGAAGTAAGAAATAATATGATCTGTTGCCCCTGTATCAACTATCCAAAGTGTAACATCCGCAAAATAACTAGTAGAATTATTTGGGTGCTAACCCAATTAAACCAATTTAGTACTTAACTGGTAAATTTATCGAGTGCTAAAATTATTTAATTATTGTCAGCGGATCGTTAACCGGATAATACGGACCAAGGAAGTTTTGGAATCGAAATAGGAGATTTCGATCAATATGGTAATTGGACCACGTTACTAAATATATATTAAATATATGTATGTGTAACCGTGTGTGTGTGTGTTAAAAAGAAAGGAAAGAATTAAATTAAGAAAGAAAGGAAAGAAAAGGGAGGCGAGAAATAGAGAAGGAAAAGAAGGAAAGGAGAGAAAAGAGAAAGAAAGGGGGAGGAGGAAGAAGAGGAAAAAGGGAAGGTCTCGGTTCGTCAAAACGACTTCCTTCCAACACGAAAAATGTTCGGCGTTCCTTCCTCTTCGTTTTGGTACCAAAATCTTCATCATCAACTCACTCTCCTCAAATCCACCATTTTCGAAATTTGGAGAAAAGTGGAGGTTTTGTTGTTCAAGCTCAAAGGGAAGCTTTGGATGGTGTTTGGGAGCGAGCTCAAGGTGGATAGCGCAAATATTGAAGTCCGATTTGGAGTTTGTGAAGAATCAAGGGGTTAGGGAGCAAATTGGGGTTTTGTGAATAGTGACTTGAGGTTGAAGAAGATGATGAATAGTGTTCATGAAGAATTTCGGGAAATCGGTATTTCGGTCAAAAAGCGGTTTCGTGATCGAGTGGGAAGCTTTGGAAGCGGATTGGGTGTCGCCGGAGCGGGGAATGTTCGTGTGGTTACTCGGTGATTTCGGCTCGATCGTGGATCACGCGTCAAAGGTGAGTTCTACTCGTGTTTAGGATTTTATGTTTCGAATTAATTAATTAACTGTTTTACCGCTTTCGCTGGACTGGAATATTTCTGGATATTGTCTGTTTCGGATTAGAAATCGATCGGAGCGAGTCTCGAGTTGTGTCGCGTTGAAATGGAATTTTCGGTGATTTGATTTCGAAAGATTTTGACTTAAAAACCGTTAATTGGGAAATATGTCGCGTTTTGATAAAATCCGTTTTGAATGAGTTTTGATTGACTTGAATGATTGTGTGACTTTGATTGGAACTGTTTTTATGGTTGTCAAATCTGTTTTTAATCGGAACGAGAATCGGAATTAAGCGGAATCGCGATTTTCGGGCGAAACCGCCAAATTCTGCCCTTGACAGACCCCCTGCTGTCAACCCACGCGCCACTTGCGCGCGGCGCGCCACTCGCGCGCCATTGGGCAGAACAATCTGTATGTTCGCGCGCCAGTTGACAGATTTTCAGCAACCGAACACTGTTCTTCGTTTCGCAATAACTTTTGATCCGGGAACCCGATTGAGGTGTTCTCAGGGGCGTCGGAAAGCTTATTCAAAGATCTATCTATTTATATAAATTAAATGGCATAATGGACTATCTTTGAAGTTGTAAACTATTTCAAAAAACCGAATAATAGTACTCGTGTGCGAACATATGTTTTATTAATAATAAAGCGGACTATGAGTCCTACGTAATACGGTATAACTGACGCGGGACGATTATTATTTATTGTCTAAACCGGGCTACGATTCACGATATATATATTATATCGACTATGGGAAACGGCCCGATGCGGGTATTATGTTCGACTAACGGTCACATGTAGATGGACTAAATGTTCATTGAGTATAGGTGGACTAACAGGTCATCGAGTGTAGATATATTTAATATATATTTACGTGGTATGGGTGACGACCCATGTTGACATACTAGGAGGGGCAGTCATGATCCCCTACCCTAGGCTCTGAGGCCAATAGCGGAACTGTTATTGGATAGGGGTTCGCCGGGATTAGTCTTGGGGCAGTCGGCGGTGTGTCAAAGAGTATTGAGTAACGTTCACCGGGATTAGTCTTGGGGAAGTCGGTGGTACGTTACTGTTGTTGAGTAGTGTGGTTCACCGGGATTAGTCTTGGGGCAGTCGGTGACGCACTGAGTTATAGCAGATCCGCCGGGATTAGTCTCGGGGCAGTCGGTGGAATGCTATGTGTAATATAATGCGGTTCATCGGGATTAGTCTCGGGGCAGTCGATGACGCATTGAATTATAAATGAATTTCATAAAAGGACCGAGAGCGTTAGTAGGGGTCTCGGTAGAACTCACTGAGATTGTATCTCATTGTTTAAATGTTGTTGTTTTACAGAGAAACAGGGGAAAGAGGAGATCCAGGAAGCATGAGTAGGCTGTACTTGGAGGGTTGCTGAAGACTTGGCTGTTATGCTTAAGTTATGTTTCCCCTTGTTAGTTATGTATCACAACATTATGGCTTTAGCTGTTGTAAAAGTTATGTATTTATTTCCGCTTTCTTGTTTGATATTGAACACTGTATTTCACTGATGGTTTATGGTCTTAGTTATGCTTAAGACTGTTCTGTGGTTATTCAGTGAAAATTTTATAGTGATGTTCAGTATTTAAACAGGAAATATATCTCTGATGTTTTAGGAATGGTACACTTGGGTATTTTTACTCGATAAAAATACCGGGGTGTTACAGTTGGTATCAGAGCAGTTCGACCTAGTCGGACTTAGCTTAGGGTTGAGTCGATTCCTTGCTAGTCCTTTTTGTAATTACACTTGTGATGCTAAGAGACATTGAGCCTGATCAACTTAATACTTAGTGCATCATAAGCGGAATTATGACTGGATGATCAAGATGCAATCCTTGACCACAATCGGAATCTTCAACCGGTGCATCCTCAGGAAAGGTGACATGACGGTGGGAGAATACACCGCTAAGTTTGAGAAGTTGTCTCAGTTTTACCAAGTGGTAAAGTAAGCTTCGGATGACGAACGGAGAATGCAGAAGTATAAGACGGACATAAGTGTTTTTGTGATTTATGGTCTCAGTTCTTATACTGCTACCAATAATGTTGCGTTGGTGCAATCATCCTATGTCGCCAAGGATGATCTCATAGGAAGTATGGGAAAGGAAAGAAGGTAGTTGAAATTATCAACTCCGAATGCAAAGTCCTAAGATAATTTCATCAAAGGAAAAGCAGATGCAATTCATTCATTCTTCAAAGGTCAGAAGATGTTCTAACTGTGGAGAGCCTCACAACGGTGATTGCAAGCAAAGATCTAATCGGTGCTACTATAGAAATGTAGAGGGTCACTATGGTAAAGAGTGCCCGTAAGGGAAAGTTCCAAGGAGTCACAAGCAGCTCCAAGGTAAGGACGAGTCAACACTTTGAATGCTTAGACAGTTACAACTGCATACGAGTTACTGAGGGGTATGGAATCAGTTTTCAATAACTCCTTCAGTATATTATACGATTCGGGTGCAACCCATTGTTTTATAGCACAAACATGTGTAGGTCGGTTGGGATTAGCAATGTCTCCGCTATTCGAGCCGATAACTATTTTAACTGCTGCTAAGGGTCGTGTCCAGACCTAATCTTTGTATAGGATTGTCTACTTGTCATAGGAGGCAGAGATTTCGTTGTAGAATTTATTGTTTGCCTATGAGAAGTGTGGACACCATTTTGGGTATGAATTGGATGACTGCAAATCATGTTGCAATCGATTGTGTTAATCAACTATCAGCTTCGCTTCAGGAACAGTTGAATTGTCTAGGACAAATTCTGAAGCGGTTACCCAGTTCACCTTAGACGGTCAATCTTCATTCCAAGATGCGGAAGCACATGTTAGTATGTTATCTGCATCCACTGGAACTAGTTTGGATTTGGCGAACGTTCAGGTCGTGAATGACTTTATGGATGTCTTCACAATGAAGTTTCTTCTGAACCTCCAGAGCGAGAAGTAGAGTTTACTGTAGAATTGATTCCTGGCACGGGATCAATATCTATGGTTTCTTATTGAAGGTTTCTTGAGAATTAAAGGAAATGGAGTCTCGACTTGAAGGGTCGGTGTTAAAGAATTTATTCGACTGAGTGCTGTTCTAGGGAGTACTCTGGTGTGATTAGTCAAAAGGAGATATATAGTAGCATGAGATTGTACATCGGTTATCGACAACTCAACAAAGTGACGATCAGGAATAAATATCCCTTACCAAGGATAGACGATTTGCTTGAGCAATTAGAGGTGCTGCAGTGTTTTCTAAAAATTGATCTGAGGTCAGGATATCATCAAATAAAAGTTAGAGCCTTAGACATTCCGAAGACAGCCTTCCGTACTAGGTATGGACATTATGTGTTTGTAGTGATGCCCTTCGGTTTGACTAATGCTCCAGCGGTATTCATGGATTACCTGAACCGAGTTTTCCTCAATTACCTAGATCAATTTGTAGTCGTTTTCATTGATGATATCTTGGTGTACTAGAAGACCATTGAGGAGCATGTCCAACATCTCCGCATTGTTCTGAAAGTACTCCGAGAAAAGAAGTTGTACGTAAAACGTTCGAAGTGTGATTTTTGGATGTCGGAGGTAAAGTCTTTGGGACATGTGATTTCCCAAGTCGGGAGTTTCTATAGATCTCAGCAAGAAGGAAGCGGTGTTGAATGGGAGTGACCAACGTCAGTCGCCGAAATCATAAGTTTTCTAAGTCTAGCCGGTTACTACAGGAAGTTTATCGAAGGATTCTCACTATTGGTTCTTCCACCTACTCGGTTAACTCGAAAGGGTCAACCGCTTACGTGTGATGTCGATTGTGAAGAATGTTTTCAAGAGTTGAAGGTTCAGTTGACTTCTGCTCCAACCCATATTCTTCCAGATTCGTATTTGGAATTCCAAATTTACGGCGATGTTTCTGGAAAGGGTTGGGGTGTGTTCTCATGCAGAATCATCAAGTGGTAGCTTATGCGTCCAGACAATTAAGGTCTCATGAGAAGGTTTATCCGACTCATGAATATGAGTTGGCAGCTATTGTGTATGCACTGAAGATTTGGAGACGTTACCTGTATGGGTCTCGTTTCGATGTCTTTAGTGATCACAATAGTTTAAAGGTATCTGTTTGATCAGAAAGAACTGAATAGCAGGCAGAGAAGTGTGTTGAGTTTCTGGAGGATTATAAATTAGTGTTGATGTAGCATTCAAAAGAGGCCAGTGTTGTAACTGATGCACTGAGTAGGAAGTCCATCCACATGGCCGAGTTTATTGATGCATGAGATGGAATTATCGGAGTCCTTCAGAGACCTAAATCTGAATTCAAGATCATGGAGGAACCGGTTAGTGTTGAGCCATATGAGGATCTCTAGTTCCCTAAGGGATTTTATACGCTTAGCACAGGAAGTTGATGTGAAGCTACAATCACAAAAGGTATTTCCAGATTTTACCATGGATAGTGATGGAGTCAGTTGTTTCAACGGTGGAATCGGTGTGCCCGATGATGAGATCAATAAAAGGCAAGTGTTAGAGGAAGCACACCGAAGTTAATATTCTGTTCCAAGATGTACAGAAATGTAAAGCAGATGTATGAGTGGCAAGGTATTAGTTTGTTAATCTCTTCCTTGCGAAGGTTAACAATGAGATTGTAATAAGTGATTTCGTTTGACAAGTCAAACGTGAATACGAATATGTAAGTGAAGTAACTGCTGATTGCTTTCACGTTGCGAATAGCCATCAAAGGATTAATTGATGGATCTGCTGCAAGGGGCTGAAATTTCCAAAGTGAAGCTTGGCGTGCGGTGTAATAGTTTTGAAAAATCGTTTTTGTGAAAACCCGCATGCTAAAGTTAATTTTGGGAACGAATTAAGAGGCTAATAGGATATGATTGAGAAGGAAAATCCTAGGAGGATTGCTTAGGTTGAGGGGAAGCTCTCAACGCTATTGACTAATTCGGAAAGGAGCTCTAAGTTCTGTTTGATAGTGGTTTGGACAACAACTGAGGTGATTTTCATTACGTTCAATTTATTTGATGTCCCCGTGGTTTATTTCTACGTTTAAGGTCAGAGCTTTTGATGAAACCCAAATCTCATCTTTTTGAAAAAGTTTTACCTCGAAGACTTGGAAGCGAGTCAAGAAGTTTCACAAGTGACTTTTTCGTCACATTGTCGGTATGTACGAGAACCGTTAAGGATATTAGAAGATTTGTTGAGAAAGTGTTTACACCTTTCGAGGAAATCGTGTTTGTTTTTACATCTACCGAGGAGTACTTTGATTTGGATTAATCAAGTTGGGGAGCAAGTGAGGAATGAAGCTTCGGAAGTGTTTTCGAACGCGGTGCCGAGCCTATGTAGGCGAAAAAGGAGTTTCTCGTGCTGATTCGTAACCAGAGAGTTCGTATCAAGGTAGTAGGGGATCATACTTGGAGATTGATGTGCCCACTAGGGAAGAGTTCCTACGCTCATTTCGTTAGTTCGAGATTGTTTTTCAGCAACTAAGGACCTTTCTGAGAATGTCGATTCTCGATTAGTCAGATGAAAGACTTGACGAAATTTTGAGGACAAAATTCTTTTAAGTTGGGGAGAATGTAACATCCGCAAAATAACTAGTAGAATTATTTGGGTGCTAACCCAATTAAACCAATTTAGTACTTAACTAGTAAATTTATCGAGTGCTAAAATTATTTAATTATTGTCAGCGGATCGTTAACCGGATAATACGGACAAGGAAGTTTTGGAATCGAAATAGGAGATTTCGATCAATATGGTAATTGGACCACGTTACTAAATATATATTAAATATATGTATGTGTAACCGTGTGTGTGTGTGTTAAAAAGAAAGGAAAGAATTAAATTAAGAAAGAAAGGAAAGAAAAGGGAGGCGAGAAACAGAGACGGAAAAGAAGGAAAGGAGAGAAAAGAGAAAGAAAGGGGGAGGAGGAAGAAGAGGAAAAAGGGAAGGTCTCGGTTCGTCAAAACGACTTCCTTCCAACACGAAAAATGTTCGGCGTTCCTTCCTCTTCGTTTTGGTACCAAAATCTTCATCATCAACTCACTCTCCTCAAATCCACCATTTTCGAAATTTGGAGAAAAGTGGAGGTTTTGTTGTTCAAGCTCAAAGGGAAGCTTTGGATGGTGTTTGGGAGCGAGCTCAAGGTGGATAGCGCAAATATTGAATTCCGATTTGGAGTTTGTGAAGAATCAAGGGGTTAGGGAGCAAATTGGGGTTTTGTGAATAGTGACTTGAGGTTGAAGAAGATGATGAATAGTGTTCATGAAGAATTTCGGGAAATCGGTATTTCGGTCAAAAAGCGGTTTCGTGATCGAGTGGGAAGCTTTGGAAGCGGATTGGGTGTCGCCGGAGCGGGGAATGTTCGTGTGGTTACTCGGTGATTTCGGCTCGATCGTGGATCACGCGTCAATGATGTGTTCTACTCACGTTTAGGATTTTATGTTTCGAATTAATTAATTAACTGTTTTACCGCTTTCGCTGGACTGGAATATTTCTGGATATTGTCTGTTTCGGATTAGAAATCGATCGGAGCGAGTCTCGAGTTGTGTCGCGTTGAAATGGAATTTTCGGTGATTTGATTTCGAAAGATTTTGACTTAAAAACCGTTAATTGGGAAATATGTCGCGTTTTGATAAAATCCGTTTTGAATGAGTTTTGATTGACTTGAATGATTGTGTGACTTTGATTGGAACTGTTTTTATGGTTGTCAAATCTGTTTTTAATCGGAACGAGAATCGGAATTAAGCGGAATCGCGATTTTCAGGCGAAACCGCCAAATTCTGCCCTTGACAGACCCCCTGCTGTCAACCCACGCGCCACTCGCGCGCGGCGCGCCACTCGCGCGCCATTGGGCAGAACAATCTGTCTGTTCGCGCGCCACTTGCGCGCGGCGCGCCACTCGCGCGCCAGTTGACAGATTTTCAGCAACCGAACACTGTTCTTCGTTTCGCAATAACTTTTGATCCGGGAACCCGATTAAGGTGTTCTCAGGGGCGTCGGAAAGCTTATTCAAAGATCTATCTATTTATATAAATTAAATGGCATAATGGACTGTCTTTGAAGTTGTAAACTATTTCGAAAAACCGAATAATAGTACTCGTGTGCGAACATATGTTTTATTAATAATAAAGCGGACTATGAGTCCTACGTAATACGGTATAACTGACGCGGGACGATTATTATTTATTGTCTAAACCGGGCTACGATTCACGATATATATATTATATCGACTATGGGAAACGACCCGATGCGGGTATTATGTTCGACTAACGGTCACATGTAGATGGACTAAATGTTCATTGAGTATAGGTGGACTAACAGGTCATCGAGTGTAGATATATTTAATATATATTTACGTGGTATGGGTGACGACCCATGTTGACATACTAGGAGGGGAAGTCATGATCCCCTACCCTAGGCTCTGAGGCCAATAGCGGAACTGTTATTGGATAGGGGTTCGCCGGGATTAGTCTTGGGGCAGTCGGCGGTGTGTCAAAGAGTATTGAGTAACGTTCACCGGGATTAGTCTTGGGGAAGTCGGTGGTACGTTACTGTTGTTGAGTAGTGTGGTTCACCGGGATTAGTCTTGGGGCAGTCGGTGACGCACTGAGTTATAGCAGATCCGCCGGGATTAGTCTCGGGGCAGTCGGTGGAATGCTATGTGTAATATAATGCGGTTCATCGGGATTAGTCTCGGGGCAGTCGATGACGCATTGAATTATAAATGAATTTCATAAAAGGGCCGAGAGCGTTAGTAGGGGTCTCGGTAGAACTCACTGAGATTGTATCTCATTGTTTAAATGTTGTTGTTTTACAGAGAAACAGGGGAAAGAGGAGATCCAGGAAGCATGAGTAGGCTGTACTTGGAGGGTTGCTGAAGACTTGGCTGTTATGCTTAAGTTATGTTTCCCCTTGTTAGTTATGTATCACAACATTATGGCTTTAGCTGTTGTAAAAGTTATGTATTTATTTCCGCTTTCTTGTTTGATATTGAACACTGTATTTCACTGATGGTTTATGGTCTTAGTTATGCTTAAGACTGTTCTGTGGTTATTCAGTGAAAATTTTATAGTGATGTTCAGTATTTAAACAGGAAATATATCTCTGATGTTTTAGGAATGGTACACTTGGGTATTTTTACTCGATAAAAATACCGGGGTGTTACACAAAGTATAAGTTTCTGTATAAATTTCTTACCAGAAGGCGTGTTATAAGAAGAGATTGAATTGGTGGAAGGTGTGTGAGCCATCACAGTATTAGCAGAATGTGTAGACCTTCGATTCTGTTGCTTGGACTGTTGGATTAGATCCATAATTGCCTTGTATTGGTCATGAGTGAGTGATACATTGTTGTTGCTCATTCCATTGCCATTATGTTGTCCTTCTTGTTTTTGTACTTCATTGTCAGTAGCAGCTGCAGAGTTTGTGGAATTTTTTTGGTTCCTTGTTTGGTATCCATTTGACTGATATCCAGGAGGGAAGCCATGAAGAAAGTAGCAAGTATCCACTGTGTGGTTCGTCTTGTTGCAGTGAGTGCACAACCGTGTCAAGCCTCTACCTTGACCACGTCCAAATCTTCCTCTGCCACGATTACCATAACCTCCTCTATTGGAGCTTTGCACATTGTTTGCAATTGGAGTGGCTTCTCCCTCATTCTCAGTTTTTGTTGTTGCGGATGGATTAGCAATATTCATATTGTGTTCTTGCTGAATTACAAGAGAGAAAGCTTTGCTAATTTGGGGAAAGGCTCCACTATCATGATTTGGCTACGGATGTAGCGACCGAAAAATCCGGGCGAGGATTCCTCGAAGGTTCAAAAATGAAGCCGCCACCAAAGTTTAATTATAAGGGCAAACATTGGAAAATCCCTTTTAGAATGGATAAGGGTCATTGAGACCAGATTAGGGTTCGGGAGTCAGTTATGCGTGGGGAAGGTATTAGCACCCCACGACATCCTTCCTAAGGAAGGTTACCTGCTAATTAGTTGTAGAAGCGAAAGTTAATTTTGAAAACATTTATTTGTACCCTTTTATTGTGAATTAAAAAGAAAGAAGAAAATTAATATTTTATTTAAGAAAATGATTACTTAGGAAAGGACTAAAAAGGTTTTTTTATTAATGCAATTGACAGAGGTCGGCCGCCCTCTGCTCCTACGTATCTCTTGGTAGAGAATCAAATCACACGTAGTTCTTGGTAGAAAACTTTGTTTGTTGGTGTGTTTTATTTAGGGATTTTAGGACTCCTGAGTGATCAGTTCATTTGTCCTAAAATGATGACTAACTCGTCTGTGCAGTCGGCTTAGTCCCCTACTTTGTGAAAATGGAGTTTTTTGAAGTTTGGAAGATAGTTTGATGTATGGTGGTTTGATTTTATTTGAATAGGGGTTTTAGGACTCTTGATCCGTACGGTTCATTCGTCCTAAAACGCTGACTAACCCGTCTGTACAATCGGCTTAATCCCCTATTTTGAAAATTTGATTTGTGGAAAGAAATGTGTTTGTGTTTATTTTAATTTAGGAATTGTTTGTTTTAAATAGAGATTTTAGAACATGATCCGTAACGGTTTATTAGTGACCTAAAAAGCAGACTAACCCGACTGTACAGTCGACTTAGTCCCCTATTTATATTTTTTGGGTAGAAATATTTACTTATTTATTTTTATGGAAAAATGTAAGTTTGTGAAAGAAATTATTCTTTTGTAGAGAAAAAAGGAAAGGAAACGAAAAGTTGACAACGAAAAAAAATGAATAGCGCAACTAGTGAAAAATAATTATCATTAATATTTAAAAATAAACTAATTAAAAGAAAAATAAAATAAAAAAGGGAGGGGGAGAGAGAGAAAGCGAGAACTTCGCTGGGAGAGAGAGAGAGAGAATGTGTTCAGTGTTCTTGTCGAATCACTGTGGTGTGCTTTTCACTGTGGGCAGGGCCTCCTTTTATAGGTGAAGGGTTAGGTGAAGAGACTTGCTGGATAAGTTAACTTGCTGGGCAAGTCGACTTGTTGGGCAAGCAGCTTGTTGGGCTGAAGGTTAATGCTACTGACACCCCCTTTTATTATTTTCGTTCTTCTCTATTTTTTTGGATTATTCTTATTTTTGTATATTTTTTGTGATATTTTTGTATTTTTGGGCTTTTTGTATTATTTGGACACTTTATTGTAATATATATTTTTATTTTCTGATTTTATTTCATTATTATTTTTATGGCTTTTTGATCAAAAGGACTAAATTAAGTCCAAAATACCGAACATAGGCCCATTTACTAAGAACTGGCCCAATTAGACAAACCGGTCTAAATTAAAACAAGACAGCGCTCGAAATGTCGTTCTCGTAATGATATGGACTTATGACACGGGGGCTAAAACAATTGCGATAAATGATCGGACAAAATTGGGGTATAACAGCTGCCCCTCTTTATTTATATTTTACTAGAAAAGGTGAATGGCTTTCAGATTTTCGTAGTAGAAATAAAAATAAAGATAGAATAGACGCTAATTTTGTCCGCTTAGGGGGAAGATGAGGTAGGAAAAAGAGGGACGATTAACACTTGGCGTGTTAACCGAGAAAAATAAAGAAATGATCACTGAGGATCTGGAGGAGCACTGGGGCTCTAAGGGAGCATTGGGGCTCCAAGGGGTTGCCTCAACCCTGAAGGACCATTTGGGGTCCGAAGGTGCACTGGGGCTTCGAAGGACTGCCGGGGTCTGGGGGTGGCCTTTTTCGAGCGGCCGTTAATAAGACCAGGTCTAGCACTGATCACGAATGACGTCCACTATGTATTAGGCTGATAGAGCTAGTCTGAAGGGCCTGGGGCCGGATAATCCGTCGGTGCTCGATGCCGACGTGCGATCTGGATTGGACCTCTGGGGGTCTGAAGGTGCACTGGGGCTTTGAGGAACCGTTGGGGGTTCGATACTCTGAATTGTGATATGAGACCAATGCTTGTAGCACTGACTTTGAGGAAACAAAGAATTGGGATTGACACATGGCGTACTTGCCTAGGACATACCTAATGAATGCATTTACCTGAGAATGGAAAAGCTATCTATATTTTGCATGTCTAAAAATGCGATGGATGATGCATGCGTGCAATATGGGTATGCGAAATGGTAGGTGTCCGATGGGATGAATGAAACGTGGCGGATGATGTGAGTCGAAGTTGGTGGAACATGGAGGTTGACAAACAACGTATGTGAATGCAGATAACATGTGAATGTGATTGTGCTGATTAATGATGAATGTAATGGAATGAGCGATTTTTCCTCTTTTTGCT
The DNA here is from genome assembly GCA_039519185.1 of Astragalus membranaceus. Lineage (NCBI taxonomy): Eukaryota > Viridiplantae > Streptophyta > Magnoliopsida > Fabales > Fabaceae > Astragalus > Astragalus membranaceus. The sequence goes on along the minus strand of CM076847.1, from coordinate 90,882,092 downwards.
TTTTGCCTTTCCTTTTTTTTCTTAGTATATAATGGGTGTATGAAATGCCAAGTGCGAATGTGACGCAAATGTAATGCTTTGATGCGAATGCCGTGCATGGTATGATGATATGATTAGTGATGTAAAGAAGGTTTTGGCAATGATGAATGAAAGCACACGAATGCATGGTACAATGATATGATTAGTGATGTTGAAAGTTTTTGGCAATGATGAGACCGGCACTTGGCACGTCTATCGAAGCAAACTGTTATATGTGTGCATGCGTGTAATGTGATGAATGTGCAATGTGAAAGCAGATAAACTACAAAAGCCCGTGAATTGTGGATGCTAGAGCTGATCGGAAACAAAAATTGATCAGCCATGTATGCGAATGCAGATAACATGTGAATGCAAATGTATTGCTTAGATGCAGGTGCTATGGTAGATGCATGATTGCATGATGGAATGATTTATGCTATGATTTATTGATGATGCAGAGAGATTTTTTGTAATGATGAGAAATGAGACTTTTGATGCGAGAGGCAGAGAAGTAATTATTCCTTGGAAAAGGTTTGAACTCAGACGTGGCAAATGGTCCTTCACATGCACTGATGCACACAAGTATTTGATTGCATTTGCAAGCTCGTTCACATTGTTCTTCCATTTGATTATGATGTCCCATGACGACTGAATTTTAGGTCCACAAAGTTAACTGAGTGAGTTTCCAACATCATATTAATAACTTGTGTTCTCTCTCTTTGAAGCATTGTTTTAGTGAACATGTAGAGTAGTGCAAATACAGATGAATGAGCCAGTTGACTCGGGGTATGGACAGATATGACACGTGAGGGGATGAATGGTAGGTTTTTGCCAAAGTCATGAAAGGTAGGTTCTCCCCAACTCTAGAAATGTGGGACTGCCCTAATTCATAGTTGATGACGGTGAATGCATAACTTGCCCCTGTCTAGTGGTGACAACAACTAGGGGTGTAGAGGAAATTATGAATTGGTAATGCCGTGACTTTGGAATGAGAGGTGGAAGGCAAAAGATTTTGTCTCGACCCATGGCGTTTGGTGTTGTCCCACCTATGACAAAGACAATGTTGCCCTGACTAGAGTTTGCGAAAAGATGTATTTAGGATGGTGGGTTGAGAAATTGCCCCGGTATGGTTTTATGAATGTGAATATGACAAGGGGATGAGATGGGTGTAGGGTGAATTTCCCCAATTTTGAGCGGAGTGAGGGGTTAATGGTGACAGGATCGCCCCACTTTGGAATGATATTTCTAGTTCGAGTGAGGTAGGGGAAAGGTGACAGAGTTAGGGTAATGGGTTTGTGAGTTGGTCGTATGGCTATATGGATTGGTTGTGGTATATGAATGAGACGGACGCTGGAAAATTTCCCCAAGTTCGAGAAGCATGAAAGGTGAAGGGACTGCCCCACTTTGGGATCTAGGTGTTGGTCCTAGTATAAACTTTTGGTTCTTTTAAGATGACTCCCATAGACTATGATAGTCCTGATTTTTGGATATGATGAAAAATTCACTTGGTGATCACTAAACCTTGTCTTGATATCAGTGCAACTTGAATAATCTTGGAGCGCAAGCCCTTTTTTTTCTTTTTCTTTTTTTTTTTTGCTTTTTTTAGCTTTATTTTTTTGTCATATTTTTTTTTGAGCAAACATATTGCAAATAGATAAACTCAATTGTCCTAAAATTAAAACTTTAAGAAAACGAAAGCAATCAGTCATCGATCAGAATGGACTTGTTTAGGGTTGTAACGTGGTCAACGGTTAGGGGATTCATGAAAGAAAAGGTTTGTAGTGGGGCCAATGGTCGGGGGTAATGTACCAATGGTTAGGGATTTATGAAAGAAAATGTTTATAATGGGGCCAATGGTTGGGGGTAATGTACCAATGGTTAGGGATTTATGTAAGAAAGGTTGGTTGGGATCAAAGTGTTTGGGGATTGATGAGACAAATGATCTTTTTATTCAGTGGTGCACTTCATGATAAGATGTATCAGCTCAAAGATTTATGCCGTCTTTTTATTCAAGACTTTTGTCTCTTTTTTTTGTTTTTTTTTTAATATGATTCTCGTTCTTTGACGGCCTATTTCTCTTGAGCTGAATAAACTGAAGAAATTAGTGCACGATCTTAAATGGGGAATAGATTATTGTCTAGGGTGATTGGAAGATTTTTGATTTTTTGGCTCAAAGTGGGTTGCGAAGGGTATGTTTTTTTTATGCTTTTTGAGGATGTGAGAGGATGACCAAACTTCATTTCAAATCACGATTGCTTGTTTTCTCAAAGGCTAACCCAAGGACAAAAAATTATTTATTTTTATATATCTGCTCTTTTTCTTTATTTCTTTTTATATGCCCTAATTTTTGCTTAGGCTGCTCTCGCGAGTTTTCAACCTAACAAGCTTTTTTTGATTATTTTTTTTGTAAAGGACTTGCACCAAGGGAATACAATGTTGCCAAGATGTCTAGTGATCACAAATTTGCCCCAGTTTGGAGGATCCAAGTGTTAGTTTATGAAATTTCATCATTGGGAACAAAACCAAAGAGTCAACTAAGAACTTGTGTGGAGAATATGCACTTTATGGAGTGGTCGGGGTGAGACTGGACATGAACAAGGGATGATGATAGGATGGAAATGTGTGGACACTAATTGACTCAAACAAGAGCAAATGCACATCGCATACAAGTTCACTATATGAATGCTTCACAGAGAGTTAACATAGTTAGAGACATGATAGAAGAGTTTTTGATAACACATTAGTTAACAAAATGGACTATTTTGATCGTTTGTCATGGGATGGATGAGATGCATCGTTTTGCTGACAAAAATTGCGGACGAGCTGCAAAAATTTTTTTTGAAAATTGAGTGTCTTGAAACACCTTGAGTTTGCAGCTAAGTTCGACCTCGTTTGAAATTTAGTAGGTTAAACTTTTTCAAGGAAGAATAATCAACTAAAATGTATTTGCAAGAATGCCTCATCTCTCATCAAAATTTTTTCAAAAAGTATGCTCATGTTTTTTTTTTTAAATTGTGAAATAAAATGTAATGGATGAATAACACATGATGATGGATATGAATGATGGAAATGCAAATGCATGAGATATGTTTCTAAAAAATAACTTGCAAAAATAAAATATGATTTTCAAATTTTTTCTTTATAGAAGACCGGAAAAATGTATCAGTGTTTGTTTGAATGCAGTGGTATGAGGCTCCTTTGTGTCCTACGAGGGTTCCTTAGAGAATAGGCCTAGGGCTTGTCTATTAAGTGAACCTTTCAAATGGTAGCTCTAAAGAGTCCTACATAAGGTTCCTAGAGCCAACGACCCCAATTAAGAATACTGATCAACAACAATAGGCAAGCTATTAGGAGTGCCAGCATTCTCAAGAGGGACCAAACTCTAGGTGAGACTTTCGTGACCACCCAACAGGACGCACATCCAGTAGGCCATCACTACGCAGTCTCGTTCTAACTTAGGTTATTCTCCAGTCCGGGTATAGGACTATTCTCACGTGTGTGCAAAAATATGATAGTAGAGTGTGTGAAGGAGCAAAATATCAAGAATACCCCCAAGCTGCAAAACAAACAAACATATATACAAAAAGCGGTCTTCTATCCTAGGGTTTTCATATCACAAAAGAATAATATGCAATTAAAATAAAAGACGAAAGGGAAGGGTAAAAATAAGCATTAAAACAGTAACTAATCCTGCAACTAGTTAGACTAGGTTTGACTCTCTAAATTGTCCCCAGTGAAGTCGCCAGCTGTAGCGACCGAAAAATCCGGGCGAGGATTCCTCGAAGGTTCAAAAATGAAGCCGCCACCAAAGTTTAATTATAAGGGCAAACATTGGAAAATCCCTTTTGGAATGGATAACGGTCTTTGAGACCAGATTAGGGTTCGGGAGTCGGTTATGCGTGGGGAAGGTATTAGCACCCCACGACATCCTTCCTAAGGAAGGTTACCTGCTAATTAGTTGTAGAAGCGAAAGTTAATTTTGAAAACATATATTTTTACCCTTTTATTGTGAATTAAAAAGAAAGAAGAAAATTGATATTTTATTTAAGAAAATGATTATTTAGGAAAGGACTAAAAAGGTTTTTTATTAATGCAATTGACAGAGGTCGGCCGCTCTCTGCTCCTACGTATCTCTTGGTAGAGAATCAAATCACGCGTAGTTCTTGGTAGAAAACTTTGTTTGTTGGTGTGTTTTATTTAGGGATTTTAGGACTCCTGAGTGATCAGTTCATTTGTCCTAAAATGATGACTAACTCGTCTGTACAGTCGGCTTAGTCCCCTACTTTGTGAAAATAGAGTTTTTTGAAGTTTGGAAGATAGTTTGATGTATGGTGGTTTGATTTTATTTGAATAGGGGTTTTAGGACTCTTGATCCGTACGGTTCATTCGTCCTAAAACGCTGACTAACCCATCTGTACAGTCGGCTTAATCCCCTATTTTGAAAATTTGATTTGTGGAAAGAAATGTGTTTGTGTTTATTTTAATTTAGGAATTGTTTGTTTTAAATAGGGATTTTAGGACATGATCCGTAACGGCTCATTAGTGACCTAAAAAGCAGACTAACCCGACTGTATAGTCGACTTAGTCCCCTATTTATATTTTTTGGGTAGAAATATTTACTTATTTATTTTTATGGAAAAATGTAAGTTTGTTAAAGAAATTATTCTTTTGTAGAGAAAAATGGAAAGGAAACGAAAAGTTGACAACGAAAAAAAATGAAGAGCGCAACTAATGAAAAATAATTATCATTAATATTTAAAAATAAACTAATTAAAAGAAAAATAAAATAAAAAAGGAGGGGGAGAGAGAGAGAAAGCGGGAACTTCGCTGGGGGAGAGAGAGAGAGAATGTGTTCAGTGTTCTTGTTGAATCACTGTGGTGTGCTTTTCACTGTGGACAGGGCCTCCTTTTATAGGTGAAGGGTTAGGTGAAGAGACTTGCTGGATAAGTTAACTTGCTGGGCAAGTCGATTTGTTGGCCAAGTCGACTTGTTGGGCAACCAGCTTGTTGGGCGGAAGGTTAATGCTACTGACACCCCCTTTTATTATTTTCGTTTTTCTCTATTTTTTTGGATTATTCTTATTTTTGTATATTTTTGGTGATATTTTTGTATTTTTGGGCTTTTTGTATTATTTGGACACTTTATTGTAATATATATTTTTATTTTCTGATTTTATTTCAGTATTATTTTTATGGCTTTTTGATCAAAAGGACTAAATTAAGTCCAAAATATCGAACATAGGCCCATTTACTAAGAATTGGCCCAATTAGACAAACCAGTCTAAATTAAAACAAGACAGCGCTCGAAATGTCGTTCTCGTAATGATATGGACTTGTGACACGAGGGCTAAATCAATTGCGATAAATGATCGGACAAAATTGGGGTATAACAACGGACATGTGAATACTCCTCATTGAGACCTTTCACGAACCTAATTGTGTAGTCTTGTTCTCGAAATTTTTCACATTTTGTACAGCATTGCAGGTACATGGAATAGCACAAGTGCATAGAGAAAAAGGACGAAAACTCTCAAGTTCATCCCATAGAGATTTCAATTCAGTGTAATATTCTGATATATCTCGCGTACCTTAAGACAATTTGCAGATATCTTCTTGAATGTCTGCAGTTCTGAACACGTCTCCTTGATCGAAACGATCATGGAGATCTTTCCAGGTATCATACGCTTTATCGAAGAAAACGATTGATTTCATGACGCTCGCAGAGACCGATCTTTGAAGCCATGCCAAAACCAGATTGTTGCACCTAAACCATTGATTGTAGATCGAACTGGTCTTTGAAGGTGCGGTGAACGTTCCGTCGATAAAGCTCATCTTGTTCTTCGAGGTCAACGACACACGCATTGACCGGATCCATGGTTGGAAGTTCTTGCTTCCTTCCAATGGCGGATGAACCAAGACCCCAGCAGGTGTCTCATTAGGATGAATGTAGAATGGATTTGAAGAATTAGTTGCAAAATCAGAGTACTGTTCAAGATTCTGGTTCACCATCTCAGAAATTGATGAAGAAGATGAAGGAGGAATCGAAAATTGACTCTCAATTGAGTTAAAATTGAAGAAAGAAAAAACACTGCAGAATGAAACCCTAACAAACAGAAAGCCAAGAATGAAATCGAATTAGGGAAGAAAATTCAAGAGTGCAGTGTGCGAAACACAGAAGAATCGAATTGAACGAGAATGGTGACGGTGAAACCAGAGCTCAAGATTTGAGCTCAGATACCATCTTAGTTTTGCCAGAAACATCGGAAACCAAAATGAAAGAATTCATCATTTTCATTCAATTTGATAATTCATATGTACAATTTGTGTATATACAAGTGTCAGTTAGCTAGCTGTGGAACCTAAAACTAACCTAAGGAGTTAATCCTAACTACTGTAGTTAACTAAAGCAACTATTATTAAATTTACAATACAATAGTTAACAATAGACAAATTTACCGACATTTCTAGTCAATAATATAATAATTGGTAATCATCATAAGAAGATGAAAGTGGGACTGAGCTTTCGCAAAAGCTATGGACCTAATTAATATGTATGAATATGATCGGGTTTGGGCAACGCTTAGATTGGCCACTTCCATGTGTCTCGCTCAACCCCAACCCTACCAACAAAACTCAGCATAGCATATCATATTTCATGTCCTTCGATATACTCGTATTGATATACACCGAAGTGCTAGTTCAGTGGTAAGAGTTAGCCTTTATATCTTTAAGGTGTTGAGTTCGAATTCCTTCGGAGACAGTTGTAAAATAGCCATTAGTGCCCCGATAGAAAAAAAAAATATACTCATATTGATATAGGCTCCACAACAAATAGGGGGGGTGGCTTTTATTTATTTATAAAATAATTTCCAAAGTGATTGTTCTCTCATCTCTGGTTGAAACGTTTTGTGTGGACAAGATTATCTCTCATAACTAGAGTTCTTTTGTGAGGGGTAGATTAATTCAAAACAATTTATCTAATGCTCATGAGGTGTGTTTCACCATATTAAAAGAAGTAGTAAGGCGGGGAAGGAAATTGTGGCTATCAAATTGGATACGAGCAACGCATATGGTTGGCTAGACTGAAATTTCACCAAAGCTGCTCTGTTGACCTTTGGTTTTAGGGAGGATTGGGTCATAAAGATTATGACTTTGGTGACTATTGTTTATTATAAACCAGCACTATACCCGTGCGTATATACTCGTGCATATGCACGGGTACCGTCGTGTTCTTTGTATGAATTGATAAAATTAGAAATTAATTAGCCCAAATATATAAAAATATAAAAGTACCATTTTTTTGTACAATAATATATAAGGTCTTCCGTCGGAACTCAAAAAGAATATATGTGTATATATATATATATATATATATATATATATATATATATATATATATATATATATATATATATATATATAAGCAAAATATAAGAGAAACTAGTTGTCCCGTTATATCGACAAACTCGGTCGAAACCATTATATTATTCTCTGTCAAGACTCGAACGTAAAATAATAAAGATTATTTGGCTCAATTTTTGTCCCGTTTTAAATTTGTACAGTAAATTATATTTATGTTTTTCCGTACTTTTTTATGTATAAGTGACAATTATTTGTCTCGTAGTTTCAATTGATTAGTTTTAGTAGATTATAGTAGATAGTAAAAAATAGATAGTAGTTTTATAATAGTCATAAAAAATGATAATTATCAACGACAAATATGTATCCCGTGTTTTTTATATATCAGTGCAGTTATTAATTTGTCCTCTTTTAAGGTATCAGTCACAAATATTTTATCACGTGTGTTTCAAAATATTAATCAATAGTTGAAATAGTCATTAAATCTTCTTATTTTTTTTAGATAGTAGATTTATAGTGGTCTTCAAAAATGATAATTATCAATGAAAAATATGTATCTCGTATTTTTTTATATATCAATGCAGTTATTTGTTCTCATTTTAGGTATCAGTGATAGTTATTTATTTAATAATAGATTTATAATAGATTTATAGTAGTTTTTTTATATATCAGTGATAGTTATTTATCCTTTTTTAAGTACCTATGACTAATAAAAGTCACGCATTTTTTAATATTTATTTGATATTTTCTGTAGTTTGAATAGTCACTTAGTTTTCTCGTTTTTCTAAGAGACTAAAAAGTAGATTAGTAGATGATAGTAGAGAGTATGAGATAGATAGTAGATTTACAGTAGTCTTCAAAAATTATAATTATCAATGACAAATATTTATCCCGTGTTTTTTTAATATATCAGTGACAGATATTTGTCCTTTTTTTAGGTATCAATTATAAATGTTTCTCATGTGTATTTTTAATATTTGTCAGTAGTTTCAATAGTCATTAAGTCATTAAAAGATAGATAGTAGATTTATAGTAGTCTTCATATTTTGTTCCAAGTCCTTAAAAGTTATAATTTTCAATGACAAATATTTGTCCCGTGTTTTTTAATGTTTCAGTAGTTTGGATAGTCATTAAATCTTCTCATTTTTTCTTAGAGACGAAAAATTAATTTTGGAATTTGTCCTAGTGGTTAAATTGATTTAATTTAGTAGATTAGTAGATGATTGTAGATAGATAATAGTTTTTATCATAGATGCTTTTATATTTTGTGCAAATTTTTTCCATTTTCTCTCTCCCTTCCTCTCTCACATGTGTTTCTCTCTTTTTTTCTTCTCTCTCTCTAATTCCTTTATCTCTCTCTCTATGTCACTTTTATGTTTTCAAAAAGTGACTTTTAGTTTTCAAAAAGTAACTTTTCAGTTTTCAAATATCTCTTTTTGCTAGTCAATTACTATCTTACCCCTCAAAAGATGTTGTGATAATTTTTTTAGTTATAGGTAGTTTAGTAAATTTGGTAGTGGGTGTTTATCCTATAGTATAGTTGATTGATTGATTTATATAGTTTATAATTGACAGTTGATTCAAGATCGGTGACTTTGAAAGCCTCAAAGTTAGATTCTCTAAAGATGTTTAAGACAATCAGACATGATCCAATTATACTTTTATCATTCTAGATGTGTGGGCCCCACATGTTGAAGAATTACGGCTTGTAGTATTAAGCCATTTGCTTAGTAATAGTTACTAAATCATTACTAGCCATTGGATTGACAAAATTTCAATGAAATTCAATCTAATGGCTAGTATTTAATAAGGGTATTTGTGTCACATCCCTTTTTTTGTTTTAATTACATTAAATAATTTAATAAATGTGCATTTTTTAGGGATTATTAAAACAAAACAGTTTTTTGCTCCTTGATTTTCTCTTCCACTATCTTCTCTCTCACAATTTTCTCTTACGCACATCTTTCTTCTTCTTCTTCTTCTTCTTCTTCTTCTTCTTCTTCTTCTTCTTCTTCTTCTTCTTCTTCTTCTTCTTCTTCTTCTTCTTCTTCTTCTTCTTCTTCTTCTTCTTCTTCTTCTTCTTCTTCTTCTTCTTCTTCTTCATCATACATATCTCTTTCTTTATTTTTCACGCAAAAGAAGTCTAAAAAACGCACTCACGCAAAAAAATAAGACGCCCACGGGTGTTTAAAAAACGGACTCCGTTGATCCACGCCATTGAAGCACGCTCTTCCTTTACGCCATTGATCATGTCTCGTTATGCTGTTGATGAACATGGGACTAAAATCAGTTTTTCATGGTTACTTGCGCGTAAGTCCTTTCTTCTTCATTTGTAATATGCATGTACTCTCAATCACGCCACTGAGAGCACATTTAGGACCAACTATCCAAACTTGATATATTCTGTGGTTAGTATTCCACTAACCGAAGTCATGTTTTTATTTGGTTAGATGGTACTAACCGAAGTTATCTTATTCCCTGGCTAGAATTCGACTAACCGAAGTTATGTTATTCCCTGGCTAGAATTGGACTAACCGAAGTTATGTTATTTCCTGGCTAGAATTGTACTAACCGAAGTTATGTTATTCACTTGCTAGAATTGGACTAACCGAAGTTATGTTATTCACTTGCTAGAATTGGACTAACCGAATTGTACAACAGGGCTTCCATTTAAGTTTTTGGGCATACCAGTCGGAGCAAATCCTAGGAGAAAGGCTACTTGGAAACCGGTGGTGGAGTCAATGGGTGCTAGGCTTTCTTCATGGCGGGGGCGTCATCTCTCCATGGGAGGTAGAGTTACGTTAATTAATTCGGTTCTTTCAAGTCTACCTCTTTATTTCTTTTCATTTTATAAAGCTCCTAGAGTTGTTATCAAAGAGTTAATAAAAATTCAAAGGGATTTTTTATGGGGAGAAAATGAAGAAGAGGGGAAAATTTGTTGGGTGGTTTGGGATACTATTTGTAGACCGAAGAAGGAAGGGGGGATTAGGGGTGAAGAACTTAGAAGTGTTTAATATTTCTTTGCTGGCTAAATGGAAATGACGTTGTATTCATGATACTAATGCAGTGTGGAGGGATTTGTTAACTTTTAGATATGGAGATTTAATTCTCAAAAATACATGTAGTGAAGGTCGGTTGTGGTGTTCAAATGATTCACTTTGGTGGAGAGATTTAATGTTGTCGGGAAATGATATACTTTCAGGACAGATTTTTTTTTCATAGAGCAGTCAGTTGTAAGCTTGAAAATGGAAAATCTTTATTATTTTGGTATCATAAGTGGAGTGGTCATGCTATGTTGTTGGAGGTGTTCCTCAGTATTTTCTCCGTTTTAGATCAGCAAAATGAGAAGGTGGAAAATATGGGGTCGATGGTGAATGGGAGATAGAAGTGGTACTTGAAATGGTCGAGACAGTTACACTCACATGAAGAGGAGGAACGTCGTGCATTGGAGACTATATTCTTTATGAGGTAACGTTGGACGTTGATACCCATGATAATTGGAAGTGGAACATTCTCAATTCTAACACATTCACCGTAAGTTCTTGTTATTCTTTTGTGTTGAGACATTTTTTCTTTGAGACATCTCTATACAATATAAGGGGTACTCCATTTATACGTTGATCCCATTTATACGTTGAATACATTTTTTCTTATAAAAAAAACATAAGGGACTTAATCGTTACAAAAAAAAAGTTAATAAACCTATTCATTACCTGAAAATAAGTTAAGCGACCCCGAGAGATATTTTTCCATTTTAAATTTTGTAAGGGTTATTTTAAAAGAAAACTTTTTGCAGCCACCAAAATAAATACTTCTAAATTTTACAACCTTTGCCAAATGCTCATTTACCGTGGCAGCACTTGGGCCGTTGATTTGTTATTCGGGATAATTTCGGGGCAAATGTCTCTTTATAGTATCACTCATAATACAATGATATTTGATTACGAAAGCATATTTTTTTTATAAGTCAAAAATCATTAAAGAGACACGAGGGGTACTTCAACCGAATTCCAAATTATAAAAACAAGGTTAGACAAGCGGTGAGATTATTACACCTGCAGCTATCAAAGTTCAAAGAAAAATGATTGCCCGCACTATATTAGCAAACCATCCCAGGACAACAGTTTAATTTGATACAACATTTGAGAGGCATTAATAATTAATAATGCCCCTTCACGAAAACGTACAATTGAGATTAGATTCACACTCGTCAATTTACAAAGCATATGCAGCCACCTCCACGAAAATTACTGAAACCCAGAATGCATGCAGAGAAAAGTTTGTTCCAGTTTGTTGCAAATTGCGCAACCAACAACTGTCACTTCGTTATTCATTGAAATGTATTTATTACAGTGTCTAACAATTTGCAATTTGGCCCCTAAACTATCTTCTAATCAACAAACAGACAATGGACCCAAACTAATACAAACTGACTCAATGCCACAATGGGCTTACACAAAACTAAACAAGGCTAGGCCCAAAACAATAAGACCCAAGAACAACAGAAATAACATCAACAGTTACTAAAGTACATTATCTTCAATTCTTACTGAAATTTCATTATGATCTGATCATTACAATACTATCAGATAATCGATCCAATTAGTTATAGTCACGCTAAGTTTAGTGGGGCCAATAAGCCATTAGAGAAAACCATGAATTAGTAAAATAACTAAAGGAAAAGAAAAGACGTGAGAACCTTATGACTTATTATTAATCGACAGCTAACATTAAACCACTTTTGTTTTTAAAAAAAGTTTGTCTCTAAAGTGGATTCCGTGTAGTTCTCACTGTACGAACCTTATGACTTATTATTAATTTATTTATTCATGCTACGTAAACTGCACAAAAGACCCAGCATTAGTTATTTACTTTGCAACGATGAAAACAACTACAAAACCCCTTTCTAAACATAAAAGAAATCATGTCGTTTCAGAAAGTGGAAGCATCCTATTGTTTCCACTCGATCCCCAAATTCTTCAAAGCCAAGTTGGTATACATTAAGAATTTTCTGACTCAAGTTACCTTTCTTTTTGAGGTGTTATTTTTGTTTTAGGGAATCAGGTTCTCTAAAAGTTTGATACTTAAGCTAGCTAGCTCTGCCAATTGTTGACCTGCCTCATTATTAAAAGTACCTTTATATCGGCTTTTCCATTCCTTTTCCGCATTATAAGCCAAAATTCTAATCGGCGGGATTACAATTTAAAATGGTGTTTCAAATTAAAATAGCAAGTTGTGTAGAATTTGTTGGAATTTTTCATACACACCACACACACACACACCGAGAGAGAGGGAAGAAGATGTAACTGAAAATTGGTTAAGAGTAAACTGAAATCAGTGTTATTATTGCATCACTGTGAATGTTGTTTATATACTCAGTCTATGTAAGCATGTTGAGTCAGCAAACAATAGTAAACATACAACTGAATATAAGTGTAATTTCGACTCCCTCACTTCGACAGATCAGTTCAGTGAGTCAAACTAGCTTACTTATTTAACACAGTCGAACTAGCAGGTGTCGAACTAGCTTACTTATTTAACACACCCCCTTAAGCTAGTTTCTATCACAAACAAACAACAACAAAATACAACAAAATCTATCTAAATAAACTTATTACAATCAACCACATTCAGCATGCTCCTTAGCCTTTTGAATGTCCCTGCATTTACTGGGCAACAGAATTCCATATGCCATAGTGCCTTTGACATATATTAGGATTCGTTTTGCAGCAGCTAGGTGTGAGGATAGTGAGGATAGTGAGGATAGTGAGGTGATGCTGGGTGTTGTGGTGTGGCACTTAATTGGCGGTGGGTGGTGGTGTGTGGGGGCTTGAAGGTGCTGCCCTGCTTCGGAGTTTGGGTCCCTAGATTACAGTTAGCAGTTCTCTTCGCTGGGCCCCTACCTTTGCCTTCAGCTTCTGAGCCCTTCCCAATCACCTCTAACCTCGTTCTTTGGGAGTGTGCTTAATGTGAGGATAGTGAGGTGATTCTGGCTGGGGTGGTTTGGAGTGTGTGCGCAGTAGGCAGTGGGTGGAGGTTGTGGGGGCTATTCAGGTGTTGCTCTGCTTCCTTTTATTGAGTTGTCCTGGTCGCCTTAGAATATTTTTTATTAGAGCTCTTTGGTTGTTTATTTTAGGGGCCTTTGTTGGGCTTTCTATTATTGTTCTCATTGCCAAGGGTTTTGGTCTAGTCCCCCCTTGTGTTTTCATGTCTTCTCTTTATTTTATTAATAAATACATTTAATTGTGGCTTAAAATATATATATATATTAAGAGAAAAGATGTTGCGTACGAAACAAATCACAAGAACACTAATAAAAAAAACGAATCATAAGAACATTGATATCCGTTTTGCAAGCAACAGTAGCCCGAGTGAATTGTTAAGCGTTTCCTTTGTAATTCTTACAATTCGTACGGAAAAACTTCATACTCAATAGCATAGCTGATATATAATAACACAAAGTCCTAGTAGTGTGGCTCAGCCAGTCAAAAAACACTACCAACACACACAAATCTACGCATCCTAGTAGTGATTCTAATTTTCAGTCATTTACACATCGGTACAAGAGAAAATACTTTTTTAAAGCAAAAGAAAGAGATATGGAGTCTCGTTAAAACCTTCTAAGGCAAAACCCTCATTAGGGAAAAACATCAAGAAGAAAAAAGAGTACCCCCTAAATTTTATTGATAAAAAAGAGAAAATAAACAGAAAGCAGAAGGGACTAGACCAATATCCATGAACAAAACAACATTATAACCGAAAGGAAATAAAAACAATCCTATAGAGGTATGCAAAAGCATCACTATACACTACAACAGAATAAATTAAAAAGATCGCCAAATGAGGAGCGCTTTTATGTTGAGAGCGCTCCATATTTTTAACACGGAAGCCAAATGAGGAGCGTTTTTGTATTGAGCGCTCCCTATAACTTGAAGAAAACTCAATGAGGAGCGCTTTTTTGCTGAGCGCTCCCTATGTCTTACGCGTCCTCCACAATGAGTAGCGCTTCGTGGTTTAAGCGCTCCCTATGTCTTACGCGTCCTCCACAATAAGTAGCGCCTTGTTTTGCGAGCGCTCCCTATGTCTAAAATATAATTCCTTTCCTCCTTATTTTTCCTCCTTCCCGTTGAAACCTAATTTCATTGTTCACTGTTCACTCACTCTCTAGCGCTGTCGTTCACTGTTCTCGTCGCGCGCCTCCCTTCCCTGTTCACTCACTCTCATCGCCTCCCCTTCGCCGCCAGCGCTGTCGACCAAGCAACGACGCCTCCCTCCCCAGTTCACTCGTTCTCATTTGCTGCTACGGTTTCTCGTTGAACGTCGCGCGCCTCCCTCCTCTGTTCGCTCACTCTCATCGCCTCCTCTTCGCCGCCGTCAACAGCGTCGTCGACCAAGCCAACGACGCCTCCCTCCCCAGTTCACTCACTCTGTCTCGTTTGCTGCTTCTGTTTCTCCTTGAACAACGCAGCAAGCCAACGACGCCCCTTGCCGCACCTTCGCGCCTAGCTCGTCCTCCCTTGCTGTCTCGTAAGTTACTCTTAGCTTTCACATTATTTTGATAATTTTTCTTTTATTTTCTCAGTGCAACTGTAATGTGTGCAAACTGCAAGGTGGTTTTTGTGATTGAGGGCTGGGGATGTTAGCCTTCTTCACCATTTTTTGGTTTTAAAAACATTTTACTAGGCATTGTTTTTGTTTGTTGTGATTGGGGGATATGAGTTTATAGTAAATATGCAATATAATATCTATTTCTGTCATGTTTGCATTACAAAATCGTGTACTGCAGTTTTTTTTATATTAATATGTATCGTACATCAGATGAGAAGCTAGGCCGAGATGCTCACCAAATTGAGAAGCTAAATTACTTATTTTAAAAGTTTTCATAATTGGTGTATTTGTGTGCTTTGTATTGATAGAATGTTTTTTTTGCTTGGATATTGGTATATAAAAGTTGAAATTAGTATTTGAATTTAGTATATATCTAAGTATTTGAATTTTGATACATGTTTGTTCATATTAGGAAGTTCTCTTAGACGATAATATTGGTTAAATATGGATCGAAAGTGGATGTCTGCAAATCGTTTTTCGAAGGAATATGTCGATGGAGTAGAATATTTTGTTAACTTTGCTGTTCGACGATTGGGAACTTCTATGAATATCAAATGTCCATGTTTACAGTGTTGTTATGTAAACTCAGTTACCGCAGTTGAGCTTGCAGGACATTAAAATCGCCCGAAAGCGCTAACATCAATAGCGCTAACATCAGTAGCGCCCGAAAGCGCTACTTATGGGCAAAAAAAAGCGCTACTTATTAAGAAATCTGTTGTAGTGATAATGACTCTCGTCCCAACCAGGTTGGCACCAAAACCATTAAAATCATTTGTAGCACACCAAAAACAAGAAGCAAAAGGAAAACTCAATCCATCAAAAGGAAGAACACTAATCCCAAGAAGGAAATTAACAAAGCCTAGAGCTAGGCAAACCTAACATATTCATGAAAAATTTCTCAACAATGAAGCTTGGATCCCACCAAACGAAACCATTTAAATTAGTTTCATGACATGCAAGCTTATTAGCGTACACATTACCCTCTCTATAAATGTGAGTGCAAACGAAGTTCATCTATCTAGTCAAGTATAAACAATAGTTCCATCTATTTCTAAGCTTCAAACGAGCTACTTTGCAGTTCTTGAAAGCGGAAACCACTAGTTGAGAATCACATCCTAACCACAAAAACTTCCAACCTTTATCAAATGCAATCTCTATAGCCAACACAGCTCTAATAATTTCAGCATGAAGCGCCTAGCTATTGCCAATGGAGGCAAAAAAACAACCAAGAATAGTAGTACTTCTGTCTCGAAAAATACCACCACAAGCAGCAGGACCAGGACGACCTTTAGTAGCACCATCTGTATTGCACTTTATCATGTAAGGAGTACGAGGGGTCCAAATAACCTCTTTGATGTTTGAAGAATTTCTGTAAATTACCAATGACTTTGAAGACCTTTATAATCATAAACTCAACAAGAGAGGAAGACATTGTAGAAACAACGGTGCGGCCTCTAATCCAAAGTTGATTACTTGTTGACGTTTTATTATGAAGAGCCCTCAAAAGAATAAAGGATTTAGAAGGCGGAATAAATTTCTTCCAGTTTGTCTTGGTCCAACGAACCACCTGTCCAACAGGGTTAAGGAAGAGAAAAGAATCCTTGAAAGTCAAGTCTCCTGAATCAAAATAATCAAAAATCAATTGATCCTCCATTGAAACAACGAGAATAACTATTTCCTAAATTTGAGAATGAACCTCAGGGAAATGATTAATGAGATCTGCAGGGATGAACCATCTACCGCTAGGGCTGTTCATAGTTAGCAAAAAACTGAACTGAACTGACGAACCGAACCGAACTGAACCAAAACTAACCGAACTATTACAAACAGTTTAGAACCGAACTGTTATTTTAAATTCAGTTCAGTAATCGAACGGTTAGGTAAGTTCAGCTCAGTAACCGAACTGAACTGTTAAGGACTTAAAAGACTTAATTTCCAAAGCCCTTCTCAGTTCTCAGCGTCTCACTCTGACTCCAAACACAGTCTTCAATGTCTCACTCTCAGCGTCTCACTCTCAAGTCTCAGCGTCTCACTCTGCTTCCACAATGGCTGTCACAGTTCATCTTCAATGGCTGTCGTAGTTCTCTTCGAACCATAAAGCCCTAATCAGCAACTTCATCTTCAATCACAGTCGCAGTTCTCTTCTTCGAACCCTAAAGCCCTAATCAGCAACTTCATCTTCAATCACAGTCGCAGTTCTCTTCTTCGAACCCTAAAGCCCTAATCTGCAACTTCATCTTCAATCGCAGTTCACTCGAACTTCATCTTCTTCGAAATCGCAGCGAACCAGTACCCAGAAATCGCATCTTCTTCAAACTTCAGAGATTAAGTTTCTTCACTGTTACAACCCAGAAATCGCAAACGCATCTTCTGCTCATCGGTTAGGTACGTTTCTTCACTCTTTCTGGGTTGATGAATGTCACTATTGTGGACCTATGCTGCAACCTATGTTTGATGTTCTTCTTTTTGAAATAATTCTCCCTCTTATGTGCTTCATTGATACCGTTCAAAAGTTTTTCCAATTATTAAATACAAGGGTTGTGTTCGTATCTATTTATTTCCAGATTTTAAGTCTGTTTCGTTAATTAGTTTTGGCCATAAACTTTTGAGTGAGAAATTATAGCTATAGTATTTGATGTACTTGCTTCTATCCTACATGAATGTCACTTGATGTAAACAAGGAAACCAAATATTAGTTGGTATGATCTCACACATGAAACTCACTTGGTTATTGTTTCTCTTGTAATGAAGTGTCCCCTAGATTTTATGAAAAGTTTTTCAATAACTTTTGTCTTATCATTTTGCATTTGCCTGGGGCTTAATTAGAAGAATAACGGAGTAGAAATATTCAAGAAGGAGAAATGGTATGAACTTTATGCACAAGTATGATAACATTACAGAGGTCTATCATGCTTTGAATAAAATTTCGAGGCCTAAATTATTATTATGAGTCAGTTATAGATGCCCATCAAGAAGCCTAATGTATGAGTTTTTTATGGTGTTTTGATTTGCTGGGTTCTTAAGCACATTGGAATTTAATTAATTAGGATGATGGTTCTTTATATTGCAAAGTTACAACAATGTGGTCCTCCATCTTTTAATTTATGTTTCAATCTCATAGAGTACTTTTAATTTAGGTTTCAATCATGTTTGTTATGTTCTGATGCATCTTTTTTTTGAGTTATTTCAAATGTCACTTTGCAACTGTTTTGCTTCGCGTACTTGATTGATGAATGTTTCTGCATTACTTAATTGTAGGCTGTAGCTACTTTGGGGACCCATGTCGGCACACGATTATATCATGGACTTTACAGTGCCAGACAATGTTGAAGAGCCAGACAATGTTCATACCACACTAGTTGACCCGGGAGCTACATTACCGCCTCTTCCTAAGCGTAAATCTCGGTCTGAAGTGTGGAAATACTTTACAAAGCAACCCGGCGATGATATGTACGCCTAATGCAGATACCGTGGAGACTTAATTAAGTATATGAGTGGGACAACTGCAATGTGGACTCATTTGACTAGATGCAACAAGAATCCTACAAATGCATTACACAAAAGGCAAAGGAAAGCACCGCCAAATGCTACAGAAGGACAAGTAGCATCTTCGCCAAGCTACTCGAAATTTGATATGTTCTTGTGCCCCAATTAGTGGTAATACTCATACTCCCTTGCATTCTTTTTGATAAATAAGGTGTCATCTCTTGGACCCTTTAGATTCTCAAGTTTGCACATGGAGTCCTCTTTTTGACTTGCTTTTTGTGTTGTTGGTTCGGTTTATGTTAAAAAAAATTTGTCAAGAGTTGAAGTTGGACTTTTTAAAGCTTCAGTTCCTAAGGTAAAGTCTTTGATATTTGGAGATATTTGTGAATTGTGATGAGCCATGAAAGAAGGGAAAGCCATTGATATGCTATATAGACACTGTGATCATGTAATCAACAACGGTTTTGATACTTTGTTATGAAAAACACATAGTTCCAATAATAATATTGAACTCTTTAGCTGCATCAAAAAATGTGCAGCCATCACTTGAAATAAAACTCTAATGGAACTCTTTGATAGTTGGATCTCTCTATGGACAACAGTGCAACATGCCCGTTGGATATGAAATGGGCAGAGTCATCTCAATAACATGTGAGAGCATTACATACCCAGTTTCCAAGGTTCATCTTTTATTCAATGTCATCAGATTAAATTTTTCTTTCTGCATTCTGTTTTATGGTTAGGAACATTGTGTTGGTTATTGGTATTGCTATTGCAAATTCTCTCTCATTGGGATGTTATATGTCTTTCTCAAAGCTAGTGTCAAACAAAACTAAAGATTTTGTAGTCTTAAGAATTTGGAGTTTGTGAATTGTTATTATTTGGGGTAAGATTCTTTAATTTCCTCTCATATGTTTCTGCCTTTAGAATTCAATCTTCAATCAAAGTACACATTATTTACATGTATCATATCAGGAATGAATATGTGTTGTGGTGGTTACTTGCACTGCTCTTTACTAGTTTCCTAGTGGAGGGATATCATGGCTTCTTACGAAAAGATATAACCTGAAGCATACTATGTCAGTAAAAGAGAAGTTTTCTTTTTTGAAATTAAGTAACACTTCCTTTATTTACTTGGAAGGTAGATGATGAGGCTGGAGTGCAAAAGGGATATATGCATATGCACTTATGCAGCTTGAAGGGAGAGAAGACAGACAGCGTTGGCAATATATGTATTTTGCAATGGCAGAGATAGAGGAAATAGGGAATAGTTTATTTTGCAATGTTGGGTTTTAAAGTTTGACTGTAATTGGTTCATTTTGGATTTAAATGTCGTAACCGTTCTAGACTTAGTTATTACCCTTTGACGGTTCGGAAAAACTATTCATCCGATTGGCGGTTCGTGAAAAATTGCGAAAAAAAACTATAATTATTAAATGTTCAGTTTTTAAGCTAAACAGTCCGAGCCCATAAGTTCGGAAAAATAATTATTAAAAGTTCAGTTTTTAAGCTAAACAGTTTGGAAATAAAAAACTGTGAACCGAACTGAACCGAACTGTCAATGTAGTTCAGTTCGGTTTGTCGAACTATTATTACGGTTCAATTCAGTTCTCCGAACTGTTTCAATCAATTCGGTTCGGTTTAGTTCAGTTCTCCTCCTGAACTGAACTATGAACAGCCCTATCTACCGCTATAAAATCACTCAAAGTAGCTTTAAGATCCTTGTACAAATTAGAAGGTATACCAATAATATCCACAATAGGCCTAGAGAGCCAAAAATCAGTCCAAAAATTTACTCTGTCACCATTTTCAAGCTTCCAAGTTGAATGCTCAAAAATCACAAATACAATATTTAAAACCAAGTCAAATAGAAGAAGAGACGTGATGATTCAACGGCTTATTATTTTATGGACTCTTGCTTTAAAAAAAAAAGCCTATTATTATAAGTTGGTAGAGATAAAATTCCATCCAAACTTTAACATACCAACCCTATTAATTACTTTGATCGACCTCAGACTCAATTCACTTTCTTGAAACGGTTTGGACATGTTACTCCAAACAACAATATATTAAATTTTTATTAAAAAAAACACATCCTTTGTTGGAAACTCATTCACTCGATCCAACAATCAGCTTCGCCATGATTCAGGTAGCAATAATGTATGGCATTTGGATACTTGATAAGGGGGGTCACAGATCAAGTAACATACCAAGTGTTTATTTTGTGTTGCTTTCTCACTACCAAATTGATCCACCGTTACAGCTCATTGTTTTGTCACTTTTCTTTATCTATTAACTAAATTAATTTCCGGCTTTTCAATGTATTCTACACTCCTAATTTTTTTCCTTTAATATGATCCCTGTTCAGAAATTGATATCAGATGAAAAGAAAGGAGAAAGGTACGTCAGTTTCATGGTATAAGGATAATAAAGGACAGTGGGACCCACGGCACGGAATTAAGAGGAACTAAACTATGTTACCGAAATACATGCAAACTTTACTACATTTGTATTTGTCTGTCAATTTTCATACGTCCACGAAAATAAAATTATTGAACAAGTCTATCGTATCGGACAAAAAGGTTACGTAGAAAGAACCTTTTCCCAGTTCATACCGTGTGTGCCTTCTATGCGTCCTATTTGCAGCTTTTGCCTACCAACTTATGGGACACAATGAATGAACAATATTTTCAACAAATTTTAATTTTAATTTAAATAAAAATAATGACCTAAGCAAATGAGATTTTATATACTACAGGAGTATGAGTATGAATGATCTCAGGGGAGGGGAAGGTAGAGGCAGGCAGGCCTGGTAGTTGGAAATGGAATACAATATTTGAGTTTACGGAGACCAAATCCAATAGTCTTTTTCTTTGTCTGAACTTGCCTTGTTTTGGAATAATACCTTTAATTATTATATTGTGTCAAAAAAAAAACTGTTAGATTATTAATTAATTAATGATCAATTATTAATAATCAAATCTTACCGCAGTCCAACTCAACGCTCACGGACAATACTGTCTTTTCAACAGCCGCGCTACTAGAGGATATATCGCATTCTCATATTAGGTGTGATTTTTTGTTTTTATGGTGGGCAATAATAATAATAATAATAATAATAATTAATAATAATATCTTAGGAACATTTATTTATTAATTCGTGGAAAAATGGTTGCTTGAAATTGGAATGAAGGTCATCATCTCCAATCGTTGGGCGGAAGAAAAGACAAATAAAGAGTTAAATAACGATTTGAAGTTGGAGATCCGATCAGCACACAGTTATCATATTATTAGAGGAAGAAATTCATCCGAAAACGAAAACGAAAGCGAAATTTGGAAAGTAGAAAAATAAGATAGTTGAGAATTGAAATAGTGTTAGACCAAATCACCCTCTACTGCCTCTTTGATTTATTTACCTTGCGTTCACCATCACCACCACCTACACTTTGACTTGACTCTCATTCTTCCACTTTCAAGGTATTCTTCTCTCTCTGCATCGGTTTTTTACTCTTTCTATTAAATTGCTGTTATCAATGTTATCAATGTGCAATCAGTTAATCTAATTCGTATTTGACAAGTGAGAATTCGTAATCTTCTACTTGTTTGTTGCTTGTGATTTTTTCTTTGTGTTTTAGTTTAGGTTTTCAGGAATATTAAAATTATATTCACGTTAGTTCAAGGGCCGAATCAAAGCAACAGAACTAATCATATATCATATATCATATATATTCTTTGAAAAGAAATTCTCGGTTGTTTCGTTTTATTTCCTGCTACTTTGTTTGATTTCAAATGGAATGCGTATGCAATTATTTAGAAGCTGTTTGGTTAAACTGTAATTTAGGAATTTTTGTGCTATAATATAAGCTTTCTTTTAAAATTGGAATAGCAATTATTGTTTCACTGTGCAATAATGTTTTAAGCTTTGTTTGTTTCAATCTTGACGAACAGGGTTGAAATTAAGTAATTCTTTTTTTGTTTTTGTCTGCCTTTCTCTGTATTATTTTTATAATTTCACAACCGACTACTCTGTTTCTTATATACTGTATATTACTTTATTTGTTATTTTTTACTAAATAAAGTGAGTTCTCACATAATGGAAAAATAACGTTATAAGTTGATCAAATTCAAGACTTTCAGCTGTATGAAAGTTTAGTCAACCATTTGTCCTTCCATTTTGTGTATGATTATATTATTTTTCACTTTTTGGTTCTTTGAATTTATATCATTTTGAAAATTCTATTACCTCTAGTTGTGGGGTTTGTTTACTTGATGTTCCCCAAATGTATCATGTATGTTATGGTATGCCGTATTTATCGATCGTCACTGCTCTTTAAGATCAAATTTGCTTCCTTCTGTAGTCTATTAAGCTTTGAGGATCTTAGTGTCTCCCTCCTTTTTATGACATGAATGTGGATGTCTTTTGGCTTGAGTAACGACAGTTTCTAATCTGTTTTATTTTTTGACTCCTCTTTTCTAGTTAAAAAAGGACAAAGAATTTCAAGGGTCAATCTCTCGGTAAGATTTCCTATATGCAACCCTTCTTGTCTTGTACCTGTTGAGAATTCGGGATAGTTATAATTATATAGGGAAATATTACTTTTGATCATTATGCATGTCTGGCCCTGCGGCCACAGTTGAAAATTTTGAGGGAGCACTATCTTGTGCAGAGAGAACAAAATCTCTTGATGCCTTTTCTAAACTAGACCTAGACCATATATCTATATTGACAAACGGTGAAGCTGGTCATTCCGCTGAAGTTGCTGGCTTTAGAGTTGGGGAACTCTCACTTCCTAATGGAGAATCATATTCTGGGTCTCTTCTTGGCAACATTCCGGAGGGTCAGGGTAAGTATGTATGGACAGATGGTTGTGTATATGAAGGCGAGTGGAGACGGGGGATGAGAAATGGATTTGGGAAAATAAAATGGGCTTCTGGTGTAGTGTATGAAGGTGAATTCTCTGGTGGCTATATCCATGGTACTGGAACATATATTGTCCCCGATAGTCTGACCTACAAAGGTCGATGGCGTTTGAATCTTAAACATGGCCTGGGTAATCAAGTTTATCCAAATGGAGATATATTTGAAGGCTCTTGGATCCAAGGAACCCCAGAAGGGCCAGGCAAGTATACCTGGGCCAATGGAAATGTATATTTGGGAAATATGAAAGGTGGGACAATGTCAGGAAAAGGAACTCTTACGTGGGTAAATGGGGACTCATTTGAAGGAAGCTGGTTAAATGGCATGATGCATGGTCTTGGGGCATATACTTGGAGTGATGGAGGCTGTTATGTTGGGACCTGGACACGGGGTCTGAAAGATGGAAAGGGGACCTTTTATCCAAAAGGAAGCTGTCTTCCATCTGCACAAGAAATATATCTCAATGCATTGAGAAAAAGAGGGCTATTGCCAGATTTGAAAAAACATAAGCAGGTGCATATTCATCATGCTACTTCAGTTGATATAGGGGGTGTCAAGGTTGGTGAGAACCAGAGATCAACTGGTGTTTCATCTGGTAAAGGGAACCTGTTAAATCTGGAGCAATCTCGCAGTAAAAATGTTTCTCTCGAAAGGCGCTGGAGTCTAGAGGTATCAATTGAGAAAGGAATTGGTCATGATTCAAACTTAGGTTCAACAGATTCTGTCTTCGATAGTGGGGATAAAGAGGTTAATGCAAAGATCCCAATTTTAGAGCGTGAGTATATGCAAGGGGTATTAATAAGTGAGCTAGTTTTAAATAATAGTTTTTCATCATTGGCTAGAAGAGCAAAGCAGCTTCAAAAAAAAATTGCCAGAGAGATTAAAAGACCTGGTGAGATGATTATTAAAGGCCACAGGAGTTATGATCTGATGCTTAGTTTGCAACTCGGAATAAGGTAAAAGAGACTATTCACTAATTTTTGCACACTCTAGCTACTTCGTTTTCATTTGTAGAAATGATACATGATTTTCTTTCTACAAGTTTTTTGATTTTACTCATTGTTATCATGGGTATTATGTACACACATTTTAAGGTGACCCCGTGTTGGAAGGAGGACATAAGTCATACAGTAAAAAGTTTTTAATTTTTTATATGAGAGTTTTCATGGGGTTGAGTACATCTGTTCACTGATCACATTAATGACCATCTTTTTATGTTTGTGGGAATCTCTTTTATTCTTCCCTGTCTCCACAGCAAAGAATAGATTTGGTGTATATGGCTCTTAAAGAGATTGAGGTTTTAGAGTTTCAATTTTCAGATTATTGTCCTTGACCTATAGTTCCCTTTGAAATCTTTTATCATTCCAGGGTTCCAAAAAGAAAAAGGGACGTGGCTTACCCTTATCCGTGTTTTTATCCACAGAAAAAGAATATGATTGTTGAAGATGGGAAATCACTAATGCAATTTGAATAAAAAAATCAAATTAGAAACAGTTAACCACTCAAGTGGTTAATCATCAAAATCAAACATACTCTGAACATCAGTAACTTTAGTTGAGTAGTAAATTGTTTTGTAACTATTTATATCAGTGGGTCTTTTCACAATTTTTCCGCAAAAAAATAAAACATTTCATATTATTTGGTAAGCCGGAAGATGTTATGCCTTCAGTGAACAAATATTAGCTTCTTGGTTGTATGTCATAATTATTACAGTTTAATTTATACGGGTTTTCTTAATTTCTTACTCCTATTGATCTGATGAGGCAACCAGACAAAGCTTATCCAGGCTAGAATGTAATTCTGGAATATCAATATTTTATTTTTGCATGGTTCTTTAACATTAAATGTGCTTCAAAATGGGTAGGTATACAGTTGGAAAGATTACTCCCATACAGAGACGAGAAGTTCGGACATCAGATTTTGGTCCCAGGGCAAGCTTTTGGATGAATTTTCCAAAAGAAGGTTCTCAATTGACACCCCCTCATCAGTCGGAGGATTTCAAATGGAAAGATTACTGCCCTATGGTATTCAGGTAGTAGTTGGAACCTTTTTAGGTGTATTTATTTCTTTCATGTGGCTGTTGCATCATCCATCTACTCTGTGAGCATGCATTTAAACCGATTCTTGCTTCATGAAGTCACTCCTTATCGCTCTTTATTTGTTGGTTGATAGCATCACACAATATGTCTAGTTCCTTTTTCATCCAGGTTTCCATTTTTCCTATTACAGTAACTAAGTTTTAATCTACTGTATTGTTTCTATAACCCTCAGTTGACAACTTGACGTGAATACACTCATGGAATAATTATTCAGAACTGATTCATAATTATGTAATTGTTTATTAAGCCATATGGATTACATGTTCAATCCTTGCTTCAACTACATGAATACCTCAAGTATTATGTTGATGTGTAATTTTCTTTATGAATGCTATCTAAAGGTATCACCAAGCTGTGCTTTGATTTGTATACGATCGTAATCATGCATTTTTCTGTCGATAAATATTGCAAAACCATAAAAAAAGAATAAAACAGAAAATGATTGTCATATTGTAAATTGACCATTCATTTATAAAAATTGTATTTGTTTTTTTTTTTAGATAAGCATAAAAATTGTATTTGTAATTTGTATACACGTGGTAAGGAACCACTATTGCAACCTCAGTTTTGTTTCCTCTCTTTCTTCCTTTCATCATTGGCATAGTTATGTATGACCTTGTGACCTGTTGCAGAAATCTGAGAGAGTTGTTCAAGATTGATGCTGCTGATTATATGATGTCCATTTGTGGAAATGATGCTTTGAGGGAATTATCTTCCCCAGGGAAAAGTGGTAGTGTCTTTTTCCTGTCTCAGGATGATCGTTTCATGATCAAGACACTGCGAAGATCTGAAGTAAAGGTATGTTTATTTGTGTGGATCTTGTTCATTAGCATAGATACCTGCTTTTGAGGCTTGTTTTCTACTGGTGCCCTTTCTAATTTGGTGTTCAAAATATATGATGCGATTGGCGCCTAGGAATTTTGAGGTTGACTTCAATGGGATTTTGCATCAAATAACACTTCATATTTCCATAATACCTGTTTGTTTTCGGAATGGTAATCAATGACATACTTGCAACAAGGGATGATGACATCAATGTGCTCCGCATTATACTGAAGTGTTACACAAACTATATAAATATGTCAGAAAAATAATGCAGTTGGTTCAATAATGTTTGAGTGACACCACTCTTTCAGACCGAACCAAGAAATCCTTTTAAATGTGTCAAAATTTATCTTATTTATCGTTTACTAGTGATTTCTCTATGAAAATTATGAATTGGACTTTGAAGAAGTGGAGGGATTCCTCAATCTGCAACGGATAGAGGAGGAAAAACAAAATATGTCGATTCAAAGATTGGGGCATACTATACTTATTTTTAGATATCCATATTGGCAAAAGAATTGTTTCCTTTTCTAAAATCATAAGAAAACAGTAGCTTTCTAAACCATGATCACGTAGTAAGCTTTCTAAACTATGTTTGAATTACTTGGCTTACTGTCTTAAAATACCAGACATAATCCATATCAGCATTCTTATGTTGTTACTTTCCTTTTCTTAAATAATCTGCTTGCTGTCTTGGATGATCATTGGGTGTGAGTGTGACCCCGTCACTATGAAGCAGTTTCTCGTGATTTAGTTCACGGTCATTGTAGAAACCAGCAGGCCTAAAATGTTCTTACGACTGTGTGTTGTTTGCAGTACTCTAATGTATCTGGTTCAAGTGGAATGCTACATTTTTGAAGTCATTGCTTTGCCTCTAGATTTTCTTGGTTTGAATTTTGTTTTGGCTTATCTTTGTTGCCTTGCTTGTGACTTTTCTAAAAGAGTTTAAATTTCTGATATGCAGAGAAACTAGACAGCTTTGCTCCAAACCATTTTATGCTTCCCCTTAATCTATTTCTCTCGTTTCTCTCAAATAAAACTACATTTTCAATCCAAAAGCTAAAAAAGGGAAAATGAGCTCTTAGCTAATAGTATTATAGTGTTCACTTGTTCTTGTCCACTTTTCTTTTTTATTGTCAAGTACAAATTTTAGTGACCAAAATTTGAAATGTAGGTTCTTCTGAGAATGCTTCCGGATTATCATCATCATGTGAAGTCGTATGAGAATACACTCATTACAAAATTTTTTGGTCTGCACAGGATTATACCTTCGAGTGGTCAAAAGGTAATGTGCTTTTTCTTTCTTCATCTGAGTCATTTTCTGGAGTATTTATCAATTACTAATGCGACTTGCACACCTTATTGATTGCAAATCTAAAATATCAAAAAATTTCACAAAGCAAATGTGCTACATAAAATATTTGCTCCTATGGTAGTAAGTCGTATGATACATGGGATTCGTATCGCGATTCGATACGAACGAACCCCCATCGATATGTATCACAGCCTGTATCGGAATCCTTCATGTATTGCCACCGTATCGCGGAATTGCGATACACCTTCCGCGGGGTTTCCTGTGAAAATGAGTCAGGTCGCAAGACCCAGTTACAATTTTGAGCTTATTTTAGATTATTTTTTTTATATCTGGGACAAATTGGGCAGATTTTTAGGATTGGCTCACTTGGGCCAATTTTTTAAAGATCTGGGTCTGCTTTTAGGTGTTTCCCGATGATTCGAACTTACAAAACCGTCGTGACTGGTCCTTTCCTCTCCTCTCCTTCGATACAACAATGTGCACTCCTTCTCTGTCTTTCTTCTATTCTTTTATTTCCAAACCAGCTCCCAGCCACTGCCTCTTTTTCTTTCTTCTATTATATTATTGAGTATTGACCAGCCTCCCACCGCCAGCCACTTCCTTGGCTTTGTCTCTTTCTTGTATTTTATTATTTTCAAGTTTCCGACTCAACCCATGTGTGCTTGTGTGCTTCTGTTAATACAAGTTTTATCTACTATTTTATTGTTCTTTTGTTGATGACTTGAGTTTTGAAATATTTTGGAGTTTATATATGATATATTAATAAATCATGTTGTTTTGCTTATGCTATTTATTTTTAACTAAATTTGTCATATCTTTATTGATCATGTATCTTACGATACATGATACAATACACGATTCAAAAAAGTGGTTGAACGATACACGATACGTATTCCGATTTAACTACCATCATGACTTGCATCTTTCATGCCAAACAACTTAATAATAGGAGGCTAATATTTATATATGTCTTCCTATATTGCAGTTTCGCTTTGTTGTAATGGGAAATATGTTCTGCACAGAATTGAGGATCCATAGAAGATTTGATTTAAAAGGTTCATCTCTAGGGCGTTCTTCGGACAAGATAGAAATTGACGAGAATACCACTCTTAAAGATTTGGATCTTAACTACTGCTTTTACTTGGAACCGTCTTGGCGGGAGTCTTTACTAAAGTAAGGGCATTTGCGATTTATCTAAAAAAAAATCCATTCCCATTTTGTCTTTGATGTTATGAAACATGATTTTATTACAAGGAATATAAAGCAGAGGAAGATGACTCACTCTCCTTTATCAAAGTAACAGCAATGAAGCAAATAAAGACATATATATTTATTGTATATCTTCTAATTTTCACATTACAAGTAATGCAGCAAAACCCTCACCACATATTCAATTTTTACAGTTTTACTCCCATATATGTATATTGTTGCTTATTAAAAATAGTAACGGTTAGTGTTTGTTTGAATTCCAAATTTATGTTTGACGAGTCTTTTTGCAATCTTTTATGATGTATAGTCCTACAATGCACAAGTCAACATCAAAAATTGAATATTACCTCTTACTCATACTCTTGTGCAGGCAGATTGAGATTGACAGCAAGTTCTTGGAGGAACAGCACATAATGGATTACAGCCTTCTTCTGGGTGTTCATTATCGAGCTCCCCGGCAGCTGCGTCCTCCTGTCTCCTACAACCAAAGTATAAGTGCAGATGGTTTGGCAATGCTTGCAGAGGAAGGTGGGTTACTTATCCAATTCTAGAATGCTAATGATTTGTGATTGGCACTTATGTGATTGACAAATGTTTCTAGCAAGTATTTATAATTACTTATATGTCTTTAATCAAAACCCTACACATGTATCGAAAGTATGAAACTAATGACCTGGAATTGAGAGATAATGTTTGATCAGCAGATGATATAAACACCGCTTATTTTGAAATTATGTGGTTTAGATAATGAAATAGATAATTGGCTAATGTACGTCTGATCTTTTTGTTATCAACAATTAATGTGCTGATTGTTTAGTAACATAAGATAGATATGCAAGGATTTAAGTTTGGATTCCTATTTGAACTATGTTGAGCCATTATTCTTATCAAAAAAAAAATGTTAGGAGCCATTATTAGGAGCAGCGTTGTAAAA
Source organism: Astragalus membranaceus (assembly GCA_039519185.1). Lineage (NCBI taxonomy): Eukaryota > Viridiplantae > Streptophyta > Magnoliopsida > Fabales > Fabaceae > Astragalus > Astragalus membranaceus. The sequence goes on along the minus strand of CM076847.1, from coordinate 90,852,321 downwards.
TCTGTTCTGGACTGGATGGGGGTCTGAAAGGAAAGCCAGTCCTTTGCTGGTCCAGCTAAGCATGCTAACTTGCTTTCAGTCAAACTTTTTAACCTACCAACATTTTTCAATTTTTGTTTTATCTTAGGCCATCTCCAATAGAGCTCCTCTCAATTAGGTATTTAAGTGAGTCTGCATCTACACATCACCCTTACTTTTTCAACTTCACTACCTAATAAGCACTCAATACCTCCAACTTAGCACCTCCAAAAAGTTCAGTAAATGAGTTCCACCAATAACTCCACATCATCGCATTTCAACAATGATTGACATGCGGGGGTTTGTGGGACAAAGGAGAGACGGATACATGTGTAGGTACTCCTTCCAAATAGGTGCCCATCAAAATGACTCCACAATGGGGTACCGAATAAGTATCCTCCACAAAGGAGAGTTACTTAGCAACACCTTCCAAATAGGTGCTCACTACATGAAATTCCCTTAAGGGTTTCCATTCTAGAAGCCTTATGGGCTTATCCATTTATCTAGAATTTGGTCTCTCGTTATGCTTTCAGATTTTGGCTATGACTTGTATTCTTGCTTATCTACTAGCACTATAACTATGGAACTAATGAATTTCAAAATTCAATAATCAACTTCAGATCCTCTGGAGGATGAAGTATACAACTATCCCCAAGGCCTTGTTCTGGTCCCTCGGGGAGCAGATGATAATAGTGTTGTTGTCGGGTCACACATCAGGGGTAGCCGATTGCGAGCCTCAGCTGCTGGTGATGAAGAGGTGGATCTGCTTCTACCCGGTACTGCAAGGTATTCTTCATGATTTTAGTGGTGGTGGTGGTGGTGGTTAATGCTATTTATCATTTTTCTCATAGTACTCTAGATAAGGATGACAAAGGGACCCGTGCCTGTCCCCATCTCTATGGATTGCAACGGATCCTTGCGAGGACTCCATAATTCATTAAAAGTTAGCACATCATAAATTAAAATCCAACATTGAAAAAATTATATAAAACATTTTAAATTTAAATTACCCTCAGGAGGATTTTCTACAGCGTCCCAGGGATCCCCTCGCACGAGTGGAAATTCACATTGAAACCTATTATTATGTTGATCATTGCACTTTCAAATTCATGATCACTCTTATATGTTCATAAAATAATAACAAATTTTTTATGTGGTCCAGTACTTGATGAGTGTGGTGAGATTGAGAGATGACCTAGTCATTTTCAAATGAGTCCATCCGTGCTCCTGCATGATAAGAATTAATGTCAATCTCTCATAATAATATGTGCGGAAATTGATTTGAAATGCTGGAAGCTGATTGATTATTTTCAAACCGGAGAAAATATAATGTATTCTATTACAAATCACAAATTATAATATTTCCAATGCTTATTCTTTCTTAACAATCACTTGGTGCTAAAATCTTTATGGATCTTAAACCTTTTTGTTGCACGTTGTTAGATTTTTATTTGGCTACTATTTACATGTTAGGACTCGTAAGTTATAATAAAGGGGACTGTTAATAATAGATAGGATAAGGGCCGTTAGTCGGTTAATGGGGTGTTATAGGCTATAGCCCTCTCATCTGTTAATAAAAGACGACTAGTGGCTCTATTGTGAATGGGAAACCTTTGGAAGACATAATCTCTCCTATTCTCTCATTTCATTCTCATTTCTTTTCAACAAAACAATATCCTTTCATATTCTGGTAACTAGGTTCCTAACATTGCATCAAAAGAGATTAGATCTTATTCTCTTTTCCCATACCAACTTCACTGGTGGTTGTTCTTGAGAATAAGAACGTATTCTCAACATTTGTACCATTGAAGTGCAATTACGACATGGCTGATAAGGTGGAGAGCAATTCCTCTACAAGAGCGTGTCCAAAAGAAAAGAGACAAACTGAAACAGAAAATGTCAAAAACGGGGAGGAGAGAAAAGGTGGGGTCAATTGTGGAACCCACTTAAAAACCTAAAACGGGTTCTTATACTGGAATGAAAAAAAAGGTGGAATTCTTATATCTCATGTGGCATCAAAGAGTCTAAGAAATAGGAGATAAGAATTCGAATATTGTTCTTCCATAGGAGATAGCAATCTAGGCATTTCATTTACAATCCTATTGAATAAACCAATTGTTTTTTTTTAGCACCATTGGTTAGTTGCCACTTGCCAGCACATTGTGGACTAAGGATTTTTCTTTCTTCATAATTCATATATTATGCAGACTACAAATCCAGCTAGGTGTGAACATGCCAGCAAGGGCAGAGCAGATTCCAGGAAAAGAGGAACCGCAAACATTCCATGAGGCTTACGATGTCGTACTTTACCTGGGTATCATTGATATATTACAAGATTACAACATGGGTAAGAAGATTGAACATGCATATAAATCTATTCAGTTTGATTCGTTATCTATCTCGGCTGTGGACCCTACATTCTACTCTCGCCGCTTCCTGGATTTTATTCAGAAAGTGTTTCCACCAAACGCCGGAGGATAAAGTTTGCGCAACTTCATCTAGTTGGTTTATTCAGAAAGTGTAAGCATTGTCATATTGGCCCTTTTGTGCATGCTTTATAATTGCTTTAAACTTATTTTTTTATTTTAATAGATATGTTAAGTTTTTCTGAATTTTAGTTTCAGTTTTTTAAACAAAGCAAATAATATCAGTCCGTCACCGTTGGAAGGAACAACTCTCATCTTATAGAACAACATCAATACGAGGTCAAGTTTAATGGGGGGGGGGGGGGGGAATAACTTCACCATCGTCCACCCTTAAAAACCACGAAGGGGCAAACAGCTAAAACTATGATTGCGTGAGTAATGTCTAGGATTTGAAACCGGAATGGTGAGAGAACAGAGGACAAGAGATAAACGGAGAGAACAGAGTTTATCGCGAATATTTGTAAGGAAGGGTTCGTGTGATGTGAGAAGTTAACATAGATGTTTTTTTTTTTATAGGCAATGTTAGTGGGATGGAGGAAATGCTAGTTTCTGGGTTTTGAACCCGGGACCTCTTTTTTGCACTCATTTGTTGTACTCTTTCAGTATCTCTTAGCTCGCCAACTGAGCTACCTTCTTGGGATCGGTTAACATAGATGTTATTGAAGAGAGGGTTGTAATGTGAAATGAGTATTGGGAGGAAGATGTTCTCCTGTTTTATATTCTGTTTTAAATTTCAGATAACTGCTGCTCATTAAAGCACCATATTAAACACATGGTTGTAACATTTTCTCAAGCAAATAATATCTGAACAATACAAATATTAGTCTGAACAAACATAATGGGAACAATTACACCTAGTAACACGTGAATGGAGATAATTCAGATGATGTTTCATTGGACAAGTGTTATCTGAGTTACTAATGAAGATGACACTTTCACAATCGGTGGTAGATCTAGAAATTTTTGATGGTGAGGCAAAAAATAATCAGATATTTTTTTAACAAAAATATTATAAATATTTACAAAATAAATATTCTCTTGATAGAAAAATTAGATATTCAGTTGATACGAAAAATAGAGACTTGTATAATTTGAAAACAATAATTAAAAGTATCAACTTAGTCCTTAAACAATGAACAATTTAGTCCTTTAAAAAAAATTAGGGATATTTTAGTCCTCTTTAGAAATTAGTTTGACTAATATTTAATTTTTTTAATGGTTAAATTGGTACTATTCATTTTTTAAAGAGTAATAGGTCTTTACTATTTATATTTTTGAAAAAGACTTTTTTGGGCCTCTACTCCTATAATAAAACAAAATACTTAAGCTCTTCATGTGTTTATTTAGTGTTTGAAGAGACCAAAACTTTGACAAAAAAAAAGAGACCAAAACAATAAAAATTAAAAGAATAAAAAAATAAAATTAGTACCAATTATTATAAATATTTTGTACAAACATTCAAAAAGTAATTAACATATATGAGGGCAACCCCTCTATTCTTATGGGGGCAAAACTATTTTTATCAAACACACATAAATAAATTATTTTCATCTCATGGGAGCAAATGCCTCAACCCTTTATGCATGGATTTGCCATTGCTCACAATAAATTGATATTTTAGCATTATGTGATTTTGCATGTAATGCATTACAGTTTACGCGTTATCTTGACGCAGCTCAGTTTGATTTACAAATAGGTAAGTGCTAGACACAATATAGTACTAGACAACTTGTTGTGTTGTGCACCGTTTGATGGACAATGGATAACATAAACAAAAAATGTAAAATTTACTAAAATTTCATTTATGATGTATATAACGATTTTATATAACATATATTATAGTATAATTAAAAAATTATAAAGAAAAATGAGAGAGATGAGAGAGAGAGAGAGAGAGAGAGAGAGAGAGAGAGAGAGAGAGAGTAGGAAATAAAATAAAACTAGTAATGGTGTTTTTTTTGGGGTTGACAGGAAGTTGTTGTGATTTTGAGGGACACGAATTTCTGTTTTTGTCCAAACTCTTACCTCCACTTTTGTCCAGTATTATGACCAATTTCTAAATTAAATAGGATCCAACTGAAGTTGTCAAGTCCACTCCCTTACTTCTTACCGAATCAAACCCACCCCTAGTTTGATTTGTAACAAAATAATTGGAAACCAAGAGGTGGAAAAATTAGACATTTTCTTCCGGAAGCTAGCATGTTTGTCTCTCCATCGATCAAAAGAAGCAGCTGGGAAAAAGAAGATAGTGTTATGGGAAAGGAAACATATTGGGTTCAAAGTATAGAACAAAGAAACATGTAATGAAGTAAGGAAATTGACCTCCCAACCATAGCTAAAAACAAAATGGAGGTTTCCTACATGGCCATAATTTTGATAGTGCCCTTTCACCTCGTGGGTCAATGAGTCACGCGTGATGCCTCTTCTTGCCAGCAGCTGGGACACCAAAATTTATCCTTGAAACTCCTCCACATCACTTGTCTTGTCTTTTTTTGGTGTTAAAAACCTTAATACATGGTTGTTTCGCTTTCTTGTAGAAGGAAATATTAGTGGATGCATATGATCCCAAATTAATCACAAGCTAAACTTGTGAACATTAATATCCCCAAAAATAATATTTCTGAACATTAATTATGCTAGTCCTCTAATTAAAAAACACAAATCACCGGGATATATATATATATATATATATATATATATATATATATATATATATATATGAAATGCTTATAACTTTTGGCCAACCACCAAAAGCCACGCTAAGTACAAACTTTTTTGTCGTGACATGACATGACTGTACTATTTGATTTTGATGATCACAAGGAAGTACACAAAGAATTAGATGCAATCCAGAGTTAGATATACCTGATCTCAATTGTAGTGAGATTCAATTCAATTCATATAAAATTTAAGAATTTGGTGAACAAAGATGAGATAGTGCGAAGAGAAACAAAGTGGTGGTTCATGCTGTTTTAAGAAATACGCCAAAGTATTAAATATCACCTCAAAAGGTTCGTAATTAGTTGATAAACCAAACAAATGATCAAGCATTTTATATCATCTCTCTCACATCTTGATCTTATTACCAAAGGGGGAAAAAGGATTTGGCCAAAAAGGGAAAGCAATAAACCAAAGTCCATTGTCACACAATAACACGCGTGGGACATATAGAATTCGACAAGAACCCGGCATTCCGGAAAAAACGGCACCACAAAAAGAGTGGGTGATTTCTTTTGTGAGCAATAAGGGCAAAGTCCACACAAGGCCATTATGGCACGGTGTTATTTCTCAAAAAAAAAAAATGGTTGGTCCAATACCTAAGGTTTTGTTTTTTTGACAACAACCATTACTTAAGGTTTATGTGTATAAATATATATAAGTACATATAATATGTATCTTCTATTTTAGAAAGGTGTACCCAAGTTTAGGTAATTGAACCCCATAGTTCTTTTGAGAAATGAAGAGAATCTCAACTCGTTATTAACACCCAAAGTTTACTCGTCAAATATCCAAATAATTTAGCTTTAGTTAATTAGGAACAAGAAGTGTAGACGAAACAAGATAACTATAAATTTTTTTAAAATAATTTAAAAACTCAAAGGTATTTCTTGTCTTGGACTGCGCTCCATCCTTTCACCCTATGGCGCATGTGTTCAAGTTTAAAAGATATTTTTAGGTAAAAAAAAAAACGGAAAATCCAATATTACCTATCTTTTAAAAGTACAAAAAAGTGTTACGGCCAAAAACAGGTAGAAAAGAAATTGTTGGGAGCTAAGCACACATCATAAAAGCCCTAGTTTTTACAAAGGTTAGTAAAGTTCAAAGGTAAGCTAACACATTACTCGATCTATGTATACTTAGTTGTTACAATTATTAGCTGATTAAATAAAAAATTATGTAAAGGAGAATATGAAAAATGGGGATAGCTCGTGAGTTTATATATACTATAGATAGGTGTTATGTAGTCTTTTTGAGAGTTATCGTACAACTTATTTTCCTACAGTTATTTTTCTTGCCTTTTATTACCTTTACTTTTATTTCTATATGTTGGAATTCCCCTCCTTAATTGTGATGCACTAGTCACAATGCATGGGAAAGGGGGATGAATATTCCAAGGTCTTGGAATTCATTTCTTTGACCTTGAGACATGCACATTCAACTTTGAAGAATGCATTGGGAGTTTCTAGACCCCATTGGAATTGTGGAAATTAATTAGCCTCCATTAATCACTCTTTTTGGAGAAGCCACATTCTTCTCCTATAAATAGGAGAACTTGTGAAGAGTTTCACATCACATCCAAGTGAAGAAATCCTAAGAGAGTTAGAGAGTTCTTTTGTATTCCTCTTTGAGAGAAAGAGAGAGTTCCATAGAGAGAAAGTTTTGTATACCATCCGAGAGGGTGAGATTCATAGAGAGATCCTCAGAGATTGAGAGAAACACTTTGTAATCCTACTTTTATAGTGGAGATCTTTTAACTGGACTAGGTCCCGTGGTTTTTCCCGAGAGGGTTTTCCACGTAAAAATTCTGGTGTCATTATTCTTCTCTTCACTCTTTTATTTTTTACACTTCCGCATAGTGCCCATTTTGCGTTCACAGAGGAGGGAATAGGTACCGCTATTTCCCAACAGTGGTATCAAAGCTGTTGGTTCAAAAATTCATTGTCCTGTGCAACTCAAGATGGAAGGAACATTCGCTCATGATGGAGATATGTTCAAGCTAACTGCAGATAACTATTCCTATTGGAAGCCGATGATGGAAGACCATCTATACTGCAAGGATTTGTATGAGCCAATCACAAATGAGGACATGCCAGAAGGGAAGACTGAAAAAGAATGGGAGGTTCTGAATCGGAAAGCTGTTGCTATGATTCGGAAGTACATCGACAAAAGCTTGTTTGAGCATGTATCAACTTATACCAATGCGTATGAGTTATGGACGAAGCTTGAATCTATGATTCAAAAGAAAACTCCCAGGAACAAAGCTCATCTTGTCAGACGGTTGGTGAAATTGGAGTACTCTGACGGCCAGAATATGATCGAGCATCTGAACACTTTCAAAGGTATTGTCAATCAATTAACAAAAGCATATATGAAAATTGATGATGAATTGCAAACTCTTCTACTCCTTAGTTCTCTACCTGAGAGCTGGGACACATTAGTTGTCACTCTCAGCAACTCAACACCTGACGGAAAGCTTAGCCTGGATACTATCACAGATAGTTTGCTAAATGAAGAATCTAGAAGGAAGGAAAGAGGAATGAGTAGTCACTCAGAAGCCAATGTTGTTGAGAATAGAGGAAGGAGTGAGCATAGAAGCAAAGGAAGTCGTGGGAAATCACGAGGAAGATCCAAGTCTCGCCCTAGAGGTTTGACCTGTTTCTATTGTGGAAAAGATGGTCATAAGAAGCCAGAGTGCAGATTCTTGAAGAGAGATCAGAAGGCCGGAACAGTCCATCCTGATGTGATAGATCCCAAAAAGAAGTTGGAAGAGAAAACCACAACAGCAGTTGCATCAGACGACGAGAACGTGTTCCTTGTCAGTGAGGTAAATTATCTAAACGTTGTTTTTGATGATTGCACTTGGATAGTTGATACTGGAGCATCTTTCCATGTTACTCCTCATGAAGGATTCTTCTCATCTTATCAAAAAGGAGATTTTGGAAAAGTAAAGATGGGCAATCATGTCACAAGCAAGATTGTTGGCATAGGAGAAGTGATTCTGTTGACAGAAAATGGAAACAAACTTGTGCTGAAGGAGGTAAGACATGTACCCGAGATGCGTCTAAACCTTATCTCGGCAGGTAAGCTAGATGATGCTGGAATGAATAACCAGTTTGGTGGTGGAAAATGGAAGCTTAGCCGGGGAAGCATGGTTGTTGCTCGCGGTAGAAAGGAAGGCTCTTTGTACATCACGCATGGAAAGCTATGCAAAGGGGAGATAAATGTTGCTCAAGAAGAAAGTAAGGAGCTGTGGCATAAAAGACTAGGTCACATGAGTGAGAAGGGTCTAGAAATCCTCGCTAAAGATCATCTCCAAAGCATAAAGGGACAACCACTTGAATCCTGTGAAGATTGCCTAGCAGGTAAGCAACGCAGAGTATCCTTCCAAAGATCAGACAATGGAAGAAGAAGAAAACATATTCTAGATCTTGTGCATTCAGATGTATGTTCAACGTCTGAAAGATCCCTTGGTGGTGCTCAATACTTTGTTACCTTTATTGATGACCACTCTAGAAAGTTGTGGGTGTATCTATTGAAGAGAAAGGATGAAGTCCTTCGAGCCTTCAAGGAGTTTCATGTTTCAGTAGAACGAGAAACTGGTAAAAAGCTGAAATGTTTGAGAAGTGATAATGGTGGAGAGTATAGAGGTCCGTTCGAGCATTATTGTAAGACTCACGGAATCAGACATGAGAAGGTACCTCCTAAGACACCTCAGATGAATGGTGTAGCTGAAAGGTTCAATAGAACTATTGCCGAGAAGGTCAGAAGCATGTTGTCTCATGCGAAGCTTCCTAAGTCATTCTGGGGGGAGGCAGTTGCTACTGCAGTTGATTTGATCAACCTATCACCCTCAAGACCTCTAAATGGAAAGATACCAGAAGAAGTATGGACAGGTAAGAAAGCCTCTTATCGCAACTTGAGAGTCTTTGGATGTAAGGCATCTGTTCACATTCCAAAAGATGAAAGGGCAAAGCTTGATGCTAAGGCAAAAGAATGTGTATATCTTGGCTCTCCAAGAGATGAACTTGGTTTCAGATTATGGGATCCTGCAAATAGGAAGATTGTTCGAAGCAGAGATGTGGTGTTCTTTAAAGACCAGACAATTCAAGACATCAAGAAAATGGAGAAACCAAAACTCAAGGTGAGCTATGATCAAAGTCCCCTTGTGGTGAACAAATCAGGGGGAGAGACTCCTCAGACAGAGCCAGATCAGGATATACAACTTGATGAGACAATTGAAGAACCACCTCAGGAAGAACAACCTGACCAAGTGATGGAAGATCAATCAGGGGAGGATGTTCAACACGAACCCCAAGTAAGGCGGTCAACAAGAGAGAGGCAACCATCAAGAAGGTACTTCTCAGATGAATATATCAATCTTACTGATGAAGGTGAACCTCAAAGCTTTGCAGAAGCCATTGAGATGGAAGAAAAAGACAAATGGTTGCAAGCCATGGAAGAAGAGATTCAGTCCTTAAAGGAGAATCAGACGTACGATTTGGTAGAATTACCAAAAGGCAGAAAGGCGTTGCGAAACAAATGGGTGTTCAAGCTCAAGAATGAAGAGAACAACCCAAACCCAAGGTATAAGGCGCGAATTGTCGTGAAGGGGTGCAACCAAAAGAAAGGAATAGATTTTGATGAAATATTCTCACCAGTGGTGAAGATGACTTCTATTAGAGCAATTCTTGGTCTAGCAGCAAAACTAGACTTGGAGATTGAACAACTGGATGTCAAAACAACATTCTTACATGGAGACCTAGAAGAAGAAATTTACATGGAGCAACCAGAGGGTTTTGAAGAACCAGGCAAAGAACACTTGGTGTGTCGGCTTAAGAAAAGTCTCTATGGTCTGAAGCAAGCTCCAAGACAATGGTACAAGAAGTTCGACTCCTTTATGACCCAACATAATTTTAAGAAGACCTCCGCAGATCATTGTGTGTTTGTGAAGAACTATGAAAATGGTGAGTCCATCATACTTCTCTTATATGTTGATGACATGTTAATTGTGGGGAAAGATAAGATAAAAATAGCTGCTCTCAAGAAGGCATTGAGCAAGTCTTTCGCCATGAAAGATCTGGGTGCAGTGAAGAGGATTCTTGGAATGAAAATTACTAGAGATCGTTCCAAAAGAATGTTGTGGGTATCACAAGAAGACTACATTGAGAAGGTTCTCAAAAGGTTCAACATGCACAATGCCAAACCTGCGCGTGTACCATTAGCTGGACATTTCAAACTCAGCAAGTCTCAATGTCCAAAGAATGAAGAGGAAAAAGAAGAAATGAACAGGGTGCCCTATTCTTCTGCTGTGGGTAGCCTTATGTATGCAATGGTTTGTACAAGACCAGATATTGGTTATGCTGTAGGAGTTGTTAGCAGATTCCTATCAAACCCAGGTAAGGAGCATTGGGAAGCTGTTAAATGGATACTGAGGTATCTAAGAGGAACTGCCAAAAGAAGCTTATGCTTCGGCAATGGAGATCAAATGCTTATTGGATATTCAGACTCGGATATGGCAGGAGATGTGGACTCAAGGAAGTCAACATCAGGTTATCTGATTACCTTTGCAGGGGGAGCTGTTTCTTGGCAGTCAAAGCTTCAAAAATGTGTGACTTTGTCTACCGCTGAAGCAGAGTATGTAGCAGTCACTGAAACCTCCAAGGAGATGTTATGGATGAAGAACTTTCTAATAGAGTTGGGGCATGATCAAGTTGATTATGTGGTGAATTGTGATAATCAAAGTACCATCCATCTAGCCAAGAATCCCATGTTCCATTCACGCTCAAAACATATTGACATCCGGTATCATTGGATACGAGAAGCGTTGGATGAGAAGAGATTGAAGATAGAGAAAATCCATACAGATTTGAATTGGTCTGATATGATGACTAAGTCATTGCCAACCAAGAAGGTTGAAGATTGTTGCCAAGGTGCTGGTGTTGTGGTGCCCCCCAATTAAGTCAGGGAGGGGGAGATTTGTTGGAATTCCCCTCCTTAATTGTGATGCACTAGTCACAATGCATGGGAAAGGGGGATGAATATTCCAAGGTCTTGGAATTTATTTCTTTGACCTTGAGACATGCACATTCAACTTTGAAGAATGCATTGGGAGTTTCTAGACCCCATTGGAATTGTGGAAATTAATTAGCCTCCATTAATCACTCTTTTTGGAGAAGCCACATTCTTCTCCTATAAATAGGAGAACTTGTGAAGAGTTTCACATCACATCCAAGTGAAGAAATCCTAAGAGAGTTAGAGAGTTCTTTTGTATTCCTCTTTGAGAGAAAGAGAGAGTTCCATAGAGAGAAAGTTTTGTATACCATCCGAGAGGGTGAGATTCATAGAGAGATCCTCAGAGATTGAGAGAAACACTTTGTAATCCTACTTTTATAGTTGAGATCTTTTAACTGGACTAGGTCCCGTGGTTTTTCCCGAGAGGGTTTTCCACGTAAAAATTCTGGTGTCATTATTCTTCTCTTCACTCTTTTATTTTTTACACTTCCGCATAGTGCCCATTTTGCGTTCACAGAGGAGGGAATAGGTACCGCTATTTCCCAACACTATACAGTTTTAACTTTTTTTCTTCAACCTATATACAACCTTAACACTTTTTAAAGTAATTACGAAACTCATAGTTGAGATACATAATCTCTTTCTAAACATAATAATATGTGGGAATCATTGTTGACATCCTAGCTAATCCATTCGACAAAGTTAGAAGCACATCAATAAACTTGGTACACTTGGTAGGTCCAATATGCAAATAAATTGTGAAATTCGATTCTCTTGGTCGCAACGACTATTGGTATATGCATTTGATGTTGATTTCTTAATGGAGATGGGAAAGAACAACTTTGGGTTTTTTAAAAGATACGATAATGTTAATTCATTCAATCATGCAACCAAGTAGATAGTTGTTTGGTTTTAGTTATTATATAAATTATGTAATGCAATATTACTTTTTATATATATGGAATGTATGTAAATATTAAAAAAAAGTAAGAAGAAGAATTGTTGAAACAAAAGTTTTATATGGAAAAGGAAAGAAAAGAATATATACGTTGTTGAGGCAAAGGTGGCCGTTTTCTTTAACTTCTATCTCACCACAAATAAATGAAAGATGCTATTGCTGCTGAGAGATATGCTATACCCCATTACATTTCATTACAGTGGTACCTTTTCTCCTTTCTTTTCTCTCTCTTTCCTTCTGCACTTTCACACTTGTTGGACAGAGAGAGAAAGAGAGATATATAAATATATACAGAAACATTCTTTTGAGAAGCACTTAATTGGTTGTCTTCATCATTGAGAGAGAATGAGTTCTTCTTCTGGTCAGAGCAGTGGCTATGATCTCTCTTTCAAGATCTTGTTGATCGGTGATTCTGCTGTTGGAAAAAGTAGCCTACTTCTCAGCTTCATCTCTGGTTCTGTTGAAGATATTGCCCCCACAATTGGTAATTCAATTCGTTGATCTATGGTTTGCAGTAACTATTGAACTTGTAAACTTCTCTATGCTGCTGTGATTTGTGAGCTAGCTTGTGATTGAATTAATACCCCTAAGTTAATTATTGAATTTGTCTAATGCTTTGGTTACTTTTGTACAAGATAACTGTTTTATTGTTTTGTTCCTTTTTATGCAATTGGAATTGATGTTCCTTTACCGACAATTTTGCTTATATCAGATTTTAGTTCTGATATGATATGATCTGATGATGTTGTTCTATGATACGTAGGTGTTGATTTTAAAATCAAGCTGCTAACAGTAGGTGGCAAGAAATTGAAACTAACTATTTGGGACACTGGTAATCCATAATATAGTCAAATTTACTGCTTCCAATTCATGCGGCATATAATATAATATAATATAATATAATATGAATTGAATGCAAACAAATATGTATGATGATATATTCTTTAGAGAATATTTATGTTGAATCACTTGCCTATTGACTCAAATGACTGATTGACATAATAATCATAACACTGCATCATCTATTACAGCTGGGCAGGAAAGGTTCAGAACGCTAACTAGTTCTTACTATAGAGGAGCACAAGGAATCATTCTTGGTAATATGCTAAACTGAATATTTGTGATTTTAAATCTAAGACTTGTACTTACTTATATATCATTTTTGTTTCTTAGTTTATGATGTGACTAGAAGAGATACCTTTACAAACTTATCAGAAGTGTGGTCCAAAGAAGTGGAACTCTATTCAACTAATCAGGACTGCGTGAAGATGCTAGTTGGAAATAAAGTTGATAGAGTAAGTTGTGTATTGGTCTTGTGCATACACACATACCTCATGTTTTCTAGATCCAAGACTAACTCAGAGACCAACTGTAATTGATAAAATTATGGTCGATACATAAACATGTTACGCGTAATTTTACAATCGTTCCATACTTTTAAGACAGTGTTTTGAATGGTTCATAGCATTATTCCCTGAGTTCATCTCTAACATGTTTTAAGAACCGGTCACGTTGTCACAACACACACTTTTCTGAATTTCAATGTCATGTCTTCATGTATTCTGTTCAATAATTTCTTTGATGAGTTATTTATCAAATCGAATCTTAGGAATCTGAAAAGGCTGTGAGCACAGAAGAGGGCTTAGCTCTTGCTGAAGAGTTGGGATGCATGTTTTTTGAATGTAGTGCCAAAACTCGGGACAATGTGGACAAGTGCTTTGAGGAACTTGCACTCAAGGTACGGATTTACAACTCTGCTTTTATAATGTTTGTTCCATGTACATTACACGATACTAACTGTTAAAAGGGGACCAATGGATAGGGCACGGAATGTGTAGATTAATTACTGTGTTGTGTTGTGTTGTGTTGAGTTGTGTTGTGATGATGACAAATATGGCACGATTTCTTTTCTTAGATAATGGAAGTTCCAAGTCTTTTGGAAGAAGGATCAACATCAGCAGCACTAAAAAGGAATATCTTAAAGCAAAAACAGGAACCCCAACAAGCATCTCAAAATGGTGGTTGTTGCTCTTAAAATGCTGCTGCAATGTGGACATGGACTCATCCTCTCAACCCTGCTGCTTGTATATGTAACAAGTTTCTTATAGGCGCCAGTGTTTTGTTGCTCGATTAATAGTGCAACCACAAATGTGGATTTGGCAAGTCAATAACTAACGCCTGTTAGCAACTTGTGTAAATTTCTTTGTTTTCTGTCATTGTTTTTATCCAATCCAAATTAAATCAATGCATACAGTTCGTGCAACTATGAAAGATGTGTCGTTTGTGCATTACTCTCAACTCGATCCTGATATTGCAAATGCTGCACACACTGGTTGGACCTATCCTACGTTAATCGAGTTAAATTGTTGGAATAATAACACATTTGGTTCTAAGATGAAATCACATCACATAAACTAAACGAGTGGTTGCTTCGGTGGCCAGGGTTTTCTTTTTTTTTTTGTTTTGGGTATGTAGACGGAGTGGTCAATGCCACTGAAACTCACACACACAACTGCGAGGTCCCGAGTTTGAACCCGGGACATAGTATCCAGCCTAACAATTTCGGCATTTGCCAATTGAGCTAGGCCTTACGGTGAATTACTTCCAGTGGTTAATAAGTTATTGTTCACATCGTAACTAAGGATAAATTTGATGATGTAAATAAATTGAGCTTTGGAGAGGTGCCCAACTCCACCATAATATAAATCAATCGAGCTTCACTGAAATATAATAAAAAAAGTGATAATCAGACTTTATATTATTGTGTTTGGAATCAAGCCAAATTTTTGAGCATGGCAATTTTTTGATTCAAATCACCTTCAACCAAATTATGCATGAATATATTATCAACGTTGATAAATCTATGAAAATTAAAAGGAGAATTAAAGGACAACCAGGTCGCCCTAGTAACCATCCAGGTAATAGTTCAGTTACAACCTTAGATGTAAATGCATTTTCAAATAAGAAAACTACTGTTAGCAAACCAGGTCGCCCTAACTTGATCCGTGAACCCTTGTTTTTAACTCTCCAAAGTTATATAATTCACAATGGTAACTCCGTTCCCACCATGATAATGCTATTATTAGCTAACCATGGCGGTAGCAGCAGCTTCTAGCAGCCTCCTAGCATCTGTGCCCTGTTCAGGTAACTCTGCCGGGGTCTGCCAAAAATCATATTAGCAATTGTTGAGGACTAGAGAACAGATAATTCCAAAATAGCAATTGTTGAGGACTAGAGAACAGATAATTCCAAAATTCCTTTAGAAGTCATACCTTTCCATACAAGTTTGCCTTTGT
Organism: Astragalus membranaceus; assembly: GCA_039519185.1. Lineage (NCBI taxonomy): Eukaryota > Viridiplantae > Streptophyta > Magnoliopsida > Fabales > Fabaceae > Astragalus > Astragalus membranaceus. The sequence continues at coordinate 90,836,890 of CM076847.1, read as the reverse complement.
GGATGACGCACCATTAGACAACAACAACCTAATTACATCAACATGCTCCCCTCTTGCAGCATGATGAAGAGGCTGACAAATAGTCATAACATGATGGTGCAGAACAAATCAGGATTCAGCAGAATTAACTAAACATAGTTGAAAGAGGATTAGGTAATAGGGACATGGATTTAGCTTGCATCTAGTCATCTGATCCCCCACCCCCCAATAACACATACATTATACATTCATAAATGAGAATAATTTCAAGCACCCTTCATTATTGTATTTATACTACGTTGATTGACATTGGCATATTGAAAATGAACTCAAATTATTTGAAGGGTAAATAAATACTCACAGTATCACCCTCAGAATCAACTGATTCCAGCATCCTTTTTATATGTTCACTGTCATTAGCTCTGTTAAGTAGAAGTTGGACTATCTCTATAAATCCTGATATGACAATTCAAAACAGAAAAACATTACAAAACTTAAACCAAAAAAAGAGTTCTGACATTTAGAACATGATTTCAAGTTCAAACTTCAAACTACCTCCTGCGCATGCATCGTGCAACGGAATAGCCCCCTCTTCATCCTTAGCCTCCAAGTCTGCTCCTCTTTCAAGAAGCAGCTGCAATTTATCAAACAAGATCAATAATGCATGATGTGTTTTAGAACGACGGCATAAGAAAGCCTGAATGAACTAACAATGACAAACCTGGGCACATTGGAAATGGCCATATAAACAGGTCAAATGAAGAGCGGTATCCCCATCCTCCACCGGCTCATCAATACTACCACTCAAGTTATCTGCATTTAAGCAGGACAACAGTAACCATTAGCAGAAAGGACACCAAAAGACCTAATATTCTAATTACGATGTGTTTCATTTTCATCTCTGTGTATCAAACAAATCAAAAGTTATTGTGGTGTATTTTAATGTTTTGGTTGCAATTTATGTCAATCTTGAACAAATTGAAAATTGATCATCTACATACCAGACCAAAAACTCATATAGATTCAAATGCCATACAATAAAATAGTTTATGCAACACAATAAAAATCACAAAGCCCCTTTTTTTTATTATTGTGTTCTTTCTTTGCTTACAAATTATAGACAGGTTGCCACAAGAGCATGCATTTAATTATAGATATAATAATTCATCGTCAACATAACAGAAGGTGCTCAAATTCAAGCATTTTGCTGCTAGTAAGTGAGCGGTGCAATTTGTGAATATACGAAAGGGTTTAGATTGAATTTTTGAAGGGGGGGTATAGGGTTTAAAAGAAAGGGGTGAATACTGAATTAATATAGAGAGAAGAATTATACGGAGAACGAAAAGAGAAGTTAGAGGGAGATACCTAGAGCGAGGCGAAGGGCGTGGAGGTCGCCGTGCTGAGAGGCACGGAAGAGGTCACGAAGATGAGGAGGCGTATCAGCGTCTTCTTCGAATTCTATGAGACCTTCTTCTTCGAAAAGGCCGTTGGCTTCTTCATCTTCTTCGTCCTCGTTCAGCCCATTGCGTCTTCCCGGAACTGCCATTGATCACCGCTCTCTCTCTATCTCTATCTCTCTCTCTCTCTCTCTACCGCCGCCGCAGCTTTTCTCAAACGTACTTACAAATTACAATGACCCCCTCTGTTAACTTTTTATATAACGAATTTTTTTATTTTTTGAAATATATATATATATATATATATATATATATATATATATATATATATATATATATATATATATATATATATATATATGAGTTAAGATATATTGACACCAGGTGTCAAACATAGTAACTTACAAACATTAATAGCTTCGCGTATAGAATGAAATTTATCAATCTGACCGTTGAATAGTGTGATATTTTATTTGAGATCATATATGTCAAATTTCATAAAAATCCGAAGTTATTTGTCAGTCCATCGCGCTACTCTTTTTCGATGGCTAATATGTTATTTAAAAGATAAGCAAATGCGTTGTTCTGTACCTTGCAGTATTGGGTTGACTGCAGTTGGTAGGTCTCTTGCTGCCTGGCCGGAGGTTAGTGTGAGCCTGGGGTACCTACGAAGCCACTCCGACGCTCAAGTCAGTATTGAGAACAGATGAGTGATTTAGCTAGGAATGAGAGTGTGTACCTTATGATGGCAATGGGAGCCGGTATTTATAGGAAATCGAGCCCGTTTGTGGATCGTCGGATCAGTAGAATTGATATTAACTATCCGAGTGGGATGGCCTTAATTGGGCTTGTATGTTGTGGATATGGGCCGAAATGGTTGGGACAATCCATATCCAATTGCTAAATGGACCTCTTGGTATTGCTAAATGGACCCCCTGGTCCAATCCAGAACATGCGTGTTGTTAGATAACACACCTGTTAGTTTCCAAATTTTTTGAAATTTGATATACATGATCAAAAGGTTAATATGATGTTATTCAACGGTCGGATTGACAAATTTCATTGTCTATATGAAGTTATTAATTGGTGTAAGTCGGTAAGTTTGACACCCAGTGTCAATGTATCCTAACTCTCTCTCTCTCTCTCTCTCTCTCTCTCTCTCTCTCTCTCTCTCTCTCTCTCTCTCTATATATATATATATATATATATATACTATCTATTCTATCTACTATCTACTTGTTAACACCCACAAATAATTAGGTCGTAGGCCGAGGGCTGAAGGTAGTGGAGATGGAGTACTAAGGCAGGTCACTAGACAAGGATTTTTGGAGATGATTGCCTGGGAGAAATGATCAAGGGAAGTCCTCGGGGCATATCACTAGACAACTCCCTGAGGAAGGGGTTAGCCCGAGGAGCAATGAGCGAGACCGAGGGAGAGTACAGCCTCAGCCTATAGAGTGCCACGGTCGGGGTAGGCTCGGGTGCCTGAGTTACTGCCTGAGGACGAAGGTTGGCTGAGATAAAGCAGTTTTACTTGGAAGACACGTAAGAGACATGCGTGAAGATAGAACGTGGGAACAGTTGAAGATCAAGCGAAAGAGCGAAGCCTTGAAGAACGGAGTGAGCGAGTTCACCCCACTAACCATGCTAGTGAGATCGTGGGTGGTTACTCCACCTCTTTAGGGCTTAGGAACAATGATAGTCGTTGATCTTAGATCGATCCAACGGTAGGCAAATGTTGGATGTGCTAGTGGCCGACGAGGGCCTATGTATATAAATAACAGAGTAATTGTACACAAAGGGAACCATCAATCAAATCGAACTCTACGTTTATTTTTTACCTATCTTCTTTATCGCATTTATCTTTACGTTTATGCATTAGCCAGTAGTATAATCCAACCCTCGCAGTCCCCTCTCACCTAACCTGACCCTTTCTAGAGGAGTCAGGATACCCACAGTCAAGGAGCAGAGTTCCCTCCTTGGCGCAATCGCTTGAAGAACAGAGGAATCAAAGAACTTGCTCAAACCCCTGACTGAATCAAAGAATTTAATCCCACCAACAAAAGGTACCACTAATATTCTTGGTACTTATATTTGAAGCCCTTAATTCCGTCAAATGACCCTGATTCAAGTCGGGATACAGCCAAACAGTTTAGTTGTGATAATGACATTAAGCACATAATCGCCTAAAAAATCCAAGCACTCATAGGTGTCTTCACTGTAACAGGAAGGATGTGTGAACGCTTTGGCTACCAAGTTTTTATCGTTAGAGTTATAACCAAGAATTTTTTCAACATTCTCTAAATGGTTGAGGAAAACCATCCATAGTTATATAGATTTATATAGATGAGGAAGAATGAATGAAGAAAGAGGGTTGGTGAATTAACTTCAGAGTGGGAGCTGGAGAAAGATATTAGAGATACTTATAAATATAGCTAGGAGTCTTGCACCTTTAATTTGGAGGAGAAAGTCCATACAAAAGTGAGGCTTGGTGAACACCAACAGGTAGCTATATTCATCTACCATTATTCTATGATGATTGGGCAAGGGGTTTGACCATTTTCAGATTTTGAAAATCGAGGATGAGTATGAAATAGGATGCATGTGGAATGTTTTCCATAACTACTCCAACCTTGGGACTATCGAGCTTATGTTACCTTTGAAGATGTTGACATACTCAACCACACAGTACAACCCTAACCCTCAATTTGATCTAAATCAAGCATATAATTACGAAAACTCTTATGACCAGACCATCTCTAACATTCCATCACCAATTCAACATCTCTCCAACCTGAAACACAAGCACACTCACAAGTCTACGTACCATTCGTACCATGACACGTCCCAGTTTGAACAGACCAACTCATACATGTTGTTACCCCCTCTGCAGCCTGATACACAAATACAAGCTTAGAAAACTACCATACATTTCTCATCCCATCAACAACCCACACAGAGGTCCCAAACATCACACCGATGACTTGATGGACCGATCAGTCGATGACGGCGATGGAGGTATGCAAGTTAATCTCATCACTGCTTATGACCCCCTAACACTTTCGAACATTGGACCTATCATACGTTGACTCATCTAATCACTACAGTCATATATTGTCACCTTCCACCTCACAACCCTCGTGTGAGGACGGCAGACTTTATGTGGGGATGTAGTTCCATACAAAACTAAAGGGTGTTCACCTCTCACTAGGGGGCTTGGGTCACTACAAAAAAACAATGTATTAGTGACAGATTTTTCCCTCGCTAACAGCAATTAGCGACAGAATTAGTGATGGACAGATTCGGTCACTAAAAACCTTGACGCTAATGTTTAGCGACGAATTTAAATTCGTCGCTAATTAGATAGGGAAATTTCTGTCGCTAAATAATATATGCCACGTGTCACATTCTGATTCATCAAATTTAGCGAAGGAAATCCGTCTTAAAATCCGTCACTAATATATGCCACGTGTCCTATTTTGATTAGCGTGATTAGCGACGGATTTCCGTCTCTAATGACCCCTAACACTTTAATTTTTTTTAAAAAAACTTGCTTTTTTCATATTTATAATAACCTGTTGTAATAAATTTAAATACGAAAATCCGAATTAACAATAAAATCCCAATCAATAATAAAATCTGAATCAACAATAAAATCCGAATCAACAAGTTTAACGACATCCGAATCAATGATAAAATCCCAATCAACAATAAAATCCGAATCAAAATAAACTAGTTCGAAATGTTAGAACATAATACTGAAATGTCAAACAAATACAACACAGTCCTAATATGGGGTATAGGCATCATCAGACCCCTCAGACTCAGACCCATCTAGTCGCGTGCGGTTATAATACTTTAATATCTTCGCCTGCATACGGGTAAACTTCAAGAAATCTTCCTGCAGAGTTGTCTGCACCTGTTGTTGAGTTTGCAGCTGCTGTTGCTGAGCCTGAATGACCTGCGCTTGAGCCTGCACCTACTGCCTGAGCTGATCGGTCTCCTCAGCTGAAGGAGGAAGAGGAGGAGGAGGCCCACTGCTAGAAGGTCCGCTGGTGTCGAAGTGATCAATCCCATAGTCCAATAACGGAGCCACGGGCCCCGAACCATACAAGCGATCCTTATTCCGCCCGCCTACCGCCTTCTTCCAATTGCAGTTCGCCAGAGCTATGATCTTAGGGGGGAAGTGGACCAAGTGAGTCAGGGTTCCAGGTCCCTGGAGTCATCTCAACCATCGTCTCACTAACCTCCTCCTGTTTTGCATAACCAGATAACATAGCATAGTTAGCGCTCCATTTTAAGAAAACAAAATTATATAATACAAATCAAGTTGTATATTTACCTGAGTTTTCCTCGAGCACTCATCAACATACTCCTTAGTACCCTTCCTCAAATGTGTGGTCCTGTGCAGCTCAGGAATAGTGATATTGCGTCCGGCCTTCTTACTCTGTAAAAATGAAACACGTTTTCAACGTTTGCTAATCACTCTAAATAAACTAAATAACACACAGATTTTCAAAATAATTTACCAATCTGACAGCATGCTGAGCCTGGTTGACGGAGCCGCAACAGTGAAGCGAGCTACCCTTTTCTGAATTTCTATTTTTCTTGGCCTTTTGAGCATTTGCTTTGTAGCCCTCTGTAGCCCAAAGGTCCTTGAAGGCATTCCAAACACGGTCAGGGATATACTTCGGCTGGTTATCTTTACACCGCAGTTTATAAAGTAAATGCGACAATTGCTTGCCCATTCTTTTGAAAAAAAGTCTCTGCACTGCTGCATCATGTTCCGGCAGCCACGTCACCTTGGTCTCTATTAAGCAAAATCAAAATATGTATTATTATTATATTTAACATAAAAAAGTTAAAATTAACAATATATGTAATGACATAACTAACAATATATTGATACCATCATTGCCGACAATCACCGGCACATCCTCTTCATCGGTCGATGAATCTGAATCTGTAACACCAACATGGGGCTCGTCAGTATACACGTCGCCATGGGGCTCAGTTGGTGTAGGCATAGATAACCCTGGTGTAGGCATATACCCCCTGATGTAGGCATATACCCAGCTGGTGTAGGCGTATACATGGAAATCATGACTTTTCATCCCATACATCTTCCCAGTGTTCACATCCGCACATCTTGCAAGGTTAGAAGAATAACCATCTGGCATCCTCAATCCCTTCAACCATCGACAAACATATTTCGCTTCTTCGGGTGTTAGACAATAACTGGCTTTAGGTTTTAACATCTTACCATTAGTCATTTACACCAAATTCAAATTGGATCGATGTTTGCTACAGTATAGAGTAGAATCGATTCTAGCCTTATTATTGTCTTTGGTTCTATCTTTCACATTCATCACAGTGTAAAATATGTTGTCAAAGAAATTCTTCTCGATGTGCATAACATCAAGATTGTGTCTCAATTGATTATCTTTCCAATATGGGAGATTCCAAAATATGTTTCTTTTTGTCCAGTTATGCACTCGTCCATAACCGTTCAATTGGGGAGGAAGATTGTAAGGGATAACAATGACTGGCCAACAGGAATAGGGCATCACTGATGCTTGGATATATGGAGTAAATCCATCAGAGCACAAGCCAAGTCGAACATTACGTGGGTCTGAGGCAAAATCCAAATGCACTTGATCAAAGTGTTTCCACGCTTCACCGTCAGATGGGTGGCGTAAAATGTCTGAGGTACGCCTATTCTCATAATGCCACGTCATTTTCTTCGCAATATCGGTTGATGCAAACATTCTTTGCAACCTTGGAATTATAGGCAAATAGAACATTGACTTTACAGAGATGGGTTTATAATTACGTTTTCCCCCTTTACGAACATGATACCTCGACTTTCCACAGAATCTGCGTTCCAGTAGTGCACCATCGGTTTTACCAAATTCGTTATTGTAAAACTACATGTGCCCATCCACACAACAATCAATATTCTTACATTCCAATCCCAGCTTCGAAACTAACATCTTTGCTTCATAATAATTTTTTGGCAAATTATTCTTATTAGGTGTCGCATCCAACATCATTTTAGTCACATAATCTAAACCCAACTCAGAAATATTACTCATGGACTTGAGAGCTAAAAGCTTCACACACATAGATAATTTTGACTCTGGCGAGCATTCAAACAGCGGTTTGTTTGACTCCCTTAACAAATTATAGTATCTCTGTGCTTCTTCATTTGGAAGTTCATCAGGATCGTCATACTGAGGTTCATCAAATGACACATTCACCTCAAGACCATCACAAATCATGTTTCCCATCAACTCAAATTGTTCATTAGGAACACCAACACTAGAATTGCTTGAAGCCCCTACGTGAAAATTCGGAAATCGTTCTCTATGGTCCACCCAAATCCAATAATTAGGCATAAACCCGATACGATACAAGTGCACCCTGACTTCATCATCAGTACTAATAGGTACACCCTTGCATTTAAGGCACGAGCATCTAAGCCCCCCTTCCTCTTTAGTTAAATCATGTTTGCCATGCTACCCTAATAAACTCTTCAACTCCATTTACAAAAGTTTCCTTTAAAAACGCTCCTCCCGGATATAACCGGTCATACACCCAACCACGATTCAATTGACTCCTATTCATTTACACGCATTTAGAAAAACGCGTTAGATTCCCATAACATTCCCAATATATAACTTATCAAATTAGTGGCATCGATATGATCTCAGTGGAGATGATTTCAAGTCGAATATGGGGGTCAAGACCCTTTTCCATCCAAGTAGTGAAGGAAGTTATATCTAACTTCCAACCTTACCGTTGTTAGTATCGTCTCGCAATTATCTCAATGGAGATGATTTCGAGTAAAATATGAGGGTGAGGGATAGCACCTCACCATTTTCCATCAACAACACAAAATAACAACATCAAATATATTCGTCTAACCTAGGGTTCATCAAACAACAATCTAACACAGTTTCAATTAACACCCCTAACATCAATCCTACAAAATTTCAAATTCATATTTCAATTCCTAACAACAACATCCACAATAATAGATTATTCGTAACACATTAATCCCTAACAACAATTTATTAACAACAATAACAACATCTTTAACATTTCTAACTCAATATCAAATTCGAATTTCAGTTTCTAACATCTTTAACAAATTCAAATTTCAGTTTCTAATAACAACATCTTTAACAACAAATTCGAATTTCAGTTTCTAATAACAACATATCTAACATCTTTAACATTCCTAACATCCACAATAATAGATTATTCAAATATTTTAGTTCCTATCTCTAGAAAACGAAATGGAAAGATTTTAAAAAAAACACTTACTTAAAACCGAAATGAAGAGAGGGAGGGAGAGACAGAGACACCAACATAGAGAGGAAAACTGTAGCACCGGTGACGGAGGGGCGGCGACGGTGGCGGTGGTGCTGGTGGTGTGGTTGGGTGTTCGGTTTTGAGAGAGTTTGAGAGAAGAATAAAGAAGAGGAAAGAAAATGAGAAAAGAATGAAGAGGGAAGAGTGGGCTGTTCGGTTGTAAAAAAAAATTTAAAGATTAGCGACGGAATATAGAGAGGGAAATCTATCGCTAAAGTCTTCTCAGTTCCCAACGGTCTGAAACGGTCAGTGGCACGGTCTCCAAATTTGCGGCGGATATTTGGACTTTGCGGCGGAATTTTGCCGCCGGTAGCCAGCTCGAAGCAAACGCATTGCGGCGGATTATCCGCCGCAAGTTTGCGGCGGATTTCGTGGCGCCGCGGATAATCCGCCGGAAAAGGGGACAAATTTTTCCCGCAAAATATCCGCCGAAAAGTGCCCAATATCCGCCGCAAAGTATCCGTCGCAAAGTTCCCGTTATCCACCGCAAAGTACCCGTTTTATTTTAAAAAAATGAATATAATTTTTTTAAAAAAAACGTTTTATTTAAAATTCCGCCGCAAACGACACAAATCCGCCGCAAAGTACCATTTTTTTTAAATTTCTTTTTTAAATTTTAAAAAATAAATTTTATTTTTTAAAAAAATCGTTTTAATTAAAAATATATATTATTTTATTAATTTTTTTAATTATTGATAAAAAAATAAAATCCAATAACTAATTAATTTTTAATTTAAAAAAATAAAAATTGGGAAAAGCAGTAAAATATTATCACCAAAAAAATATCCATACAATTAATAAAATATCCATACAAAAAAATAAAATAATCTAAAGCTACTGGGTGCCTGCCGGTCAATGTCATCAACATTATTATAATATGTATCATCTTGAAGTAAAGCACTGAGCGATGACATTTGGACATTAAGATCAATGTCCAGCGGGGGTGACCGCTGTTGGGGGTACTGCTGGTTGGGCTGGATCAGGGGTGACTGATGTTGGAGCTGCTGGTATGGCTGGCGGGGTGACTGATGCTGCTGCTGGAATGACTAGAATGGCGCATACTGCGGTGTATACTGTGGGGGATATTGGGGTGCATACGGCTGGGGATACTGGTGTGCATACTGCTGCTGGTAGTAATGCTGCTGTGGCGGCGGCGGGTAGGATGCTGATGAGGATGGCCTCGAGTGCTGAGACACCATTTGATCCTGCAATAACTTAAAGCGCTCCTCCATGCGCTCCTCAGCTACCCTAGCCTGCTCCCGAATTGCTTGCATTTCCCGATCACTTCGATCCCGAAGCGCCTGCATTTCCCGATCACTTTGATCCCGAAGCGCCTGCATTTCCCGATCGCTTTGCTCCTGCCGCTCGACAATCTGACGCTGAGCCTCGCCCAGTTGCTGCGTCAATTGCCTAACATCATTCAACTCACCAGCATTGGGAACATAATTGCGACCAGTCGAGGATCTAGAATGTGAATCTGATAGACTCGGAATAATGCTTGTTCGAAAAGTAGCCGGTCCAATACCACCTGATCCTACCAGGCGATTAATCTTTTGGGGACCAACTACTCTCTCCCAAACATCACGAGCTACTCTAGCCTCCTCCACTGGATCGACAGCTGCCCCACTGCTCTGTTGTGACTGATGGTACTCAGCCATCCCACCCTCGAAGCTCTCCTGAAAAAATAACCCAACAAATAAATAACTAATTATTAATATAAATAATAAACATTAATTAATATATAATTGTAAAAGTAGTTTTACCTGAATACGCATCGCCCGATCTGTAACGTGCTCACCAGTCTCCTCCACCATATGCATGTGGCAATGCAACTCAGGCAAAGTGATTGGCCTTTGTTCCCCCTCCACCTATATATGTACATAAATATATATATTATTAATTAAATACACATATTGAAAATGACTAGTTAATTATTATAAATAATTAATTAATTAATCAAGTAATAAATTAAGTAATAAATTTACCAAACGCATGTAATGCGCTGCAGTATTAACACTCCTCCCCGTGTGTGTGTGCAGCCACCTTTTTCAGAAGCACGGTTCTTCTTGGCTTTCTCACAATAATTCTTAAATGCTTCACCTGTCTGCCAATACTCATTAAACTCAGCCCAAGTTGAGTCTCCCATATAAGATGGCTTCGTACCTGTATTGCGCGCCCTCCGCATCAATTCAGAATAGCGATGAGAACATCTCTTATGGAACACTCTCTCAACCGCGGCTTGCTCCCCTGGATACCATGTACATTTTTCCTATTTAAGAAATTTACAATAATGTTGTTAATTATAAGGCAATAATTAATTAATCAAGTCAATAAGATAATACACCAAATTAATTATTTCGTAGAATCGAATAACTTACCAAAAATGATCTTAACATCTTCTTATTTGCATCCTTATCTTTTCTAACTTCCGTCCAGTTCTTCCAGCTCTTGGTAAAATTCTCCTTGATTGTTTTTGTGATGGCAGTAGCTGAAGCCTTCGAAGGAATAAAACTGCATTAAAAAAAGATGAATTTAATTTGTTACACCAACAATCTGCAATATGAATTTAATTTGTTACACCAACAAACTGCATTAATAAATAATATATATATATATATATATATATATATATATATATATATATATATATATATATATATATATATATATATATAGACTTACGATCGATATCTACCATTCATTTTAATGTCCACTGTATTTGACTTTGGATAAGGGACATAATAGACTTGTCTCACATTTTGTGCAATGACGAATAGATCATACGGTCGATATCTACCATTCATTTTAATGTCCACTGTATTTGACTTTGGATTCACCTTTGTTCCTCGAGCAGACGGATCAAACCAATTACAATAAAAAACCACTACCTTTGGACTAAAATCTAGATGGGGGTACTAAAGTTCATATATGTGTTGAACCACGCCATAAAAATCATCTTCACCTCCTCCAGTGACCCCCTTCATGCACACTCCACTATTGACTGTCTCTCTGCCCTGTGTCCATTCATTAGTGTGAAATTTGTATCCATTGACAAAGTATGTGTGCCATTCTTTAACACATCTTCGAGGACCGTCTGATATGTTCCTCAAGTGTTGGTTGGTAGGATTTGGCGGGAGGGAATACACATATTGACTAAACCACATTGGAAAATGCGCATGAATATGAGCAGAAGATTGGTCTTCACGTACTGCCTCTGATGACACGAACTCCCTAAAGAGAAATAATTAATTTAATTGTGTTCCACTTGTCTACTTTATATTAACTAATTAAGATCGATTGTTAATGTTGAGGAACATACTCAATAAATGGTTGCACCTCAGTACAGTTTATCAACACATGAACATGTGCCGAACTTAACTCTTCATCTGTTAGCCAGTGAGTTGACTCCTTCCCAGATGGACGACCGGGTAGACAAAAGACAGACAAAGCCAAAGGATGTCGCCATTCAGTATCCACTTCATTTCGACTGCTTCCAGGAGCAAACTGATTCTTGAAATAATGAGAACAAAAATGTGTTGTTTCACGGTGTAGGTAAGAAGAACATATCGATCCTTCAACTCTAGCTTTGTTTTTCACCGATCTTTTTGAATCACCCATGAACCTAGAGAATATGACATTAATATAATAGCCATATATTTTAATTTAAACTTGTTTCTTATATTATAATTAAAAATTAGCTGACCTTTCAAACGGATACATCCATCTGTATTGGACAGGTCCGCCAAGTTTAGCTTCATATGCGAGATGCACCGGTAGATGCTCCATAGAATCAAAGAAACCAGGTGGAAATACTCTCTCCAACTTGCATAAGATAAGTGGGATGTCTTGTTCCATTTTTGAAAGATCATCAGCTTTTAGCGTTGCAGAACACAAATTCTTAAAGTATTGACTTATTTCAATGAGCGGATTCAAAACGTGTGTTGACAACGAACTAAAAGCGATAGGAAGTAAGCACTCCATGAATACGTGACAATCATGACTCTTCATCCCATGCAACCTCCCATTATCCACATCCGCACATCTAGATAAATTGGAAGAATAACCGTCTGGCATTTTCAACTCTTTTATCCACTGATAAACTGCTTTCGCTTGTTCGGTAGATAAAGTATAATTGGCTTTGGGTTTCAAAATCCTAGTACCTTGCTCAACCAACAACAAATTCTTTCGTCTACCGAAATGATCTATATCCTTCCTAGCTTTCTCATTGTCTTTCGTTTTGCCTTTCACGTTCATGACAGTGTTAAATATGTTGTCAAAAAAATTCTTCTCTATATGCATGACATCGAGATTGTGTCTCAATAGATTATCTTTCCAATAGGGAAGTTCCCAAAAAATACTTTTTTTTGTCCAATTGTGCCATTGTCCATAGCCATCTGGACGATAAACAACACTGGGTACGTACGACTTCCACAGGAGGGATATCCCTAACACTATTCCAAACTTCCTCTGGTGTCAACTGACGAGGAGGTCCAGCTGTTTCAACATTTCCCTTGATGAACGCATATTTCTGCTTTCTAAATGGGTGATCCATAGGTAAGAACCTACGGTGTGAGTCAAACCATGAAACTTTTCCTCCCTATTTAAGACTAAAAGCCTTTGTGTCAACCATGCATATCGGACACGCCATCTTACCATGTGTCCCCCATCCAGACAACATTCCATAGGCAGGGAAGTCATTAATGGTCCACATCAAAGCCGCCCTCATCACAAAATTTTGTTTGCGTGCCACATCATAAGTTAAAACACCATTCCACAACCTTTTTAGGTCATCAATCAAAGGTTGCAAATAGATGTCAATACCAGCTGTTGGATTACTTGGCCCTGGAATAATAGAATTTAAAAACATGTATGGTTTGGACATACACATTTCTGGAGGAAGGTTGTATGGGGTAACAATAACTGGCCAGCATGAATACGGTGTTGCCGAGGCTTGAATATATGGTGTGAAACCATCAGAGCACAAACCAATCTGAACATTGCGTGGATCACTGGCAAAATCTGGATGAACACGATCAAAATGCTTCCAAGCTTCACCATCAGATGTGTGACGTAATTCACCAGAATTATTTCTATTTTGATGGTGCCATGTCATTTTACCCGCGGTCTCCATTGAAGTAAACATCCTCTGTAGCCTTGGAATAAGAGGCAGATAGAACATTGATTTTAGTGGAACCGGTTTGCCTCTGCTCATCCCTGATCTACTGACACGATAGCGTGGTTGTCCACACAACTTGCATTCCGACAACTCTCCATCATTTATGCCAAACTCATTGTTATAATAGAGCATGCAACCAAACACACAACAATCAATCCTTTTAGATTTTAAGCCAAGCTTCGATACCACTCTTTTAGCTTCATAATAACTTTGCGGTAAACTCCCTCTAATGGGGGTTGCATCCAACATCATTTTGGTCATATATTCCATGCACAACTCAGCAACATTAAATTGAGACTTAAGACCCAACAACCGAGCACACATTGATAATTTTGAGTCTGTAGATCCTTCAAATATGGGTTTATTTGTCTCACTCAAATACATGTAAAACCTTTGAGCTTCCTCATTTGGAACTTCGTCAACATCTGGTTCTTCAAAATCCAAATTTACTCCAACAGCGTCAGATATCATTCCCTGATAAACATCTAACGGTTGTATTCCCCATCCTTCAGATGTCGTAGTCGCTGGATAACTACTTGATGTGTGATCTACTACTTCAACCGGAGCATTAACCGCAGGAACTGCAGCTACCCCTGGCGCTCCTTCCCCGTGACGACTCCATGTCCAATAATTTGGCCTAAACCCATTATTGTACAAATGAAGTCTAACTTCATGTTCATTTTTTATAGCTCCAAATGAACATTTTAAGCACGGACATCTAATACCGCCTTGTCGCCCAAATTCTTCATGATCAATGTACTTAGCACAAAAAATAAACTCTTCTACTCCTTCTACAAAACGTCGTTTTACACCAGTTCTTTCAGGATACAATCGATCATACATCCAACTACGATCCATTTTCAAGAACTACGTATACTACACTACAATATAAATAAAATAAACTATCAATTACTTCATATTTTGATATATATATATATATATATATATTTATATATTACTCATTTTATTTTGATATTTCAATAAACTACCAATTACAAGCAACACAATTAATTTTTTAATAATGTTATATACTAATAATTTAAACATTATAAATAATAATTCCAAATTTAATTTTAAATTTCAATTTTTATAAGACAATATATGTTAATAAAATTTATAAGTGAACTTAATAAATAAGTTTTTTCAATATAAATTATTTTGTATTATTATTGCAAACAAAATTTGTAACAAAATTTTACTAAAAATAGTGAAGTAAGTAATATTTTATTAATTACTTTAACAACTAACCGTAGTGAAGAGAAGGCTTTGGCTTGAAGCTTATCCTGAACTCAAGCAGAGATGAAAAAGGAGGAACCCAAACAATACCTAAACAAAAAACAACACAATTAGTAACAAACTCATATTATTATAAAATAATTTAAAAACGAATATTAAAAAAAATTAAAAACTAAAACTATTAACTCATATCAAAAACATACCTTGAAGAAATTTCCCAATGAGAGCAGAAGACAATTCGTAGGGAGGAAGCGCTACACTTCAAAAAGAGATTTAGTAGAGAAGGAGAGAATTTGGAGAGAGTAAAAGAGAAATTTTAAGAAGAGAATGGGAGGATTGTTAGAAGTGTGAAGAATGAGAAGTGGGGAATGGATATATATAGGAAAACGGAGCCAACGGTCAAAAGGTAATATCCGCCGCAAACGGGTCTTTGCGGCGGATTTTGAAATTTAATATTCGCGGGTTTTTTTTAAACGGAGATTTGCGGCGGATTCTGGGTCTTTGCGGCGGATAGTTCAAATTAAAATACCACGCCTTTTTTTTTAAAAACACCAAAATATCCGCCGCAAAAGCCCACAATCCGCCGCAAATACAAAAAATATCCGCCGCAAATACTCAATATCCGCCGCAAATACCCAAATATCCGCCGCAAATAACCAACATCAATATTCACTGTTTGGTTAGTGTTGCCAAGATCTTGACCGTTAATTAGTATCGACACTAATCACTATTGACTATTCAACAATCACGCAACACTATTTAGTGTCGGCAAGATCTTGATCGTTAATTAGTGTCGACACTAATCACTATTGACTATTTAGTGTCGGCAAGATCTTGACCGTTAAAGTGTCAGATATGTTGTTGTATTATTATGAGTATTATGGTTTTTTATTATTTTTTATCATTTATATATTTAATGTCTGCTACCCCTAAACAGAGACCTACGCCATTATCTTGATACGACACTCTCTTGAGCATTGTCGGCAGCGGCTCCAATAGAGTGGCGTATGTCTCCATTT
Source organism: Astragalus membranaceus (assembly GCA_039519185.1). NCBI lineage: Eukaryota > Viridiplantae > Streptophyta > Magnoliopsida > Fabales > Fabaceae > Astragalus > Astragalus membranaceus. Next base: position 90,820,706 of record CM076847.1, on the reverse strand, counting down.
CTTTGTAAAGAAATTTCCACATTGTCGTGAACACCCCTTCATCTTTTTCGTTAAAAGTAACCCATTTATCAGCAAAAAACTCCTCCTCATTATTTCCACCACAAGAGACATATACGTTCATCAAACGCTCGGTATCATCCTTCAACTTAACAACCCGTCCTTGCAGTTCCTCAAACTTTCTATTTAGAGATTCAACCATATTTTCAAAATAGAAAGTTTCACAAGAAACCATCTTTTGATAGTCGGCGGCGGATCTAGGTTGGGTTCATCGGGTTCAGTTGAACCCGTGTACTGCTAGTACCCCTAGATAATTTTTTTGAACCCTCTGAAATTTTAAATTTGCACTAGTATTCTTAAATTTGCACCCAATGTTTAATAAATATGTCTTATTTTAAATTTGAACCCGTGTAGAAAGTAATTTGACCGATATCACATACTTTTACGGACTAATTCTTATTTTAATATACTTTAGGACCTAAATAGGAAATGACGTGTAAACTTAGAGACTAGTTTGACGATTTACTCTTAAATAAATTTGGAGTTAGACAATTTGACTCCTTAATTTTAGTAAAATGAGTGAGGATAGTTGAAAAAAAATTTAAAAAATAACCAATATATTTTTTGTAATGAAGTTTTTTGCACCACCGACCTAGAGTTCTGGGTCCGCCACTAAAAATAATGTGAATAGTGTGAAAAATATGTATAAATATAATAATAATTATTCGATAATTAAGTCAAAAGATTTATACTTTTAGTGAGATATGAACTATAAATAAAACAACTATGATTTTTGAACACCCTAAATACTCAATAACTATCCAACACCTCACTTTTTCTCTATAGATCGCTCACCTATCATATTTATCTTATCAGTTTTTTCTCCCTCTCTATGTGTAGGGTGTATTATTCAGGGTGCCTACAAATCTTTTTTTTGTAAAGAAAATAGTCACCAACCAAAGGGCAGCTATTTTTGGCAGCATTTTTTTACTGTATATATACTTTTTCCAAACTGATAATTTTTCTTTTTATATTTTCTATTATATAAATAACTGAAAGTAGGTACTTAAGGCACGTAAAAGAAACATATTTCTTACAAGAAATGATCATTAACTGTGAATTAGTATATATCAAACATAGTAACCAACAGGTTATTGATCGAGTCTCTCCAGACTACAGAAAAACACAGCAGGGAGTTGTTACTGAATCAACCGATCGAATTATATTGCCTCATGGTCTGTAAATAATTAGGCAATCCATTTTCTTGTTTGCCTTCGCTTTCTCTGCTGTGTCATCATGAGTTTGATCAAACTTATCTGTCTACCTCTATACCACACGCCCAAAGGAACTAACTAACTCATTGCGGTTAATTTTGTTGGTGCCATGCTCCTCTCAACTTTCTTCTTACCCTCCCCCTCCCTCCCTCCCTCCCTCCCTCCCTCCCTCTCTCTCTCTCTCTCTCATCACATGCATGACGATAATCATTCATTCAGATCCAAAAAAAAAAAGTGCTCGTGAATTCTCCTTTTATAAAATAAATATAACAAGGCAATAATAAAGTAAACTATAATTAATACATCACTAATTCAATTGTAAATGTCTATATTAATTTTTATGTATGTATAAGCCAGTGACTGAATAAATTCAATTAATTTTCAATTTCATAAATGAATATGGAAAGAATCATCAACATATACAATTTCAATTGGAAAAAGTAAAAAAAAAAAGTAATAAGGTCAGTTGAATTATACTGAATACACATTTGTTTGGTTGTTGTTGCCTTGTTGGTGATGGCGAGGGTCAATTGAGGGAAAAGACGTACACAGATCCTTGAACTTCATCAATAATGGCAACCAACCAAGGAAGACGTAGAAAATGCAATAACATTTTCTGATCTGGGCTGAAACGAAAACTTGGATTCATCATGATCTGGAGCTGCTGGAAGATTCAAATCCAACTTCAAACGTTTATTAGCTAATTGATGATGTGATAATTTAGGGCTTCCACCACCACTCATAGTCAGAGACGTTGATGTTGTTATAGACGTATTCATCACAGGAGTTCTATGCCGCCTCATATGACCCCCCAAAGCTTGACCTGAAGAAAATTCAGCACCACATACAGAACACTCATGAACCTTTGATTTCCTCGTACTTGTTGTTGTAGCAGTGGCGTTAAACGTTACCCTATTTGGTATTTGTAATGAGAGTATAGTATTGGTGGTAGGATCATCATGACTAATATTCACAAATTTATTTGCTAGCTTTTCTTCTGCTGTACCTTTATAAAGTAATTTGCTGTGACTAGCTCTATGTCCACCAAGCGCTTGTGATGAAGAGAAACATCGATTACAAGTCTTGCACTGATAATTGCTGTTAACGTTGTTGTTGTTGTTATTGTGAAATTGTTGATGACGTGGCGGTGGAGACGCACGTGTGCGGTGATGTCCTTGAGCCAAAAGAATTAAACAATTCGCCATATCTTCCTCTTCTTCTGTTTCAAGTGATGATCCTCCTCCTCCTCCTGAAGAATTGTAAGAAGCTGAAGGCATCATCGTTAGCCTAAGTGGTGAAGGTAACCTTTGACGCTTTGTTCGTTTACCTTTTATAATCTGATGATTCTGATCCTTTGAAACCACCAGTTCCTCTAAAACCTGCAACATGTTGTATGAATTTTTGTGTGTTTTTTGAAGGGAATGAATGTTATTGAGAGAAGGAGAGAATAAAGAGATGGAAGAGGGAAGCTTGTGTTGTGAATGTGGGGTGGAGTAGTTTAATTATATGTATGTATATGTATATATATTAGTGGTGTGCATGTGAGACGAGGTTTTTGCCAGTGAACAGTGTTTTAATTTTGGTTTTGCCAGAGTTGCGTTCCCAACATTGGAAGTTATTTATAGGGATAATAATGTTTGTAAGTGTAGCGAGCGAGTGAGATTCGGTTGGCTTTGAAGCAAACCCATTACTTTTCCTCAACGATTCCTTTTTCAAGGAGGATTGCTTTGCAAGCCTGGAACCACACACAACTTTCATCTATACCTAGCTACTTCCTTTTCTATTATTTATTTTTTAATTAATTTGTTGCTTGATCTTTCTTCTTATTTCTAGGTTATCTAGCTTAATTTGATTTCCTAGAGTGTGCCACATTGATTTACTAATTTTGAAACACAACTTATTTGATAACCTGTTTAACAAACTCCTACCGTGGAAATTAATTATGGGTTGGAACTTGGAAGCCATCTTAATTAATTAGCATTTTCTAGTTATGTAGCAGCCATGACTTGATGACTAATAGTAGCAATTACACACTTGCTATAACAAAAACAACGGATTAATTCATGTACAGTTGACCTTAAACCACTTGTTTAGCTAGCACATTATATTAGTGTCACTACCTCATTGGACAATCATTTACCCAACAATTGCGCCGGATATATCTATCTATCTATATATACATTGCCCTATTTTATCATTCATAATTCATGCTACTCTTTCCCAATCATTTGGCGTCGGTTAATAGTAGTTTATATTATTATATAGACTATAGAGTATGACTAAGCCTTGGGTCCTAATTAATTGCTGCAATTAATTAATGCCCACCCTTACCATCTAAACTGAATTTCTGATTAATTATGTGAATATATTATATTAAAATTAATGGCACTTTCACACCAAAGAAACTTGCACTTATTCTATAATTGGTCAACTACTTTTTTCTATGGATAATCATAATAATTTGTTGCACAGCAACTTTGTTAGTCAAAATAATTTTCCATCTAAGTCGAGCATGATCCGGAGTGATCACAAGAGAATTAATTTAAGCAAAAAAACATAAGTTCAAGACCCAAAGTTTGTGTTAATCAATCCTTACTGTAGGTATAAACAAAAAAACATCGCACCTTATTGTACCAAAATAAGCATATAAATAGGTAGCTCAATTGAAGCGCAAAATTATTAGGCCTAATATAGAACATCATTCTAGAAGTTTTGCTTTATTAAGGAACCAATATAAAACAATGAAGAAAATTAAAGAAAAAGGGTAGAGGAGTAGTTTGTGTTGGAGTAGACATGCATGGACGGTGGAGTATGACGTAGGGGTATTGGTGGTGTAAGGTATAGAGTATGAGAACAAGATAAGAGAGATTCTTAGCGTAAGGATTTCTCATGGAATGGAGAGGTTGTTAGGGCACGTAATGGCCAGCACCAACATCAGGTATAGGTTAGCTGCTCTAGTTACTCGCTTAAAGCAAAGCATCTTTTATGCAAATTAACCTTAACAAACAAAACTTAGTAATCCCGTAATTAATTTTGTATGGGAAAGAGAAATTGTGAGTTAGTTTACCAAATTAGCTTTATTAATGATGACATTGGGAAGATAAATTAGTAGAGTTATGAAAGAGATATTATTAAATAATGAAGGGTATAGTAGAAAAGAAATATTAATGTTTCATTGGGATTCTAAAAAGTCATGTATTATAGGACAAATTTTTTTAGCTACAAAGTCATATAATATGTAATGGAGGGAGTATTTAATTATAGGCAAATTCTTAAGTATCCGTGTCAATTAGTTGGGTACTGCACCAGCACCGAATATAATACGACAAAACGTGATGTTTTTTTTTTGACCAACTGGAAATGTGATGACTTTTTTTTTGACCAACTGAAAAATGCACTCACAACACACTTTGGGTGCAGTACCCAAATTTATGTTATGGGTACGTTAGTTGTCACCTTGATTATATTTCAGAATAGTATAATAATGCTCCTTTTTTTTTTGGTCAATTGGTCATATGATTTCATTGCAACAATGGGCCAGGCCCAAACCATACATCAACAAGTGAAAGAGAAGCAAACTACAAAAGAGAAAAACATGCTAAGATGGTCCATAAGGATCCTTAAAAAAATACAGTATACAATGCAAAAATATATAGTTTACTACACGAACCCAACTGTAGTGGATATTCACATAAAATCTGGTGCAGTTTGGGTATGTGTTTTTTTTTTTTGACAAAGGTTGGGTATGTATTTTTTTTGACAATGTGTATGTGTTTTTAATGAGTGTCTAATTTGAACAATATATTTTATATTTATTGTAAGTTTTTTTTTTGAATGGCAAATATCGAACAGCTTATTTATGCGCAAATATATCATTAAATTTTTATAGGTATTTCATTATTTTGTGCATGGAATGCAATATCGAACAGCTTATTGCAAAATAAAGGTCTAATTTGTATATTCTTATAGTAGATAGAGGAGCACCTCATGTGGCTGTAGTTTAGTGGTAAGAATTCCACGTTGTGGCCGTGGAGACCTGGGCTCGAATCCCAGCAGCCACATTTTCTTTTCTTTTTTTGCAAAATGTGGCGAGATGAAATGATTTTGCTAAAGATTCATCAACGTAACATTACTTTCCATGTTGTCATTTTTCCCAGTGGACATTTATTTCAAGGTTGCAAAAGATTCTCCCAAGGATATAAGATTGGGAATTTAACTATTTATTTTAAATAAAAAGTATTCTGGTGGTACTTTTAGTCCCTTGGAATCTTTAATTTACAATTCTAATTAAATAATGATTTTTTTTACAAGAACAAATTTAACTCATTTAGTTAAGGATAGAAATCACAATACAACTAGGAATATAATTAAAACGAGCAATGCTGTTAGTATACGAAACAAAAAGCATGAGAAAGATACGACAAGCCTAGCCGTTTGTTTCTAGCCAATATCGCGAGGTCTTTGTGTTTTGTTATTGTGTTAGCATTATGTTTCATGCACTTCTTTTCGTACTCTAGCAATCCTCAATTAAAAACATGCAAGCTAGTATAAGACTGAGATGCTCTACCCAAATTGTGAGCAAACTTAATTTGCTCGCTTTCTAAGAAAATTCAACCCAATTCATCCCATAGTTTGAGTTAGTACAAAGAACTCCTTGCATTGTTAGAATTGAGCCAAATTCTTAATTCGCAAAATACACCACTTCAATACCATCAACTACTTGTTTACTGCCCATTTCAAAGGTCTTTTGTGTGATCCCTCCTCACTTATCCATTTTAGTGCTTCTACCAACGCATATGCTTAAGCTTCTTTCGGTAGTGGATGAAAAGCATGAGCAGTGCGTTACTTACCTTACCTATGTTGGAGGAAAATGCAGCTGAAAGGCACAATACAACACAAGAGGAAGAGAAGAGTGGTGTTCAGAGGCGGCACCGTCGTGCATGAACGACAACGGTGGCAGCTCCGTTGTAGATGCTCGGAGGAATAGTGCGGAGTGTGGTCCTTGGTTCTGCGGCGGAGAAAAAGTGCAGAGTATTCACATTTCACGCTGCTTATTGTAAGTTTGAAAAGAAAGAGTTAAAAAACAAACCCCCAAAATGACGTCGTTTTGGGGTAGAAGTATAGTAAAACAAAGTTCTTTTTTTCTGAGGGTACACAACATCCCTTCCCCTCTTTAGTTTTTGTGTGCCATAGATAAATTAGTCCTAATTAAACATGTTAAATCTAGTTGTGCATGTTTTCGTCATTTATTCTTTTGGACAAGGGGGTTTAGTTTTACTACACAACCAAATTTGTTTTTAGTAAAGCCCATTAAAATTACTAACAATCATCACTGGCTACTCACTATTGGAGGGTGTAAAAGAGAAGATTTTATCTTGAAGCTAGGAAATAAAGAGTTTTGAAGTTAGTATTGAAGATATAATGGAAGAAATGTAAGCCAAGTTACCTCTAGAGAGGAATATAGAGGGATTACCCGTGTGTGTGTGTCAACTTGATGCAATAGAGCTTTCTGTGCTTGAGCGATGAAGATGAGACTCGAGTTGCGATTGCTTTTGAAATTTTAGTGACGAAGATGGAAGTGATGAAGGGAGACTTGATATGAAAGAAAGTGAATGTCAGCTCTGAAGTTTACTATTCTCTTTGTATTCAATTGGAGCTTCGAAGTGATATAAGAAGAAAAGTAATTTCCTAAGGCAAATGTCATTTTTAACCTTACTAGCTCGGTCCACTTGGCAGCAGTGTTATCAGACCCGGACCGGCCATCGACCCGGTCAAGGCACCGGGTCACTAGACCCGGGGTCGGACCGCGGGTCTCTAGTCGGACCGGCATGACCCGGTCTATATTAAATAAATTCAAAAAATTATAATATATACTAAGAAAGTATACATTTATTAATATAGAAATTTTATTATAATTTTATTTATAATTATACATTTACTAACATGTTTATGAGTGTTGAACTTGAATCAATTTGTCAAAAAAATGTGTGTTTAATCAAAACTATTAATGAAAGAATGTGCAAAAAAAATTAACATATCCGGAATTGATTATATTTAATGAATGCGGGATAGTATCAACAAATAATAGATAGCTTAGTGGTTAAAAAGTTGAAATGTTGAATACTAGGGAGGGGGTTCGAACCCCACCTAAGCCTTTTTTGTGAAAACATGCAAAATTTATAATTGGTTCATCTTTAAAAAAAAAAAAAAAAAAAAGAGGATCAACCGGTCCGACCACCGGTCCGACCCGGTTACCACCGGTCCGATGACGTCATCACCGGGCCAACTGCAGATCCGGTCCTGCACGCTGCCCGGCCCGGGAAGACCACCGGGTCCCGGTCCGACCGGTCCGACCGGCCGGTCCGGTCCGGTTCTGATAACTATGCTTGGCAGGTGAATGAGGAGGCTAAATTGGATTGTCTAAGTGTGATAAATAATTATAAATAAATGGGTGCTTGTAGGGTGAAATAGCAAATTAAATCTTTCACCGGTGAAACACTAAAATTGACTATTGGATATTGTTTAAAACGCTATGAATGGTTAAGATTGAATCAACCAATATTAAATCTCAACCATTGATGAATTTTTATACTACACCGAACAGTCAATTTTAGTGTTTCACCGGTGAAAGATTTAATTTGCTCTTTCACCCTAGAACCACCCTAAATATATTAGATAAATATACCTAATTATATTAGATAAATATATGAATTTAATTTATATACACTAAGCGTGTATAGAGACTTTTACACTAACTTCCAATCACATTTCACCATTTAACCATGTTAGATTATTTTAATTAAAATAAATAAAAAACTGCAAAATTAGTCAAAGTAACCGCCGCAACACTTCCCCATGTTCTTCTAAGTTCTAACACCATTCCTCCTGTGAGCGGTTACTTTGACTAAGTTTGTGTTTTTTTATTTTAAGTAAAAATAATCTGACGTGGCTGAATGGTGAACTGTGTGATTAGAAGTTGATGTAAATGTCTCTAAATATATAATAGATATTAGATAGATAAATAAATTTATATTAAATATAGGCTTAAATATCATTTACCCCCTGCAAATATCACGTTTATCCATTTACCCCCCTGCAAAAAAAACTTTTAAAACAAACCCTGCAAAATGTAACTGTATCCAATTACCCCCTGCTGTTAGTTTTGGCTAACAACGTTAATACTTGCAGGGGGTAACTAGAAACACTTAATATTTGCAGGGGGTCGTAACTACCCCCACTTAATATTTGCAGGGGTAACTAGAAACACTTAATATTTGCAGGGGGTTAACTAGATCCCAAATGTCAGCCAAGTCAGCCTAGACTTAACGTTGTTAGCCAAAACTAACAGCATGAGGGTAACTGGATACAATTACATTTTGCAGGGTTTGTTTTAAAAGTTTTTTTTGCAGGTGATAAAATGGATAAACGTGATATTTGTAGGGGGTAAATAATATTTAAGCCTTAAATATATTATATTATTGGTTTTTTTAAAGCAAAAAAAAATCATATTAGATTATTGGTTTTTTTTATATATTAAGTAAAATAAAATTGTAATAAAAATAATTTAATCGCTAATTTTATTTTAAAATCAAGAGACCAAGACCAGCCCAAGTCCCGATCGGGATGTGCCAGTAAGTGAAGTTTAGGGCACTTCATATCGCCACCTCTTAACAGCAACCTCGAATCGTCGCCGCCGTCAACTCTCTTTCTCTCCGGCGACACTCATTTCTCACAATCACAAGGCATTAATGAATGAACGGCAGCTTCTATAGCTTCAATCAATTACAGTGAGTTCATCACCATGCTTTCTCGTTTAATTCCCAAACCCTCTCACTTCCGTCGCTTCATATCTCTTCCTTCCAAACAATCCCATTTCCCCAACTCACCAATCAATCCCATTTTTACCATTTTTCCAAAACCCTTCTCCGCCGGCAACAACAACAACAACAAGGGAAATGGCAATGACCCGTTTTCTTCTGATGTATGGAAGAATTTCGGAGGGAGCGATGAAAAGTTCGATGCTTTCTTCGCAGAGGAGAGTGGAAGCCTCGATGGAATGAACGACGCTGAAGGGAGTGGGGGTCGAACGGTGAAGAAGGAGGTTGGAGAGGAACAGTGGTGGTTAGAAGAAAAGGGCCTTGATAATGAAGATGAAGATGCTATATTTAAAGGAATTGACAAGGAAACAGAAGAAAATGGTAGTAGTGGTGTTGATTTTGGGAGCCATCTTGGAGCAGGGAACCTTGATGAACCTTGGAAATTGAAGGGGGAGGAAGAGGAAGACAAAGGTGATGTTTTTGATTTTGCTGAGGACGAGGTGAGCCAAGAGGTGGGGGAACTTAATCTTGTGGGGGGTGAAGTAAAAGAGGATGTTGAAAAGCTTGAGAAGGAAGAGCAAGCTCTCACTGCCATACTTAAAGGTTAGGTTTCCACCCTTTTTCTGTCATTGTAGTATTTGTTTGTTTTTGGCCGTTATTTTTGAACATTGTTGTAGTTGTCAATTTTTCGTGATTCATCTAGAAAATGTGGTTAATCAATGGGGTGTTATAGTATATCATATAATTCAATACTGTTCAACTTTAGAAGATATACTGGTATATCACTTAGAATGCATTGGTGGAAGTGATTGTAATACTAGGTTTTGAGTTGTAGCTTTTCCTGCATAATAAATCCGTACTACTAGTACTAAATGTTTCTCTGGGTTTGGGTTTTAGGGTTTGAATGTGAAAGTTGAATGAAACTGGTATGTGATTTTATTGCGTGAATTATTATGAAGGGGAGTGATGTCATGTTCCTATTGCTTTTGCAGGTCCAAAACGTGCTTTTGGTGATTTGATTGCGGCTTCTGGAATCACAGACGAAATGCTTTATAGTTTGATTGCATTGAAAGATTTTGAAGGGGTTGATGGGTTGCCCCCTCTTAGAGTAATAGAAGATATGCGATATGAGAAGAATACTAGAAAATCCACTAGAGCTGAAATGGAGCGTCTAAAGCAAGAGGAGCAGGCAAAAGCAAGAGTGAGACAGGTAGATAATAAAGGACGTGCTTATGGAACAGGAAGAAGAAAATGTAGTATAGCACGTGTCTGGGTTCAGCCTGGTAATGGTAAATTCATGGTTAATGATAAAGAATTTGATGTCTATTTCCCAATGCTCGATCATCGTGCTGCTCTCCTTCGACCTTTCTCTGAGACAAAGACATTGGGTCTCTGGGATGTCACTTGTACTGTGAAAGGTGGTGGTGTTTCAGGTAAGATTGATGATTTTCACGATTTATTTACTTTTATGTTTTTAATTTACATGATTGGCATCAGTTTCTTATATTGCATCATGTTAACCCTTTTCTTGTTTTACTGTAAAATGCCTTCTTTGGTGGTCATTTTATGATTTGGTCACTTGCAAATGCTAGTTAAAGTTTGGGTATAGTGACTGTAAGCATCTGGTATCTTGTCTGCGTGTAACCATGGTGTGTGCACTGTGCACTCTTAAAGCATACTAGCAGTATACCCGTGCATACGCACGGGCACTGTCGTGTTGTTTCTATGAATGGACTCGGTCAGAATTTAATTAGTCCAAACATTAACTCGTGAAAATCAAGACAAATTTAAAGTAGACGATTTTAATTAATCTGAATCTTACCCCGTGAACATTACTGACGAATTTTATTAGTCTGAATCTTACTCCGTGACTATATTGTATTCCGTTCAAAACATTACAATATGACATTAATAGTTAGTAATAATGACGAAAAAACCATTCTAGATGAGACTAACAAAGGTTAAGGTATAATCGACCATTCTGGAGGAGAAACTTAAACTGAATGTGACAGAAAAAGTGAATATGAAGGTTACAAACAAAGGTTAAGGCATAATCGAACTAATCAATAATTCAGTTACATATACATATAACCATCACCAAGCAACAAAGATTAATTGGTCTAGGGTTCAAACCCCGGAAACTAACATTCCTCCACTCCCACTAACATTTGCTTATAAAAAAAACCAAAGATTAATTGGTTGCCTAAATAACACTTAATGATTACAAACATAATAATTATTCTATTAAAAGAATCTCCACTAACAGTTTGCTACATGTTTTGTTCATAAGTGTTAGCTTAACTCGTTAGTTTGTAAGCTTAACTCAAACACAACACATTGGTGATCGTTCATCAGTATTAATAATTTACTATTATTTTAACCAATACATAAATATTATATTAAAAAATTAAAAACCAACGTTGAATCATGAATGCCCATAAAACCTTGTATCATTGACAAAAAAAAATCTAAAATCTTGAACGTGAACAACATTATCGATTTTGCCTTTATCTATTTACCTAAATTATCGATTTTGCATTTACTATTTTCCACCCAAAAAAAAGATTTTGCATTTACTTTACTTTTCAATTAAATAACAAAAATAGGGAACGACGTTAAAAGGACCACTTCTAGAATACTCTGAATTGAAATTTCCCAGATTAAAAAAAATCACTTCTAGAATACTCTGAATTGAAATCTCTAGGCCATTGTCATCGTCGCCAAGGATCAAAAGAAATATCACCATCTCTCATCCTCTCATCTGTCGCAGCACCTTCCCCCCTCAATCTCGTCTCACTCTCCTTTCATTCACTCATTTCTTCACCTCTGTTCTCTAGTTCACCCTCCACTGCGAACACATGCATGAAGCACCACCTCATTCTCGATCTCAGATCTGGTGAAGCACCACTTCATCTCTGTCGCTACAGATTTGGGCTTCATTTGTATAGATCTAGTTGTTATAGATCTGTGTTGATACAGTATTGGGCGTTTTGTATTGCTGTCTTCAATTTTCTTGTTCCTTCTTTCTATTGGCGATCATGGTTGCCACTGCAAAGCGGTTAATTTGCTGCAGAGCACAAATAAAGACAAAAGATGCAAGATTCAGAAAGAGAAGAGGCAGAAGTCGGGTTTATGTAATGGGTGATGGGTGCCTGGAATCGTGGTCAGATGTTTCGGGCTTATGTAGTGGCTGGAAAATTGATTAGAAGCAGCAGCGATTGAGGAAAAAAATTGGAAGATGGAATTTTTATTGATCTTGTTGACGGTGTTTCTGTTTTGGCCCATTTTTTCGATTCAAATAAGGGTGTTGCAGCGAAGGTTGCTCTCATCACCGTGGGGTCGTGGGGTCATGGCTTGCAGTGACACAACTGGATTTGACCGTAATGGCGCCCTTTATTAGCAACAACGATTGTGCTATTCCATGAGGAAGAGATACGAATGTGGTGAATGATGATGTTCAACTATTAAATGGCTTCTATGGTGGTTTTCTCTAGTGGGGAGAATAGCACTCATGCTCCCGTGGAGAGAAAAATCAGAGGTGAGAATGGAAAAATGTGAGAGAAGAAAAGGTATCAAACATTTTGAATTTTGAGAAGAGAGATGAGAAGGAAGAGTTATCTGCTGAAAACAAAAAAAGTGAAGGAGTAGAAGAATTTGGAAGAAATAAAGCAGTGTTAGTTTTTGAAATTTGGCTCCAGCTTTTGAAAAATAGACCATAAAGGGTAAAATATTGCTTAGTTGGTGAAAAATGTTTGGAGGGGTAATTTTGTTAGTAGGTTCATGGCATCAATTTATAGTAGATTCCATGCATGATATGGCACAATATGCAGGCATGTTTGAAGCTTAAAATTAGTGATATAACATTATTGAGAAAATTTGTCCACAGTTCACTCCTATATCCGTAGATATACTGGTTGGAATAAGTCATTCTAAACATATGGCAGGCAAGTACTTGTTGAAAAGATTGGCATGAAGTGTGAAGTTGGAACAGGAAAGTTTGAATTTAGTGGGAATGAGAAGTATCTCTTTGAAGTGTGTTGTTGTATTTTTCTCCAATGTATAATAAGAAACTGCGGAGAGAGTTGCGCTAGAGTTAGAGCTAGGCAGGGGAAATGGGTGGAATAGGTTACTAATTATTGTGCATCTAGGTGCAATTAAACCAACCATGTTCTGTGTGCTATTGCTTTAGAACTAGATTTTTTAGATATAAATGATCCTAACACCTGCCTCAGCTTTTTTTTGTTTTGTTTTTGATATTCTTTTTAAGTTTTGCTTTACAAAACAGTTTTGAAGAACTAAAGAAACTGAAATCATGTCTGTTCTCGTCATGCTAGAATTGGCCTTTGCCGTTCATGAATCACGAGCTTTCTTTTATTTTTGTCCGGAAAAATATACATGTAAATGCAAGATTTAAAGAAGAAAATATTTATCAAACGGGCTTTTCTCTTTTTGAATGTGCTACACATTTATCACTAATCACTAATTTAAAAAATAAACTCTATAAAGCTGCTATATTATCATTTCCTTTCGCCTTTTTCTGGCAGCCTGACCTTTAAATTTAATTTTGATATTTAAATGCTTGAACTTTCATAAATCTCCCAATTGGCACTTCTATTCAACCTCAATTAACAATCAAACACTGGGTTAAGTCTGTATAATGGAAATTGAATAGAAGTCCTACTGGATAACTTGTCAAAGTTCAATAGGTCAATTGAAGTTCATTATTCCCTTCATAATCATATTATCTGAATCAAGTAAACCTGTTTCATGACAACAGGGCAAGTTGGAGCTATAAGATTGGGTATTAGCAAGGCTTTGCAAAACTGGGAACCAGATTTGCGACCTGCTCTTAGAAATGGTATATTCTTTTCTATGTTGATTTATCTTTGAATTATCATTGGCATGGTCAAATTCCCCAAGTTTTGATTCATGTTAGTCTTTCACTTATGGCTGTCTCGTATATGCATTGTCGCTATGACGAATTACTAAACTAGTTTTTTTGTTGAATCTTGATCAGTTGGTTTCCTGACAAGAGATTCAAGAGTGGTAGAAAGGAAAAAGCCAGGAAAAGCCAAAGCAAGAAAAAGTTTCCAATGGGTCAAGCGTTAAGAACTGGAGTATCATTCATTCTCTGGATGGCTGTTTTTTTATGGAATATTGGCAATCAATCCTCAATAACTTCTTGAAATTCATTGATCTTGTACTGCATCACGTATGATGTAATCAACGTTTGGATTTCAAGGGCTCTTTTTTTTTGGTTACAAGGAGAAAAATTTCAAGGGCTCTAATGATAGAAAGTTTTGTTCACCTTGGATTTTAGTTATATTAGTGAGTGATTCACCCTTTGGAGAGAGCTACTAGTTACTATTTTTTTATCCCTAATAACTACATAATGAATGTTGTATTGTGAAAATGTTGTAGGGAGATCTGTGCGAGGAGGGTACGTTTTATGATATCCTTTCTGCTTAATTTTGTTCATTTACTATTCGTGTGTGTTATAGTTGTGTTTCTGTTCAAAAGGGAAACAATTCGTATTTTTCCAGATGCATGTTACACAGTTTATGCCTATTGACATAGCATTCCAAATTTGCATGTCATTTAAATCAGTCACCTCCAACACTCATTTTTTTTTTTGAAACATCCTGACAATTGAGTTACCGGAAACTATTTTTACTTCCAGCAATTCAGTTGTCAAAATCTAGAAAAGCGAGTGAGGGGTGCTATTGGCAAAAAAGGGGGGGTGTTGGAAGCCACTCTCATCTTTGCTAAAGTTAACTAAATCTGTTGGGCTATGACGCAACAATGTGCCGAATATATGCTCTTTGGATTGGCCCATGTTTTTCCCAACACTCTACGAAATGACAAAAATACCATTAATGAATAAATTTTTTTTAAGCGTGTCCCTTTTTTTCTGGAATTTAACGGGTATGGTACTGTAGGCACCGAACTGGTACCTACTAAAATCACAATTTTTGCCAAACACCTACGGTGCATCACTACTCTACCGGTTCGGCCCCGACTGCCGAACAAAGGTGAAAAACATAGAAACCTCCTTGTCGAGAAGAACATAGATTTGTATTATGATTGAATTGAA
This sequence comes from Astragalus membranaceus, assembly GCA_039519185.1. Lineage (NCBI taxonomy): Eukaryota > Viridiplantae > Streptophyta > Magnoliopsida > Fabales > Fabaceae > Astragalus > Astragalus membranaceus. Next base: position 90,805,524 of record CM076847.1, on the reverse strand, counting down.
TAGCATAAGCATAATTCGTTTCAATTTAATTCAATCTTATAAAGCATAAATGGTCGCTTCAGGTATAACATTGCAAAAATTGGGAATGAATGACGCTGGTGATGAATTCAATCTTATAAAGCAAAATTCAGGTATAACATTCAATTTAATTCAATCTTATAAAGCATAATTCTTTAACTCAACGTATTGCTCTTTCTATGCGTGAAAATGATGACGCTGGTGATGAATTGAAATTGGAGAGAGACACTAACTTGAAAAATTGGAAATTGGAGATGGTGAGATTGGAAATGCAATTATTTAAGCATGGAGATGGTGATGAATTAAAATTGGAGAGAGAGTTACCTATAGTTGTTGTATAAAGATCAAGAATTGAAGGATGGGAGAGAAAGTGAAAGTACGGTGCTATTCTACCGAACCCGTTCGGTACTAAGATACTGAACCAAGCCAAAACGCAGTGTGGGGGGGTTTGAGAGCGTGTTCTACATGAGGGTATTTTTGGAACTTTTGAGGTTTGGGGTGTGTGGTGAGTAGGAGGGGGTTGGGAAAAGCATGAGCCATTGGATTATGGACCGACCGGACGACGGGTTCTGTTAATTGGGCCAATATTCCATTTCAATTTGGCTTTTACTTTCCCCACACCCCCTCCTACTCTTTCACACCCCCTAACTTCTAAAAACACTAAAATACCCTCAACTTAAAAAAAAAAAATACACACACACTCACACCCCTCACTCCTCTCATTTTCCCTTTCACTCTCCCTCACACCCCTCTCATTCGAACCCTAAGTCTCCTCTCCCTCTCACTCAACTTCTCACAACTCACTCAATCTCACCCAATCTCCCACTCAATCTTCTCCACAAACACCCTCAAGACCACCTGGGTTTTGTTCGCGTCCTCTCACTCTCTCTAATCGTTCCATTTTCATTCAGGTAACCCTCTCTCCCTTCTGTACATTTAAGTTTTTTTTTCTGTGCATCTGCTGTGTTCGCATGACCTCATGCGAACACGTGAAAACGAAGGTGTTCGAATGAGGTCATGCGAACACCGTTCGAATGAGGCCATGCGAACACCCGTTCGAATGGTGTTGTTCGAACACGTGCGAATTCTTCTGTTCGAACAGGTGCGAATGATGCTATTCGAACAGGTGTGACAGTATTGTTCCTGTTATATTGCTGGTTATGTTGCTTAATTGGTTTAATGGTTGTTGTTTCAGATATGGTGAGGCATCGTGGCGGTAGTTCGCAACAGCCGGAGCGTAGGCCACCCCCGACGGCTTCCGAACGCAAACGGAGGCAAGATGGAGCTGAACCTTCCCGGAGGGGTAGGCGTAGGGACAGATTAGACGTCCCTCCTCCCCCACCGGAGGTTGATGATATTGGCCGGGATGTTGAGCGTGATGCTCAATTTCCGGCATATGAGCTGGCTGGCCCTTCTGGTCATGCACATGAGGAGGGAGGTGCTCAACATGAGGAGGATGTTGAGCCTCAGGAGCCTGCTGCTGCTCCTAGGGCTACATTCCCATTCCCTGGTGGACCTGTTGATGGTTCTGTCTTGCCCACATACGGGTCTCATATTTTGACTGAGTTCTATGCTGGCCGGGTAAGTTATTGTTATATAATAGCGAGTTGTCAATTTTGTTTCTTATTTTGTTGAACATATTGGCTTATTGTGCCGGTGTCATTTGTCAATGCAGGTTCGGCCGGACATAACTACGATTCCACATGGACCAGTTAACCTTGTGGTCCATGCTAGGATCAGGGAGACTCTTATCCTATCGGGGTTGTTCCCTCTCATAGGACTTGGTTTTCCCCTCACTCACAAGGGGCTGCTGAACGCATTCATAGAGCGTTGGCAGCCGGATACATCATCATTCCACCTTCCTGTGGGTGAGATGTCTATCACCCTTGATGATGTATCCCAGCTGCTACACATCCCCATCACGGGCCAGTTCTATGACATGCCTGACTGGACTTCGTGGCAGGGAGAGCAGCTGCTGATTGACTATTTGGGGGCCACCCCCCAAGATGCCGCTGAACAGACTTCTGCGCGAGGGTTGTCAGTTGGTCTTGTATGGCTGAGGGATCATGTCTACCACCCAGCCATAGCTGAGCAGAGGTGGCATCATGCTGCTAGGGCCTATTTGCTCTATCTTTTGGGCTGCACATTGTTCGCAGACAAGTCAGGAAGCAAGGTTAAGCTTGGCTACCTAGGTATGCTTCTTGATTTGAACAATGTTGGAGACTACTGCTGGGGGGCAATGGCCCTTGCCCATCTTTATGATCAGCTGAAGGATGCTTCAAGAAAGAAGACGAAGAAGATGGCTGGTCATATGGCTCTACTACAGGTATAAAACTTACTTTTTTTTTATAAGTTTACTTTAGGTTTACTTTCAGATTTATAATCAACCAATGATATGTTCATTACAGGGTTGGATTTTTGAGCACTTCCAGAGTGCCAATTTTACATCTTGGGTGGTGCACCCAGAATATGTTGAGAGTATGCCACGGGCGAAGAAATGGCTGTGTAGGGATGGCCCCGGGGCCATCAAGTCACACACCATCAGACTGTGCCTTGACCGGCTACACCGTGAGGAGGTCACCTGGGACCCCTACACAGGCCATAGGCAGGAGAGACCCTTTGAGGAGCTGGGCAGGTTCAGAGGGTTCATCCGGAGTGCTGGCTGTATGGTGAGCCATTTGCCGGATAGAGTGGTCAGACAGTTTGGCCAGGTACAGCACATCCCGGAGGAGCCCAGACCTGCAAATCGGGCCGTCTGTACTCTCACGGAGTGTGATGAGAGGTGGACACAGTTCCAGGACCACTTGGTGGCGCGGGGGCCTCCCTGTGTGCCGTACTCCTCAAACACGGTGCCAGGCTACTTTCCATGGTTTTCTAGGGTCTCACATCCCTTTGCCTTCCCTGAAAATTATGTAGAGCTTGTGGATGAGCCGGATGTCAGTGTGGTACGTGTTTTTTATGTTAATTACAGTAATAAGTTTCTTCTACTTATTTAAATCTACTTATTTAAATAATGTTATGTTATTTGTTTGACAGATGCTGCCAGAGCTCCTGGATATGGTGGATGAGATGGATGGGACCATCAATGATAATGTCCCAGAGCCAACCAGGAGCGTCTTTCAGCGCATCAAGAGGTTGCTCAACCCCTTCCGTAGGCTTAGGAGGAGGATCGTCAATGTGTATCAGAGGAGGGGGCGCAACACCCAGTAGGGAGGATATTTGTATAATTTAACTGTTTGGAACTTTTGTATAATTTAACTACTTTTGATATTATTAAGTATTTTTGTGATGTCATCTACTTAATTTGGCGCAAATTTATTGCCTTTTTATTATAAACCATAACCATACATGAAATACGAAAGACATGAAATACGAAAGACATAAAACCAACATAAGCAAACAACTAACTAAGAAACTAGTGTTTCGGTCGTCCCTGTTCCAGAAGATAAATGATCTCTTCTGGAGTACGTATTGTGTCCACGTACAACTCTAAGACTTGTCGCCCCATCGGAAGTGTAGCATGATATTCCATCATGGTCCCAACGTCGTCATCGTTGCGGATCTCCATAACTGAAAAATAGCCAGTCCCGTAATCAAGACGGTTGTACTTTCGGTAACGTATACGCTCCACGTCTTTCCGCCACGCTCCCTCTGGACGAATCTTCCTCTCAGCCTTTTCCTTCAGTTGGGCGAAGGTGATGTCCTTACTCATCCTGCAGAATACATGGTTAGGACAACGAAACACAACACCATGTTCGTCGGTGGTGACAGTCCCATGGTGATGAAGGGCCGTTAGGAATTTGGTGGATGAGTACTGGGTTGAGCACAATTGCCATTCCATTTCAGCTTGGTTGTAGCTGTCAAGAGGGAGAGTAGGTTTTGGTGAAGAAGCAGATTAGGGTTTGGTGAAGAAGGTCTGAGGATGTGAACCCCCTTTTATAATAGGCATGGTGAAATGTCAGCCGTTGATTTCATTTTTAGATCACAAATCTGAGCCGTTTAAATTCTATCCGTTCAGACACATTTTCCAAAGGGATTGACATCCACTCCTTTATCTGACACACATTTGACTGATTGTAAGCCGTTGATCAAAACTGTCGGTGGAATCTGAGACGTCCAATATCTGTCGCTCTGCAACACTGGTTCGAACAGCCTCATGCGAACATATTCGCATGATCACATTCGAACTTGTTCGCATGACCCCATTCGAACAGGTGAAAAACACCCAAGAGGGTGTGTCCCCATATTTAACACACGCGAATGGCCTCGTGCGAACCTGTTCGAAGGCCCGTGTTCGAACAGGTGAAAATTCGTGAAAAAAAAGAGGTTTGGCCTGGCCTTTTGGTCATTTCACACCCTTATGGGGTGTGTTTTGAGTAGGAGGGGCTGTGGGAAAAGCAAACGCCTTTCAATTTTGATAGTATACACCCCATCCCAAACTGATGGAGTTGTTCGACCAAAAAAAAAGAAACTGATGGAGTTTACTATCTATCTATACCATTAACCTACTACCAAAATATCAATCTTACCATTTTCCCACTATCTATCTATACCATTAACATACTACCAAAATATCAATCTTACCCTTTTCTCAACTAAACAATTTTAGGATATTTATGTAATTTCACTTTTTCACTTTTTCATTCTCTCTCACATACTTTTTCAAACTTTGTCACTCTCTCTCTCACACTTTTTTTTCAAACATTTTCACTTTTTCACCCTCCCCTCATCTTTCTTCCTCCAACTCTATCTCATTTTTCCATTTTTCACAATATATCTACTTTAATTTCATCTACATGTCTCCTTCATTTTTAATATTCCATTTTTCTCTATCAATAAGTTTTATTTAGTCTCTATGGGAAATATAACAATTTGGAAAATTTGAAACTTTAATACAATTTTGTTTTCTAATCTCTGCGAGAAATATTGTATATATTGCTGGTAAATGTTCACAGGGTAATGTTCGGACTAACTCAAATACAATTTGAAACTTTTTGTTTATCTACTTTAAATTAGTCTTAATTTTCACAGGGTATTGTTCGAACTAATTATATTATGTCTAAGTTATTAATAAAAATAACACAACAACACTCATGAGTATCCACGGGTATACTCCAGGTTGTTGTATGCCATGGCTATCGAAACTGTTGCACCTGATCTTTGTTTAATTATTTCCTTCTTGCAAAATCACCATACACTATATGGAGAGTTAGGATAAGATATAGGTTAAGTGAGAGCAATGGTGAGTTATATAGGCTTGAGTATCGGTGACTAATAAAAGGTCAACCATAATAATACTAAGGCTTAAATATGTTTTTGGTCCCTATAAATATGGGGTGTTTTGATTTTAGTCCCTCTAATTTTCTCTTTTTTAAAAAGTCCCTGCAAAAGCAATTTTTTTGAAAAAAAATCCTTCTGTTAACTAAACGTTACAAAAACGCTGACATGGCTAACAGAGTTCTGAGCTGTCCGTTTTTTTTCTTTTCTAATTTTTTTACGGTGAGTTGTAATGCCATGCACATATGAAATATTTTTCATTTATAATTCTTTTAAAGAAATTAAAATTAAGGCTATTCTTCTTCTTTAACCCAATTTGCAGAAACAGTACCAGCAAGAACTCTAGATTTCCAGAAACAGTTTCAATCCATCAACACAACACAAGTACCTAGCCCCAAAAACCACCCAAGTTTGAAATACATGTTGTAGTGTCCTTCTTCCCCTTCTTTCCTTTTGAGAGAGAGAGAGAGAGAGAGAGAGAGAGAGAGAGAGAGAGAGAGAGAGCGGGGGGGGGACCCTAAACTGGTTTTACTCTCCCACTCGCATTTTCTCTTCCAAAGTCTTCAACTTTTATGTTCCCAGAAGACGCGCTTTGTTGCGATTCCAACTTACGATGAGTGTTTGTGGGTCAATGCGAATGCTTGCATTTGGTGTTGGTGATGGCTTGCGTAGTGGCAATGAAGAGAAACCAGAGACCCATTTCCTCTACAATCCCATTTCCACATATTAAACCAGAGACCCATTTCAAATTACAATCTCATCTTCAACGCCTAACTTCAACCCATTTTCCTCTAAAATCCAGAAATCCATTTTGCTCAAAATCAAAACCCATCCCCTTCAAGCTCTTCAAACCCATTTTCAGCCTTGGTTTGAAAAAGCCCCAACCTTTACCGGCAAGAGAAGGAAAGGGAATGGGTATGACGACGTTGGGGTGAGGTTCATTCTTGTTGTTTGAGATGTGGTGTGAGGTTAAATTGTGTTGTTATCTTGATCATAATCATCTTCAAATTCACGGGTGAGAGAAAGAGAGAAGAAAGAGATTAGGGGATGGGAACGACGATTGATTCAGATGAAGAGGTGTTTATGATTGATTTAGAGGATGGAAACCTTCATTTTGGAATTCAACGTAGCAATTTAAAAAGAGATTAATTAAAAATAATGATGTGGCAATACGACGCATAAAAAAATTAGAAAAGGAAAAAGAATAACAACTCAGAACTTTGTTAGCCACGTCAGTGTTTTTTGTAACGTTTGGTTAACGGAATGACTTTTTTCAAAAAAGTTGCTTTTGCTGGGGCTTTTTAAAAAAAATTAGAGGGACTAAAATCAAAATACCTCATATTTACAATGACCAAAAACATATTTAAGCCTAATACTAATAATGTCTTGAAATATCAATGGTATAGTTGGAAGAAAATAATTAATTTAACCTTGTAAGCTATCGATTCTTTTGACACAAAACAAAAAGACTAAAATATCAAATATTATGAAATTAAGGGAGTGTAAATCACTTGGGTTTCTTTCACCATATTTGTTTTGATAGAATAGACACGATTACAGTTACTACTGCTGTATTGAATCAGATTTTTACTGAAAATATGTAATGATTAGTTCAGCGTTGATTTTTCTTTTCTAGCACTATTTTTTCTAGACAAATTTTTGGCCGCCACGCATGATTTTCATTTGGTTCCAATTTTGTTATGCAAGTTCATGAGTTCAAATATCTGTGGGTGTGTCAATGATGCTAATCTATGTGGCTGTTAATTTTATTATCTCTACTTAACCAAAAAATATATATTTGCCGGTTAAGCAAATGCAGTTTTAAGAAGAGCAGATAAACACTAAATATGATAAAAATAAAATAAACACAGCCAAAACATGATGCTACTTTTTATTTATTTTTGGTAAATCAAGATATTTTCTGCGCGCAACTGCAGAGATTAATCACTCGAGATATTGAGTTCTATTTAAGGAGTTGACATCTCCCACCATATGTTTATTCAATGCACATGTCAAAGATATCGAACCATTGACCAAATGGTTAAAGAGCCCAAGTATATATCTACCACTTCTGCTCCGACATGTTGATTATTTTATTTAAGAGTCTGATTTATTAGTGTTACAAATTACTACCACGAACGAAATATGCTGTAAATATATTAAGATAACAATAAGGGACTTCATCAAATAATCATCATGTTGTGAGCTAGATCGATCTGCGGTAAGCCCATCATTTAGTTCCTCTGTCTGAACGGGAAGTATCTGTGTAGATGTATCTCTCTATTGTTATCTGCCTGCCTTGGCCTTGCATTCATCTCTGCACGCTGCATATATAGTTACCCAAAGCTATAACAGTTAAGTAAGTAAAGTGGGTGAGGAACAATGTTCTTAATAATATATATGTCCCTATTCTTTTTAATCTTATATTGTTATTGTTATTGTTATTATCATCTTATATATTATATTGAATAACTATACACATTGTTGATCAGTCACTTACATCATGCACCGCCTGCCTCAAAAGTTCCACCTGTTCTTTTGAAACTGTCCTTATCTAAATATAGAGGGTAGTTGAAAATTCAACATCGATCAATTAGAAATATATAAATAATAAATCAAGGGAAAGAAAATAATTAAGAAAACTTGTTTAAAAAGTAATTAAAAGTATATATAGTAGTTTTATATACCTTCCTATCAATGTTCCACATGACACCTTCAGTGCAAGGAGGAGTGGTGAGTGAGCCTATGTATCTATAATATATATTTCCTCTTGTCTGGATTTTTGAGGGATCTGTTTCTCCAATTATTCTTTCTTCTTCTTCATCAACCATGTGATTTATGTCTTTCTCCAACTGAATATTTTATAGATATATTTCGTATAAGAATATTTATTTTGTTGCTCTTAGAGTAAGGGTGGTAATGAAATTAAATTACAACAAGTTTATATATGGAGTAAAGTAATAATGACCTGAGAGAGAAAAGGATTGGAGCGACCAATCTTATAGAAAGCACCGACAACAGCAATTTTGTTTCCACAGCTGGGATCTGGACTTACATGCACCATGTGCATCTCTAAGTCAAATCTAATCATATTATATAAGAGCACATTAATTCGTATGAGCAATTAAACTTCGATCTACATATATATCAATTTGATGCAATGTTGCAAAAATTAAATTGGACTAGCAAGTTGCACCACTTGATAATAAAAAATTTAATAGCAAAGACATACTTCCTGCCATTGACGGAATGTTCAGAAGGAGCGTGCCAGTGACATTGTTGTAAAATGTATTTGGTTCCATTGATGCGTATTGAGCCAGCATCACCCGTCCAATATACCTGCATGCGACAACAACCACATATATGTTTATTTTTCTTTTGACTGAAACCACATATATATATATATATATGTATATTATTATAATTATGATTTTGATATGAACATGCATTTATCTATTTAATATTCATTGCATAGTTAGTTCTCTGGCTAAAACGTCGTCTATATTTAATTACAGATGATCAAGTTTAGATACTAATAACGCAAGTGAACGACAACATTGCATTCGGCCGGCATACAACGATAAGTCAAACGTTTGGTACTATAACTTTAAATAGATTGGCCAATCCCAGAGTTAGTTAGATTTAGATACAACAAAAAACTAGCCTCCTACCAACTAACTCAACAAAGATAAGAAAGTTTTTTATTTGCTAAAGAGGAAGGGATTAAACTTTACAATTCCAGTTACATCCTATTTTATTTGAAAATTTTGTCTTAAAATATAACTTTTTGTTCAAAAAAACATCAAAATATTATTTTAATTTTTTTTACTCAATAATCTCTCTCTCCTATCTCTCTTCTCTCTCTTATATGATTCTTCTCTCCCTATCTTTCCTCTCTCTCTATCTCTCCTATCTTCTCTCTCCATCTCCTCACTCTCTTTTTTATATAATTTTCTAATTATATTATAATATATCATATATAAAATCATTATATACATTATAAAGATAATTATAGTAAATTTTACATTTGTTTTTATATGTGTTGTCAATTGTCTCACGAATAGTGTACGACACAAAAAATTGTCCGGTACTGTATTATCCCGTGTACTTACTTATTTGCAAATCTAACGGACCCTAAAACTAACACTATCTTAAGAGTATATCCTATTATACCAATACAAAAGAGTTCAATTTGATGATTTACAACTCAGTTTTGTGCGGAATCAATCCGAATAAATTAACTTAAAGGTGCATACGAAAGTGTTATAAAATGGACATTGCTACCGATAATGGTTGGTCCAAGTGATAACTGGGTTTGGATCTCACACCAAGGTATTGGGTTTGAATCTTGGGTGTGAAAAAAACTTTGTTGGGAGGGAAGAACCACACGGACCAGCAGAGCCGGGTATACACGTGACCAGTCAGGTTCCCCGGCATAGATTAGTCATCGGCAAAGCCGGTGAAAACTGTGCACCAATAACATGGTAACAAAAAAAAATGGACATTAGTGCCACTTTAAGGTGTCATATATAGTTTTGAGCAAATCAACTCACAATCCCATTTTTTTATAAAGTGTTAGCTCAATGGTAAGTGTTTAAACCTTATAATCTCAAGGGATAAAGTTTAAATTCCCTCGAAGGCAATTATAAATTGATTATTAGTGTTACTTTCATTAATTTTAAAAAAGTGTTATAAAAATTGCAAATATCAATTAAGTTTTGTGGTAAACAATTATCAATAACAAAAATAATAGTTGTGTCAACAAAGAATAAAAATAATAGAATAAAATGGGTGATAAAAATGCAAAATTTTGATGGACCATCTAAGTTTTCTTATTCAAAATGACTGAAAACCAAAGTTGAGTTTTCATGTCTTCTAAATTCAACATTATGACTAAAAAATTAAATAGGGCTATTTATTTTCTAATTGGCCTATATTTGAGGCTTAAGACATGTGTCTTAATGATCTTGTAGTTAAAGATTTTTCAAGCAGGTACAACCGTACAACCATTTATCTTAAATTTTCTCTTAATAAAAAAATAAGAGCATACTCTTCATTCCCTATCTTAGGTAGTTTAATGTTTTTGCACACAGACTAAGAAGTCATTTAATTGATGTATATATGTATCCGTCACAATTGGTTGTCTTAGCAATTTCAGCGACATGAGTACGTCAGCTCCCGGGTTTGAACCCGGTGTGTGAGCAGTAAATTATATCTTGGATTTCTAGAACATAGTTTTAAAACAAAATAAAAAAACTAAACACCAAAAATATGGAAGGGAGGAAGTTTATAGGAGTTGCTCACTGCAATATCATGGCCTCTATTGATGATAGTGGCATTTGAAGATGTGTAATTGGTCTTTATGAGTTTGCGAAAATTTTGGATGACTCTGACTCTCTCAGTGGATAAGTCTATGGGAGATTGCATGCCTCCATCTTTACAAGCTGCCCATTCTTCTTTTATCTCTCCCCAGTGATGAGGCCCTACTTCACTTCCTTCAATATAATCGAACTCTCTTTCGTCCACTGCACAGTTACAATGTTTCTTAAGTTACTCATATAAATAAAGAAGGCATAATGACTACAAATTTGTCTAGAGAAAGATGGCAAGATTAGTTAAAGAACAAAATGAAGACTTACAAACTTCTTGAGCTCTTATTGGTGTTGAATATAACAAAATCATCAAAAGCACCAACAAACTTGGAAAGGTGCACCTATTCTCTCTTTGAAGCTCCATTCTTAATTCTATTTTCCTTGTGGAAGTGGGATAGTGATTCTTAGATGTGAAGGAGGCTTTTATAATTAAACTTTGTGGACTTGTCAAAAAAAAAAATTAAGCTATGTGGACTCTCTTTGTCTCTATTATAATAAAAAAATTAGTAAGCATGATTTATTGTCTAGTTTTTTTTGGTCCAGGGTCTTTGACCCCGCTTTGGTGTCCAGGGGAAAGAGATCATGAATAATCCGGAGTTCGAACGAGAGGTAAGTAAAGTGTGGCACCAATTTATTCCATCGTCGGGGATCAAAACTGGGTACTAGCCGAATTCGCCCCTTTAGATGGGGTGCATTAATCACTTGCACCCAAGCTTGGAGTTGTTTATTGTCTAGTTTTCGTACAAAAAATTGGATTAAAATTATAAACGTTAAATTAAAATTAACGGCTTAGATTATGTCATTAATTACAAGATATCTTGTGATCTTTAATAAAAAAGAAAACAATCATACAAGATCTTGTAAATAATAACATAATCCATTATGTTAATTTTAATCACACGGTTAAAATCAAATGTTCTCATTTTTTTTATAATAATCAATTGTTCTCACATGAGTCATCCATCCCCAACAGAATAATAACATTAAATAATCTGTAAGGCCTATATAGCTCAACTGGCAATTGCCGAAATTGTTAGGCTGGATACCATGTCCCGGGTTCGAACCCGGGACCTCTCAGTCGTGTGTGTGCGAGTTTCTAGTGGCTGTGACCACTCCGTCTATATACCAAAAAATAACATTAAATATGACAAAAGTAATCGATTTTTATTTATAATTATAAAAGAACACCAGAATTGAACCAACATTTTTGTTTTGCTTATAATAAATACCAACGGGAGTATATTTGTATACATCTTATATGAAAGGCATTAAAATGGGCGTGTATGATTGACTCTCATATAGGAAAACAAAAAACCCGTTTAGATTAGTTTTAATTCTATTAGATCCAGCTCAGATTAGTTAGTGAGTTCTGATTCTGTTAAGCCTTATATCCCTGTGTATATATTATAAGAGCATATTAAACCCAGTTCGGGACAATTTGGGGATAAAAAGGACTTGGATTCTCTCCTTCGCACTACCCCTACATTTCCCTCGGTTCTCTCTTTCTCTCTCTTAATTCCATTCTCTCTCCTCCCACCCTTATATTTTGTGATTGAAAGAAATGAGGGAAGGAGAAGATCCAAACACGATCAAAAATCGGGACACCTAGCATTACGCATGTTATAACATGCTTCACCACTGTAATTAGTTTGCATAATGCAACGTCACATAAAGTTAACCAAAATCTTTACCACAGAATCACAACTCTCTGAGTTGGACCTAACAAAATTGAAACTAATCCAAACAGGTTTGTTTTCCTATATGAGAGTTAATCACATACGTGCTTATACTCCATTATTCCCATGTGAATTTCGCGGTTTGTCCAGGCAAAGTGACAAACCTTGAGCTTTGTGAAGGCATCATCTGTTTGCAATATTGCAGTTGGCCCAGGACCATCGGTCACTACAAGAAAAGGTCTAATTACCGCTTTAGTCCTATGACTTTTAATAACCATTCATGAATTTAAATAACGTTTTTTGACCTTTTATAAACGTAATTAAAAGTCACGAAGCTCTATTAAAAGTCAAGAAGGACTAAAACTGATGAAATAATAAAACTTGGGAGACCAAAAGCAAGTGAATTTTTTTTGAGGGGCTAAAACCACAAAAACCTAAATTTTATAAGGACCAAAACCATATTTAACCCTAAAAATTATCTGCACCGGTAATTACTGATGGCTTTGCTCATCGGTAAGTTAGCCTCGTTTTATTGGTTCCGACAGACAAATAAGTCTACACTAATTATCGACAAACAAAGTTGTCGGTAGTTACCAACGAATTTAATTTGACCGTCTGTACGTGTTTCTGACCAGCTTACTTTAGATTTGTATTACAGACAGCCCTGTTATCCGTCGAAAAATTGCAATTACAAACGGCCTTTTGGCCTTTCCGACGACTTTTGCGTATTCGTAATTAAAGTTTTTCTTGTAGTGAGTTAATGACTTGGCAATTATTTTCTCACACACAAATGTTTTTTCCTAGCATGCTAATTAAGTTGGATTGTGGGGTAACATGATCAACTAAGATTGTCACACAAACATAGGAGATTAATGAGGTACGTAGAGTTTTGAGAGCAAGTACCGAATCCAAATTATCTCTGTCGTGTTGTGACCCATGCTGGGATATTCTGTCTCTCCGCTTGATCTTACCGCACAAGTTTGTTTCTTTAGCACTCCATGACACCAAATTCGAACCAAACAAAATGCATGAACCAAAGGCAGAATGTTTGTCATTGGAGTCATTAGCCCAGTCAGAATCACCGTAACCCCTTAATGAGAGCTTGTAATCCATTGAAGCGGGCTTTAACAGCAAATCGTGATGGCTGATGCCACTTAAATAGCCTAGTACTCATTTAACGACAAGCCAATGTGAGTCGAGTGGTGAGGTAAGGAACAAACAAGTGATTAATTGGTTAAGAGATTTTTTTTTGTTAAAAATTGGGGAAGGAGAAATTTTATAAATAAAAAGTGGCACTAATGACCATTTTACAAATGTCCTCAAGAGGATTTGAACTCAGCACCTTGAAGATATAAGACTAAGCTCTTACGACTGAGCTAGCACCTGAAGGCTCAAGTGCCGGTTAGGAGTTTAATTGTATTTAATGAACAAAAGGTCAGGTCCTAAATATCTTATTAAAATACTCATCACATGAAGACAAATGGAATTGAAGTACAAACGGCGCACAATTAAGCATAAATGTTTATTTCAACATCATGTACTTGGTAAAGAGTACAAAACAGGACTGATTACCAAAGTTAGTAATAAGTGAAAAAATAAAATAAAATAAAATAAAATAAGGAGGTTGGTACTCCTCTATGTAACATTATTTGTCATTTTATAATATTAAGATAGTGTTAATTATATTTTTTTTCAATAATATTCTTATATGGAGATATAAATACATAAGAATAATATTGAAAGAACTAATTAGTATTGAATTGTTGAGATATAAATACATAAGAAAGTTTCAAAAGTTTCAAAATTATATTTGGTATTAATAAATATACATATTAACTCTTATCTATATTGTCAAAAAAACTCTTATCTATCCATAAAAATTGAGATATAATTTTAGGGACTATATATACTTGCTATTTTATATGTTTTAAAGATCAAATATAAGCTAGATTGTACGTTTATGAACTAATTACTGAAAGTTTATTATTTATTTAACTATTAAAGTTAAAGAGTCTGGGTGAAAATTTTAGACTCAGATGTCTCAAAATAAAATTGTTATGGATTGGGCCTCGATGGCCAATCCACCAAAAAAGGCCCAATACCAAAGGACCCAATCCATCCAACGGTGGAGATTGCAGACCTAGATTCAACAGCCCTCCTCCTTCCTAGATACCTATAAATAAGCATTGATTGCTCACATTAATGGTACTCATCTCTCACTTACTCTCACTTGTAATTGACTCACTCACTGACTTGAGCGTCGGAGTGTCATTGCAGGTACCACCCCACCTCGGACCGGAGCACCAACTCGGACGACCAAGGACATACGTACCAACTATCTCGGACCGGACTAATTATCAAGGTTTTAAAAACCGGACCGGACCGGCCGGTTCAACCGGTTGAACCGGACCCCTGACCGGTTGGTTCAACCCCATTTGAACCGCATGCCAAAGAACCGCCCAGAACCGGGGAAGAACCGGATAGAACCGCCAAGAACCGCTTTGAACCGGGAAAGAACCGGGTTGAACCGCCCGAAATGCAATTTTTTGTTTTTAAATTTACTTTTTTCTCCAAAATTTAATATTTTTTATTTTTTATTTAATAAAATACTTATCCGGTTCAACCATGGTTGAACCGGTTGAACCGATTGAACCATGAACCGGAGGTCTCGCCGGTTCGATCTCCGGTCCGGTTTTAAAAACATTGCTAATTATCCAGGATCGGACCTAGCCGGAGATACGGTACCGAACAAAAATCATATAGGGATATAAGTGTATATTTTTATTTTCTAGAGGGTGCAACGGTACCCTCAACTACATGCATGTCTGCTTATGTACTCTATAAACGTTATATGAAATATAAACTATAATGCAATCAAAAATACACATAACTAATGACTAACAATGATTTTCTTCAAGAGAGGATTTTATCCTGCTCAAAAGTCTTTCTTTTTGGGGTCACAAATGATTGATAAGTTTTTGTTAGTTTTATTAGGTTAAGTGCATAGCTTTGAGTTTATTTATATGTTAGAGAATAAAAAGTGAATAGGGCAGCGATCTAATTATATATCTGCTCTAAACGATGTCTTTATAAATGGTAATTTAGAAAAATAACTTTTCTTAGTTGCAATGGAGCATATGAAATTTCTCTAATGGCGTCTTTTTAAACTCTTATATATGGTATTTCAAATACAAATCTAACCATAGTGCTTAGAAGATTCACTTTCTTAGATTGATTAAGCAAATTACTTTCTTAAGAGACTCGAGAAGAATTATTTTTAGGAAGAATTGTTTGAAAAGCTCAATAAGAAGCATTCACCACCCGTGCATTAATTGTATGCATTAACTATGGGTACGTAAGAATACATATGTTGGGTGGTCATACCCATGTTCATACAGCTTTTGAGTTGTTTTTTAATGACAAAAAGTCATAGGTGTTGTTCATCCATAATACACAATATTGACATTTGCCTCGATATGTTTAATGTTACGTCAAGTATTTTTGGTCTTTTATTTTGGCTGTTTTTTTTACCCCATTAGACCCTATACTCCCATTTTACCATAAATCCTTAAAATACCCTTAGTTTTTCGTAAAAAAAAACATATTTTTAAAAAATTTTCGGAAATACACATATTTCCGGAAGGCAGAAATATGTGTATTTCCGGAAATTTTTAAAAAATATTTTTTTTTAAATTAAAAAAATTTATGCGAAATAATTAAATGTAACGAAACTTGCTAAACTAATAAAGAATAATAATCAGTATTAATATAGTAAAAATAAAAAAAATAATACAACTAAATGTCCAAAAGCTGTAAAGCAGCCAACAGACTATCATAGACATCCCCAAGAATGCCGTCGACTGCCAAAAGACTATCATAGACATCCTGGACATGCCTAGCTGCTCTCTCCATCCTGGACTCTAAGGGAAGTGGACCAACATCATCTGGAGGCGAAAGCGGAGCTGGAGGTGAAGGCGGAGCCAGGAGTCAGACGGGGAATGGACACCTGGAAGTACCATGGTAGGTACTCGTCATCACAAGCACCCTAGACGGGTGTCCGTCGACCGTTGTCCCTGAAAGCCCGCGCTGGGGACTGATAGAACATCAGCTGCTGTACTATGACCTCTAGAGATGGACGTGGGCTCGAAATAGGTGGATCAGGAATCTGCTGGACATATCCAAACTGCCAACGAACCCTGTCTGGCATATAAGGCACCGCCACATCCCCCCCACAGCAGCCAACCTCTGAATAATGAAATGTTGTGAAACCGGAGGTACCGTCTGTGGTCGTCCCAGGGGCTCCATATGACCTGCTCACTCTGCAAGTCATCCAGCAGCTACCGAAACTCCGGAAGCTTGCTACTATCGCACTTCTTGTTCGCCCACCTGCTGCAACGTGGAAGTTGACTGGCACCGAAGTCTTTCCGCACCACGATGGTGGGGAAATACTCATATATCCAGCACTAAGATAATAATAAAAAAATAAGTAATTATATAAATAAAAGTAATTAAAAAGAAATAAAAATAATTAATTAATTAGTTACCTGCAGCAGAGAAGCGTATCCGCCAATCTGCGACGTCTCCCAGTAACAAGCATCATTCAGCTGCTCGTAGAGAATAGCTAGAGCAGCTGGACCCCAAGCCCACTGGTCACACAGGGCAAAGTCCGAAATAAGAGTCACCCACTTGACAGAGACAGATGTGTGACTCTTGTAGGCAAAAATGGTGCTGCCCAACAAGTGTAGCCGATAGCACAGTGCCGCCTGATCAAGATGGCCGCGCTCCATGTTCTGTGTGTATGCGGCCATCAAGAAAGAAAATCGGAATGTCGGTCCCCTGTTGAACTGACACTCTGCCCAGCAGGCGGCTGTGTGGTCAATGCCCAGCAGGTCAATTCCAACCCGAATAGCATCGGCAGTGTCAAAATGTGGCCGATGCGCCAACGGTGTGCCGGTGAGCGGCAAGTGGAGCAACGCGGAATTATTTTCATATTTATTACTTATTAATTATGATAAAGGAAATGCTAGATAGTGTGAGTCATATTTTCATACTTATTTTCCTATGTATTATTAATCATTATTTTCATATTTATTAACTTGATACGAAACTAAAAACGCGTAGATAGTGTATGAGTCAAATAATTCAAATAAATATAAGGGCATGGTTTCAAACAAAAGTAAAGTAATATGTACACAGAATAAAAAAAGAAGGTACAGCGATATGGTTGCTTGTGTATCCTATTTTGACAGCTAGCAATGTATACGTGTGCGATAAACAAATTTGCAACTTATTTTTTTTGATTATATAGATTATATATATAGTTAGTTGTCATAATATTGCACCATAAAAAATTGCAAGAATTCAACTGACCTATGCTTGCTGATGCAAATGCAGTAAGTTGACTTCGATTTCGCTTTTCTTTGGTCTTCTGTTGAATTGAACTTGGGCTCTCTGAGGACGGTGCATTCAATCAGTTCCAAAATTAGGGGAGGTTTATTTTCTGAATTCTTTTTGCTTTTTCTTTAAAAAAATGTAATCATTTTAAATTGTTAATAAGAAGATTAATATCGGTGTGTTGAACAATTGTGATAGAGAGAGAGAGAAAGTGAAAGGCGGGTAAAAGACAATATATTTTCAGAAATAATTAAAACAATTTTCTTGTCATTTTCAATTTTTGTTTGAAAATACTAGATTTATTATGTAGGATATTTCTTATTATTAATCGAAACAAGTAGAAATGAAAACTCAAAACAGAGAAAATGAATTAAATGGACCAAAGATTAAAGATCCGCTTACTTACTTTCTTTATATCTTGTTGTCATTTTCACGTATTTTTATTTAAAATAAAAGATATTTGTGGAAAAACTCCAATATTTTTTCAGAAAATTGAAAATACCAAAATCACTATTTCCAAAAAGACATTATCTGTAACTAGCATTTTATTTTCTCTTTATCACAATTGTTTACTAAAATAATTTTTTATATTCTTGTTTGCAATATTTTTTTTAGATAAGTAAAACTTTCATTAATAGAGCATTAGGGGTGCTCAAAACCCAAACAACAACGAGTTACAAATTGTTTAGGTATACTAATGGATTAATCCACCAAGAAGTAATAGACATATTAGAACTATCACTCACTCTATAAATAAACCAACTCCAACTCAAGCTCTTAATGCGAGTAATTACGGACGATATGCTAGCATCTCCGTTTCTGAAAACAAGATCATTCCTTGACAACCAAATACACCAACAAGTTGTAAGCCAAATCAAGTATTTAATTTTCTTCGCCTTCCTCCCTTTGCACATCTTACCAAACGATCGAAAATGCTCATGTAAATATGGAGAACCATCATAGTGAACATTCAACCAACTGTGGATCAACTTCCAAATATCAGAGGCAAAGCTACAAGAGAGAAGAAGGTGGTTTACCTCTTCAATGTGCATCTGACAAAACGGGCAGCTTGCATCAGAGATGTTTGCAAGAACTTGTCTATGAACTAGAAGACCCCGCGTGGGAATAGCATTACGAAACAATCGCCAACCGAAGATAACAACTTTGGATGGAATTGCTGTTAACCACAGCTTTTGCAACGGCTTATTTAATTCACCAATCGGACCAGAATTTTCACACATATTCACCAAAAAATTATAGCAAGACTTCACCGAAAATACCTTCGATTTGTCATGCAGCCACACCAACGAATCCTTCTTAAATCTGTCCGGTTTAACGTCCTGCAAAATGATGTGCAGACTGATAACGTCCTCGCTGTTATTCACCGCTTCAGTGGGTCTCCAAGGTTCCGCCCACGACCAAACATTGTTGTTTCATACACCAGCATCAGCAACCCGAATCTGTCTAGCAGAACAGCCTGCAAAAACAGATGGAAAAACCGCAGATAATGGAGTTGAACACAGCCACCGATCGTGCCAAAAATTAATTGATGTTCCGTTGCCTAAACCACGCCCAGTACAGGTTCCAAACCATCCAGCTGGTGATGATGATCGATAGCCAATAAGTCACGCCACCATATAGAAGAGTTTGAGCAAGCCGTAGGACCCGTAATACCATGAATGAGAGCATCAAAAAAATCTCTGTATCTATATTGCAACAAGTCTCTCCAGTTTGCATTCACCTCAACCAACATCCTCCACTTCCATTTAGTTAACAAAGCGATGTTAAATAGTTCCAAATTTTTTATGCCAAGTCCTCCCTCCTTCTTTGGTTTACAAACATTCTCCCAAGCCACCCAATACATGCCTCTATCCCCCTCATCAATGCCCCACAAAAAATCCCTCTGAATTTTAACCATGGACTTGATGACCGATTTAGGTGCTTTGTAGAAAGAGAAATAATATAAAGGAATGTTGTTCAAGACAGAGTTAATGAGAGTTACCCGGCCGCCAATAGATAAGGCACACCCCTTCCATAAAGAGAGTCTCTTGCAGAGAATATCAATGACCGGCTTCCACGATGCAATCCTCTTTGGATTGGCCTCCACATAGATTCCCAGGAACTTAAAAGGAATAGACTCCGTCCAGCAAAAGAGAAATGTTGCTGCTGCCTCAAGAAAATTATCAGGAATGTTAACCCCAATAATCTTGCTTTTATGGAAGTTCACCTTCAAACCTGATATCAACTCAAAGCTCCGAAGGATTGACTTGATGCTCTACAAATTCCCCCACGTTGCTTTCCCCATCAACATTGTATCATCAGCAAATTGCATAATGGGAAACCGCAAATTATCATTGATAGAGTAGCCTTGGAAAGAGCCTATCTCAACCGCTCTAGCCACCAAAGCTGACAAACCCTCGACCACAATAAGAAACAAAAAAGGGGAAAGGGGATCCCCTTGTCTCAGACCCCTATGCACTCTAAAATCGTTGGTAGGGCTACCATTGACCAAAACTGACATAGTACTTGAACAAATACACGCTTCTATCCATCTAATCCACCTGCACGGGAAACCCATCCCACTCATCATATAAAACAAGAAGTCCCACGAAATAGAGTCGTAGGCCTTCTCAAAGTCCACCTTAAACAACAAACATTGATCATTCGTTCTCCTCGCAAAATCCACTATCTCATTCACCACAACCACCCCATCTAGAATTTGCCTGCCACCTAAAAAGGCAGATTGACACTCTGAAATAATATTAGGAAACACCCTCTTGACCCTATTAGCCAAAACCTTCGCTAAAATCTTATATAAGTAGCCGATCAAACAAATGGGTCTGAATTCACCCAAACCTTGAGGATTATTGTTCTTGGGAATAAGAGCAAGGAAAGATGCCGAAATAGCTTTAGGGATAAAAGCCTTATCGTGAAACTCATTGAAAAAATCAACCACCTTCTTTTTCAGCAAGTCCCAAAATTGTTTGATGAACCTTAGGTTAAACCCGTCCGGTCCCAGGCTTTTGTCGCCATCACAATTCCACACCTCTTCCTTAATCTCCTCTTCTGTGAAAGGCTTTATCAATAAATCAACATCAAAGCTGGAAAGTTGTTTGAACGATAAACCTTCTAGAGTTGGACGGTTATAACAATGTTCAACAAAACTCTCCTCAAAATGCTTCCTTATACCAAACTTAATCTCCTCCACCTCTTCAAATATCCGACCCCCATTGTCATTTAAAAGCTCAACATTGCATCTCCTTTGCCTATACTTCATCAAGGAATGAAAATATTTAGAATTCATATCCTCTTCCTTAATCCACCTCTCCCTAGACTTTTGCAATATAAAATGAATACATATTTTAGGAAACCAAGTTCTCTTGTTTTCTTTTCACTTCCACTCATTTCACTTTTTTTATGGAACACTTGTTTTCACTTAAATTAAGAAATATTGGGAAAACAGAAGGTATTTTCAGAAATTTTCAGTTTCACTTAAACTAACAAATACTGGAAAACACAGCGAGTACCACCACAGCAACACCGTGAACCACCATACCGCAACACCATCGCAAACCACCACACAACAGCCCCACCTTCGATCTCTCTCTCTCTCTCTCTCTCTCTCTCTCTCAACACCACTCTTGGTATCTCCCTCTCTATGTTTCTTCCATCACCTCTCCCTTTCATCACTCTCTCTCTCTTTCCCTCTCCACCAAAAACCACCACACTCGCCCTCTCGACCACCACCGCAAGCCCCACCTCCCCCCTCCATCTCGTTCTCTTCTTTCTTTCTTTCTTCTTTTCTCCAAAGTTTTCTCTCTCTCTCTCTCTCTCTCTCTCTCTCTCTCTCTCTCTCTCTCTCTCTCTCTCTCTCTCTCTCTCTCTCTCTCTTTCTCTCTACCTCGTGTTGGGGGAAGTAAAATTAAGGATTTGAATGTTTCAAATCACATCGGCAGCCACCTAAGCATCATGCACATGTCAGCTACTGCCACTCAAGATAAAAATTTGTCACATCAACACTAAGAAATAAAATGGATACTTTTATAAATTGCAAGGGTAATTTTAAAAAAATTGCAGGGACTAAAATGGATATTCGCTATATTTGCGGGAACTAAAATGATATTTAAGCCAAAAAAAAAATTGTAGTAGTCCCCTCCTTACTATATTAATGAATTTTTTAGATTATTTTTGAAAAATAACATTAAATATTAGTAAGTTAGTCTTCTCTTACATATTATAACATTGTGTTTTTCTATTCTCATTTTTTTTACAATAAGCACTCTGGGCATTTTATTCATAATCAAATCAGTAATACATTATCCGTAAGGCCTAACTTAACTGGCAAATGTCAAAATTGTTAGGCTGGATATCATGATCCGGGTTCAAACCCGGGGCCTCACAGTTGTATGTGTGAGTTTCAAGTGGCATTTGTCACTCCATCTAGAACAAAAAAAAATGGCAATACATGAAGGTATGTCATAGTACTGTTGAGGTCTAGCTATAAATAAGGTCACCCTGACCAGGGAATGAGCAACCTTATTAGCATTCCTCTCAGTGAACTCTACATAAGAGTTGTTACTGAAAAAAGAAAATAAAGTCTTACAAGAAGAGATCAACCAACCACCATCTTTGCGCCCATCTCAAAAATAATGTCCTTAAAGCCCATTTCACGAACCCAGTTGATAGCCAAATGCAACCCTAGTCTCACCCATAAGAACATTTGTCATTGGGGTAAACCAGTGAGTTCTGGCTCAAATAAAATTCCCCAAGTGATCATGGATACATAAGCCGATCCCAACCTCATTTTCAGTCAATGAGAAGGAGGCATCAATGCTGCACTTCACACAACTGGTGCAAGGCTTGCTCCATGTTGTAACATCCCCCAAAGTGATTGTTCTAGTGGTTTCAATTAACGGATGTGTTTAACATTTATTTGAATTTGTTTTCTACCATTGATTGAATTTGGTATTATATTTGAGATATTAGCATTGGATTAGTCTAGAGTTGGATTCTATTCTTAGCAAATAGAAAATAAGTCGATAAGAAAAAGAGGGTGTTTTAGCAATTTGCACTTACACCATAGTGTGGGCTGGGCACTTAGCCCAACCCACTTGGCCCAAAGTCACTATAATTCAGCTGATTTATTTTAAACAAGGAGAGGGAACAAAGTATTTTATTCTTCATAACACAAAATGAAAAGAAAGAAAAGGGAAAGAGAGGGGGAAGCGTGAGATAGAGGGAGGAGAGGAAAGAAGAGCTTCCATTCCTTCAACCCATTGTTGACCCAATTTCAAGCTCTAGATTGATTCTAAGTTCTAACCATCTACATTCGCACCTTCTCTAACAAATAAGAATGAAAGCACCCAAACACTCACAAACCAGAATTTTAATCTCTTTTTCTTTTCAAAAACAGTGTTCAAACACTTCTTTCAAGCTTAGAAATGCACATGCATGTCCATGATAGAGAAGGGTATTGAAGGGGAAAAGCTAGGGAACAGCTTAACGTAAGTAGGAGCTGTGAATTTGAGGCATTATCTGAGTTAGGAGAGTTTAAATTCGTGCATTAGTTACCCCTTGAAGAAGAGAAGAAGAATATGTTTCTGCAGAAAATCAATTGAGGAAGCTCACTTGAGACCATTGTAACTTGTTGTTGAAGAAGAATTTTAAGCTGCAAATGAGTGTTCAGTTAGGGGATATGACAAGCTAGGAGATTGATGTTACAATTGGGATTTTTGGAGGAAAAATCGTGGTGATTCAAGGGCTGGGAAATGGAGACATCCGTTGAAAATTCTGCACACAGATTTTTCACATTTCTTTGAGACCATTTTGAGGACCTTTTAAAGTCATTGTTAGAGGTGGAAATTGAAGCCACTGCGGGTTAGGTAACAACAATAGGGAAGCAAGATCTATAGATTGGATGCAGTAACTGAAGAATGGGAGTAAATTTCGTGACCCTTGGTGGTGGATTTGAAGATGCAAATTCATAGGAAATTTCTGCTCAAAACAGCTTTGCATACCTTCTGGTATTTCCTTCGTAACTCGCTGTGCAGATCTTATTTTAAATTCATTTCTGTTTCTTTAGAAACTAGACTCAAAACCCTTCAAAATAGGCTCAAGAATCACCTGATTCCATTAAGTATTGAGGGAGAAATCGTACCCAAAAGTATTGTTTTTGAATCAGTAACAGTTTTGAACCAGTCACCATTTTTTAACCATAACTCACTCAATACTAGTTGTATCAGTTTGAACTCTGGACCCTTAGAAACTAGACAAAATTACATTCGTTTTAGGCACTTGGTTTGATGGTTTTGGTTAAGAAATGAATTAGTTATACTTGTTGCAAATTGTTGTCCAATCTTAGAGGGTGAAGGAGCTTTGATTTGAAAATTGTCCATCCATAAGTGTGGGGGTGTCCAAATTGTTGCAACTGCGGTTCTCACTTGGGTTAATTCTTGGGTTCT